>OX244265.1:13402307-14651593 GCA_945867215.1 Epinotia demarniana
TAATAAAACAATTAATTAGCTACAAAAAACATGTTTATTTTACACACTAACCTTACTTTAATAATTCTGAATATGTATTCACTGAGAGAACCCGTTTTCTCATAGATCCTACTCGCTTTAACTTAAATAAATGAATAACTCAGTTCTGCAATGGAATTCAACTTGGTGCCCATAGAACGAATTGAAGTAGATTTAAAGACCTATTTAATGACCTAAGTTTCAGCTTTGTTGGATTCAGGACCAGGCTCCATACAAAGTTGCACATGGTCCTTTGTTTATTTTAATAAAAATATACATCTTCGTCAATTATTTGAGCCGCTATGATCGTCTTTATTAGATTAAGCAGCTTAAAAGTTCCTCTAATAATAATTATAGTAGGTAGTACATTGGTAAACAATTAAATTATGATTGTGACACCTCGAATGGACTCGAGTTTATTACAAATCTTATTCAGCAAGCACTGGCATGCGACGTCGCCAGCGTAGGTAATTAATGGTTGTTGCCGATTAACGTGAAGTCATTCGAGCTAAATCAGGCATAAGAAAAAGCGACAATGCTGTTTATTGCACTGGAGATGGACTTCTAATTGTAGTTAGGGATTCCTTGCCACGTCGACGTGTTGATATCGACGCCGACGGTGCGAATACGGCCAAATAAAAACCACTTTCAGTTATTCCCATACAAGCAATTAAGTTTAGTTTTCATCACATGTATGGCCTGTTTACAACGTGTTTTACTGGCGACAACTTTTAAACTGTTTTAAACAACCTGCCAAAAACGAGGCTTGTGACGTGTCTTAAATAATTAAACGTTTCTGTTAAAGACGGAACAATAAAAAGCGTCGTGTGGCAACAATGGTCGCGGGCGGAAAATTCTTTTAATTTGCAAGCCTGTACGTTGAAGTGTAAATCACGTGTGTCTTGTTTGTCGGCACTAACAAAGTAGATTTGAATAAAAAAATACATTACACATGGGTTGCATTGCGCTGCGCTTGCGTTTGCTAGAATGCCTTCACGAGCGGCGCGCCGGCGCTGACCACCGCGGTATGTTCCGCTTACGTTTGCAGAATAAGTACTTACCTACGCACAATTTCTGTGACACAAAAGGAAAAACAATTCTCGTTTTTCAAAATATGCGACACGTGATATCATAATGCTACGTTAAAAATGGTCTTATATTCATAGGTAACTCACGGGACTTACGTCAGCATCATGACTTAATATTTATTTGCCTGCTTTCAATGCTTAAGGGCATGGGGTCATGAGAAAACCAGCATTTTGATATAGTCCAAAACTACAGCCGGGGTGCTTTATGCCTAGTAATATATTTACTTCTCAACAAGAAATTAAGCTCCAACATCCCTTTATCCTGGAGACTCCTTGCGTTTTTACCCGACTGCCGAAAGAGAGGAGGGTTATGTTTTTCGAGCGTATGTATGTATGTATGTATGTGACCTTATTCTTTGGCACGCCCTGCAGCCTAAACTGTTTGACGGATTTCGACATATGAGGTGTCGTTGGATTCCTCTCAATCGTGGGATATATATATAAAAGGCTCTACCTAAAGGCTATAAATAATTTAAAAAAGCTGTTGGGTTTTGTGAAAAATCTTTAGAGTTCACTTGTTCTCCGTCCATGTGACCTACATGTGACACGGAGTAGGTATATAAGTAGTAAGAATGCCCTTGCCCGTATAAACATCTATGAAACTGACCTCAGAATGTTTCTCGAACAGCTTGCAGATTCAACCTCTATAACTAACAATCTCCACCTATAATACCTTCACACACACTCCCAATTCATTATATTCTTTTGGTTGAAAATCAAGTGTAACATCAGCATATCCTAGAAACGGGCAAAGACTGCAGTGGAGCGATCCGTCTTGCTGCGTTTTTCAAAGGCATACCACATGTGGGCATGTCGCCGGTGAGGACTTTATCCGTCGAGCATGTCTTTGGCGCGCGCACCGCGATCTAGATCCCCCGGCGCCGCGGCACGATGCTATCGCAAAACGTCCGCGACAATTCGCACCTTTGGTACTACAACGCCGCAATCTACTATAGACCCCATTGTCAGATACGACCTTGTTCTCGGAAGGTGCGAATTGTTAAGGCCGACACCGCGCCGGCGCGCAACTACGCGAATTATTCCCGTCTATTCCCGATTACTCCCGACGTCTCAGTGCCGCAATCACCGATGACATACCAATTTCTAGGGCGATTAATCGCGAGTTGATCACGCGTACACAAATCTGCGTGATTCGCAATCCCGCTTGTTTGCAGATTGTTTGTCCTAAGCGGCAGTTTGCGAGCTATCGGAGATGCTGGATCTAGCCATCAGAGATATAAGCTCTCCCGCTTAAGGAGTACAAACGTTACGTCGCTGTAATGCGTTCCTTGTACAGAGGTAACATTGTTTGTGTAATTTTAGTTAGATTATCTGTAAAAAATGTTATGTATATACTTGTTGTAGTATTAAATACGAGTTATAATTAAGTTAGTTATGTTATAAATATAATACTGCGTAATGACTTAGTAAATGGCGATTGTTTTTTGTATGAAAATCGAACCACCTTAAACTGTAAATTCAGGCGAAAAAGTGTAAATGCCTCAGGCGGAGCACGAGCCCACGCCGCTCCCTCGCTACTGATGAGATAAACCTCGCAAAGTACTATCGATTTATACTTTATACACAACAATTTTTTTCTCAAACATGCAATGAAATGTCGTCGTTACGTGCGTCATATCAGGCTTCGAAGTATCACATTTCGGGCGGAGCAATTCGAGAGAACTGTAAAGGAATTTCATACAAAACTGAAGGCCTAGGCCGCGAAGTATTTTTTTTTTAATTCTAAACTAAATATGGCGTCTGTGTTCATGAACCGGTTAAACAGCTGAATTCGAAATCGGACCAAAAATATCCGCGGTAATGCCTATACACACGAACTCATTTAAGAATAGAAATCTGTATGATTCAAATTTTAAATATTGTCTATCCGCCAGTCACCAGAGACCTAGACAATATTTAAAATCCTCTGCATTTATTTTATTTATATCCTTTGCATTTAATTTAGTTATTACAGAAATTAAGATTCTCATTAGCAATTTGTGTACAATGGCCCTAATAGGTCTATTCAAACACTAAACACGCGTAATACGGACGACTTCCGTAAAAAAAAACATTATGGAGGGATTGGACGGAAAATTAAAAAGTCTTTTGTCGTGTAGTGTATATTTGTGGACGATATTTATAAATAAAATTTCAAAATGAGTTCCGATGATAACGAAGAAACTAATTGTACTCCGCCGGAATTGAGGGTGGAGGCCGAATTAGCAATGAATAACTTGTTGCCGCCAAAATCGAAGGACATGTACATAAATGCAGGCTGATTTTTTGAGTGGTGATATTTTTTAAACCAATTAAAGTAATTTTGACGGACCGGTATGACGAATCAATGTCAACATAGTAAAGCCTTTCCTTGGCTCGTTTGCGTGTGGAAGCAAAGCAGAGCGAGCGTGCAAACTCTGCACAGACACAACTATCAGATGATGCGTGAGGGCACGCCCGCTCCACGTTCCTAGAAGATCCGTAACATAACACTATTTACATTAACGACCTTAAGTACTCATGATAAACGCTATATTAGAGTGGCGGGAGAATTTGGAATAATATAGGATATGAGCGCGTTTCCACGTCGGTTGACAGGACGTGCGTTACATCTTCCCCGAACTTTGACATCTACTCGTACGGAGCACATTTTTAAGCTTAGAGCATTAAACCAACAGGAGTGGTCACATGTGTCATTTTCTATACATAAAAAGTCTGCCGATTTTTGCGGGGGAGGGGAACGTCAAATGTATGCGGAACGTGAAAATAGCTACGTCAGATAAACGTCAGTCCATACAATACGTATGACCACTGGTCATACGTATTTGGCAGAGGGGAACGCCTGTCAATTGCCACTCCGGTTGGTTTAATGCTCTAAGTTTTTAAGTGATGTCGCATGTGAAAAGGAATTTTAAGGTCTCACAGAGTTGTACGAGTAGTTTTAGTGAGTCATTGAAGAGTTTGAACACGTGATTTATTGAAAGAGACCTGACTGGTTTTTTACAAATATGTATTATTATATTTACCTTTGTCAGTCCCACACTACTTTAACAAATGTGTATTTCATTATAATTAACCTATGTCAGTCCCACACTACTTTAACAAACTACAGAGATGAACATTAACACTTAGGTAGTACCTAGAGAAGTTAGCTCGTATTTTCAATTTACATATAAACTAAAAAAAGTTTTCTCTGCCGAAGTCTTTACGACAATAACGATAACATTACATTTTAACGTACATTTTAACGTATTACTAGGGAGCTGGTTATTGTAAAGAGGGTGACTGATTGAATCCAGAACGAAGGGAGATTCTACGTGGAACTCTGAGCGTAGTGAAGGATTCATCCGACGTCGCCCGATGTACAAATAATTTTACGACCGCGTAATGCACTCTTCTTTTCACTCCGTGATAATTAAAAACAACACGACAATGACAGTATATATTACACAGTATATAACGACAGTATTTATTGACAGATACAAAACTATTATGGGATGGCCGAAGGGATTGGTATATTTTTCAATGATCTAAGCATATTCATCTTGAACAACAAATGATCTTCTTATCCGTTTTAGTCTTAATATAAACCTTTACTAGTTACAAATAATTAAGTGCCCGAATATTTTTGTGTATGATCAACAGCAATTTTTAATAACCTAACCAGCGACTGGAGATTAATGCCACCTGCAAAAAGCAATGATACTAATATACTTCTAAAGCAACCTTAGAACAAGGTTTTGTATAAGTAGGTAGTCCATAATTTACTTTAAAAACAAAGTTTTAACCGACTTCAATTTAGTACTCCGCCAAGCCACGAGCACTGCATTTCCTATTTTTTACAATTTACCACATGAACTGATTTCCGATAGCAAATGCGTTGATTACTATAGAAAAAAACCGAATCGCTGTATGTGGGCCGATACTATTTGAGGACTTCCATCGAGTCATCTGTGGTCTTCATCATCAATTCCTCGCCACCAAATTTATGATTCCGGATGTAAATACACGAGTTATAACAGAAAATACCAAAATCACTACACGCGTGCCTTATAAAATTGAGGAGTCCCCTCAATTCCTCATGGATCCCATCATCTAACTGAATTTTGAAAAAAATGGGACCCACCTGGAAGTATATACATACGAACAAAAAAAAATATTTCCGAATCGGTTCATCAATGACGGAGTTCTGAGGTAACAAACATTGAAAAAAAAAAAAAAATAAAAAAAAAAATACAACCGAATTGAGAACCTCCTCCTTTTTTTTGAAGTCGGTTAAAAATGATGGCTGGCATAGCAAAACTACCTATAAGGGTTCCTAGGGAATAGTTTGAATAAGGAACCTACAGAAAGAGCAAACCATTACAACTAAATGGATATAATCTATCGGTACTGCCTCGTTTAAAACTGTGTATGTATACAGAAAATATGCAAACAAGACTCTTCATTTTGATTTAGTTTTTTGGCTATCAGATAGTCTTTTCAGAAAGGCTATTAATTTAGCGTAGGTACCTAAGTAGGTAGGTATTTTGAATGTCGTTGTTCATGCTGACTCTCACTTAAAGCGTGGAATATAATACTCCTAAGAGTGCAAAGAGTAGAAGGCTGCTTATGATGTCGAAAAGTTCTTGGAAACGATATTCCGCCATTTACTATTCTTAAATGAATAAATAAAATAAATATTAGCGGACAATCATGCACAAATCGACCTTGTCCCAAACTAAGCACAGCCTGTACTATTATGGGTACTAGACGACGATAAACATATACATATATAAACTCAAATACCTACATATAAAACATCCATGGATTTGTTCCTGAGTCATCTTCGTGCTCATCACACGAATAAATGCCCTTACCGGGATTCGAACCCGAAACCTCTTGCTTCATAGGCTTGTCTTCCAGGCGGTTTCTTAGACGTTCAAAATATCTTGCTTTTTGCAGGCAGTACATTGTTAATAACGGTTTTTGTTAATAACTTCCTTTTAACAAAGTCCGATGTTAACCTATCATTTTAACTTGAACTAGATGAATTCATCATTGTAAATATTAGTTTATTTAAAACTAGCAGTCCGGCCCGGCTTCGCAAGGATTACCCGTTTTCCCGTAGGAATGAAGCATTTTCCCGCGGTAAAAAGTAGCCTATGTTCATCAGGGATAATGTCGGCTTCTAATGGTAAAAGATTTTTTCAAATCGGTCCAGTAGTTTCGGAGAATATTCAATACAAACACACAAACAGACAATCAAATCTTTCCTCTTTATAATATTAGTGTAGATATACGACAAAAACAAGTTTTGCTCCCTATAAAAGGGCTAAAAAAAGACTTTTCAAATAGAAGGAGCGGAAAAGCTTTTACACTACAGCTGCAGGTAGAGATATTCAATATTAAATTACCTACTAGTAAATATTAAACCTTTAAACCACTTTTCAGATATATATATACATATATACTTACATCAGTCTTTATGTCAGATAACTGTTGACATAAGGTCCTAAAAGAAAAGCTTTCTTAAAATGCATCATTTTATGCAAGTCATTTCCGAAAAGGAGAGGATACTGCATTTTGTTTCGTAATTTTCTTCACGGGTTTCAGGACGATTTTACAGGTTTCGAATCGGTTTTTGTCTAAAAAGGTTCCTCGAGATGTAATTTTATAAGATTAAAATTAATAATTACAATACAAAGTCTAAGCTGCCGAGAAAAACCGTCACGCGCGGCAGAGCCCGCCGGGCGCGCTGAAATCCGCGCATTCCCTTTTTTCGTCGCGCGCGCAACACTGATCCGACGATCGCCTACACAGATGCCAGATTCGACAATCGGTCGCATTTGATACCGACCCCTATTGTATCTGCTTTGGTTCTTATAAAAGTTTTTGATATTCGTTCGCGCCAGAATTCATATGCGGTAGCTTCACTCTTTCTCTGCAGGGATTTATTTACGCTGAGATGTTAACCAATATGGCTAAAATGACATTTTACCTGTAAGTATTTATTGAAACCCCTATTAATTTGATAATCTAAAATCTGATATTATCCTTTGATACCTACAAACCCATAATTATAAGTGTGAATAAGAATAGCGAAGATGTGCAAAGATGTGTTTTCGTATATTTGACACCTGGATGTATGTTTGATTAATGATTAGCTATAAGTGATCAAAACCCAGTTTTGCACCTAAAGTTCAAATTAGGTAAGTTAGGTTCCATTAAACACAATTTGCTTTAAATCACGTGAGAAACTTTCTAAAGGTAAAAAATGGAAAATACTGCAAGATAAATTCAGCCAGTAATCAAACCCATTTCTACGCTGCACCCAGCTACCGCCCGGCCGCATCCGAACCGAATATGAATAAATTGCATAAATATTTATCGGCACGCATTATACCGGCACCACCGGCGTCTAGAGACCAAAACGACGACGGACACAAATACAAATACAACATTCCGCGGCGACATAATTGTTTTTGCAGATCGGCCCGGCACGCAGCGCCGGCGCACGGCTAGTGCCAGTTTTGAGACGCTTTTATTCAACGTGGATGCATGTCTATTGTGGGAAACTTGTGAGGTTAAGCATTGTTAAATATACAACATACCCTACCTACAAGTAGGAGTATTGTATAATTAGTAAGCTTTATAGAATAACTTTCACTAAACTTTTAAACGGTATTTGAATGACACTTAAATCAGCATATTTTTTATGAAACGCCTTACTAATACCTAAACGTTCAATTAGTATGAAGTTTGTAGAGAAATTTAGCGAAGTGTTGTCACAGCTTTTTATGGTCATACGGCGCTCGTTTTGTTTACTTTTTTGATTGCTATTAAACTATTTTAGGCGCAAGCTTAATTATCGCTGTCCGGAACTCATCTACTATCCTAATGGATGATTTCCAAGATAAAAAAAACTATCCTATATCCAAGGGTTTCAAATTATCTGTACGAAAAATTTCATCTAAATCCGTTCAGGGATTAAGCGTGAAAGGTAACAAGTACGGTGAGATCGTTAGTTTAAATTGCTAAACTAAATGGAAACCTCCGTTTTTACAAATAATATCTTAGTCACGAACTCACTTACTTACAGTTACAAACTTCGAACTCCTTTTACCACATTTAGGGAATCGATTTCAAACAGTCTAAAACAGAAGTTATAAATATCAGAGATGATTTTTTTTTTTAAACAAACTTTAGACTGTTTAAAAACTAGAAAATAAATGTCAGTGTTTTATGAAATTCATCCCTGATATTACTAGACTGCAAATCCGTAGGCGGATGTCACACTGCGCCGCATCTCCTGACGGAGGTGCGGAGCTCGTTGTATGCAAGTACCTCAGTTTGTATATAAATTCCGTATCATACGATACACTGCACCCCCATCCGGCGAAATTTGTATGCAGCTTCACAACTCCGTCCGGAGATGCGGCGCAGTGTGACATCCGTCGTAATTATAAAGCTCTTACTTTAAAAATGGCTTGCTCTCTATACAACCTTTGAACCCCCTTTTATCCCTCTTAGGGGATGAATGAAAAAAAAAACGCTAAAATCTGTTTCAGTCTTTTAATTTCTTACTTTTCTCTCCATACATACAAACGTTGAACCCCCTTTAACCCCATAAAGGATGGATTTCAAAAAACTCTGAACTCGGTTTTGTAGTCTTTTAACATACAAGCTAAGACCGAAGTTACGAATCTCTTAGTATAATATTTTCTTGTTCTCCATATAAACCTAGAATTCCGTTTTAACCCTCTTAGGGGTGGATTTTTTCCAAAATGCTGAAGTACTTTTTTATCGTTTCAAGACTATAGTTTAAACAAAATGTTTCCAATCAAAACTTTACACCCCTTTTCAACCCCCTTAGGGACGGAATTTTCCGAAACAAAAATTTGTATTTTAATAAGCAATCTATGTATACAATTGTACAAAATATTTAAGTCTCTAGCTAAAAAAAGTTTTAGACGATAAACATACGTATACATAGCTAAATAAAAACTTAAATACATAGAAAACATCCATAACTCAGGAACAAATATTAGTACTCATCACACAAATAAATGCCCGTACCGGGATTCGAACCCGGGACCTCTTGCTTCGTAGGCAGGGTCACTACCAACCATTAGGCTAAAGCGGTCGTCAAGATTTATTTTTCCTTTAATTAGTAATCTTCCTACAAAGTTGCTCTTGCTAAAAAAAAAGTTTTCTCATATAAACTTTGCACCCCTATTTAACCCCTTTAGGGATAATTTCCAAAAAACCCGCCTTATCCCTTGCCTACGTCACAAGGAAGTTCTGGTGTAAATTTCAAGTTTCTAGTTCCAGTAGTTTCGGCTGTGCGTTGATGATCAGTTGGATTTTCTATTTGTTTGTACCTACTTATAGTGGATAAATAATTTAATTTTTATTGTTCTCTATTACTGTATTGTGTTCAATGCTTATATGGTAGCGGAAATAAAATTATCATGTCATGTCTGTTTTACGGCCGCATATTTTATAGCTCAGGTCAGGGGTCGTTTATTTTAGTTATCTGTCCGATGATTGATAATAGACGATAAGGGTACGCGTCCCCAACCTCCCGAGCTGTTATTACTGGATCCTCGTCTTCCACAGTAATGATATCCTTTTACCTGAAATTCCTATCCAATGTCCTTTAGTTTCCTATCCTGCATATATGTCCCCATTTTCCTTTTTCCTCTCCGTGCCAATCCAAGGTTGCTGCGCCGATGGATGCATGGCTAGGGGCGAGCCTAGTCGCGAGTGTGCCAAATAGGTCCTGGAACCGGGCAAGTCCAGTGTACTTTTTTTCGCCTTACCTTGGCAAGCGGGGCACTGCCAAGGTGGACAATGTTTTTCCCTTGCTGCTCGTGGGATCACAGATGATGAACAATAAAAAATTTCACTAAAAATGACGGCGACGTGGTTTGCCACCCGTCACGCCCTGGCCCACGGGTAGGCAAAATGTGGTCTGAAGAATGTCGGATGGCTACGTTGAATGTTCAGGGAGGTATGAATGACAAGGTAGATGAGATATGTGATATGATGAATGAAAGACGGATTGATATGTTGTGTGTGAGTGAAACTAAGCGGAAGGGGTGTGATACCACCAAACATGGTCCTTACTCTGCATACTGGTCAGGGGTCACAGATACCGAACGTGGTAGTAAGGGCATAGGTTTCATCCTTTCTGCGAGAATGAGTGAGTGTGTGAATGAGTTTGAGTGTATCGGCCCAAGACTCATGTGGATTAGGCTTAAAGTGGGTTTAACCCGACTATTTATAGTAGGAGCTTATGCTCCAGTCGATGACGGCGGGTCACAAAGGAACCAATCAGAGCGTCTTGAGTTTTGGGAGAGTGTAAGAGATGTGTTAAGAATGTGTGAAAACAATGAGAGAATAGTTTTGTTAGGCGACCTCAATGGGTGGGTTGGGGTAAGGAGAGGTGGGTACGAAAGTGTTTTAGGAAAGTTTGGCGATGAAAAAGTGAATGAAAATGGCGAGAGGCTGCTTGAGATATGTTTGGAATGGAGTCTCGTTGTGACTAATACTATGTTTAGTCACAAGAGAATCCATATGTATACGTGGCATAGAGGCAATGTGAAGAGTATGTTAGATTATGTGATTGTGGATAAGCGGATAGTCAGTAGAGTGGTGGATACCAGAGCATATAGAGGAGGAGCCAGTGTAGGCACAGATCACTTCCTGGTAATAAGTCGCTTGAAAGGCCTCTTCAAACGATGGCGACACTATTGCTCGGATTCTACCACTGAACTCCAACGAATAAAAGTCGAAAATCTTCAAGACTTGGAAACACGCGATCGCTACAAAAGCATTTTGAAAGAGAATATTAGTGGAGAGGCGGTTGTGAGTGGAGAAGATATGAAAGAGGTATGGAGATGCGTGAAAGAAGGAATGATAGGGGCCGCTACCGAGGTGTGTGGTGAAACAAACAGAAAGAAAGGAAAAGTAAACGAAACCCCATGGTGGGATGGAGAAGTGAAAGAAGTTGTGAACGAGAAGAAGAAAGCTTGGCTTGATTTAGTAGCCATTGGAAATCTCCAGAGTAATGCAAGGACGGATTTAAAGGAGAAGAAAGAAGAAGTAAAACGTTTGTATGGGCAATTGAAGCAAAAGGTAAAAAGTGTGATCTTGAGAAAGAAAGATGATTTGCAAGAGAAGATGGATAAAAGATTCTCTAAAGATTTCAAAACCAACAAAAAATTGTTCTGGAAAGCTGTAAAAGCGGCTAGAGGCTCAACAACAGTATCAGAGCTAGGAATAATTAGAGATGAGACTGGAAGTATAGTGAAAGGGGAGCAAAACGTACTGAGAAGATGGAAAGAATATTTTGAAGGCTTGTTTGAAAGAGAGGAGAGAGACACGGTAGAGTCACGGAACTCTGAGGTGACTCCCAACCTTGAAGGTGATGAAAGGGAGATAAGCATGACAGAAATTGTGGATGCGGTAAAAAGTATGACGTCAGGTAAGGCGGCAGGGTATGATAGGGTAACTGCTGAGATGATTCGGAGTGGTGGCGGAGTCGTTGCAACCCTGCTGCACCGACTCTTTAACTTGTGTTGGAGATATGGCAAGGTGCCGGACGATTGGACTAAAGCTGTCATTGTTCCAATTTACAAGGGAAAGGGTTCGCGGCAGGATTGCAAAAACTATCGTGGCATCAGTCTTCTCAGTGTGGTTGGGAAAATGTATGCAAAGATACTGATAGAAAGGGTAGTGAAAGAGACTGAGAGTAAAATGTGGGATGTGCAAGCAGGGTTCAGAAAGGGGATGGGGTGCGTGGATCAGGTTTTCTCTTTACGATGCATCACCGAAAAATGTTTGGCCAAAAACCAGAAGGTGTATTGTGCGTTTGTCGATTTGGAGAAAGCCTATGACAGAGTGGTGAGGGATGTTTTGTGGTCAACTCTGTCCATGTATGGGGTAAGCAACCAATTGATTCAGGCATTAAAATCCCTCTACGAGGGATCTAGAGCATGCGTAAGGATCAATGGTGGCTACACAGACTGGTTTAGCATCCAAAGAGGTGTTAGACAAGGTTGTGTGGCCTCGCCATGGTTGTTTAACTTATTTATGGACAGTTTTTTGATGCCTTTAAAAGAGAGTGAATGTGGTTTAAAAATGGGTGAGTTACTCGTCAAATGCCTCCTATACGCTGATGACCAGGTGCTCATTGCGTCATCAGAGAAGGAGCTGCAAGAGATGGTAACTTGTATGGATGACTCGCTGAAGCGGAAGGGTATGAAAGTCAATGTGGGTAAGACAAAAGTGATGGTATTTGAGAAAGAAGAACGTGTGACTGTGTGCAATATTCTGATTGACAGTGAGAGAGTGGAGCAAGTAAATGAATTTGTGTACTTGGGTTCTTTATTTACGAGAGACGGAAAGTGTGATGGTGACATTGAAAGAAGAGTAAAAGCGGGAAATCAGGTGAATGGAGCATTGCACGCGTTTGTGAGCAGCCAAAATATAACAAAGAAGGCTCGACTCGCGGTTCACAGAGGAGTGCTTGTTCCTACACTGATGTATGGTAGTGAGACTTGGGTATTTCAGAAAAAGCATGAGAGTAGACTGAATGCAGTTGAAATGAGAGCGTTAAGAAGTATGTGTGGAGCTCGTTTGAATGATTGAATAAAAAATTGTGTAATAAGAGAAAAATGTGGAATAGAAGACGATGTAGTGACTAGGATTGAGAAAGGTACGCTTCGGTGGTTTGGGCATGTTGAGAGGATGTGTGAAAGTAGATTGACTAAGAGGATTTACGTCCAGGAGATGGATGGAAGGGTCGGTAGGGGGCGGCCTAGGCGAGGGTATCATGACCAAATTTCAGCAATACTGTTAAAAGGCCAGGTCAGGAGTACCCGAAACCGACGAGCCTGTATGAGGAGATGTATGGATGTGATCGAAGCGAAAGAAGTATGTAAGGACCGTAGTATTTGGCGTTCCTTAGTCTCTGCCTACCCCAATGGGATACGGGCGTGAGTATATGTATGTATGTATGTATTTTATAGCTTAGGTACTAGTGTTTCATTCATAAATTACTTCAAATAATATCGTCAATATATTATCTGTGACCTGTAGCGAAGTAAGGTTTTGAGAAACAGCGCCTTATAAAAAAATAGAAATAACGTCTAACGCCCAATCGCCCATGGATCAAATACAATTGTATGAAACTATTTGACATCAATGTTCATTGGACTAGAATATGTGGGCACGCTGCGTATTATTTGAATCTTAGACCACATTATAGTTTCAAACCAATGCATATTGTCAGAACCTCAGACAATATTTACTAAATGATTTTATGGCCAGAGGATTCAACATTCTCTACAGTGGAGTCGCAACAAACGACGATCACATATGGAGCTCGGTGTCTTGTCAAGCAATTTCGCAAAATAGAATCACAGATCTTGTTCGAGCATTGCAATTGTAAATCATAAGGCTTGCTGGTCTATCCATCGTCTCCAGTTCCGCTCGGCGTCCTGCTGTTTACGACAAGCCACGAATTTACGAGCCCCCAGCCTTCCCATGCCTTTCTTCGCATTATTTTAACAAAATATCGTGATTTATGTAAATCTCGCATAAGTGCGCTTTTGTTTGGAGCCAGCGAGCGTGGCTGGAAAGACCTATTCGGTTATTGAAACAGAAAATGAATCTACTGAAAATTATCCTTGAAATATAAGTAAACGATGGATTAGGTATGTGGTGGAGTTACTTGAGATATTCATCATTTTGAACTCTTCTGATCAGTTATTCTCTGTTTGCGATAAAGGAAACCGATATCACAATACAAACTATTCACAATAAGTTGAAATATGTCAGGATGGCCCTATCAACATCCGAAACCCGCGAACGCCTCGCGCCGGGAATCCGCACGCATATCCATAATTCGCGAGATCCGCCACGTCCAAACTTGCACGATGCGAGCACGAATAAATATTCCTTTTATTCCAATTTGTCAGCTAAGCCACTCTCAGCAGCGAGTTATCTTCGTATCCAACGGTAAGCTCCCGCCACAACAATACGGCTGTATCGTTAAAAAACGTGGCCGAATACAGCATTTATCATCGGTGATTAAATACCATTGTTTCGTATCGGCAGTCAGGGGACTCCGGCGTCGTGTTCGTTTTGCGTCGACCATGTCTGCATTGTAGCTGCGCGGAGACAATAAGTCTGTTAAATTGGCCCCCTATACTCGTTATATTATGTGCCAGCACAGTTTGTATTTATGCCTGTGCGCAAGCCCGTGCCGCGCCGACGCGTGCTCGTGCTTGCTTGCCTTTGTCTTGTAAATTCTTGGGAGGAGAAGTTTTCATTGAAATTGGAATCATGATTTGTACTAATCAAACAATAGAAGAAATGTTTTGATTTATCCTTTAGTTGTATACTTAGTAATTTATGCTGGTCTGTTTGGTTCTGTGAACATTTTGTATACCCGAGCCGGGCCGTTGACCACAAATCACCGTATACATAGGAGTAGATACAACCGTTGTCTCGATCTACATAATATGACAAATAAATAATCACTAAAACGTAGGTGCTATAGTACCTATTTAAGTCACGTTAGTATATATTACGGTGCGAATGTAATTACTGTAATTTTAAAAGGATGAAAGTACCTATTCTAGTAGTGTATCTAGATTAAGATCTGAAGCAAAACCGATGCTAACTGCGGCGGTCTAGAAACACGAGCTATAAGAAGTAGTAATTGA
Source organism: Epinotia demarniana (assembly GCA_945867215.1). Classification (NCBI taxonomy): domain Eukaryota; kingdom Metazoa; phylum Arthropoda; class Insecta; order Lepidoptera; family Tortricidae; genus Epinotia; species Epinotia demarniana. The sequence continues at coordinate 13,417,132 of OX244265.1, forward strand.
AATGCGTTTAGTAGTTTAAGAAGCTAACATTGTAATCCAAAAGAGTGTTAAGAAAAAGGGTTGCATTTGCATAATATGCAAGTGTCGAGCTATGCTAGTGAGCACTTTGCGGCGCGCACGCGCACTGGCACCGCGGCCTGCGCTTTTCCAGTTTTTCCGCAGAACGTCAAAGCCAACACGTCTCTCTTATACCAATAATACATATTTATTAACACTTAACTTAAAAACTTGAAAGCCTTTAAATGGCATTAGCGCAACAGCACTAAAACCATAATGAACAGAGTTTCTTTCGCGCATGAATCAGCGCATAAATCCTTTGCTTATCTTAACGACGTCAAATTCTAAGCCGAGAAAACTTCTTTCAGACCGGCGCACATTAATTATAGTGAAATCAAACGTATGAGAAAATATGACATAAATTATGATGAACTGCGGCTTTAAATCAATCAATAATAAAAATATGAACGTCTGTCATAACTGAGCCCCAATTAGGAGCTCGTGCGGTTCATCTCGATGTTTGTAATTAATTTTAATAAATTAATTACGAATTATGAACTAAACCGAGAGATCATGCCGTATAAAGCGGGACTCGCAAAAAGGGGTATGCTGGAGTTGGTAATAAAATGTAGTTCAGACAAATATGTAAGTGCCAGCGGGGAGAAAAACACGGCTCGCTCGAGCGTCGTATTAACATGGTTAATTAATTTATTAATTAGCATCAATTAATCGTAATGCAGCGGTGGCGGTGATGCGCCCTCGATGCGCGCCGATAGTTTTTCCGGCGAAGGTTAGTTTTTAGACGGCAATTAGCATGCTGTTGGCGCATTACTGGAAGTACTGGAACCCATTGCAGGGACGGCGTTAGGCGCCGGCGGCCGGATACTTTGTTATTAAATGTTGAAACCATATAGACGCTAGCAATTCTTACTAGAGAAGTGACGTACAAAAACACAACTGGGGTAACGTATCTTTGAAGCAGGTATCTAAGATGTTCATTAATAAGTACCAAGTGTAAAAAAATATGGTGTTTTTTGATAATTTTTAAGTTGCTTGTCCCTCGTCAAGGATACAATTCGTTGCTTACCTACTGTCAATAGGTGACCTAGGTAATAAAACAAATGACTATCGTCGACAGTTTGAAAAATCTCGCATCGCCGTAGGAAAACCTTAATTAGGCTAGATATAGTGATACTAACCTAAAAATATAAACTGCCTATCAAAGGCAGCTGCCCTGTAAACGTAGCTAACAAAGAAACGGCACCAAAAAAAATTAACCACTTCATCAATAACCCTGACTTGAGAAAGCTGTTAAAATGATGTATGATTGACTTAGTATGTAATTTCTGTACCTAGTTAAAAAGAGAAGCTTACGTTAACGATAGTTACCTACTTATCTACTTAGTACTATCCATTATTACAGTAGTTAGCGGTGAAGTGGAAATGAAAGGTGTAACAGAACTTTTAATTGTCTTCTAAAGCAAAAACTAGTGCAAAATAAAACAAGTCAATGCCTAGCTAATAAGGGCAATTAGTGATCTGTTTTTGGAAGAGTTTTATTATGGGTTTGTTTCACGCTATTTTAATGATAGAGACAAGTAGGTAAGTTCTATATAAAATAGTGCAGTTTTTCATCGGAATAATTATGAACCTGAAAAGTGGCTGTCAATCGAACACAATTATTAATTCGGCCCGGTAACAAAGGGGAGATATCACTGATACGAGTACGTTCAGTTACTAATTGGACACTTGATCACATTTTACCTAAGAAAATGTTTAGACACCTTTGCGGTTTAGTAAGTGCCTCTATAAAATTATGAATCTATATACTTACATCCTAGGTTTCGTGAAAGAGTAACCGACGCAATCCTGGTGGAGGTGCTTACTCAGTAGTACTCAGCCCAGGAGGGCTTGGCTACTACGCATCGCTTAAAACAAGTTACAGAATTCCTATTCTGTAACTTGTTTTAAGCTCACCTCAACGTTCACCCACAAATATATCTTGACACCGCGATGCGTAGTAACCAAGATTAAGTAGAAGTCTAGTTTCGTGACGGGTGATCGGCGGGGTGAGCCGCTTTAGCGCGTAGCGAATAACAGCCCAGCAGTGCCTAGCCCGCATCTTGGGGGCAGCGTTACTGAGTCCGGTACAGGGCGGGGCGGAGAATCGCAAGAACTGAGAGGCTTAACCTAATTTCTAACAACCCGATGGTAGAACTAGCTGTACGGTACGTACCTAATTAGACATCCTAGCCTATGACGCCTGATTCCAAAAAGGATGTTTTACACCGACTCATGGTATCGAATGGGCGCGAACTCCTGGTATCGTATCTATCGTTATCTGGTATCGGTATATATGATCGTCAACACCAACTCACAATTTACACAGGATTTGTTCAATGATAGACATTCGGCTAGCCTGAACGTGCTTCTAAGTAGTTTCACGAAAACCACGAAAGGTTATCGTTTCGTACCTATATATTCCATTCACGAATTCACCTAATGCCAGACTAGGTGAGCGAAACCAAAGTTTCTGATCGCTTTAACTTGCCAACAAAAAAGTTAACCGGATGCCATCACTGTATAAATTCACTAACCGACTTGGAAATATTCGCGACCGATGATGCGTCGGTCGGAGTGGACATTGACAAATAAAGAGCTGTCAACACTGTCGGTCGGAGCTAGTGGCCCGTTATTAATAACCAGATTGTGAGATGCTTATTTATTCATGCTACCTGTGTTAGACGGCATACGTTCCGATGATGATTATCGATTGAGAGTTTTGGAAATGTGTAATTAGATACCTATTTTTTCGAGTTCCGTAGGTATAAATAAATGTTTGTACATCCGATGGAATTAATGACAGTAAATTTTATCTCTTAACTCATTTATCATATTAACATTACTATGGACATTCATTCGAATATCTAATAATATGCTTTGTAAGGTCATATAAGTTTATGCGTTTTCTTAAAATATTCAATGGTTCTTGTTGGTTGACACAGCATGCCCTAGTGTAAATCAACAATGTAACTTTATTTATTTGCTGGCCAGTCTCCGCCCGCCACAACTCGCGTCAACGCCAAACTCCACAAGGTCGCATTTTTTATTGCATTTTTACAGTCGATTAGCATAAAATCTTGCGCGTCTTGCCATTTCGTTTTTATTGTGTTAGGTAGTTTATGTCTCGCGTTATAAATATTGGCAGTTTCATCCTCGCGGGTATCTCGCGATTAGAACCCCTCACCGTTTTGTAGATTCATTTATGGATCGTATACTTGCTTTACCGACGCTCCGTTCTAGATAACGGTATATTGATGGCTTTTAGATTAGGCTTTCGGCAGGAGAGCGTAATAAGGCGGTGGATGATCAATAAAATTAGCGCGCACAATGTCCGCGCCGCAGCCGGTCGTAAGTGCCTATTAGCTGCTCGGTTTATTCTCGCTGCCGGAATGCTCGGATGTCAATCGCACGTTTAATAGAATGGTGCCCCATAAAGTATGGAGGTTATTGTGGTGTGAGTGACCGCTCATCTGGCTACCGTCGCGTATCAGATTCGGTAGCCGAGGCTCTATCTCGACCATTACCTTATCGTCACTTATCGATGGCCCGTACGTTCCGAAGCGAACTTCCCCGACGTATCTGTCGATGTTTAAATATGATAGATAATCATGATGCTTTTATAGCCGGGCCCCAAAAAACAAACATTGCCCGTCTATCTGAATGATCTGTGTTGGGCTCCGTAACTAGAGGTTAGAATTCGAATACTTCAAATAAAAAACATGGCATCGTTAAAGAAATTCTTTGCATGTTCTTGTTTGAGATATGGACACTCTGAATCGATTGGAATAGGTACGTCTGTGGCTTCTGAAAGACACAGAAGGTAAAACGTTGTAATTTACTCATAACCATTGATGTTCGTCGTTATATATAGTTAATAATGTTACCAATATACAGTAATATCTATATTTTGAAGGCAAATTTAATAATCAAGCTTTTTTACTATCTATGAAGTGAATGCGAATAAAAGCATCACACCGATATGGGCGAAGCGGAGTGGGATTTCTTTATACCGCCCCGCCCGCGATCAAATTGTCATTTGTTTAATCACTGGTTGATGCAATTTCAATTCAATATTGACGTTTCAATGTCTTGATCGACGTTGGAAAAGCAACTTTAGAGAGGTGACTGGAAAATTGATCAAATCTGGTATAGATTATTAAGCTAGTAATTGAGGCAGACATGCATCTTACCGGCATGTTAAATACGTTTTTAATTATAATTGTAAGCTAATTATCATGCATTGGATCAGTAATAGGCGGCGAGTGTCGCGGCGGCGGGGGGCGGGCGCTACCGGGGCGGCGGGAGCCGCGGGGGGCGCTCCCACGGTCTCACAACACACGAGGAATGTCCCTTTTTTATACTAAACATTTTTTCCAAATATACGGAAGTCCTGGAAATTATAAAAGCTAACTTATTAGGAAAAAACAAAAGAATCGTGGAACGGTGACATTTCAGAAAAGTTATGATGCTGTTTAACATGTTCGTAGAACAAAAGGTTCATTGTTTTGTGCCTCTCAATGATTTAACATTATTAATTTAATAAATAATGTTGCGCTGAGGCTGAGGTTGTTTTTGTGCTTCCAATAGCAAATGCATACAATTGAAATGCGTAGAGGTGCTTCCCAGAATCGTGTGCCCTAAGCCTCAGGAGCAACGAGCCCGGCAGACGGGTCATCACTCATGGCTTTTCACTTATAATGATGTTAAAAATGTTACCTAACAGCCGTTCGTGTCCACCCATTGTACCACTGCTCAATACCCAAAAAAAAGAGACATTTAAAAAATGACTCCCAATTTATTTCAAGTATAAAAAGTCACATTTCCCATGACACCAGCCTGGGCGATCTGCCCGTTGCCGGCCGAGCGCCATCCTTCTTTATATTTATTTTCTTACTCGTTTTTTATTTGAATCACTTTGACATTTTCGAGTCGGGTCACTTATTAAATTAGCCTTTGTATTTAAATGAACAATTAATTATTATGTGATGTGCCCCTGGGCTTCGGTTTCGTGGTAAGATTATGCTGCATGGTTGTATGGACGTATATTTAGGAAATTATGTACAAACTTATGCACGTGGAAGGTGTTAACTCTCTTAAGGCGCCGTAGGTTCATAGTCTTCTCTCCCTCTCACTGAGCATAAGCGTGAGCGAGATGGAAGTGCGTGCTCGGATGTTTTTTAATTTGAATTTTTTGGCCGTTTAAATAAATAAAAAAGTAAACAGTGATTTCCCTCAAACATGATATTGCCGATTTTTAGAAGCCATTTTAATATTTTTAGCTTTTGTTCGTAATTTGTAACAAATATTTTAAGTGTATTGTAGACCCTTTTAGACCTATGTTCGTGATTTTTTTCTATCGAGCGAAAAATGCTTAATCGTGTTTCTAAACACTGATTTCCCTGCAGAAAAGCCTCAAGATTACTATTCGTATTTTTTTAAAACCATATTATTATAAACAGACGCATTATATTGTTTCAAAAACACTGTTCGCTTCACTTCGCTGAACCTACGGCACCTTAATCATAATTGAATGTATAATTTTTTTAAATGTAGTAATGCTGCCCATCTTAATAGCGGAGCCAACCGATCACTTTGGTACTCTTTGGGGGAGGCCTGAGATCTAGCAGTGGACGTCTTTCAGCTGATATGATGATGATGATGATCTTGATAGTGTACTTACTGTAGATGTTTGATGTTTAAGCGGGCTGGTTATATATCTACAAAAAGCACAGCTTCTTTATTTAAATTTAAATAGCAGATTGAGTAAGTTGTGAGATAAACAAGTTGTATGGTCATTCTAAGGCAATCCTTAGTGGGAGTCTTTGTATCATATTAAAGGATAAAATCTTTGTTAAGAAAACCGTATAAAATCCAATCACTGAAGTCTGAGTATTCTTCCAAGTAGTCATCCACCCCATACCTAATTAACTATGGCACTACCCTGAGATAAATAACATACAGTTAATAGTTTGGTCGCACCACGAACACGATCGATTCCAAATGATCATACCAAAAATATTAAACAGCACGCGTTTTGGAGCTTTGACCTCTGATATAATTTAAAGTTTTATTACATGTTTTTATGAAAACAATAGGTACAAACATATTCTCCAATCCATGTAACCTAACAGCAAAAACAAGATAAACTTGAACCATAATTTTAATGAATAGCACAGCACAGCTTTAACTCACAAAAAAGCGACGTATCAAAATCAAAGTGCTCAGTCACTCAGATCAGTTCCCATGACCGATCCCTCAATAGCACAACAATATAAAGCATCGGGACAAACAGGTAAGTAACTGATGTCCGACATTAATCCTAATGTAGCAACCTACTGGTTAAACGACGTTTAATCTAAACAAAAATATTTCAATGCGCCCAATAAAACTATGAAGCGGAGAAAAAACCTCGGCCGAGTGGGGTACGGTGCTCGCAAGGCATTCGATGAGTATGACTTCTGAGAAGCAGTGCCCGGGCACTGTCATATCACGACTGATAGGGCTGTGCGTCGGCGGTATCGATGAAACCATAGACTACGATATTCTTACATGTACATAGGGGTCATCTGTCACAAATCGATCAAGCCCCATAGTAAGCTCAAAGCTTTGTGTTGTAAGTGTATAAAACACCCAAGGCTCAGAAACAAATAATGTCTTTTTTTTGCCCTTACGGAGATTCTAACCCAGAACGGCCAGAACCCCCAGCCTCATGGCCAGGCTTACTACCCAGTATCCACTAGGCTAAACCACTCGTCAAACTATCGTATCTAATTGCCGCCCAGCAAGCTCCTATGTTCATCATGTGCCCTGACACACTCGCAGTTTGTATCTATATTTCTGTGTTGACGCATACATGTAATCATGGTCGCCAAACGTCGTTAATTGGCGACTCCGAAATGTTACGACGAAGTGTTAATATCAGGTGAAGAGCGCGATAAGATAACTTGACTAGATTGTAAGATTTTGTGAGTCATCTCACGTTTCATTGGATTACCAGTAAGGGTATCAGAAGATTGTATATGTCACAACGAGTTCTCTAAAGCCGTGTTCAAGAGTAGTTTGTCCCAAAACAAACATCGACAAGTGACAGCCGCCTTCGTCCCTAGTCCTGCGCGCGCGCACGACAGATGATCAGTCATGCGCCAGATGCTGCGCGATAAGCGCGCGGTAGCCGTTCATTAATCTACCCGCTCCCCCCCCACCCCCGCCACTCACCAATTAACCTGACACAACGATACGTACACAGATTCGAGGAATCTCGGGGACCGCTTATCCGAAACTATTTTGTTGGGATTAACTGATCGTTAGTTAATCTTATATGCGGTAGATAAGGTTGAAAATAAAAAAAATGCACAGAGTTAAGACCTTAAGTTTTAGAAATTAAAGCGTAGATTTGCATAGTAGTAGTAGCGTGCATTTTTTTGATTTTCACCTATAATGTAAATGTAGGTGTATTCTTGGAGAAAGAACATATCACATTTTGTCGATCTTTTATACCCACATTTATGCTAAAAGTGGTACTGGAACGTAAGTTTCATGTGCTCTGCCTACCCCTTTTAGGGATATAGGCGTGATTGTATGAATGAATGAATGAATGAGAACATATCCGTATACGAGTATTAACTACTATTACACTGTCTGTAATAAACATAACAATTATAATATAGTACCTACTATCCAAAAAATGATAGCTGGCAGATTTGACTGCCCGATTTTGATACACTAGGTTCAGCAAATGAAAATACATATATACATTCACGTCTTTATTCCCAAAAGGGGTAGGTACGCAGAGCACCTGAAAATTATGTTCCAGCGCCACTTTTAGCATACATGTGGGTATAAAAAATCGACGAAAATCGACAGCACGGGCACACGACACAAAATGACAGTCAAATATTTATGTCAAATAACACAAGTAATCATTGTCACTGTGTGGATAGACGCATATATGTTATATGCGTCTATCACTTGAAATCAATATATTCTATTATATTCTATTAATAGGTACCTTCAAGGGTCCAAATTTAGGAATTATTTAGTTTTTGTTAGGTCGTTTTTAAGTTAGTTTTAGTTTTAATTTTAAATCTAGTTTTAATGTACTTTTGTATTTTATATATTTTTATGTGTGTTTAATAATATATTTAATAAATACGTCATATCAGTTTAATACCTTCAGGTCCCTATTCCACCAACTCATCCATTATCACCTGTGACTAAATATGTCAATTCTACTAAATTCGAGTCATAAATTAAGAGTAAACACTGAAGTACCTGGTCTGGTAGAAGTTAACAGACCTGCGGATATTCTCTTATCCAAATAGTATAGAAGGTCAGATTAGCAGTCGCTTCGTCATGAACTAGTGCCTCCGCCAATTCATGGGATTAGGTAACGAGGAGCCCTTCGTGATCGTTGCCCCAGCAACGAAATCCTCCTGACCTAGCGTTTTAGGTGAGGAGGATTTACGGAGATCTACAAATGTTATTTAAAATAACAAGACGTCCAATACTCTCTGACACGAGTCTTTGTGGAGCCGATAAGGCGTGCCAGATATGTTTGAGACGTACTGAATGGAATGCGATTTGTAAAATAAATATAAGACCTGGCCATTCCGACGTTTAAACGTCGAATTTTATAATGATTTTAACCAGACTACTCAAAACTTCGTGACGCGGTGTTACGTTAACGATTATTTGACTGGTTTAAATAAAAGTATTGGCGGATCGACTATTATATTATGCAGATTGTTCGCTTTGAGTCAAAGGTGCGGACTGCGCTGGGCTGTCGAAGTGGTCCGGTAGCGACCATTACGCGAGCGACGCCCGGCCGTTACCTCCCGAGGATTTATCAATCAAAAGCTGAGTTTATGAGTCCTGTCGAGCTAATGCAGTAAAAGCAGTAAAGGCTGTTTGTTTTAAAAGGAATTAATTCGAGCCATAATTGGTGGAAGCGCCGCGGGCGGCCGGTGACTCTGTTTGCCGACTGACTACCGAAACTACGATTCGTAGATAGGGTTTTATGAGGTCTGAGCTGAGATTTATTGGGCGTTAAATTGACTGGATATTGAGTGGTATTAGATGTTTTATCAGGTTTCTAGTTCGCGTAAAACTGCTATCAGAAGATTGTTTTGCTACTGATGTAATTATGTTTCCCGTTTACGGGACAATGGTGTCCCGGATCTTTGGGAGTCGTGCGCGTGGAGCCAACAACGTAGGTACCAACCAAGTTCAGCACATAAGAATGTATTATTAATGTTATCTAATAAGAGTAATTTTGAAATAACTCTTGAACTTACGTACGAACGAACATTTATTTTAAACATGTCATGTGTATTATTCTGAACATAGTGTCAAAAGCGTTGTCAGATTTTGTAGTGATTTTTTGTTATTTTCCTATGGTACTCCAAAGGCCCCGTGCTATGAGTTTACTCCATTCTGCTCTATCTGCAACAGCGCTAACCTCAATTCATCTATACCAAACGGCTTCTATTATACAAATACAAAATACAAATTATTTATTCTGCAAATAGGCCACAAGGGCACTTTTACATGTCAAACGGTAATTTACAATAAAAATAATAATCTTACAATAAAAGAATAATAGTGTAACACAATAATAATTTAATATTTGCACATTAAGGACTGATATAACAACACACTAAATGTCACAAAGTTAATGAAAACAAAACAAAATATGACCATTACATTCGATAAGAATAAGGTCTATGCATTAACAGAAAGTTAATGATGTTAATTCAGTATTCCAGAGATGTATAAGGTCCCTGAGCGTCCAAATACAATTAATAATTATTCAATGTTCGTAGAGATGTATACGGTCTCTAAGCGTCAAAACAAAACAATAAAAAAAAGGAGTATTAATGTAATATTGTCAGTGATGACATGGTCAATAACAATAAAACGTGTCAAGATCGGAATGATGTCTCTCGTCAATACGATAATAATAAAATAACACTTAGGTAATATGCCCTTGCAAGCATGAACAGTCCGGACTCCACAAACAGCACCCAATCACGAGTATGACGCATATCTCAGCCATCGCCTCCCTCAACCTATGTTAGTCCGCGTTCCACTCTCTTTGCATGTTGTATAAACAGTAGGCCATGTTGCTAAATAACTATACCTAAGACCACATTTTGTATATGTATACACATGTTCAACCATGTAATCAATTTTCATTTTCATTTCTTATTTCCTCTCAATAGAGCACGGTCTTGTGCTGGTCGCCCTAAGCACTTGTGCGGACGAGACTCAATGATGAACTTTTGCTAGCTGCCATTGAAAGCAGTGCTCGCAAAGGCAATGCTCCCGCCGGAAAGAGTGCCCATAGTATACTTACTTATAGCCACTTCCACTTCCTAATTATCTTTGAAGGTCTGATATTTGATTTGGTCTCAATGTGTAATCTTATCTAGATATACTTAGGAGACATGTGGATATGATATATTGGTGACCGGGAGCGATAGCAAGTAGAACAACCGTATGCTTTGCCGACTGGTTTATTACTGTCTTCTGCGGTAGTATGCAAACACCAGCATGCATACCTGCATATCTGGATGACGTTGTGATCCTTATTAATAGATTAGACGTTCATTGATTGAAACAATTTCGCTACGAAATCATAACTAAACCAATTTGTACAGGAGATAATCTCAACGGAAAATTAGTGAGGATTTCTAAACCAAGGTAAACTTCAAGACCAGGTCCTACGTGACACCACCTTTAAAGAATTTAAAAAATGCCCTGATGAAAAAAAACGTCATGTTAACATTAAATCCAATCTCACGTCACGAGCGGACATCTACCTACATTTAATTTAGACAATTTACCGTTTCCGCGTCGTGCCTTACCGCTGCCGTTCGTGGAAATCGTAAACGCAGCGTCCGCGCAAGATATCATCCCACTTCACACTGTTACTTCCACAATTCCGTGCTTTTCTTGAACTACCGTTCAATATTGAACTTAGTTTCGGGCCGCGCATGGTTTCTATTTTCATTATTTATTCAAGTAAGATACGTGGTTGTGAAAGATAACAGCAGACTTTCTACATACCCGTACATTCGGCAATGGAAAGATGTTTTATTCATAAAGACGGTAATGTTCGTTGCGAATCCGCGATGTCGTACAACTATGATAAATTCAGCGACGATTTATAAACATTGGCGAATTTCTAGTGGTTGCATTGAAAAAGCTTTAGCAGGTAATAAGGTACATACATTTGTTTATTATTTTCAGTAGGTACAGTTGCGAATAATTAACCCGTATCTCAGACATAGAGAATTCTAGAGGGTGCATGCTAACAACGTGTTCGAGCCTAAAATTGTCTTGCCTGCAATATTTTAGGGACAACTGAAAAATATTTATATTATTTTAGTTTATATCGATTCGCCTCTGCTTTCTGAATTTTCGCATGTACCTGGTGGTAATGTATATAAAGGTTGATTTATCGATGCCTTTGTTTATGAAGCTAAACTTCTACTCCGTGATACCTACTGATAAATAAACTACGAGTAGTGTACCGACAGCAATATACCCCGTACCGTCTGCCACTGTCAAAAGGTTTACCAAAAGCTCAGTAAATTAGGTGTAGTACGTTCCTTTTTACCTACGCAGAGCGTTCAAACATAATTGGATACCATTGAACCACTAGCGCATTCAGACACCACCAGAAATCAATACACACGACTTAAATGTTCGTTTGCCACGTGATTACTATTACGCCTCATAACCAAATGAGAAAGAAAGTAAAGCCACCGTAGATTCAGAGCCCTTACAACCATTTTACACTGGAGTGACCCTCTACCACGGACAGCTTATTAATACGCACTCGGTCAAAAGTTAACCGGGCTTAAGTCGCTCGCATCGCCCACGAAGATTCATCACAATCGTCATTATTCACACACAAATTATGTAATTTCAATAAATGGAGCTTATTGAATAGTGATGAGCGTCGGTAGGCCTCCGTAGACTCCCCGTCGCGCGCCTCGCACTGCCACGCTGATGCCCTCCGCTGACGGCACACTTCCTGACTACACACTATCCACTGGTTCTCCATTAAAGCCTTTAAGGAACAGCCTTAGCTTACACGGGTGCAGTGAAAAGCGTATATTTTAAAAAGATATCCGATTCACGTTTCATATTTCAATGGTAGTTAACTCTCCCAATAAGCACTTAGATCCTCATTGTGGGTGTTGCGTCTAAAATAAATGTGTTTTGTTTGAATAAATCGACCGGGTGCCGGCAGAGGTCGCGGCGGGTGTTAATGAATGCCCGCCTTAGGTACTGACTAATATAAACGATGAGATGGACTACACTCACAATACGGGTTAACGATACCATATTAATAAGAAATACTCATAATTGAAATAGGTTTATCGTCATTTAGCGTCACTATAGGCTTGCGAAATTTAAATGGCTTCACTTGAGAATTATAATAACGAACTGCATCATCATATGAAACTTTTATACTCATAAGGAAGTTCGACTACCAATATCTATCTACAGTTTAGAGTGCAGCCCGGAGTATGCTAAAGTAAATAAAAGGGTACATACTAAGTATGTATCATAAGGCAATAATAATTCTGTTCTCACTCCGTGCCATGACTGATGACCGTGGCCAACTTGGTTAAGGTTGTTCTTGTTTTTTTCCCTTTGGCTTTATTAATAAGTACTCTGAATACTTGGCTATGCTATAGGAGCCTTGGGCAGGAGCACTAATAGGTGCTTGAACTTGTGAGTTCCAAGGATCTAGACGTCGTTCAGCTGATGGGCGAATTTCCATGCGTTTAAAACGCTCGATTCAAAAGTAGGTCATTTTCTGCTCAGGAGTTAATTAAGGCAGATACGACACATCGCATAAACTTTGACCAATCTACATTCAGCACCGGTACTGTTTTGCGATTTAACATAAGTTAACTCTGAACATATCTTTTAAAAATATTTGCTGTCGAAAAATTAGACGCCGTCAAAATGATGAATACCCATTCACCCAGATACGTATCTATAGGTACCTAAGTGGCGGAGCGCCCATACCTACTAACCGATTCCCACTGGCTTACCTAAAATTTCTTTTTAGGCACGACTATAGTCATATGTACATATACTCTAAACCAAAGAGTATATCTAAACTCTTTCATAAGTTTTTTGTTCTGGGTTGCCCATCGATAATTTTCACAATCTGTCATTGGTATCTACGTCACATTCATGAAATATTGAAGGTCAGAATGGTTTATGTAAGTATTTCTGATAGTTACACGTGCAACACAGGGCCGTAGCTAGGGGAGTCATTTTGGTGCAATAGCCTACCTTAAAAAAACCATCAACCATCAAGGATAAATGACTATCACTTCAGACCTGCTGCTACGTTCGGTTTGGGTCCTTTATAACATAATTTAAGTTTGCCTAATACTGCAATACTTCTAGATCTCAAAATTAGTAACTGTCAAAATACTAAGTTTGCCTAATACTGCAATACTTCTAGATCTCAAAATTAGTAACTGTCAAAATACCTAAATACGCCCCTATTTCACCAAGTTGACAGGCGCGACAATTGTCAAGAAAACATGACAATTGTAGATCGTGAAACAGGCATTGTCGAAATAAGCTGACAATTGTAAATATGTCAGGACAATTGTTGTTTCATAAATTTTTCACCGTATGTCGGTAGTTGACAGGCGTCCAACTTGCAATGTTGGACGCCTGTCCCTTGTGATTTATAATACGTATTGCGGGAAGGACGCGGGCGACAGTATCCTACCATTTATAAATTCACACACACGTGACGTATTAAGTAATCTTCCTTTTCTCCAACTTGTTCGGAAATGTTCCCATTAGTGTATTAAAAACATATCGCGAAGTCCATCGTTGTATGCGTGGATGCGATAGTAAAAAAAAGTGGAATTACTTACCGGACATGCCCGGGAATAGTATATACTTATATTAATATAGAGGCCGGGAAACGAAGGGTTGCAGGCTAAGTAGATAAAGACCGGGGATACGCAGCCGGCAACACCGTTTCTCGCCGAGATTTGTGTAGTGCTTTACTCAAACTTGAAATGAAATAATTTGAAGTTAGTTACTTATGTCAACATCTCATTGCAAGTTTAAGAAAATGTACATTTATGTTCATTACTATATTTTATAAAGGATACAGTAGGCCTAGGAATTTGTCACAACTACTTTCTCTAGTTAAACTGGTTACTAATGTATTGCTATCTCTTTCCAACTATTACAAGTTCGTGTGATAAATTGCACTTCTCTCACTTCTTTTTTTTCATTGTTATAGACAAAACGCTTACTTTTGTAAGTCGAAGTGACGTTTATAAAAATGCCTTAAATATATTTTTCCCGTTACATCTTTAATAATTTTAATTACACAACAATATAATTGTGATCTATTTTAATGCTATTATTATTCGTATATCAATTTAAACTGGCAGCACGAGACATGTCGTGGTCCTACTTTAAAAAAATATTGGGTGGGAACTTAATACCTAGGTTATTGACATACTCGCTGTTATTGAAAATATTATTTGATTTCCTCGATTTTTGGAAAAAAGCACTATATCTGCCTCGGTATGTACTAATAGTAAATAATGTACTATTGATTTAAAAATAAATAATCCAATGCTCAATCCAATGTCAGTTTTATTTTATTTTATAACGAACAAAAAGGAGTTAATCGGTTTATTGTTTTTTTAATACGGACAAGTTTGAAAAGCCCATTTTATCGTCGGTATTAGTTAATTGATTCTTTATTAGACTAGTACTTACACTACCTACTCACTTAGGCATTGTATGAAGACACGACTAAAGGAAACAACTTTTTTTTTCATTTTGGCTGTAAATGTATCATTGGCTGAATGGGATTTTCCTTTGCCTTTAACTTATTTAAAACTACCCAATTATTTACCGCCTTTTTCATAAAAATAAATAGTTTTCAAGTCATTCCACCAATAATCACATCACACAAACGAGCGTTTCGATTTTAAAATATAACAATGGATTTTCAAATTTAAAATATAGCAATATAAGACTAAGAAAATGACGATATTAAATTTAATTTCGGAAAATAAAGCAATACTTTTTGGTAAATTTGACAACAACTTAACATTTGATATGAAGATCAAAAAGTGGAAGGAAATTTCTCAAAAATTACAAGAGCTAGGCATTTATGACAAAGATTGGAAGTACTTAAGAGATACCACGTGGCAAAATTGGCGAAAGAGGACAATAGTAAGTACTGAGTATATACATTTTTAATACCTCGTAGTAATTGTCGAGGCAATTTATAATTAGAACTTATGAAATTTATACCATCTTATTTTCCGTATAGTATTGTAACTTAATCGCATTTCACCGCCATCGATGTATGTTTGGAACGCTATTATATTTGACGTAGGTATTAATTTATGTTTGCAATAATACTCTGTAGGTATCGGCAACAGCGTTGAGGCCACTCACACAACATTAAAACATAGTTAGTAAGTACCTAATGACCGCGAGATATTGAAATGAGTATTACTTTATTTTTTCTTCGGGATATCATACTCAATGTGTATTATCTTTGTTACTAATATAATAAACAAATGTGACTAAATTATTAGCGACCAAAAAAACTAAACGATTCAGACAAAAAGCGATACTTTTAATTATACGGTCGAGATGAAATGCGATTAAATGCAACGCTATAAGGATTTTTTGCCTTTGAGGTAGAAGGTATATTACTCTTAATTTATTTTATAAATTTGTTTTAGGAAAAAAGGGATAACCGACACCAAACGGGATCTGCGGGAGGAAAAAAATGGAAATTTGATGATGCTGATGATATGATTCTCAATATAATAGGGTAAAACACTCCGGTTTTAGAAGGATTGGACGTTCCTGAATCCTCTGGAACACAGGAAGCCATTCAAATACTAAATGATGAACCTACACTGCAAGATTCGCGTTGTGATAATACACCCCAAATATCGCAAAATATAGATAACAGAAACGTAACTAGTACACACTGCATACCTATTTATCGTTTAAAAAAGGAAAAGCTCGAGGCTGATATATTGCTTACTAAGGAGAAAATAGAAATAGCGAAACGGGAAAAGTATAAACTAGATTTAGAGTTATTTAAATTAGAGAAAGAGCTAAACATTAGAGAAGTTTCCAATTTCACTGAACCTTATTATGATCAAAATATTATTGCGATTAATTTTGTTAATTTCTCACGAGTAAGTACTCACTCACAATTACTCACGATTAATTTGTAACTAATTAATGGCTAATATTTCTTTTCACATAAAGAATAATCGCATAAAAATGTAATAATTACTTTATTTCATTATGTGATAATTGTATATATATCTACACTCAAGAGTATTGTAAAACAGTTTTTCATTAGTTCCGAGTGGTAGTCGAGGAAACTGAATGTATAGCACTTTTGTCAATGAAATAGAGTTTAAAAGTGACAAATATTTAGATTCCTCGACCGTACATAATAAACCTCATTTTTCTTATTTTATTGTTTGGAATGTTACAGCCTAAATTAGAAAGTTCAAATTGCAATATAATTCGTTTATAGTTAATATGAGACAGTTTAAATAATTTCAAATATGACATTTTTATTGCATTTTAAGTTTAATTTCCAATGTTATCAAATTGAATAAAATAAAACAGTTATAATAAACAGTACTTCAATTAAAGTTTTGTATCAATTCCCGTAATACTTCGATTGCTTCAGGGTCAATTGCTTCGTTGTTGTCCTCTTCAATGTTGTCCCGATTATTATCGCCATTATCTACCACATCGTCATTTGAATAATCGTAAGGTATTCACGAAGGGTGAAGGGTAACACACGCTAAGAACACTTTGCACGCTGACAATGGTTGCAAACGTAGATGATTGAGAGAGGGAAACTTCTCCTTTAATATACCCAAAGCATTTTCAACCATCCTTACATGTTTAAATGCTCTCAAAAATCGCATTACTGCGTCCGTTCTTGGTATTTGTATGGGGATGTTCGGTGTTATCAGCCACTTCTTCATACCATATCCGCTGTCTCCTAAAATAAGGGCATTTGGAAATGGCCTCCAACCATTTTCCCACTGCTGTGCCAAAGAAGAACAACGCAAAACTCTTGCGTCATGAACAGAGCCCGGCCATCGTGCACTGGCATAAAAGAACTCCAAATTAGGCCCACAAAGAACCATGGTATTTATCGAATGGTCACCTTTACGGTCCACAAACATGTATTCATTCTGCCGAGGTGAATCGATGGGTATTAACGATCCATCAACAATACCACCAATTCTTGGAATGTTACCAATTTCCATAAATAATTGTGAGATAGAGCCTGTGTTTGCTGGCCAACGTACTTCGTTACCAAATACTTGATTGACTATTGCAGTGGTAACACGCCTTACACAACGACGGATCGTTGCCTTTGAAACGCCGTGGTTGTCACCGCTAACATGGTATTGAGATCCCGAACCCATCCATGCAGCGTACACAGTATTTGCTGACATGGCGTCAAAGCTTTATTTTTTGTAGTTGGGTGGTCAATAACTGCACCGATTTCATTTATTAAATATTCGACACTGGTTTTACTAATTCGAATTTTTTCTTTAAATGCAAAGTCATTGACGTCAAAGGAGAAATTTATTCGTTCTTTATATATTCTCCTATATGCGAACTCATCTAAATCGCTCTCACTGTCACAACAACTGCTTTCGCGGAGAGCCATTTTGTAACTAACAACACTACAATTGTAACGATAAGCTGACACAGCCTCGATCTCATGTCAACAATTACTGACAAATCTACAAATATGTCGAGTTGGAAAAATGTAACTTGTTTCACAACATAATTGTCATTCGCTTATGATTAGGACAATTGTAACAAAATGCTTGTCATGTTTATATGCATTTCTATACGAAATAATTTACAAAATTGTCAGTTGTCACCTGTCACTTGACAATTGTCAGCGACATATGTCGAATTGTAAGCCGACATATGTCGCTGATAATTGTCAAGTTGGTGAAATAGGGGCATGCCTATCTAACTTTTATCTTTACACACCCTCTGAACTATGCACTTGTAGTTCTCTGAAACAGCAGATACAAATATATTATTTTTCGCTGGCCGCTCTAATAACTTAGGTCACTCCTAAGCTCCTGAGCACCTGACGCTGGCGAAGAGTTTAAGGTTAAATATTAACCTACCCAAGGTGCAACTGCCTCAAGGAATCCATCGAATTCCTCCGCGCGGGCAGCGTATCGATCACCGCTGTACGCGGAGTGTAAATGTCAACAAAACGTCGCGGGCCCAGCCATCACACTTATCAAAACAGTACAAAACGCGGGTTGTTATCGATAGGGATCGCCGCAACAAGCCTCTAAATCCGTTTTTTGTGGGTTGACATCGCGCTAATAATACTCATGAGAAAAATGCGCGCCGGACCCCCGTCATCCTCCTTTTGTTTTTAATTTCTACCTCAGTGGCACCGATTTAATTGGGCTCAACTCGAGCGAGCGCACCTCCGTATTTCACCTCGGCTCGCTTCATTTGAATATTTAAAGCATTTCGGGTCCCCGCCGTATTATTTTCTTTATTTACACATATTTATATATTTATTTCAGCCCCGGCGTCATTTATTTGGTGACGTGACTTACCGATGTCGCGTCCTTCCCAGTATCGACATAGTTAACGCGGTGAATTCTCTCGCGTTCCATTTAAAAGTTTGAAGTTCCCCGTAGTTTTTCTTTTTGTCGCGGCGGGCGCGGGGGCGCGGCGCGGGCCGCCCGCGTGTGGCGCGCTGCTCTTCGTTGTTTTCTCGTTCTCGCCAGCCTTTATCTTCAACAAGATTGCTCGTTTTTAAATGAAGTTATATCGTCCCGATTGAACACCGGGCCAAGAAGGCGAGGCGAATTTTTAATTAGTTTCCAAAGATAGAGAATTCTAAGGAGGAATGCGGGAGCCGTGTTGCGAGAGTGCGCCGATTTCTTAATTGAGACGTAAACATAGCGTTTCGAACACCGAGAGGCGATTTGTTGAATACAAGGAGATTAATTATGAATGGAAGTCTTAAATCGACGGCTGGTGCAAGCGGCTAAGTTGCGCGTATTCGCTAATGAAGAGAATTAATGAACGCCATTTTTCGTAGTGCCATATCGAAGAATCGCGTGACGCCGACAAGGGCGCGCGTCACTTGCCACTGCCGGCGATTATTTCATTAGCGATGATGCTTTCATTGCAAAAGAGGACAAAAAGCGTGGGTAATGGCTTACCTTCGCTGAATAAAATTAATTTAAAGACATAATATGTGCAATACGTGTATTTAAATGATATAACGCGAAAGGGAGGAAACAACAAAGTATTTAAGTGATAGAAACTATTACTGGGCAGGCACTAATGCCACAATATTGAACCCGATGTTGTCGGGTTCCCGTTTGATAAATTCACGGCAGACCTTAGCTGCGTCGTTCATAAGTCCTTCCGGAGTAGTGGGTCCGTGGTCGATAGGGAACGACTTGCGTCCATCCAACTCGTACAGATGCCCGTCCTTGTGAATAAACGTGACGAAGTGGTAGTTCACCGGCTCCCCAGTATTCTCCGCTTCGTTGTTGGAGCTGCGAACTAATTCCTTATATGCCTCCAGGATTGCGGTAGAGCTCTCTAAAAGCTGTCCTTTGGCCGCGGAATCCAAGCCTGCGGCGTCGTTAATGTAGCTCTTCAAGAGTCCGTCGCCGAGTTGTATTTTGTTGACGTTGTTAGCGATACTGTGCACCAGAGCAATGGTCCCGCACACGTTGCTTAGGACTTGTTTGAGGTGGAACACGTCTTTAGGAGGTTCTTTTTTCGTGGAGCGCAATTCGCTTTCTTCTTTAGTGCGGTGCTGTTCGTACGCGTCCGACAGCGGGAACAGCAGAACCACGGCCAGGACCGGGCGCGGGACCCAGCCCAAGGCCTCGTCTTCCAGCCCTATGACGTCCACCATACGCCAATTGTCGGGTACTCCTAACTTTTGCAAGTACTTGTTCATCGTATCGGGGTTAGACTCCATTGGTAGTGCCACTTCCATTTTAAACAAATATAGATTTTAATTTCAGCAATTAGAAAAACACTTTGTCAATGTGACAGCACAGACTGATGTTTTAAGTTTTGTTTAAATGACACGTTCATGTTTTGGGTAGTAAATTCAAAAAGGTTGCGTAACATAGACCAAGAATAATACCTATAGGTACCTTTGAGTAAGTATGTACGTCATACTTGTATCATCAAAGTAGCAAGCGCGAGCCGGGTGCTTGTTTCGGTTTCCTTGACGTTAATTGATTGGATGTGAACAATTGCATGCAATATACACCGTGGACGTGAATAACCCGAAAGATTTTAACCACGCATTCCTTAGGTCATTAGGAGCAAAAAATGTTATGTGAACCCCAGTCACTGCCGGCTTAGTTTTGAAGATATTATCAATTTTCATGTAAACTTTTTTTTTTTTTTTGAACCGGTTCATTTGCCAAAGCCCGGAGGCTGTGTCGGCTGATCGTGGCTGGCCTGTGGGTAGTCGCCACTATGGGGCTACCCGACTGCCGAGAAAAATGCCAAAGTCAAAGCATCATAATTACTACGTTATACGACTATTTCGTTTTCAAAAGTTGTATAATATCGTTATTAAAAGTTGTAAGTACTTTTCTTGATAACGGTACCTTGAATACAATAAACTTATTAGAACTTACGTAAGTTGATAAATACTTAGCAAGCAGACATCAGCAGACATTTATAGTTGATCTTGTCAATATTAATCATATTTATCATTCCAACTGAAACAAAATGTCTATTACTCTAGACTAAGTAAGTAAGTAAGTAATTTTATTTGCATAAAATAGTGTACAAAAAGATGGTCATAGAAACAATTTAGCTCAAACTATTTTGCCTTTAAGACATGCAAATGTCAATGGCGATCATGTCACATTATGAAAGATATACACCGTGGACGTGAATAACCCGAAAGATTTTAACCACGCATTCCTTAGGTCATGAGAAGCAAAAAATGTTATGTGAACCCCAGTCACTGCCGGCTTAGTTTTGAAGATATTATCAATTTTCATGTAAACTTTTTATTTTGATTACTAACGTGCATTTAGCTCTTTTGATTGCGACGTTGCTACCGATGTTGGATGTTGTTTTGCGTCGCTATTGACAGATATCAAAGTGCCAGCTACCACTCACTAAATTTAACCTTTTTTGAAAAAAATAATCGTTACCGTTTTATTAAAAGGGATAATTTCCATAGAAAAGCGATAGTTATCCAAGTTTTATTTACAAAAACCGACAAAACAAGCAAAAAAAATATATTTTTTTTTTGCTGAATTTTTGTTGGGGTTCATATAATATTTCTTACTCCTAATGACCTCAGGAATGCGTGGTTAAAATCTTTCGGGTTATTCACGTCCACGGTGTATATGTTACCTTATCTGTTGTTAATGGTAGAAATGCACTCATTTTGTTGTTGGTCGCTATAATACTACCGCTCTTAATTTATAAGTGTTCTCTTCTTCTTCGTCGCTTCCTCATGACTGAGGGTCGTGACTACACGAGGTCGTTATTTTGCGCACCAATGCTCTCCAGGCCAATCGGTTTTCGACCATCCGGATAGACGTCTGCAAGTTTCCTTTGCAGATTTCTTTTACTGCGTCGGTCCAACGGTTTGGTGATCTTCCACGGCTCCTTTTCCCTTCCACGTGCCCCACAACGATGAGTTTTTCCAGGCTACCAGGTTCTCGTCGGGCCACGTGTCCGAAATACTGGAGGAGTCGTTGCATGCATATAGTGGATAGGCGGGACTTAACTTGCAGTTCGGAAAGAATTGACGCATTGGTGTGGCGCGCAGTCCAAGGTATACCTAGCATTTTCCGCCAGCACCACATCTCGAATGCATCTATTCTGCTCCGAATCCGCGCTTTAAGGGTCCAAGTTTCCGAAGCATACAGGAAAATAGAGAAGATCAAGGTTCTCATCAGCTTGACTTTGGTCCTCTTACTGACTCCCCTGTTCCTCCAGATCTTCTCTAACCGCTTCACCGCTGACTTTGCTATCTGAGATCTTCTAACCACCTCTTTCTCACAGTCACCATCCGTGGTTATTAGAGACCCAAGGTAGACAAATTTATGCACCGTGTCCAAGTCGGTTAGTTCTCCCGTTCGTTGTAGCAGGCCTGCTCGATCTAAAAACATCAGTTTGGTTTTGGCTCGATGATTTGAAGGCCATATTCCACACTCACCATTTGAACTCTTTGCAGAAGGATGGCTAGTTCCGCTTCATTAGCGCCTATAATGGTGGTATCATCTGCAAAGCGTAGATTATTGATAAGGTGTCCCCCGATTCTTATGCCTCCACTCCAATCTTCCAAAACTCTTCTCATTATATGTTCGCCTACGAGATTGAACAGTTGCGGCGAGAGGATACATCCTTGTCTGACCCCACGAGTAGGCCGAAAATGTCCCGACACGGAATCCTCAATTCTAACCAGAGACTTGCCGTCCAGATATAGGTTCTGCACAAGGAAAATAAGATGATCCGGTATACCCATCTCTCTCATGACACTAAACATTTTACTCCAGCTGATGCAGTCGAAAGCCTTAGCGTAGTCAATGAAGCACAATGCCATCGGGACATTGAACTCTCTAGCTCTCTCTATCAATTGCCTTATATTTAGTATCTGCTCGCGTGTTCCCTTCCCTCTGACAAAACCTGCCTGCTCCTTAGCAATTTGTCCGGAGATGAAACTCTCAAGCCTCTTGTTTATAATATGCAGTGACACCTTACTTGCATGGGACGTTATGGATATAGTACGGTAATTCTCACACTTTTTAGTAGATCCTTTCTTATGCAGCGGGATTACCACCGACTCCATCCTGTCGTCAGGCCATTGGCCAGTTCTCCAAACTTTTTGGCAGATCATGTGCAGGATTTTAATACCTTCCTCTATAAGTGTTATATAGGCATAATTTCTTTAGTTGTGGCACTCCAGACCCCGTATTATGGTCGGCCTTATCACGCGTTAAGTGTCAAGACAGGAGCACCGTCTTGTTCTATCGAACGGTGTCAGCCGGTGACGGACGCTCTATCCTGTCACTTATCGTGTGATAAGGCTGACCATGATACGGGGTCAAGTTTATTACTTTTATAATGTTTGTATATATTTTAAAGATACTGATCTGACTGTCTGTTGCCTAAATAAAAATAAACTTATCGTCCTATTACTAACCGTCTTAATATCATCCGTTTTTTTATATTTTTGTATGAGTACAAACGGCAACACAGTGAAGTGACCAACCCTGTATTTATATAGAACCTTATTACAATGCACATAAAGTGCACGGATGGTCAGTTAGCTGTATTGTCGATAGTAGGTACCTACATCCAAGCGTATCAATTTTGATTTTTAGCTGCCTTTGCGCCTAACGCATAAGTTAGGCGAAAATTTGTACCTATTTTTTTATCTATGTATTTTTGTTACAAAAATATTACATAGGTCATTATAGGTACCTGTCGGTAGAAATAGGAAAAATTGTGGATAAGTGTTACACGGTCCACGGTAGGTACCTATTCTAGGCAGAAATACGAATGTTTTTAGGTATTAACTGAGTGATATTTAACGCCGTGGTTAACATACACAAAGGCAATAAAAAGGCACTTACGTACAGCGGAACAAGTGTGGATGGTCACGCTGTGGCGTCCACCCATAAAATAGTAATAAAACTAATGAATTCAAATTCTTTCCGATTTTTTTATGGCCGAGCAATGATTCTTCTTACACGACCTGAAAACATCTTTCCGAGAAAACAAATAAAACATGGCGGTATAATTTGTCTCCAGTAGAATAAAATGCGCGAGCCCACTGTCATAAATTTTAAATCTCAACATTTGAAGTCACTTTGCTTGTCAAGGTGGATTTGGAGTAGGTATATTAATCACAGTAATTACTACTCAGTTGGGTCTCTTTAAAAACGAGATATGAAACCTGTTATGCCTAGGATATTCTTACAAAAATAAGAGGAACAGCTGCCAAAACGGATACAAAACGTTGTAGGCGCACATTCAGTAGGTAGCAAACTTACCAACCTGCATCATTTAATTTGATGAAAAGTACCTCCTCAAATACAAAATTATGGTGTTCTCATGGAAGACGACTTATCTGTCAGTCTCCTGCCTATTACCTATAAGATCTTCTGCTTATTTAAGAGCTAAGCTCTTGTTTGTGTAGCTCAAAGTAGGGGGCCCTCCAGCTACTCCGATCCCAGGCAACCTCTTTGACATCTCGATACGACCTAACATAAACTCTATTTTTTGAGCTGCTCGATGTAGTTTATTCTAGGTCTTCCTCTTGCTCGCTTCCCCTCTATATCTTTCCTTCAATTATATTGAGCTTCGAACTTGTCATATCGTATGAGGTGCCATATCATCTTCCCTCTTCTATTTCCTAAGTTTCTCATTAAATGCCTGGTTTGCCTCAATCTATTCAGCACTGTTTACCCTCTCTCTCCAGCTAATTTTTTTCATTCGTTCCCAACACCACCTCTCGAACGCTATACCCGAACCTATAAAATATTTTAATCATATTCAGCCGGCTGGAAGTTACTACAGGACAACATCGTATCTGACACAATTATCCATTTCCATTGATAACCGTACGATGATCGGGAAGATCACACGGATCATAGCAGAGCAGATAGCAAAGTGATGCGATCTTATCACTGAATACTTTCAATAGACACTCGGTATAATTGTTATTAATTGCCAGATGCAGGTGGTTTTTGCCCCCCCACGTGCTGCAGTTTGATTATGAACTATTTAGTTTTTATATATTCATAGGTTATTGTTACGTGTTTAACTACTCCATCGAAGTGCTGCTGCTGATTGCAATGCCTAACGATGTCTCAGAAGTATTTTTATATCTTTCAAAACTGATGACACAGTATACCTGTTTCTGCGCATATTACAGTGAGTAAGTAACTGCAGCCGATATGCTTCTACTTAAATTAGAAGTAGATACTCGTATGGTATCATGGCGATACCCTAAGATAGGGGCACTGGTGGTTAAAACTACTGACCCTAGTTCTGATGCTCTGATAAATAGTAGCTACTTGTAGTCACTGGGCGGTAAAATAGATATAGAAACACACTGGAACGTTGCTATTTAACGAGGACGTATGTAAATATATTAACTCTTGAATGTCTCAAGTGCATAAAAGTTTTCAAATAATGCTCCGCTTATGAAATACCAATGGCGAATCAAGAACAAAAACCTACCTAACAACTCTTGTTCAGACAAAAAAGTAAAAGCAAGCAGATTATAGACATTAGGTAGGTTACCAAATCGCGCATTATAGCCCGCTCCATATAACCTCTCCATGTTAACCTTTAAACAAATAAGTGTAACCTGCACGTAACTTTCGATTACATTACACCATGTTGTAACACCAGGTCACAGCTTCTCTCTCATTAAGGCGTCACATTTTGTCAAACAACGTCCATTAGGCCGGCCGGGGCGGGCCCGCCGGTAATAGTCATCACGTAAGAACAAAGGTCTGCAGATGACTTACTTAAGTATACATCCAGTCTCCACTTAAAGAGCTTGTAAAGAAAATTATAATGTTTGAGTAGCATGTGAGTAGCCATTTACCTTTTTCTGCAATTATAGCTATCGACGTTTTAAAACCTGTTGTTGGATAGGCTTAAATTGTAGGTAGGTATCTAATTTAATTCTTAGCCCTTGGAGAAGCTCGTAGACAATGAATAAATTGTTTTTTGGCTAGTTTCTTGTGTCCAAATGATCTATATTTTGAATGAATGGTAATCGGACCTATAAAACCAACAGTGTAGTCTACATTGGAAATGATTACCATATTTATTTTATTTAATCGTATGGCTAAAGTCAATTCCACCAAGACGAGGTTATTCCAAGATTAGTCAAATCAAACCTATTTATTTAACCTTCATTGCACAATACAAGATAAAGTACAAATGGCGGACTGAATAATGCCAAAAGGCATTCTCTACCAGTCAACCATTGGGCAAAACAGGAACATTTGGTGCAGGCATTTAAATTTAAATGAAAACTTTAATCCAAGATAATCTTCTATCAAATACATACTGAAATAAACATACACATATAAAAAATAATGTACACTTATATGTATATATATTACTACCTTTTGTACCTTGTGAAAAATACTATGGTGACAACTATCCTACGGGCTTATCAGAATGATACTTGCGTAACTTTAACTTGAACGTCAATTTGCTTTTAAACTCTGATTAAACCCTGGTACCCGTTTGGTAGAATCCAGCCTAAGAGCAAGGCTGATCAGGCCTTTAAGAGGTGCGGTATCGAGTTTTGATGGCCAATTGTTAATTTCCAAAGATTAGAACTCAATCTACGTAGGTACAAATAATTTTGCTAATCGACAAAACCTGCATACTCGTACACTCGTACCTACTTTAACATCGGTAGTAATTTAAAGGCAGCGAATCGAGACATGTGTTTCCAACATAGAGCCGTCGGAACCCTCAATTACGAGAGCACTTAATCTAAACCCTGAATTATTTAAGACCATATTACGAATGTGATAAAGTCGACTTTAAAACTAACATTTAAATTAATTTAGCGCTTTACTGTTTTGGAAGAGTAATGTCCAACGCCGCTTATTATTTAGAAATCTGCTTCATAAATACAGTAATCGATCCGCACGCGACGCCTTGATGCCTCTTTGCCGGACACCTTACTCTCAATTAAATGTGTTCGAATTTTAATTTCTGATGCATCTGCTTTTTACCGGACTGCCAAAGGAGAGGAGGGTTATGTTTTTCGAGCGTATGTATGTATGTGACCTTATTCTTTGACACGCCCTGCAGCCTAAACCGTTTGACGAATTTCGACATATGAGGTATCGTTGGATTCCTCTTAATCGTGACAGTGACATAGACTATTTTATTTTTTAAAGCAGTTGGGTTTTTTGAAAAATCTTTTGAATTCACTTGTTATAACTGTGGCACCGCGGTAAGGCTGTTGAATTTTATCATCATATTTGGGTAAGGACCAAATTCTTGGCGAGCTTAACTAACTCAATTAAATTTTCTATGAATGTTTTCCGTTGTGACACGAAAATTAAGCATACAATTATAATGTTAATCTTTGTGTCACAACGGAACTTTGTTCACTTCTTCAGTTTGTATGGCTAACTACCGACTAACCAGGCTAAATACTCGCCAAGAATTCGGTCCTCACCCATTTATTGACACATATTTAAACGCAAGAACTGCAGGTTGTTGTACAAGTAAACGCCAACACAGTTAATGACCATCCTGTATTTATATTGTACATTATTACAACGCACATAAAGTGCACGGATGGTTAGTGAACTGTGTTGGCGATGGTACATTGGTACCTATTTTTTCCTCACAAGAACAAGAAAATTCCTTACAAGCGTTCAGGTGGCTCAGCTCTGAAACAGCTTTCCACTCGAACAAGGAATCCCCTAACAACTTCTCTTTAAAAAAATCTGCGTGTAATTTCCTTGCCCGCAAGATTCGCGGAGTCTCCAAGTTAGGTCTATTCAATACAACTGGATTTCAATACGAAAACTACGTTCTCTGCGTCACTCCGTTAACGGAGACTAACCTGGTGTAACTTAACCCATATAACACTTTTTTTAACTTTGATTTTTAAGAGTAAAGAGCATCAGGTAAATGTAATAATAATAATATAAAACTACGAGACAAGCCTACCACCCACACAATGTTTCAATAACCAGATTTAAAATCAAACACCATGTACGATCCATTCTATATATTTATTCCGATCGTTTGAATTACAAATGGCTACATGTCTTCACTATTTAATAATTTCCATTTAATTTAAGACTAAGCTTTGTACTTAACATTGCATTGGCCTCCACTAAACACTAGTTTTAGGAATTATAACATTCAAATTTCACACCAATCATAAAACAGTGAAGTTCAAGTACAGTACAGCCAAAACGAAATTTTACATTTTAACTAAATGTAGTCCTATATAATACTGATTGCAACTTTTTTAAGCCTGTCATTGACATTCATTTCGTTCACTGTCTATTAACCTCTGGCCGCCAAAAATTGGCAATTCAATTTGAATTATAGTCCTATGTATAGTCTCATCTCTCAAAGGCAAAGGGTAAACATATATTTGATATCGACTGTACATTATACAATGGGCAATATACTAAGTAGCTTGTTTTGTTTTAAAGCCCAGCAAAACCAATGCAATGGTATAAATTACATCGAAGAGTTGGATGCCTGTTTATGGAAATTTCGGCGGCTAGAGATTAAAAAAATCATATTCATCACAATATGATAAAATGGTGCTGAACCTTCTCATAGTCAATGTTAATTTGATATGGTAGAAAATGCCATTTAAATACACATGTGAATTTAAGCGCTTCAGGTTCGAAGCTCTCAAATAAATAGATTATGACTCAAAAATTCATTATCATTTAACAGTAATAGGAGATTGTTGTCGTATAAAGTGCAAAATTGAATTAGTGCTACCAAAATATTCAGTACGAATAATGTAGCATCGTATGGAACAACCTGAAGAAGTCATAACCCGTGGAAGACCATAGCATTATCGCGGAAGATTCAAATTGTGGAAGTACTAAATATGAAACCCAAAGTTTTTTTTAAGATTACAAAATTAGCCAACTAAATTTTTGGTTCATTTACGAATTAGGTTAAATGGAATAATGATAATAGTCTATCCTAATGAGATAATAATATTAAAGGAATACAATAATCACGACTCGCGTACCAACCTATCGATAATATCAGTCAAATTCATCCGAAATAAGGTAACTTAATCGTTATTAAATAAAATAAAATAAATTTCATTGTATGATCTGCCAGAGAGCGTATCGGGCACAAGATAAATAATATAATTTATTAGATCATCTTATAAATAATAAGAAAGCCAAAACTAGCTAGAAGTACTTTTTAAGAGGTACAAAGGACACCGCACATAGTATGGAAAAAAGCTAGGTGAATTTTCTTGAAAAAACATCTATTTTGCGTATTTAAGTGCATATTCAAGTTCATATTCAAAAATAGTGAAGGAGCAAAACAAGATCTTGAGGAAAAAAATTGGGAAAATTGTTCCAGAATTGAGCTCCATAGTAAAATTTATGGGAAAAAATAAAAATGGTCAGATTCGAATGCAAGAAATGTCTGCTATAAAAATCGTTATTCCAACCACTTTTTCAAAATAACATACCAAAAAGTTTTTGCTTCCCAAGAAATGTCGCTTTGAAAAAAAGCAAAACCTTTCTTCGGAAAATTACAATTACAGAACTTGTGCAATTTTTTGTCCCATTCGGTAACTGACATGAAAATACTTATACATAGTTTAGCCACTTTTTACCATCGACAAGTTGAAACTTAAAGCAGTGTTTTTTTTCTTCATAATTATAACACTAATGCATTTTTGAATAAACCATTGCTTTAACTGCTTCATGTCATTTACCGGCTGGGATAAAAAATATTGCACGAGTGCCGTAAATTGAACTTTCCTGAAGAAAGGTTTTTTTATTTGTTTTTTTCAGGAATATTCACCGAGCTTTTTGTCCATATGTGCGAAGTCCTTTAAACAATGGTAATATTTGCAATGGATGCGCAAGTGCGCACAATATGCCCGACTACATTTCTCATATATAATTATATTTATAAAGATGCGGAAACATATAGCAGCACCACCTTGACAGCTCACTATCTGTTGACCTTTAACATAATACAGATGTTATTTAAGTTTGTTACTTTCGAACCAACGATATGAGGCTTCTTGTGTATAGATAATCACATAGGTTAATGAAAATTTTCGCTCGCTTAATCAGAGCAAGCTGTGATTTAGTTTAAAATACATGTATAAGCTAAAACAGCTTGCACTGAGTCGTATGTTATGTATACGATTAGGTAGTTCCGTTGGTCAACTTCTAATTCAATATATTGAACCAAAGAAACAAACTTAAAAGTTTTTACGTTTAGGAACACTTGTTAAAAAGTACCTGTCTATTCTAAGTTACGAACTACACCAACATGCATGTACTAACCGATTGTATGAGTTACAAGTGTATAACATATGAATAAACATGTATATTGTTCGTTGAAAACGCGAACTTAAGCGCTAGGTCGTAAAGGGTATAAGTAAAAAAAACTACAGTATCGAATAGAAACGTATAAAAATATCACGTTATCGTGGAAAACTGTTAAAATGGTTAGTAGTGTCGTTCGCTTAACATTGGAATACGTCGGTTCACATAAATATACAGTATCAAGAATGCGATTGTAAAAATGCGTAAAAGCCCAGTCTCAAAGTGAAATTACGAACAGTTTGTAAAACGTTAGAGATCTAAACTTAAAGCCGAAAATTTCTTGACAATTATATTTGTCTAAAATCAAATCACTTTGGAATACGCTATTTCAAGTTTATAATACAGTAAAACATTAAAAATGTCAAAAGATCTTATTAAAATCCTCAAAACAGTGACAAAAACATGTAAAACTAATTAAAAAAGTTGCACCATTCAGAGGTCTATCAATTGCGGGCTTTTCATACGCCCCAAAGAAAGAAAAAAAAGACGTTATACATTGACTAGCACTACACACACTCAGACCAAGAAAATATACAGACGGAGCGTTACGAACAGTCTAGTGAAGCCAACCGGTTTTCAACCAAGCCACGTAAGTTTAATAGCACACGCTAAACAAATTAAATCGCACAAAACTCGAAATAAATGATCTTGACAGCATTACGACACGCGCTAAAGTTATTGTGCAATTTTGTTTGTATATGTGTGCGTGAGCTTGTGCTAAACTTGAAGTAGCTTGGTTTTGTTTGTATGTGGTTTGGCTTCCGTCTTTTTTTCTTGGTCTGAGTACACACACTAGGTTTTAACTTTGTGCAACATACTAAGTAAGTTTATTCAGAATTGATGGGACGTATCGTAAAGCGGGGTCTCTTTACTTGCTGACAACGGTGTAGCATTGCACCAACAAGTACCGCTTCACAAATATGTGTATAACCATATTGCTTCCGGGTTTTGTAATAGTGTAATTGTAGGAAGTTGAAGCCTTGTACTGTAATTTTTTATATGACAGTATATCGGCTTGTTAATTAACACGAATTTTAAGATCAGCCATAGTAAAGTATGAACTAATTATCTTGTTGAGCAAAGGCTTAGGAAAACTAATCATTGAGGTGGAAGACAGTCTGAACTTTCCATACAAACGTTTGTCGGACTCTATTGTTTAAATAATTATAAAACCATGTTATAATACTAATTTCGTATTAAGCATTCTACAAATTCGTCGTCAATGACGACTTCTAAATGTAATTTAGGGCTCTAATGCTGTCTGAGAAATGTCACTAGTCGTTTCCATAAGGCGTAATAAGAAGGAACTGGTTGATAGATTCGTTGAATAGAAAATTGGTTCCGTTTGTCCTTTCAGAGGGGTTGATCCTGTATGCCATAAGTTCATTGTTTCGAATTCTTGTCGGTGCCCGGAAAACGTTTGTATGGAATGTTCACGATGTCGCTGCACCTTATCATTGATTCATATCTGATTCAAATGTCACAAAGTAAAACATCACTTACAATTCAATTGATTTCGAGTAAATAATTTCATTCAAATTATCACATACAAAATTACATTTATATGTAACTTTACACCGTGAAACCTGTCAGTATAGTCTCGTGTCGAGTTGTCTCTGGTACTGTTACTGGTTTTATATGTATTTTACGTGGTGTAGTTGTCTACGCCATGTAAAATATTTATTTTATTTTAAAACCGTTATATAGCTAACGAATATCGAAGAACGTAAGCCCACGTCAAATATTTTTGATAGGTTTCACGGTTTACATATAATTATAGTATAATCATACGACAAAATAATAAAAATGCATGTTCTCTAACAAAATAAAATATGAAAAATAGCATTTGCGCATAATATATATTCAGTAAAAACGCTCCTAAATAATTACATAAACAATTCCCGTTACAAATCTCCACGTAACTAATCTTATTTTAAACCACTAATAAATTCTCAGAACTGCTTTTAAACTATTTTAATTGCATTGATATCGTGAAATAATACAGGCTACATTGTTTACTACATTTGGTATACACGAAAAAAGTGTGTATTCGAGTCTGCTATGCATCTGAGGTTGTTATTTTATTATGTATCACGTCTTATATATGGCCCCGGTTAAAAACTAAATGTACCATTAAGAAACGATAAAATGTCACAAATCACACTTTGCAAACACACCTCTAAAATGAATGATATGCACGCCTAATTAAATAATACGTTTAATAATATTATATTCCTAGCGAATTCGATATTACCTAATATAAAAGGAATTTCCCATAATACAAGCTTAAAGTTACTATAGTTGTTGTAAATGACGGAGTAAACTTTTAAACAGGCAATGACGCGCGTCCCAAAATCATTGCTATATATTTATTCGTAGGCGCTAAAGATTCTAATGAATTATACGGGAAGCAACTTTGAACTTTAAAGTCGATGTCACATGATCTAATTTACAATAGTTTGGCAGGATTCTTATAAATAAAGCTTTTGCTGCTCTAGCGTTTAAGAAAGCACTAGTTAAACTCGAATATTTTTAAATGAATGAATACTTTTCCGTCCCGAATATTCGTTTGGCTTACCTTACCTTAGCAGTTGGTTTCGCCGTTTTCGTGGTGGCCCGAGTCGAAGCTGCTGAGATGGCCGAGCCCCTTGGGCGGGATGGGCGGCGGGGTCTCGCCCTCGTCCACTCGGAGGGGTTCCGACATCATTGAGATTATTTCCTCGTAGCGCAACGATTCCACCGTCAAGTCGAAATCTGAAACTGAAGAAGTTTGTTAGTTACACACACGTGATTGTTTGTATTCGGCTGCTATATCAAAAATTTCAGATTTGTGACGAAAATAAGTTTCATCTAGGTTAGGTTTTTAACTCACATCAATTATAAAACTAGCAATTATAAAACCGAGTCATTACTCATTATAGAAAATCGATAAAATGGGAACATGATTCGAAGACGTGAAAAATACGCTCCACCTCCGGTCTTCGTGCCTTACTATACATAAGGAGATTCAGGATTGGTGGGCTAACGTATGCAGAGTGAAATTTGGACAGTTTGTATGTATATATAAAATATAAAAAACAAAAATCTGTTTAAAAAATATGCGTCTGTCAATGTAAAGTCAATATATCTGACAATACAAACTTATTGTTGTTGTTTCTTAAAGATTGGGCGTTTAATTTGGAATTATGATAAATCAACAAAAAGACCGTCGTCAAACAGTATGTAGTTTCTACGGTAAACATCCCCTATGGCCGAAATCAAAGGTGGCGGAACACTTTGTGCAAATGGGTGAGAGTCGGAGCGCCATTTATAATATTTAAGTAATTTGCCTTGAAGAAAACCACTGCTAGGAAGCCTGGTTCTGGAAACTATTCCAGCTTGAGCTTCCTACGCAGAAGAAGTACATCGTTATTACTTATATTTGCGGTAGTACTGTGAGCTCTTCACTTTCCGATGTTCGTTTATTATCTTGGGGTGAGTAACTGACCGTGATGTCGGCGGTGGTCGTCGGTGTTGGTGTAGCCGTGGTCGACGCTGACGCCGGAGTCGCGCGCGTCGTCGGCGCGGCGCTCGTCGTCGCGCGCGCGCCGCGGCACCGCCGGCGGCGCCTCCGCCCACGACCGCGCCGACCCTACACATACACAAACACAAACACAAACATACAGTGGGACCATCTCCGGTCCCGCGCCACTCGCATCCACACTCCACACTCCGCGACCTTTGCCCTCATCTTTCTATAAAACAATATAGTTATAATTATACTGTTTTATTTGGATTCAAATTATCCCAATAATCCGCGTGCACTATATCTCTGTCTCTTATTAACTCAAGCAAAAAAAGAAATAGATGAGAATGAGCGTTGATTATCGGGTCATATACTTAGTAGCAGCCAGAGTAGCCAAATATTTCGTAACTCACCCTTATTCTTACAGTATTAAAGACGTGTATTGAAATATTTGGCTACCTTAGCTGCTACTAACTATATGACAGTGACTGTACAGTCGCCTCGAATCGAATGCGGTCGCCTACAATTTGTAGGCGACCGCATTCGATTAGGTCCAAAAGTGTATACATCTCTTTATCCTCGACTGTACATACGCCACCTACCTACGCTTAGTTACTACGCCTCGCGATGTCAAAGGCGCGGCTGTGGCGGCGCGGCTCCACGTCTCCGCTGTCCGGCTCGCTCGCGCGCCCCGAGTCGCTACATATAACAAGTTACAGAACAGGGGGGCTGGTACCTGAGACGCGCGGCGGCAGCGGCGGCGCGTCGCCGGGCTCGCTCCACGAGGCGCGGCTGTGGCGGCGCGGCTCCACGTCTCCGCTGTCCGGCTCGCTCGCGCGCCCCGAGTCGCTACATATAACAAGTTACAGAACAGGGGGGCTGGTACCTGAGACGCGCGGCGGCAGCGGCGGCGCGTCGCCGGGCTCGCTCCACGAGGCGCGGCTGTGGCGGCGCGGCTCCACGTCTCCGCTGTCCGGCTCGCTCGCGCGCCCCGAGTCGCTACATATAACAAGTTACAGAACAGGGGGGCTGGTACCTGAGACGCGCGGCGGCAGCGGCGGCGCGTCGCCGGGCTCGCTCCACGAGGCGCGGCTGTGGCGGCGCGGCTCCACGTCTCCGCTGTCCGGCTCGCTCGCGCGCCCCGAGTCGCTACATATAACAAGTTACAGAACAGGGGGGCTGGTACCTGAGACGCGCGGCGGCAGCGGCGGCGCGTCGCCGGGCTCGCTCCACGAGGCGCGGCTGTGGCGGCGCGGCTCCACGTCTCCGCTGTCCGGCTCGCTCGCGCGCCCCGAGTCGCTACATATAACAAGTTACAGAACAGGGGGGCTGGTACCTGAGACGCGCGGCGGCAGCGGCGGCGCGTCGCCGGGCTCGCTCCACGAGGCGCGGCTGTGGCGGCGCGGCTCCACGTCTCCGCTGTCCGGCTCGCTCGCGCGCCCCGAGTCGCTACATATAACAAGTTACAGAACAGGGGGGCTGGTACCTGAGACGCGCGGCGGCAGCGGCGGCGCGTCGCCGGGCTCGCTCCACGAGGCGCGGCTGTGGCGGCGCGGCTCCACGTCTCCGCTGTCCGGCTCGCTCGCGCGCCCCGAGTCGCTACATATAACAAGTTACAGAACAGGGGTTACTGCAATACTGCGACAGTTGGGATGCGTCAAAGTAGTGAAGTTCATTCATCATCTACTTTTGCTGTTGACAATACATACCGATAGCAGTCAACGTGCCGGGTGGGACTCCTGGGGTCGCCGGACTTGGGCCGCGAGGGCAGCGG
The DNA here is from genome assembly GCA_945867215.1 of Epinotia demarniana. NCBI lineage: Eukaryota > Metazoa > Arthropoda > Insecta > Lepidoptera > Tortricidae > Epinotia > Epinotia demarniana. The sequence goes on from OX244265.1 coordinate 13,452,659, forward strand.
CGGCGCGGACTTCACCATGGAGTCTTCCGCCTCGCGCGCCTCGCTCGGCAGGCTCGTCGACATGATGCTCTCCGCTCGCTGCTCGTTGTTGTCTTCCAGCGAGTACTAAAACATATAGTACATCACTACGGAGGCCGGGAAGGAAGGGATTACCTGCCGGCAATGTTCCGGCTCGCCGGCAAGTTACAATGGAAATCCCATTGCCGAATTGTAATTTGGTGACGCTCGTAACGCTGTGTTTCGCGTCTGTTTTCACGAGCTTCTTCTGTCTTCTGTCCTTTCCGATCGTGTGTGAGAAAACGCTGTTCGTTACGCAGCTTATCCTTGGGCGAACGACGTTTGACTCACACCTGACAATGATAATGCGACGTATCGTAAAACACCCTTATTCTTGCACTAATAAAGACGATCGAAATATTTGGCTACTTTGGCTGCTCTAACTATAGGATGCCGACTGTACAGTAAACCAATTTGGTTCGAAGGCAACCTTAGATATCGTTTTAATTAACCGCTAATGGTCGAGCAATCTAAATTTTTCCTGCAGCATCAACTGCTGCTGCTGATGCTGTTTGAATGTTCCGTTGTTTACTAAAATGTTGGAATTTTACCATTAATAAAATTGCGTATCTTGATTTTGGAGTATGTGTTTTTATTGAAGTGATTATTACTACAAATTTGTCGCCCGAACTTCTGGTAAGTACCCTGGATCTTTCCTTCATATTCTTTGTGTGAAATTATAAAATTTACACTTTGCTTTTTTTTTAGGTTTGTTTGATATACCGGTCGCGTTTTATTCCTTTGATTATAGCTTTCTGCTAGCTGACTGTTATCGCTGATACGCCGCTGTTGGATAATTAACCCCGCGTCTGCTTCGAGTCTTGAAATTTGACAACTCTGTGTGAAACTCTGTCTATTATTAATCTTTAAAGAAAATAAAAAGTGCTGTGTTATTATTGGGTTTGTTTTAATTCCTCACTAAAAATTCCCGAGTTGTTCATTGAGTAGTCCTTTTGCCAGAAAATTGCGAAATGGATAATTCATTTCACTCGAATAACGCACCGCGACGCGCTTATAAACATAGGTATATGAAATAAACGTCGAAAGAAAATACACAAAGATGACCTTTGTCGGGACTCAAAGCAACGATCTCGCACTCACTAAACCGAGTACTCAGTCACATAAACAGATACGCAACTGAATGAAATACCGTAACCTAACGGGTGATAACAAAAAATGAGAACGAATCTAGAACTCTAGAGTTGAAAAAAAAAACTCATTTAACTTTTTATCACACTTAGTTATTATTAGGGAATACACACGTGATAAATATTTACAAAATCATTAATGCACGTTAGAATAAGGCCCGAGGTCAGCTGTTCGTCGCAGTTTAGACATAATGGTCGAACAAGAGCGTTGGACGGCATTTTTGTCCATTTTCCGCACACATGTTTTGATCCTTTTTATTAGTTGGGCACAATTTTCAGCCCTCCAATTATTTTTATACACTAAACTGCACAAATAACCGAAAAAATCTTCAATCGGTCGACATTGTGGAAGGTTTGTGGGATTTCGGATTTTCGGTACAAATGGTATATCATTGGTGTCCAGGAATACTAATGTTTTTTTGGCGTAATGCGACGATGCTTTATCCGGCCAAAACACAAATTCTTCGTTGGAGTTCGTTTGCGAATAAATGGTATTAGTTTTTTTTTCAAACATTCGCTCTCATAGTGTTTTTGGTTGACCGCTAAACCACTAGGTATGAACCACAGTTTAGAAATACCTCTTTCGGAAATAGCTACATAAAGCATATCTTTCTGCTCAAACTTGTGCTTATACTTGTGTTTTATATTGTCCGGAGTTGCAGAACTGTTGCTGGTGTAGTATCGGTCGTTTCCAGGTATATGGGTTTTACTTAGAGGAATATAACTTTCATCATCCAAAATTAACGTTTTTCCTTTGTAATTTCGAACCATCCAGCGACACTGTGACATAATAGTGGATTTTTGATGACTGGTGTATTCCGGTGCTCTTACCTTCTTGCGGAATTCCAACCTATCTTTTTTAATGATCGACAAATGTACGATTGGGTACACTTAAATTTTTTCGCGGCGTCTCGTTGGCTCATAGAATCATTATTATTAAATGTGCTATGGAGTCTGGTCAGTCTTTTCTTGGTCATTATCTTCGCTGGCCGGCCGCTACCACTTTTGCGATATATCGTCAAGGATGCAAGAATTCTATAAATAGTGGAAACTGGTACATTTTCTTTACTGAAATGATCCACTGTAAACTTCTACCCCACGTTTAAGTTTGAACTATAAAAATGTACAACACGTTTTCGCAGAGCTTCTTGTTTCGACACCATTTTGAGAAATACCAAAGCGTGAAATAATTAATCAAATGAAAATGAAGAACGTCAAAAGAGGTAGCAACAACTTTACGTACAACTTTTTTGTCTATAGTACATAGTTTATTTGTTAAGTCTCCAAAAAATCATTCTCATTTTTTTGTTATCACCCGTTATTAGTATAGGTTACGCGATCATTATTTAGGATCGTTTACATTTCCCTTACTAACATAAGATAATTTCGGTAGCATATAGATGAGTTACAATGATGCAGACCTCTTTATTCAGATAAATTTATGACCTACGGATACCCCATATTTTTACTCTACCGATTTTGATGAGATAGTCCGACCGACGGGTATTCGCGTTTTTTATCTCATGCGACTGGTGTACGGCGGGGCGGTACCATGGTCTCTGATTGTGGTTGGTGCTTTTGTCAGTTTCATGACTTCCTTAGCTGCTGTAGCCGTAATAATTTATTTATTTTGACCACTTATTAGAACCCTTGCCTGAGGATCCTCGCCGCCTGGCACCTGGAGTATGATTTGTTGTTATTACTTGCTGTCTGTCAGTTAGGGCACTTCTCGTAGTGCGTTATTACTTGTTCATGGTTGAAGATAGTTGATGATGGTTGTTGATCATTGCCAATCATTGTCGATCATTGTTGATTATTTCTCCCCGTCTCGTCTTTAACTTTGCAATTTTCGTTGACTCTCACTCATTTCCTTTTATTTTAAAGTATTAAGTGGGTTACTTGTGTCTACTTCAGTTTACCTTCCGGGAACTTCCAGGAAATTTTCATTTATTATTGTTCGCCTTTTGTGACCTTGTTTCTTCTCCTGTCTTCTCTCCTCTTCTCTTCTTCTCTTTTCTTCTCAGTTTGTCCCTTTTCATCCCTTCCTCTCTTCTTCTTCTGTGCTCTGCTGCCTTACGGAACAGGTATGAAAGCTAAATACTAAAGGAAAACAGGAGATATGGGTCTGGGTTTTTATTTCCTAATTTTGCAAGTTACCAGGAGTTCATATGAACATAAAATTATTACAACCTTAGACAAAAAGTATACAACCTATACTTCATGGTGGCGCGGTTGACAATATTGACGTATCGTTGTATGAGGGATTGTCAAAACGTAAACAACATTTTAATTCTTTTCAGGAAACCTAAATAATTGTGATAATAATGATTGAATACAGCCCACAGTAACAGAAAACAGGTAAGAAGGGTGTGCCTAAACCGCACTTAATTACCAACGCGCAGACATGCATTGTTCAAACTTTGGCGTTACAGAAGAACCAAGGGACCGCAGCTTGATTAATTATGCAAGAACGCCTAGGAAAACGGTATACGAGCAAAAGGGAGGTGTTGCACGCGCCAATATTGTCTTTAGGAGCAGTGCCATCAGTAAACAGACCCCGTATCATGGTGGGCCTTATCACGCGATAGGTGACAAGGTAGGAGCGTCGTCTCGTTCTATCGGACAGTGTCAGCCGTGACGGACGCTCTATCCTGTCACTTAGCGTGTGATAAACAACTTTAACTATAAGGCCGACCATGATACGGGGTCAGGTAAACGCCACAGGCGGATAAACATATCTAATAAAATATTGCACGTTGCTCGGTAAATCATAATAATGCAAGTTGTCACGCATAACTTGAAGTGAATTACTTACGATAGGCTTATTATAAAGATGTCCATCTTCGTAGTAGTTGTCATTCTGTTGTATACTCTGCGATCGCTTGTCCAAATGCGGCACCGGTGGTAAAGGCGTGCTGAAATAAAATATTTGTGTAAAAGGTACTGCCATGCTACACTTTCAAATGCATTATTTTTAAAGCGAAACCTTACTTGACAATACTTTCTGACATCTGCCGTCTCGCCCTAGCCAAACCGGGTCCAAGGTTTTGCCTCAATTGATTGAATCTTTCCACAAGGCGTCTGAAAAGTAGATGTAATAACAATATTATTATGAAAACTTTATAAATGCAGGTGACCAATCCAATTGGATTAGTGGGGGGAAATCCAAACTTGGTAAAAGAGGTAGAGAGATCAATTTAGAAACTACCACGATTTCTAAGAATAAAGAAAATCTACATTTAATGATTGCTCATTCTATATAAATTGTCAAACTGCTGGAAATGTAACACTATCGTTTTTAACAGTACATTACTAGAGAGGCCGGGAAGTTAGGGGTTTCCGGACGAGTGCATATAGACATACGGATAGTTATGAGGCTGGTAACCCCTTTTCACGCCGAGGTATGTATAATGCTTTTCTCAAACATGCAATGAAATAAATAAATAAAACTCCAAGAAATAAAACTTAGATTTTCAGGGCTGAACGCCATGATGCTGTGCCACCAATTTTGTATGAAATGCCATTGCGGTCTCTCGTCTCGCTGCGCCCGAAACGAGACACTTCGAAGCCTATTATGAAGAACACAACTTCAATATTTCATTGCATGTTTGAGAAAACATACATTGGATTACAGCAAACGGTTCATTATACAAGTTATTATTATGTAGGACAACATTCACCTGTGCAACGGTTTAACATCCTCCGGCGCCAGTCGTCCGTGCAGAGACAACCCCGCGTCAACCACGGCGAGCTGCGAGGCAACCAGCCTCCTCAGCTTGGTTGCCGCGGCCGCCTCCCTCTGACTCGCGTTCCTTGCAAACTCAGCCGTGAGGAACGCCTGCTCGTATTTGGTGATGCCCCCTTGAACGTTGGCGTCGATGGTGCCTTGCAGTCGCATGGAGAACGGGTTGATGTTGCGCGACGGGTCGGCGGTGTATTGGGATATTAGGCCGCGGAGTTCTCGTTCCGTTGATTCCATGGTTTCGCAGGCGAACTGAAAAAGTATTGACCTGAATAGTGATGGGGTTTCTTTTAACACGTTCGCAACCAAGAACCCGCGTGGTAGGCAGTCGTAATGTTTGCTCAGGTGCCGGCTCAGCCCGCTAGGCGGGCAGTAGCTATAAACCTAGACGAATAGCGAGTTCTGTCGGTTTCCGGTGAATTGTTCAATTTTTAGTCCGGTTGCGACGCCATTGAATGCCAAATTGAAATGGTGTGGCGATTACTCCATCAAGAACTACGCTCCTAAACTAGCGAAACGAAACATTCATGAAACCTCCGTCTGTCCGTCCATCTGTAACAGGTTTTTTTAGATGCTTCGAGTTGCTATATTATGTACTAGCGGCCGCCCGCGACTTCGTCCGCGTAGATTTTTGATGATGACAAAGATATAAAATAGGTAAGTGAATTTTATTCTTAGTTAAAATGGTCTAAGAAGACATATTACAATACATTTCAAACAGTGGCAGAGACTGATATGCGATTGTTAAAGAATTTTTAAAGATGTTCCAATCAGATAACGGGAATTGTTTGCAGAATGCCTAATACTTATTCCGTCAGTTACCTGATGCTTTAATATAATTTTAATCTTTGTCAAAAATGACTCTGCAAGATATAGAGCGACGCATGGATTTGGAGCTCGAAAATGGGGATCTTAGTTATTATGAGATTAATGAGTGAGATTAAAAAAGTTAAATATCGTAAGGCTGTAAAAACAATCTTAAACTCAGCACTGGAAATCGAGAAATGGAGACAGGTTAATGAAGAGTACATCTCTTTAAAAAATCCAGTGTTCCCCGTACAAAACCTTCAACCATTTTTAACCCCCATTGGGATAGAATTTTCTTAAACGCTGAAATTAGTTTTTTTGTATTTTAATAAGTTAACTTTCTACAAAGTTTCATGTCTCTAGTTCAAAAATTAATGTATCCGCCATACAAAAATTGCACCCCCATTTAATTTGCTTAATATTATGTACGTATTAAGATGGTATGGTAAATAATGTCCATATAATGTCAATACCTTATAAAAGTAGGCATGCAAATCTATTTATTATAATGTACATGCATGGCAAGGGGAGGATATTGAGCTTTTTAAAAACAGGCTTACATGGCTCTCTAGCTGAAATACCTCTTAATGCCCCTATGCATTTTTTGACCTTTGAATGCTCTTTCAATTTCTCGTAACCTTAATAAGTAATCTTTCTACAAAGTTTCAAGTCTCTAGTTCAAAAAATAATGTTTCCGCCATACAAACATTGCACCCCCATTTAACCCCCTTAGGGGCGGAATTTTCTAAAACGCTGAAATCACTTTTTTTGTATCTTTATAAGTAATCTTTCTACAAAGTTTTAAGTCTCTAGTTTACAAAATAATGTTCCCCCATACAAATATTGCACCATCATTTAACGCCTTTAGGGGTAGAATTTTCTAAAACGCAGAAATTACTTTTTTTATATTTTAATAAGTAATGTTTCTACAAAGTTTCAAGTTTCTAGCTCAAAAAATAAAGTTCCCTCTTTGCACCCCTATTTAACCCTCTTAAGGGTAGAATTTTCTTAAATGCAGAAATTACTTTTTTTGTATTCTAATAAGTAATCTTTCTACAGAGTTTCAAGTCTCTAGTTCAAAAAATAATGTTTCCCCCATACAAACATTGCACCCCCTTAGGGGCGGATTTTCTGAAACGCTGAAATTACTTTTTTTGTATCTTTTGTAATCTTTCTACAAAGTTTTAAGTCTCTAGTTTACAAAATAATATTTCCCCTATACAAATATTGCACCATCATTTAACGCCCTAGTGGTAGAATTTTCTAAAACGCAGAAATTTACTTTTCTTGTATTTTAATAAGTAATGTTTCTACAAAGTTTCAAGTTTCTAGCTCCAAAAATAAAGTTCCCTCCATACAAACTTTGCACCCATATTTAACCCTCTTAATGGTGGAATTTTCTTTAACGCAGAAATTACTTTTTTTATTCTAATTAGTAATCTTTCTACAAAGTTTCAAGTCTCTAGTGTATTTCATGTTTTACTTACTTCAACAGGTGGAATTTCTTCAACAGATCTCGTTACTACTTCTGACCATCTCAAAATGCCTGGAAGTGTGTTTTCGGTAACCAATGTAGTTCTTTCAATCCATAGACTCTGCAATTGAAAATAAATCTGGTTAGGTTAATCTCATTATTTAACGTCTAAAGCCGCGTATCCATTTGAGCAGCCTCAGGCTGAGGCACGTTGCGGATCAAGCTGAGGCGTGGATCCGAATTAGTCTAGTGTCGCAGCGTAGGAGCGAGGTAGCCGCTAGGCCCGAGGCTGCCTCTAGTGGATACGCGGCTTATAGTGTAGAGGCCCCTCTGCCGCCGCGCCGCTACAGGCTTCACGTTGCATATCTGGATGTCTGTAGGACGGTGGGTGGCACGAGTTACCTTGAACTCGTTGTCCTTGTCGATGGGCGGCTTGTGCAGCGGGCGGTCGCACAGGAAGGTGTTGACGTCGTTGCACGCGTAGAAGCGCCGCGCCTGCTCCGGCGCGCCCAGGCCCCACTGTCGCCGCGCCGCTACAGGCTTCACGTTGCATATCTGGATGTCTGTAGGACGGTGGGTGGCACGAGTTACCTTGAACTCGTTGTCCTTGTCGATGGGCGGCTTGTGCAGCGGGCGGTCGCACAGGAAGGTGTTGACGTCGTTGCACGCGTAGAAGCGCCGCGCCTGCTCCGGCGCGCCCAGGCCCCACTGTCGCCGCGCCGCTACAGGCTTCACGTTGCATATCTGGATGTCTGTAGGACGGTGGGTGGCACGAGTTACCTTGAACTCGTTGTCCTTGTCGATGGGCGGCTTGTGCAGCGGGCGGTCGCACAGGAAGGTGTTGACGTCGTTGCACGCGTAGAAGCGCCGCGCCTGCTCCGGCGCGCCCAGGCCCCACTGTCGCCGCGCCGCTACAGGCTTCACGTTGCATATCTGGATGTCTGTAGGACGGTGGGTGGCACGAGTTACCTTGAACTCGTTGTCCTTGTCGATGGGCGGCTTGTGCAGCGGGCGGTCGCACAGGAAGGTGTTGACGTCGTTGCACGCGTAGAAGCGCCGCGCCTGCTCCGGCGCGCCCAGGCCCCACTGTCGCCGCGCCGCTACAGGCTTCACGTTGCATATCTGGATGTCTGTAGGACGGTGGGTGGCACGAGTTACCTTGAACTCGTTGTCCTTGTCGATGGGCGGCTTGTGCAGCGGGCGGTCGCACAGGAAGGTGTTGACGTCGTTGCACGCGTAGAAGCGCCGCGCCTGCTCCGGCGCGCCCAGGCCCCACTGTCGCCGCGCCGCTACAGGCTTCACGTTGCATATCTGGATGTCTGTAGGACGGTGGGTGGCACGAGTTACCTTGAACTCGTTGTCCTTGTCGATGGGCGGCTTGTGCAGCGGGCGGTCGCACAGGAAGGTGTTGACGTCGTTGCACGCGTAGAAGCGCCGCGCCTGCTCCGGCGCGCCCAGGCCCCACTGTCGCCGCGCCGCTACAGGCTTCACGTTGCATATCTGGATGTCTGTAGGACGGTGGGTGGCACGAGTTACCTTGAACTCGTTGTCCTTGTCGATGGGCGGCTTGTGCAGCGGGCGGTCGCACAGGAAGGTGTTGACGTCGTTGCACGCGTAGAAGCGCCGCGCCTGCTCCGGCGCGCCCAGGCCCCACTGTCGCCGCGCCGCTACAGGCTTCACGTTGCATATCTGGATGTCTGTAGGACGGTGGGTGGCACGAGTTACCTTGAACTCGTTGTCCTTGTCGATGGGCGGCTTGTGCAGCGGGCGGTCGCACAGGAAGGTGTTGACGTCGTTGCACGCGTAGAAGCGCCGCGCCTGCTCCGGCGCGCCCAGGCCCCACTGTCGCCGCGCCGCTACAGGCTTCACGTTGCATATCTGGATGTCTGTAGGACGGTGGGTGGCACGAGTTACCTTGAACTCGTTGTCCTTGTCGATGGGCGGCTTGTGCAGCGGGCGGTCGCACAGGAAGGTGTTGACGTCGTTGCACGCGTAGAAGCGCCGCGCCTGCTCCGGCGCGCCCAGGCCCCACTGTCGCCGCGCCGCTACAGGCTTCACGTTGCATATCTGGATGTCTGTAGGACGGTGGGTGGCACGAGTTACCTTGAACTCGTTGTCCTTGTCGATGGGCGGCTTGTGCAGCGGGCGGTCGCACAGGAAGGTGTTGACGTCGTTGCACGCGTAGAAGCGCCGCGCCTGCTCCGGCGCGCCCAGGCCCCACTGTCGCCGCGCCGCTACAGGCTTCACGTTGCATATCTGGATGTCTGTAGGACGGTGGCACGAGTCAAATAATACAGCGTGGGTCTATGGTCTGCGATGTATGTATGCACTTTGATCATTGTTTGTGGGTTTTATTCTGTGACCATTTTTTTAGGTTTTGTATATCACGCTAAACAATAAACAATTTAAAAACAAGCCCTAACGTTTGGGAATGAAAGGTAACACAATGCCACACTAATGCGGCTTTGGCGGGCGGTAATGAACGCCTACGTGCTCAAAAATATCTCACCATAATATCCAGCGACAAAAAATATCACATAATAGGATAACTCCTGTTAATCGCAGACGCAAGACGTATCATGCCAATGTGACATTCAGCTGAAGACACACGTGGTAGTGGGCCAGTCGTGGACTTACACTGTGAATCGTTGGCGATTATAGAATCGTCTGGCGGGGTGTTCCGCATCATGATGTGGGCGGCGACGTACTCGGACTGCAGACGCTGTGTAAACGCGCCAATGCGCTCGTAGTCGTAGCCCCGGTACACGAATTGCTTGTTCTGGGAGCAAAACATTTTTCAAATCACTGCTCGGAAATGTGACAAAAGACGGTTAGAATTCAGGTTTCAAAGCTGGGGTTAGTTGGACATCGCACGAACAGACCAACTATGAGTTCAAATTTTTGTTATTGTTATTGGACAATTTGAACAGCGATTCGCTCAATCTCCGATTTTCCGGTGGTTATAATACATAGTTGTAGGTCTTCACCTACCTATTAAACGCATTGAACAGCGAATTTCCTGTCACTGTTAAGTGTTAACCATTCACTTACTAGGAAATTCCAACCTAGTCTACGTTTTTTCCTTCTTTCATTACCTAAATAATCTTGCATCATTTAGTAAAACAAACGGACTCACCCTCACAAACAGTGGACACCCTTTCCCATAGAACCCGACCCTGAAATACTCAGGCTCTGGTCGTATCTCCGTCAATATGGAGTCCAGGAAGGTCGCGTGTGTCCGCAGACAGTGGGCCAGACGCGCGTAGTCGCACAACTTCTGTTCGTACAAGGTGGCTAGCTCGCGGAGTAATGGCAGACCTTTTTCCCAGCACTGCAAAATACGTCAGCACGGTATAGGGAAGGTGAAGCGATAATATTTACCACTATTCTGTGACCAATTTTTTGTCACTTTAGGTTACGATTTGTACTAATGTGAAACGGAACGTGGTTTAATCAAATAATCAGCGTCTCGTGACGTCACTCTTGTCAAAAGTTAAAACTTAGGCAACTCTATGACATCTAGGGACGAACCACGGACAAAGAAATATGGCGAGAGACACACATGAGTGACGTCACAGGAACTGTAGACCCGTTTAGGCGCGAAAGTTTAAATTGTCAGTTTGTAACAGGAATTTTTGAATATAAATTATAGTATTTAATTTTTTGGATAATTCAGTCATAAATTGTACCTAAAGTTGACTAGATACAATGAAAATTAATAAATCATAAAACGGATACCTCTATCAATATGCTTAAATCGGATTTCGGTAACCTTTCCATATATTTTAATAATGTCATAACTACTTTGAAGTATTGCTCGCTAAATGTTATTCATAGATGTACTATATATACAAGTACAAGTTGGAGGAATCCAAATAATTTTAATAGTTTGTCCCTGGCCATGTTTAGAAAATAAAACGTCAAATATAAAAGTAAACTGGGTTCGGTTATATATACGAAAATCAGAATTTTCGTATACATAACAGAAGTTAGCAAAAATATGTACGAAAAAAAAACTAAATACATTTTGGATCCCTTCCGAGCACCTTTTATGTATAAACCACCGTAGATTTCTGCTCAAGGAAAGAAGTGACAATCGCACTCAAACCGAAATTCTCAAGTCTCAAAGGATTACCTTTCCGCGGTCGAAGTACTGCAAGACTTGATTGTATAGAGCTTCTTTACGTTTCCATTCCGGTGTCTCCGGGTATTCGGGATCGACTCCCACTTGATCGCTTTCCCAACTCAAAGTCTCTGCGTACAACTGCAAACAAAAAATATTATCGAATACTTTTCCTCTGGCAATCGATAATCGATACAATGGTTAAAGTGCAGCCACGTGAAGAAAACCTTGACATAAAACCGAACCTTACTCTACTTGAAAAATCTTACAGAAGAGATTGACTTACATGGAGAGTCCAACGTACAAAGAAATGCCCAGGAGCAAGAAACAATCCAAAAATTCACCCACCAACCAACCACCATTTGACCTCCTAATCTGAAGGGAAAACTAGACCTTGTTGGAAACCCCAACAAGGTCTAGTTTTCCCCCCACCCCCAACCCCACGATGTTTTCCTTCAGCGCCTTCAGCGCACCTATCAGGCGATGGGCTAGCAACATATCACTGCAATATCACATTTTGTCGATATTTTATACCCACATTTATGCTAAAAGTGGCGCTGGAACATACGTTTCATGTGCTTTGCCTACCCCTTTTGGGAATAAAGGCGTGAATTTATGTATGTATGTATGTATGTTTTCCTTCAAGGAAATTAAATTAATTGGGAAGCAGCTCTATCTTACCAGGAGAGTGCACCCGGCTTCGACGAAGTTGTCCGACGCGATATGGAGGTCGTGCAGCTTGTACACGTAACGTAAGTACATCTCTTTGCGGTCGATCTCGTTCTTGTAAAAGCTCTGTAACAAGTACGTTTATTGGGTTAACCGAGTTGTTACTGAGGCGCAAATATTCCGTATAGTTTGGGCGATATCGCGTCACCGGCTGGCAATGTATTGCACAAAACGCATGCAATAGTGAAGATTCTCATAATGTTATTCAAATAGACTCGCACAAATCACTTGGTTATTGGGTAAACACAGTATATGACATTCTGCTCTACGACCCAGATACGAGTGTTCTAAAATCATCGTGCAGTTTTCTCAGTCTATATAGAGGGTTAAATCCAAATGTTGTGCCGCACTCCTCATTGCATACTAGGAGTGTGAAGAGTCTTCGTTGTGTGCGTAGGTGTATGTGTGGTGTTTGGAGGTTACTCAAGTTCCTTTCTGGCTGGCGCAGCGCGCACAAGGCCGCACAACAACCGATTAGTATACCTATGCGATTAAAATGTATTCTGCTAAATATGGTTACACATATGTCATGTGTTTAGATAGTAATGTACGGTCAAGGTCTTTAATTGTTGGGCCATTTAGGTGTCAATTACTTTTGGTTTTTAACAGTAGCGTGTGTAGCAGTGTGTCGTGTGTAGTTTGATGTGTCCAATATAAAGTGAGCTCTAAATGGTTCAACAATTAAAATCCTTGACTGTACTATAAGCGTGTGTGCGTGTCGCATAGCGCACACTATAGTAGATTGGACGAAGTATCAGCATCATTCCGGCCGATTTCGATAACGGTGACTGGAGAAAACCGTCGTTCAAGAGCTCTCGGGCGATTGGCATAGCATCTTGCAAATGAAATAATTCATCTAAACATATATAGCACTCACAAGCAGGTTGACGGTGGCGGCCATCCTCTTGTCCCGGTGCTCGGCGCCCTGCATGACGGCGCGGTAGTCCAGCAATCTCTCCAGCAACCGTGTCACGCAACCCACGAAGGCCGCGCCCGCCTCGCGCCAACCCTCGGTTGACACTCGCTCCATAAGTCTACAACCGTACATAAACGGACAACTATAGGCTGGATCTTGCTACCAACTCTATCGATAGCTGAGAAGCTTTAAACATATAAATACAGATAGTGGGGTTATCATCCTTCGCTTTGGTGTCTTGGTGCTAAAAATGAGACAGGTTCCATCTTTAGCTATTCTACAGTAGCTGGAACAATAGGACAGATTATTTTTCTTATTCATAAACGGGTATCAATCCTATTTTAGCTAAATCAGTGTAAATTAGCTTGTCTTTATCCGTCACTTTGACATTTGCAGCTAGAAGAAAGGGACAAAAACATTTATGAATAAGGGGGTAGGTCAATAGTAGATTGAACACCAACCACTGCAAGCAAAAGATGGCGTAATCAAAATTACCACTGCACGGGATTCTTAATTGAGAATTTATTTAATTTCAATCATATAACACTAAACATAAATGATACTCACACAGAACTCAGATGCTCCCTGTAGCGCATCAATGTGGCATGTGCAATAACAATAAACATTTTATAAAAGTTACAAGAGATCGTTTATAATAAAATGTTCAAAATATTTAACAAATAACTAACATTCAAAACCCAAAACTTAGAGAGACTCCAAGTTTCAAAGAGTAAGAATTTGACAAATAAAGGGAAATCCATTTATACCACATATCAGTTATAAAGGATTTTACGATGAACAGTAAATACACGTCGTGTCAGTTTTCCATACGACGCGGAACTCGCCATCGAATCGATAGATTTCACCGTCAGGCCAGCGTTAGCGTGATCTCTATCAAATATCTCGCCCTCTCCACCGCGATGGCTGTGTGTGAGTGATGACCAGGTGTACGTATACTCACACGCAGTCGAACAGCCGGCGGTAGTGGTCGTCCGCCTTGTTGTCGGCCACGAGCGAGTCGAGCTTGTCGACGAGCGCGGCCTCGGTGCGCCGCGCCGAGCCCGTGGCGGCGCGCTCGGCCGCCATCAGCGACACGAGCGCGCCCAGCGCGGCGCGCCGCAGCTCGCCCACTAGCGTGATCTCTAGCAGGGCGCCCACTGCGCCTGGGACCAGGTGGAGTTGAGCCGGACCTGGATCATGACGACAGGTTAACTATTGGTTTGATTGTGAATACAATTATTAGAGGGCAGGTATGAGGCGAAAAGGAAATGCAGATAATACATAGGGATAATTTCGAGGCTTAAAGCTGAATACGGCGTCAGCGCGCTCGACGTCACCAGAGCCACCCCCAGCTCCATATAGCCCGACCACAGCTGAGAACAGTGTGTAGTGAACACATGTACTCACCGAGGCGGCTCCACACGGCGAGCACCTGCAGGCCGGCGGCGGCGCGCATGCGCGGGCGGTCGGGCCCGCGCCCCGCCCAGCGCTCCGGCGTCAGCGCGCTCGACGTCACCAGAGCCACCCCCAGCTCCATATAGCCCGACCACAGCTGAGAACAGTGTGTAGTGAACACATGTACTCACCGAGGCGGCTCCACACGGCGAGCACCTGCAGGCCGGCGGCGGCGCGCATGCGCGGGCGGTCGGGCCCGCGCCCCGCCCAGCGCTCCGGCGTCAGCGCGCTCGACGTCACCAGAGCCACCCCCAGCTCCATATAGCCCGACCACAGCTGAGAACAGTGTGTAGTGAACACATGTACTCACCGAGGCGGCTCCACACGGCGAGCACCTGCAGGCCGGCGGCGGCGCGCATGCGCGGGCGGTCGGGCCCGCGCCCCGCCCAGCGCTCCGGCGTCAGCGCGCTCGACGTCACCAGAGCCACTCCCAGCTCCATATAGCCCGACCACAGCTGAGAACAGTGTGTAGTGAACACATGTACTCACTGAGTATATCTAAGCCTAAATTGTAGTTTTGGTGCCCACACTTATTTTGTATGTTAGTGAAAGTTGGGTGTGGCAGAAAAGACATCAAAGGCGAGTGAATGCAGTAGAAATGAAGCGTTGAGAAGTATGTGTGGAGGGAAATTGAGTGATAGAGTCAGAAACAATGTTATACGAGATGTGTGGATTGGATGGAGATATAGTCACAAAAATTGAGAAGGGTATGTTAAGGTGGTTTGGGCATGTAGAGAGGATGGATGAAAGAAGATTAACGAAGAAAGTGTAGGTGTATAAAAATAATGGAAGGGCAAGTTGGAAAGGGAAGACCTAGGCGAACTTTCTCCGATCAAATTGGAGAAATCTTAACAAAAGGCCTAAGTACCCTAAACCGAAGAGCATGTATGAGAAATATTATGACAGTGAGTGAAGCGAAAGTGGTTTGCCAAGATCGTAGCAAATGGAGATCCGTGATCTCTGCCTTCCCTTTGGGAAAGAGGCGTGATTATATATATGTATGTATGTATGTATATATAAATTGTAATACATTCAGTTTTTTCCGCTTAGGCGCACGTCTACTGATTTCCAATTCTACAGATTCTCATGTTTACAGATTCCCAATTCTAAAGATTCTCAAGTTTACAGATTCCCAATTATAAGGCAGGTCCCATTTTTAGGGTTCCGTTGTCAACAAGGAACTCTTATAAGTTTCGCCATATCCGTTTGTCTGTCCGTAGGAATTTATGTGTAGGTACTAAAGTTGAAATTATTATCTGAAGTGCACGATACCAGTAGAATTCGGAATCTGTAGAATTGGAAATCTGTATAATTGTAAATATGCAGAATTGGAAATCTGCAGGATTGGGAATCTGTACAATTGGGAATCTGAAGAATTGTGAATCTGTAGAATTGAGAATCTGTAGTATTGGGAATCTGTAGAATTGGGAGTCTGAAGAATTGGGAAGTTGTGGTATTGGGAATCTGTAGAGGTAGAGAAGGGAATCTGTAATGATATTCCTTTGCTATTCCGCAAAAAATCGTCTCATCAGAAGAATAAGCTTCTATCAAAAAAAATGGTACAAGTTTTTATTGTCGATTGTACTTTTCTGTATACCGTCATCAACGATAACGTTGGAGCTCGTTAGACGATTTTAACGAGCCCAAACTCAAAGGGGTTACGTCAGCTAAATACTGATTTCCCATGGCCACCTTTAGTGCGAAGAGCATAGACCGCTGAACCTTATCTCACAAGCATCTAAAAATCTCATTAAGATTCTATCTGGGACCTGAACAATACGGTTTCAGTCAACAAAGAGGCACAAGAGAAGCTATTCTTGCTCTTCGACTTATCGTTGATAGGGGAATGGACTTGGGTCTGAACACACTCATATAGCCTTCATAGATTTAGAGAAAGCCTTTGATATCACAGACTGGAGAAAGATGATGATATGATATGAACATTCTGCGTACAATAAGCATAGATTATAAAGACAGGACAATTATACATGCACTATATAAAGATCAGGAAACCATATGTGGTGTATTACGCAATATCGAATGATCACATAAAATGCAGCATTGTTAGAAATAACCTTGAAATATAATACACTAGCAAATGGTTTACGCACGAGTAAATACATCACCATTAAAATGCAGTAAAGATAAGAATCTACATCGTTAACCCTCTGTAAGCATCACGCACACAACGACACAAATGACCATATATAAACCCATGTTCTACCGAAATAAATGTTCATTATATCACCGAGTTTCGTTGTATTATTTACTCTCTACGACATACGTCTCATGGCGACCTAGCCAGAGGGCCGCACCAGGCAGCCCATAGCCTAGCCACAGCCTAGGCCAGCCAAACGACCCACCGCAACGCTTCAACTACAATCTTCATGGCAGCCATCAGCACCAGCAGTTCAGACAAGCAACGAACCACGATGCGCCGAACACAATAAGAAGACAGCAAGACCATGGGCAACCAATGTGACAAGACCCAGCAGAAACAGGAAGAGATCATCATAGCGCAGAACGGAGCCGGAAACAGCGCAAAACCGACGCAGACCGACTTCGGGCCCACCAACCCTTCACCACCTACCTAACTATTACAGTACTAGTACTGGTAGCCGTCGCGTGCAGTTACATCGTCTGGAAGAAGATCCATAAATGCCTAAGTAAGAAAATTGAACGTCAAGCAGTCGCAGCGATAATGCGTCAGCCGAACGCAGCATAAAGAAAATCGTCAAGCGCAACCACCACCATCCCACCCCGCAGAGCAGCTGAAGCCATCAAGAAAACTCACGGTACCATTTAAAATTTATTAACTTGTATATTTTGTGTTAAAATTCATTCAAATAATTATTCATGTACGTATTATGACCGAAATTCAAAAAATATTTGAAAAGTTAGTTAAATTTAATGAAGACATAAGAAAACTAGGACCACAACGTAGAATCGAGAAACTAGGTCTAGAAAAACTCTCTAAAGTACACGACTTATACCAACAATACGAAAAATACATTCAAATTAATAGTGAAAAACTAGAAAAATCAGAAATATCATTAGAAGACAGTCAAATAATACAATCCTACTATCTAAAAATAGAAGACATATATAACAAAATAAAATCGTATTACCAAACGCAAGAAAGTACCGACGCAAAAATGGCATCCGGGGATAGCTTCGATTTAAAAACCGCAGTTTCGTTATTACCCACTATGGACGGCACGGAGACCGTCACTAACCAGTTAATCGACGCTATAGAACTATACGAAACAATGATACAACAGGATAGCATTAAAAATGTTAATAAATTTCGTTTTAAAAACTAGATTAACGCAAAGCGCGAAGTTAAGACTATCCGATAGATACGATACGGTGAAACAACTAGTGGCTGATATGCGAACTCATCTACTTACCAAAAAATCAGCAACCGCGATTCAAACAAAATTAATGACCACAAAACAGGGAGGAAGGTCTATTGAGCATTACGGCCAAGAGATAGAAGACCTTCTAGTAAATTTAACTATTTCCCAAGCAAACAACAACCCAGAGGCATACAAAATATTAAAACCAATAAATGAAAAAACAGCGATAAATAAATTTGCCGACGGATTACGAAACGAAAAGTTAAGCACAGTTATCGCCGCGCACGCTTATAGCTCGCTAAAGGACGCGATCCAAGGGGCAAAAGACCAGGAAGTCACCATGACTTCCGCGTCAACAAGTCAAGGACAACTAATGCACATACGTAAGGGACCGAATCCCTATAAAAAGCCTTTCGCAGGCAATTACCAAGAACGATACCCACATCAGCGTTCTAATCAAAATACATACGTGAAAAACCGAGTACACACGCCACGATATAGAGTAAGAGGTACGCATAGGGCGAGGTACCCATTTCACAGTCGAGGCCGTCGACCATATCATGCACGCAATAATCGACACCAAATAAATTTAGCAGAACAAGACAATACAAATGAAAACACAATGCAGTTTTTTCGTGCCTAAAAATCATATTTTATCCTAGAATAATTTAAATTCAGTGCAGTTTGAAATAAAAGGCAAAACATATAATTGGTTAATCGACACGGGCGCGTCCCTCAGCGCAGTAAAACGCGACATCGCAATTTCAACCGGAAAACAAATAACACAGAAATATACATGCATAAATGGAATAGGAGGAAGAATAACGTCTTACGGAACAATTGATTTAAATTTAAAAAATGTAACAAAACATACTTTCGAACACACATTCCATGTTTTCCACAATTTACCGTTACAAGTGGATGGGATAATAGGTCAAGATTTTTTGCTAAAATATAAATGCCTCATAAATTTTGAAAAAGAAATACTCACATTAAATTATGACAACCAATTATATGATATACCATTAAATATACAAATGAAAAATAACCAAAGCATAAATTCTAATCAAATAATATTGCCAGCACGAAGTGAGTCTATAGTGAAAATTTCAACAAATTATTTAAAAGACTGCGTTATATTATCAAGTGAAATAGCCGACGGAATTTTCGTCGCGAATACACTTACTAAAAATGTAAATGGAAAAATAGCCGTTAGGGTGTTAAACACACGAAACGAAGATATAAAATTAAAAGAATTCACCCCACAAATAACACCTTTAGATGAATATAAATGTTTATCATTTGATCAATGCGAGAAAGATGCAAATCGAGTAAAATTATTATTTTCACTATTAAAAATGGAAAACTAACAAACCGAAGAAAGAACTTCCATTGCAAATATTTGTGCAAAATTTGCCGATATTTTTCATTTACCGGGCGATTTATTAAATACTACGAGTTTATATCAACAAGAAATACATTTAAAACCAAACGCATCACCGGTATATAGTAAGCCATATCGATTACCCCACTCGCAACGACCAGAAATACAAAAACAGATAGAACAAATGTTAGAAAACGATATTATCGAAGAGTCACAGTCGGAATGGGCAAGTCCATTACTCCTTGTTCCTAAAAAATCAGATTCTAATGGAGAAAAAAGATGGAGAATAGTAATCGACTACAGAAAGGTAAACGAAGTCATCGAAAATGACAAATTTCCTTTGCCAAACATTACCGAAATATTAGATTCATTATCGGGTGCTATGTATTTCACCACGCTAGATTTAAATCAGGGATATTATCAAATCAAACTCAACCCTAAAAGTAGACAGTACACAGCATTTATTGCAGATAAACATTACCAAATGAAAAGACTCCCAATGGGACTCAAAACATCACCAAATGCGTTTAGCAGAGCAATGACCATAGCTATGTCAGGTTTAAATTATATGAAATGTATAGTATACTTAGATGACATCATTGTCATGGGCAAAAGTCTAGAAAAACACAATAAAAATTTAATAGACGTGTTTACGAGACTACGAAAAGTGAACTTCAGATTAAATCCATTAAAATGTAACTTCTTACAAAAGGAAATATTATATTTAGGACATGTAGTAACACCGGAAGGCATAAAACCGGATCCAGAAAAAATATCAGTAGTTCAAAATTACCCTGTACCAAAAAACGCTGACGAAGTCAGGCGTTTCGTAGCATTCGTAAATTATAACAGAAAATTTATACCCCTCTTTTCGGAAATTACACAACCCTTAAATCAGTTATTAAAGAAAAATATAGAATTTAATTGGACTAAACAATGCCAAACAGCGTTTGAAACATTAAGAACAGCGATAATCAACCCGCCCGTATTGCAATATCCCGACTTCTCAGCTGATAACGAGTTCGTGATACACACGAACGCCTCGGGCATAGCTATAGGATGTTTATTATCAAATAAAAATGGATTGCCAGTAGCTTACGCAAGCAGACCATTAAATACTGCCAAAAAACAATATCCAACATCAGAAAAAGAATTATTAGCGATTGTATGGGCAGTTAGGTATTTTCGACCATATTTATATGGCCGCAGGTTCAGAATTATTACAGACCACCGTCCACTAATATATTTATTTGGCATGAATAATCCATCGAGCAGGCTTACCAAGTTTCGATTGTGTTTAGAGGAATACGATTTTATAGTAGAATATTTGAAAGGAAAAGATAATGTAGCGGCCGACGCATTGTCTAGGATTGAAATAACAAGCGAAGAACTAAAAAGTATGACAACACAAGTAATAACAGTAATGACTCGAGCACAAACGAAACGAATGGAAGCGGAAAAACAGAAAAAAAAATCCACAAATAAAGTTTCCAACCATGACTGGACTGATCATCCAAAAATGGTGGAAATCCTAAAAAAACCAAATAACATGCCAGAATTAAGTTTAGATGAAGATGACTATTATAAAACACTGGAACACACAGATTGTATAACCAGTACAAATAATGAAATAATATACTCGCCATCCTCACTGACATTGTGTCCCAAAGTTTATTGTCGACCGCGATCGAAACGAGATTTTCCCGCGGGGGCATTAAGCACATTTTGCAAGGCACAAGGAATAAAAGAGGTATGCATACTATATAATAAAAACACCGCGCGCACTATTAAAGAGCTATCTCAATATATGCATAAGCACAATACAGGGTCCGGACCCCGATTATGTATAATTAAAGGTGTAACGAAAATAAGCGATAAGGATGACAGACGAGTAATATTAAATGATTTCCATATTTTACCAACAAGTGGCCATGCAGGCATTCGAAAAATGACCAATAACGTTAAACGATACTATTATTGGCCAGGGATGGATAATGATATACATAATAGTAGTTTATGCGACTGATCCATAATGAGAGGCCTTAAAATACGAGTGTGGTTTTGTGAAACGAGCGTCAGCGAGTTTCATAATAGGATCACACGAGTGTTTTAAGGCCTAATTATGTACAGTTGCATACACTACTTTATCTACACACATATCATTTGTAGTAGTAAGTAACAGCAAAAAACCAACAATAAAATGACAACAGCAATGGTGGCAATTCGATCATCCGTCATGATGAATGTTTTTTTTTAAATCATAGACAAACGAATGTAGTCCCTATACTCATATCACTCGAGATCAAATGTCGTACGGTTTGCATTAAAAAACGTACTGAATTGACGTTTCATATCGATAACTGTTTTAATATCTATGGTTACTAGAATAGAGACCCACTTGAGTTTTGACAGCTGTTCCAAATTTAAACTCATAACGATACAAATTTATCAAAAATCTGTACTGTAATGACATTACAGTACAGATTTTACCTACTACCACAGACAAGAAAGTTCTCATAGTAAAATCGGTTGTAGTAATGCTGGTCATTTCCTACGGTTTCTGAACGCATTTTAGAGCACTAATGATATGTGCGTAGATAAATTTGTAAAACGATGTGATAAGTGTCAAAAACAAAAACATCACACAAACACAAAACAGCCACTCTGTATAACGAGTACAGCTACATCAGCTTTTGACAAATTGTTTTTGGATTTAGTAGGACCTCTGACAAAGGATGACAACGGATATTGTTATATATTAACGTTGCAATGCGAACTAACAAAATATGTCGAGGCCTACCCATTATTAAATAAAGAAACAGACACAGTAGCGAGATCATTTGTTGACAACTTTATACTACGTTACGGAATTCCCCGAGAAATCGGCACGGACAGAGGAACGGAATTCATTTCGTCAACTATGCGCGAGGTGTGTCAACTATTAAAAATCAACCAATTACAATCAACCGCTTACCACCATGAAAGTTTAGGTGCGTTAGAAAATTCACATAAGTCTTTAGGAGCTTATCTTAGAATACAGACAAACAATCAGGCACATCAGTGGTCTGATTGGTTACAATATTGGTGTTTTGCATATAATACGTCAGTACACACTTCGACGAAATACACACCATTCGAATTGGTTTTTGGCAAACTATGCCATATACCAGGGAATATTGTAAGTCAAATAGACCCAATATATAATTTTAATTCATATGCGATAGAACTTAAGTATAGGTTACAAAAATCCCAAGAGGATGCTAGAGATAATTTAATAAATTCTAAACAAATTAGGAAAATAAGCTATGATAAAAATATTAACCCAATTAACTATAGCATAGGAGATTTAATATTAGTAAAAAAGGAAAATCGTGACAAGATGACCACCTTATACACGGGACCGTACAGCGTCATTCAAGACCAAGGTGAAAATGTCAAAATATTAATGTCAGGGAAAGAAAATATTGTTCACAAAAACAGAACAAAACGATATCACTTTTAAAAAAAGAATAAAAAAAAAAAAAACACTTACCAATATAAACAGGAGACACTACACTAAACACACACTAAGAAAAGCACTAACACGTATAAAAAAATAATAATATAACTAACTAAACTACAAATTAACTCCCCCCCCCCCCTTTATTTTTTTTTTAATAAACTACTCAAAACCATCTAATACACTCCAGTCCACCCGTCTCCAAGGGACTAACCAATAAATAGAGTCCACAGAAAGTCGATAGTCCAAATATAACAGCTCACCATCACTGTATGTGACGCTAAGCCACACGCACAACGACTCCAACATGTCCGCTGACGGATTCACGGGGCACATTAGCGGGTGCCCTTCCGGGGCCGTGAAAACAGCATAGTACTCGTCGCCTAACGACGAGCAGTAAAAAAAAGTGCACATTAAATTGAATCCCGAAGGCCGTGCAACGTTCGAAAACGGTACTGAGTACGGGGTCAACGAGAAGGTGTGCCGACGACATGATTGCGAAAGACTGAACAAAAGTCACCCATAACGCCACCCATCAAGTCAGCCCTAGACCACCCAAGAAAAAGCAACAAAAGCCGAAACTAGAAACCTATATCATTAAACATCAACCATAAAAGTCATCAAAGCTAAATTCCACAAGTATCATTTAGAGATAAACAATGTATCATTGAAATTGCCAGCTTAACTAAAAAGCTATGACACAGTAACAGATAAAGAACAGTAACACATAGTACACAATTTAAAAACCAGTAAGATAGTATAAGAAACAAAATTGTAACTCCCATAGTATTGTATACAGTTATAGAAATAAGATATATAACTTTTATTATATAAGATAGTTTTAAGCCAAAAATATGTATCCACATTTTTGTCTTTTAAAAAAACGGGGAACGTGTGGTGTATGACGCAATATCGAATGATCACATAAAATGCAGCATTGTTAGAAATAACCTTGAAATATAATACACTAGCAAATGGTTTACGCACGAGTAAATACATCACCATTAAAATGCAGTAAAGATAAGAATCTACATCGTTAACCCTCTGTAAGCATCACGCACACAACGACACAAATGACCATATATAAACCCATGTTCTACCGAAATAAATGTTCATTATATCACCGAGTTTCGTTGTATTATTTACTCTCTACGACATACGTCTCACATAGTAGAAGAAGGAAAAGCCAAAATAAAACAGTGTGTAAGGCAGGGTTGTCAAAAGTCAAAAGTCAAAAGTCAAAAGTGTTTTATTTGTGAAACATAGGTGATGGCTGCATAAATACAGAGATGTTACAATTTCTCGTGTTACACTATGCTTTGCCAATTGGCGTACAAAAACATTCATGTAATAATAATTAGTCAGAAATAATTATAAACAATTTAGGTCATCATTTAGATACTCGAGAACTGAATAATAACACTTATTCGTAAGCAGGGCTATTAATTTACGTCTCAGAAGTGGTATTGGCAATAGTTTAAATTCAATTGGTAATTGGTTATGAATCCTTATCGCAAGAGAACATACACTTTTGTGCATCAAAGCGGTTTTGCCAAGAGCTGGGGATAGATCCTCCCTAAATCTTTGCCTCAAACGTTCGCTAGTATAATTGGCCTTTTTAAACAGCGCTGGGTTATTTTTTACGAACATTACCATTTCTAAAATGTAAAGAGAAGGCATTGTCAAGATGTTCAAATCCTTGAAATACGGTACACAACTATCTGTTTGTTTAAGGCCACGCATTGCTCTGATACATCTTTTTTGGGCTTTGAACACCGCTTCCTTATTTGTAGAATTGCCCCAGAATATAATGCCGTAGCGTAAAGTCGACGCTACAAACCCATGGTATGCAGTTATTACAGCATCAGGACTAGTTTTCTTTGCCAGTTTATATAGAGCATAGGCATACTGGTTCAGTTTTAGGCACACTTGCTCAGTATGCGAGTTCCATGACAGGTGGTTATCTACATTTATTCCTAAAAACTTGGTAGCAGAAACTGATTCAATCAGAGTCCCTTTATAGTTACAGATAATTGGAACAGGCAGTTTACGTTGATAAAAGTGCATGACTTTAGTTTTGTCAAGATTAATTAATAAATTATTCACATTTAGCCATTCAATTATGTCCTTTATAGTATTATTAACTTCCATTTCATAATCATTAATATCATTACATTTTATAATAACAGTGCTGTCATCAGCGAATAATACCATAGGGTGATTTACGTGCTGGGGTAGGTCGTTGATGTAGATTAGAAATAGTAGAGGTCCGAGAACACTTCCTTGTGGCACGCCATACATAATTTGCCTCTTTTTAGATCTGTAAGCCTTTATATATTTAGTGTGCATGCATATTTGAGAAAGTTCTGTGTATTGGTCTCTATTGCTCAAATAGGATTTCAACAGCTCTAAAACATTGCCACGAATACCGTATGCATTCAGCTTCCTTAAAAGTATGGAATGGTTTACATAATCGAACGCTTTAGTCATATCCATAAATACGGCACACACTTGATTTCGCTTATCTAAATTTTCTAATACTGGCTGCACAAGGTCATATATTGCCATATTTATGGATTTTTTTCTACGAAACCCTTTCTGTTCTGGAACTAGTAACTGATATTTCTCCAAATAGTTGTAAAGTGCCTCGTATATCACCTTTTCTACTACTTTAGAAAATATCGCTGCTAGAGCAATGGGTCAATAATTGGACACATTCATTTTGTCCCCTTTTTATGTAAAGGTTTTACAACAACGGGCTTTAGCTTGTCTGGATATACTCCCGTTGAAATGCTGATGTTAATAATGTGACTAAGGGGATGGGCAATTTCATGCGATATCTGCTTTACAGCTTTAGTATTTATGTCATCATATCCAACACTATTAGTGTTTTTGAGTGATTTAATTATATTCATTATGTCCTGGGGAACAGTAGGTGTCATATACATTGATTGGCTACAGTTACTTTTTAAATTACATTGCACATCACTGCTTTTGGTTACAATTTGGTCGATAAAAAAATTATTGAAGGCATTGGCTATATGGGTCGGATCAGTAATTGTCTCACCGTTCTTAATAAGCTTTAATATTGGCTCTTTGGGAAACAGCTGCTTATTTTTATTAATGACTTGCCAAGTAGCTTTTGATTTGTTGGTCGATTGCGTTATAAAATGGTCATTTTGTGAGCGCTGTTTGAGATTTAGTATTTTCCTATATCTAGTATTATATGCTTTAAGAACGCTTCTATTAACTTTATTAGGACAAAGTCGATATTTCCATAGTAAAGCTCTTCTCTTCTTGCTACATATTTTGATCCCTCTAGGTACCCACTTGGGTTTCATTGTAGATTTAAGTTTTATTATTTTGAAAGGGAAGCACAAATTGTAAAAACAGGTAAAGGTATCTATAAACAATTCATAAGCTAGGTTTGCATCATTACACTGTAATACATCCGAGAACGACAGACTACTAATACATTTCTTAAATAGGGCCAAATTTTCGGAACTAAAATCTCGTTGCTTTACTCGCCAACAATTAATGAAACAGGTCTTCTTTACGGGGCATTTTAATTGTCCATTATCGCCTTTGTTTTTTAATATTTTCATTGAAACCGCCATCCGAGAAGTTTTGGGATAAGAAACAGGCGGTGTTAAACTTAATGGATAAACGTGACACGTTATAAGATTTGCTGATGACATCGCAACGGTAGCCGAAAATTCTGCACAACTTGAACAGCTCGTAACAGAAATGGGCCTCATATTCACAGAATTTGGACTAAAAATAAATATAAATAAGACCAAAACATGAATTGCTTCTCAGACAAACTAAATAATAATCACATAAAAGTTAGAGGTTAAGCCATTGAACAAGTCAAAAACCTTATGATGATGTACCTAATTAAGAAAAAACAAATATTAATAAATTAATGTTATTCTCTTCTCTTCGTTCTCTTCTCTCCCAGCTAACCTTTAGAGCAGATTTTGAGCGATAAAGCAAGCCTTTCCGAGCTGGCGAGGTGAAAAGGAATATTTTTTTCGTAACTTATCACGAACGTCTGCATAGTAATGTGTTTTAACCTTTTATTTAATTTTAATGTTAGTTCGGTGCCTTTCACTTCATTCTAGACACATCACAGTCAATTTCGAGTTAAGAAATGCTTATTGTTTTATCGATCTGTAAATATCTGTGTTAATTATGACATCTCTTTCTGACAACTCATCACAGAATGTGTGATGAGATTTTTTTACATATTTATTGATTAATTAATTAATATAGGAAGATCATCACGTTGAATACGTGTAGTAGCTTAAAACAGATCCAGAGTGTGAGCTAATAACAAATCCTCACCGATAGCGTAATAATTATAGAAAAAATAAGTGAGCAAAAGCCAAACAAAAACACAGCGTTTTTGCGTCTTGATACTGCTACATAATTAAGTACGTATTTCTAAATAAACTAAAGGCCGAAACGCACTGACACTGACCGCAGTGGCGGTCAGTGCGTTTCGGCCTTAATACATAAGAGTTGCCTAAACTATTTCCCTACTTCTGCCGAAAAAAATACGTGCATTGCATTCCAACCAAAAACAAACCAAGTAGATGTCATTTTTAGGGTTCCGTACCCAAAGGGTAAAAACGGGCCCCTATTACTAAGGCTCCACTGTCTGTCTGTCCGTCTGTCACCAGGCTGTAACTCATGAACCGTGATAGTTAGACAGTTGCAATTTTCGCAGATGATGTATTTCTGTTTCCACTATAACAACAAATACTAAAAAACCGGCCAAGTGCGAGTCGGAATAGGGCTCCCATACAACAGACACGTTTCTTGGCCGTTTTTATGGATAATGGTACGGAACCCATCGTCCGCGAATCCGACTCGCACTTGACCGGTTTTTATTTTTATTTTTGGCTCTTTTGATCTTACCTGCGAATCAAACTGGGGAGGCTCGTCGCCTAAGAACCTCTCCAATAGAGGTTTAGCCAAATCTTGCAACGCGGAAAGAAGAACTTTGCAACTTTGTACTCGTAACACCATCCAGTCGGCTGGGAAAACCTGCGAGAAAAAGTAGGTAAAATAGGTATATGATCATGTTTTCTAAATAGGTACATAATTTACCAAGTTTATACCCGAACCACCGATATAATTTGTGTGAATTTGCCCTTGGACACCCTACTTATAATACAGTTAAATTGACAAAATACAGATCCCTCGCTCTCAACGCACACGTTTATCATTATCACGTCCTCAGAACTCTGGCGACCTTCCTTAAATAAGATACCTAGAGTGTCGGGCCACGATGTCCTATGCGGAGGTGCCTTCTCAGCTGCGCTGCTCTAAATCTAGCAAGATGATGTTCCTAACTTTACTAGACATATTTCTGATATTAGCCTCGTTAGTGTCTGGACGTTAGTGCAACTGGCGCTTACAGTAGTACCACAAATATAACTTATAACGATGTATCTGCGCAGAAAGCAAGTTTTGAAAACATTTTAATTAATCATAAGGCAGTGCGTTTGCGCGGGTATAATCTTCAACGGCCATTGGGCAAAATTTTGCGCGCGACGCCGACAGCTCCGGCGCCCGCCATTTTGTCTGGCGCCATGAGCGGGAAAGCACGAGTTCACCTGTCATTGCCATATACCTGTACCTATTGTACCTTACGTATAGTGCAACAAGGTCTTTATTGAAATGGCCATATTTTCGATTTCATCCGGTACTTGTCAGCACTCGTCGGCGTGGACGAAGATTGCCGATGTAACTTATATTTGTGGTACAGTCAGCATTAAAAGTAACTGCGCAATCGAATACGTCGAAAGCTCTTATTCCCTTCTAATAAAGACTTTAGACGTCTTCGTTTGCCCAGTTACTTCTGATCCTGACTGTACTACTGTACGCCATTATTAACGACACTACAATACACTTCCTGCCTCGCACAGCTAATCTGTGAATCTGTGTAATTTCCGGACCTATACGACCTTCAAGTCTCTGGTGTTGCAGGTGTCCATGGGCGGCGGTAATCGCTTACCATCAGGTGATTCGTCTGCTCGTTTGCTTCCTATAACATAAAAAAAAACATGCGACCCCCCTTTTTCCTGACAACACATATCCAATGTACTCACATCCTGTTCGATAAGGTGTCGGAAGACCAGGAAGGCGCGCATGAGGAAGTCCTTGAGCGGCTTGCGGTCGTGCGGGTGCGGCGCGAGGTGGCTCCACAGCCGCTGGTAGTGCGCCGGCCTTAGTAGCTCCATGGCGCCGAGCAGGCCCGCCACCATCGAACCCTGGCATATTCATTACGTACAGTTAAGCGGGTTTCCTCGTCGACTTTAATGTTTGAGTTAAGACTTCGTACAGGAAACTAAAATCACATACTTTTTACTATGGAGGTCCCAACTCAACATTTTACAACTGTGTTGACATTTAAAATAAATTCGACCAATCAGGTAACGCCTTTACTGAACTAAAATGTATTCGACCAATTAGGACGCCGTCGCCAAAAAGTCAAGTTAAAAATCAACGTACAAAAAAGGAAAAGCCGTTGGATGCACTTCGTTTCAGCAGGTCTTAGATGTTCAATAGATACCAAGTTTGTTTAATTAGTTCAGTTGACTCGTAGAAAAGTATTGTATACCACAGTTATATAATTAGCTTTTTAAGGTATCTTACCTTAATTAAACGTGGTACTTGACTGAAAATCATTTATTATAAAACGATTGTATAAAATACGATATGCGCCATATTGTAGAAGATATTAATGATGGTGAATGTACTAATTAAGTTACAATTAAGTTAGTATTTTTGGAGTGCGAGTATAAAGGTACAGATAAAATAATCTGCGAGAAAAACAAAGAGTGGGTAAATGGGGAAACTTGAGGTACAGATGATAATTTTTAATGGTTTGTCATGAATAAATATTTAGAATTGAATAAAACTGATACAATTCTTCTATTTACACTTTACAAAATCATTGAATAAAGGCTGCTTGAGAATCCGCCTTTAAATGAATCAGACCGACACAAACACCAATCGAACAATGTAATATCCATACTAATATGATAAATGCGAAAGTGTGTCAGTCTGTCTGTTACCTCTTCACGCTTAAACCACTGATCCGATTTAGATGAATTTTGATATAGAAATAGTTTGAGGTCCGGGGAAGCACAAAGGATAGTTTTTTTCCCGGAAATCAGCCCTAAGGGGGTGAACTTGGGGGCCGAAGTTTGTATGGAGCTTAGATATAAACGAGTTCGATGCGGACGGAGTCGCGGGCGAAAGCTAGTAATTTATAAACTATACCAAATAAATCCCTTTGAAGACTTGAGTCTTCACTAGTACATACAGCTTGTTCACGCAAAGAACCTCAAACAGACAGATCTCAACTCACGCCGATCTACCGCCCCATCACGGTCCTTTTTCTCCAACCAAGTGCCAAAAGGAAATTACTAACCAGTACAGGCGAGTTCCCTCCAATCAAATGCAGTACAGTCTCCACAAGCACATCCAGCGTGTTCAGACACAACACATCTACGTCCGGATCCAGTTCGTCCGGGTCTACTGCCTCGTCCGGATCTTCCTTCTTCCAGAGCAGTGAGACGAGTTCGCCGAGCATTTCGGCGCATTGGGAGAGCTCGTCGCGCCGCGCGAGGTGGACGCGGAGGTGGTGGCACGCGGTTGTTAGTACTATATTGCGGGCCTCTGAAAAAAAAAAGTACATTACTACAGATGCCGGGAAGTTAGAGGTTGCTGGTCGAGTACATAAAAACAGCCGTTAAGAGGCTGCCAACACTTTTTCACGCCGAGGTATGTATAGTGCTTTTCTCAAACATGCAATGAAATAAATGTAAAACTCCAAGAAATCAAACCTTAATTTTCATGGCTGAACGCCGTGATCTTGTGCCACAGAGTGTGGGATGGAAATTTAAAAAAAAAACATCATTCAGGTTCCAATTTTGAATGAAATGTTATTACAAGTCTCTCGTCTCGCTGCGCCCGAAACGTGACACTTCGAAGCCTCTTATGAAGAACACAACGTCAATATTTCATTGCATGTCTGAGAAAAGATATGAAATGAGTAAGAATATATTTGTAAGAATAATTTATAACGTAATACAGCGTTCTACAGACTCTTTGGAAATATCGAAAAGATACATTTGTGGAACGACATGCAGTGCAGGGAGCAGTTTAGGGCAGAAGAGCGTGCAGCAGATTACATACGATACAATCGACAATCAAAGGCGCTTCACAGATATGAGAGACCCTGTGAGAGTGGAAGCCATGTAGTGGTAGCCCTACGCTTAAAAAAACCGCAAATCGATGTACAGTTTAGCCGTTTGGCACACACAATGGGTGAGGACCAAATTCTTGGCCAGTAGTTAGCCTAATTAATTGATAGTAGTTAAAAAGTTCCGTTGTTACACGAAAATTTGCCATACATTTTCTATGGTTTTTTCGTGTCACAACGGAACTTTTTAACTACTACCAATTAACGACGCTAAGTACTGGCCAAAAATTTGGTCCTCACCCACATACTAGAGGTCAAAACAATTTTTTTGACCCGCAGTTCCTAAAAAAAATTCCCTTAGGGGGGGAGTGCCGAAACATTTTTCTTTTTGTTGGTTTTTTTTTTCAGAAACCGATCGTTTGTAGTATCATATGAAAGGTATTTTTGAGGAGATTCTAAAAATGTACCACATCATTACATAATAGCCATATTTTTTTTATTAAAACAAAAATAATTTTCGAAACACCAAGTTTGGGCTCCTCCAGAAACGATATGGCTGATTTTTTAAAAATTTAATATTCCACAAATGATGCGTGATATCCTCATTTCTAACTTCAAAAAAGCAATTTTGAAAATAATTGCATTAAGTTAATTTTTTATTTTTCCAAGTGACACAGTTCTACTTCAATACCTATTTTACGTGACTTATGGAACTGTACTGCAGATACGGTACTTATTATTCATAAAATGATACGTAGTATCCGTATATCCAACGGGAAATACCTCTTTAACCCTTTAACTGCGCCTTTTCATCAGTTGGTATAGTTTGTTTAGTTTTTGTCACAAAATATCAAGGTTGGACTCTTGCAGATACGATATACCCAACTAATTAGGTTAGATATCAAGATATAATGTATCACAAATGATCAGTTATATCTTGATATCTAACCCCAAGAAAGCAATTTAGAAATAAATTCATATAGTTTTTTTAATTCTTTTATGTGTATAGTCGTATTGATGGCTATGATCGACCGAACGCCGCGACTACGGGAAGCTAACTAAATGCAGCTCGCGATCAGAACTCAGATCTTGAGGGACGGGCGGGGGGGATGGGGGGGAATTTTTTTTTTATCGTTTTTGATCGTTATTATCACTTAGGTAACACCAATATTAAACAAAACACCACAGTTCAATACAATTCGAGTAGAAAGTCAAATCAAATCAAATCAAAACATTTATTCGTGACAAACACAACATCGATTATAAAAGAAATAATAAAAAATAAAAAAACATATTTTTGCCACGAAATGGACTCAGCTCAGCATGTTGCTAGCTTTGCAGCCAGCGCTGGTCTTCCGCAGGGTCCATTTGGTGAGGACACGGAAAGTAACAAACAAAAACAACACAAAAATTAATAAAAGGAAAAATATAAAAAATATAAAAAATTAAATTGAAGTAAATTCAATAAATTAAATAAATAGTAGTAGTAGGAATGGTGGGAAAGTAAATATTGAAAAATTATATACATAAAAAATATCAAAAAAAATACCAAATGAAATTCTTTTCAAAATTACTTTCTTGGGGTTAGATATCAAGATATAACGGATCAGTTGTGATACGTTATATCTTGATGTCTAACCTAATTAGTTGGGTATATCATATCTGAAAGAGTCCAACCTTGTTATTTTGTGACAAAAACTAACCAAACTATACCAACTTATGAAAAAGCGCAGTTAAAGGGTTAAAGAGTTATTTCCCGTTGGATATACGGATACTACGTATCATTTTATGAATAATAAGTACCGTATCTGCAGTACAGTTCCATAAGTCACGTAAAATAGGTATTGAAGTAGAACTGTGTCACTTGGTAATATTGAAAAATTAAAAAAAAAATACTTAATGCAATTATTTTCAAAATTGCTTTTTAGAGGTTTGATATGAGGATATCACGTATCATTTGTGGTATATTAAATTTAAAAAAAATCAGCCATATCGTGTCTGGAGGAGCCCAAACTTGGCATGTTTCGAAAATTATTTTTGTTTTAATGAAAAAAAATAGTGCTAAAATGTAATGATGTGGTATATTTTTAGAATCGCCTCAAAAATACCTTTCATATGATACTACACACGATAACTTTCTGAAAAAAAAAAAAATTTCCATGCAAAAAGAAAAATGATTCTGCATTCATTTTTAAGGGAATTTTTTTTAGGAACTGCGGGTCAAAAAAATTGTTTTGACCTCTAGTATGCGTGTGCCAAACGGCTAAACTGTACATCGATTTGCGGTTTTCTTATGAAATTGGGCTTGTGGGGCTTCCACTAATGATATGAAGAGTCTTAAGACCACAATTTGGAGCGGCGACTGTAGCCAACGTCATACGCTGGAGCGTATCGGAACATGGTCTCTCGCTATCGAGTATGGTGCAACGCTGCTTGCTGTCACTTAAATACAAGATCAAGAAAAATACCTACCTATCGTATAATTTAAGAACACGGTTAGAGCGTAGAATAGCGGTGTAGACACTAAATAAAATAAACAATAATGACATATTTTCTCGAAAAAGGATTAAAAATTCAGTCAAATGGAGAACAAATAATCACGAAGGTATAAGTGTCGAAAGTTTTAAGAAGGGGTATGTTTTTTCTCTTTCGCAAAATGCAACTTCATATGAAACAATGACGCTTGTAGATTGCGACGTCACTAATAGACGGCAACGTGCCGCGCGTAATCGTGTTTGGCGTCGACGCGGCCCCCCGGCAGCCTCGCGTAACGTGACGTCACACACTGTTTGCGTTTTATCTCTCTAACAGGCAATATTAAAACGGTTGTAGCTTCGTAATTGTTTGAGATATCCCAATGGGATTTTCGTCACTAGGCATATGTTTTTCCCTTCTTTATTTTGGAGTAATAATAATAGTCGAGGAGGTACCAGGATCCTCTCCGAGTGGCCCCTTGAGTATCTCCTGCGCGGCGGCGAGGCGCGCCTTGGCGAGCGGGGGGGGCGCGCTGGCCGGCGGCGCGTCCAGCATGCTGGCCGTCGCGCGCGCCGCCTCCACCGGGCCCAGCGCCGCGCCCACCTCCTTCGCCACGCTGGCCCAGGACGTCATTAACGCCACCTGTAATGTAAGCTGTCTTGCTCATCGAACTCAGTTTCACTTGTTGGTATCTTTAGCTGCGTGAACGCTAGGCGAGCCGAGCACGAGCGGAGCGACAATTCGCCTAGTCTATAACGGACCGATTTACAAGCCTCGAACGCCGCTTGACGCTGCGAAAAGAACGGCTCCGCTCATGCTCAACTGATGCTTGGCTCGCCTCGCACACGCAGCTTTAAATATCATATATTTGGAGATTTATAACACTTTTTGACAATGGTGTCATGAACAACGGTCAACCGGCAGTCAAAACAGCCAATGCAATTTATTTCTTTCCGAATCAGCTGTAACACACTTTTAACTTCTAGTCCGGTGACTGACTGCAAAAAAACCCTACATGATAAAAAATAGAAAATTGAATCTGTAGGGATAGTTGACTTTCAGTAGCTTCAACTGCTCTGCTTGGCCGCGGCTAAACTTAGCAAATTTTGCGCAAATGGCAAAAAAGTGCCACAAAATTCATCAAAGAAAACCTCATCGAAAAATAGAATGACGCTTGTATGGTAGGATATAGGTCTTTCAGAACAGTAAAAAAAGAGTGGTCGGTAAAATCCAGTGCTGAAAGTTTCCTGTGTCCGACTGAATTTGTGGTACCACGTGACATCTGCATTATACCGAAAGCACTTGCGGATGGGTTCCTGGACTTCAACGCCACTCAGCGCAGTGCTGAACTGACTGTGCCGTATTGGCCGTACCGAGAACGGATCCTATCACATAACCTAAGGTTTAGTACCTGTGCGGGAGCCAAATGGTCTCTATGAGGGTGCTGAGCGAGCGCTTTAAGCGCATGCAGCGCCGCTCTCACATCCCTCCGGAAGCTATCTTCATACTGGCCGCCAGTAGCTCGCGCAAACAATCGCCGAGAGCGGACCGCTAGTCGGAACACGGCACCAAGCGAGCGGAGGCACTTGCGGATAGGTTCCTGGCCTTCGGCGCCCGCTGCCCACTCGGCGCAGTGCTGGACTGATGAGAGCAGGCCTCTGTAAGGGAAACGATTCACGATTGTTTCATTAAGTCAGATGACTGAAAATCCCGTTGCGAAAAACATTGTGCATCAGCAATAGGACTTTCGATATAAACTTAGTTGCACCACTAAGATATGACACGCGGCCGTGCGAACTATAGAAATGTTTAATTTGTATCTTGTGCCGTGCACTGATACTGCAATCATGGCTCGACTTAGAGCGGTGGGCATTATGTGTTAGCGAGAGACCGAAGTGGGGCATTTTAAAGTCGTGGCCGAGCCTTGACATTTACAAAATGAAAACTTAGCCAAATAAACTTCACAGTATACACAACGCGGTTTAAAAAAAGCGTTTACTTTTACATCAATACACTTATATATGCCTTCACATGTTTTAAGGATTTTACCATTTTTTATCGGGTAACTAGTAATGTTTACTTACTTGTACACTAAGGCAGCCGAAAAGTGTTCCTCAATGTAAACATCCAACACGGGTTTGAAATGCTGAAACCGGCTCTCGTCCAACAGACTGCAGATCGAAACCAGCACCAAAAACACTGTTCCCGAGTGTGGTGTACTGAAAATAGAGACATTTTCGTCAAATGAGATATATCGAATTCTATGTATTATCACTAGTAAAATAGCACATAAAGGTTCTCTCATCATCAGCAAATTATTATTGCTTCGCAGGGCTATGAATGCCACATACGCATCACTTTAGGTACGCAACTTTTCACCCTCTGACTCGCCATATGAGCGACCCTCAATACGTTTGCCAAAGCGCGGTCTTCTTCCTCTCTACAACATGCTGACTCGAGCGATAGCTGCAACCCACTTCAACTTAATTTGACAAATGAAATCTGCCTGATGAACGCGCGTACAGCGCATCAAGCACTTCCCGCAGGAACTTGAAGTGCACCTACTGGGGCTATTGACAGTAGCCCCACTATCCAGTGGTGTCCACCATGGTCGCTACCTGTTCCCGTCCTCGGTGGAGAACAAGGCGAACAGCGCGTCCAGCACGTCTCGCAGGAACTTGATGAGCTCCTCGCAGCTGAGCCCGTCCCCGAGCCGCAGCACGCGCAGCAGCGTCTCCTGCACCTTCTCCGGCCGCGCCCGCCATTGCAGCAGAGCCAGGAGGTCCTCTGTCAAGTTTACATCGTCAATGCTCGTATTCGTGAACGTTCATCACTCTTATTATAGCTAAAATGCGGTCCAAATTCATGACATTTTTTTTATTATTACTGCGGTAGCCTAGTGGTTCATACATGCGGCTGTCAAGCGGCGGTCGTGGGTTTGAATCCCAGCTCTTACCCAGTGGCGTGCACTTCATAAAGACAAAAAGACACTGCCTACCCTACTATAATTCCGATACCTATCCTTTTAAAATAGTTCATTTACTTTATACTTGATCGTACTATCAGTAAATTCATTAATTCATTATTCTAAAAATTAATAAGAACTCCATCTACTGGTTGATCATTGTCATCGATAGACTCAATAGTCATCATCTATAGTATCGCGACGAAGTTTACTCCACGCGGCAGTAACGCCGCTGCGTGACTTGCACGGCAAAGACCGAAAACATTTCCGTCTAAACCTTTCTATGTGTGCGTCTCCGTGAGTCGTAGTTACGCGGTTACACTGTAGTGGGTCTTCCTATAAATACGAGCACACAATGATACAAGTAACGCACACATTTAGACTCAGAAAGACGGCCAAATACGAGACTATTCTTTTATGCGTGTACTGTATTCGCGTAAATCTATTTACATTTGTAATTCGGCCGCCATTATTTGTTTGTTTTGGTGAGATAACAGTTGCCAGCCGGCAAATAATTGTGATTAGTGAACAAAATTATATTTTAAATTGTGAAAGTTGTACGGTGGTGGTGTGTGTACAGACTATTAAATCAAAGCTTTCTTTTAGCAAGAAAAAAGAGGTGCACGAAAAGGGCCGATGTACACCGGAATTGCAGTTTTAACACAAACAAGTGGTAAAGTAAATCGCAAATTCAATCCGAAACAATATGATTCGTATTATTGGCTTGCAGGTTGTGCCCATAGCAAATTTTTGGTAAGTAAGTAGCTCTTTTTTTGCTTACCCAGTCTCAAATCTCTGTGCACGCCACTGCTCGTACCAATAAGTTTTTCGGGACTTATGTTAGCTTATCAGTGAAGGGAAACATCGTGAGGAAACCGGTCTAATCCCAATAAGGTCTTGTTTTCCCTCTGGTTTGAAAGGTCAGATGGCAGTCGCTTTCGTAAAACAAGTGTCTATGCCAAATCTTGGGATTAGGTGTCAAAGCGGACCCCGGGCTCTTTTAGAGCACAACCGGGAATAACGCTAAGAAGATGATGATTTATTTATACAATATATAAAATGTTGCTTGTTCTCCTTTTCTATTTGTGTTTCTTGTGAAAAGGACACATTTTATTGAAGGCAGACTCGTTTCACGAAGCTAGAAGTTACAATTATACATGTAACACTGAGGCGCTTCGCCAATAAAGAAGAGCCAAAACAACTTTTTATTTCCCTAAATCACTACAGGTAAAGTGGGGTTGATTTTCATTTCATCTTCTATCCCATAGTCTGGGGTATCGTAGGTCTTTCAAAATCATTGCAGAGTTGTTAAAATCATGTTTTAATTCAGTGATCCGTTTATGAAATACCACTTGTGGGAAAATCAGTCACTTTTTAAGTGTAAGTAGGTTTTTAAATAACGTTTTGTAAATATTAACATCTTTATGTAATTCCTAGTATAAATAAACGCACCCAAGTAACGTACTTATTACCTATTTCAAGATTTACCCCACCAATGGTGGGGCCATTCAGAAAACTTATCAAATCTCAGAGCGGTAAAACAAGAATGGCTAGAATCGCAGGTTATAGACCCGACCAAGCGCAAATGAGAAGAAAACCAATGTGTTTCGGTCTAGATTACTATGACACGTCTGAACGTAGTTCTCTAATCTCTAACTTTAATTAGTGTTTACAAGGGGGACAGCGCGTACGCAGTCCCCACTACCAAAAATTACGCATCCGAGTTATCCACATTAGGGATAATCGCAAGGGTCAACCCAACCGCAGTGCAATGGGAGAGTCTCGCCCTGGGGGAACCGCCTTCATGATCACGGTATCCCCTATGCCAGGTAAGTATGATTTCACAACGTTGGGCGAGGGGTGTCACTAGACTAGGAAAAATCTTAACAGCGCGAAGTACAAATCGCCTCGGACGTAACAGCGACATCTAGCGGCAAATGTTGTCCCTAAATTTCTTTACTTATTCTCTTTTACTGCGTGTATTCTATTAATGTTTGTTTCAATTCGCATGAAACTGTACATTTATGCTTCTATGATAATTGCATATAAAGATTATAGTCAACTAGTCGTTAAGCCATGGAAAATTCAACTACTTACCATTTTGTGTGAGCTTCGTAGAACATAATAGCGTGCTGATCGTACAATTTTCTTTCGAACTTCTTTGGAATGAAACTACTACACCGTTAGCAGAAGTACGGGCAGTGTCAGTGCTACAGGAAGGAAGTGAGAGGTAGCTTGCTGACGCTAGTCTGAAACAATAAGGTACATATTTGTTGGTTATATTCTTCATGAGTATACATTGAAAGTAATGTAAAATATATGTTTGCATGGACTGCAAAATATTCCTTTTGCTGTTTTTCTTTTTCATGGCTTGTGCAAGATCAAAGCATTAACGATGATTAATTCACCGATTCTTCAGCAGTTACTTCATACGTCACAATTTAGGACTAGATGGCGCTAGTAGTCTCTTTATGATCATTTGTATTATTTTCTCAACAAAGAAACTAATGTATTACCATTTACGTACACGAGTGTTTATAAATCAAGAAGTTATTCTTTGAAACTTCTCTTTGCTTAGTAAAAAAAGTAAGATAACACATTGAAATTTTGATCTGGTGGATCATAGATGTCGCTAGTAGTTACAACAATTCTCAAACTGACTCCCTCGGGACTTATGATTTTCATAAAATTGATCTATTATTACATTTTTAAGTGTTATACATGACAAGCGTTGAAATAAATTAACACATTGTAAACAGTAACACTTCTTTATTAGAACAAAGAATTGTTAGCTTACGCAAGTGAAAACCTGCTTCTTTTTGTCTCGCCACTAGATGTCGTTAGTAGTAGTTGCAATCACTTGTTACAGCAACATCTAGCGCTGCCATTTTCGTACAGTCTAGTTCAAAGATATGTATACACTTTTGCACCTTATTCCAGTGTAATAAACTTATATTTGACGTCGACTGTACATACTTGCGATAAACTGTACTCAAGCTACTTCTATCTGCGTATTATTTCATTGCATTATATTTTCACTACAGTGAATTGACACAAAGCTTTATTGTGAGCTATGTATTTTTTTTTGGTTTTTGAAATATAGTTTAATCAAAGAATAATCTTTTATGTACATAATAAACATATATATTAATCATATTATTGATACACATGTAGCATGGAGCCGCAACCTAATGCGAGACGAACTTATAAACGTTGGTCAGTTTCTGTTGACGTTAGGTGTCCTCATAAAAGTGATAATGTCATTTCAAGTATCACTTTCTGTAAGCCCGTTCCACCCACAATATTTTGCATATATTGGCACAGATATAATACTAACATACAATCTTTACTCTCTAGTCGCTAGGAATGGCATACCTGCCAATGGCTTCTCCACGGGAGATGCCTATGATCACGTGAAGTGAAGGAATATACGCCGGAAAATAGAGTTAGGGCTTCGAACTAATTGCCGAGGGTGCAATCTAGATTATTGCTGAAATGAGGAAGAGAAAGAGAGACAACTGTTTACTTCCTGATCCTGGGGAGGTACGAAGTTCCGAACCATTTGCAAATGTAATAAATTGTATTTGAGTCATAGCAGAAAGAATTCTTACTTAGATGGGTCGTCACATTTGTAAACGTAGAGCTCGTGAGCGCCATCTCTGAGCGTCGCGCCGCTCGGCTCCATCAGTCGGGCGAAAGAGAAACCGAATAGCTTCCGCTCGTTTTTGTCTCGTGCTGAAATGAATACAAATTTAGTTTATTACGTACGTCTAAGCACAGTGCTATTAGTTACACTCTGTAACAACGATTAAAAGGGCTTTGCTCAAAATTGGTGCCTTTTTCCATTTGATGGCACACTAACGCCACCTTGTTAGATGTGTACAGTACTTCCATACAAACAATAGTTACAATGCCAGCTCAGCTCTAAAGTACATCCGTCTTGAGTTATGCGTCCTATGTTCATCAGGGATAATGTCGGCTTCTAATGGTAAAATATTTTTTCAATTCGGTCCAGTAGTTTCGGAACCTATTCAATACAAACAATCTTTCCTCTTTATAATACTAGTATAAGTAAGCTGTTAGCAGTACATATGATACAATGTAGTGCTAACTTAGCACAGCTGACTATTGGTGCTAGTTACGAGACGAGGCGCGAGACGAGGTACAACGCGAGAGTGTGAATAGACGTTCGCGGCTTGTCTCGCGACTCGCAACGCTCGCGTTCGAGCGGTTGTTGGGCACGAGTCAAAGGACCTCGTTGCGAGACGAAGCGCGAGGCGAGCGTGTATTCACATGATGCGCGATCTCGCTTCCCGCTTCGCTCTTCGTCGTCCTCCATTGTTGCTAGCTCAAAGACAACTGAACTCACGGCGAGAGTATAATGCCGGCTGTACACTCACGGCGAGACACCCCGAGACAGACCGAGAACGAGAGTGTACATGATGCTCTCGCCTTGTCTCGCCCGCTCGGGTCTCGCCTCGGTACGTCTCGGTCGCGTGTCGGTTTTTGCAGCCGAGTCAAAGGGTTTTTCCGCGGTTCAAATGACGCAACAAGAGTGCGTACGTGGTGTGCTCTCGTCGAGAACTTTTCCCCCGAGACTCTCGGCGAGAGGTCTCGGCCGAGAGAGTACAGCCGGCATAAACAGGAAGCTCATTTACCATCGATCACGCGAGGTGCGAGCCGAGACACGAGACGAACCACGAGACGAGGTTCGAGGCGCGAGTGTAAATCGGGTATTAGAACACTCACTGGAGCAGTGCCGGAATTCGATGCGCACGTGCGCGAGCGTGAAGGTCTCGAGCGGCACCGTGAGTCGCAGCTGCTCCCCCCAAGCAGGGCTGTTGTTGTGGTACAGCACTAGCGACTCGTACAGTGTCGCCCCGCTGCCGCTGGCGCCCCATACACAATCCTGGAAAATAGAAACAGGCATTAGCAAACTAGAACCTCTAACAGCCCGGCCACGACCTCGAGCGGCAGCGGTTTTTCTCATTCATTGCGTGTGATCCCAACTATCCACAGTGCGTTGCGCGTCTTGACCGCGCAATGAACAGATAAAACGCTTGCCGTACCGCAACTCGCGCTGTCGTGGCCGGGCCGTAATACTGTAGTATTGTCAATTGGACGCGCTAGCGTAAGTCTCGCGATCACAGCATCCTTTGTCGTGAGGAAGGACTTATAACCCGCGTGACAAAGAGTCGAACACTCTTTCTTCCCCTCTCGAACTCTGCTTTCATCAGGGTAAGGTAGAGATCGTTCCGGTCGTCACCCGGCATTATGACGTCAGGGAACCCTCGTTAGGCTACAAATACTTTACCAAATTGCGCGAAACAGTGAAAGATGTGAGACACGTGGTTGGAACGAAAATGAACACTCCAACTCTTAACACTTACTGACGAGCAAATGTCGTGACGGCCAGGCTCTCATTCGCCAAGTCTAACGTTCAATAAGGAAATGATACTTCTTGTTTTACTCACACTAATAGCTTGTCCAGTGTTATCATGAACTGTGACCGTTGCCAGCACATTCTTGGCGGTACTCTTCCCTCCCCTCTCGAACTCAGCCTTCTCCAAGGTGAGGTAGAGGTCGTTCCGCACGTCACCCGGCATGATGACGTCAGGGAACCCTCGCTTGGCGGTCACCGTCGCGCCCGAGGCCACGGCTTCGTTGATGCTGCCGGCGTTGGTTAACAGCCGGAGCGCTACTACTATGCCTGAAAGTATCATTATGAAAGATGAAGAATGGTTCGGAAAACTATGTATAAGAGAAAATACGTTTTTAAGCAGAATAGGATTTCTGTTTCACATATCCCACGGGTCAACTTTTAGAATCCCTGAATGAAAAGTGTGAATGTAAAATGACCTTTTTGACATTTTCAAGCTAGGACCAAATAAAGGTCACTTAAATAAAATACAACGAGGATTAGACCTTTGTACAGTCGAATTCTCTAATATCTACACAGACAACCTTTCAGAAATATCTACACACAGACTTTATTGTTACTGACATAAGACACAAATGTAGATATTTTTGAAAGGTTCTCTGTATAGGATATTGGAAAACTCGACTGTAATAAAGCGTTTTTCGGCCACAACAAAATATGTTCCTGTCAAAAATCATGTTAGTCGGTGAAAGGTGTTGCTATGATACGTAGGTGTATCAGGAGTAGGCTAAGGCCGGTTCCCAATGATCA
Source organism: Epinotia demarniana (assembly GCA_945867215.1). Classification (NCBI taxonomy): domain Eukaryota; kingdom Metazoa; phylum Arthropoda; class Insecta; order Lepidoptera; family Tortricidae; genus Epinotia; species Epinotia demarniana. Next base: position 13,495,203 of record OX244265.1, read on the forward strand.
ATCCACCGATATTTTTCAGTACCATCAGTTACATTTTGACACATTTTCTATGGGTAATCTGTCAAAATGCAACTGCTTAGTCGATAAGTAAGCAAAATAAAAGCTTGTAAAAGAATAATGCGTACCATAATTGGGCTGCCCAGGTAAAACGTTACATTTATTAGTCTGCTTCCGAATCAGCATATCGTGTAGTTGATGGAAGTCTTTTTCTTCGCTTTGGTATACCTGTAATCGGAAACATTCGCATTACGAATCCAATTCATGTTTACACAGACTTGTATTGAAATAAGAAAATATTTACAACCGTGTAATTCATTCATGTGTCGATTTTAATAATATTTATACGCTAACGTACTCCAGCCTCATTTAAGTGTAGTCATTGACCCCCGAATCCTACAATTAATGAAGAACTCATCATCATATCAGCCGAAAGACGTCCACTGCTGGACATAGGCCTCCTCCAAAGAGTGCCACAATGACCGGTCCTGCGCCACCCGTGTCCAGCGGACTCTCGCGACCTTTACCAGGTCATCAGTCCACTGATTTGTATTAATAAAAACGCAATTCATCAATTAAACTGAGCTCTTGAAGAGTGAGCGACCTGGATTGGAGACTAGCAATCAGTCCAATTAAAATAGGAGCATAACCGACCAACCAGTGATATTTCGTCACTATTAATTTGGGCATCGACGGTCTCTAGCGATTCCGGGGTCAATGTGGGTGACCGCTTCGAGTGTTTACTAAACGGGTGTTTCCACGCTTTGCAAGCTGTCGATCCGGGATTTTCCCGAGTTCAGACTCGCGGTTCCATATTTATATGAAAATGTTCCAAAGTGTGTTCAGATTTAACCGCGCGGTTGCCGCCAACCAACCGCGAGGAAATACAATCGCGTGAGGCCCGCGCGATTTCATTACTATGGATCTCGACTCAGGGCCGCCTGTGAAAGTATGAAGTCGCCCATTGATTTGAAAAAGCGTTAGTCTCTATTCCTCCATAGCCCCTTCAAGTATTTTTTGTGATGGGTAGGTACTTTTTTCCTTCATAGGAAACTGTCATAGGGCTGGCACCACCACCTTCGTTAGCGGACTTTTCTGCTTCGTAAACATTTATCACCTTCAAAGTTCTTATTCTAACCTACCGATAAAATTGTCGTAGAAGCCAAATTGTCGCCAAGAAGTACGTAGACAGAAGGGAACTGAATCTTGAAATGGCGTAATTAGAAGAGTGGAAGGGGTTAAAAGATTCGTCACCACCAGCGGACCCAAGGTAGCTCAGTTGGCAAGAGCGATTGACGGATTCCAGAGGTCGCGGGTTCAAATGCCCCTCGTGGCGAATAATATTTCAATTTTCCAATTTGATCGAAATTGGAATTTCGTTAGTGAACGTTTCTGCTTAGTAAACATTTAATGGTATTCCACTTGTCCACGATATTTGTCCAACGAGCCTTTGACCAAAGATATTGGGTGACTTCATCAAGTTTACTAGAAACACTGACATTTGATCTAATATTACGAATGACATTTAATTTAAAATGGCTACGCAAACAGTATAAAAACTTGAACCATGATATGCGACAAGTGGAGTAGGCCTACTTGAACCAAGATATTGGACAAGTGGAGAGGGCCTACTTGAACCAAGATATTGAACAAGTGGAGTCGGCCTATTTGAACCAAGATATTGGACAAGTGGAGAGGGCCTACTTGAACCAAGATATTGAACAAGTAGAGTGGGCCTATTTGAACCAAGATATTGGACAAGTGGAGTGGGCCTACTTGAACCAAGATATTGGACAAGTGGAGCGGGCCTACTTGAACCAAGGTATTGGACAAGTGGAGTGGGCCTACTTGAATCAAGATATTGGACAAGTGGAGCGGGCCTACTTGAACCAAGACATTGGACAAGTGGACTGGGCCCACTTGAACCAAGACATTGCACAAGTGAAATGGGCCTGCTTGAACCCAAGACATTGGACAAGTGGAATACCAGAAAATGTTTACTAAGCAGAAACGTCCGCTAACGAAATTCCACTTTTCCATCAAAAAGCCGAATAGCACCCTAAAGCAGGGGACGGCAACGGCAACCTTTTAGCAACCAAGGGCCACATAGGAGCTAACAAAAATGACTCGGGGCGCACTTCTTAATTATTTATGACGTTATCATTATCAGACAATTCCAAAATTCTGAAATCAACGACATTTACATACAAAACAGCCAGGGAGGCTCGCGGGCCGCAAGCAAGTGTCTCGCGGGCCGCCTGTTGCTGTCCCCTGCCCTAATGGTTCATTTACTATCAGCGGAAGTGAGCAGGGAAGTGGGCAGGACGGGCGTAAAATGAGTTGTAACGCCCGTCCTGCCCACTTCCCTGCCTACTTCCCTGCTCACTTCGCATAAAGGCTGTATTCACTTTGATTAGTGCGAGTGCAGGTGTGTAGTGCGAGTAGTGTCCAATTCTTGTTTAGTGGCTCTGTTTAGTAAATTCAGTTAGCCGTTGACCAGCACTGAAGCTAAATACTAAACTGCCTGTCCACACGTATTTAGTAGCAGGCACGCTGCGAGTGAGGGGGAAGGGCGGGGTGCGGGACGTAGCTACTCGCAGCTCGCAGTCCACTCGCAAAAAAATAGAACACGCTTCTAATCACGTTATTACGCAGCCAACTAATCACTTGCACTAATCAGTCACTGTCCACACTTATTTTCTCCTAATCACTTATCACCTGCACCAATCACTCGCACTAATCACTAATCAAAGTGAATACAGGCCTTACAGTATACCTTGAACGTGTACTCCTTCTCGGCCGGCGCCTGTCCTGGCTGGCGCAGCAGGTCGTGAAGCGGCAGCACGCCGGCGCCGAGCGGCCGCCGCGCCTCGGGCCCGCGCCGCTCGCCCCCGCTCCCGCCTCCGCCTCCGCCTCCGCCCCCGCCCCCACCCGCGCCCGCCCAGCGGCCCACGCGCACCACCCACGCCACCAGCCACAGCTCGCGGGACAGGTCTGTTGTCGACAGGTCCTGGGGAATTCACCGGAGGGGTTGCACCGACTTACGATTACAGACCGATCAACGTTAAATATGGCGCTGACAGCTGCCAGTCCATAGAAACTTGTCAAACGTTCCATACATTCTGATTTTAACGAACACCGCCTACGATTACAGACGGTTTGGTGCAACTCACCCCAAATGGTGTTAATTCATGCCTGTATACAGAAGGAAAATGGCCTAAATTGTTCCCACGGTAGTTATGGATTTCCATAACTCTCTAGGGAGTTATGAGCTTGTGTGTGATCTGATTTGTTTAAGCTAATATAGTCGGCAACGCGCCACTAAAATTGTCCTCTGTTTGGTTTGGTCTTGGTTGGTTTAAAAAAATCTAGTTGGCCACGCGCCGTAAGAATACTACTCTGTGACTGGTTGAAATATAGAAGCTGCGCAAAACATAGATTTTTCTGTCTTCTGTAGTTATTATTTCCTCACAAATGTAATGAAAAACATTGTGCATTGTGGGGGTAAGAATATTGATTTAGATTTATTTATTTTACAATATTCAATTACAATATAAATTAAAGCTAGCTTAATCTATATGAATCTATATTATGATCGTCAAAGAATGAGAATTGTAATAAAATTTCAAGTTACATTTGGTTCAAATTATAGTCACAAACATTGCAAACTCGAGTCATCAAAAGCCTGACAGACTCTCGTTCGCAATATTCCACTTACGCCCCTCTTTAAGCAATGTACTTTAAGGAAAACATCGTGAGGAAACCAGTCTAATCCCAATAAGGTCTAGTTTCGCATCTGGTTTGAAAGGTCATGGCAGTCGCTTTAGTAAAACTAGTGCCTATACCAAATCCTGGGGATTAGATTTCAAAGCGGACGCCGGGCTCCTTTAGGGCACAACTGGGAATAACGTTAGGAGGATGAGACGAGTGTTAAGACGATCCCTCGATTCTTGTCTATCCTATATAGTAAGAGACAAAGAGAGAAAGATAAGTATGCTCTTTTGAACTCTTATGGAAGAAAAACCTCATAGTTACCTGTTGTAGTTTACTTTTAACTATGGAGCCTGCACTTATTGCATGACGGTTAAATCACTCGCCATTTGTTTACGTCGTTGACAGCAAACGGTATTAAATCATGTCAGAAATAATACTCGGTCAAGGAGGACATTTTTATCAGTTCAGTTATCTTAAACATCGAAACTTTACAAATCTACAAGTCAACATAATAATTGAATTGTAGGCGCAATATTGTATTACAGAAGGTACATTCCAAAGCAAAATTTACAAACTTGTAAAATGTCAGACGTAAATTACAATCAATCATACAAACCAATCAATAACTTCTTGAAAATTATAGAAGATATTTTGTTATTGTAACAACAATGAAACAATATTAAACTTCATTGTATTATCCTCAATTGAATACAGTCTTTAAGATGTTATTCCCATTTCACGTCTGTGACTGGGTAAATTCCTAAGAAATGACAATGGGTTTTGTACCTTAACCGCATGCATGCTGATGCATTATTTAGAAGTAATTTTCATAAAGCCTAATAAACAAACTACCTACCAAACTAACATTGTATTTCGTTATATTTTGCCAGAAATAATTCAACGAAAGAATTCGCGCCGAAACGATCCGTATACTTACTGCAAATAAGGTGCTATTCGCGTGCAGTCTATCCACATAATTCGAGAAGCCGTCCCTGGCTATTCTAACCCTGAACCTCTCAGACAAAGGCTGGTTTCTCCTAGCGTCATGTAGCCAGAGCAATAATTCTGCTTCGTCGCCTCCGGCCGTGTGGCCAAAGTCTCTCATGCTGCACATTAGGTGATGGCTCTGGACTGTGGTGGTGCCGTTGGTTACGCTTGTGTTTGTCAGGGTACCGGAGTTGAAACTGCTGCCTGACCCGCCGGCACGGCGAAGTGTTCCACGCCACTGTAAATAATGATTATATTACACATTAAGGTTGTATGTTTTGGGTGGGATCAGGGCTCGACCTCGGTCAGTAGGCGTAGATATTGGTGGCCGATGATGACTGACAATATTGGGCCCCAAAAAAAAAAGAAAAAGAATCCGACCGAGCAGTAAATCAAGACCAGTTGTTAAGGCTGATCAGTACCTAATTAGTGTGAGCTAATTGCTGCAACTTTCAACCCTTACGATTCAATTAGGAAAAACATGCTTGGTAAGTATACAATTTAGGTACTACCTATGTAATCCAATGGTATTAAAAAAGTGGGTAGATATTATTTGTTTGTAAATTGTGTGATGTTAAAACTTATTTCGGCTGCTATACTCCCGCAAACTTCGTCAACAACAGATGCGTACATACTCATTGTTTCCACGAGTAGTACGCATCCGTTGCACATGTAACTCACAATTTACATGTACCTACCGATGAGTACCCAAGTAGTTTGCCGAGACAAAGGCACGTCTGAACAAAGACGTATGTTGGTGATAAAGGCTTGGCTACATAGGGTGCGCGACGAAAGCGCGACGTCTGCGCGACGCGACCGCTAATTTACGGTAGGTTAGCGACGCCACATAGACTGCGCCGTCGGCATTATGTCCAGCATCTGTCGCGCCCCGCACTGCGTGCTCAACGCAGGCGCACGCAACGTTAGCGCTGCGCGTCGCGCAGTGAGTCGTCTGAGACATCCGAAGGCGGCGCAAGCGTATATGGATTCTTTGCAAAGAAGGATTTCTAAAATGTTAATTTGAAGTCTCTGGTTTGGATTATTAGGATAGAGTTAAATCAAAACGGTGATATTCGAATAAATACTAACTCCAGAAGGTAGGCTGGTACCTACCAATTGACCTGCAGCTACCTATAACCGAAGGCACCGAGGCCAAAATCAACAAAACGCCTCACGAGTTACTCTTCAGAGCGGGCGCGCCGTACTTATTTACAATATTACTCTGATGCAAGTTGATTCTTGCCTTATATTAACTACCTACTAGACAAACAAGAGGACAGTACCTAAACTATCAAATACCTAATACTACCGTACAGCTACAGGTCGACACACGTAAAAGAGCCCTGGCGGACATATAAAAAGTATGGCCGCCAGGGTTCTTTTTAGATGTGTCGACCTGTACATTAAATGTGATAGGTAATAGTAGGCAAACTGGCCGCATGCGTAGGTACAAGAGCGACCGCAGTTCGAGCACACCCGCCCCATTTGGTAGGTTCAGCACGCCACGCTTGTTACCGAAACTCCGTTTTTTTAATTGCCTTGAAGAGAACAATCACTTATAAAAATCATAACGTAGAGAAACAAGTAAATATAGCTAGACAATTACATAAATGTCAGTTTGAAAGATCGTATATTTTATTGCCGATAGGTCCTACAGCAAGTAAAAGTAGATCTCCGCAACATTGGAGTCGTCTGGACACCCGACATTATCGTAATGGCGAAACGACCTTTCAATCCGAATAACCCGCGCATTCCCGAGTTCGTGATGCGGACGGACCGCGCGCACAATATAATACAAATACGAGAGTATTAGATATTGCATAGCTCAATTTATGAAAGCAATACAGAACAACAACCAATAACAAGTAGAGGTAAACATCAGGCGGTCTAATCGGTAAAGAGCAATCACTTCCAGACAACCTTTGGGCGACGATAACGTTGCGGGCGGGTCGTGACCGCACTCATCCCGCTCGCTTCGCCCGGTGGCGCGGTGCTGTGGCCAAGCCTTAGTCTATTTGCCACTTGAAATACTACGTCATGAGTCATTACGCTTTCAGAGGGGCTACAGCGAAGTGAAAACGAACTTCGTACGAATATCTCCGTCTCTGTCGCTCGAAGTAGCAAGTGCGACAGAGACGGAGATATAAACGAAGTTCGTTTTCATTTCCCGGTAGCCCCTCAGAACAGTTCACTCGTCTGAAAGATAAGAAGCATTATTTTGGATGCCTGATATCAAAAGCAAAGGTATTTCTGTTTTCGAAGTCTGCACTTCGAAAACAGAACGAACAGACGTGGTTTAGGTATCTAGGAACTGCCTTGACTCTTACTCAGATATACCCACATGCATAAGAAATTAAGTAGGTAGTAATGGCCATTAAACTCATTTAAATAAGTTGATCCTTATGTTCAATTCTAATCTGAACAAGCTTGGAGAGGAATTGTACCTACAGGTTCTTCTCTTCTCTTACATGGAAACGTCAACACGAAGATTATCGGTGAATTAAGGATACCTACTATATAGTAGTACTAGAACGAAAAGTTACAAACACCTTACGAACGAAAACTACCTAATTTACAATTATAACCTTTTTGCTTAGATAGTACGGTCGTTATTTGATTGGCTTTTGTTACATGTGCCTATTTCAAATATGTAATTCCAAGTAGTAGGTACCAATAGTAGGAATAATGTAAGTAAACCATGATTATATATTATATACATACCGCAGCAGCGCGCTCTGCACTTTCCACGTGTACTCTGTACAATTCCACCAGGCTCATATCCTCGGGTTCCACCGCCGCCGCCCCGCGCCGTGGCACCAGCTCCAAACCCAGTTTCCTTAACAAATAAAACGAACAATGTAACCACTAATGTGTTGTCCGTGAATAGGTGTGTATAGGCTAGTAGTCTGCATGCCCTGTGGCATTAAGTCTTATAGATACTTCTACTTGCAAAAAAGAGGTTTCTTTTAAAGCTAAGCTACTTCAGAATTCCTGTATTTGTAGACCGATTACTAATTATTTGGCGTAGCGTGTACCGCTCTTTGATCAAATATTTGTATATGGGAGTGGTGTCAAAAAAGCTTAAGGCATCTGCAACTTCGAAGGAGTCAACTATCCGTTGCCGATCCTTCCTATTGATTTGAAGATGAGAACTCGGGCGGCTGTTATGGCGACCATGTACCGGAAGGCACTGCGTCGCAGGACCGGTCACTGTGGCACTATTTGGGGGAGGCCTATGTTCAGCAGTGGATGTCTTTTGGCTGATATGATGGACTCGGGCTGCTCCAAATAAACGCGAGACATTTCGTTGTACCCTGCCTCTTCTGCAGGGATGCATTGGGTTTCCATATTTTTTCGAGTTTTATTTTAGTACAGGAAACAGAACAGACAAACTGATAACTAATGATCAATGTCGAAGCAAGCACCTAAAGAGAGATAGGGGGTGCAATCAGTTTTGGTACCTTACTTATGTTACTGTTTTCTATCATACGCAATTGGTCTACATTACACACTACACTAACGATCTACACTTTTCAATTTACCTACAAAACACTACGTGTTATTTCTTCGATATGCAGACGTGTCATCCAGGGCTGACTCTCGTCGTGGTCTGGGTAAGCCTAAACGCCTTACTTAATGCAGGAAAAAGAAGGTAATAATACTACAAGAACTCTTACACTTGCCGTTAGCCTTATGCATCTTTAAACGCTCTTTTTGCTCAAAAGGAAGCTACGAAACGCAATCATTTTAAAATATGTAGTTAATTTTCGATAGCTCCATCGAGTCGCTTAGCTCTTGTAAAGAAACGTTATGCGATGAATTTAAATTCGTATAAATGTAACTCAGCAACTATGGACCGCACCGCACTCAAATACCAAATTGATATGCAAAAGCAGCGGTCGTATCGAAATTCTTTGTATAAAAAACCGCAATGTAACCTGTCTACGAAAAGGCTGTGAGAGAATAATGAATCACTCGACAAAGTCTCGAAGAATTATTAAACCGGATACCGCTTTAGGTTGGGCCAATAAAAAGAGAGGGTAAATATTTGAACACCACGTTAGGCTATCTTGTCATGTGTTACGCATGTTTCAATGAATCGTGGATATTGACGTTTCAGCCCAATCAGTGTACAGAGAAAAATAGTGACGTTATCGCAGTACACGACATTTGATGGCCATTAACCAAAATTAGCGACGAGTCAATTTATATCCATGTTAATAGTGAACTTGTTTTATAATCGATGGGTTTGGTAGAATCACTTCGCTACCGCCATTGCCAGTACAAGAAAAAAAGTGCACATATTAAACATATTACTGTTACTTGTTTTTTCAATTAATATACTTCATATTTAGGTCTCACATCTCGTGGATTTGTTAAATAGCGTTGCAAAAGGAAAATTCTTATTAGATGACTAAAATATGTACGTGACATTCCCCATGCCTATTCCTTTTTGCAAATCACTGCAAAATGACTTCGCGCGCGCTCAGTCATCAGACACTCATAGGTATACGGCATGTATACGGGTTTCGCTGCTATGGTAGAACAATAAGACAAAATATGCACATGTAGTCCGTAATGCAGTTTTTGGTTTAAAATAGTCATGATTTACTAAATAATAGTCCGATTGGTAATGTGTTTGAGGGGTATTTAGCATTAGTATTTTTAGAATATAGTTGTGAGCACTGTAGTGCGGTATCTATAATTCCCCTAATTTTTATTAATCTTCCTGTCCATCCTAGTACAAAAAGACTATGCGCCTAAAATTGCCAAGTAATTTATTTAAGAAAAACTATTTTAAAGGCCAAATGAGAGGATAAACGGTCACGTAACCGCCGTTGAAGTTCGAGCTTTCAATCAAGACGCGTATTGGTTGGCACACCGATCATTCCTAAACAGTTCCATGCTGAAGCCAATCCTATCACACAGGACTTACAGTTCACTATAGATTGCAACGTGAAAGCTTTTAAGAGCATGGTGAAACAGGCGAATACCAATCTTAAACCTTTCACAATTAAACTAACATTTGAGTAGACCCTTTAATGGATCCCGGTGTTTTATGTGAAATCGTAGAATTATTAAATCAGATTTCGAGAAAGGATGTTAAATGGTCATTTTATGCAAGCCAATTTACTTTAAATTAGCCGCAGCCTTGCGAAGACACTCAGAATGAACACTAATTGATGTGATCAATATTAATTAATTATGTAATCAAGGCGACAATAAACGAAGTCACGCGCTTGTTCCCACATATATACATACATAAAAAGCTTGCAGCAAAAACGTCGGATAGCTCCTTTCCGTTGTCAGATTACAGAATCTGGTCAATGACCTAATGCAAAAAAGAACTGGTAATAAACGAGCCTACATTTCACGTATTGGAACAAGCAAATCAGCATGAACATGGAATTTCCATGAACACTGGACGCTGGTGATATTTAGAGGCAAATATTTTCTAATTATGCGCCCCACTAACTCTGCCCGCGGAGCGAACTTCATGCAAATACGATCGGAGCCTTTCCATGGTCTAGACACGCCAAAGTAGACCTGTTTCTGTGGCCATATTTAGAAGTATCGAATTATATTATAATGATGCAACATCTCAGACGATTGAATTCTTTGAAGCCAAAACAACTAAACAAAACTAGTAGAAAAAATGCCTTTTTAGATACGACAGTAGACGCACATCAGCGAAAATGTGAACAGAATCGGAGACTCATCATGAGATTATTTACAGAAGATCTACATCTTCTGTAAATACAGCCACGTGTTACTTAATTACAAGCTATTAATTACTTAACTTGGACTTTTTGTATAAGCATATGTATGGGTACCTAATAGTAACTTTGTCCTTTATAATCTGCAAACTATTTGTCAGCCACTTGCCGGTCTTCCACCGAACTGATTTCTGATGATGATGGAGACAGAAGGTGGACGGAATAGCAAATCCTCTAACTACACAAAATAAAAGCCATCGTGTTTTGCTGATTGGAATCCTCTTAACGCGTAGTTTTGTTGACTGTGCATAGTTACATTTTCTACAGAAACTTATTTAATAGAATAGGTACTATTTTATCCCATGCTATTATGCTATGACTAACACTGAGATTAAGACTAATTGTCTCGTGGCATGGGACCGATCAGTGTGCAACGGAAAGGTCACCAAACCAGTTAGTCAAGCGACACTGGGAGATGTCTGGCAGAGCTTATGGCATGCTTGCCACCCATCTAAGTAGTATAATAATACCTATTTCAAGGTGTTCGACTACTAAGCATCGTCAGCATGGGGTAGGGGCATTATACTCGTAGCATTAGACGAAGGAAATAAGCCAGGAGCCAGATGAGAAATAGTTTCTCATGAAGTTTAGTAAGGTAGTTCGCTGGATGCGGGTGGCGCAGGATCGGCCATTGTGGCACTTAGTGGACGTCTTTTGGCTGATATGATGATGATAATGATGATGAAGTTACCTTGATTTGATGGTGATAAGGATTTGATTAGTAAAGATGGCGATTGCTGATACGTTATGTTATGACCAATTCCACTTAATATATGTAGAAGAGGTGTCGCTATAATCGTCATTAAATCAACTTTACGACTTTTCGTAGACAAGGTGACTACTACCTATTAACACTTCATTTGTGATTGGGATCTCTTAACCCTGTTTTTTTTTTTTATAATAAGATCAAATAAGATTTTATTTAAAAAGTAAGCGTTGAAGTTTGTATACCTATACAATATTTGTTTCGCAGATGACACCGGTCCATGCAGATATTTTAGTCAGAATATCTAATCTATCCAAATCTTGCCTGTCTAGTTTTCAAGAACTAGATTCTGCCCGCGACTCCGTCCGCGTGGAACTCGTTTATATCGCAGCTCCATACAAACTTTTACCCCCCCCCCCATTTCACCCCCTTAGGGGATGATTTCGGGGAAAAAAACTGGTTCCCCTCCGTTAGCCCTAATAATTTCATACCTAATTTTACTAGCCCTAATTTCATTAACCCTAAAATCACAAACCCGAATTTTCATTGTTCCTAATTATTCATTAGCCCTAATTTCAGTATCCCGAATTTTCATAATATCTAATTTCTCATGACCGAATTCTCACTAAGACTAATTTTATTTGACCGATTTCTTCCTAGGCCTAATATTGCAATGCCTAATAATGACTACACCTTATTATCAATGTCTCTAAAATCACTAACCCGAATCTTCATTTTGCCTAAGTATTTTAGCCCTAATGTCATTATCCCGAATCGCCAGTAGTACTAATTTTATTTCACTGTTTTTTTTTCTTATAATGTCGGTTCGGGCGCTTCGCCGGCCGTTGTCGCGGCACGCTCGCTTCGCTCGCTCGCTGTAGGGTCGCAGTTCTAACTAAATGAATGCTTCGCTCGTCGTCGTACCTACACTGACCTGCCTTAGGGTAGAATAGGTGGGTAATCCGATGTCTATCTAGCTCACTCTTATTAGACAGAGAAGTATCATGCGAGAAAAAATGAGAGAGCTCTTGCGCCGTCTTGTGATAGCCGTACAGCAAGTCGACGCCACCCCGCTGCGCGGGGTGTCTATTTCTGGTCTGAGGGACACAAGTGAACCCTAACCTAACCGAACTAAGATAGAGTTCGCTTATGACACGCCATTTTCGTCCGCCCTGATAATGCATCATCCAATAATCCACGTCCACGAAAACTGGAGACGGATTATCGGGCCGTACATTATTTGGCCGTGCATTATTGGCTCCCATTTTGAAGAGATTAGGACGTCTATCATGGGACGGCCGCGACATACTCCGCGGTAAAAAGTAGCCTGTTCATCAGGGATGCATTAATTAGTACTAGTCAAACATTAGAGCAAAAGTTAAGAGGTCAAGTGATAGTTAGGTGTGACGAAATTAGGTGTAGTGAACATTAAACATAGTGATCATTAGGCACATTAATCATTAGGCTTAGTAGTCATTAGGAAAAATGATTATTAGTTTCCAATATATTAGCACACTTGATGTTTAGTATTAGGAATGATTAGGAGGTTTGAAATTAGGCGCAGCAAATAATTATGCCATATAAAATTAGTTATCCGAATATTAGGGCTAATGAAAGTTATATCGAACGTTGTTAGGTGTAATGAAATTAGCACTAACGATATTAGTTTAAGTGGGGGTGACCCAAAAAAACTACCCTATGTCACTTTCCTGTCATCTGTCACAATTCGTCGCTGCCGTGAAAGACGGACAAACAAACAAACACACACATACACTTTCCCATTCATAATAGGTAATAGTATGGATACTAAAGCATAATCCGCCTTGCCAGAAGAATAAGTGGATCGTACTTAAAGGAATTTGTAACACTTGCTCACAAAGGGACAAGGTGAGCAAAGCCCACTTAGTTCATCGAGCTTTCAGTGATAAAATACGAGCTTGCGATTGTTGGAGCTTATAATCGTCTCAAGTCAACTATAATGAAGTCTTGTTGAAATAAATAAATCTAATCTATAATACCTATAAAAAATCAAGATTACGATTCTATAACGTTTTTAGAGAAATAAACAAATCGTTTTTCTTATACCTGTTCGGAATAAAATGTACTTACCTACATGTGACATTTCAGTTGGCAAAATAGTGCATGAGGATTCATATACATTTATTCATTGGATTGATTATATCATGGTTAAAATGTGCATTTGTGACGTCGAGAACAGTAAAAGCCTTTTAAGAGAAAATATCGCAGTTTTTATGTGACCGTTCAGAAACTTCTGGTTTATCTGTCTGGACACGGGTCAGATGCCTATCCAATGACATGGTCCCAAACATTCGAGCGTTAATCATTAAAGGGTTGTTGGCGCAAGTGAATGATCAACTAAAAAATCGTAAGTATTAGGTTTTCCCGAACATATAAAAAATAATGATAAATAATGAATCCTTTTTCAAGGTACCTATATAAAAATAATATTTTATATAGGTACCTTGAAGTAAGAATAATTATTTATCATCTAGATTCAGAATTTTATATATTAGGTACGTTTATTAATTTTCGTATTTTTTACTTATGCTAACATCTTTATCAATAAACGAACAACCTTATTATGGTTGCATCAGCACAGCATAAGCATCTAGCACGTAAGATAAGAAGTCAAATGGCTCGTTGAGACAATCAATAGCCCAGAGCAATTACAAGCCTTTAAACCGGTAATCATAGACTCATCTAAAAAATGGCATAATGAAACTTCCGACATAATGCTCGCGGAGAAAACGCAAGTACGGTGCGCAGCAACGCGGCCCAACGCTCGACAGAACTGGTTCACTAAGAGCTACTGACTACTGTTCACTCGGTTTGGTTTCAGACAGAGCACGAGCGATGGGAGCGCGAGGCGTGAGCGACAAGGATAGACAGTATAGCTGCGCATACGCAAGTTCGGTAGTGAAAAGGCAGGAGGCCGGCGGACCGATTGCACTGATCCCCCAGTCAGTGTCTCGACCCGCGAGCAGCTGGTGTGCGAGCCAGCCGCACAGACCCGTTTTACTAAACACAATTTAATTCGTTCCATTATGAAATACCACGAATCCAATAAACCAGTGCTCAATTAATATGAGAACGTGCTATTTAAATTACATGTGAGACCGTATCTGAGTGTTGTGGATACAGACTAAACGTGAAATTGTAAGTTTTGAGAAACCGGAGGTGGCGCTAGAAAAATAACTGTTAGGTTTAAAACAGGTAAGTTGTGTCACAAAAGCTTGGTTTTAGGGACGGATCGAGACGCGTAGCTCCTGTCTTCGATGCGAGGAATGCAGTTTGACAGCATAATGGACATATGCGGGAACAAAAGCCTTGTGCATAGTCATCCCTCGTCTTTTTTTCGCTCGCTTTCTCGTGTTTGAGGAATGCTGTACAGTAAGTAATATGGGACTGATACAAGTGTTTATCAGGTGATAGATATTATGATGCGAAATGGACACAATCTGACGTGTAAGAATGAAATTTCTCGCAGGTAGCGGCGCTGTCCCCATTTACCTGTGCGGCGAGCGAAGGGGAAGGGACGCAATCCCTTTACCAGGAATATTTGTTTCTATACAATAGACAAAGCAGCTCTGGCTCTAAAGTAATGAATGTGTGAACAACACCTTAGGCGAGAAAATCATATTTTACGGTTATTGTTCTCATAAAAAAGGGGGGTTGGATACGAAACTAACTTCTCACGACGACGATAATCAAATAATCGCCCACATGGTTTGAAACAGGTAGACACTTGTATTTGAGGCAGCACGTGAATTGTCACGGTCCACGGATCTTTATTGAAGATGTTCCGGCCAAGGACAAGATAAATAACACAAACTGGTCAATGTTCAGTACCTGCCCCATTCACGGCCGACCCGGATATAGCCTATTAAGAATTGTTGAATTTCGTATGCAACTATGAAATAGAGAAGGCTTACTCGGCATCTATCTATCTACCTACATATCTACACAAAACACATACTTTGCCACATAAAAGTTCAGTTCGTACCTAATATCTCTAAAAGTAGGTTCTATTTGTTGTTCTCAATTAGAGCCCATTAAAAGATTTGATTATCTTCGTTTCAAGGGTAGTCATTTTATACTTATGTCAGTTTTATGTCAAGGCAAATAAAACCGACATCTCCGTCCAAGAATCTCTTACGAATATTGGTGTAAGTCCTATCCCTACTCAATTAGCATTTGGAAGCTAAATATAACAGTTTTCAAAAACCTGCATTTTAAATAAAAACATTTAAATTTCAAATGTCAACCAGTGGCGTGGAATTCGTTTCCCACCACACGGTGTGCGAGATTCTCACCGTTCTGGACAAAGGCATCTTTAACAGGTCACAGTCATTGGACTCTTGTCACGGAGGTTGCACCACGCTACCTGCATAACCAATGACTCCGGCGCCTGGATACCTCTCGTTAAATTTTTAACCACCATTTTACCCACCAATTCGCGATTTAGTATTCAATCCAGTAACTTGCGTGATATTTTCTGGTCGTTTCGTGGCTGGGTAAGTGCGGGTCTCATCGATAATGGTTTAAGTGAGCCGATAAGACTGAGCAAGCTCATTTCGTACGCAACACACGCGATATCAATTAACCCGCATTTCCACAATGCGTGCGTTTGTTTTGTTTGTAACCTCTGGCTTCTTTGACCTTAACTTGATAACAATTATCATTGCATGATGTTTGTAAAATCTTGGTTGGTAGGTATAAATAGTTTATCTACGCACGTATCATTACTGCTCTAAAATGCGTTCAGAATCCGTAGGAAATGACCAGCATTACTACAACCGATTTTACTATGAGAACTTTCTTGTCTGTGGTAGTAGGTAAAATCTGTACTGTAATGTCATTACAGTACAGATTTTTGTATCTTTATGAGTTTAAATTTGGAACAGCTGCCAAAACTCAAGCGGGTCTCTATTCTAGTATCCATAGATATTAAAACATTTATCGATACGAAACGTCAATTCAGTATGTTTTTATAATATAAACAGCACGACATTTGATCTCGAGTGATATGAGTAGGTGTAGAAACTTCATTCGTTTGTAAAAGATTTAAAAAAAAATTCGTCATGACGAATTGCCGCCATTTCTGTTGTGATTTTTTTGTAACATCCAGCGGATGGATGTGTTAGAATCGATATCGGTTTGGCTAATCTCAATACACATGACTATGATGGGCACCTAATGTCCGGTACGGAGTTCCCGTGTGATACTGTGCGCACGTTATTTTTCTACGAGGTAAACAATGAAGGAGTAACCGGAACAAGCCGTACGCTACGCAGACAACACAGTTAATTATAGTCGACGTCGCTGCCTGCGACCCTAACCGAGCTACAGCGGCATATCGCCACTGCCATTCAAAAGTAGTTGGGAATAAAAACGAACAAAGCCGAGATATTTTTAAAGGCGTGATCTTGATCGGAGTTACGAATACGTTTCATCAGAATTGTCACTTCTCCATTCACTAGGAACGCGCAAATCTGCAGGTTGCTCAATAATTTCAACCGACCTCGTCGTTCCTGTCATTAGTCACGCTTTTACCGCTCTCTTATTAAGCCTGCAGCTTAAATAGCCCGTTATTGTCCGAAGGGGTATCGATATTGTGTTTTGTCGGCGAATGACTCCGAGATTCTTTTCCCACGTACGGGTTGTCCATATTGTGTGAGACTGTAGACGTGTGATGCTCAGTCGGACGCTCTCATCTGCCGCAATTAGTGTCCATTCAGCGGCGAGTCGACGCGTGCCGGCGCTCTTGTATAAGCACAGCAGCTGATTACTTTAACTGGTTATCATTTTGTTAAGTCAGCAAGAAGTATGTGGGCTTGCTGTAGGTACTCCAAGGATATTACTTCTTATTTAAATATGCACAACAGTACGAAGTCAATATCATCGGTATTTATTATCAATGATGATAATAGTACTTATCGCAAAATGCTGCAGTGCGCTGCGAACGAGGGATACTTAAGATTAATGAGCATCGGCAAGGAGAAAATGTAATAAGTATATCATGAGCGACAAAGCAGGTTCAGGAGTGGATCCCACCGGCAGCAAGTGCGCCCGTGCCTGTCATAAACGGTGGAATGTTCCCGTACCCCGCGCCCGCGCTGCGCCCGTCCTGTGGCCCTATTATCGGTCACTGCGTTGGCAAACAATGTAAATTTGGAACATGTCACTCCGTCGATATATTCAGAGATATTTTCTCGAAGATGTAGTTACCTGTTACCGGTACAAGGTAACCGCGGAATTCAGTCTTGTCTCTGGTTTTTTAAGGTTGGGCTGACTCACTGCTGCCGAATGTGAAGAATTTCCCAAAACTAATCGATTGGCAGAACGCGCCGTGCGAATCAGGCAACGTTTGTCGCCGCGCAAACTGGTTTCCGCGTAAAATTCGCGTTGCCACGCGGTGCATCAGCACAGGGTCAGGGGAGTAGGGAGGGTTGAGGGGGAGGGGGCGGTTGGAAACGCAGGAGGCGCATGAGCAGCGGCCGGTCGACGACCCGCCGCATGCCCTGCGCCGGCGCAACATTCGCCTCTACCGCGGACTATTCTAACACGAACTCGACCAAGACGTTGGCGAATTCTCGACAGGAACACCAATCACTTTTGTAGTGGCTTCAATCAATTTAATGGGAGAATGCCTCCAGGAACCTTAAAATGTTCATTAAAAAGTATAATGGGACTTCCCGACAGCTTTAAATTACATACAACAATTTTAATTGAGTACCCAAAAAATCTAAAAGCAAGGTCGTTCAATGTGTCAAAGTTATACCAGATGATTGTTTCCTACCTCTTAGTATCACTATAGTTGTATTTAAGCTATTGAAAAGCCTATATTTAATTCGGTATTTAGCAGTAACAATACAAGTAGATAATGAATGATATTCAATTCCAACTGTCCATTAGCCTATGCCCCCTTGTAAACGACCTAAATAGCATAAAGTACTGGGCTGGACATGCGATAGCGCAGGAAGATGGCACGCCAAGGTTGGAACCATTAGGGACAAATTGTCTCATAGACGTATTCACTTATACGCCTATCTCGGTAGTAAGACAAGAAGACGTAACGGGCGATTCGGAGTCTAAATAAGTAATGATCGAAATGATGATGCTTAAGGTGTTCGGGCCGAAAATATTAGTTTATAAAAAGCGATAGACCCCGAGCGCCTAATGCGAAGCGTGGGCGAGGAGTAGCCGCATCGTTAAATAATGCTGAGAGGTCATTGATTGGGAGGCGGCCGTAGATGCTGCACCTATGTGCGCTCAGACAACTACATTCAAACTGTAACTTACGATTTCTAATAGACTTTTGTTTTTCATGCCTAAATCATTTCAACAATAGACTAACTTCTGTTCATGTGAACGCTAACAATATTTCATGTCGAACGAGAGTACAGCTGTTTAACACATTGATCCGAATCATATCGGACGTAGTAAAATTTACCGTTTAAAGTTCTAATTTAGTATGGATAGCGCATGGCACTTGTCACGATGCTATAGCCGCGTGGATGTATTTATAGCACCCTTTACTACTGTGTTTGTTTGTATGATTGGGAGCAGTCTTTTATTTTTCATGTTAAATATATATTTTATTAACTTGTTTCAGATAATACAAGATGGCGGTGTTTGGTATGGTCTCGGCGGTGGCGGGCTTCGTCAAAGTCCGCTACCTGATTGACAAGGCCGTCATTGACAACATGGTGTTCAGGATGCACTATCGCATCACATCCGCAATGCTGTTCCTGTTCTGTATCCTCGTTACGGCTAATAATCTAATTGGTAAGTTGCATCATATTCACGCGTTAAAATGACCGGTTGCACCTTTGATTTTGCTGACGATGTTATCTATTTTAGCAAACACGTACAAATACGTTTTGTAGTGATTTAAAATGACATAGTAACCTCAATGAGACGTCGAGAAACAATACAACAGTTACATTTTAACGAACACCTACGACCCGACACCGCAAGTTTAAAATAAACACCAAAGGGAAGACGTGAAAGTTGAAACGTCACATGCTTCAGCAATATTAGTTTCGCAACATGAACCAGACATACAGTGAAAGTATAATAATATTCCTTAACACCACCACCATATAAACGCAAAATCTATTGACCTAATGAACTAGACATATAACAAAGAATCCGCTCATGAAAGATAACAGTTCGTCGCTGTAACATCATGAGTCATTTTCAGGTCATCGTTCAGTAGTGCTACGGAAACGTAGTACGTAACAGTTACCCAAATTGACACGTCATCGACAAATCGCTTATACAAACAAAACATCGCCGTCGAATGTAGGTACATGTTCAAGGCACTGAAGCGAAACGGGTCACTGAACTGCATCTAGTTAAGGATTTGTCGTGCACCTTCTCAGGTAGCAAGGCAAGTGCCATTGTTTTGAATTACCGAATCATTCCGTGACAGTGTAGCACCCACCTAACTGCGGAAACTAGATCCATACTTAATATTATAAATGCGAAAATAATATGTCTGTGTGTCTGTTACCTCTTCACGCTTATTGAAATTGAAAACATTTATTTCAGAACAAGTTCCATATCGGTTAGTAACAGTTTCACTTAACCTATTGTTAATATACAATTCTTATTTTTTAATTCATTTCAATATTGATGCTCAATAAATTATTAAATGATGGGGTTTATAAAAAATAAATAACACTAAAAATAAAGTAGAACACAACCGCTTAACTGACTGATAGAAATTTGGTATGGAGTTAAGTTGAATCCTGGGTCCCAATCATCCTAAATCATCCCTTAAGGACATGCAACGGCGGGCCAGCTTGTATGGAGGTACCTACGATATAAACGAGTTCCACGCGGACGGAGTCGCGGACAGAAGCTAGTTATAAATACCCTATAGCTAAGCTACGTGAATTATTGCAATTAATACTAGTTGCGTCAATTATAGAAATATATTCGCCTCATTAGTGTTAATAAGATTGTCTTTTATTTGTTAATGGCAATCAAAAGTAGTCTTGCGAATACCTAGGCACTGTAATTAGGTATACCAGTTGCAAGGACAGCAAGGCAGGAGTAGGTTAGAGTAGGATAAAACCCTAACCTAAAACAAGCATAAATAATCGATGGTAAGGTACTTAGAAAGTACCAGAATACAAGCTCTAGCACTAATAATTAACGTCTTATCTATTTCTTTAACGGATAACTGTTAACGCACTAACGCTTTAGAATAATATAGACTTAATACTCGTACATAGATACAAAGAGCCAAAGCCAACGAGGGTTGTGGTAGGTATAAAACATTATTCAAACTCATCAAAACAATGCCTCTATTAATTTGTTTCTAAGCAAAATCGATTATTAGTAAACTACACTCCGAGAAATTCGTACCAAAGTTACGCAGCCGTCTCTGTCTCTCACAGTCAAGTGGATGTATCAGTTAGCTACTAGTAATTAGAGGTTCATCTCGAGTGAACGGGGATCCCGCGTCTAGTGGAGTGGTCACAAAGGCGGGAACACGAGTATACTGTTTATGTTCGCGTTATCGCATGCCCCTTTTTCTGATTGCCGCTGATGTAAACAGATTCTGTAATAGCCACTTACCAAATACATATTGTAATTGAATGATTACAGATATATTTTGTTTATGAACCAGATTAGACCATGGGGTAAAGTTGCATAATATTTTTCAATAATCTGAAATAGATGGTTACTATTTGGGCTAGACGCTAGTCAATGATTACCTAATTTAGCAAATTGCATGAATTAGCCGCGTAATTTAGAATGATAACAGACTCGCCATTCGTAATTTGTAGTGTCTCGCTAAGTGGCTGTTAATTAAACCCAGCTTCTCGAATTGACTTCAATCGCTGTAAGATTAAGTACTTTAGTAAAGCTTCTTGCGAGGCTCGAGCAAGACATCATACTTTCGGAGGTTATAAAATTAAGTTATTGCTTGCTCCGCCCGCATGCAACGACTTAATTGCACACCCATACTGTTCTAACCCGCATTCCAGTGTATTAAGATTATCCCGGAAATCTTCCCTAATATCCTTCTCCGACTTATAATCCGAACCAAATTTTATCTAAATCTTTTCGGCCTAAATCTCACAAACAACAACGAACAACTAAGAAAAGTTCAAAAACCCCCGACATTGTTTGGAAAGTTTTGTTACCGATTTTGTTGAAACGTAGCTAAGAACCACCTCGATCACGTCAGCTTTCGGATAAATGGCTCTTGCATTTAATATATCACTATGAATTGCATTAACCAACTTGTGCAACATGAGACGGAATTTATCACATTCGAAAAGACAGTATCTGGTTTCTCTTAAAGGTAATACTGCATTTAATACCTGAACTCGAACGCGACTACACAGTTAGTAACAGCGTGTTTAGAATACTTAGTCCTTACAAGATAGCAAACGCTTTAGTTCGTGATCACAGTCCATAACACGATCAGGTATACACATGCACATTTGTGCTCCAGGTGTTAATAATCTAAACAAGAGATATCACATGCGTCAGCCGTTGCTAGGTCGCCGAGATGGCTGGTCAAATTGCTAATTAAGCAATCTTGGACGACCTGAGTTAGCGTTGATTAGTGTGATCAATTAATCACATAAAACTTACTACTTTTCGCAACTGCAAGTATGCTTCCATCATATCATTTCCTTTATAAGTATGCGTAAAGGTGAAATACTGGGGTTTTACATTCACTTACTTACTGCATACTATATAAATACATAATTAATTGGTATTGAACACGTTAATTCGGTGTAATGTGTACCAAATAATAAATAACATACGATACTGAATGAGGCTTTCATCAAAACTAACAATGCAGATGTTGCAACTACGGACGTTAAAACAAACATACTGTCCATTGTTAACTCATACATAGCATGGATTAATCAAGCACAAGGTAGCAATATTTTACATATTCGAAGATTTACAATAAGAATAATATACTAACGAAGTCGTAAGAACTCTAAAGCATGCGCAAGATTTCCTGCTCATTTGAATCTACATACAAAACTTTGCAAAGTTCCACATACGAGGTACTGTTTAGTCATGGGTTTTTAAACGGTGTATAAGAATAATGTCTTACGTTTTCCCCGCGCTTATGACGCAGACTGTACTGCAGGTTTCTTTAAAGATTTATTAAGCGTATGAAATTCTTCAAGAGTACCATTCGTTTCCCACAGGATGCCAGTTAGTTCCCTTACAAGAAATCCGCATTCAAACATTTATCTGTTAACCAGTTTGTTTTATTTATACCCATAGGGCATAATATGCCCTATGGGTATAAATAAAATATGGCAATGACAGTACCTACCTACGAGTAAAATTACCCCCCTCTTCCGTTGTTGTTTTGGTACAATACACAGCAAATGTATGTTGATTTTTTGTTGTACCTTTAAATTCCCTTGCCGTAAGTTTGTTTTGATTTTGTTTGTAACAAACAAATTACTTTCTATTTATCTACCATCCATCTAATTCCATTAATCTTAGAAAAGTAGTGACACTTTTTAACAGCCCATTACGATAGGAACGGTTGTCACAGTGAATTTTTGCAATTATGTACATAGTATAATAAAAAAAACCGGCCAAGAGCGTGTCGGGCCACGCTCAGAGTAGGGTTCCGTAGTTTTCCGTCCGTCACAGTGACTTACATGTCCTCACTTAAGCGTTAAAAAAATGGTCTATTTGTTACATTGAGTTGACATATTATAAGAACAGAACCCTAAAACCCTACCTACAAGCAGTACTTAGCGAACAATTTTGTTATTAGACAACGAACGACCGAAGACAACTAAGACAATTCGACCACGACAGAGACCAGACTAGTGATGGGTAACTCAGGAGTGATTGATCTGTATATCCGTACAACTCACTGCGTTCACTCACTCCTAGCATCGCATTCGCGGTCGCGCTGACGCCAAATGCAACTCACCGTCTCGCTCACTCAATGGCTATGTCATCTATGTGTTCAATCAATCAATCGAATGAATCCAATTCATATATCAGTCCGTGAACGCATTGCAATGCATCGCATGAGAGACGAGAGCTGATACTAACCGGAGCGACGGAATACGGATATATACGGATATAATGATATAAAAGAGTGATTCATATCCCAGGGAGCAAAAGATATATTTCAATCTTTTCTTTAAAGTGACACATTTCGCCCTTGTCTATTTTCGACCTAATGTATGGGCGCACTTGAGCAGCTACCACGAACTTCGAAAGTCGAAGTTCGTAATACGTGCATCCCTGTCACTCGAGTAAGGGAGTGCGATAGAGATGGAAATACCCGAACTTCGACTTTTGAAGTTCGTGGTAGCGCCGCTGCTCCGACCCCATTAAATCAGGAAAAATCTTAACAGCGTCATGTAGAATGTGAGCGTTCCGCATACAGCGACATCTATCGGCAAATTAAGTAAACTATTGCGCGCGAGCTTAAAGTATGAAAAATGATTTTTATGGGATAACTCTTTATTGCGTGAACCGATTTTCACCGTTTTACTTTATTTGAAAGCACGTCATTACATTGTGATTTTGTAGAAATTACAGGTACAATAAACACTTAGTTCGGAAATTATTTTGTATTTTTTTTCAAAAACTATTCTACCTATCAAGTTCAAAATAATTTTCCTAGAAAGTTTTTATAAAGTTCTACTGTTGAGATTTTATTCATATTTTTAAAACTTATGGTTCAAAAGTTAGAGGGGGGGACACATTTTTTTTTACTTCTGGAGCGATTATCTCCGAAAATATTAACATTATCAAAAAATTATTTCAGCAAACCCCTATTCATTTTCAAATATCTATCCAATAATATATCACAAGTTAGGGTTGAAATGAAAAAAAATACACTCCCCAGTTACGTATAGGGGAGGTACCCTAATAAAAAATAAAAAATAAACTTTTTATTTTACCACTTTGTCGGCGTGATTGATATACATATTAGTACCAAATTTCAACTTTCTAGTGTTAACGGTTACTGAGATTATCCGTGGACGGATGGACAAACAATGCGAAACTATAAGGGTTCCTAGTCGACTACGGAACCCTAAAAACGCGCATTTCACGACTGTTTCGCGACACTGGCCATAGATCAACCTGTCATAATCAGCTGTACCTATGGATTATATATTGCGTTTGTGTATCGCTTCAAAAACTCGCCGTGTGTATTGACGACATCTATACGTACATCTAGGTTTACGAAGTCGTCGATAAATTTCATACGTTGCAAAGTTCTCCATGACCCAGTAACAACTCGGCTGCAGCTGTGCTACCTGCGAGCGGTCACCTACGGCGATTAAAGCCCTTATCTCGCGTTTTATATACACAGACGATGCAATTACCATAACAAGTATAACCTGAATCGACAGCACACTCGTGTATTGAAGGGATTGGTAAATATTGAGCACATTGTTATGTAGGTCGTCTTTTACTATTGCGATGCGTTGTAGCCAAGCCTAGAAATCTTGAGCTAAGCTAGAACAGATCCTGCAATCCTAAAGTTCGTGAGTGCATGGTGAATGTGGAGCTCTAAATATTGAATGGCCGAAAGAGTTCCTGCTATAAAGATTGATGTGGTCATCTTAAGACAAGTCGTGGTCCTGGCCCTTTGACACGATCAAGGTTGAGTATTTCGAAACTGTCGATCATGCTTCTTAGTTACTTTAGTAATTAACAGAATGTTCATTATTCCGCCATACAGCATTGCTTAACTTCAGAAAAAATACGATGACGACATTTCTTAGAATCAATGTCTAACATTATTGCATTCTCGGTATCACCAATGCGTATTTAGTATATATTCCATATTTTAAATCTAAGACAGACATTCAATTCTTATATAATAACAGTTATATTTTTAACCATCAAAATGGTACACTAAACATACTTACATATAACATAGCCAACGTCACGTTATCTGTACTTTAAGATTGTACATCAATTTCACATATCTACCATGAGCCATAAGTTCTTGCAATATCCAAGCGGTGAAAAAACGCTCGAAGGTATTATCTCCTAATGATTGTAAGCTTCACTTCATTCAGCGTAACACCGAAGGCGAGCTCGGTCGGATAATAAATAGCGAGCGTTGATGATAAATGCTCTAAGTAATGCCCTAAATGCTCGTTATTGCTCAATCAACGCGGCTAGTCAGTCAAATTCACACCTAGGGTATTATTAGTGAGTCATGTAATAATGTCGGGCTAAGACAATGTTTGGAATGTCTGTTGCAGATGTTGTTTTCCTTGTTTTACGGGATTACATCTTATGTATTGCTTGGGGCCTATACAGACTGCGTTTATTTAGCGCGCCGTCGACGCGCGTTTGTGACTTGTGATAGTTGTGATTTCTGATTTGACACAAGCGGGCGTCGACTAAACACAGTCTGCATATATATATATATATATATGCCCTTACGCACACGACCGTACTTACTTAGTTTAGTCGGGGAATAGACTCACAGTTCCAGTTACGGAATTAGAGGAAAAAGGCAAGACAGGTGAAATAGCGGCGTTACTACTTTAAAGACAACTTCCTGTAGATTGCGATCCTTAATTAAAAAAAATAGATATCATATCACCGTTAGTTGCCGATCACTGTGCACGTGAGTGTGCAATGTGTGCATACGAACGAACGCTGGGCAAATCTAGAAATCACACTAAAGCTTAAAGATTAGGAAGTTGATACACTACATTTAGTCTGTATTTATTGTTCAGAAACGCAAACGCGGAAAACGAAAGTACATTAATCATATCGTATACAAACTAACAACATTAACATGACCGTACTGCCGATATTACTAGCCGAACGCTCATAAATATTTTGATGTGATTAGGTAATGGCCAAGACTATCGCTCGCCGGAGGGCACAGCGAAGAACCCACATGTTGCACACATTTATCATACTCGATGTGGCATTTAACTTTAACACACAGCTTGACACCATTCTCAGAAAACTGACACGGGATACGTATTTCCAATAAACTGTGTGCAAGTGTAACTGGTTACCTACTTCGCGTTTTAAAGAGCTAGTTGTTTCAAACTGTCTGTAATTGTAAGTTAAGTCCATTAAAATTGTGATTGAGTGGGAGATTCGTCAGTTTTCTATAGAATGATGGCGGACGTTGGAACATCGCAATAAATATCGTCGATGCAATCCTTCCTCGAGTAAAATATAGTTAGGCACTTAATCATTGAAAAAACACCTTTATATTAGAACGTACAATTGTCGGGCGCAGGTAACATCTTAGTTAACTACCGGTAGTCGTATAATATTCCACTCTTTGAGTGGTTATTGTTAGTTCAAAGCATGCTTAGTTCAATTGGCCGACTGGACATCAACAATTGTATTTATAAATTTACGTGCACTCTATAAATAAGCATGGTAACCCCTAGCGGGCAAGGTGATCGAGTCACGGGCGCAATTGTGACGGCAGGGGCAGCTGCAGCTATTACAATATTAGTACCATCCGCTAGTGCAATGTTGAGGCCGAGGGATAGAATAATTGCAAACACTACCTATGCAATAAATAAAATAACAAATGAAGAACTAGCCAATTTATGCATCGAAATTGTAGCAGTGGAGTCGGATAGCGCAGAACGCGGGGCAATAGCCAAAATTGCATGTAAATTGTAACATACACATATTTAATTTTTTCACCCAGCCACCCGAAGATTGAACGATTTACTACTCATTTATGTCTACTGTAGTAGTTGTAATGTAAGAAATTCTTAAGGAATAAAAGACGTTTCATCGTAATCGTACAATGTCGAGGTCGCCGGATACAATGATTGCAATCTTATATAGACTTAACGATTGCATTTATTTGTATCTATTCACAGGCTTCTATTAATATTCTATGATGATGCCATAGTTTTTGTAGTTCCAGTTTAAATGCTTTGTAAACTGCTAAGTCATAAAAGGAACTACTTTTAGAGACTTATTTGGGCCGCTGAGCAACGGATTGGTTATGTGTATTCTTCCTGTCCATAATAAGTAAAAACCATTTAAAATTAGAGATTTAGGTCACAGCTACGTATCTACCTGTGTACCCATAAAAGGTTGACCGTGCTTTTATCTTTTCTTTGCCATTGTCGAAACACGAAATGCAGATGTTGAGTACTTCCTTTTTGGTCCGACTGACCCGTTTGTCTAGTGGCTTCGACCCTGAGCATTCGTCGTGTCTAGGCGACCTTTGTGAACTGGCATAACTAGTGCTAGCTAACGTGAGCGCCTTATGATGTGATATGACCCACATTATGTAATCATAATTAATGTCGTTACAAGTCACATTCTCTGACACTGAGTATATTGGTATATATGTATGTAGGTGCAAGGTATTCCTATTATGTTAAATAGATTGATATCATTGAAGGCGGTCACCCATTACAACTACTGACTTATACTTACTCTTCCGCAGGTGATGCTTATATTAATATACATAATCTTGGTTCACTACTTAAATTTTAAATAGTCCTATGCCGGGAATAATTATCGCCCGGAAGATAATCCCACTTCTAGCTGAATGCCCGAGGAAGACGTAAAACTTGCATAATAATGACACAACACGGATACCTACTGATAAACAAAGCTGTAGATCCCATTACCATTTTTCTCTGACTTCGCGGCAAATACCTGCGATCTCTGACGTTTATATTACCGCCATAGATATTCAATGTAGGCACTAATAATTCATTGTTTATTTCAGGTGACCCGATATCGTGTATCACCGAGGGCTCGATACCCCAGCACGTGATAAACAACTTCTGTTGGATCACATACACGTTCACGCTTCCATTCAACCCAGCGGCCGAATCTGCTCATCCCGGTTTCTCGCACCTTGGCAACGAGAACGAGTTTGAGGAGAAACGCATACATTCCTACTATCAATGGGTGCCGTTCATGCTATTCTTTCAGGTAAGATTCTTTACCTTGATACCAACAACCACGGCGATGGTCAGTTGTTGGGCAGGTGGTTTTAATCCATTTAATTTAGCGCGTTAACGACAATAAAAATCTTATTATGTCATTTTGGATAAGCTAAATCTGAAGACTATGAATTTATTTATTTAGCTTACTTAAACTACAGATTGTTACATACTATAGGTAAACATATTAGGTAACTAACCAGATGTTTAATTACATATTAAGCTAGATAATAAACTCTGTAACAGCCACTTCTCAAGTTGTCAGGCGTTAGCTCAAGGTAATTGCACTATACAGGTTTGAAACAAATATAAAGTTTGTCGTGTGGAACTAGCTAGAGAAACACATGAAAATGTAGCTCATTGCTCGATTCGTTATGTTATGATGAAGCTAAGTCTGAACAATTTTAAATGTATGTAAATACGTCTATGCGTATGGAAAAAACAGAGTCAATTATAAGGTATTGAATAAACATTTAAATACGCGCCGACATAAGTTCAATGCCGAATTACTCACAAAAGGGTCTTTCCCATATTTGCGTTTGATGTCGTAAAAAGATAAAACTTGGTTGCTATTAGACAACTAACTACGAGTACGAATATTTAAGTCGACTAATCTTAAATCGTGTGATATGTGAAATAGCATGTTTGCATTGGGACGCGGTGTGCGATTCTATGATATATGATAATAAGTCCCCTCCTTGGGCTGAACAGGGCTTCCTCTTAAGGATCAGGCTGTATAATACATGGTTAGTTTCGCTTCATATACACCTGTCAATTTCGTTGCAGATGTACCTAAACAAGTTTCCTCAAGACGTATTTCGTTCTTTTAAGTTACCGCAAAAATAAAATTTGAATCTGTTCCGTGCAACGCGTATGAGAGTTACTCGCTTGAACCGCTCGTCTACTGACACATATCGCTTTATTTTCCAGGGTCTCCTATTCTACATCCCCCACTGGATCTGGAAGAACTGGGAGGAAGGCAAAGTGCGCATGATCTCCGACGGCATCCGCGGGACGGTGGCCAACATCTCCGATGACAGGAACAAGCGACAGGTAAACAATGCGATTCATCATAGGCCAAACAAACCACAATCTACAGACAAATTCCTTATAACTTCCTAAAATATGAAAATATGAATAAGGAAAATTTACTCGTTTTTGCGTATTCAACTATTTATAAATAAATTAGCAATAGCTAAACAATGAAGGCGGTTTGATCATCTTAGTGACATCCAACTTCATACTACTCAAACGGATCGTTTTGATGTTACGAACAAAGATACTGTCAGACTCTTTTCTTATTTCACAACAGAATTATTATTATTATTACTATACAACAAATGAAAACACAGAAGTGAATTTTGATATTTAGGCATTCATCATTCATCAGTCGATTAAGGAACGAACATTCGTTAGTAGGAAACTATTAGTGAAGATATAATATACAAAATAACTAATGGCTACAATTAATTAAATTGTATTTTATTTTACCCAGTCCAGTTTGACATTGTTATCTGTATCATGATTTAATCACTCCATCATCAATATTAATGGCATTAATCAACACGAACAATGCGACCCCGACTTTTATTATTTGGATTTGGCATTGTCATCGCGTATTCAAAGCCACCAAATGCTTGGGAAAACAAAAACTAATTCGTTATTGTTTTAGCGATTATGAACTGACATTGGCCTGTTTTAAAACATTATTGTTATCGATAATATGCTAACGTAAAAATGTTAAACAAATAATTGTCTTCTTTCAGAACCGACTCGTGGTCTACCTTTTAGACACATTGAACATGCACAACACCTATTCTTTCGGATATTTCTTCTGTGAAGCCTTGAACTTTATCAATGTTGTAAGTATGGACCCTTCACTTAACAAGTAGGGTAGTAGTACGTCTCTGAAGCTGCTGTCTATTTTAATACTTTGTAACATTACCGACCGCTTTAGGCCTTATTGTAAAGATACAAATGGTCCATGTTTCAATTGCCTTATATCTGTACCTGAATAGCTTTGAATAGACGTGCCCTAAATTGTTAACAAAATGTATTGTGGTGGTTTGCGTATCATCAAATCAATAATCTATTAAAGTATCGTCTGAGAGTAGAGCTATCCTTGCATTCAAACCTTGAAACCACACTGGATAGATAGACTAACAGATTTTTTATGTTATTTTCAGGTTGGCAATATCTTTTTCCTAGACCGGTTCCTTAATGGTGCCTTCTTGACCTACGGAACTGACGTAGTCAAGTTTTCAAACATGAACCAGGAGCAAAGGACAGATCCTATGGTGAGTAAAATGAAAACCGATACCTACCTAGTACATTTTCAGGAACTGAATGCGAAGTTATAAAACAGAGTCCAAATTAGAATCCTTTTTTTAAAACATACTTTTAGGTACTTAAACTTTGACTTTGTATTCTATTTTCAAATAAAACATTAACACATGTCAGTTTGCTGTCGGGATATCCCGAAATTGGTAAAATATAGATTATAGATTTACAGTCTAAATATCAAGCTTAAATCTTTATTGTTGTTCTACGCGTGATTGATTACGCGTTTTTAATTACTTTTTATTAGTATTCCCTTTCATTCGCTTGATTAATATTGTTTGTATTAATTCCAGATTGAAGTCTTCCCCAGATTGACAAAGTGCACTTTCCACAAATACGGTCCCTCTGGTTCGGTTCAGAAACACGACTCGCTATGCGTTCTTGCCTTGAACATTCTCAACGAGAAGATATTCATCTTCCTTTGGTTCTGGTAAGTACGATTGCGAACACACACAGCACAGAGCAGAAAACGCGTCGTAGATTTCTTCCTACGCATTGCACACATTGACAAGACAGAATTCCCCATTTCACGGATTGTTGAATATAAAAGAGGTACCTATTAACACTTGTGTACGTGTTTTTCAGGTTCATCATTCTATCGGTGGTGTCGGGGCTGGCTCTAGTATATTCCGCGGCTGTGATCCTGCTGCCCAGCACCCGTGAGCAGATCCTCAAGCGTCGCTTCCGCTTCGGAACGCCGAAGGGAGTCGAGGCTCTTGTAAGAAAGACACAGGTAAGTGTCTTCAGATAACATAGCCTTTGTCGAATTTAGGCGCTTTAATCACTACATAGCTGCATAGTATAAAACAAAGTCGCTTCCCGCAGTCTGTCCCTATGTATGGTTAGATCTTTAAAACTACGCAACGGATTTTGATGCGGTTTTATTAACTGATAGTGTGATTCAAGAGGAAGGTTTATATGTATAATATAGTACCCGTGCGAAGCCGGGGCGGGTCGGTAGTTTCTTATAAAATGATAATAAAACAACTACCGCATACGTTAAAGACTAGCTTATGCGACGACACAACTATCGGCGAATTCGCTATTAGAAATTGGTACATTAATTATACGTTTGCTCACTTTGAGTAGGTATTACATGTTACCCACAAAAAGAAGCTAAAGCTTCATTTGCTTACATATTTTTAATGTATTTTCCGGGTAATCTTTATGTATGCATGACTGCACAAACTTTACAATTATCTGTCTGTCTACCTCGTTATACTACGTATAGTATGTTGGTGGCATTTAAGTTAGCCAAAAATATCCTAATATCTTACCATATGATTTTATGACCAGTATGCTTTGTCTTAACAGGTGGGCGATTTCTTGCTTCTGCACTTGCTCGGCCAAAACATGTCCATGCGGGTATTCGGCGAAGTCCTGGATGAGTTGTCTCGAAGACTGCACCACGGCTCCAACCCACCTTCGGCCCCATCCACCATAGAGATGGCCCCCATATACCCGAATATAGACAAGTTCTCAAAGGAAACAGAGACGTAAGCGACATCTCTTTAAAGTAGTACACAATTTTGTCCAGTAGTCATTTGATATTTGGCATAATGCCTCTGTTAGACTATCGAAATAACGGGCAGTGAAAGATAACTTTATCTTAATTCTTGGTAAAGAGGCATTCGAAGGAAATGTGTATTACTTTATATAGTAACGTACGGGGATTTGTATCCCCGGGTATTCCAGTTAACGAAAATAGACGGTTCATGACATTCCTTTTTATTAGACTAGAAAAGTAAACGGAAACGTTGACTATACGCATGCTAAGAACTAAGCCTGGGTTTGCCTTTTTTCTAAGCTTAAGCTTTAACTTTGGGTCTCAATCAAATAAATTAGTGTAAAATATTTTTTCAAAATTGTACGTTGATATTTTGTGAATAAAATAGTTAATAAATTGAATTTTATAGTGTGAACGGATAGGTAGATGTAAGGAGTGATCTAATTGTTAGATATTTTAATTGGTGTGAGACTGTCGAGTAAAAGTCGATGGTATGTTTGCCTGTTTTGTGAACTAACACGGTGAAACTATCGAAATCGTCAGAAATTACTAGTAGTAGATAAAAACTGCATTTTCGTAAGTAAACGAAGCTGTTTGTTAACTTTGTATCTAAGGAAAAAAACTCAGTTATAACTCGCACGGATGGCTTCTTACAGGGTGGTTTAGACGGACATTGTGAGAGATATTATTCTAGTTCAAATATAATAATAAAAGTAACTCCTTTATAGTTTTAAAATGAGCATCTGAAGACTCGTTCTGGGATGCATAGTGGTATATTAAATACATGCTTTTATCTCAATACTTTTTAAGCTGACTAGTAATCCTGTATTTTAAATCGAATAATGACGTCACTATAGACTTAAATTGACACATAAAAGACGAATACACATATCACCGCATGAAATGATAGAATTTTACTTTTTACTAGTAATAGGTACAAATTAAATACTTAAGTGGTAGGATTTCGGTGCAAATTTTAAGGTACTAAATGCTAAGTGGATATTTTTGTACTCATGTAAGTTACTCGAAATATTGTGCCATTGTAACAAATCCTTGTTATGCCTGTTTGGATGAAATTGGACACCAGATTTGCATTTCCTGACTTCCTACGATACTTTGTACGTTTTCCCCTTCAATGTTTCGAATGTTTTATGCAAAGTATATACTTAGTTGTAGTTAATATTATTTTCAGTCATTTTAGCCATATTCTTAAGAGTAAGATATAAATCATTTTGATAGAAACTTCTCGCATCTCCATTGTATTTTCCATATTGGATAAAGAATAGAATAAGTAGTAAGGACCTTACTATTTCCGTTGTAGCAGTATGCCTGTGACATTAACTAGGTATTTTATTTTATTTTACTACATAAACAATATTTTGTTTTTATTTCTTATATAATATGGTGAATACCTGTAGCCGATCCTTACGTACAATTATGTAAGAAAGACTGCTACTGTGAAACTGTGTGCACATTTTCACGTAGTTTCTATGTAATTTGGTTATATTTTCTTTCAAATAAACGAATTAAAAGTTATCAACATATTTTATTTTCATCCAACACACCACCACTGAGTATTATTTACTAAGTACTGACTGAAAAGAAACGTTCGTAAAGTATTCAGCGATAGAGGAACGATTCCGGAGCCCAAGGTTATTTATGGAAGGCATGTGACAGTTGCACCATCTTTTAGTCTTCAGTAAACTTGAGGTAGTAAATGGTGCATTACGTCCCTCCCTGAAGAGCTTGAACGAGAGCCAAGGACTATCATCTGACGGCTCAGCCACTTCTTTAAGCGACAGAGGTGGGTTAGAACGGGAGATCAGAACGCGGCATCTCGCTCCCACGTATGGCACACTGCTGCCCCCGCCGCTGTACGTCATGGACGAGCCTTGAGAGCCAGCCGAGTGCCGCCAGTACAATTAAACTATCGCATTTATCGGTAAGTTGTTGCAGTCACGGACTGACCTGCTGGATAACCTTTCGTGGAAATCTAGCTTAATCTCATCAAACAGATACGAAACAGTGTCTAGTGTCTCAATTTACAGTGGAGTTAGAAAGGGCAAAGATAACAGAACAGGACATATTGCAAACTATGTCTAACCGTAGTTGCCTTATTTAATAACCACGGTTATGCTTATCATAGTAATTTCGCTACGATATCTGTTGACCACCGCTACTTAAAACAGTTGATCAGTTTATAACATTTGATTTTAACCCGTCAAGTGTCCTGTAGACTAACGCGTCTACAGCAAGTTTGTACTTGTGTACCTACTGATTATACTTATAGGTTTAATTTTGAATAGAATTTTGACTTAGGGCATTCGACGGGTTAAGATATGAATACATTAAAATGATGAAGTGGAAGAGTGGGTCCTCCTGATACACTTGAAACGAGGTCCCAACCTTAATATTTTTATTTTCATAAAGTGCCTTGGGCACAACTACTCCTAAGGCCAAAGCGAAGTTGTCACGATGAGTCACGTCTGCGATGAACAACAAAAGACTAATGGTGCCACTGGCGCGCAAGCGTCCGCTAACATCTCGCAAACGCAATTTGCGTCGAGTCACCGTATCTTTTATATCAGCACCAATCTGTCCGTCTGTACAATACGCGCCACATAAGTTTGCGTCTGTTAAGCTGACAACTCTGCGTCGCTTCTAATAGCTATCATCACAGACGCAAACTTATGTTGCGCGCATTGAAATCGCAAGCGCTATTCATTAGAATCTGAACGTATGAAATAGGAAATGACAAGTTTCTATGGAATGACAGCCGCCAGCGCCATATTTAACGTTGATCGGCCTGCAAGTTGGTCCATTTCCCCCCTAAGTATATGAGTATGAATCACTTACCGGTTTCCCCAGTCGAGTTTAGCGACGAGTTTCAGCCGCAACGCCCTTGTTTGGTCCTGGGTAAGAGTGCCGGCTAGCAGCGCTCGTCGGCCGCTGAGGAGCTCCCTCATAACCTTCGCGACGGCGCTGAACCGGTAGGTTTCGCGTTCCTGTAGAACCGTCAATAGTGTTAATTAGGGTTCCGTAGTCAACAAGGAACCCTCACAGTTTCGCCATGTCTGTCTGTCTGTCCGTCTTCGGCTGAGCTCAGTAACCCTTACAACTAGAAAACTGCAATTCGGCGTGGGTATATCAACCAATTACGCCGACAAAACAGTAGAATAAAATCCTGAAACAATTTTTTTTTAGGGTACCTCCCCTACATGTAAATTGGTGATGTTTTTTTTTTTTCTTCTTAAACCTATAGTGTGGGGTATTATTGGATAGCTTGTTCAAAAATTTTATGGGTTTTCTTCAACTATTTTTCAACTCAGTTATGTGTTTGCGAAATAATGGGATTTAAAGCCCTAATTTTTGTTCGAGTCATGTGGTCCCACCCCCCCTGCCGGCTAAATGGCTACTCCTGGGGACGTGAAAAAATTCGTGGCAGTAGTACATATATTATAATGAATTGAAAAGTAAAACTATCCCAGTTAAGTAGACATAACTAGTTAACGAGTAGTAGACATAACTAGTTAACTGGTAAGAAATGCACTTAATTTAAGGTGCATATCATTGTCAATGGAATTAGAACCATTTAGTGCCGTGAAAAAGCAACTTTACCGTGGACGACAATAGAAAAACCTTGTCCTTCAGGTGGTCGCTAACCGAAGGTGGCCGCGTAACCGGCGAAACGACCCTATACACTGGTGTGTTATAAAAATAATCATATTTACGATAATTTACGAGGGTAAGCTATAATAAAAACCCCAAAAGCCCCTTTTAGGTCCGCATTCTGTGACAGACGGGCAACTACGGAACCCTACCCTGCGCGTGGCCCGACACGCACTTGACCGCTTTTTTTTAAACAGAGAATGGCACTGGGCCGAGACGAGAGGCGGAGAATATGGGATGGGTTTGCCAAAACGTGGGATACAATATAGGTTATTCATTGAACTTGGTGTATCGGCAACCAGAAGTAATTTTATGTCAGAAGAAAGTTTAGTCCTACTAATGTAGAACATTTACTGTCTTATTTTCATTTATAGATCATTTTGATAGAAGTATCTGCTTTTGGAGCTAGGAGAAGGCCTAACTAGTTCTTCAGGCAAAACGAAAGAAATGAACATTGCCGTTGTGTAGCGCCATCTAGATTGGCACACACTAACTTTTATAGCATTCTGCAAGCTATTGACCTGAGAACTACATTTCTGTTCAGTTACAATTCGTGACTCATACTAGAACAAAGAAACAGAATGACTTAAAGTGACTAATTATGGTTGAGAAAAAACAGGAAGGTGCCATTATGTTATGACATTTTAAAGGTACCGAGCCTGCTATAAAATATTATAATGGCAACGGTTTTTTTTTTCAATTATAAAAAAACAGTATAGTCATCATACCCTATATATATGGGTGTTATATACTTTCCAATATGGGGCACAGTCCTCCCTATAATCAATTCAAAACTAATCTATAGTAACACTTTTTCCAATTCGATGGCCAATCTTTATGAGTTAAATGCACCATCTTCTCTACGAATAATAAATAATATATTAAAAGCTAATCAGTAACACTCATTGCGTCATCATAATTATGTGGCTATGTAAAACGTATCTTTGAAAATCATCTCTAACCGTCGCGGTATGTTTCAGAAGAACAGATGTCATGAACTAATGAGCTGCCTACTAGAATATGCAAATAGTATTTAGCAAGTCATATCTTTTGTTCATCTTTGTCAGCCATAATCACATGCTAAAGTCATGAATAAATATGTATTTAAAGAGGCTTAGTTGACAATTTCGGTGTCGAGTTGAAGAATTGAAAATCTACACAGTGCACAAAAAATTGTATAGCCGAATGTATGTATAACCTAATGATGACCTTGATTGTCATATTTATGCCATAAACAACACGAGAGTGTTGGTAATGATGTGCGTGAAATGAACATCCAATTATATTATTTTACGTCACACCTGGCCATAATGCGAGTTTTACTGCACGCTGCGCGTACGGGAAAACTCGCATTGTGGCCAGGTGAAGACGTAAAATTTTGTACGCAACACGGGAGGTAATTCGTAAAGCCCCAGAGCGCATATTTATGGCCCTCACCTTCGGTTCGGGCCACAAACACCTGCGATTTGGGGCATTCACGAATTCACCGCCCTAGTTACGTAATGTACTATTAGTTCTTACGTAAAATTAAATATATTTAGTAAAAAAAACTGTACATTAGGAGGTAACAAAACACAATTGTAATTTCGCGCCAAAATGCGAGTGGTTGATGAGTAATACTGAGGCGTGAGGGTTGTAACATTTGTGTTGGATGCTAGTGGCTCTAAAGGTTAAATGTTGTGATAGATAACCTTAGAAGCCAAAGGCCAAGTTCAAGGAGAATAAGATAAAAGAGCATTTTATAATACTTTCTACAGGGAAAGTATATCAAAAGATATACTTTAAATTTTCCTATTTTACTACAGGCATTTTCACAGATTTTGTATTCATGAACTTTATGTATTTTTTTTTGATAATTAAGGTTCTGTTTTACTCCTAATAAGTCATGGCATCGAATAGGTATATATGTATATAGGTATGTGGTAGGTATGAATTGACGAAACTAACTCGCAGATATTGGCTCCAAAATCATTAGTCATTTAAACGGTCCTGGGACTTAGACTCGGATGGCGGATAGGTTAGAAGTCTTCGCGGTTATTTTTTTTATAAAAGAGCGGAAAAATCTTTATAGCGTTAGTTTCGTCAACTCACTGACGCGTTTCAGGGATTTTATCAAATCACTAAACAAGTCTAGTGAAATGAAAAAACGAGTTGCCTTTTTTGTCCGATTTCGTCATTTCACTAAACAGATTCAGAGATTTGATCAAATTACTGATTTGTATTAGGCGAATGATAAAATGGATTGGCCATTTTAACATCCTGCGTGATTTGATCATATCCCTTAGAGATGTGATCAAATCTCTGTTTTGACCATTTCCCTGCAACATATACATATTCAAATTTTTACATGTTCATATTTAATTAGTGAATAAAAGCTTGTGAAATTACTAGCCTTCGCTCTTAATTGCGATTGTTGCGTGTCAGTATTTCACTAACATCATGATTGATGACCGAAATGTCATAAAAGAAAAGTGGACCCTTTGAACGCCAAGAACGACTAAAAGTGTTGCGTGTTGTTGTGCCCACGGCGCCAAGAACACCTATAGGTGTTATCGCGTACGCTGAGAAAGTCACCTTCATGCTTTCAGCTTGGGTTTATATTCACTCCCTTAGGAAAATATAGTTGGCGTATAATGTAGATAGTAGCGACAGCAGGTCAAAGGTGGCTCGATACAGCCACAGACAGAGACACATGTAACACTTTGGGAAAGGCTTTAACCCAGAAGGGGTCCACACATCTATAAACTTAACTTTAAATTGCTATTTTTCCTTATTTTGCATGTATATTTTGTTCTTCTCTTTTGCTTACTGTATATTGTTGTGTGTGGAATTAAATAAAGCTTTTATTATTATTATTATATTATAATGTAGGTGACACTTTCGTAAGTGGAGAATGGCGTTCAAAGGTTTAAAACACTTTTATTTCAGGACTATCTCAACGCTGGTGCAGAAAGAAAGGGCAGGTGAGCAAGTCTACTTTAAATATTCAGTTTACTTTTTTATAGGAATTGTCCCCGTACATGTGTTGTATGGCCAAACTATTTCTTACCACATAAAGTTTCTTCCAAAGCCTCGCCCATTCCCTCAGTACCACAGCGATCTCCCGAACAAGTGGGTCGTCCTTTAGCTCCGCTATAGCCGTAGGCCCGGAGCCTTTGACCGTGCAGGGCCGCACGGACACCACGCAGAGGGGAAAGATACCCCATGCCGACCTGTCCTTTGTGCTGAAGCCACGGCACCATCCTGGAAATGTATTCGAGATGTTATACACTTGCGTGATGTATTCCAATGGCCGAGATGGGTTGATGGAATTTCTATTCGAATTAAAAAAATAATTGTAGGCATAGCAAGTACCTTCAATCCGGTTTGAGTAAGATGTATATTTATTTAAGACATAAGAATGTATGATTGCATGCTTATTATATGATTGCATATTAATAATAAGCATGCATTTAGTAAATGAAATGTAACAAAATAACTCAGCAAATAAAGGCTATCTTATCTTATCTTATGTATGATTAGGTACATCACAATATCCGCTACGCAGGCTTCGTAAATTGCGTACAAAAAAACATCCCCCCTCTAGGCACTTATCTAACGTAATCAATGTAATAACTTAAAATAACATAACTACAACTTAGAAAAGTTGTAAAGCCCCCGACATTTATATTTCCAAGTCCAATATCTCAAAAACGGCTGAACAGATTTTCTTGAAACATGGCTAAGAACCCCGAGCACAGACAGACACACGTTAAACTTATAAAACCCCTTTTTTTTCGTCGGGGGTTAAAAAAGGACCGCACGGAACGGATTAAGTTGACTTCTTAAACTATTATTATAACTTTGGAATGCAAAAAATATTGAAATGTTTTAACCCATTTCCAGGCATAGGTGATATATGTACCACATACGGCTTGTCAAACTAATAAATAAAACTGACATTCGATTGTAATTTTTGAAGTGCTGGTCTCGATATGTATCAAATATTTGAAATTTATTTGGTCAAAAATTGAGAAAAATACTGCAAGCCTGTTAATATACAATTTCCGTATATGGATATTTGTAATCAACCACTAATTTCACCATGTTTCTAAGTGTTTACTTAATGAGTTCTTTGTGTCTTTGACAGCATGCAGCAGACACAAGTAAACATACTTTATCACTTTCTCGCTACTATTTACTTACTCCCAATTAAATGTGTTAGGTAGATAAAACACAGCACGGCCAGCGCAAAAGTGTGCGGCAAACGAGAAACCGCGTCGCACATAAATACTATGTACTTTGTCGCGCCTTTTCACGCGCTGCGTGGAGTTGTGTTGGCTTTGCTGAGATGAATAAGTACCTGAGTGTTCCTCTAGTATCTGCACAGTCTCGCCAATCTCCAAAGGTAAGCCAGAACGGACATCTCCCTTCCAGTTGTAAACGGCTGCAATAATAGATAAGAAGGTGATAAATACGTTAGATATTTTTGGTAATTAATAAGTCAGTGGGGAGCCCAGATTGGGCTTTTCAGCTTGTAATCTAAAGTTGGGTGTTACTAAAAAGTTCAAACTAATAAAGCCAGATCTGGGTGCTCTACAGACGAATGGTTATTTATAAGGCTTTTTGTAATGTCCTACAATTATACCACACATAAACAAATACCAGTGACATACTATTATGGATTTCAAATATTTATACAAACTGCCAGGTGCACTAAGTACCTATACTTATTTTGATTACTACCATTAACTACAAATATCAAGGGGCTTCAAAGTAGGTACTATCACCCAAAAAACGCTAGGCAAGCAAGACTTGATGGAGAGAAGAAAAAGAATAAGAAAAATTTATTGACTTAAACAACCTTTGTTTCCAGCAAAGAGGGTTTAAGGGTGGATGGCTTAAGGCAAGGCCACGACATTGAGCCTATTCGCCCGGTGCAGCAAGCGTTTTATCTGTTCATTGCGAGTCCGAGATGCACAACGCACTATGGTTAGTTGGGATCACACGTAAGGAATTAGAAAAACAAAAATTATATTAGAAGCTATGTAGGTACTCAATTAAATTTTTATGCATCAACTTCACTACCCAAAGGTTTTCTGTGCTGTGTTTCTGTCTCTCGCACTTGCATACTTGTCGGAATGTGACGGATCTCACATCCACAGGGATAAAATGGAAACCATGCTATGGCCTCTGGAAGGGATCGCTTTTTGGTGATAAGGCCTTTTGTCTGCCATTGAGTAACAATTAATTTATCTTTCAACAGTCAATTTATCTTTTCTTTTACATTATGGTGAGCAATGAAGAACATTAGTACGGTATTGTAAAGATCAAGAAACTAAAATGGAGGCAAATGGGACTTATGATGAAAAATAAAAACAAATAGTCACACTAGGAAAATTATTTTGCTCCAACTCCTCCATCTAAGTGTAAATTGGTGCAAATTATATTTCATCAACCATACCCTAGAGACGAAAGGGTTTAAAAAGAAGAAAGTACAATGATGGTTAAGAGATGGATGGACATAGTTGTCCAAGTAGCTGGGAAAACCAGGACATGATATGTAATGGATGGAAACATACAAATAATGTTGGAGGAGGCTTTTCCCAAAGACAAACTGACAAACAACTCCAGTATTATCAAGAGTAACTGTGATAACACTTAAAGAGAGAGGGACAAAACATTTATGTTGAACACTTTTTGAATAATTAATCTCATATCAAAGGCTTCTATCACTTTAACTTTAAAAAATACTATTAGTGGGTTGCAACTTCAGTAGGCTGTGCAACACAACCAACAAACTGAATCCTGTTTAGATGTGATTATATGTGTTTATGTATGGTGGTTCCTGAAAGATAGAAAAAGAAAACAAGGACCACCAAACATGAGATGGGAAGATGAAATTGTCAAATTTGCAGGGAGACATTGGACCAGACTGGCGAGAGACAGAGAAAAATAGAAAGGGATGGAAGAGGCCTTTGCCAAACGGCACACAGACCAAACCAATGTTGTCTGAAACAGTAATATGTTAAGTTAAGTTATGTATTTTGATAAGTTGTGTGTGTTGTGTGTAAGCGGTGTCGCTCGTAACACCGTCACGTCGAAACCGACACGTCGGTGTGTTACGAGCGACACCGCCGCGAGAACACTCATCCTGAAGAAGAACTCCCGAAGAGTTCGAAACATGTCGCCCGGAGTGACATTGAATATGTGAGTTGAACCGTGTGATTAGAAGTTATTTTTTATCATGTCTCACGAAAGTTTAAATTCGAAAATGTATAATGGCAAATGGTGACTATGAAAATTTAATTTATGTATGAAAAATACACAATTCAACATTAGGTGTTAAGTACTAATATTAAACCTTAATCTTCTAGTCACAAGAACCCCATCAAATTAAATCACCTGGTGACGTGAAATGAATACATCAATTTGTACAAATTATTTTCTGTAACATAGATTTTCCGCTCTAAACAAATTATATCACTTAAAAACAAGTTACCAAGTCAAATATATTAGTTGAAAACTACAGAAGTGTTTTCCAGGGCTGTGAATTGGAGTTCAATGCCCTGATATAAAAATAAATTAGCGCGCTCTGTATGAAGGATAATGGATTTTTCAATGTAAACAGGACTTCACTCAAGGATCAATTAAAAATGATTGTAATAACTTGTTCTAGACCATTGTCACACAACTTACGACTGTAAATGTCAACAAGTAAGAGACCACACCGCATCTATTTGTATGAACATGAATAATACACATATATTTTTTTCATTTCCGCTGCAATTCCGGACAGGATGTATTATATTGCCGACTGAATACATAAAAGGTTTGTCTTACCAACTGCTAATTTAGGAGATTTAGTCGGCACCCACATAATGTGCCGTCACAATATTTATCGAACTTGATACTCGAAATTCACAATAACATCGTACACAGATTATTGTTTGATCAGAATAATAAAACTTAAATAAATTATGTGCCTCGCAGAAAGACAATCGAATCGACTAATATACATTTGACAAGTAAGTATCTTCACTTCAGTTCAGTTCATTGTGTTGCTGTATATATAAATTAAAACGGTGTCTTTACCAACATCTCAAACAGCGCATGAAGAACGCTACGCTACGACAACCCTTAAGTTACGTATACACCGCATATGGAACGGTTTTTATTATTATTATGTATGGACATTCTGATTCTAAAACCTGGTGCAGACCGGAGCTGGATTTCAGATAACTAGCATAATTCACTCACAAAAATAACCGTTTCCCTTGACTGCACCGCCCTAAAACTTAAAAAAAAAAGATTCCACTTACACTTGAGGGACGTAGTGGTTATATAGTACGGCGGAAATTGGCCAATCTTGATAAAAGTCGTGGACACGTCTTCTATATACCTAAAACTGGTATGGATGTGTTCCTTGTTATTTCCACAGTACAAATCTACCGGTTTTAGTTAAGGGAGAGGGGGACGGACATAGCTATGACGTCATAAAGATGGCGGCCGACGGTCATCGATTTGGTATACTCTTGCTTGCCAGAATTTCATTTCCCCGAATTTTATCTGCCATAATATTCAACTGCCATAATGTTGTTTTCTATAATTTTGTATGCCATACTCATTGTTTACCATATTAATTATATGGCAGAATCTTTGTTTTCCATAATATCCATATCAATAATCTCATTTTCTATAATCATTGTAATCCATAACTATCACATGTCATAGGGACATTTGCCATCCAACTCAACATCCATAATATTCATATGTAATAAAGTCGTACGTATTGCAGTAAAAAATTAAAAAATAACCTCGAACCTTTCCGCGATCCGAGTTGGTTTTGCCACTAAGTAAAAATAAACTTTTCTCTGAGATTACCCAATGCCAAGATAGTGGTGTATCGTAGGCTACTGCCTACAGAACAGGGGCTTAGTGGCAAAACCGACTCGGATCGCGGATAGGTTAGAAGACGGAAGCGGGAGCTTTGCTCCCGCTTTCGTCTTCGAGGTTATTTTTTTATAGAAGAGCGAAAAAACTAACAAATTAACAAAGATGAATCCGAATGCATGTTATTATGGCGTTTAAATATTCTATTAAATAATACATACATACATACATACATATACTCACGCCCGTATCCCATTGGGGTAGGCAGAGACTAAGGAACGCCAAATACTACGGTCCTTACATACTTCTTTCGCTTCGATCACATCCATACATCTCCTCATACAGGCTCGTCGGTTGCGGGTACTCCTGACCTGGCCTTTTAACAGTATTGCTGAAATTTGGTCATGATACCCTCGCCTAGGCCGCCCCCTACCGACCCTTCCATCCATCTCCTGGACGTAAATCCTCTTAGTCAATCTACTTTCACACATCCTCTCAACATGCCCAAACCACCGAAGCGTACCTTTCTCAATCCTAGTCACTACATCGTCTTCTATTCCACATTTTTCTCTTATTACACAATTTTTTATTCGATCATTCAAACGAGCTCCACACATACTTCTTAACGCTCTCATTTCAACTGCATTCAGTCTACTCTCATGCTTTTTCTGAAATACCCAAGTCTCACTACCATACATCAGTGTAGGAACAAGCACTCCTCTGTGAACCGCGAGTCGAGCCTTCTTTGTTATATTTTGGCTGCTCACAAACGCGTGCAATGCTCCATTCACCTGATTTCCCGCTTTTACTCTTCTTTCAATGTCACCATCACACTTTCCGTCTCTCGTAAATAAGGAACCCAAGTACACAAATTCATTTACTTGCTCCACTCTCTCACTGTCAATCAGAATATTGCACACAGTCACACGTTCTTCTTTCTCAAATACCATCACTTTTGTCTTACTCACATTGACTTTCATACCCTTCCGCTTCAGCGAGTCATCCATACAAGTTACCATCTCTTGCAGCTCCTTCTCTGATGACGCAATGAGCACCTGGTCATCAGCGTATAGGAGGCATTTGACGAGTAACTCACCCATTTTTAAACCACATTCACTCTCTTTTAAAGGCATCAAACAACTGTCCATAAATAAGTTAAAC
The DNA here is from genome assembly GCA_945867215.1 of Epinotia demarniana. Taxonomy (NCBI): domain Eukaryota; kingdom Metazoa; phylum Arthropoda; class Insecta; order Lepidoptera; family Tortricidae; genus Epinotia; species Epinotia demarniana. The sequence continues at coordinate 13,539,897 of OX244265.1, forward strand.
AACCATGGCGAGGCCACACAACCTTGTCTAACACCTCTTTGGATGCTAAACCAGTCTGTGTAGCCACCATTGATCCTTACGCATGCTCTAGATCCCTCGTAGAGGGATTTTAATGCCTGAATCAATTGGTTGTTTACCCCATACATGGACAGAGTTGACCACAAAACATCCCTCACCACTCTGTCATAGGCTTTCTCCAAATCGACAAACGCACAATACACCTTCTGGTTTTTGGCCAAACATTTTTCGGTGATGCATCGTAAAGAGAAAACCTGATCCACGCACCCCATCCCCTTTCTGAACCCTGCTTGCACATCCCACATTTTACTCTCAGTCTCTTTCACTACCCTTTCTATCAGTATCTTTGCATACATTTTCCCAACCACACTGAGAAGACTGATGCCACGATAGTTTTTGCAATCCTGCCGCGAACCCTTTCCCTTGTAAATTGGAACAATGACAGCTTTAGTCCAATCGTCCGGCACCTTGCCATATCTCCAACACAAGTTAAAGAGTCGGTGCAGCAGGGTTGCAACGACTCCGCCACCACTCCGAATCATCTCAGCAGTTACCCTATCATACCCTGCCGCCTTACCTGACTTCATACTTTTTACCGCATCCACAATTTCTGTCATGATTATCTCCCTTTCATCACCTTCAAGGTTGGGAGTCACCTCAGAGTTCCGTGACTCTACCGTGTCTCTCTCCTCTCTTTCAAACAAGCCTTCAAAATATTCTTTCCATCTTCTCAGTACGTTTTGCTCCCCTTTCACTATACTTCCAGTCTCATCTCTAATTATTCCTAGCTCTGATACTGTTGTTGAGCCTCTAGCCGCTTTTACAGCTTTCCAGAACAATTTTTTGTTGGTTTTGAAATCTTTAGAGAATCTTTTATCCATCTTCTCTTGCAAATCATCTTTCTTTCTCAAGATCACACTTTTTACCTTTTGCTTCAATTGCCCATACAAACGTTTTACTTCTTCTTTCTTCTCCTTTAAATCCGTCCTTGCATTACTCTGGAGATTTCCAATGGCTACTAAATCAAGCCAAGCTTTCTTCTTCTCGTTCACAACTTCTTTCACTTCTCCATCCCACCATGGGGTTTCGTTTACTTTTCCTTTCTTTCTCTTTGTTTCACCACACACCTCGGTAGCGGCCCCTATCATTCCTTCTTTCACGCATCTCCATACCTCTTTCATATCTTCTCCACTCACAACCGCCTCTCCACTAATATTCTCTTTCAAAATGCTTTTGTAGCGATCCCGTGTTTCCAAGTCTTGAAGATTTTCGACTTTTATTCGTTGGAGTTCAGTGGTAGAATCCGAGCAATAGTGTCGCCATCGTTTGAAGAGGCCTTTCAAGCGACTTATTACCAGGAAGTGATCTGTGCCTACACTGGCTCCTCCTCTATATGCTCTGGTATCCACCACTCTACTGACTATCCGCTTATCCACAATCACATAATCTAACATACTCTTCACATTGCCTCTATGCCACGTATACATATGGATTCTCTTGTGACTAAACATAGTATTAGTCACAACGAGACTCCATTCCAAACATATCTCAAGCAGCCTCTCGCCATTTTCATTCACTTTTTCATCGCCAAACTTTCCTAAAACACTTTCGTACCCACCTCTCCTTACCCCAACCCACCCATTGAGGTCGCCTAACAAAACTATTCTCTCATTGTTTTCACACATTCTTAACACATCTCTTACACTCTCCCAAAACTCAAGACGCTCTGATTGGTTCCTTTGTGACCCGCCGTCATCGACTGGAGCATAAGCTCCTACTATAAATAGTCGGGTTAAACCCACTTTAAGCCTAATCCACATGAGTCTTGGGCCGATACACTCAAACTCATTCACACACTCACTCATTCTCGCAGAAAGGATGAAACCTATGCCCTTACTACCACGTTCGGTATCTGTGACCCCTGACCAGTATGCAGAGTAAGGACCATGTTTGGTGGTATCACACCCCTTCCGCTTAGTTTCACTCACACACAACAGATCAATCCGTCTTTCATTCATCATATCACATATCTCATCTACCTTGTCATTCATACCTCCCTGAACATTCAACGTAGCTATCCGACATTCTTCAGACCACATTTTGCCTACCCGTGGGCCAGGGCGTGACGGGTGGCAAACCACGTCGCCGTCATTTTTAGAGAAATTTTTATTGTTCATCATCAGTGATCCCACGAGCAGCAAGGGAAAAACATTGTCCACCTTGGCAGTGCCCCGCTTGCCAAGGTAAGGCGAAAAAAGTACACTGGACTTGCCCGGTTCCAGGACCTATTTGGCACACTCGCGACTAGGCTCGCCCCTAGCCATGCATCCATCGGCGCAGCAACCTTGGATTGGCACGGAGAGGAAAAAGGAAAATGGGGACATATATGCAGGATAGGAAACTAAAGGACATTGGATAGGAATTTCAGGTAAAAGGATATTATTACTGTGGAAGACGAGGATCCAGTAATAACAGCTCGGGAGGTTGGGGACGCGTACCCTTATCGTCTATTATCAATCATCGGACAGATAACTAAAATAGACGACCCCTGACCTCCTCTATTAAATAATATTATTGCAAACAATAATCTGGAAAACAATACGTATGGCATTCGTATAATTATGACATTCAATATTCGAGTAAACAAGAGTATGTCAATTAACTATTATGGAAAACGAAACATTCGGGCAAATGAAATTCGGGCAAGCGAAGTTCGGGCAAATGATTATTATAGTATATGAATGTCGGGCAAACAATAGACAACCCATCGATTTTTGTTCAAATCTCGGATTCTATTTGTCTGATCGGTTCATGTCCTCCTTGATAACGAGTTACTGTCGACTAGCTAGCTAAGATAAAACTTCAAGGATAAAAGTACTCACCTACGAGCATGCCTAGTTTTAAGTTAAGTTTGTTAAGTTAAATGCATGCAATGCGCTTTATTGTAAACAGAAACAGGTTAAAAACACGTCATAACATATAAGAGGCAAACTTATCCCTATAGGGGAAATGTTACTAAATAAAATTTTTAATGTAAGTAAGTCTCATTAAAAATTGTTAGATTTAAGTAAATAGGTTACTATAAAACATGAGCGTTTCTCGCCATCAAACGTCACAGTTTGGCGAGTTTGTATATAAGGTATAAAATGTAAATTCCTTTGTTTTTGAATAAATAAAAAAAAAAAAAAAAGTGAGGTGTCATTTAAAAGCATATTAAATGTTCTATCATTCACTCTTTGAGTTCTGTAACGTACACTCAACCGTTTGTAAAATAATTAAAAAAATAGGACTTTTTACCTTAGACGTTTTGCTTTCTTATCATCATAATTCGCGAAAGAGATACTTTAGCGTGATAAATGTTACTAAAAAAATTTATTAGCTTTCCAATGATATGCAATTTGTGGTCATTAAATAATAAACATGTCATTAATGGCCAATTCCGTAACGCAAGTCCGCGGCAACCGGCATGCTGCGTACGATTGAAATACTATGAGAGTTCAATTTTGGTGTTCCCAAATGAAAGTTACTGTTGTTGCTATTGGTGTTGCTGTGGTTGTTGTTGCCCTAAGACATCCCCGTGGTGCTTAGGGCGGTGCATTAGAAATTATCGCGTGCTTTGAAACGCCGTTCTAACTATATTAAGAAACAATAAGGTCTGATTTTCAGACATATGATTCTTGACTATATGATTGTTCATCTGATTTTATCGATACATGATTGCTTACAATTTCCTCGATAGAAAAAAAAACAGAGTTTGGTCTGTATTTTCCTTTCTTTTACTCAGCCTACTCAAAAAATACATTATTTTACGACACAATCAAGTTAATACTTTCTTATAGTATTTTATCTCACCTAAAATCCCACTTTATGATATATGATATAATTTTAATAAAACTTTACCAAGTTAGGTATTTATCGAGTCTACAACAGCGATTCCCGAAGACTGTTACATTTCTTTTTCTCGTGGGCGGAAAGCATTAGCGTCTCTCTGTCTAGGGGGCGTGTACGACTCAAATCAAGGCATCCTTTTAAGGCCTTCATTAGCTCTCGCCACGCCTTCCTGTGTGTTCCTGTAGTCGAATTAATAATTCCCTTGATTTGTGTTGTACACGCCCCCTAGACAGATAAATATGTCTCAATAAATGGGCATTTTAAATTCATAACTTCTTTGAATGTAGGCCGCAAGCCTTCACCAAAATCCAGCCCGAGGACTGGGACCCAAACTGGCAACAAGGGCACTCTTGCCGTACCCCACGTCCGCGTATACTTCATTTCATTCGAGTGCAAGTTGCGGTTGAATTTGGAGACATTTGCACGTGGTGATTCGTTACAGTACGTTTCTAGTAACAGCTATATGTAAACATGTTTTTTGAGATGCGTATAGATATTTTTATACATAGTTTGTCGACTGATATTTGTTGCGAACTATGAAGCTGTAGTTCAGCAGCTGCAAGTCGTTGCAGTTTTGCAGGCAACAAGTTCGAACAGACCAACACAGCCCGAAGGCGAGCGATGAGGCTCGGGGGGCCCAAGGCCCGGAGCATCAATCCAGAGCGTGCTCTTCACGCGAGTACTAAGGCCAAAGACCCCGAAGGACGAGCTCACGCGGACATTTTACTACTCCTAAGTGCATCACAAACAAACCTGAGGGCCGAAGGACCGAAGTGTACCTTCAAAGCGGGCTGTCCACACAAGCCAGAGGGCGAAAAGCCAGAAGGGCGGGCCCACGTGAACACTTTACTACTCCTAAGTGACCTACAAGCAAACCTGAGGGCCGAAGGCCCGAAGGAGGGCAGCATGGCACGCGAGGCGGCAGGCCGAGCTCTGCATAGGACCGAAAGCCCGAATCGTTCCTACAGAGTGAGCTCTCGACGCAAGCCAAAGGGCGAAAGGCCCAAATGGCGGGACCACGTGGACTCTTTAGTACTCCTATGAGTCCTACAAGCAAACCTGAGTGCCGAAGGTCCGAAGAAGAGCAGCATGGCACGCGAGGTGGCAGGCCGAGCTCTGTGTTGGGTCGAAGGCACGAAGCGTTCCTTCAGAGCGGGCTCTCCACGCTAGCCAGAGGGCCAAAGGCCTGAAAGGCGGGCCCACACGGACACTTTGTTACTCTTAAGTGTCTTACAAGTGAATCTAAGGACCGAAGGCCCGAACCGTCCCTTCAGAGCGCGCTCTCCACGTGAGTCCGAGGGCCAAAGGCCGGAAGCGACCCTTCAGAGTGCGCTCTCGAATACTCTACTCCTGAATGTGTTACAAGCGAACCCGAGGGCTGAAGGCATGCACGCGAGGAGGCAGGCCGAACTCTGCGTAGGGCTGCAGGTCTGAAGCGTCCCTTCAGAGCTCGCTCTCCACGCGAGCCTGCGCCGACAACTTCAAGGCCGAAGACCCGAAAGAGAGGGCATGGTAAGCGAGGCGGCAGGCCGAGCTCTGCGTATAGGGACGAAGGTCTGTAGAATCCCTTCAGGGCACACTCTTGGACACCATACCCGCCAAGTGTTTTATAAGCGAACCTGAGGGCCAAAGGCCCGTACGGCAAGCCAACGCGGCCACACACTCCCCTTTCTCTATCACATACAAGACTCAAACACTCACCAAGTGGACACACACTTGGTGCGTGCAACGTTTCAGTTACAAACCTCTCTCCCGCTTTTCCTATAGCAGTTTTTTACGTCTCTTTTGCGAGGAAATACATAACAAGTCAGATTTGGAAAGTACAACTCAAAGTACAACACGGGTAACCTCGGGCCAAAACTAGTCCTACTAATATTATAAATGCGAAAGTTTGGATGTTTGATGTAGATGTTTGTTACTCAACCACGCTTAAACAGCTCAACTGATTTGGATATAATTTTACACGAAGATAGTTTATAGCCTGGATTAAAATATAGGTTCACGAATCTGGGGCATTCACGAATTCACCGCCCTGGTTACGTAATGTTATACGTATTATTTTCAATTAATACTAGGAACTAGACTAATTTTACATCAACCAGGCGTAAATTGATAATGACAATCTCACTTGTCAGCCAAAAGAAGACGTAAAATTGTGTGTGGGGGGTGAAAAAGTACGCTTCAGTGCATTTGCCTCGCCTTTGGCTCGGGCTACAAAGTTCCTGAGGTCGCCTTTATTTTACTGCTTTAGGTGCGTATCATGACCGTCTGAGTCATATAATTACTCAGAAAACAAAAAAAGAGTTTCTAAAGGCGCGATGTGACGCCAGCGATCGCTAGCAGAGACGAGAGTGGTGATAGTTAATTGGTGCGTAATTCACAAAATTTATTATTTCTTGGTTATTTATTGGTGTACACCAAAAACATCTATATATTTTGGAAAGCTTATAAAATTACGTATCTTTTTTAAAGTAACTTTTATTACGCTAAGGTTATTATTTATTGAGTTACAAGCATGTTTTATCAGTACTCGTTCAAACGCGCGGGGTAAAAAAATCATATTTTTTCTAATTAATAAAAAACTGTTGATTGTACGTCATAGCGTTCTGGAAATTAATTATAGTACGTTTAATAAGCTTTCAAATGACACCTCACACGAAGCAATCAGTAAAATAGAACCCGAGATTTGAACAAAATTTGATGACCGTAGGCGGCCATCCTTGTGACGTCACAGCTATATCCGTCCCCCTCTCCCTTAACTAAAACCGGCAGATTCGTACCCTGGAGACAACAAGGAACACATCCATACCAGTTTTAGGTATATAGAAGAGATGTCCTCGAAAATCGTGAAGGAGACGATTTTTTGCGATTTTGTCACCGTACTAATATTATCTAGTGCGAAAGACACTTGCTCTAGTTTGAGCGACAATGATAGAGATGTTTTCGTTTCCCGGTAGGCCCTGTGTCCCAACTGTAAAGCTACCACGAAAATCGAATTTCGAAGTTCGTATATTTCTGTCTCAGTAAGTGCGATATATATAGACGACATAAGTATACGAACTTCAAGTTTTGTGGTATTTTCGTGGTTATAGCTCTGTAGAGAAGTACTGCCGGGCATCCAGGACATACAACAATTTTTTGTCCCAAGCTGAAACGAGAACATGCCGTACAGAGACGGGGCTTCTATTATCGTCATATACTCCTTATACCGATCACTCACATCGCTGTATTTGTCATAATATTCGCGATGAATCTCTTTCGTTCAAAAGAGGCACAGAGCCTGGCATGATATATTATTGTATTTATATTGCACAGAATCGCGACCTCTTTCACCCTTCCCACTATTATCCAATTAAGTCATCATTCTCTTTGCGTTATTCCTGGCTGTGCCCCTAAAGGAGCCCAGGGTCCGCTTTGACACCTAATCCCAAGATATGGCATAGGCACTAGTTTTTTACGAAAGCGATTGCCATCTGACCTTCCAACCCAGAGGGAAAACTAGACCTAATTGGGATTAGACCGGTTTCCTCACGATGTTTTCCTTCTCCGAAAAGCTAACGGTGAATATTCCGTACATAAGTTCCGAAAAACTCATTGGTACGAGCAGGGATTCGAACCCACGACCACCGCTTGACAACCGCATGCCTGAACCACTAGGCTACCGTAGCTTTATTATCCAATTAACTATGCCAAAAATACAATTTTGATTTTGTTAGTAAAAATTTAATAATAGTTATTTATGATACAAGTGCGGAAAATTGGTAATTCCCAACGAGTGGCGATCACCAAAAACACGACCGTCAGGGAGTGTTTTTGATTGACACGAGTTGGGAATTACCTATCCGCACGTGTATCATACAAAATTTTACAATGCATCATGCGAGGAAATTAAAAATTATACAAAAAAGGTGAAATTTGAATTGTCATGAAATCTCATTCCCGCACGCGTGTGGGAACTTTGGCCCGAAATCCATTCCCGCACGGCCGCCCCCCGGCGCGCCGCGCCGTGCTGGCATGGAGGGCTTCCCGTGTTTGTGTTGACCCATATAAAGGCTCACTTTCAGAGCAAGTGCATTGTAAATAAATATTTGCGGACAATCTTACGCATATCAACCCAGTCCCAAACTAAGCAAAGCTTGTACTATGAGTAGTAGACGACGAGTGGGAATTGGCTCACTAATGGGTCAAATTATATTTAAAATTATTATTCTAGTATCTAACGACTCTTGTTGGTATAAATACATACTTATCAAACTTAACCTAAGCCAGGTCACGTGCACCGCGTGTTTTTTTCTTTCGCTGGCACCACGCAATATTTTTTATGACAAAATATGAATAATATGATTTATGTTTAAAAACTACTTGTTCAGCCTTAACTGTACATATAATGTAAAAAACTAGCCAAGTCTCGATGGAGCTGCTTGTTTATCTCTATAAAGTAATGAAATTTAGACAAAGTCGTACCAAGTCTCAGGCATTCTTATTATTCTTTATTTGCTAACTATATAAAATTCTACAACTTGGCAATCACACAACTTTATTGCATTAAATAATAATAATATTAATTATTATTATTGCATTAATGGATACCTAAAACTATGTAGTATTGTACAAAATTTTATTTAGTTATCAAATAAAGAATAATAAAAATGCCTGAGACTTGGTACGACTTTGTCTAGATTTCATTACTTTTTAGAGATAAACAAGCAGCTCCATCGAAACTTGGCTAGTTTTTTACAGAATGTTTTTCATGGAATTTCACTTCTTTTTGTAGAAACGTGGGCTTATTAAAGAATAATAAGAATGCCTGAGATTTGGCACGACTTTGTCTCATACTTTGGTTGGGCTCTTGTGTTTTCTAATCAGGGTCACCAGGTACTCCAGGTCTTCGATTATCCTAGTTTTTATAGTTTTCCCTTTAAGTGGCGATTAAACCCTAACTCTGTACCAAATTTCAGCTCTCTGAGTTTATGGGAAGTACTAGTTTTATTTTTATGATCATGAGTGAGTGAGTGTCATAAATGCGAAACTTTGCTTTCGCTTAACTTCGGAACTAAATGACCTACAGACTTGAAATTTTGGATTTTAAGTATGTGATTATAGCTTACTGGATGACGAAAATTTCTGCGTTCTGGTCTTATCCAGAGGTTCTCAAATAGCGGCCTGAAAATGCGGCGAAATGGTTCCAGTAAAGGATGGTACGGCAGTGTTTGCTTCGCGCTCGACTTGGCGGGGGCATTGCCGTGCCCCCAGATATATGACCGAGGTTCATTTTCGTTTCGCGGTAGGCCCTCTGCTAGCTGCTGCTGCTGTCTGACGGCGTTTGTTGAGTTGGTGTGTATGCGACTTTGCGGATTTTCACCCGTCACTGTCACTGTCAGTGTCAGTGTCAGTGAGGCAAGGCATTAATTGACTATTAATTGTCGGTTGCAATCGTTTGTGTTATGTGAATTGTGTACTTTGAGTTTCTGTTTGGTTTCCAAATTCCATAAATTGTAATATTGGTTTTGAATAGTTCATAATTATTAATAGATTATGTCTGACGATTTCATACCTTTCAATCAGAGTACGCCTGTGCAGGGTAAATGGCAAGACAGGAGACAAAGTCAACCGAGACATCAAAATAACAGATACCAAAACAGTAACAGAAGAGGGAATGGGCACAACAACAGATGGGGCAACAATTCTCAAAGAAATAGCAGCTTTGGTGTAAGTTAACGTTGCTAATGTTTTTTTAATTTACCCTTTGATTTGTACACGCTTAGGTACTACACAATGTTACTGCACCTACTGGCCAGGAAATAAGATTTTCTGCACGCGTAGCTGTCTTACCATTCCCTATTACTGCGGTGCAACATGATGATGTCCATAACATGTCCAGATTGTAAAATGCATGTCTGCAGTGCTGCAATCTCTGCATTAGACCTCATAATTTATTTTAGCATCCATTGTGGCCATCCATGTCGCACTGAATAATTCCGTATAGTAAAGTTGATGTCAAAGATATGTATAAATTCATTGCCAAGAAATGATGTCCATAAGTGTAAACATATATTTCATGACTTTGCAGACAACCTGTTGTCAATGCTGCTTTTGCTGTGTTGGTGCTGATGCCTTACCATTAAATTAGCAGTACCAGTACTATCAGTACATCAACAATCCATAATCACAATGATTTTCTTTTACAGAGTGACAGTAGTAACATGAGTTTTGGCAGAGACAAGAACAATATTGATGCATATCTACACCCTTCAATGCTGCAGGACCCTTGGGAACACCTACGGCAAGCTAGTCAATAAGTAAAATATTCTGTATATCCCCTTTTATGATCATGTTTAATAAATACAATAATGTAGGTATGTCTTTTAAAACAAACCTTGCACTTAAATGTTGAAACACTGTTGAAGAGGATGATATAATTAAAAAACAATACTCAGTTGTCACATTTTTTACAGAAAAATATATAAATTCCGTAAATTAAATACTTAATTATTAAATAGACACTTTTAATTCACAACAAACTTCTGTTATTGTTTAATTTTACACATTATTGTACACAAGTTTGCCAAAACTGACAATCAGTTTTGGCAAACTTTTTTTGCAGTGTTAACATTGCCATCCATGTCCATTATCCAGTTCTGCAGACTGTTTGTTGTTAACATTATTATGGCATTTAAAAAAGATGATAGATGGTTGTCACAAATATGATGAAGAATAGGGCACTCCATACTTCATTTAGTTAATGCAAGCTGTCTAGCCTACTTAGGTAAGATGCAGTAAAAACAAACAGTCTAAATTAGGAAAAATGGGCCCATCAAATACCTTAATACTAACATACATCCAAAAATTTTATGTAGCTGTGAAAATGTACTAAGGTCCGAGTGCTCGACTCTGTACCAGTATATGGCATGGGCACTCTGACAAAGTGACATGGGTTAAATTCGAATGAACAAAAATCCTCTTAGTTGGAATTTAACCCATATTGCTTTGATATAGAGTGCCCATGCCATGTACTAGTACAGTGTCGAGCACTCGGACCTTTACCTTAGCTAGTGACTCGACTACTTAGCCGGCTGCGAAATTGACCATCAGCTACGTCACAGTACATGAAGGGCACACGGAACGAACACATCTAGTCACTTTTTAATTACATTTTTATCTCAACATATAGAGCTCGTTATCTGTTATGAATTATGATTATGAACTACGTATTGACATTTTTTTCTCTCATTAAAAAAAAGTGACTATACATGTTCTTTAGGTACGTGTACCCTTCATATACAGCGTAATTTCAAGGGGAATTTCCCCGTGCTGTTGGATGACAAGGTTTTCCATCGGGATCGTACACTTATTTGCCACCATCATGCTATTAAAAATAATTTGGGGGCCGTAAGTCGACCTGGTCGCTATTTCACTAAACTGACAACTCTCATCTGACTGACATTTCAACTTAGTCAACGAACAGTCAGCAGCAGAAGTAGCTAGGCGGGTCACGTGATCAAAATGACCTACACACGACTAATGTCAAGAGGATAAGAAGTGCCTAGATCCCCGATTACCTAGATTGGACCCGATTCTACGTGCACATGGCTTAAATAGCCTAAAACTAATTTGTCAAATTTTTGACATAATTTAGGCGGCGGATTAAAAACGACATGTTTATAATGGCATTTTGCGCTAAGGTTCTTAAGGTGGGTAAGTTGAATAAACCGCCTAGGCGCCTAAAATAAGAAACGTCAGATTCAAATTAGCGCTGTCATTTGATTATGACAGCTGCTCATAGAATAGCAAAGTGTTTTAGCGACACCTATAAATAAAATTAGGAAGTTTAGAGGCCACTGTAGAATCGGGTCCATTGAGCGTGTTATTTTGCGTACCTATTTCTGCTGCTAAGACTACATTGCTCTGATCATATGATAATAACATGAATAACATGAAAGACTATCCAAGTTACTTAAAAAGTTTGCGCTCAAAGTACCCACCCGCGTTCCGCGATAACATTGTCCACTATTTAGCAATAGCATAAGTCTTTGCCGCACCAAACTAGGCTCCCACTCGCCGGTGCCCCGCCTATACAATAAACTGAGCAACAATTCAGAGCCGACCCCATTATCATGGTCGACCTTATCACACGATAAGTGACAAGATAGAGCGTCCGTCACCGGCTGACACCGTTCGATAGAACGAGACGACGCTCCTATCTTGTCACTTATCGCTTGATAAGGCCGACCATGACACGCGGTCTGACCCCGTATTATGGTCGACCTTATCACGCGGTCTGACCCCGATTACTGTCATATCAATTTGCACCAGTTTTAGCCCTCTTATTGTTCATTTAGTTCTAATTTTATTATTATTAACTACTATTGAGTCCCTTACTGTACCTAAGTCTCTTTAAATTTTATTTTTAAAGTGCGATGCTTTCTTTAATGCAGCCATCCTGTGTTAACCTATAAGTAATTGGTGGCGCAATTCAATTTAAACCAATGTTGCTTCTGTTTATTGTTGCAGCTGTTGGTGATCCTTAATAATAAAAAAATAAATAATTATGTAACGATACTTGACCAGCGACCGCCTAGGCTGGTCGAGCCAGCACTGGCCATCCGAGAAACGTTACGTTCCTGGGCTGGTTATAGTGCTGACCCTGCAAGGGGGTTTGTACGTACGAGGCCACGTTTCACTGCAGCTGTAGGTAATAGTTGAAATAGGGGCGTCGTGTATCCATATAGAGATCAATAGCAGTAACGAATCTATGGAATCTTAAATCCAATAGTTAGTCGCATTTTGGTATACACTTTTTGGTTTCCCATTCTCTATATAGGCCAGGGTTGCACCAGCATATGCATTCGGTGCTGGCGTGCCACGTGGCGCTGTGGAAGGTCCGAGGTGGGCAGGAGGGCTCCAGTCCGCAGCCGGGGCCGCCTGGGTGGTACTCGTCTGGTGGGCAGTGCACGGGAGCTGGAAGAAACAGTGTTATAGTCAGGGGATGTTGAGGAATATATTGAGCTCACAATTATATAACTTATATAACCCCTAAAACTGCTCCTTTAGTTTGGGTTAACTCCTTTTTTACTTAATTTTGGTGTTTAGGGCGAAAACTCCTATATCTATACTGAAATTCAGCTACCTATGTCAAACGATCTTTGAAAAAACTGACTGTGACGGACGGACTGTGAGTGATCGCAACGTTACAACAAACTCTTGTACCTACCTATGTGTAGCAACTGCACGTAAAGTCGACTTCGACTTCATCGATTTCTATTAACGTTTATTGACCGTTGTCAGTAGGGTAGGTATTCTATAGGAGTGTTTGACTCTGACTCTCAAATGTAACTTTTGTAGTGCAACAAATTTTCAAAAAAGATGATCGTGGCTATTACTTGTGATAGGTAGGTTAGTTATCAAGAGCCGATCGGGCCCTGGGTTTCGAAGCGACCAAGAAAAGGAGGAGAGCAACCAAGAAAAACATTGAAATATGAGGAAGAGTGGTGGCAAAGGCGCTGTTACCGCTCGGCCACGACTTTGGTCTTAAGCGACCTGCGACCAGCGTTTTATCTGTTCATTGCGCGGTCGAGATGCGCAACGCACTGTGGTTAGTTGGGATCACGCGCAATGCACAGATAAAACGCTGGTCGCAGGTTGCTTAAGACCAAAGCCGTGGCCGAGCGGTTAGTGGGCAGACCGCTGCACTGGCTCCATAAGTAATCAGACCATGTTGCAGTAGTAAAATCTGGGAAAAATAAACCGTTAGTGGACAGACCGCTGCACTGGCTCCATAAGTAATCAGACCATGTTGCAGTAAAAAAATCTGGGAAAAATAAACCGTTAGTGGACAGACCGCTGTACTGGCTCCATAAGTAATCAGACCATGTTGCAGTAGTAAAATCTGGGAAAAATAAACCGTTAGTGGACAGACCGCTGCACTGGCTCCATAAGTAATCAGACCATGTTGCAGTAAAAAAATCTGGGAAAAATAAACCGTTAGTGAACAGACCGCTGCACTGGCTCCATAAGTAATCAAACCATGTTGCAGTAGTAAAATCTGGGAAAAATAAACCGTTAGTGGACAGACCGCTGCACTGGCTCCATAAGTAATCAGACCATGTTGCAGTAGTAAAATCTGGGAAAAATAAACCGTTAGTGGACAGACCGCTGCACTGGCTCCATAAGTAATCAGACCATGTTGCAGTAGTAAAATCTGGGAAAAATAAACCGTTAGTGGACAGACCGCTGTACTGGCTCCATAAGTAATCGGACCATGTTGCAGTAGTAAAATCTGGGAAAAATAAACCGTTAGTGGACAGACCGCTGCACTGGCTCCATAAGTAATCAGACCATGTTGCAGTAGTAAAATCTGGGAAAAATAAACCGTTAGTGGACAGACCGCTGCACTGGCTCCATAAGTAATCAGACCATGTTGCAGTAGTAAAATCTGGGAAAAATAAACCGTTAGTGGACAGACCGCTGCACTGGCTCCATAAGTAATCAGACCATGTTGCAGTAGTAAAATCTGGGAAAAATAAACCGTTAGTGGACAGACCGCTGTACTGGCTCCATAAGTAATCAGACCATGTTGCAGTAGTAAAATCCGGGAAAAATAAACCGTTAGTGGACAGACCGCTGCACTGGCTCCATAAGTAATCAGACCATGTTGCAGTAGTAAAATCTGGGAAAAATAAACCGTTAGTGGACAGACCGCTGTACTGGCTCCATAAGTAATCGGACCATGTTGCAGTAGTAAAATCTGGGAAAAATAAACCGTTAGTGGACAGACCGCTGCACTGGCTCCATAAGTAATCAGACCATGTTGCAGTAGTAAAATCTGGGAAAAATAAACCGTTATTGGACAGACCGCTGCACTGGCTCCATAAGTAATCAGACCATGTTGCAGTAGTAAAATCTGGGAAAAATAAACCGTTAGTGGACAGACCGCTGCACTGGCTCCATAAGTAATCAGACCATGTTGCAGTAGTAAAATCTGGGAAAAATAAACCGTTAGTGGACAGACCGCTGTACTGGCTCCATAAGTAATCAGACCATGTTGCAGTAGTAAAATCTGGGAAAAATAAACCGTTAGTGGACAGACCGCTGCACTGGCTCCATAAGTAATCAGGCCATGTTGCAGTAGTAAAATCTGGGAAAAATAAACCGTTAGTGGACAGACCGCTGTACTGGCTCCATAAGTAATCAGACCATGTTGCAGTAGTAAAATCTGGGAAAAATTGGCAGCGTAAAATAATGATGAATTTACAGGTATTTCTATTATTCGTTTATCATTTCGTCCGATTCTTTTAGTGTAGGTTTAGGCGAGTGTTGGACTTCCCTAGACGGCTGACTAATATGTCGGAATTTTCACACAATACGCGCTGAATCACGGACTGATTCACAAATTACATTTTTGAAATGTCTTTCAATCTATACGAGTAGCTGCGACTCCCTTTAAAAGGCTACGCGACCCCTCTGGGTCTACCTACGACTACAATAATGAGAGTGAGGATCCGGATTTTGTTTCTTGCTGTCAACATAAGTAGTAGGTAGGTAAAATTAGTAATGCGTTTGTAACGCGCTTGTGCCTCCTCAACCCCGCTATTATGCAACTTTTTTTTTAACCTTACCTCACCCGTAACACCAATATCTCGCCGCTGCGATGTAGATAGGTACCCAGCGTAATCAAAGGTCAAGTTTCGTTAGGCGTGACGGGTGAGGCAAAGCGTATTATCGCGTTCCGAATAACAGCCCTGGTTGACCAGTGAGGTGTTTTGCGACGCTTTCATGAATTATATCATTGTTTTAGGGAATTTCACCCCGGGCTGTTATTCGCTACGCGCTAATACGGTTCACCCCGCCGGTCACCCGTCACGAAACTAGACCTTTGATTACGCTGGGTACCTATCTACATCGCAGCGGCGAGATATTGGTGTTACGGGTGAGGTAAGGTTAAAAAAAAAGTTGCATAATAGCGGGGTTGAGGAGGCACAAGCGCGTTACAAACGCATTACTACTACTACGCTTAGTTACTTACTACGTATCGCGATGTCAAGATATAGGTAGGTTTTTTGTAGGTGAGCGTCGAGGTAAGCTTAAAACAAGTTACGGAATAGGGGGCTTTTAAATTATGGCACCAAGGCCAATTAATAAACATAAGCAAATCCAGTCCGCCTCAGTGAAAAGAAAATTGTACCTACTTACTTAAAGAAATCACCACTATTACCAGACCTGTTGCTGGTCACGTTTTAAAATAAACCCCACATTTGGAAATAATTATATCCATTATCAAGCAATGAAACCTAAATGTTGTCTGGTACTGGTATACAGAATCTTATGGCGTTAATCTAACGTGTTACTGCGCAATAAAGTTAATATAATAAATATAACACCTAATTACCTACCTATTTACCTAACCGTGGAAATGATGTCCTCGGAAAGCTAGGTCGGGGAAATCCATCTCCATCCGCTTCCTACATATGTGCGTCGTTACTGGCTATGATCTAACCAGCTCGTGACCATTGTATTATAAGCATCCGGTTTGTTTTACAAATTAGGTACTTATACTAATTGGAGAGAAAAAACTTCGAGTTGCTAAATGCTTGCGCCATGTGGTCACTTTTGTGAGACAACCTTATTAGGGAAAAGTTTCGTATACAGGGCTGTTATTCGCTACGCGTTAACCCATTCAGGGCCCGTGACTCAGCGTATGGGTCATGTTAAAACAGTCGCGCAGGGCCCGTGACTCACATGTGAGTCGTGAATAAATTCTGATTTAAACATAAACAAAACGTAATATGACGAAATAATATAAGTATAATTTGAACTAACAACCATCTTATAAGGCATGTTGAAAAACATAATTGTAAAAATGTTTTTTTTTAGTGAAACAGGGTCTAGAATATTCAAGTTTGGTTTACTGGAAGTGTAATATAGTAAATATTCTGAAATTCGAGATACATACGTGTCCCAAGCAAATGGATAAATCTACATTTCAAAAATATCAAAAATATATGTATGCCTGAAGTTATTGACATGACTCAAGGTATGGGTCACCGTGGCCTGGCGCTAATTGTAAAAACTACACATATCTTCATAGCACGCAAAAATAAACTTTATAACTTGGTTTTAAAGCTTATTTCATGACAAAACTCGTTGCAAATTGTACCTTTTTACAATGGATTACTGTTTGGATGGTAGCAAGCAACATTTCTAAGGACCAAACTTATTACCATGCCAATTTTTTTTGTTTCATTATAAAAACAGGGCGGCTTAAACTGTCACCAACTAAATGGTATATTGTATTATCACAACAGTGTGTGAGAAATATTTACAAGAAAAGATTTTTTCTGAACCCTATAATATAATAATCAGAGTGGAGTCGCAAGAGCGGAACCTATGCTCCAGGTTGGAAGTGTAAAATGTCATAACGCCGGTGGCCCTTGAACGGATTACCGGGATCTGGCGCGCCGCAGACTCACCTCTCGACAACCTCACAGCCGCTCAGACGTGTTGCTCCATTGTCGCACTGTGAGTGCGACTGTTTGTGGGGCCCACTTAACGAGTTGGCAAGTCACCGCCTGCCTTTTCACAATTTTGAGACTTATTGTCACGGCAGGTGTCCGCTAGTCTCCTCCCATAACCCATTTTTCAGACCACCCACCATTCAACCCAATAACCCATGACCTTAGTTTCCATCGCAGCACAGTGTTGCACTGCAATAGTCTTTGCACCTGGCGGGGACCATCACCGGGTGTATCATGTTGTGCGCTCGGAAATGGCATCCGCCATGTGTATCCCTTTCCGCTTTAGATTATTTTTGTTTTAAAGGGCCTCTGCGCTGTTGGCTTCGGCCCCACGCATGCCTTCCAAAAGTCCGGGACCCCATGGTCCCGAGATATGGAAAGAACATACAATAATAATAATAATAATAGCCTTTTATTTCCAATATCTAGATTACAAATTTGATTACACCTAGTTTTATAATTTACTATATAACAAATTACAATACTATTCTATGTGCATATCGACGGTGGAAATTTCAAATGTCGTAAGGGACAAATGCCTACTTTTGAGGGGAGCCAAAAAACAAAACTCCATTTAAAAAAATATATAACTTTGAAACTACTCATCCTATAAAGATGAATCTTAGATGTATACTTTTCAAATAACGTCATCTACACTAACCTATTAGTCGCATAGCAATAAATGCAGTTGTTCAGAAAATAGTGTCCCTTACGACACTAAAATACGACGAAAAAATATGAAGAAAATGTGTGTTACGCGTCTGAAAAAACAATAGTTATGTGACAAAATCTCTTACGCCTTCCAACTAAATTATAATTTTATGTCGTAACTGCGTTAATACTAACGTCCACTACGAATTCCTTGTTGTAAAGTCATTAAAGTTTCGAGGTAAGTGAAGTAAGTACGTAGTTAACTGTATGAAAATAAAGATTTTTCTACTAAATTTATTGTGTTCTAAGCTTTTCGGATGCGGGAAAGTATAAAAATGTTATAAGACTGATTAATGTTTTTATTTTTCCAAATAAATGTGTGGAAACAATTAAACATAACGAAACGTAATGAAACAGTGATATAAGCTACATCTTACATTTATATAACAGCACTACAAAAGTAGTATTCACGAGGCGTTCGAGATTTTCCATAAGAAATTCCAGAGGATGTATTTATTGACCTTATTGAATCTTAGAGCGCCTCGAACAGTTGTCTCGAGAGTGGGTTTCAAGCAGCAGCTGCAGTGCTATTATAAGCTATTCAAAATCACAATCAAGATAATCAAATACTTAACTAAACACCTAGTGTTCTGCATCAAGTCAGAAACAGGTGTATTTCTTTGTTACATGTACATTATTGGTAACAAGTAAAAAGTACACAAATCTAAACAACATTATAATTATATGCGTCATACATATTTTAATATATATTAATGATTTGTATTTTGCTTTGCATTGCTCATAGGAATGACGTTTATTTGAAATCTGTATGACCTTTATAAATAAAAGGAACATTCTACACGAGTATCACAAGTGAATTCTTTTGTATTTTAAGATTGAGATCAATGGGAATGTCATTTCTTTTTAGTGCCTTACAACATAGGAATTTCAAAATTATTGAGACATACGACCTTGCGCTTAAGACCACGAGACGACAAGAAAGTATATTTGACCGATACAACACAGTATTTTAAATACGAAGCAGTTACGACAAACTTAACCATCCCATAACTTTTTTATTAGGAGTCGTATCGAGAGACCGATACTACAGACGGATAGAAAAAAATATACTGATTCCAATGTTATATTTAGTGTACTTACGACAAAATGTCCTTTACGACATTTGAAATTTCCACCGTCGATATAATTAATTTTTATAAATCGAATAATAAATTATACAATGTGCATATTTTTAAGTACCTAATCTATTTATAATAACTATTTTGATATTAATCTATTGGTTTATCCATTTCTGGACATAGGCCTCCTCCATCTTTTGCCATAGGTCTCTGTTTGCCGCGATGCGGGGCCAAGTGATACCAGCCACGGCCACGATGTCGTCTCGCCAGCGGCGGCTGGGGCGGCCTCGCGCCCGTTGGCTGTCCCTTGGGTACCAGTGTAGTAGCTTTTCACTCCATCTTCCGTCTGTGGTTCTGGCCGTGTGTCCTGCCCATCTCCATTTTAATCGGCACGCCATCTCTGCCGCGTCAGCTATATTAGTTCTATTGCGAATTTCTGTGTTTTTAATTCTATCGCTCAGTCTTAGCCCTAACATGCTCCTTTCAGCCTTTCTTTGGAATACTTGCAGCTTTTTTATAGTTAACTTAGTAATGGGCCAGGTTTGACATCCGTAGACTAGGGTGGGAGTCACAACAGAGTCCATTACTTTCTTTTTAAGGTTAATAGCCATCTTCGACTTGAATATATGTTTGTATGACCAATAAGCGCTCCATGCTTTTTTTATTCGTCGCTCTACTTCAGTTAAAGGGAATCGGTCTTGAAGGCTGATGTTCTGGCCCAGATATATATATTCGGTTACATATTGTATTGTAACTGAGTTAATGTAGATAGGGTCATGTTTACAATTGGTCATCACACAGGTCTTTTCCGGGTTCATTTCTAAACCGCATTTTCTGCTTTCGAGGTCTAGTGAGTCAAGCATGTATTTGAGATCTTCGTGGTTTTCTGTCAGTAAAACAATATCATCCGCGAAACGTAGGTGATGAAAATACTCTCCGTTGATTTTTATACCTCGGTTTGACCATTGAAGTTTTCTGAGGATATCCTCTAGGAGAGCCGTGAATAAATTAGGCGATATTGGGTCACCTTGCCTTACGCCACGTTTGACCTCAAACTCTTTACTCTTTCTTTCTAATCTTACAAACGCCTTGCTTCTTTTATATATTTCTCGAATTACGTTAATGTATTTGATTTCGATGCCTTGTTTTTCTAGTGCGGCCCATAAAGCTCCATGTGATATTGTGTCGAAGGCCTTTGAGTAGTCGACGTATGCTATGTAGAGGCTTTTTCCGTACTCTTTATACTTCTCTATTATTTGTCTTAACGTAAATATGTGGTCAATAGTTGAGAAGTTACATCTAAAGCCAGCCTGTTCTACGGGTTGTTGTGAATCAAGAAATTGCAGCATTCTATTTCGCAATATGCTAGTGAATAACTTGTAGACGCATTGAAGGAGACTTATCGGTCGGTAATTATTTATTTTGTGTGGGTCACCTTTTTTATATATAAGAGTAATCACCGATGTTTCCCATTGTTCTGGAATGACTTCTTTTTCTATAATTTCGTTAAACAGTTTCGTTCATAACGGTGTTAATGGTTCCTGGATTGCTTTCACGACATCGTTCGTTATTCCGTCATCTCCCGGACTTTTCATTCCTTTCAGAGAGTCGATGGCTTTGCGTATTTCACTTTGAAGCAGGGGTGGTACACTTTGACTTCCTAAGTGGTTGTGGTCTGTGGTAAAGTTCTGTTGGTCGGTTTTGTAGAGTTCCTGATAGTACGTAGAGGCTAATTTTGTTATGTCGTCCCGGTTGGTAAGTTTCAGTCCGGTGTCGTCTTTTAGACATGGTATCCACGTTTTATGGTCTTTTAGTCGTTTGAGACCCCTTTTCGCCGATCCCCTTTTGACGAGTTCTTCTTCGATTATTTTCATTTTATAGCTTAATTTGGCGTTTTTAAGCTTTTTTCTTATTTTAGGGTACAATTTACGAAGCCTTCTTTTTTCATGGGCAGTTTTTCTTATTATATTTTTTAGCGTTGTTCTTTCTTTTATTAGTTCTTGTAAGCATTCTGTCATTATCACGTTATTCTTCTGTTTCTCTGACGTGTGAGGTAACTTCTCAGTGCAACTTTTAATTTTATTATTTATAGTCGAGTACGTTTCTTGGACGTTGGTGAGATTTACGGACTGTATGGACTCTGAGAAAATATTTTTAATTGATTCTTTTTCGATGACGTTGAATCCCGTGTTCTTTGTTTTGAATTTCTTTCTCGATATCTTGTGCTTGTATCGAAGTGAATATGTTGCCCGGACAAGCCTGTGGTCCGTTGGGTGCGAGGTATTAATAACTTCAACGTTTTCTATAGCTCTTATGTTGTCGCTTCGCGTTATTACTGAACCCTATAATTATATGAAAATAACAGCACCCTCTTGACAATGATCATCTATTTCTGATCAGGCTTTAAAATGTTCATTCTTAGTTTCTTACAAATATCAACAAATTAGTAAATATATATATTTTAATATTGTAGTAAACAGTTGGTTAGTAAAGATGTTGCATAATATTGTCCAACGGACCGGATTCATAAGCGGCAATTTCTTTGACGTTCGCGCCAGGCCCCGAGACCCATAAGCTGAGTCACACGTTTTAGCTGAAAACGGTTTGTATGGTGGCCCGGCGTGTTGTGTACGCTTCGTGGTTCGTGGCCATGAATGGGTTAATGCGCCTCACCCCGCCGGTCACCCGTCACGAAACTAGACGTCTACCGACGCTTAGTTACTACGCATCGCGGTAACATGATATATTTGTGGGTGAGCGTTGATGTGAGCAAAAACAAGTTACAGAATAAGGGGATCAGTATAACACTTTTGGTATTCCTTACGAAAAATAAAACTAAGGGCCCGCGGTCTGTTTGTCTGTCGCATGGCTGTGTCTTTTGAACCGCACTGTCACATGTAGGAACTGGAAATTTACAACATATGCTATTGACGCTCAAATAACAAAAAATAAATATAGTTGAGTAAGCTGAAACGTGTTGCTTTCTCGGATTTACGATTATGTGGTGCAGAGCCCTTGTGTAAGTCCGACTCGTACTTGATCGATTTATATATTTCATCTCAATATAACACACGTATTTGTAATAGGTAAATAAACAACAATAACAAACAAATATTGCCCTAGGGCGTTAAAGTAATTACTATATCCTATCCATTCCTTAACTGTTGAAACATTCTTTTGACTTAGGTTCTTATTAACAATTTGACACACGGATGCTGAATTTTATTTTAAAAACTAACGTTAATGCACTAAACCAAAAAGGTTACCGAATACTTAATAGCATTAAACTGCCCATGTACACACCTTCGCTTGTAGATTCTGCCGGTGCTGCTAAAACTGCAGAACATAGGCCACAGACCACGAACACCAAAACACATCTCATCGTTACGAACAAGTGAATGACGATCTTCTCAACATCCTATTCAATAAGTACGATACTTGTTAGTACCGACCATGTATAGTTTTGAGATTCATGCGTCTTCTAGCGCTCTTACTACCTTGAAAATAAAGTCTAGTTTGGAATACATATGCGTGGTCGGTTCATGAATATTATAATAAGCGTGAGGCAGATGAGTAATCACAGTATGACGCTATTTGCCGATGAGGTTATCGAAATTAACGATTAATTTGGATTGGAGCATACAGATGTAAACAATGGATGGTTTATCTCCGCAATGTCAACCTTGTTTTTACAAGCTGTTTTTAGTTGCACTTTTCGTATCTATACTGTAAGTGATTTAAGTTGTCCGCCACAATTTGCAGTCCATTTTTCAGTCACTTGCCGTTATCCGATTGAGCTGAGATTTTGGGTAACGGTATCTTTAGTTGGATGACAATTCAATATTATGGTACAGTCAGCGTCATATAGTTAATAGCAGCCAAGGTAGCCAAATATTTCGGGACACGTCTTTATTACTTACTGTAAGAATAAGGGTGTGTTACAATAGTACATTGTGATACAAGTGAGGTATGTTGATAATTACATCAGAGGCGAAATTGTTCACGCAAACCGCAGGTGAGCGTGATAAGGAAGCCGAGGATGTAATTATCAAAGCTCACGCGTATCATACGACGTTTTTCAACACATTTTGCGAGGAAAAAATCATTTTCATAAGATGAAAATGTTATAGGCCTGCCAAATTATTTTCTTTACATGAGGTAAATCATTAAGATGACAACAGGTTTTTACTCACAATTGCACACTGCCAAGAATTTCCAGTGACTTCCATTCTATTTATCACTTTTTTAGTCACCACGAGAACATTTTTGATAATAACCAAACACGCATAAACAAATTTTACAAATATTTGTGAAATAACCTCTAAACAGCCAATACAAAATAGAATAATATTTTCGTTTTAAAATGTTATCTGCATTAAAAATAAATAGTCAATGAATTAATAAAAAGGATTTAATTTGTTTAGTCGAGTAATAATCCATTTGCCGAGAACTTAAAAAAAAGCTGTAGGTACATTTTGTACAACCCGGTTAATTTAAGAATGCACCGTTTTCATGCCTATATCTTGCTGCAAGGTGCCAACGTGACTTAATCGGGATATAACCATAACACACAAGTGTTGTAATGTTATAAAACACGCGTGTTTAATATCCAGGACTATGAGCCTAAAAGCGACACAATAAGAGGTACGTTACGAGCAATAGTGTTGAAAAATAGCTTTGTATAATTGAGAATCCGAAATCCGAAATATGTGGAACTTTGTTTATGCAACGCCATCTAATCGGAACTGTTGTAAAGTGGCTCAGAATCGCAGCGTTTTATGATAATTCAGCGATTTTGAAAGAAGCGTAGCTACCAAGTTCAAAAAATGTAACCCGGCAACGGAAAAGTAATACAACGAAAGGTTTTGAACATATTTTCATGAAACATAGCTAAAACACTCGGGATAAAATTATCTATGACACAAAAAAACCGCATTTAAATCGGTTCATTCTTTTGGGAGCTCGGATACCAGAGATAGATACACAGATACACAGACACTTCAAACTTATAAGCTTACTAGCTGTGCCTGCGACTTCGTTTGCATGTTAATGTAAGGTTAACGCATTTCTTCTCTTGGAAATAGGACACATGCAGTTCTAATTTTAACCTATCATGTAAAACCTTCAATAAACCTATATATTTTAGTTAAAATGACGTTAAAACCTGTCACTCTGATATTTAAACTATTAAGAAAGGGACAAAACACGTGTTATTTATCAGAGGTATTTTAAGTTTTATGAATAATGGGGTAAAAGTTTAGTAGATGTCTGTGGCAATATATCTAACAGGTAGGACACCCGCTGCAGTATTAAATGTTTATTGATCTTCTTTTCTACATATTTTTAACACTGTGTTATGTTATATTATAAAAACTTGATGGATGACTGAAATGATCTTGAGTTCTTGAGTCACTCCGACTCTCAGGTAAAGATGTGTTTAGGAATTAATAATAGATAATCATTTCGAGTACCCATTGACCGGTAAGTGTTTACGTGGAACAAAAGATCTCTTTTTAATTTGACAACAGACAGCCAATTTATAATTTTCCTAACTATACCTAACCACTAGGTAAGTTCTACAACTATAACGCGAGTCCGAGTCCTTTTCTAATAAAGGAAATTATTAAAAATGTTAAAGCAATATGTTTATTTTTTTCATATTGCAATGTTTCAGATTGCAATATCACATTCTGGCAAATCTTTTGTATGTTCCCGCCCTTGCCAACATAATAATGTGTGTTGCAGGCTTTATGATAAAAGTATTTTCCAGTATGTTGGCCAATTTCTGTGTCTCTATTGTGGTCTCTTATATTGGCTGAATGTTAACTTGACGCCGCCTTAAGGCACAGCCACACTGGCGCGGCCTGCGGTGGCGGACAATATTAAATTTGAAACCGGCGGACAAGTTTACTATTGTCCGCCGCGGCCAGGCCGCGCCAGTGTGATGCAGGCCTAATACTGACGCGCTTCATAATTAACGTTTATAAAAGGCCCGTTCTATACTGATTTCATACATACTGTTTATTGCTGATAAATATGTATACTGACAAACCAGCGCGGCTATCACAAAACGGCGCGGGAGCTCTTTTGATTTTTCTCCAACTATCCGTCTCTCTCTTATCAGATAACTTAGAAAGAGACATATAGTGCGAGAAAAATCGAGAGAGCTCGCGTGCCGTCTTGTGATAGCCGTGCAGTATCGTGACAATTAAATACTCAGCGTGTGATTCAATCTTGCAGAAACTCAAATAGACTTTGGCTGAACGCAAGAACAGCGCTATCACCATGCCATTAAAAAAAAGGAAGAGAGTCAGACTTTTGACATTTGACGTTATTTTGTTGAAATTTGTTGATACATTTATTGAAATTACGCCTCAATACGAATTTATCGCATATAAGTTTCCATATCAGAATCGATTATTTTTTTACGCTTTAGAATTGGATATGCGCTTTGTGAAGGTCCATCATCACAACACCGAATCGAAATTATTAATATTCGATAGTTATGGCAAGCCCGCCATTTTGACGTCACTGACAGTTGACAGATAGTGCGGCTACGATTTCAAGCAGAAGAAATTAATAATTGAATGAGGTCAAATGTTTCCGAAAATTAATTAACCGTCGCAGTCGGATAAAAACTATCCTAAACGGAAGCTAGAGTAATAATGTGCTTATGAAAAAAGTTACATATTTTTCCGTTCATGGGAATCTGAAATCATCGGGGGACACAAAAATGGTTAGTTTAATACTGGCTGATTCTTTTTTTAATTTAGAGATTTATTATAAGTGAGAGATGAGAGATAACACCCCTCTGTTGCGTCGGGGGTTAAAAAACATAGACTGCTAATATTTCGGCTCTGCCGTACCTACCCAGGCAAAAGTAAGCCAAAATGCCGTCTAGAAAAGCAACGTGAAATGATAATATTACAGTATCTATGTAACATTTCACCATAATATTAGAGAGATGTGCACCGTGTTCAACATTACTGAAACTTCGATAGACTGACAGCAAAGTTTGACGATACGGGTCCTAAGCAAACCAAAGTTGCGTTGAATTTGTCAACTCGGGATTGTGTGTTTAACACTTGAGCACTCAACGTAAGTATGGGCGTGTATAGGAATTTCTAAGGCGTTTATTTGGTTTACGTTTTGAACAGCTTTTAACCCTTTCGTGCTGCATGGCGCTACACAATATATATATATATATATATATATATATATATATAGGTAGTACCTATTTCGCACGCTCGGGCGTGAATTGGAAAATGTCGTATTCTTTGAAACGTTCTGATTTCTGATTAAATTAGGAAACTTTAAGGACTGTTTTTTTATAAGTATGTGATTCTTGACTATGTGATTGTATGTCTGAATTAATCGATATGTCGCACTGGAATAGTGTAATCCCTCGTTTTACATAACAGCTATCTTTTTTCACAAAACAGCGCTATTTTGTAATACGGCGGGTAGACGATCAGGCGAATGCATACCGCTGAATGAAAATCCGCTGGAATGTGTTCGGTGCTAATCGTTCTTCAATACGACTAGCGGTAATGTAATCAGCTAGTCTTTATGTGCTGCTTTGGACTGTTTTTAGTTCCCATTTATAATACTCGCGGTGCTATCTGACATCACAGCAACAATGGCGTATTTACGTGCCGAATACAGAAAGTTCGCCACTAAAATGTACCTATAATAAACAATTATTCAAACAAAGAAAATGTGATAAATATACATGGACCGCAAACAAATAATTTCTATGAACTTCAATGTGGAACAGCCATGGACAAAGGAAAGAGTTTCAGTGTTTATAATGCAAATTAAAACGTTAAAAATGGCTCTGGATTCTGGTGTTCGGCGG
This sequence comes from Epinotia demarniana, assembly GCA_945867215.1. Lineage (NCBI taxonomy): Eukaryota > Metazoa > Arthropoda > Insecta > Lepidoptera > Tortricidae > Epinotia > Epinotia demarniana. Next base: position 13,566,965 of record OX244265.1, read on the forward strand.
AATACCCCAGAAAAATTACGTTTTTTTTCAAACATTAATTTATAACAGCGTTATTTTTGTTTGTTTAATTTTCAGATGTTATCAATCAATCAATCAATTATATATACCCCTGTATACACACTGTGTAACACCCCTGTGTTATGAACATTTTAGAGTCTCACTATGTCTTCGCCGTAAGTTGGCATACAAATGGTCATAAAAAATGACGCAAAAATAAAATAAAACTTAATAAATTAAACAAAATTATTAAATAATCATATTAATCATGCATCGTGCTCATGTCAAATTAATTAATTATTATTATATATCAATGTCTTAATGTCTAATATTCTTGTATGGAGTAGTATGCTTTTTGTACCAAAAAATGGCAAAGGCTTTTTTTAAAGTCGTTTGTTACATTGTCTTTATCTAAGATCGATCTAGGTAGCTTATTATAAACTCTAGGCGCCATATCAAATACACTTTTCGACAGTAGGGCAGTTTTAAAAGGTGGTCATATGACAAAACCCGAGTGATTTTCTTGTATTTTTAGCAGTAGTACTAGTGACCCTGTTTCATTTGTACTATCAGTTGAACTACGTGGTAGTACTACTGTCTCAGAGGGGTTTTATCTTGGTCTTGTTATTCTAAGATGCCTTATCCTTTGATGACTAATATTTTGGTGGATTTTGAGTCCACGTAATTACTAAAATGATAATATATCAGTTACACAAAAAAAAGCTGCTGTTATGAATTATTTCAAATTGTTTTCCATACTAATGAAAATAAAATGCTTGGGCTAGAATTCAAGATAATATTAGCGGGTATCATTTTTTCGTTAACTTAGAAACTAGTGTGATTTTTTACAGCTTTGCTGCAAGGGACTATACCTACTCAGGGTACCTATATGGTTTTAATTTCAACCTCCCGAGATAAATTGACAGACAGACGGACAACAAAGTGCCTGTAAGGGTCCGTTTTTTCCTTTTGAGGTACGGAGCCCTAATTAAATACCAAGTGTTAATTTTCTCCAATTTACGCAAGTGGTTGCATTACAGGAAACGAAAACTTTAGTAGCATTGTAACATTGTAAGCAATATAAATCAATGGTACGAACTAATTAGGTACGTTTATGTAATTAAAACTCCACTGAAATTGCGTCCTTGTTAGGTTAAACGAGGTTCCTACTGCGTACCACTACCTAGTTTAGTCTGTACTCTAGTTAGCCGGCTGCATTGACTCCTTGCCAAACACCAAATGGGTTATCGTACCTACTTTTTCTCAGTACCTATCTGGTAAATTGAATACACGATTGGATGTAAGTATCAAAGTCTAGTCATACATACATTCACGCCTTTATCCCTAAAAGGGGTAGGCAGAGCACATGAAACTTATGTTCCAGCGCCGCTTTTAGCATAAATGTGGGTATAAAAGATCGACAAAATGTGAAAGTCTATTCAATAGGTTAGAAAATGTGAGGATTGGCATGATGCAGTTTCTATTTCTGGGTAAGTGTATTCAAAAACTAAATTGAATTCTATGTAATTATTGATCATGGTCACAGAATTTCAAGAGAATCGGTTGAAAAATGTGCCCTGCAGAGGAAAACAGCCGAACAGCGGGGCATCCGGACATACGAACGAATTTTGGACCAAATTGAAGGATAGAACTTCGTTTCGCTTGCTCGTTCGATTAAACGCGAATAGAAATAAACTTCTTTTTTATAAAACATACGATTGTGAAAGCCAAATGTTTCGCATTTCAATTTGATTTCAATGTTGTTGACGCGCTCGTTCTGCATGACATGATCGGCAGGCGAAAGCGAGCGCGGGAAACACAATAATATTAAATGTGTTCACAATCATATTGCGTAATATATCCGTTCCGTTCCGGTGACTCATCCAGCCAGCAGTTCTGTTGCAAAGATGCGGAGGCGTTGGCCATGCCCGGGAGGACGGGTCGAAGAGGCTCATAGACATTACTCGAGGGCAGGCGGTGGTACGTAGGTATGGTACAGATCAGAGTCAGGTGTGTATGTACCTGTGTTCATATTGCGTATTATATGTTCCTATTTTCCCCCTTGTGTATTATTTCATATAGAAAACTCCCGTGAGTCTCGACATATTAAAATATAAAACGGGTCGCTCACGTCTTAAATGACGTGCAAGTCGCGCCGGCATCGCGAGTGCTCACCATTAAGGAGTATTGATTCGAAACAAGTCGAACAATATTCTACCTTAAAGACGTTTCATTAATCTTTTATTTGTTCATCATCATCATTCGCCGAAAGACTTCCACTGCTGGACAAATGTGACTGGTTCTGCTCCACCCGCATCCAGCGGACTCCTGCGACCTTCACCAGGTCATGAGTTCACATTGTGGGGGGGCCAACCCAGGCCGCGCCTTCCGGTACGTACTCGCCACTCGAGAACCTTTCCGCCCAAACGGCCATCGGTTCTACGTGCTATGTTCCCCGTCCACTGCCACTTAAGTTTAGCGATTCGGAGGGCTATATCGGTTACCTTGGTTCTGCTGCGGATAGTCTCATTTCTGATTGCTTTATTTATTCATACCCAAAATATCGATGGCTTAAAATACACAGATTTAGGTAGCTAGGTAATAAACTGTGCCGTAAATCACAACACGACGTCAAATAACCATCGTACTTTTATGGCTAATTATTCTTTAACACCAACCCATTGGTGGGGCTCGTACATCTAATTTTAGAACTTTCCACCCCTTTGAGACACCGGGGAATAATGAAACGCCTCAGCCGATCGATTTGATTTATTATCCATACATATACATAATATAACTTAGTACGTTGTGCTAGTATATGGGTCTATACGCACAACGCCAATAGTCGTTATGCTGTGTGCTGCGTAACGTCAGTATAACGCAACAATGGTAGAGTGCTGCACAGAAAAATCGGTGACATATCATGATCATCATCATATCAGCCGAAAGACGTTTACTGTTGGACATCCCGAAGAGTGCCAAAGTGACCGATCCCGCGCCACCCGCATCCAGCGGACTCCCGCAACCTTTACCAGGTCATCAGTCCACCTTGTCGGGGGCCTACCCACGCTGCGCCTTCCGGTACGTGGTTGCCACTGGAGAACCTTTCCGCCCCAACGGCCATCGGTTCTACGTGCTATGTACATATGGACATATGGATGACCCAAATCAGAGGGCTATGCAACGACTCCTGTCGTGTGTGTGGACCCAGTGTTAATGCGTTCATCAACTATTAAAATGTTACATCTGAATTTCGAACGGATATGGGATCCGGGGACCAAATGATAGTGACGTTTCGGTCATTACCTGTCTTTATATCGACTGCCACCGTCTGCCGCGCCAGGGTCATTCAAGTGCCTTAGGCACTCGTCATTACTTCATTAGCTTACTACATTTTTTTTACTGAGACGTCCAGGAGACGTCGGGATTGGCGTTCGGCGAAGCAAGCCCGAGGGATAAATAAATGTCACATCAATATCATGGTTTATCATCAAATTGTCGACACTCACTTCGTCAAATTTCACTTCAAAGTCAACGTTTCATGTACACAATTCACAATTCAGTTCGTGGAATAGACATATATTACATGTAATTTTAGATCTGGTATTTTTATTTGTCGGATGATTCATTAAATAATTGAATTATGTCATAGAAAACGTTTTGTGATTTATTGTTTCAAGTATATTTAATTAACATACAAATAACAACAAGGATTTTTATTTAAAATCAAATAAGTTGGCATAGACAGTTATCTATGGCAATTATTTTAACCTAACCTAACCGCCAGCGTGTCGACGTCACCCCGCTTCACGGGGTGCCTATTTCCGCTCTAAGGGACCTAACCTAACCTAACCTAACCTAACCATACCTACTTAATAATACAATTGTTACGGTTGCTTGTTTTTTACTGCGGGGGGCTTCGCTCCCCAAGCCCCCTAGGTTAAACCCCTGTAATCAGATGTTGTTTGTTTTAGTAATGTTGTAATAAAAAATTGAACAAATGAAATTCGTTGTTTTGTTATTCTGCAATTAAAAATTCATACAAAGTGAATCATATTCCAAATAATATTCCCTGAACACTTATTCTATGAAATAACAAAAATTTGAATAACCTGGTCATGCAATAAAATTACACCACACAATGAAAAGTTTGTCGACAAAACAAGGGACACCCCAATATCATATCAATGCTATGCAATGCAAACTAAGTACTCGGAAAGCCAGAATCAGAGTAAAATAAATCAAAGTTTAAAGTGAATTCTTTTTTTAACTTCGATCCATTTTAGTCTGAAAACGTAAGGGTTAAATGTTTAGCAATTAGTTTCCTGAAGATGTCGTGGCAATGTGGAGAAAACATTTACGTATTTAATGGCATGTCTCGGCTCTAAGCGGATCACAAGTGGTGGTTGACACGGTTTCTCGCAGGCGTTCTGTACGAATCACAACCTGTCCAGACTTTTCTGATATAACTTGACCTAGAGATTCTTAACAACTATACGGACATCTGGGGCCTTACCACGATCTGTTAACGCGATTCATTTTAGGACCTAAACTGAATCGAAAGCTGTCAGTTACATAGAAAAACTGTCACAAAATGACAGATCAAACCTAAATTGAATTGCAATGGGACGTTGTGGTAACCCCCCTGATGTCGTAATTAAGGCGAGTTACAAAGAAGCGTTGTTAATACTCCTGCGTACTCAACCGTAAGCGCTTACGACACAGGTAAAATTACGGAGGTAACATGTAAAAGAAAAAATAATAATAATACAATACAATCTTGTGAAAAGAAATAGGGTAGGTAGTTACGAGTATTTTACTATTGTACCGTGCCTATACGACCGGAACATTTTAGCATATAACCTCAGATTAAGTCGTTATTCCGGTTGGATTGAATCCTGCCTTATGCCTCTCACAGACTCAGGCCTTAAGGGTTGATTAATAATCTGGTCTGTGTTCATTAAATAGCCGCAGCAAAATAAAGAAGGAGTAAATACAAATATGTTGAGTTCTCTCCTGGATCAGGGCTGAGAATTCGCTACTGAAGCCTAATGGGTCACTAGCACACACGGTGGAAGAGAAGGCAAACTTATTTGTCCCTCTTTTTGCGGAAAACTCGCCTCTTGAGGTAGGCACGTCTATACCGCCCTTTTTACCAAATTATACGGCTTCAATGTCGATATTAAAATACACCAACGTGAGGTGTTGAAGGTGCTGCGTTGCCTTGACATAAACAAAGCTAGTGGTTCTCAGAGGGTATGTTGGGTCGGACTCAAAGTTGATCCTGGAGTCCGTGGCCGATTGGGGCAAATTCAATTTGCTTCTCACCCTGTATCCGGCTCAGGTTCGCTCGTACATGGAATATTGCTTCCACCTATGAGACGGTTCCGCCAGGTATCAGTTAGCAGCCTTGGATTCAATTGAGTGCTGAGCTCACAGACCATTTGGTAACGTCTCCACCATCTCGAACACCGACGGCGAGTAGCTTGCCTATCAGTGTTTTATCGGATGCATTTTGGAGAGTTTGCGCAGGAACTGCACAACTTAATTCCAACTTCCCTGTTCCATCACCGAACGCCCAGGCGTGGGGAGCGAATGCACCCTTATGTTGTGGACTTACCATTTAATTGCACGAAGCGATTTGCCTCGTCTTTCCTAATGCGAACTAACTAGGGAATGGAATTAGAACTACGATCTAGGTGCCTTCAAAACAAGAGTGAATAGGCTATTACTGAACCAGTGAGCTTCATCTGGATGCGGGTGGCGCGAGATCGGTCACTTTGGCACTCTTTGGAGTAGGCCTATGTCCAGCAGTGGACGTCTTTCGGCTGATATGATGAGCTTCATCTTAGGCTCTGTCGTCGCTTACCATAAGGTGGAACTAGGGTCAATCACTGGACGGTTTTTTATAAAAAAAACATTGACAGTTTTGTACGTACCTATATCTATATAACTGCTGTTGACTCTTTATAAACCTTTGCATTTGATATCAAGCACATTAGGTGTTTTGCAGTTCCTATCAGTGAATCTTTTTTAAAGGCGCTTGCAACCGTTCGTGCGCGGCGGACTTACGGGGCATGAGCAATAAGATAAGGCGAGAGAGAGAATAGAATGTCTCGCTCTATCTATAGGTTAGGTCACATATGCCGCCGCGCTCTGACGATTTTGTATCTCTGTCAAAGTCAAAGCAGCTCATAATAATAACTATGCCGCCAAATTAAACAATATTTTCGCCGAGGCATTAATTACCCACACATTTTCACACAAAGTGAAATGTAGAGTGTGTAGTCAAACAATTCTCCCTCACTTCGTTATTGAAATTAACCATCTCTTGTTACATGCTTAAACTTTTAAAATAACTTGCGAAGTAAGAAGCAATGTTCAAACAAAATAATTACTTCATTACTCGTAGCTTAGATCCCATTATGCGGAATGACCACAAGCTAAATTGAAATTTCCCCATCAAAGAACGATGTCAGCATTGCATAACCGTAATACCCCGGAACCAGGCAAATTGCTTGCTTGCCTGACAACTGCGATTAAACAGTAGGTACTACCTATTTAGCCTAACAACAACTTGGATAAAGTTTAAGAATACATAATAAGTTTGGTTATTTCAGGAGTCATAAATCTAAAATTATGTCGCTCAGCTCAACTACATTATTTACGAGAGTAGGTATAGGTATGTTGTTTTGTGTGGGTATATTGTTGGTAAGTCTAATACAGATCATTATTATCATGAATTATATAGGTAGTTGTAGGCAAGTACCTATTGTGAATATTAATAAATAATGGAGGGATGTAAGAGAAGAGGTAGACCAAGGAAGAGGGGGATGGACTGCGTGAGAGACGATATGAACAGGAAAGATGTGTGTGATGAGTTGACGGGCGACAGAGAGGTATGGAAGAAAAAAACATGCTGCGCCGACCCCAAGTAAATGGGATAAGGACAAGCGAATGATGAATAACTATGACTGACTATTAAACCAAGAGGACTCAGGAGGCCCAACTACAGGAGGTACAACTTCTTTAATCGTTTGACTCTTTTCAATCTATTTATCGATTCAAAAAAATACAATTCACTGCCTGGCCTGGCGATTGATCTGTTAGTACAAACCAAATATTTGAGAGCTAAGGTAATAAAATGTTTCATGGATTCATTATAGATTTAGTACCCTGAAGCCTGTTGAGTTTGGAGGTTCATAAATTAGTAAAACTACATTGTTTAATTTCGTCTAACCCTTCAGAGGATTGATTTATAATATAAAATTAACCTAACTACGACTATAACTTAGAAAACTTGAAAAACCTCCGACATTTTCATTTCAAAGTCCAATATCTCAAAAACGGCTGAACAGATTTTCATGAAACATGGCTAAAACAGTCGGAATAAAATTATCTATGACAAAAAAAAACCGTCTTCAAATCGATCCATCCGATCCGTTCGGGAGCTATAGTACCACAGACAGATACACAGACACACAGATACACAGATACACAGACAGACACGTTAAACTTATAACACCCCTCTTTTTGCGTCGGGGGTTAATGAAATGCAGAGTAACTAAATACCATCGCAATCAAAACTGATTTCAATCCGCCGAGTTAACTTTTAAGCAATCGGTTTATAAGTTTTGTAGTAATCAGTTTTACTTAAGGGGCTCCCATAATTGGCGTATGGGATCGTACCTTTGATCTGAATCTCTTAGATTTCTTAGGTATTTTTGTAGCTTATTATGTTAACAACAACGGCTTTAAGCAATATAGTATCCCATATTTACTTCAAAGTTCATTGTTTTCGAGATATTTGGCATCAAAGTTGAACAATTTTAGGCCTAAAAACCGGTTTCTGGCCATAACTTTTGTGTTGATTGGTTTAAAATGAAAACCCTGGACCAGTTTTTAGGGACGTCACAGACGAACCCAAATATGTAAATTTCGTATGTGTTAGATCTTTCACGTCAATATAGATACAAAATAAGTGTTATTGTAGACAATGTTTAAAAACATCATACAAAATTAAGTATTCATTTGTTTCAAAATCCGGTAGACCAAAATGGAGATAAAAGATTGAAGAACTGATAACCGTTTGATTTATACTTCTATCTGTAGTGCAAAAGTAGGAGATACGATTCAAAACTTGTCAAAAATCGATGGAAACCTCGGGTAGCCCCTTAATAACTTTTAATAAAACATAATGCTTTAGTAGAGATGAATTACGTTAAAACATTGACGGCTGTTCACATATGTATGTGTAATACGAGTACCTAGTTGTCGATCGATATTTTAGTAACAACACAATTGACTAGTCAATCAATCAACTGTGTCATCAAGATAACGAATGGTACAGACTACAGACCTTGCTTGGAGTGTCAATTATATAAGTAACAAATGGTATTGCTAACTGCCTTTTTAGGGTTCCGTAGGTAACAAGGAACTGTCTGTCTGGGGCTTAGCTCAATGCACCTTACTACAAGAAAGCTGGAATTTGGTATGAGTATATAAATCAACCATCACGCAGATAAAATGGTAGAATTAAATAATCAAAAAAAAAGTGTAGGTACTTCCACTACGTCATGTAATTTTTTTGACCCCCGACCATGGTGTGGTGTATCGTCGGGTAACTTTAATGTTTCTAAGAACCATTTTTCAACACAGTGATCCGTTTGGGTGACCTTCGGACTAATTAATAAGCCCTAATTAAACAGCAGACGCAACCGCATCATTTAGTTGGCGTGCGCGTGTCGATGTAACAGCAGGCAACCACGGAACCCTTCACTGCACGTGGCCCGACAGACACATGGCCGGTTTTTTCTTAATTCATCGAGCAAGGTTGTATGATACAGTTTTGAATCAAGTAGGTATTTGTGATATTTTTTATACCTCGATAATATCAAGCAATACAAGCCCATAATCCCAATATTATTATTTTTGACGTCTGATAATATCAGATAGAAATGATTTTTTCTTCGCCCTTTTCCCTGCTCTGCCCATATATTTTTTCTATAGAATAATGGCAAAATGTTTACTCCTATTAAATAAATTGTACTATCAAGTAAAGTCCCTGAAATTTAATCAAAGATTCGTGAACTCAAGTTAATTCTTAGCAATACTACGGATTGCTACGAATGGACGCTTATAGCTACGAAAGGTTAGAAAACATTTTAGAGCTCTGTAAATTCAGAAGTATTGATGAATGTTAAAGAAAAGATCGCTATCCATACTTATATTATACTAGCTTCTGCCCGCGGCTCCGTCCGCGTGGAACTTGTTTATATCGCAGCTCCACACACACTTTCACCCCCTTGGGGGATGATTTCGGGGATAAAAACTATCCTATGTCCTACCCCGGGACTCAAACTATCTCTATACCAAATTTCACTTAAATCGGTTCAGCTGTTTAAGCGTGAAGAGGTAACAGACAGACGGATAGACAGACAGACAGACACACTTTCGCATTTATAATATTAGTATGGATGGATAAGTGGAAAGGTCTGTGAGATTGTAGCTTTGTAAGTTAACATATTTTCGTAGATATTAATCTAGTACCGCTTATACGATTTCAAATACACTTTCACGTGCGTTTAGAATGGACTAGTGTAGTATAAAATCATCACTTTTTGGAGACATAATAACATAACCTCTTCTATTACCCATCACATTCGACTACAGAAGTTTGAAATTAAATTATGTATGATATTGAAAACGAAAAGCATTTATTGCGCGCTAGCGCATCGCTAAATATGTGACAGCGTAAAACGTTGATATTCTGATCTGATTAAATTGGAATATGGCATAAATAGGAGGAGGCTTCGATCTTCACTAATATTATAAATGCGAATGTGTGGCTGACGTCTGTCTGTTACCTTTTCACGCTTAAACCACTAAACTGATTGAGATAAAATTTTGGTATGGAGATAGTTTGGGTCCTGTGTAAGAACATAGGATAATTTATATTCCGGAAATCGGACCTTAAGAAGGTAAAATGGGGGGTGAAAATTTTATTGTATTCCCAACTACACTCATTAGCAGAGAAAACAGGTATACGTTGTTGATATATAAATTCAATAAAATGTATACACGTTTTTGGGCTCATGAGTGTAGATTCTACCCACTACAGTTTGGGCATGAAATCGTTTCACCGCGTCGCGATGAGACGGTGGAAATAAATATAATTTTGGGAATTGCCCCAATCAATCCGGTCGGTCCACGACGGGCCACGCCATTTCCAAATTAAGGGCTTTGTCGTATTAGTCGGATTCTTCGTGATGTTTGTTTATTTTAGTGGTTGGAATCAGTTAATGTTAGTCCTGCGCTGTGATCTATTTTAAAAGTGTGCATTTTTAGTTTTCCTTGTTATACAATGTCAAAGCTGTGAATCCCCTACCTATGCTGACCGTCCTGTATATTAAGTAGGTACTAAGTAAATGAGTACATATACTAAAATTAAAGTCGGTCTTTTTTTTATTGTTGGAGTACAGTGACAGTAATATCACAAATACCTATACACTTTAGTTTCATCACCAAATGTGAATTTAAGCAATATTTTTCGTAACAATGAAACTTTGTTTTAATGTTGGAAATGTTTCTCAAAGTAAGACGAAAATATAAGACCTTATTTAAATGAAGAGCCATTATCATTATAAATTAGCGGCCTTAAGTGAACACTTTAATGGGATATGAAAGCTTTCATAAAAGAGCTTATAATCTCGACCAACTTTATGTAACTAAAGCAAAACTTCTATTAGACTTAACGCTCATTCTGACACGTTAGGCCACGTTCCGCGTTAATGGACGTGAAAGTGAAGCGTTTAGCGGCGTGTCAGGAGTTACAAAAAACATATGGCATTGCTTAAGATGTGTGGCTGTTTAGGCGTGAGGGTTTCCATACGCGCCTGACAGCTCGCGTATCATACCCCACATGCTTCGCCTGTCCATAAACAAGGAATTTGCGCGTTTGCAAGTGTGCGTCGTAGTCTCGACTACGGACTGTCGAAATGCTACAAATTCAACTGGTTATTTAATATTTTCGACCAAATGTCACGTTCCCGTCATGCCAGATATCCCCGCTCTAATGTCTCATATAATTAGGCTTAGATTAGAGGCATATTACAATAATTTTAACACATTTCGTGCTGGGAACTCAACTATCGGGTGCCTACCCCGTGGGCGCATTCCGCTACATACGAGAAAAACCGCGGGATCCCGTAGCGATCTTGGCACTGCTGGAATCATGACCCTGAAACCAAATGTGATGCATGTGCATTTGTGCATGTCTGATGAGTGGGCATTTGACCTTCATGGAGCTGGCATGCTTTTCGCAAGACTACCTACATCCCTTGATCAAATTCGCGTGACATGAGGGTAGAGGTCGGGACAGAAAGCGTCTTCGATACTCGACATGTCTTTGCTACAATTATGTAGGTACTTGGTTCTGTAAAGGTTATACCTACGATTACTCTCTGTATAGTGATTGTTATTGCAGCTGCGGTCCTAGGCCATAAGGTAATAAATAATTGCGAGAAATAAGACATTTTCTTATATTTTTTAAAAATATATATTTCTTTTGTATTTTTTATTAAAAAAACACAATTTTATTGAACTACTTATACGGAACATACATGCCAGATTTTTATGCTTGATATCCGAAGTCACAAAATCATAACCAGCTGTTGGGTTTGATTCCCCGATCATAACGCGTTCTTGTCTTTTCATTCGACATTTAAAAACCTACTGCTATTAAAAGCACGACAGCCTTTGTAAATTTGACTAAAATATAATTAAATTAAGTGTTAATTACGTACAAAATGGATCACTAATGATTGTGGCCAGTGGGCGGGTGATGGATGCAGCGTCTAAAAGTTTCGGGCTAATGATTTTGTCTTTTTACTGCAGAGGTCGTTGAGATTCCATTAATCTGAGTAGAAAACTGACGGGACGATCTCAAAGGGGTTCCCTAAAGTCGGTTCCACGTGTGGTTTTCCTCCGGTCTCTGAGACCGTCCGTAAATGAAGCGTATTGGGACTACACACATTGACTCCCGTCATTTGATAATTATGCTCTCAACGATAATTAGGGTTAGCTCGATGCTTAGGCGAGAGCAGATTTTTAAATTTAGTTCTTCGTAGTATGTGCAATTTTAGGTTACCAAGAAACAAATAGTAACCTTTCGTATGTCTTGTCCCGGCTCCATAGATAACCTCCTATAGATAGAGCCTATAGGGCGACGTGCGGTCACCACGCATATATGTTCTAGCACTGATAACCCCCCGCTGCCCCGCGCCATATTGTCAGTTGCGACCAGGTACGCGATCTATACGTGCGTCAAATAACCAACAAATTAAAGCGCTCTAAATTTCTCGGCAGTCGGGTAGCCCCTTAGTGGCGACTACCCACAGGCCAGCCACGATCAGCCGACACAGCCTCCGGGCTTCGGCAAACGAACCGGCTCAAAAAAAAAAAAAAACAACAAATTAAAATTGTTTTTGCGCTGAAAAACTGAGTTATTGCTGTGTGAAGTGGTGTGGGAAAAACTCCCGAACGTCTAATTTTACAACCGATGGAATAACATTTCACAGGTAAGTTAAATTTATCACATAAATGTAAATTTCATTCTGTCACGCGGAGTTCATTTTACACTGGTCTATAAGAAGTAGTGAAGTATGCATGTCCCTTTTCATCAAATGGAAATGGCAATATACTGTTCCTTTCTCACGAAAGCACGTGACACTCTAGTGATGGGCTAGTGAATGTTTTCGAATATTACCGATTCAGATTCATTTGAGAAAACACGATTGTTTAATATGAAATTTCACTAAATATTATGTGTATATCCATTGTCAAAATTATTTTGTTAGAAATCATAGATAATGTATACGATGTACTAAAGAGGTTTAAACTGCACCAAGAAGGCAGCGTGGCGGACTGCAACCATCTTACAAGCTATGAGGTAGAGGGAGACGTAGTAAATTACTATCTCGCGCTATTTTATAGCTTCCATAGACTTCTTCTCTGGAAGCTATAAAATAAAGCGAACTTCCTAATAAACGGAATATATAATTGTAGTACATACAGCACGTCTGTCATGCGGCTGCGACATACTCCCGATTTTTCTCGCACCTCTTGTGCTAAGTGTTCTAATAAGAAAGAGACGGATAATGCGAGAAAATTCGAGAAAGCTCGCCGTCGCATGATAGCCGTGCTGGAATTTCTTTGTTGGTTTAAGTAGTTTTATTTTATTCATTGGGTAATTAAGAGTATTGTAGAATAATGCGAGTATGTAGTGTCGAAGTTTAGCTATTGCTAAAAAAGTAGAATGATATAGAATTTAATAATGAATATATTGGTCGAGAGCAATTAAGTTAGGACTAGTGTTAAGAGATGGACCTCATGCTGGACTTCGACGACGTGTGAGGGATCTTGGAGGTGGTTCGAGAGTAATTAGGTTAGGACTAGTGTTACGAGGTAGACCTCATGCTGGACTTCGACGACGTGTGAGGGATCTTGAAGGTGGTTAGTGATGGAGCCATGGCATTTGGGTTTTTTCGAATAGTGATGAGGATTCACATCATCACATAATATCAACCAAATAATTTTATCACATTGAATAAATATATGTTCTTTTTTATGACATCATCTTTATTTGTCTTCCTTACCAAGCTATACCAATCTGAAAATATCATACATCAGCCTAGCTAGCACATTCGCACTCGTCCTTTCCTAGTAAGTATATAAATACGAACGGAACGAAGGCTTCTTGTCCTACATAAACACGATAATGCAGTAAATGTTGTAAAATACCTAGAAATAATTATTTTATATGACTAAACTCGATATGATTAACATACTTTTTTATGTTATTGGTGATCTAAATAATCGACGAACGAAACATGATAATAATATAAAAGTGACAGCCGTTCAAAAATTTTAACCTTGGCAACAGGTACCTACGCCGTGTAAAGAATTCTACTTACAATTATTTGCGGCACCGCTAAAAACCGTTAACGACCAACGCACCCCATCACTACGCTTCGGGCGCCATGACGTGACAAAGCGCGCTATTTTCGAAACAGCCAATCGCAGCGCCGTTACCGACCTCCCCGCAACCCGCACTTACCGCCAACTGTGGTGACCTTTGCATAGAACTAAATCGCTTATAGGCTCTATCTATAAGAGGTTATCTGTGCCCGGCTCCGTCCGGTTCGAATTTACAACTTGAACTTCAAGGTCATAAATGTCATGATTTGATTATTTTTATTTTGACATCGGCAAACGAGAGATTTTAAATCAAATTAAAAATTATAAAATTTTCCACTTTTATCGAGTTTTAGTATTTTGTGAGCGGATGTTTCTGCTTATTAAACATTTACTGATAAAAATATATTATTTACGTATATTGTGTAGTGTAGTTTGACTTGATGTATATAACGTAGTACTTACACATAGCAGTAAAGGCGTGATTCAACAAGGGTTCCAACCGCGGTCAGCCCCTTGGCCGCTTCATTGTCAAAGTACCAGCAAACTCGCTTGGCATGTTCAGGTACTTTTAACAAGTCCAGGACTACATAAAATTTTCTGGAAAAGGGGATCCAAATCTGCAAGAACTTTGACAATAATGCTAAGGGCCTGACGGCAGTTTGAACGCTCGTAGAATCCCCCAAACGCCATTCGATCTCTCGGAGCTATCACATTTGACATTTTGATATCATAATGGTATGCGAAGTGTTGTGTGCATGTTAGGCTCGGTGATTGTGGTAAAGTGGAAGCGACCGTGCAACACGTCCCATATCATTTGATTATCAATATGTCGAGACAGATAAACCTCCAGTAGGTACTGGTATAGGTATAAATAACTAAACCGTAAGTCATTTTACGTCACACCTGGCCATAATGCGAGTTTTACTGCACGCTGCGCGTACGGGAAAACTCGCATTGTGCCCAGGTGAAGACGTCAAATTTTGTACTCGCTACGGGCGGTAATTCGTAAAGCCCCAGGGCGCATATTTATGGCCCTCACCTTTGGTTCGGGCCACAAACACATGCGATCTGGGGCATTCACGAATTCACCGCCCTAGGTACGTAATGTACTATTAACATCTAATCTAACGTGCCACTTCAGTGTAATCCCTGCATTTAGTCCTACATTGAAATGTATACCGGGAAGCTTATCGCCGGTCAGGCAATTAATAGGTCGTCTGCCTTCGTCTCGGGTGCACCGACGGTCTAGCGACCGGAAGTGGCTCGCACCAAATAGCGGCATCGATCGCCAAAAAACTAACCCACATACGCACTGGCAGCGTAGCCGGAATTATTAATCGCAAAGGGAGTAGGAGGGTGGTGTTAGAGGGCGGTGGCGGCTGGCGCGCACGCGCGGGCGGCCCGCGGGCACTCCGCGAGGAAGGCTCGCGCGCTCCGCCCGCGTCCCGGCCGCGATGCGCGAGTCCCCGGGCCCGCGGCCGCGCCGGCACCCGCCGCGCTAACAGCACCCATGCAGTGGCGAAAACTTACCAGGTTGAAGTCTTCGCCGGGCGGACAGTCGCGCGCTCGGAGGATGCTGTGCTGCGGCCGACGGAAGGTATGCGATACGATCGATAGCGCGCGCCGAAACCGTCGCCCCTCCCGGCCCGGACGCCGCCGCTTCTACCCGTTCGACGACCCCAGATATCGCTTATAATTCGTGGATCCTGCCGTTCCACCGTTCTTGGCATCATATCCCGATGTGCTGGAGAAGCGTCAAATTCAACTGCCATGCTATCATCCAAGTTTTTATGCCCACAAGTTCAAATAAAATCCAAAGATATGGTGGTAGTACGGCCCGGCCGGATGGGTCACGTGAACGTGGTGCATGGTAGTAAATCGATCAAGTTCCATGCCTCTGCGGGCTACGATTAGTGCTTCACGTTATATGTGCTTTTCTAGTAGTATAAACTCGTGGATATAACTGCATAGAAACAGACAAATTGCATTGAAATACGCCGAAAATAAGGTTTTTAATTGCATTTATAGCATCAACGGAAGGTTTTAGTATGTGTTTAAGTCATCATTTGATAGAAAATCGAAATTTTGAAAGCTGTTAGTGTTGATTCGATAATGGGGTGTAAGTAGGTTATTTAGGAATTAGTAGCATCTTTCGCCATCTTGTCTCAAGACTTGCCTTATAAGACAAAAATAGACGTGTGAATTATATCTTCGTTTTAAAAACTGATATGTATGATATGTTAGATAAAACGAATCAAACAATACGGTCCGTCAAAAAAAGCTTGGGATAGAGAAAGATAGTAGTATATACTAGATAATTTATTTGCCCAAATATAAGCCATTTCAGTATATAACTAAACCAAAATAGCCGTTGACGAAGGTTTTATTACTTTTATTATTAATTTGAGAACGAATCCCGTTACTAATATTATGTAGTACGATTACTACGAGCATTTAATGACAATATTCTTTAATTCAACAGATTTCTGTAACTTACGTTTACCGACGGTTTGAAACAACCGTTCTAAGGAATGTCCTAAGGGGCGGGTTGCACCAACTTACGATTACAGACCGATCAATGTTAAATATGGCGCAGGCAGCTGTCACTCCATAGAAACTGGTCGAACTTTCCATACAAACAGATTTTAACGAATACCGCTTACGTCACAGATAGTTTGGTGCAATCCACCCTTAATCTAAACGCCGAAATAGTTATTTGCGATACAAGTGCCGAAAATAGGAAATTCGCAACGAGTGGTGATAAATTAAAACACGACCGAAGGGAGTGTTTTAAATCGACACGAGTTACGAATTACCTATTCGCACGTGTATCTTACAACGTTTTACTGTACATATGGCTCTTAAAAGTTTCGACATATGCATGGAAAGTGCTCTTTTCCGCACTAGTGCGGGAAAGTAGCACCATATGTACTGTAAAAATATTTAGTTTAGTTATGAAGAAGGCGTGGTTTTATTTTTGACATGATGCGCTTGCGCAGAACTACTTACCAAGGCCGCAACCCCAAATCTGACCAACAGATAAAGTAGGGATACCTATAGCAGGTTGCGAAAACTTACGATTACACACTGATCAACGTTAATTATGCGGCCCCGGTTGCTGTCATTCCTTAGAAACTTGTCAAACTTTGCATACATTGGGATTTTAACGAACACAGCTTACGATTACAGGACTTTTGGTGCAACCCACCCTATTTTAGATTGATTGGATGTGGTGACAGTTGTTGCAACTTTAGTACGTCGTCTTTTGCGTTTCGAGGTTATAAATTGTCAGCCAAATGACAGGTGTCACCGTGTCATATAAGCAACTGAAATAGATACAAATGTACAGATAGTACCGTATTATGTCTTTTAATCGGGCAAACTTGGAAATACGACTAGATTCGAAGTGTCAATCAATTACCATCTATTTAATGATTATCAAGTTTATGTCTATACATATATATATATATTTTATGTATAATATTTTTATGTATATTTTTTATTATATTTTTTTATATTGTAAGTTTATGTCTATAACTAAACTTTATTAGTCACTGTCAAATGTCAGAATGAAAACTGGTTGTATTTTGATTCTTATGTCCATGT
Organism: Epinotia demarniana; assembly: GCA_945867215.1. Lineage (NCBI taxonomy): Eukaryota > Metazoa > Arthropoda > Insecta > Lepidoptera > Tortricidae > Epinotia > Epinotia demarniana. The sequence continues at coordinate 13,584,545 of OX244265.1, forward strand.
CCAAGACTTAAATTTTCTCTAGAAGAAATCAAATAGACTAAAGGGCAAAAACTAGTATTTGCATAAACATCCACTAGGTATATCACTAAACAGGCCGTATGCTAGTTTACCACCGTCGCTGTATAAAAAAAAACATTGAACTTGTTTTCCACTCGTACAACGCGCTAACTAAAAGTAGATTTCACGCCTTTGATTTGCATCAGAATAACCATAAAATTAGGTTACCCGATAAAAATATCATTATTGTAGAGTGCACGAGTGGTCAGTAAAAATAGGCCGTATTATACTTTGATAGTCCGCTTTGTGCTCTAAAATGGAACAGGGACGGCGGGGCTCGACCGTCTTCGTGAGGCATAACCAAGTGTTTATGAGCCAATATTGTTCAATAAACAAACATACTTAAGTAAATAACTACAAGCTTGCTATGGGGACTTTTTACTACAATAGATAATCAGTGGGGCCCGATTCGAGATGAAAAATGTTACATCGGCGGCATGTCATAGTGATATATCCATCATGTCTCTGTTTATGAAGATCAAAAGGACACAATAGCGATATCCTATAGATGTCATCTTCGTTCAATAAACTCAAACGGTATTGCGTCTTTGATAAGAAACATTTATTGTTTAGTAACATAATAGTATTTTTGATAAATTATTTTCAGCTAAAATACTGACTGAAACTGAAACCAGTTTATGCAATACCTTCGTTTAAATTTAATAATATTATTTAATAAATAGTATTGAAAGAAAAGGAAATCTATTTTCACATCTATTTAATATCCAAAACAAAAAAATAAATGTATTTGTTATTTTAGCTTAAATAAGATTTTAAGCTATTGCTTGCTTCTACTAGGTATTTCAGCTTCGGACATCGTTGTCGAGTGAGACACATTACGCAATAGGCAGAAATGATTACGATAATATTCATTTCCAGTTCAGTGGTACCTACTCGTTAAAGTATTGGACGAGAAATACATATAGGTATTTTAATTTAAGTTCCATCGAGACGGATTTTATTATTGATGTGTCACAAAAGTATTTAACCCCCTATGCAAAAAGAGGGGTGGTATAAGTTTGACGTGTCTGTGTGTCTGTCTGTGGCATCGTAGCTCCTAAACGAATCGACCAATTTTAATGCGGTTTTTTTCCAAAAGCTGACGCTAGCTACTTTTCATAAAACTCGGGTCGGTTTTGAGATATTTATTTATTTATATATTATATACGGGACACCAACAGAGTACATAAGAATAGTGAGTTACATTTTAATAGTTATGTGGAATTTAGGCACTTACGTACCCCAATTATAGGTGAACACATCATTCACGTTTTAACACGGTTGTTTTGGGAGATATGAGAATTTTGAAATGAAAATGTCGGAGTTTTTCATCTTTTATAAGTTCTTAATTATTGTATCTGATGCACTAATCAATCTAATCATTAGTGCTCTCAAATGCGTTTCGAAACCGTAGAAAATCACCAGCAACCAGAACTTTCTTGTAGTAGGTAAATGTTTATTACAGTATCGATTTTTGTAAGGTTATGAGCTTAAATTTGAAACAGCTGTCAAAACTCAAGTGGGTCTAGTATCCATAGATATTAAAACAGTTATCGATACGAAACGTCAATTCAATATGTTTTTTTGATCTCGAGAGACATGCGTATAGGGACTTCATTCGTTTGTCTGTTTAAAAAAAAAACCATTCATCTTGCCGGAGGATTGAAGTGCCGCCATTGCTGTTGTCATTTTTTTGTTGGTTTTTTGCTGTTACGAAAGTAGAATTGTGAACCCATCATAGAGTACTTATGATATATGTGTGTAGATAAAGTAGTGTATGCAACTGTACATAATTACTACTAAATACTATATAATATATTCGTGTGTTCCTATTATGAAACACGCTGACGCTCGTTTCATAAAACCACACTCGTGTTTTAAGGCCTCTCATTATGAATCAGTTGCATTAACTACTAATATGCAACTGTTCATAATTAGGCCGTAAAAGACGCGTGTGATTCAATCGTTAAACCCGTGTTTTAAGACCTTTCATTATGTATCAGTTGCATAAACTACTAAATTTAAATGACTAACATATGGCCCATAACTGTGTTTCCACTTAACTTTAAGCTTTAGCTTTAGAATAGTAATGTGTGACGGCTGTCTGTCATACTTTAAATACCTTCGTATTGGTGGGAATAAATAAATGTACTGTGTTCGTAGTGACAGCAAACTTATACCGCATAATTACTTGAAATATTCAACGCTTCAAAGAGCGCTCCGCATCTCTACTTTCTGCCTAAACGAAATTACGAAATAACAATATTCGTTCCGCCGTTATAAACTTCCTGTAGTGGCTTTGTTGGCACATAGTTGCCTGTAATTTGTGTCTAGCATTGTTGGCATAACTAGCGAGGATCCAAGTTACCAAATTGAGTGAAGTTTGCCACCGCAGACCCTATTATAATGGTCGGCCTAATGTGACTTAATAAAATCACGGACTGTTGATCTACCCACAAAAGTTTGATTGTGCAAACACAATTAGAAGAGATTTTAAGTCCGTGACGTTGACGGTGAAAGATTTTTTTAACTATCGTCTGGCATAACACCTATTTATTATAACCATTATTACCATAATAACATTATTATGGTTATAACATAAGAATTATACCAAGAGATTTTATGTTATCAATTAGTATGACATATTGCTTTCATTACAACAGATTGTCAACGCCAATACAGAAAAGGAAATATAGCAAACATAAGGTTTTGCAAACTGCTCTTCCTAACACTAGTCCTCGCTTCGCTCGTCGTCGTACCTACACCGACCTGCATTAGTCAGTCAGTGCCAATGTTCCCGCAGCTCTGGAACCCCTGATCGTGCGGAGCGATGGCAAGCGCCCCGACGGGATGTCGTTGATTCCGTGGAAGATGGGACGTGCACTGGTGTGGGACGCCACTTGCGCTGACACCTTGGCTGCGTTCATCTTCCTTCGACTAGCAGACGTGCTGGCGAGGCGGCAGTCGCGCGGGAACGAGCAAAGGCGGTGAAGTAGAATTGTCTCGGCACCCAGTACGAGTTCGTTCCGTTTGGTGTCGAGACTCTTGGCTCGTGGGGTAAGGGCGCGCGAGGACTTCACGGGGCGCTCAGCAAACGCCTGAAGGCAACTGGCGACCCTCGCGCGGGCAGCTTTCTCGCGCAAACACTTGCTATCGAATGCTGCGTGATGAGTACCCTGCCAAAGGGCCCACATTTAGGAATATTTTTTTAGTTTTATTTAGGTCCTTTTTAAGTTAGTTTCAGTTTTAATTTTAAATCTAGTTTAATGTACCTATTGTATTTTATATATTTTTATGTATTCAATAAATATTATGTACGTATCATACTAACGGTTCATTAAAGTCAAGTAAGTAAAGTAAAGTAAGTAAATTAAAATTTTATTCAATATAAATTCATTCCGAACACTTATTGAATGTCCTATTTTTACATATACACTTTAATACAAGAGGTACTTAACTTAAGTAATGGTGTTATCATTTGTCATATATCCTGATCCGGTAAATGTTCGTCCAATCTACATATAATAAGCTCTATTTTGAAAAGTTTGCCTTACAAAGGACTTAAATTTATTTTCGGACATTGGATGAAATTAATATTATATTATATGGGAAATTTTCCTGTACAAATATTTTCTGTCATGCATTAGACTTAAAGTATGTTACTTATGTTAAATGTGATTACATCAAATGATCATTATCATTATATCAGTCGAAAGATGTTCACTCGCTGCTGGACTCCTGTTTTTAATTTGATGAAATGATATAAAATTATAATTATTTCATATATAAATATATACCTAAAGACCCAATAAATACATCAAACGAGCGTTATTGCAACTAATATTAATAAAAAATATATATAAGCATCGTTACGCACCCACATATAGTCCTCCCTGTGGTATCCGACGGCGGCGATACTTACAATTGCCAAACAACTAACAACCTTACATTCAACTTACATTCTACAAATATAAGCTCTTTTATTATTAGAAACATATTTACCGTTAATTCAAACGTTTTCCAAAATATTCGAATTTTAAAACTCTTAATATACAAATCTCTATAGCGTCGCTCTCGTCGTGTCACGGCTGACACAACAAGGATAATTTGCATCATATTCATTTAATAACATACTTACATACAAACAGTGCAACTTAAATAAATGCTTGTAAAATACCTCAAGTAATTTCATATCCCAGAACAATATTACTCAGCCCCAAGTGAGGGAACAGAAACTGCATAAACACATAATTACGTCTATATATATGTACTATTACAGTGCATAGATATGATGGTCGTAAACGGGGTCCCACTTCTAAGTTACGAGATATTTCATGAATGGCCGAACAATAACGGAATACGGTACTATATAATATATTCATATAATGCACTTTCCGAGTCTATTATACTCCGCCCGCAGCAGCCATCGCACAATCTCGTTAGACGGCTATTATTGTGCACATTAACGTGTAACGTTAAATGTTTCGTATTTTTAGCGACGTGTTTTGGGTTGCTTGTAAAGTGACAGTTTGGTTATGTGAGTGTTTCTGTATTTATAGTGAGTGAAGTTATTTATAGCGGCCCTAACACGTGTATACGTTTTAAATTGCCAATTGTTATATTCACATATAATCGTTGAGTATAACGGTTCCGATACTTCCGATGTAGACCGTAATTTTGGCTTTACCTATTTAACTTATTCACCATCGCTTTACTTTGTTCGCGCTGCGCCGTATTCCATAGCAGCTTAAACTTTAACTTGTCAACTGCCAAGAATCGCTACGCTCGTAGCCGATCCCTGGTTTACAATGTATGTAGCCAAAAACGACTACGGTGTAGGCGCCCGCTAGGGGAGTTCCTGCCAGTGAAAGTGCTAATACGAGTACATATGTAGCGAAAAGCGCCCGTTACGCTCCGCGTGAATGGGTTGGATCGAAATCCGTACATCGCCTGGCTCTTTGCCTTGAGCTCGATGACTTTTTGCTTCATATATCAAATCTGCTACATTTCCATAGTGTTGCATCTCTCTTTCTCGTGCGCGAAAGACATAAACATATTTTCTTTTGAACGGAGGCGTGTTTTACAAGAACTCTGTGACAGACCGAGGGGATTCCATGTTTTAATTAGATTTGCTCCTTCATAACGTTAGTGAATTAGTAAATTGTGCTATGTATGGTTCAGTACAGCTCTTTTATCACCTCTTAGCGAGCGGAAGTGCCAATTTATGATAAAGTTAACCCGATAATGTTGTGCACTTTTGCGATGACGTCATATCTGCCTTAAATACTAGCGAGTTTGGCTTCCAATATCTACAGTGGGTGGATGGATGCCTGCAGCTGTTGTGTGATAACAACAAAAATACTAACTTTGATGTATTTACGCAACTATCTCAGAAGGATTGTTATGTTGTTTGAGCGTATGTATGTAGGTATGTGGACAATAGGTTAATAAAATAAATCTCACGGGCTGCAGTCTATGCGGCTTGATGAATTTTAACATACATGTGAAGTGTCGTCAGATTCTGTGCAGTCCGCGTTCATAAATTGCACTCAATCAAATGTATAAACTGCCGCCTATCGCCTCGCTTCCCACTGGCGTCCAATCCAAAATGAAATAACATGAGCTATCATATTAAAATAAAAAATGAGTTAATTACCTACGCACGTAACAGGCACGTGGAACTGTGTGATGGGAGCCATGTGACTGGCACAAGTCCAAATACAGGACTTGATTGCTTTAGTACCCATTGGCGTTATTATAATTACACCAAGACCTCGTGTGGTTTGTGTTTATTTGAATACCACGTCGGTAACAAACAAACATATGGCCCACCTGAAGGTGTATCAACTTCATACAGCCACAGCCGCGACTGAGACGTATGAAAATTGACCATTTTATAGTCAAGATTCCTTTATTCCACCAGACTCGTTGGCAAATCGTCATGTCTAAGAGAAGGAGCTTTTCAGAACCGCGGTACCCGATTTGTAAAGATAAACAAATGAACACTAAGACAAAACCAGAAAAAAACAGAACAAAGACTTAGCCAATTACAGTCTTGTTCAATTTGCAAAACAAAAATCTATTCTAAAGCTTTTTTAGGCGTTAAACGAAAGGCTTCAATATTCTTTTGTCTTGCATTTTGACAAAAGCATTCGCCTGAAAACCTGATGTTTCAGTTTTCTTTGTGATTTATTTCAAACAATGTGATCCATTAGAATAACTCATTGTGGGAGATTATTATATACTAGAGGAGAGTTAAAACGTTTTCTTGTACCGAAAAGATGCCGACTAAACACCGAGTAGAATCTGATTACAAGGGGCGTTTGTTGTAGGCGTTCTGATGAAATATGAAAGGTAACTTAATGGTTGAAATAAGTCCGACCCACTCTTACATAATTGATTATGCGTGAGTGGGAGCATGACGCACTGATAGACATATTCAATAATTTGTTACGTATTGAAATGATTGTCGCACACTGCAGGCCCAGAGATTGGATTCGAGGCGTGCGTTATTCCACATTAAACCTGCATATGCATATGTAGAATTGAAATTATTTCGATTAAAAAGAACCGCCCTCAATCCGTTTGGGAGCAACAATGCCATAAACAGTCACAGATGCACATGATAAACCTAAAGAGTGTACCAAAAAAACCGTTTTTTTTTAAGCGATTTTTTTTATATTTCTGTTGAGCAGGTCGCCCCTGTCAGCCAACGCTCCACACAAATGTTAAAAAAACTTTTAGCTTTTTCTTATCAGAACAGGGCTGTTACGCCCTTGATCGGTTCACACCCCATTTTGGTACACCTGTATAAAAACCCCGTGTGCGTCGGGAGTTCAACATTATAAAACAATATCTGTGGTATGTGAACAAGTTGCCAATTGTCGATAACTAATGACTGGTAGTTTTGTTTTTATTGGTATAGAATCTATACCATAGATACCTATGCTCGACGGCTGCGTGTGTTCACACGATGTTATCAAGGCAACATATCACAAATATAAACTTTTTAATACCATGATGGCACATGTGTAGATTAATACCAATCTTAACACATTCACTGCTAAGAATCGCTACGATCTCGTAGTTTCCCCCTATGTAGCAGAAAGCGACTGCGGCGTTGGCACCCGCTAGGTGGATTCCTGGCAGTGAAAGTGTTAAAATAATCGCCCCTCCACTAATCGACGTTTCAATGTGTGAGGACAATATATTTTAAAGTTAATATGATTTTATTTCGAGTTAACACTTTGTCTGCCAGGAACCCTACGCGGTAATAGCTTTCCGCTACATACGAATGAATACATATTAGTAAATATTATCTTAACACATTCACGGCCAAGAATCGCTACGCGCTACGCTCGTAGCCGATCCCGTGGTTTTCCTCGTATGTGGCGGAAAGCGACTACGGCGTAGGCGAAAAAGAGTTAATATTATTACTCTCATTATATTGTTAATTCCCTTTCAATTGGCTATTACGTTCGTGGGTTATCAAAGGACCCACAAATCGATTTATAATTGCGAGAATTCCCATGTCTGCGTGAAAGAGTTTTAGATCAGAACGATGATAACGAAGCAGGTAATTCATTTCTAACCACTACAGAACTTTTTTTTCAATTAGTTTATGCAGCTTTATGTGTACAAAACCGACATTAATCGTTGTGCGGGTTGTTTCAAACATTCGGTAATACTCGATTGTAAATAGCATTCGTTAAATTCGCGTGGTATGGGACGTTTGACAGTTCTGTTTGGGCTTACAGCTGCCAGCGCCATATTGAAAGTTACTCTATCTGTCAAGTGTGGTCGAGGCAACTAGCCCCTACTTGCTACGGCGTAGCACTTCTACTACTGCACGCCCTATATAATAAAGTGTTGTGGTATGAATAACACGTAGCACGTAGCACTATGACTGCTACAGATGCGTAGACGGCCTACCATTTACGAGCGTCTCAAATTCATCAAAAGCAGTGTTTTTCAAACTGTGGGTCGGGCGTTCTAAAGGGGGTCGCGACTACTCATATTTTTTCGACGCATTTTCTCGTAACGTACCTCTTAGTGTATCGCTTTTGGACTCATAACCCTGGATATTAAATACGCGTGTTTTATAACATTACGACATTCGTGTGTTATGGTTATATCTCGATTAAGTCACGTTGGCACCTTGCAGCAAAATGTATGCATGAACACGGTGCATTCTTAAACTTCTACCGGGTTCTACAGAATGTACAGCTTTCAGATTTCGATCTTAGTGGAAAATTGAAAAATTGTTCGCCACGAGCGGGATTAGAACCCACAACCTCTGGAATCTGTCCATCGCTCTCCCAATTGAGCTACCGTGGGTCCGCTAATGGCGACGAATCTTTCAATCCCTTCCACTATTGTATTTACACCTTAGGGAGGCACGTAGCGGCATCTACCGCGAAGTTATTACAACTTCTGAAACAGCACCAACGTCTCAAGTTACATTGAGAATCGTTAGTAACAATGCGCTACTCCATTTTTAACATTAAATGTTTATGTAGCAGAAACGTCCGCTAACGAAATTCCAAATTTCGATCATAGATGAAGGGATTGAAAGATTCGTCGCCATTAGCGGACCCACGGTAGCTCAATTGGGAGAGCGATGGACGGATTCCAGAGGTTGTGGGTTGAAATCCCGCTCGTGGCGAATAATTTTTCAATTTTCCACTATGACCGAAATTTGGAATTTCGTTAGCGGACGTTTCTGCTTCATAAACATTTGATGTACAGCTTTTTTTATCCTTGACAAATGGATTGTTACTCGACTAAACAAATTAAATTAGTTTTGTTAATTAATTGACTACTGATTTTTCGATATGATAGAAACGTTCAAATTAATAAAGATAACATTTTAAAACGAAAATATTTATTTTATTTTGTTTTGTTGCGTTGCGCGCCATTATTCTTTTTAGGTTATTTCACAGATATTTGTGAACATTGTTAAGCGACTAACAAGAGTAGATCTTTCCTGAGTGTTAAATATTTCCTACTTTTTAAAGGATTTATATCTATCCTTAATATATCCTCGTCTAGTATCCGTAATACAAGCTTTTTTGAGCTTCATATGGCCAGTTAAAATTGTAAAAGATTGACAATATTTAAACAACAAGTCAACACAATCATTGTGGCTATCTGATTGTAAAAAAATCGGGCTCTTCTTACCCGCTGCGCTAAAATCAAATAATTTTATCAGTTAAGAAACGACGACATTTAAAAGTCGCTTCTAAGTTTCGATCAGGACTTAAGCTCGCTACTTTAACTTCCACGCTTTTCCAAGACTTTTCTTTTTCAAAAGGATATCCTCCGATATCCTTTGCAATCGAGAAATCGGGTTACAGGCGACACAAAAGTGACTCTTAAAAATAGAATCGTAAAAATTCTATCAATACCGCTATTTGGCACTGAGCGAGTATGGATCGACACATTTATTTATGCGTGCTCTGTCGCTTCTCTTCCGATCAGATAAAGTTTGAATTCGTTTGATTTTAATGCAAGTGTCCCGTGCCCCAGTTGCGAGTCCAGTCGCTCCGGCTCTCGACGCCCTAGAGTGCTTGAGAGTTCGAGTTGGCGCCAAATTTTAGGTCTCGGCGCTTCTCATTAGGCACTGCTCAAAGGAGACAGATGTGAACGTAGATGGGAGGAGGGTGGAGGTATGGGAATGAGTGCAGAGGCTGAATTCTCGAATGCGTTTTTGACGTATTGAAATGATATGTGAATCAACGTGGTGTATGTGATCCGTCTTGCGTAAGCGCATAACCCATTAATAGCAAATTATCATTACCGCTTTTTTTAAAACTTAACTCTTTCTTACAAACACGGTATCGAAACACAACACAAATCGAATTTTAGCTCTTTACAGTGACTGTTTGTGCCCCGCCCATTGCCACTTAAGCCTGCTCACTCTCTGAGCTTTGTTGGCGACTCTGGTTCGACAAAAGTTACTAACCAAAGATACTTACAGGCAGGAAGTCTCCACTCGTGGTCAGTTTACGCTACATGACCGAAAATCCAGGGCAACGCACTACAGAAATGATGGCACTGCGGTTCAGTTTAATAAAGATGCGTTAGACTAAATTTCAGATCACATTTTAGTAACTAACAATATTTTTGAACATACCTATCCGACATAAGGTCTAACGGATCTTTATAAAATTAAATAAAGAAAAATAAATAAAATAAATATTAGGGGACCACCTTACACAAATCGACCTAGTCCCAAACTAAGCAAAGCTTGTACTATGGGTACTAGACGACGATAGACAGATAGATAAATAAATAATTAAATACATAGAAAACATCCATGACTCAGGAACAAATGTTCATGCTCATCACACAAGTAAATGCCCTTACCGGGATTCGAACCCAGGACCTCTTGCTTCAAACCGAGTGAATGCGTTAAGTATCTGCGTTAACGCTTGGTTAAGGCCTCCACCCACCAGACGCGTGTGCCGCGCGTGTGCTGCGCGTGTCGAGCGCGTTTGAAGCGGTATATTCACACCGGAAGCGGGCGGCGTGTAGCAACGCGTGTGCAGCGCGGCTGCCGCGCCGCTGCCGCGCGGGTGCTGCGCATGTGCTGCGCTGCAGCTGCGCGTGTGCAGCGCGGCTGCCGCGCCGCTGTCGCGCGGGTGCTGCGCGTGTGCTGCGCTGCAGCTGCGCGTGTGCCGCGCTGCTGCTGCGCTGCCGAGTTGTAACTTTAGCGCCGCGCGGGCCCGCGCGGGCCCGCCTTCGAAACGCGTTCGATGTGTGTTTTAAGTGTAGTTTCAATGCTTTACAACTTGCGCGTGTGCCGCGCAGCACACGCGCCGCGCACGACACGCGTCCGGTGAGTGGAGGCCTTTAGTTGTACCGAGGATTTTGCAATCGCTCAAAACTCACGTCTCGCTGGCGTCAGAGCGTGAGCCTCGTTTTGTTTCCCGGCTCTTTGTCTGGACAGTACTCGTCGGGAGCGATGCACGTGTCACTTAGTGATATTAGCATCCACGGGGATTGTAGTGCAGCGATGCAGTCTTACGACTTCAATTGTTTACACCTCGCACTTGCGTGCATTTAGGATCGGTTGTTCTAAAGCGTCAGTAATCCTAATATATGTCCGTTATAATCTAATTGTAATGTAATTATAATCTAATTGCTGAAGTGTTTGTACGAGAACGCCACTATGTCAGTCCGACTCCAGGACCAGAACTCGAAACCTATTCCGCTGCAGCGGGGAGTCAGGCAAGGAGATTTTATTTCTCCAAAACTGTTCACCGCTGCACTGGAGGACGTTTTCAAGACTCTGGACTGGAGAAGGCTAGGCATCAGCATCAACGGCGAGTACATCACTCACCTTCGGTTTGCTGACGATATAGTAGTCTTAGCTGAGACCATGGAGGACTTAAGTACGATGCTCGATGACCTCAGTAAAGCATCCGAGCGAGTTGGTCTAAGAATGAACATGGATAAGACGAAGATCATGTCAAATGCCCATGTAGTACCAACTCCCATTACAATCGGACACTTTACGCTCGAAGTTGTAGACGATTATATATACCTAGGACAGACGATCCAGTTAGGTAGGTCCAACTTCGAGAAAGAGGTCAATCGTCGAATCCGACTCGGCTGGGCAGCGTTCGGGAAGCTACGGCAAATCTTTTCGTCCAATATTCCGCAGTGTCTCAAGACGAAAGTCTTTGACCAGTGTGTGTTGCCAGTGATGACATATGGCACTGAAACGTGGTCGCTTACTATGGGCCTCATAAGAAGGCTCAAAGTCACCCTAAGGGCAATGGAGAGGGCCATGTTGGGAGTTTCTCTGCGTGACCGCATCAGAAATGAAACTATCCGCAGCAGAACCAAGGTAACCGATATAGCCCTCCGGATCGCTAAACTTAAGTGGCAGTGGGCGGGGCACATAGCACGTAGAACCGATGGCCGTTGGTGCGGAAAGGTTCTCGAGTGGCGAACACGTACCGGAAGGCGCAGCGTGGGTAGGCCCCCGACAAGGTGGACTGATGACCTGGTAAAGGTTGCGGGAGTCCGCTGGATGCGGGTGGCGCGGGATCGGTCACTTTGGCACTCTTTGGTGGAGGCCTATGTCCAGCAGTGGACGTCTTTCGGCTGATATGATGAATCTAATTGTATGGAATGTTTGATAGTCGGCGCCATATTTAACGTATACTGGCCTGTAACCTGTGCATTATTTTTATCAATCGGTACTTAATCTTGTATAGTGAACTTATTTATTTATCTCTCCGAGTCTCCGTTTAGTAAAAATAATGTGGGCGACTCGTGAAAGTTTAAATCAATATACTGTAAACTGTGATTGATGCACACTTAATGTTGTTACAAGAATAGGATATCCGAATAAAGGTGCTCGGTAATAGTACATTGTAATACAAGTGAGGTATGTTGATAATTACATCAGAGGCGAAATTGTTCACGCGAACCGCAGGTAAGCGTGATAAGGAAGCCGAGGATGTAATTATCAAAGCTCACGCGTATCATACGACGTTTTTCAACACATTTTGAGAGGAAAAAATCATTTTCATAAGATGAAAATAACCAAACACGCATAAACAATATTTACAAATATTTGTGAAATAACCTTTAATGGCGCGCAACAGTTTTTATTTCGTGAAGTTTGCGCAGTGCGGGCACATATCTCTAAACAGCCAATACAAAATAAAATAATATTTTCGTTTTAAAATGTTATCTGCATTAATTCATGTAAAATGTTATCAAAAGTGAATAGTTTTACTAAATTAGACGTTTCTTTATCATATACAAAAATAAATAGTCAATTAATTAACGAAAAGGATTTAATTTGTTTAGTCGAGTCAGAATCCATTTGCCGGGAATTGAAAAAAAAGCTGTACATTCTGTACAACCCCGTTAATTTAAGAATGCACCGTGTTCATGCATATATCTGGCTGCAAGGTGCCAACGTGACTTAATCGGGATATAACCATAACTCACAAGTGTTGTAATGTTATAAAACACGCGTGTTTAATATCCAGGATTATGAGCCTAAAAGCGACACAATAAGAGGTACGTTACGAGCAATTTTGTTGAAAAATAAAGTTATGACAGGGTTTTAGGTATTAGTGTTAAATCTTATTATTAGTTTGAAAGTATCCCAAACCTATTACCCGACATAAATTCTGTAAGTTATAGGAAACCATTCAAGTTAAATACCATATTTTGCCACCAGTAAAGTCCGAGTCACCACAACTAATTGCTACAATTTCTCCGTAAAATATATAATTCGCACTGCAGCTGCATTTCAGGCTGTTTAGAAAATACAACACTGTGGGGAAAACTATAAATAAGTTTCACAAGAAACCTACCAGCTTGAACAGAAAGTTAATTAGGTTCTACAGAACTAGTTCAACCGCCAAGTTGTACGTAACTGAACAAAGCACAGGAACCCTCATGATCGAGTAACCACTATGATTGAGTACAGTCAGCATCAAAAGTAATTGCGCAATTGACGTCTTCAAAAGCTCGTTCCCTTTTAATTGTTTTGACGTCTTCGTTTGCCCAGTCACTTTTGATGCTGACTGTACTAGCATTGATTTGCATTGCATAGATGACACACGTAGTGGTTTGTTGAGATGCAACTTTTCACAGATCATGCGATATTACCAAAAAAAACATTTTTTTCTTTTTTTGGTATTTTAGTTTTAAAATAGTTCCTTTTATTGTTTTTGTTTTAATTTTAGATTTCATCGCTTGTATGTATGCCATTTGTGCATCTGTCATTGTTACTCGCCGTGCTCTCACCGAATGGACCCTGCCGAAAACCAGCGCTGGCTGTAAATATGTGCTGAGCTGGGTCCATTTCGTGACAAAACCAAATGTGTTTTTTTATCTGAATCATCTGAATAATCTGTTTTTGTCATGAATAAATGTTTGCATGACTTAGTATGCACTAGAGCTTAGAAAACGTAGGTACTTTTAATGTTTGATGTTACCTATAGGCATTAAGGTAAACGTACCTATTAGGTATGTTTGGCACCCTGATTCTAATTTCACATCCCGATTTCCACCTCTATTTCATTAAAATACGAAGTGGCAACAAATGTGCAAGTTTTGAACACTACGGCATTTACCTTATCCGTGATAAATCTCACTAAAACAACGTACCTTAAATAGATTATTGTATTCTAACGTGGTTTTAAAAATTGTTTCTGAGCCTTTACTTTTAATTATATAAAGTTATACTTTATCCACCAGACCTAATATATTTGATAAAATTAATGATTTCCCGTAATTATAAACGTATCCTGTAATACGATGAGTCTCTACTAGTATATGTGAGGGATAACAAGTCTAAAAATCTGATCAACGATCAACACCCAGTGATTTTCACACCATTAAATCTGTCGCCGACCGCGTGTAAGGCAAAAGTAGGCGTGAGTAGTATGGCGATATTCACAACGCCGAACGCACGCCTGAAGCGAACCAGTGTAAGTGTCTCCTTCGATTACTCGGAGTTGTTACGGATCTCTGGGTCAATATATACTGATGGCAAGTATTGAGGTGAGCCGAGACTAGTTGTCAATATCTTCGATCGAGCGGGGGTGGCCTTAATGAACTGTGACGTCATTAAGACCCTACGACGTGACGTGATCTTTATTACAAAGCCGTGAACACTGTTTCACAGTTGAATGATCTAAAATCTATAGACAAGCTTTTTAGAAGTTTAGAGTTTTCTCGCCAGTCGTAGGTGGTTAAGGTACGCTTTTTGTTATGCGAAAATTGTCTTGTCACTATAGTTCATTGTATGGTAAACTGATAACAACTATTGTGAAGAATTGCGAATAGGCTGAAATGCCATTGTATACAATCTAGTATAGTGTAAATGTTTATAGATTCATAATGATGACGACTAATTTGAATGTACTTAACCCTTTCGCTGCCAAGAACCAGCCTAGCGGGCGCCTATGCCGTAGTCGCTGTGGTTGCCCTCTACACACGAGGGCAGCCACAGGATCGGCTACGAGCGTAGCAGTCTTCGCCGTGGGGTTACAATACCTTCCCATAATATATATTTAACGCAATTGATATTTCTTACGAATGCGTATTCGGGTAAGTTCAAGTACACAATTGTTGTTGTCTTTGTAATTGTTTATTTAATGGATCCGACTGTAGTTACGTCATAGTAGGATAATATAAGAATATGCATACATATATTTTTCGGGATATTCAAATTAACCGCCCACAGTGCCATTAGACCTTTTCTCAACGCGTGGGTAGGATAGGTAAGCTCCAGATTTGTAGAGATTTGTAAGTCCTCTATCTACGAAAATAACAAAACGAAAATTATTAGTGTTAAATAAGTAAGTACTAGGTACAGAAACAGACATTGAAGATGTCTGTTTCTGTACCTAGTACTTATTTAAAAATAATAATTTTCGTTTTGTTATATGCGTAGATAGAGGACTTAAGACGGAGGCCTAGCACACGTTCAAAAGGGACGAAGGTAAATGAAGCTGACTAAATTGAGAAGGATCAGACTTAATACCTCCTTGACATCTCGTATACTTTAGTTAAGTCAGTTTGCGTACAAATGACAACTGGTGACAAACAAAAAAAACCTATACGTAAGGAGGAACTAGTATGACACTGCCTATGCTTATATCTTTGTTACTCGTGCATGTGTGTGTGTGTGTGAGTCCCTCTATTTATCCTCATTCCGTGTGTACAAAGTGTGTACATTTGGTGTACGTGTACATTTACATTCTGACGTTTCATGGTTGAGAAAAGTATCTACATGGTTCGCAATATTCACCGATTGTCTTTTTAGCCCGCATGCTATTAAACAGTATTCGGGCGAATATTCAGCGTTTTTAAGGCATTTTTTCTCGTCCTTGTCGGAGACAGCAAATACTATTAAAAGGTACGAGTAGCAGAGTCTACTTTTGATGAAGATGTTAGCCAATACCAGTACTGGATCTTTTTTGATTCAAAGTTCTGCGGTACGTTTTACCTCTGGTGAAATAATCTTGAGACGACAATGACGTTAAAACTGAGCGGTTCAAACGCTCGGAGAATCGCCCATTCAGCGAAACCGTAAGCTTCGTGGCTAGCCATTTAACAAACCTATACAGTGTGTTACTGGCATGCGGGGATTTATTAAAACTGATAATAATATGTTCCATTAGCAATTGTTTGCATGCATTTGCAAAATCATAATTGTGTAAATTAACTGCGCAATTAATTTTCCAAAATACAAACCTTCAATGGACTAGGTGTATGACTGTACTAAACAAAGTATGAAGAGCTGTCATTTACACTTACTTGTCAATTTACTTTGCTGTACATTGCTGGCTATTAAAATTTTGTAAGAAAATTTATGAAGTCGGAATTATACAACGTGTTTTTTTAACCGTCTTAGAGCCGAAGCCCACTGAAAGTATCGAAAAGGTACTAATCATTCGTGAAAATAAAAATTAGTTAAGATTTTAGTAATAAAATGTAATTAAGTTTGAAAATTCCTCTATGGCGCACGGAGCGAAGTTCATTCACCCGGTTAGAGTTCGTACCTATCTACATAAGATGGCGGCTAGCGGACACTGCGGTCACTCAGCTGGATATTTGCATAAAAAACAATATTTTATGCATTTAAAAAAAACTTAAAAAAAAAACTAAAAAAAAAACCTTTTTTTAAGTTCTTTGTAATGTATATATTAACTGGGCTTCGGCTCTAAGACGGTTAAAAAACACCGTGTAGTTAATTATCTGTATTAACTCCGTTAATTTACCCTACTTAAAAAAGCCAGCATGTTGGTAACACACGGTATAGTATTGTCTAGAACAATGAAAGCGGCTACTGATATTGTGTATAGAATTTCCGTACAAATTGATCTGCTTTCACATATATAATTTTTTTGAGTTTACGAGTATTACACCACAATACGGTGGAAAATGGGTACTTATATGTTTTTATAGTTGATTGTATACTCTAGAGCCTTGAATGATTTTCTAATTCAGATCGTTTATTCATAAATTTACATTTTATTAATATGTTTTTTTTTTAACATACTCCTTTATTATGCTTTTAGTGGTATCATGTTAGGCCTTTATAAAAGCATATCTATAAGATCTGCCGAATTTGTCAGATCAATTTAGATGTACATTATATGTGTATTTTTGTAGTGGGATGTTCTTTTTTATTAAATTAGAGGATTTTTCAGAAACATTATACATAACACATTGACGTTCCACATAAAATGTTACCTGATAGGTACTCTTTACCCCTATAAGTTCCATCCCCTTACCAATTGGCAATAATCCATATTTTATGTGTAAAAGCTCAATGGTGATAAAATATACGAGATCAGTACGAACCCTTTTAAACGCTACTAGCGTCTGAATTTCCCGCAAAAGATGTACCAAAGTCTCCTTGAAACTTTGTAATGGCATCGACGTGAAACGTAAGTAAAGTGGCCTTAATGGTAACATTTTGAATATTTAAGGTATTTAGTTTAGTAGACAGTTCGCGTGAAGTGGGTAGGCACTTAAAGAGATCGGAAATCTTAACTATTTATGACTGGGTAGTAACTGCAATTTTGTTCCTGCTGTTTTTGAACGAGGGAGCGACGCGAACGAAGTTCCCTGCTTCAGCTTTGGTTAAAATTATTTTAAGTGTCCGTTCTACTACGACTAAGTATACAGGTCGCATTTCTCAACTGATTCTCGTGAAATTTTGTGAGCTGGTGCAATTGTTAACTATGTCGTTTTTTGTCAATTCAAATGGTTTTATTTTACAGCTTAAATACAATGAATATTCACCAGGGAGATTAGTGGCTACTATTAACACATTCATTGCCCAGAATCGCTACGCGCTACGCTCGTAGCCGATCCCGTGGTTTTCCTCATATGTAGCGGAAAGCGACTACGGCGGTCTGACGTATATGTGTCGTCATGGGCCCTGAATGGGTTTATCTAAGCTTTAATCTTATTTCGTATAAGGTAAACGCAGGTAATAACGACCCCCTTAAGGCAATTTTAAAATCGACCTTACTTTTTAAGTATACCTACTGGTTGCCATCACATTTAGTTTTTTAATTTTATATGTTAATGATAAGTATATAGATTATATATTATTTGATCAGTCAAATGCCTATAAATAAAGGATTATCGTAATTAAAAATATATAAGAAGTGACGAAGTCGATTGTTGCTATTACCGTCCAAAAATAACGGCTGTGAATCTATTAACTATTTTTATGCAGCTATTACCGATCGTTACCCGGGTATGCCCTAAAACTACGACTTTAAATTGCCCACACTTTACGAGTCGGTCGGTCGGTCGGCCGACCCAAAGTAGTCGGTAATAGCAACTATAAGAAGCTATTACCGATCGTACATACTATATACCATTACCGACCCATAGAAGTCGGTAATAGCAACCATAAGAAGCTATTTACCGATCGTACATACTATATACTATTACCGATCGGTAATAGTTTCTTATGGTTGCTATTACCGACTCATATGGGTCGGTAATAGTATCTTATGGTTGCTATTACCGACTCCTTTGCTCGGGTTTGGGTCGTTAATAAAATATGAAACGACAAACATAAAATTAATTACCGACTCATAAAAAGTAGGCTATTTTTATTAAATTGAACTTCTGACTACAAAATCGATTGTAAGTGATTAATATCAGGAAGAATATGAACATACCAATGCGGCTTTAAACGAGAAACAATCATTTACGAAGGTTACTATAAAATATCGATCTACCTAAATTATCATAATTTTGGTTAAATTGACAACGCTAAAATTAGACAACTGGGCAACAAAATATGTGTCGCTAATAGATTTTTACAAAGACTGGTTGTTTAGCTTCAAACTGGTCAAAAAAAACTTCCATCTGAAGATTCCATTCTTCAGAGTGAAAAACTTACCATTATTTTGCGGCCATTACCGAGTCAGGGGTTGTTGATAGCTGCCACAACAAAAACTGGCGAAGCTATCACCGTCCTCTTTTAATTTATAGTTTTAACGGTTAAAATGGTTTTTTTTCAATAAAACGTGGTAAGAAATCAAAAGCTGATACTTAAACGGCTATAATTAATAATACACGATAAAGTATGGGGTTCACAAATTCGTATAGATGTCTTAAGCAGAAAAGTCACGTTCTTACTTTTAGGAACAACAGCTAGTATGGCGCAACCTGCGTCCGCGCTTCCCCCGCAGAAACTGACCTGTTTTATCTCTTTTTCCCACTGCTACACACACTAAAGTAAAAGTATACGATGATCAAGGAACAAGCGCATGTATAGCTTTTCCTAGTTATACCTAGAATAGTTCTGGAACCGTAAAAATAACGAATATCTATAATGGGTCGGTAATACCTTCCAATTTCGATGGGTCTTTAATAGCTGCGTTTACCTTAATTATCTATTCTATGTTTTTCGTATGCGTCCCGTTTTAAATTATGTTTTGTTGTATGAAATAGGGTGATTTCGTCGTTAGGTACTCATTCGCTTCTCATTTCAAGTATATGAGTGGTGCGAGATGGCCTCCCTGCTGAGTATTCCTTTTTGTTGTTGTTGTAACGTTCTGTAAAAGTAACTGAAAATTAACTCCGACTAACGAGAAAATGCGATTAAAACCCTTTTACTTACTTTTACCCACTGTCTTGTATTGAACGCGTCCTAAAATAAAATGAATAAATCGTCTGAGTCATTGAACAAGCGCCTATAAACCTGTAGTAAATGGCGCCATCAACTATCCCTGCTTTTTACAGAACTAGATCAAACCTTAGGGTGCATGTACGGTAATCGCTCGGGAACTCTACACTTACCCAGTCAGGAATCAAGGTACCAAACAATGGAACATTTACCCTGCCAACAAAACGAAGTATCATTAAGTGTGTAAGGTATAGGTATTTGGCATTTTTATTTTCTTTTTGCCTAAATAATGGGATTATTTAGAGATACGTACGCAAAGTACCTAAGGCAGCGATCTATTTGGCTCTTGTTATATGCAAATAAGAATACGTTCAGAATAAATTAAGAGTCTGCGGGACAAAAAGCTAGACTTTGTTTACGAAAATCTAATAATACTACCCTTACAGAGTTATACATCTTTCTTTTCATATAACACGGTGTCAGGCAATTTAGTTCACGGAAGATCTTGGCTAGATAGTGTATAACTTACATGTCTTTGCATGTATTTCTCTTTCCTATTTACTTTGATTATTATTAAAATTGCTTACGAGTCATCGCGAAGGTTATTTTATTGTACAAACATACTAGGTACCTACCTTTTTGCATGCAACTAAATAAACATAATCTAGCACTGACAAATGTGTCACAGTTAGGAGGTCTTATCGAGAAGCGTATTCTATTGAATATGAACTAAAATCGGTTTTGTGTCTGTTTAATTTTTGCACGCTTTTTACTGACACCATCTCTAGCGTACAAAGTCAGCGTAAGACAGCAATAGTTGCCGGCCAGAAATTGCAGGATAATGTGGACCGTTTAGAAGCCCCATAAATCACAGTCTCGACCGCAGTCACGAAATGCCGCATATCTTTGACTCATTATAGGTATATATAAGCATTCAGAGAGTCTGTAGTCGGGACCATGAGTTACACCCAATCAAATTACCAGTAGGTAAATTTTGAGGTCGACCTTATCTCAATCCTAAATTATCTATATTCTAATAATAATTGAAAGAACGAAGCGTACGAATTTCTCCGTTTCTGATAGGGCACCTTTGGGTTTCGTCAGCTTAGTGAGTTCCGTAAATACAGGCCAAATAGTCGCAATAAAGATAATCTCTCACCAAATAGGCACAAACTCGAAAAATCGGAACAGTGTTTATATTTCGCGCAAATGGAAAGCCAACTTATGAAAGATTGTTACATGAATTTCTTAAAATATCACGCCGTTAGCCTGCGAATGTCAAAAGACGTTTTGTATGGCGATCGAACCACCTTAAGGTCACTAGGCAAACGATTACCTTTGCCGAAACCTATGTACCACAAACAATGTTCCGATTTTTTGAGTTTGTGCCTATTTGTTAAGAGATTATCTTTATTGCGACTATTTGGCCTTTATTGACCATGCTAGTAACAATGTTATCAATAAATATTGAATTGAATTGAGTCGGGCTGTCCGGCTATTTCCCTCTACGGTCGCAAGTCTCTTCTCCGATATATATTTATTATTTAGATTTTTTGACAATTCAGTTTTTGGAAAAAAATACAGTCGCAAGGTCTACAGCTCACACCCTCTGGTCTTATTTAGACATAATTTATGACTCATAAAATATGCTTTTATCTAGACACGCGGCAGCGTGTCAAGCCAAGTTTAAGCAAAGGAACTGCCTAGCCAGCGCCGAGTGTAATATTACACGAACCACTTGTGCGACTTTTGACCCTTCTTTAACTCAAAACCTCTTTAACGTAAACACATAAAACTACGTGTGTTTAATTATATCCATAAGGACATCTAGAAGCCCAAATTTCATGAAGCTAGCTCAAACGAGATATGAAGGTCAAAACGTCGTAAATTTTAGCACTGACTGACTGACTGACATATAGTACCTAAAACCTAACCTACTTCCAGATGACCTAGAAGGATGAAATTTGGAATCCAGCTCGGTAATTGTCTGTAAGCGTAGGAAAAAATCTAACTATAAAAAAGCTAAAAAATAGGGGGGTCCCCATACAATTTTTTATTTATTTATTTGTAGCGTTGGAACCGTTACAAGCAGATATTTGAAACTATCCTAATATAAGTATTATTATATTTGCTATATAACAGAAATATAAAAATAAAGTTGAGTCAAAAAATTAGTGGTTCTCTGCAGTGGGCTTCGCCGCAAAAAGAATGGAGATCCAAATGAGTGCCAAGTTATATGCAAAATCCAAATATTCTTTGCGTTATTGGATACCTATAACAATTACTGTCATTTAAAAATGTGAGATCTTAAAGTAGATTAGATTTGACTTGGCTAGTTTTTATCAGAATTAAAATATATGTATGTTGAATAACTTTATAAAATGACTGATGTAATGAACTTGGCTCTCCTTTTTACATTTATGTTTTTGGTGGGATTATTATATCCACGAGTGACTCTACAAGTACCTTGACAAATTAAATAGGCCTCAATAAAATCAGCCCTAACTCTGTCACTCACACGAGGCTTCACTTCTCGAAAGAGTATTATTGATCGCACTTTGGTTCGACTTTGCGAGTCCTTATTAGATCGGGTTTGAGCTGGGTTGAGAATAACTTCAACTGAAACAAATGAACGCTTAATTAGGGATCGAGACCGTCTGTCTTACTTTAAGCCCTAAAATAAAGTTGAAATTAATCTAGATTTGTGGGTTTTGAACCAGAAAATTCCAATCCCTATCTATTTAATAAAATTCTTTGTCTACATAAAGGTATTTTATAACTGTGCGAAATAACAAGTCAGTTTTTTTTAATGTGTACCTACTTAGTTATGCATACTTGAAAGTAAACAGGATTAGTATATTGGTCGGTATTCAACTAACTAAATGTGACGCCGTAGAATGAGAAAGACTAATAAGAGGGAAGTCCCCTTTTGTAAATTCAAAGAATAAGTAGTTATTCAATATTTTTTGATAAAAAGAAAAAAAAACGTGTGTTCCCAGGATTAGTTTTTAGTGTCGTAATTAAAGGACTCCCTTTTAAGGACTGGTCAGATGAAGTTAAAAACTGAGAGCATTGGAAGATAAAGCGGGAGGATGAAAGCTATTCCTAGGAACACGCTTCTTTCACTTTGCCCTATATGCAGTGGGAAACATCAGGCTCTATACCTATAAAATATAATTAAAAACACAAAACCGACGACCTCTGTAGCCTAGTTGGTAGTGACCCTGCCTACGAAGCCGGAGGTCCCGGGGTCGAATCCCGGTAAGGGCATTTATTTGTGTGAAGAGCATGAATATTTGCTCCTGAGTCATGGATGTTTTCCACGTATTTAAGTATTTATTTATCTATGTAAGTATGTATATCGTCGTCTAGTACCCATAGTATAAGCTTTGCTTAGTTTGGGACTAGATCGATTTGTGTAAGATTGTCCGCAAATATTTATTTATTTTATTTTTATTTATTTATAAAAAAATATTTTATATTAGCAATTGGATAAAATGGGTTTACGATAGCTATTTACTTACTTCTCTAGTATGTTAGTAGTCTCATTATTGACGTCATCAAACCACATATACCTACAACGTCATCCGCAAATTATACTAGTTGCACTGCAAATATCAATATGGCGACGTCATCCCGTGAATGACAAGTTAATAATGGTTGCCGCTCCGCTGTCGCCGTCTAGACGTTAGCCTTGGCGTCCATATTGCGCCATTACCAGGCTGACTGTACTCTGCAGTATTACAATAATCCTATTTCTTAGGAGTTCTTTCATGGATAGACGGGGATTGCATTTTAAATTACTTTGATGTAGTAATATTTTGTTTCTGTCTGCGGGGACAGGATCGTCGGATTAGAATCCATATCTTTTTATTTCTTTGTGTGCAATAAACAAATTAATGATTGAGTTTGTATGGGGATGGAGTAAAATTTTAAGTGAAATGTTTGTGTATGATATCCTTATTACAATACATAAAAAATATTTTAGCGTTTTGTAAAACCCACCTACTAAGAGGGTTAAATATCGTAAAGTTTGTATGGCGGAAACTCTTAACATTTGGTATAGAGATAGATTGAGTCCCGGGGAAGGAGGTACGATAGTTTTTATCCCAAAAACCATCCCCTGAGGGGATGAAATCGGGGATGAAAGTTTGTATGGAGCTACGATATAAACGAGTCCCATGCGGACGGAGTCGCGGGCAGAAGCTATTTGAGTACTAAAATACAAACTAAGGCAACCCAACCATCTGTAATCGTAAACGATGTTTGTTAAAATCTGAATGTATGCCGGCGCCATATTTAACGTTAATAATCGGTCCGTAATCAAGGTACCACAATATGTCAAGTTGCGACTATTTGTTTTCTATGTATTTAAGTATTTATTTATCTATATAAGTATGTTTATCGTCGTCTAGTACCCATAGTACAAGCTTTGCTTCGGGGCTTCCGGCTTGACCAGGGCCTTACATGGGAGGCGCAAATCAGTTCAGTATGCGGGAAACTAAGCAAGGCAAGTTTTGTGATCTCAAGGCTATTCTGCTTGGGTTACTCGAAATGCGCAATAGTTATTTGTGTCACAAGATAATAATGGTATCTAGTGACACATACTATTTTTCACACCTTTCATTTGGAAAAGTAAGTTTTGCTCCACGACGAGAGGGACCAAAACGCTACTTTTCTGTTCAAGCTACTTTTTTAATTTATACATTGGCATTGGAACATTTGTACGCAATGTGCCAATTGAACACAGATGTTAATAAAATAATCGATTGTAATTTCATCGTAGTCGATTCAAAACGAACATATTTCAAGTTTTAACTATAACAACGTTGTATAAAAATTTATAAATATTTCGTAATATTTAAAAATTAGTAATAAAAATTAAGATAATTTAGATATATTTTAACAATAGCTTTTTTTAAATTTCCTCATAGTCGGTGTGAAAAATAGTATGTGTCACTCGGTAGCAAAATTATTTTCGTCTCGGGCGTAAACACTTGTATCCCTCACTACGCTCAGGATCCTACGTTAGAATCCCTCGCTACGCTCAGGATTCTATTGTAGGATCCCTCGCTGCATTCAGGGTACAATACACCACCCTCGCCGTAAATATACTATTTTCCTCCCTTGTGACACAAATAACTATTTCACATCGACTACTTATGAAGAAATTTAAAAAATTGCTTTCAAAATAATTACCTACCTAACAAGTATTAACAAATTTTCTTAATTTTTATCACAAATAAATATAATGAAAAATTCATAAATGTTCATATAACATTGTTAAAGTTAGAACTTGAAATATGTTCGTTTTTAATCGAATGCAATGAAATTACAATCGATTAATTTATTAAGATCTATGTTCAATTGGCACATTGCGTAAATGCGCCAATGAATAAGTACCTACATTAAAAATTAGCTTGAACAGAAAAGCAGCATTTTGATCGCTCTCGTCGTGGAGCAAAACTTACTTTTCCGAATGAAAGGTGTGAAAAAATGTATAACAATTCCGCATTATAAGCCACCAAGATAGCAGAGACCATCCACGTCACGGGTCCTATTTTTTCTAATAACTTGCCAGACAGCATCGCGGAAGTTAACAGTCGTCCGTCCTTTAAAGAAAATATGTTTTATAATACTGAGGTTTTGTTTTAATATTAAAATGTAATAATTAAAGAAGATTTTACTTATTCAATCTACAACATAAATAATACAGGACAAAAGAAAAACAATTACTTCTAGAATAGGTATCAATTTCACAAAACAAAACGAAATGATTTTTTAAATAATGTACGTAATGAATGACCTTATTAATGTAATCTATAAATGAATGTACAATTGTAAACAATGACCTGGTAATACCTGGTTTTTATCAATAAATTATATCTATGTCTAATCGTACGCCCTATAGCTAATCCATTTCAATCGTGTCGTAACTGAAATATACATATCAAACAATAACCTATATCGTTTCAGTAAAAGTTCACCATGCCCATTGATTAGTCGACTGGTTGTAAATGTCAATTTTGTATACTATCACCTACTTAACTAAAGGTCATGTTACTTTGGAGGTCAACTGACAATCAATGTGGCTATGCCTTAATAGCTACTCGTTAAATTCCGTTTGTATCTACAGTTAAAGTCAACGGCAGAACTAGCTAAATTAGACCCTATTCTTTTGAAAATGGAGTAAATGGCAGATCTATATATATATATAGATAAAATTTAATCTATTGTTGTATGTTGCTGTATACACATTTATTCATGCTACTTTAAATATTTTATACACAATATACGTATATATTCATCTGCTTTGCTTTTCGCAATTTAAACAGTGTCTTCGCCCAAATGTCTGCTGCTCCGCTTGTTGTTTTCTTGGTGTTCTTTGTTATTTGTTTTGTTTTTGTTTGTATTGTTTAACTGGATTCACTGAAAATCAGCGTCGTGGCACTTCATGCCCCGACACATGCTGAGTGGATTCCTTTTTGAGACTAACTCAACAATGTACCATTTCTCTTTCTCTCTACTTTTAAGCAAGTTTATTGTTGTGCTGTGTGTTTCAAATAAATCATCATTCATTCATTCATTCATCTTTTGCGTAGGAACTTTTGTTGCTGACCATTCAAGTATCTTTAATGATATTGGTAGGATGCAATAACAAGTTTATGAACGAATTGGGATTAGGAAGAATGAATACGAACTATGTAGGTTAGGGTCTCCAAAAGGGTTTTGTCGGAAATTATTAATGGGACGTCGGATTAGTGCAATGTTTAATTAAAACAGGATTTCCTTTTGTCAATCAAGATTTCAAATTCTAAGAATGACGCAGTACCTACAATTACGATAGGTATAACTTAGACAGAGTTTGTTGTTCAAATTGAGTGAAATATTGGAATAATTTCTAAGCCGATTAAAAGTTAAAAGCGGATGTTTACGGTACGAGTATACTGATGTTCGGATTAAGTTTAAAATTTAAGTACTTGCCCTCATTTTTATGCCTGGAATGAGATCATAATCGAGGCTGGCAATTTTACAGATATTAGGCACCATAAAATTTGATTTATTAAACCATCTGGGCCGGTTTGAGTAATACCGTTTCCTTAGGTGGGTTCTTATTTAGAAGCAGTCGGAAAAGTTTGGTAGTAACCGAAGATGAATTGTGATTTGTAACATTAGGGGTGACATCGTCATAAGTAGTCATAACATAACTGTTAAAAACTCTTTCCGAAATAATAAAGATCAAATCAATTGATTTTTAACACCAAAATCCTCAATCCTTGTCTTTTATTCAGAAGTTCCTTACCATTCGCCGGAATATTGGTATTTTGATATTAAACGGCTAATTACCTATTCCACCTGATTATTGGTTTTATGAAAACATAAAGCGCTTAAACTTACCTAGATATTTAGAGACGTATATTGCTCAAGCAAACACACATAGCGAGTCTAGTTGTAAAGAATATGGTGAAATAATCCGTTACGTATCATTTTGAAGAAAGGAGTAGGCGTCGAAGTTGTAATTTTTGTATGATCGAAACGTCAGGTTGCAGAGACCTCAATGTCTACTAAATCACAGACTATGGGATGCATATCCACATGTAAATCGCCTCAGAATAACAATACTCATCCCTTCATTATAACCGTCCAATACGCTAATGAAGATCATTATCGTTTTTCTACACTACTATGCACCCTTGAGTGCAGCGAAGGTTGCTGCGGTGCATTGACACCGAACAACCGACCAAATCTAGTCTCCCAAAACGTAAGCGCTTGTAAAACTGGCGGGAATCTTTTTGATTTAGCTAGGTTATAAGTGGGGAGTAGTACTAAGCAACAGGTGTTGGTGTTGCGCGTTACGTAAGGCCACCGGCGCGCGCATTCCATTGAGGCGGTAGTACGGCGCTATCGATTAGGAGTACGGACCATGCCCATCGACCCGGCAGCCGGTGTATGCCGCCCTGAAGCGTCTTGCTCAGTCTTGGATTAGTTTGTATTTAAAATAGTTCTCAAATGTTTTTAAACCTTTCAAGTAGTTCGACTCGTCTTCGCGTTTGCCTCTAAAACATGTTATGACATGATTTCGCCGTATTTTTATTGTGACTGCGTAAGTTTGTTTTACATGCCCTCTGCTTTATAGAACTTATAGTACAGCACATTAGCTGCCCTAGCACCTTTCAGTTGGTACGCTTGTCGTCTCGGACCGCCGACCGCGTGGAGCGCACGAGGCGCGGGGCGGCACGGCCTCCCTTAAAATACTTTGAGTTGCAATACTTACAGTTGACGTTAGCTCTATTAAACCAAAATCGAGTATCATTTCGATACGGATTTCATTTGTACGTCGACTGTAAGCAAAACCGAATGGCTAGCTTTTCAGTAATTACACTTTTAGCCTCATTAATTCATTATATCTGAATACAAGCAGCAAGAAGCACTTTTAATTTTTTCTACGTTATTGCATGCCCTGACAAGCTTAACGGGAAGTTAATTATTATTCAAGATCATTTATAAGGATGCTTGCTTATAAAAACCCCTTTGTGCTAAGGTTTCTCAAGTAGAGTCCATTGAAGTCTTCCGCAGGAAGACGTACTCAGAAATTATTTCTTATTTAATTTCCTTTCATGGTTCTATTTTAAGTAAACAAAGATATTAAAATAGTACCTAATTCATAACTCGTAAAGCATGCATACCTTTGTATAATTAATGAACACTGGTGTCCTAATGAATTAAAATGCATCACTTTGACACTCAAATTACAACAATAATATTTCCTGTACGCGCATTTTTGATTATTAGATACTTATGTAGATTATACACCGAGTAGAACTTCTCTACCTTTTACTGAAGTTATACGTGTAACGAGTAGGTATATTACCAATTTTAATGGCCTGACTCTCTGACGAAGAGCCTTTACACGGTAATTGTATTCCGAATATAGACTCCATTTAGGCGAAACGTAATTTACACGCGGGTAGGTGCTGGAGGGAATATGGTGAACAAAATCGAATTATATTGATGGATAAAAGTGCTTATTTGTACTAAATGTAAGGAATTTCCCGTCGACTCGAATGCCAAGAGTGGTAGCGACGGAACATTCCCGCGACCTAGCGGATCGCTAGCTATAAGTACATAATGGTGGTCTACTGATCATTTCTGTTATTTCCGTCGAGCCATAGGAAGGGCTGGACTGTTTGTACCTGCGAATTAATGGATTCTATTGACGTGAAGCGAAAGCGAGTCAGTTCTTTAAATAAATTACATATTCTTCCAGGAAGTGTTGTTATCGTCATGTTATTTTCTATTGATAGTACAATTAATTAATGTTGACGTTAAATTAGATCAAGTAGGTACTCTCTAAATATTGTATTTGAATGAACAACAAAGTTACGAAGTATGTTTCAACGATTTAGTAGATACCAGTTTTAATTGCCAATTGGGCAGTATGCGGTTTTGTTTTTCTCTAATGATCAATACTGCAATTTCGCTGAGTAAGTTATTATATACTTACACATACTTTTAAATACTTCTATCATCTATCATGTAGTACCTATCTGCATTATTAATACCAATATTTATGATGAGAATTGTACCTATTTACGAATATACGTTTCAAGTATCACGATTACAATTTACCATTTCAGAGTGCATTTCCCGATTGCAATCTATGTCGGAGATATAGCGTGACGAACAACAGTACCCTGTGTTCCAATTGCTGTGACGTCCTGGGAACAATAAAACTGTGTTTTAATCAGGACAGTGGGCTTATTCGAATGTGTGTCTTTCCGCACCGCAGTAAGTCTTAATTCAGAATGAGCGCCGGGGACGGTCTAATGTGCTGTTTCAAAATGCACATGTGGCTGTTCATTACACGGGAAGGGTCACGTAATTGCTTTGTAAACAGAAAAGGTTAAATAAGTCGAGTCCAAACGTACCAGTCATCGAACGGATTTTTTGTTGTCTGTTTTCCATTACGTGCACAGCGAGGGCGGTTCTGGCGGAATGAGTCTACAATTTAAATATGCCTAGCAATTGGGTGTATGACTTTAATTAATTAATTGCGTTCGTAAACAATAAATATTCAAGTTACTCCAAATTAATGTTTAAAGGCTGTAATTAATTAAAACAATGTGAATATCTTTATTGATTTAACCCCGACCTTTGCTGTGCCGACCACAAATGGGGCTTAATTTCACGATATGAATCAACAATGGTGAACTGTCTATAGTACGGGTTAGCCACGAGACTATTCACGTTGTCGGATAGTCTAGTCACTGCTGCGGTGGTCGGAGGCTTGCAACTGCAGTACAGTGACCTCGTGTGTACGCGACCGGGGCGGGGATCTGGGTCAGGGCCCAGCCCCCCTCACCACCGCTCCGATCGACCGCCAAATTCCTAACGCATTCGCGGAGAAACAAAATGCTCTCGAGTCGAAGGAACGGATTATGGGCCATAAAATCCTGAACGTAAATACGGAAATAGGCCGTGCGTTGAATTATTTAAAATAACGGCTCCATTTTTAAACATGTCACGATTGCGTCTTCCGGAGATTTTCCAACTACCGTACTATATCTTAGATAGTGATGAGCTCATTCCCAGAGTTCCTTTCTTCAACCGAAAGAATGCATCCTTATAATAATCTTTCAGAGTAACTAACAGAGTGGAAGTTCAAGTTAAGCATCTCATGTTTAATGAGTAAGGAAATTGTTGAAATATTAAATGAATTCATGTCGTCCCTGTCAATGTTGCTTCCATATTTCCGTAGCTATGTCGTAGTAAAAATAATTTTTATACACTATTAACCATTAATCTTAGTATGTCAAAGAGGGTTAATTTACAAAGTTAAAAAATGCAGCCTATTTCTTATTACCTTCTAGAACATATACATACTAATAATCACGACTCCTTAAAAAGTTTTCATGCACGCGGCACGGACTTCCGTAGGCCAGTTAATCTTACTAATTAGGACTTTTTCGCTTTGACACGGCATTATTAAGTGGGAAAGTTCTGTATTGTGTATGAATATAGGTATGGGTAAGTACATTTATTTATAACTAGCTTTTGCCCGCGGCTTCGCCCGCGTAGTAAGTGTAATTTTCCAATAATTGTTGAGTTGCTGCGCCGGCAACGGCCTACTACTACTTACTTTCCCTATGAATAACCCTTCGTCAAAACCCGTTATGGTAATTTATTTTTTAGTTAATATTATTTTATGCCCGTGTGGTGTCGGGTCAGAATTTCACCCCGTTTCACTTTCTTCCCGTGGGTGTCGTAAAAGTCGACTAATGGAGCAGGGTTGAAGTGTGTTGTGGGTGATGGGCTAACAACCTATGCAATATCACATTTTGTCGATCTTTTATACCCACCACATTGATGCTAAAAGTGGCGCTGGAACATAAAGTTCATGTGCTCTGCCTATACCTTTTGGGAATAAAGGCGTGAATATATGCATTGTATGTATGAACGTATTTTTTTAATTAAATTTACAATCATGATTAATGAGAATCTGTCCTTTGGAATAAAAGCTAGTGTTCATGACAATATTGAAATACTAAAATATCTCCACGAATTTCAAGTCAAATTTGTGGCCCGGACATTGCATAGGCTTGTTTCCTAAGATTTTTTTTCGATGCCATTTGAACCAGTATTTGGAGAGGAAGAACAGTTTGTATGCGAGCAACTACAATTAAAAAACATAAATACCCAAAAATTTGATTTAAAGATTGACCTCGCTGGCGGAAACCAAAATGCTTAACATATAAAAAGTAAGCAGATATTCGTGCAGCACCTTGAATGGCAGTTTCCCAATGTCTCCTACCCTCCCGTCCCGCCGCGCCGCCAGCACTCGCCTAGGTACCGATTGATGACGATCGAGATGATTTCTTCGGCTGTCGGATAGCCCCATAGTGGCCCTATCCACAAGCCAGATAGGATTAGACGTTACAGCCTTAGGGCTACGGCAAGAACAAGGTCCAAAAAAAAAAAAGATCGAGATGGCACCAAATACAAACTTTTAAACCTATAACGTATATATAACGCGGATTTCATACCTCAACAGCAAAAATAGAACCCTTATTTATAGGATCACGTGTGGCTGTCTGTCAGTCCGTCTGTTACAACCGATTTGCTACGAAAAAACTGGACCGCTTGAATTGCAATTTGGCACAAATACTTTCATGAATTTTCATGTCCGCAACATCACATTTCATAATCTATGCGATTTTCGTAATTAACGTCCCAAAAAACCATAATAACAACGCCCATATTGATATTTAGACGCAACATTGGAATGTAAAATCGTTGTTGTTTTCGTAATCAGTGACCCACCCGATAAACCATAGAAACAATAGATACCGATGTTGATTCTCAGATTTTGTCACCACATGTCCCCTTTTCAAGGGTTGAATTCTCAAAAAACCGAAAACACTTGTTCAGGTACTCATTTATCGTTAGGATATATCCTGTGAAATTTCGAATAAAATTGTCTACCTAATCTTTTTTCCCCATAAGTACAAACTTTGGACCTCCTTTTTAACCCCTTTAGGTGTAATTATTTCCAAAACGCTGAAAGCACTATTTGTAAATGAAAAAGTAATCTGTCCACAAAGTTTTAAGTACGTACCTAAAAAAAACTTTCCCTCATACAAACTTTGGACCCTCATTTAACCCCCTTAGGGGTGGAATGTTATAAAACGCTGAAATTACTTTTTTGTATCCTAATAAGTAATCTTCGTACAAAGTTTCAAGTCTCTAGTTCAATAAATAATGTTTCCACCATTCAAATATTGCATCCCTATTTAACCCCTTAGGGTTAGAATTTTATAAAACGCTGGAAGTACTTTTTTTGTATCTTAATAAGTAATATTCCTACAAAGTTTCATGTCTCTAGTACAACAAAATATGTTCCTCCCATACAAACTTTGCACCCCTATTTAACCCTCATAAGGATAGAATTTCCAAAAATCCCGTCTTATCCCTTGCTTACGTCATAAAAGGAAAATCTGGTGTAAATTTCAAGTTTCTAGACCCAGTAGTTTTGAATACAAACTTTGCACCCCTATTTAACCCTCTTAGGGGTGAAATTTTGTGAAACGTTGAAAGAGCTTTTTTTGTATCTTAATAAGTAATCTTCCTATAAAGTTTCAAGTCTCTAGTTCAAAAAATAATGGTTCCCCCATGCAAACTTTGGACCCCCATTTTAAGGATAGAATTTCCAAAAATCCCGTCTTATCCCTTGCCTACGTCATAAAAGGAAAATCTGGTGTAAATTTCAAGTTTCTAGACCCAGTAGTTTTGAATACAAACTTTGCACTCCTATTTAACCCCCTTAGGGGTAGAATTTTATAATACGCTGAAAGTACTTTTTTTGTATCAATAAGTAATCTTCCTACAAAGTTTCAAGTCTCTAGTTCAATAAATATTGTTTCCCCATACAAACTTTAGACCCCCATTTCACCCCCTTAAGGATAGCATTTCCAAAAGTCCCGTCTTATCCCTTGCCTATGTCATAAAAGGAAGTTTTGGTGTAAATTTCAAGTTTGTAGTCTCAGTAGTTTTGAATACAAAATTTGCACACCTATTTAACCCCCTTAGGGGTAGAATTATGTGAAACGCTGAAAGTGCTTTTTTGTATCTTAATAAGTAATCTTCTTACAAAGTTTCAAGTCTCTAGTTCAAAAAATAATGCTTCCCCCATACTAACATTGGACCCCCATTTTACCCCCTTAGGGGGTGAATTTTGAGAAATCCTTTCTTAGTGCTCCCCTACACCTTATAAGGAACCTACGTGCCAAATTTGGAATCTCTAGACCCAGCAGTTTGGGTTGTGCGTTGATATGTCAGTCAGTCAGCTTCTTCTTTTATATATTTAGATTGAGGGTTGCGCGTTTCTTAACATAAAGAGACGTGTTGTAATACAGTAATATGTAAACGGTTTCGACTTATGCCTGGGGAATAGAATTGAAAATCGTATAGGTATTTTAAGACTTGACCGTTGAATCTTAGGTGCCTACGATTACTCCCACTAAGTATGTGTTTTTACATGATAAATCAGTTTTTAGAGGATCCAAGGTCTGTATGATACTGCAATTATGACACAAAGAAATTCGAAAAAGAGAGTTAAACTCAGAAATCACTGGCGACCGCAAAATGGCTCACACAAATTAACACAAAATGATGAAGTCACGAGTTCTTCTCTTCTAAATATATAAACGTAGAAGTCCTGACTGACTGACTGACTGACTCACTCACTTAAATCAACGCCCAGCCCAAACCGTTGAACCTAGAAAGCTGATTTTTTCACAACAGGTAGGTTATATAACGGAAGTACCCACTAAGAACAGATTTTTGAAAATTCCACCCTTGAGGGTGTAAAAAGGGGGTTGAAAGTTTGTATGGGGATGGAGTAAAATTTTAAGTGAGAGACTTGAAAATTTGTGTATAGACTCCTTATTAAAATACAAGAAAAGTTATTTAAGGGGTGCAATGTTTATATGGGGGAAACATTATTTTTTGAACTAGAGACTTGTAGAAACTTTGTAGAAAGATTACTTATTAGAATACAAAAAAGTACTTTCTGCGTTTTCGAAAATTCCACCCCTAGGGGAGTTACGCAGGAAACTTTTCCTTTTGAGCTAAATATTTGAAACGTTGTAGACATATTAGTTATTTGAATTCAAAAATAGCACTTTAAGCATTTTGGAAAAATCTACCCCTAAGGGGGTTAAAAAGGGGTGAAAAGTTTGTATAGAGAGCAAGACATATTTAAAGTAAGAGATTTGTAACTTCGATTTTAGACTGTTTCTGTGAATACTTAGAAAAGTTGAAAAACCCCCGACATTTTCATTTCAAATTCCAATATCTCAAAAACGGCTGAACGGATTTTCATGAAACATTGCTAAGAAGTTAGGGAGCTACGATACCACAGATAGATACACAGCTACACAGATACTCAGACAGACACGTTAAACATATAATATAACAGTTATAACACCTCTCTTTTTGCGTCAGGGGTAAAAATACTGGGTGTTAAACGAGATTCACACCTAAAGGGCTAATAGGAGTTGGAAATTTATACGGGAAACAAGACAATTTTAAAATAAGGGAACTATTACTTCGGTCAAGGACTAGAAAACAAATTACTGCGTTTTTTTTATATTCTTCCTCGTAGGTTGGAGGTTAAAAGGGGTTGGGCAACAAGTACTTTTTGAAGAAAGGGAATTCTTCGGTCAGACATATATACTATTTGGTGAGCCATTAATTCAGAATACATAATCCTACCGCTCGCAGAAAAGTAGGTTAGGTTAAGTTAGAACTGCGATCCTTACAGAACCGAAGAGTTACCAGAAAAGTAGTTTAGGTTAGAACTACGATGCTCACAAACCGAGAAGAAGATAATGTTAGATAAAATTGCGGATTATTTTGTTAATTTAAAAAGTTAATTTTGGGGAAAAATATAATTTAGTCTCCCATACCTTTAAATGGGGACTGGGGATAGAGATGGAAAGTTCTACGTCTTTTGGCATACGGTAATTTTACTTTCAAAACTATACAGGCAGCTCGGACTAACGTAATTAAAACTACTATACGGATTTAGGCAAAAAAAAAATGTTAGGTCATGTAGCTTAGTAGACATAAAAAAAATCCTTTATTACATTATGAAAAACAAACAATTTAAGTAGTTAGAAACGTGAGATAACTGATACTTGTATATTGGTATTTTTAAAAACGGACATTTCAATGAAGGTTTAGCAATTTAAGCCTTTTACACCTAAACCCAGAACGGAATTACATGAACATTGGCATAGAGATAATTTGAGACCCTTGGAAGGATTAAGGATAGTTTTTATCTCGAATATCATCCCTTAAGATGGTAGAAGTTTATTTGGGACAGCGTTAATTAAGGTTACGCCTAAAATAATTTAATAGCATTTTTTTCTCAAGTTCTACGCGGACGAAGTCGCGGGTAACAGCTAGTCAATATTTATTTATTTATTTATTTCAATATAGCAACTGTTTTTACAGGCTAACCTAATGCAATAGCGCCTTAAATATCTAATTGATTTAAACTAATTATTATACTTGCACAAGACACACAGACACACTTTAACAAATTCGGACATTGAACAATGAAATATATCAGTTTGGTCAGCAACTAGGTTTAGTGTGTGTACGGCGCGACTGAGAGGCGCTTTACGAAGCAAGTTGGTTCTGCCGCTCGGCTCCGCCAGCAGCCGCGGCCGCCGCCGCCGCCCCGCGTACCCGTCCGGCACACCCAAACCCAACTGCTGCAATATACCCGGTTTGCAGATAACACCCCGTAGAACTCGGACTAGGTAGCATGCTAGTGACATTTCCCTACGCGTTTCCAATCTATTGTAGCCTACCATGCCTATGACGAAGTCTGTAGGATACATCAACGGGTAGAAAGGGTACACTCCATACAGTTTCCAGTAGTACAGATACCTGGTAAACTTATTTTGTATCTTTTCTACCATGTGGATATACTTTTTCTCGTGTGGTCCCCATACTGCAGCATTGCACTCCAATTGGCTTCTCACAAGAGCATTATACAGCGCTGAAACGGCTTGAATGTTTTTAAAGCTCGCTGCCCGCCGAAGTACGAAACCGAGGATTCTAAATGCTTTTTTACAAATGCCACCTATATGGTCCCTAAAGGTCAAGTCCCTATTTAAGAGTACCCCTAGGTCTTTCACGGAGTCCACTCTAGATAACTGCGCTCCTGCTACCTCATAGTTGTAGCTGATTGGCGTTTTTGCCCGGGTAAAAGTGATGGTGGCGCATTTTTCCACATTAAATTGTAAGTGGTTTATTTGGCTCCACTCCACCACTCTCTGTATATCCCGCTGGAGGCGCTCGCAGTCTCCCTCGTCCTCGATTGCCAGGAGCAACTTGAGGTCATCCGCAAATAAAAAACATTTGGCGTCCTTAACTACTTCTGGTAGGTCGTTAATCATTATTAAAAATTCTAACGGCCCCAAGTTACTTCCCTGACTTACGCCGGTCCTCGTAAACTACGGCTGGGACTTGAAATTTGCATACTCAACGTATTGCTGTCGGTCCCTCATGTAGCTTGCAAAAAAATGTAGCAATCGAGGAGTGCAGCCAACTGCCGCCATCTTTGCCAACAAGACGTCATTGTCCACCAAATCGAATGCTTTTTTGAAGTCAAAGTACGCTACGTCAACTTGCACTCCTCTGTCTACATGAGGGACTACATATGCCATGGTGTTGAGCAGATTGCTCGTCGTGCTGCGCCCCTTTCGGAAACCGTGCTGTGCGTCGGACAAATGGGCCGAGAGCTGCTGCTGAATGCTGCGCTGCACCGCCGACTCAAATACCTTTGCCGGCGTGGAAACAATCGCGACCGGTCTGAAACCGCTTACCTCAGACCCGGCGTTGCCTTTAGGTATCGGTATCACCCGTGTGGTTTTCCACCGTTCCGGAAAATGTGAAGTTTCCAAACACAAGTTAAATATATGCAGGAGTGGTTCCACCAACACTCTACCTCAATCTTTAACAATAAAAGCGGGAATGCCGTCTGGCCCCGCTGAGCGCTTCGGTTTAAGCGCGGCGAGCGCGGCGCGCACGTCGCGCAGCGCCAGTCGCGGCAGCGCCACGCGCGCGGCGTCGGCCCCGCCGCGCTCCACCGCCTCCTCCGCGTCGAGCCGAGCGGGCGACCGGGAGTAAACCGACTCAAAATATTCTGCGAATTCCTCTGCACATTCCGAATCAGATAAACTATTTCCGTTTTTTGTTATGCGCTTTCGACTTACCGTTCCCCGCTTGGATCTGACGTAGTTCCAAAAAGACTTTGGGTCTTTAGAAAGTTCACTCTGTATCCGCTCCTGATACTGATCGTGTGCCGCGTTTGTCATTGCTTTAACTTTGGCCCTGGACTCCGAAAAGGCTGCATAATCGTCACACGATCCACTCGATTTAAATACCCTGTGAAGTTTCGCCTTTAATAGTATGTTTTGAATTATTTCTTTCGTATACCATTTAGGATAACTATATCTAACATTACTACCCACTTTTGGACGCTTTTTAGGTACAGAGTCATCTAGGACACCATTAACGATAGCATAAAAATAGTTTACCGCTTCCTCTGGGTCACATAAATTATACAAAGGATGCCAATCTATAGCAGTTAGTAAATAATACATTGCATTCAAATTAGCCTTAGAAAAGTTCCACTGCCGTGCCGTTTCGCATTCGTTTGGCATCTGGTTCCCTGGGGAAGAAGAGGTACCTACTTGGAGCGGGCGACGGCGGCGCAGCGCGACGGCGGCGGAGGCTCACCGCGAGCGGCGGGTGGTACGCGTCCACAGGCACCAACGCCTCGTCCGCCGCCTCCACTGACACTCCGCCAGACATGTCCTTACAACATAATACCAAGTCTAGTTGCCGACCATTACAATTTGATACATGATTCTTCTGATCAACTTCACAAAAAACTCTAAAATATTCAAAGTAATTATTAATATTGTCACTAGTTGAATACATGTTAAAATCACCCATTATTATATAGTTTTTGAACTTTACACACCATTGTTCTATAATCCTAAATAATGTCATGTATTCACATTCGTTACTTTTGGGTGGAATACCTATAAACCACGCAACATAAAAACAAATACCTATTGTTTAAGTAAACTGCAGCGCCTACCAGTTCAAACACACAGTTATCAATGTTGACGTCACTCGGCATAGTCACCGGCCGTAGCTCAAACCGGTGTGTGGCCACGAGAAACGCGCCGCCTTGTTTTCGCCCGTCCGCTCGGTCGCATCTTATTATGTGATATCCCGGTGGAACAATTTCTGCATCTTGTATGGAAGCACTACAACCTGATTCCGTGATTGCAAACAAATCTGCACTTGAACTTTCTATGCTATTATGAAAAAGATCCAGTTTTGTTCTAAGACCACGCGCATTCTGGTAGTATATTATGATGCTATCTTCCTTCTTTTGTTTTGTTGCTCTCCGAAACCAAGTCCACTCGCCAAACTGCACGTTTAGCGGCCAAATTTCCGGCTGTGATAACTCGTTATAAATATCTTCCGAAGTAGTTATAACAAATGAAGAGTACTCTTTCTCGTTTTTAAGTATAATCTTTTCAATTTTTACGTTCACGTGTGAACCACAGGTTTTTTTTAATTTGCGTTGTTAAATTTTCCACTGTTGTTTCCTTCTTCAATCGCCATATATGTAAGTGTTTCATTTTTCCTATAGCCTGGATATCACACATGTTCGTATTATTGCCTCTTTGAATAGTTTTGCCTTTTATATATTAGCAGTGCAAAAATTATTTAATTGCTAGTTAGACCCTTCATGTAAGCTATTTACTTTTTATTATGGACACAAATAAGAATCCCATGGGAAACTTTTCATTTTCTCTCGGACGAACGAACTTGAATTAATCTTCGAAGTTTTATATCAACACTGAATACTCTCCACTTTATGTGATTTAATACTAGAGATTAACTCAACTTAATTTAACCATTGCTACTTTCAACCGTAGTTTAAGATTCTTATGATAGTATTTCCATCAATATATACGTACAAACACAACATATCTATACAAACATAAGTAGATGTCACACAGTCTTCACCCTCTTGGCAAATCAATTCGCAAGATATTCCATCAGCAGCATATGGTTGTGAGTTGGGGTCACTCTGCCAAATAGGTCATCATATAAAAGCATCGTGTTCCCCCATTTTCCTCGGCACTTCTCCTTGAACATAAATCTATTCTAAGAGAACGCAACTCATGAATAAATATCTTTTTCTTTTTTATGTTCCCTACTTTTTCAAATATAACACATGTAATGTTCATACTGTCCATAGAGCGTACAATTTAGTTTAACTAGTACTCTTCATATCAGATCAAGTAGTACCTACATAATTGTTCAGCTATTTGATTCCATAATGAATGAGGCAGGGATAGTAGATTTTCACTTACTACTATTATGACAAATCGCTCTTGTTTCGCTCAATCAAATGTTCTTCATCGTTGATACTTATTTATTAATATCTTTCTCAATATCGCATCGCATCTCGTATTTCATCTACCTAATTACTTGACGGAGACTCAAACAGAACATTTTCAATCAAACTCTTGTGACAGACACGAGCTTGTATAGGTAAATGAATTATAACCCTTCCATTGGCAGCCGCCATATTGCTAATAATCCCTTAGGTGGCAGTCGCCGGGGAGCCGGCGATGTCAAAAACTAGCCGGCGACTGCCACTTGAAGGGTTAAAGCGTGAAAAGGTTTTCTATGTCAAAGTCTTTATTACATTGACGTAACAGGATTCCCCGTGTGGTGTCGGGTTAGAATTTCACCACCCCCTTTCTTCCCGTGGGTGTCGTAAAAGTCGACTAAGGGAGCAGGGTTAAAGTGTGTTGCGGGCGATGGGCTAGCAACCTGTCACTGCAATATCACATTTTGTCAAACTTTTTTATAACCATATTTATGCTAAAAGTGGCGCTGGAACATAAGTTCCATGTGCTCTGCCTACCCCTTTTAGGGATAAAGGCGTGAATGTATGTATGTAGGATTCAAATTTGTTTAGATTCAAGGTTGTCTAAAAAAATACCTACATTTTGTAATCTTCAGTGCCTGCAAGTTACTCTGAGGCTTTATAATGAAAATGACAGGGTTAAATCAATTCTTATCTGCTGGATACCATACGTACCTCCTCCGTTGACTTGCCGATCCGCCCGTCTCTCGGTTTTGGCAAAATGGAATCCTACTAATATTATAACTGCTGATGATATTTTGTACGAAGATAGTTTATAGGCTGGATTAAAATGAAAGGTAGTTTTTTTTTTTTGAACAGCTGAATATATATTTAGGATTAACTTGCAATACTATAAAGAATATAAATCACTAACGTAATAAATAAAAAACCAAATTAAAATAAAATAGATTAACACTAAACTAAATCTAAAAATGGCCCCTACGGCATTGTGACGAAAATGCTGGCAGCATTACCTCGCTGAATAGCTAAGCTAATTCTTTGTGCGAGATAACTGCCAGCCCTTCGGTCACCGGTGGCATCTGTAAGCCTCTTCGATATCTCTTTGAAGAGGCTTAGAGCTCCAGGGCCCCACGGACCAAGGGTCTCGACGCCAAAAGGCACGAAATTATATTCGGCGCCGAGACCACTGTATTTTCCCACCTTCGCAGCTTCGGCCGCCTCTGCTGCAGCTGCTGCCCTCGTAGAGGTACGGTGGAGATGCGACGGGGCTAGTGTGTCAACACAGGTTGCATCCCACACCAGGACCCGTCCCATACTCCACGGGACTAATGACATTCCTTCCGGTCTCTTGCCATCGTTTCTTAGAATGCCAGACGGCTCTAAAACAGCTGGCACATTAGCCGATGCAAGAGACCGACGAATGATGTCATTGAGGGCAGCATGCCTAGAGAAGCGACCCGCGCTTTTTTGGCAGGAGAGCCCGTGGTGCCCAAGCCGATCTACTTCGCTTCCGTAGGGGCATCGATGTGGGGCGCAGACCGGGACCCCAAGACGCAGGCAAACTGAAAAACGGAGAGTATTTGGATCTAAGAATGTCCCAGTGCTTGCAGAAGGGTGTGCGTGGAGCCAGTAACCAGCCTCTCTTGTGTTTACCGCCAATAGTCTGGCTCGTTCTGCGGTGGCGCACTGGATAGATAGTGAGTTAGCGGTCAATTGGCACATTGAGTCGTCCCAACACCTTTGTGAGTTTGGATGGTCAGGGAAATTTTGTCCGGGGCAAGCAGTTAACCAGGCACTTTTCGCGTCCTCCAAGCCCGATGTCTCATAGTGTGTAGGCAGGATCTTACCTATGAGACTAGACGAGCTGTGGCATGACGACAAAAAAGCCGGTAACGCGACACTAGTAATTTTGCGAATCCCTAAACCACCGTACCGGATGGGTAGGGTTCCTTGGGTCCAGGACTGCTCGCTTAGCTGAATGTTGAGGATGGATTCTAAATTAATTTTGATTAATATGTCAATTTGTGATAAAAGATTTCGATGTTTCCAAAGAGGGCAGCAGCGAAGCACATAAGTTAATTTAGGGACAAAAAGGCAAAATTTCATAACAGTAAGAGCATAATGAGGACTAATTTCCAAGAGGCGACGAGAGTGATTTTGGTATTTAGATATGGAATTTCGAATGTAATCAGCGTAAGAATTCTCATAAATGGGGGACCCTAAGAGGCAAAGTGTATTCCTATTGAGTATTTTAATGTTCGGTGCAAGTTGGTTGAACTTGTGTATTATGTTATTTGAGTCATTCAAAGAATTTGGAATGTATAGTTTGCATTTGTTGAAATTAAGTTCTAGGCCAATGGTTTTAAATTTATCAATGAGTGTAGAAAAATCGGAAAGTACAGAGTCAGCGTCACCTCCTAAGCTCCCATCATCCAGGTACCATGCATTAAATTTGGATGACAAATTTTGTATTATCGGATTTATAGCCAAACTGAAAATTGCTGGCCCCAGAGGATCGCCTTGCTGACAGCCAACTGCATTATTTTACGAAAGCACAGTGGTCACAAGTATGTACATAGTTTTTTATGAAGTCCAGTAACTTATTAAACGCACTTTAGGGCAATTCAGCTGTAATTTTTCCATTTAACACGTTCGCAACCAAGAACCCTCCTGGTAGGCACTCGTAATGTTTGCTCAGATGCCGGCTCAGCCCACTAGGCGGGCAGTAAAACCTACTCGTCTCGCGAGTTCTTTCGGTTTCTAGTGTATTGTTCGATTTTTAGGCCGTTTGCGAAAGAGTTAAAATTCACCCAGCTGACTTCTCTAAGAAAACGGGTTTGTTTCAAAAAAATCTAAACCCCATTCAAATAAGGTATGATATTTTTCGCAGGAGAACGGCCGCGCGGCGCCGGACCTGACGGCGTCGCCGGGCCGCGCGCCGCCCGGGCCGCCGCAGCCGCCGCGCGCCAACCACGCGCCGCCCTGTGTGCTGCAGCCCGACTTTAGAAAGGTACCTTATTTGACTTAAATTAAAATAACAGAGCAAAGTACAGTCAGCATCAAAAGTGACTATGTAATCGAAGACGTTTAACGCTCTTATTCCCTTTTAATAAAGACTTTTGACGTGTCGTGTTGCTGTCGGCATCAAAAGTAGGTAAGCTGGTCAAGTGCTCAAAATGACACCTACACACGACTCTAATGTCAAGAGTATAAGGACTGTATAGATAATTTTGAGCATGTTATATCGTGTAGCTACTTCTGCTGCTGACTATACTACATGTATTACCAACACCATGAACAAAAGCCAAAAAGTACGTTTCTTGTGATAGGAACGATCTAAGTTTAAAATCATGACTCTGGAGGACAATCTGTCTCGACAAATCGTGTCTCGTAACAATGTGTTAAGTGCTCTCGGTACACTTGTATCATATAGAAAAGCGGAGTTTAGAATCTATTTGCATCTTGGGGTGTAAACCGTGACGTTTTTATTCAAAGTCTCTACACTTTATTTTATTTTTATTTATCGTATGGCAAATCAGTATTGTGAACCGTGAGATCTTGGAAAAGACAGTACGGTTGCCAGGTTGTGGAACTTTTAGCACAACCCAGGGGTCACGTGTAGGGTAGCGATGGGTAATTCCTACGGACGTGGTGTAATTTAGTAGGAACAAAATATCTTGTACACTAACTCAAATTATATATACAGGTAGTTTTTACTGAAACAGATCGAAATAATTATACTCTGATCATAAATGTCATTTTTTGACGAAAATTTGACGCATATATTCAACAAAATAGTTTCTAGTAGACCCCGACTAGAATAAAGCTCT
The DNA here is from genome assembly GCA_945867215.1 of Epinotia demarniana. Lineage (NCBI taxonomy): Eukaryota > Metazoa > Arthropoda > Insecta > Lepidoptera > Tortricidae > Epinotia > Epinotia demarniana. The sequence continues at coordinate 13,628,073 of OX244265.1, forward strand.
GAGCACTGTTTCAGCTTTTAAAATGTGCTTTCATACTATAATTTAAAAGTGCAAATTACTGTAGAGATTTATGTTGCGCAGCGATGCACCTGAGCGTGTAGTTGCTATCCCTGAATATGTTAGACACGTTTTGTTACTTGCAAACTTTACGCGTATAAAAGCTGCTATATATTTTTAGATGTATATAAATCTGCGTTGTGTTGGTTTTTTACTCTGTAAATGGGTAAAGTACTTTCGTAACCCCTGAGGCCAAGCGCTAAAAGGGCGACTGATTGACGTATAAGGCGGTCCCTAATACCTATGTATATTATTACATTATTTATATTTATATTAAACAAAAATCCCAGTCGGCAAGTTCTTTGTTGGTAACTATTTGTCACGAAAAGTCGGAGAAACCACGACATCAGCTACTAATTTTAAAACGGAATACTTGCTGACGTAAACGTCTCTGCTACGAGGCTTTGCTACGCCGTAGCAGCCTCTACACCTCTACGACTTCGTAATATAATGCGATTATAAAGCCCGCTCCTCACATTTCAGGTGTCAGGGGTTAGCAATGAAATATTCAGGCAGATTGAGATGGTCGAGAATGACCACGACGCTACCACGGCCGCGGCGCTCGAGGTTAGTATTTTTCAAGTATCAAATTATTTCCAAATGTCACGGATTCTGTCTACGAGTCAATTGACGGCCGCTTTAGCCTAGTTGGTACTATGAAGCTGGCGTCCTGGGTTCGAATCCCAGTAAGGGCATACGTTTGCAACAAGTCACCTTGAACAAATTGAATTTCTGATAAGGAAATTGGTTTAAACTACTCTCCTTAACGCTGATAGTATATAAAAGGATTTCATTTTAAGTCAAAGCGCAATTGTAACGTTCAAGTTGACTTTTCAATAACCGCTTGAAATCAAGAAGAATAATTACGGATATCTAATGAATCTTACGGTCACGTGACCTATCGAAATAAATCTGTGGCTAGTTCCTCAATTTTTCCCCATCCCAAAAAGTGCTCAGCGCCGCTAAAGAAGTTTTCACTTCAAATATTGCTCTTAATGTTTCCCAAATTCTGTTTTAGGCGGTGGAGCGTCGCGGCGAGATGATCGTTCGAATACTAGAAATAAGGCAAGTTGGCCGGAACAATATTGATGCCGCCAAGAAATTCTTCTCCTTACAGGTAAACTTGTGTATTTTTTTAATGATGCTCCAAACTATGACGATAGAACGGGGAAAACAACTAAATCAACTTAAATAGTACTCATGAATTAGCTTTTTCGATGAAACAATGTAAAAATAGTATTTTATGCAATCGTTATATAATGTATGCTTTTTCAGTCGAGTACCACGTTTAGGCCTCGAAGCTTGCTGAGTGGCCTAATTAAGGTACGAGACTTAAAAAGCTAATCATATAACTATGGTATACAATACTTTTTCTACGAGTCACCTGAACTGATTAAACAAACTTGGTATGAAATGGTATTGAAAACGAAGTGCAACCAACGGCTTTTTCTTTTTTGTGCGTTGATGTCTATTTACCTTTTGACTTTCTCATAACAGCGTCCTATTGGTCAAATACATTATAGTTCAGTAAAGGCGCCACGTGACACACAATTTCATTACAGTTGTCTCAACAGTTATGAAATGTTAAGTTGGGAGCTCCATAGTAAAAAGTATGTGATTTAAGTTTGGTGTACGAAGTCTTAATTCTAACATTAAGTTCGACGAGTATAAAAAAAATATAAAACGCTTTTTGGGAGGCCGTATAGGACCCCGTTGGTGCTTTATTTCTCTTTATTTTATAGTTAAGGTCGGTATGACAAAACAGGTATAAGGGGTTAACCTGAGATTATTCGTCAGAATTGTATGGGATAATATCGGAGTAAACAAACTCTATTTCAGTTAGGTCAAATTGACACTAAAACTTTTAAGACGTAACACCTTGAACCGAATCTTTCTATCAAATAACGAATGATAATCTTATCTCGATTATGGAAACGTAAGAGTTATATATGTAATGTTATTCCTACACATCGTCAATCCCTGATTAAAGTAGGTTTTTCCTTACACGTTCGTTCAGAGATTATAACCTAAAAACATCACCCTCCATTGACCCGATTACCCGACTCGTAACCTAGCACAGAACCCCGAGAAAGAACGCTACTCTAGTGAACCGTATTGTTCCCGAAGGTGCCCTAGATACCGGGAATGTGACTCCACTGCGAACGCAATCTAGACCGGCTGCTATTCACAACTTCACCTTACCTCTCACCCCTAGTATCTTGACGCTGGGACTCGTAATAACAGCGTGTAAGCGACGGTCTGACTTAAACTGGTTTTACTGGCGTGAGGTGAAGTTGTTGTGAATAGGCTGGCGTTGTCGAGGTACTCGCTTTTCTGCGGCCGCGTCTGTGGCTGATTGTACGCCTATTTGAATGCGAGAGATAGATTGGGGGCTCGATTTGATAGATCAATCCAATAATAGATTGAATTGGAAATTTAGGTTTTAGAAAATGACATTTTATAGAATTTTATTATATTGTAGTAAGGCAGCTACCTAAGAAGAAATTTGAAACATTATTTGTATTTTAATGAGTATCGGACACAAGATAAATAAATCTTTAGTTTAGTTTAGTTTAGTCTTCAACAAAAGTATGCCTTAAGCATTATTGCGTGCTCCTAACTTTGCCGACGGCAACGCTGACTTTTGCCAAAGTCAAAGCATCATAATTATTACGTTATACAACTATTTAGTTTTCATAAGTTGTATAATATCGTTATTAAAAGTTGTAAGTACTTTTCTTGATAACGGTACATTGAATACAATAAACTTATTAGAACTTACATAAGTTGATAAATACTTAGCAAGCAGACATCTTATATAAGTGTGGTGGTTGGTTTATATAATAGCAAACATAATGCTCATTTATAGTTAGCTGATCTTGTCAATATTTATCATATTTATCATTCCAACTGAAACAAAATGTCTACTCTAGACTAGCTTGCACGATTGCTTTTATGTCTAACATACGCTACGTTCTGTACACGTCCCTATTATGTAGTGTATTAAAATGCTGTCAATCAAATCGCACCCCGATTTGATTGACAGCATTTTAGTACGAACGCCAGCTGGCCAGTTCCTTGAACATCACTAGACCAACCCTCACTGAAAATGATGTGGAATACCTTATCAGGCTCCGTATCATTGTCGGCCTTATCACGCGTTAAGTGACAAGATAGAGCGTCCGTCACTGGCTGACACCGTTCGATAGAACGAGACTGACGCTCTATCTTGCCACATATAACGTGATAAGGCCGAGTATCATACAGGGCCAGGACTATTCTGCTTCAACGAATTCGATTCATTTCATCATATAATGTATATTTCCACTACGAGTATTCAAAATTAACCAATAGTTTTCCTCGTATACAGGACGCCCGCCACATAGTTCAACTAGTGGAAATCGTGAAGCGGCCAGGCCAAACCCTGGGTCTATACATTCGAGAAGGCGACGGAGGTGCGCGGTCGGACGGCGTGTTCATATCCCGGATAGCTCTCGAGTCTGCCGTGTACAACAGCGGCTGCCTCAAGGTTGGGGACGAGATCCTCGCCGTGAACCTCGTGGATGTAAGGAGGATGTCGCTAGATGACGTGGTCATCATCATGTCGATACCGCGGCGGCTGCTGCTCTGTACGAGGCAGAGGAAAGGTAAGCAAATAAAACATACCTGTGCGTTGCGTTGAAAACAATACACTCAAGAGCTAAGATAAAGAAAGAAAGAAAGAAATAAGATTATAAGTGCAAAAACTATACATAAATAAAAGAGTAATAAAACTTATCTTAAAAAAGTATTTTATAATTTGCACTAAAGGGCTGCAAGCACTTAGCTTAATGTCATGGAGCTAGCCAGAGGACACATTCCGTGACGCTGATTTTCAGTGAAGCCAGCAATAACGGGTCCATACGAAGTGTATTCGTTTTATTGCTCGTGAGTGCAGTTTAAGTTAGTGCACTCTATTAAAACGCGGTCGGCTACCGCCGGGTGTTTACGCATCTGCTTGCGACGCGGCGCCAGGCGACCCGGCCCGGCACGTTCGGTGGGAATCGTACATTATGCGTACAGTATGTGTTTTTTTTTTCTACAGGTAAATCGGGTCCAGGCTCGCCGTCTCTGCCTCGCTCGGAGCACAAGCCGCCCCCAGTTGTGGTCCTCAAGAGGGACTGCCGGGACGACGATGAAAGGGAACGGGAGAGGGACAGAGATCGAGTCGATGGGCTGTACTCGCAGTAAGTGTTAAATGTTTTGGAGATATCTAGATGAGATTTACTTTAGAAACCCTCTCAACGAGTAGAATGAGAAAAAAAAGTCGACTTAAAAGTTTTTTTACAAAAATAACTCAACCATGCAATAGGTACTACCTACAATTTGTCTGTGTTGACCACTCACACCCCCACACCCCTCACATTAAGTCTGCCTTTTGTACGATTAATTCGTCTTTTGTGCAATGAAGAAAATAAATAATTGTATAGTTACATACTTCGGTGTGCAAGGGATTGCTAGCATCATATCCGTATGTTATAGTACTTATAGTATGTGTATATACATATTTACTTGGCTACCAATCCCAATTCTCTGCAGTAATGTGCTATTTTCAACAAGGGTATTAAGAGCTCCTAATAGGCTTGTGACCAAAGATTTATTAACGATGCCATTCGTACCAGTTTTTGGAGAGGAACAAATGCTTGTATGTAACTACAATTACAGAACATAAATACCCAAAAATTTAGCTAAAGACGGACCTCGCTGGCGCGTTGCGTCAGCCAAAACGCTTGATAGTAATGGACGTAAAAGTATGCCCTTAATAGAATGCCCTTAATAGAATACGCTTTTACATAAACATATTACAGCTATGGAAGTAAATTGCTGTTGAAGGTAGAATCAGACGGTTCACTTGAATGCAAAAATAAACAAGAAAATGAAAGAAAAAATAGTGGCTTAAAATTTTCTCTTCGACAAAAAAAAATATATTTTCTAAATTTTCAAGGTCCATATCTTTTTATGGCGATAATTACATTTTGTAATTTATACTTTAAGACAGTAATTTGATGGCTTACTATCCATTAACTACGTTATCAATTTTATGTCACCCTAGGCGGTAAGTGAGATTTACTGCCCAAGGGCGCAGCGGCAAATCTCACTTCACACCCAGGAGAAGACGTAAAACTGTGTACGCACCACGGGCGGTAATTCGTAAAGCCCCAGATCGCATATTTATGGCCCTTAGTTCGGGTCACGAACACCTGCGATCTGGGGCATTCACGAATTCGCCGCCTTAGGTACGTAATGTAGACAATATAGTATAACTTGCCGCAACTCCCCTATCGCAGGTCGTACAGCCACGGCACGCTGCGCTCGGCGGTGGGCCCGGGCGGCGGCGTGCGGCCGGTGGGCGACGGCCGCGAGGAGCGCAGCCGGCTGCAGCTCGGCGCTCTCTCGCCCGACTCCAACGCACTGGACATGTATTACAACTCGCGCCCGCCTTCTGACCATTCCACGTGGAGGTACATAGAACATTACTCACAGATATAGATATACTAGCTTCTGCCCGCGACTCCGTCCGCGTGGAACTCGTTTATATCACAGCTCCATGCAAACTTTTACCCCCCCATTTCACCCCAATAGGAGATGAAAACTAACCTCAGGTATAAAAACTGTCCTATGGCACTCTCCAACCCCTTAACTATGTCCAACTTGATTTACCGTGATAGACGGAGAAACAAACAAACAAACACACACATACACTTTCCCATTTATAATATTAGTATGGATACTAGATAACTTAAACACCTCAATCTGTATGAAAACCAACCGTGTCACTTTTTTCTACCTACTGTGACGTCACAAGGGTGAATTAGTGATGTGAATTCCCCGTTGTCCGCGCAAAATCGATTTTGCAATAATGCATTTTCTTAATAGTTATTCACGGACAACCGGCTACCACAACAGACGCGCGCGGAATTTCAGTCGGACGGCCAACTCGGAGACCGAGTTCGGACACGCGAAGTAGATGCATTTGCGTGATCTAGTGTATGTCTATATCTGTGACATTACTCACCTTGGGTAGTCAAGATCATGCACATTAGACATTTGATTATGTTACTAAGTAGATATAGTTAGAGAGCAACGGTTTGACAATGTTTTGTACATTTGGCGTCTTCGTAACTCTCTGTTAGCGACTCGGTCGCTCATTTGTTTAATTCTCTCGTCAGTGCCTACTGGCTTCTAGGCAAAAAACACCACACACACACACACACACACACACACACACACACACGTCATGTTACACGTGACGACGAATATAATACTGAGATTATGATTTTCTAACGTTGTGAGGTTTTATTTTCCAATCCACGCCCTTTGTACTACGTGGGTACCCTAGTGAGTGCTCAGGGGACCGATTTTTGACTTTCGAGCGATCGACTCTTTCACTCGAAAACTGCCAAAAATTATGAAATGCTATTTTGAAATGACGACAGAAAATTAAAAACGAGCCTGATCACTCGTATTCAATTCTCTCGGTAGAAAATAAGTGCCTGTAATTTTACACTAGAATAGCATTTACTTTTATTTAATTTTCGAGCGCTCGAAAGTTCGCCCCCTGTTCGTAGGTGTATTCCTCTACGCATCGACTACTAGCGTAGCGCTATAAATTCCTTGGCAGGGAACGTGTGAAGTGATTTTATTAGAACCCTGAAACAAGAACGAAAAAGCTAAAGCTTAGAAAAAACATTTTTTTTAAATATGCATACAAACTTCCACCCCCCATTTTAGGGAAGTGGGGGGTGGAAGGGGAACTCTCCATCCCTTCAACTATATCCACTTAAAAAATCAAATCAATTCGTTGCTCCGTTTTGCCGTGAAAGACGGACAAACAAACACACACATACACTTTCCCATTTATAATAATAATAATAATAAAAAATACTCTTTATTGCACCACGACAAGAGAGAAAATCCTTACAAAAAAAAATGCTTAATAAATAATGGTAACAACAGGTGGCCTTATCGCTTTAAAGCGATCTCTTCCAGACAACCATAATATAGTATGGATGCTCAATTATTTTTGTTTGTCTGCAGTTACCGCCCGCCACCACCGGTAATCACGGAACAGCCCAAATCCCAGGCAACACACTTCGTGCCCTACGAGCGATCCTACCCTAACACCTTGGAAAGTCTCGCTGAGAAGGTCCATTCTTTCTACCCATCTGAGAGTGGAAGGTAAAATAATGTTAATCACTTATTCAAGGGGAGATTTGCCTTGCAAAAGGTGGAGAGGAAAATGTTTTGATTTATAATATGAGGAGACACAATTTTCTGACCTTGGGCCATACGTGTGTTTAGCCATCATTTTCATTTCTCATACCCGGGGAATGTAAATCAAAACATTCTCCTCTCCAAGTTTTGCAAAGTAATTTAGACAGCCCAGCGAGGCATCTGCCAACAGAGTTGCCTAAATGAGCTTTCTGTCTATTCCTTAACAGACTCAAACTTTCCTCTAGTTCTAACTTTCGTTTTTTTTTCAGTTCGCGATATAACTCAAGAGTTCCGAGATCTGGCTCTGAACAACAATTACCGAGAGCTGAGACGCACTCTGACTTTGGTCGACATTCCCTGCTAAGATCCAGCTTAAAAGCATCTACCGCTACTGGTGGTAAGCCCATATACATTTCATCATAAAGGTAAATACTGGCTGGCAGAAAATGTCATTGAATTGTAAACATTGTTTCAGCTGCGAGTTTGTCAAGATATAACCAAAGATACGGAGTAGGAATGGGAGCGTCTGGATTGCCAGGCAGTGGTGTACCCGGTAGCGGCTTGACCAGCTCCGGTTACGGAGGCCCAGGGCTTCCATCAGGTCTGTCCACCACTGGCCTCAGCGGACTAACGGGGTCAAGCTTAGTCGGATCTGGCCTAACGAGTTCAGGACTAGGTGGAGGCTTGACGGGATCTGGTCTAGGCACCCTTGGAGGGACTTATGGAACCACTGGCTTAGGACTACCCTCGTATAGTACGAAGTTTGGAACGAGTAGAAGAAATCGAAGTTTGGATTATTCGTCGGACACGGAAGCTACCGCTCCTACTAGAACGCCATATTACTCTGGACTGAGTGGATATCGGAGCAGCACGCTGGGAAGGGATATTAGTTCGAAGTTCAACTCCTTACCAAGGGATGTTAGAAACACGGGTCAGAGGTAAGATTACTGATTGTCATACAATAGTAATTGTTGAGTAAGCAAATGACCCTAAGGTTTAATTGTTTCGTACGTTTCTTCCTTTACCAGGTTAGGGCTGTCGAGGAGAGCAGGAAGCGTACTTCAGGATGAACCAGAGCCATTGTCTTCGCGTTTAGATCTACGTTCGTCCAGAGGTAATATATGTTATCTTGTCTAGTCTTTCAAAACACAGAATACTCAGTCTTTTAATTTATGTCATTCGAAATATCACAATATGACCTACGGTGCGTGTAGGCACCGAGGAACGGTTCCTGTACATCAGGACTAATTTTGCAAAAAGAATCCTCGTTAAAGTTCATGTGATATAAAAAAGATCAGGTTCACATTTTTATGCTACAAAAAAGACGCTTGGATGATATAATTTAAAACCTAAAGGACTTGTTTCCAGCTCACAAGTAACGGTATCTTAAAAAGCCGATCCATTAAACTATGGTTTTCTGAAATGGGGTGCAATCAGCGTCAAGGCACCAGCTTTTGTTTTTAAAAACTATTATTTAAAGCCTGACCTGGGTCCTAACGTTTCATCTACATTGACGGTTGCCATACGAATCAAAAAACACCGCCCTCATTACAAACTTGATATATTTCGCGACTTAGCCACTCCTATCTCACTCGCACTGTGTAATTTAGATAGAGGGCGGTGAATTTTCACGTCTCGTGCTAGCCTGCCTCAGACCTGCTTATTTGGTAGTGACTGTAGTATGTAGCCAAGTAAGGTATTGTACTGGAGCCTCATCATAGGTTTACCGTCTTCGTCAGTATTCACCTCGGACGAATACCGCGCGTGGCTGTCCCGAGCACCGTCAACCAGCGCGCTGTACGAGTCCCTGCGACCGAGGCTGCCCACGCACTACTCTGCTGAGAATATACATGACGCGCTCAAAAATGTAAGTAGTAACGACCGACACGATCTAATCTGTATACTTAATGAAAGTAATGGCTGTTATTCAAAATCTATAACGTCACAAAATCAATCGAAAAGTTCACAATGGGAACAAAAATGATATGCGTACTCGTATTACTGATTAAAACGAATTTGCCTCTATTTTCGAATGAACTATAACGTATTAAGATTGTATACGGAACGAGTTAATTAAAGTCACTGCCCAAAGCGCGAAGCCAATACAGAGATTATGATGATCTTATTAATCGTTGTTGTGGTCGGTGAATCTGAGCATGTCTTTAAATCCTAAGATCGTATTAATTCGACTTACGACGTGTATTCGAACTACTTTTCTCAGATGGAAAGCGGCAGTCGTTTCGGCTCCTCCCTCGGCCTGGCGAGTCGGCGAGTGGAGCGGCCGCGGCACCTGCCAGCTCGCTCGCTCTCCTCGCAGCAGCTCGGGCCGACGGCAGGCGGGTCCCCGTCGGCTCGCCGTGTGCGCCAGCTACTAGAACTGGGCTCGAGGTTCAACTGCCCGAACCCCAGTCCAGTGCCCACGCCTGGATCAAGACATCATCGACATCTAGATATAAATCCCAATGGTGAGTTTTTCGTTCTTCAATTGTTATTAGCTTGGACAGAATCTTCAAAGTTAGGCTCCTAGTCTCTCAACAATAACAACTCCTGCTTATAACTAATAACTAACTTTCAACGAACCGCCAGCAACCAACCAACCAACTCTTAAACCATCATAGTCTGCGGCAGATGCTTACCAGAAAAAGGCTGACCTATAGTAGAGCACACAACTTTGTATATACAATTCAAAATTCAAATTCAAACATTTTATTCGTGACAAACAAAATAAACAGAACAAATAAAATACAATAACACACTAAAGGCGGAAACGCACTGACAGCGGTGGCGGAACGGCGCGGTATTATGTGCGAACCCTTTCATATTAGTTCAAACATTACAACCGGTACCGCCTCCGCGCCGCACTTTCGGCTTTAAGTTTTGTCACGAAATGGACCCAGCTCGGCATGTTGCTAGCTTTGCAGCCAGCGCTGGTCTTTCGCAAGCACCAGGCATACCGGTCCATTCGGTGAGGGCACGGTAGGCAGCAACGACACATGCACTAAATGAAATCAGACAGTGATAGTATCATATACCTACCTAAACACAGAAGATAAATTCATAATGGTAGAATAGAATAAAATAGAATACATTTATTCATGACAACACATAGATGCACATAAATCAAACAAAAAAGTTGTTGGTAAATGAACACATTGTTTTTTTCAGAGTTCCTAAAATACAAAGTGGAGAAGCCAGGCTCGGGCGGGCTGTCAGCCTCCATGACTGGGTTGTCCCGTCTGTCAGGCGGCGTGTCCGGCATGCTATGGGTACACCTCCTGGCGGGTCGGAACCTGCGCCCGGCGCCCACGGGCTCGTCCCCCGGCTCGCCGCCGTCGGGGCCGCTGGCGCTGGCCCAGCCGCCAGTGGCGCCAAGGGACTTGTATTGTGTGCTCGAGTGCGATCGGGTGCATAAAGCGAGGACTGTGGTGAGTTATTTCTTAGTAATTTGGTGCAGATTGCCTTCATATTATGTCTGCTCAGAACCAACTAGCATTCGGTTAGAACCCATTACCGCTTGATGTCGTTATTCAACTGCATCTGTGGTTACACTGTAGGGTACGTCGCCTCCGGGTCAAGGTATTTGTTTCAAAATCATTAATTATTGGTTTCTTTTAGTTGTAGAGTACCAAATTCGTTCCCGACGGTCTTTGTTTCAGAATTAATTAATTAATACTTATATACTCGTGTATTACAAATGGAGCTCCAGTTATTCTATCCTTTACCCTAATATTCACAATAAGAAATTACCTTTCACCACAATTTCGGTTTTATCACTATACTAGCGACCCTCCCCAGCTTCGCACGGGTGCTATATTATACATATGAACCTTCTTCTAAAATCACACTATCCATTAAAAAAATAGTCTTAAATATCTAAAGCATACATAGGGACAGACAGCGGGAAGCGACTTTGTTTTATACAATGTAGTGATTCATGGTAAGAACAAATATTTGTGTGATGGAGTATGAATATTTGTTTCTGAGTCTTGGACGTTTACTATGTATTTAAGTATTTCTATCTATTAAATATGTAATATATCGTTGTCTAGTACCCATCACACAAGCCTTATTGAGCTTACTATGGGGCTTTTTTTTTTTTTTTTTTTCAAGTGGCACGAAAATCCGTTATGGATACCTCCGCACCACGGGGATAGCGCGGAGGTTATGTCGGACTCGCACCGACTAAAAACCCCCCGATGGTCCTCCTCGACGCATTTCGGACGGCTCAGGGATCTCCTACGGAACGCACCAGTGCCGCCCTAGCGTCACACCTCTTCTTGGTCTTACTCTATATTTAGGCGATCGCAGGCCGCAACTGCGACCGTTTGCTACCTCGAGGTTCCCTTTTAGTCGCCTTCTACGACAGGCAGGGAATACCGTAGCCATATTCTACTGCCCGGGCTACAGGGCGCAAGATTGTCCCCTAATATTTATTCATTCGTTCCATCGATCTCAGCAATCACCGGATTCATAACTTTTTGGTTCGGTTTGAGTTCATTATTTCACAGGCAATGGTTACAAACCTATACTTATTTGTAAACAGGTCCGTACCGGGGAGCTCCAGTTCGACTGGGATGAGTCATTTGAGCTGGAGCTGGTGGACAACCGGCAGCTGGACGTGTTGGTGTACTCGTGGGACCCGCAGCACCGGCACAAGCTGTGCTACCGCGGCGCTGTCACGTTGCCTGATCTGTTGGCGAGGTCGCCGAATCATCAGTTGGCTATTAAGGTATGAACAGATTTTCGGGGAAACGTGACTTATAAAATACTAAGGCCTGTTTACTCACCATGTCTATAAAAACACTATAATTTGTCAGGGACTATTCAGGGTTTGTACTTGCCGTAAAAGCATTCAATGATATTAATATGTTGACAAAGTTTGTCATCTCTTATCCAACATAGTTGATCTTTGTAGAGCCACGATAAGATTGAACAGGTGGCAGTGGGTGGGGCATATAGCACGTAGAACCGATGGCCGATGGGGCGAAAAGGTTCTCGTGTGGCGACCACGTACCGGAAGGCGCGGCGTGGGTAGGCCCGTCACAAGGTAGACTGATGGCCTGATAAAGGTTACGGGAGTCCGCTGGATGCGGGTGGCCCAGGACCGGTCACTTTGGCACTCTTTGTGGGAGGCCTTAGTCCAGCAGTGGACGTCTTTCGGCTGATATGATGATAAGATTGAATGCTACACGATGACAGGTTTTTGTGTACTTAGACTGTTTATCGAGCACCTGTAGGTACTTCTTCTTCCAAATAATTGTGGTCCCTGCTGGACGTACCTATGCCTCTTGCAAGGATTCCCAGAATGCTCTGCATGGCCCTGTACTGGAAAACTAAACAGAACTCTCCCTACAGATGGAGCCCCGTGGCACTCTATACGTGCGCGTACGCCACACGGAGCCGCACGAACTGTTCCGTCGGCGTCCGGCCGCGCCGCGCCTGTCGCCGCCGCCGCTGTTCGGCGCCGAGCTGGACGCAGTGGTGGCGCGCGAGGTGCGGCCGGCGCACGCGCCGCCCGTGCCGCTCATCGTGCGCCGGTGCGTCGAGGAGATCGAGCGGCGGGGGCTAGATATCATCGGTGAGATAAGTCTACACTAATATTATAATGAGGAAAGATTTGATTGTTTGTATTGAATAGGCTCCGAAACTACTGGACCGATTTGAAAAATTCTTTTACCATTACAAGCCGACATTATCCCTGATAAACATAGGCTACTTTTTTCCGCGGGAAAATGCTCTAATCCTACGGGAAAACGAAAAAATAACCGTGCGAAGCCGGGACGGGCAGCTAGTGTTGTTTATAAAGAGGGTTTAAGGTGCCTCAACCTAATTTTTAAATAGGATTGACTTGATCGACAACATCGCCTATTACCGTGGTACGCGAGATAGTTTTCAAATGATTATAAAAAATTATGGGTATGAAAGCTCCTTAACGTCCTAGATTTTTTTTTTTATTGAAGTGTTTATTTAACTTTCAGAGTCGTAACTTTTTGAACCAATTTTAGTTTATTATATTTGATAAAATAATTATTGAAACCACGAAAGGAGAATCTTCTATTACCGTGGTAATGGATGGGATGTGATTCTATTACCGCGAAATTAGCTTTTATTACCGAGGGTACAAAAAGCAGCAATTTTCTACCATCGGTAATAGTAACCTGATACACATTTCGGCACCCAATATCGAGGGTTAAAATAATATTCATGACTTTGGTTCCAAACTATATAAAAATAAAGAAAACATAAAACATACTTAAATCAACAAAATGATGTCCACTGGTTATAAGAATAACTACTACTTGCATATATAGCAGGTAAAGACTACCTTTTATTAAATCACAGTTACATTACATTATACTATGGATTCGGTATTTTGTATTCTGTGCCGAACCGTGGACTGTATTTGAGCTCGGCACTTCGATAGCTAGTGGTTGGTGGGAAAAAGGATGAACGCAGATAGTTTCACTGAATTTACTTTAACTTCTTTAAAATGAAAAATAAAATAATACTTCTTGAAATAAACAAACATAAAAATAACTTCTTCTTAAATACTAAACATAGCCGCTTGTGGCTAGTAAGTGGAGAGTGCGTTCGTACCGGAGCGTTGAGTTAGACTGAATTTGGGGCCCCTAGAAGGGGGTATTTATTTGGCTTGATAGCCCGCTATCTAATGACGGTATAAATGAGCTTGCGCTCTGATTGGCTGAAACGGTCGGTACGATCGCATACTTTACATTTTTCTAGCTTATAATATGGATACATTGTTGGCTTTTTTAGCCTATCCTAGGTCATTACTTATATTCCTAGGTATCCTAAATTATGACTCATTGTTATACTTGCCATATGGGCAGTGTACGAGTGTTTGCCTTAAGGGCCTAAATAAATAACAACTATAGCTGGTTTAGGGCTTATGTTGTTAACCTAAGTTGCACTTAGGTTTTGTGTAGGTCTAGATTAGTTCTAGCCTTTGCCTGAGGGGCTGACCTACCTATTGTTATGTTCTAGACTTGAGTCTAGATGGCTTGCCTTAGAGGCTGACCTGCCTATTAGACTTGGACTGTTAATAAGTGTCTAAGTCTAGCCCTATTTGGGTAATGATTGTACACCATGTTATAATGTTTATTTCGTACAAACTTAACTAGTTAGGTATTTAGCTATAATATAGGTATTTACAAATATCATTATAAATCTTTGTCCGTTACAACTGGGTGTCATTGGAGCGAGTTACGATTCCCTATGGTGGTCGTCCGGCACATTTCTCCCGCCGCTTGCGCCATCAGTCGCAAGTCTTGGAACTCGGGTGCTGGACGTGGTGTTCGATGCTCGGGCTCAGCCTCGGAGATATTGCGCGCTGAGTGCTGGGTTGCAGGCTCGGCTTGGGCGCGCGTGGTGAGTGCGTGTGCGCTTTGTGACTGCGCGGGTGCACTTTGTGGTCTGGAGGCTGCGGCACCGGCCGAGGGCGCGGATGCGCTGAGAGGGCCGGGCGCGGGAAGGCCGGGCTTGGGGGCGCCGGCGGGCGGCGCGGGTGCGCCGGGAGGGCCAGGCGTGTGAGGGCCTGGCGTGGAGGCGCCGGCAGGCGGCGCGGATGCGCCGGGAGGGCCAGGCGTGTGAGGGCCTGGCGTGGAGGCGCCGGCAGGCGGCGCGGATGCGCCGGGAGGGCCAGGCGTGTGAGGGCCTGGCGTGGAGGCGCCGGCGGGCGGCGCGGATGCGCCGGGAGGGCCAGGCGTGTGAGGGCCTGGCGTGGAGGCGCCGGCGGGCGGCGCGGATGCGTCGCGATGTGAGTCTGGCTTTGTCTGGAGGATGACGAGCTTCTTTGTGGGGCGGCGTAGGGTGCCGCCCTTTGTTCTGATATCGACGACTCTTGTTACTCCGTCTTCACCGGGGTAGAGTGCTGTGACGACTCCCATTGGCCACACGTTGCGCGGCAGGGTGTTGTCCATCACTAGAACGACGTCGTTTATGGCGATCATGGGGCCCTTATGGGTGGGGTCCCGCCTGAACTGTAGCTGGGGTAGGTACTCCCGCAGCCATCTTGCCCAGAACATGTCGGCGAGTCGCTGTGCTGTCCGCCACGTTGCTCTGCCGACTGTGTCTCGCTCGTCGAAAGTACCCGGGGCTGGGTTCCATGCTGCCGGCCCGATTGTGAAGTGGTTTGGAGTGATGGCCGTTGGCTCGTTGGGGTCCACCGCGACGTGTGTGAGTGGTCGCGAGTTGACTGAGAACTCTGCTTCGGCTAAGAAGGTGGACAATGTTTCTTCGTTCGGGTGTCGCTCGCTCAGGATTGCTGTTAGCGCCTTCTTGACACTTGACACCATGCGCTCCCATGCGCCCCCCATGAAGGGGCTTCCCGGTGGGATGAAGCGCCAGCTAATGCCTCGCTGCGTTGCGGCGATGTTGACACCCGTTTCCAGTGCTCGCCGCAGCTCTTTGTCCGCCCCGCGTAGATTCGTGCCATTATCAGACCAAATCTCTGTAGGGCAGCCCCGCCGGGCTATGAATCTTCTTAATGCTGCTATGGCGGAGTCGGTGCTGAGCGATGCGGCGACTTCTAGATGTACCCCACGGGTCGTGAGGCAGGTGAAGAGTGCGACATACCTTTTCTGAGTTGAGCGTCCGACTGTAACTGTAAGTGGCCCGAAGAAGTCCCATCCCGTGTACGTGTACGCTCGCTTATGGTGGGCGAGGCGCATGTAGGGGTGGTTTCCTGTGGGCGGAGTCGGCGGCAATGTTCTTTTCTTTGCGCATTGTCGGCACGCGTGTGCTACTTGTCGGGTCGCCGGCCTTAGGTGTAGTACCCAATATTGTTGTCGTACTTCATTGATGACAGTTTCTATGCGTGCGTGATGCAGTTTCCTGTGTACAAAATCTATGTACAGTCGCGTAGCGGGGTGACGGCCGTCCAAGACTATGGGGTTCTTTTCTATTACCGTGTCCTCGGCGGCGTCGATGCGGCTCACGAGTGTGACTACGTTGTCTGTGACTTGTACTGCAAGATTTTTTAGTTTACCGCTTCGCTTTTCATTGCTCTTGAGTGCTGCTATGTCGTCTTTGAACGCGCTGAGTTGTACACCGCGCCAGATAAGGTTCGTAGCTCGTCGTAGCAGCTCCGTAGACAGGGGTTCGTAGCGGTCTATGGTCGGGGTAAAAATTTTTAGTAATTTTACCTTTTGTTTTTTGAGTGCAGTTTTGCTCCAACTGGGGTCCGCCTTGGCGTTTGCTTTGGTACGCTTGTAGTTTACGGAGTCTTTTTTCTTGCAGAGCTCTATGAATTGTAGGACGCGCGCCGTAGTTCGCAGGTATCGTTCCCATTTTGAGAACCTGCTTGCTTCCGGTAATGCCTGAGTTATGTCGCATTTTCTGACTGCTACGGCTACACACGTTCGCTCCTCCCCTGTGGGCGTGGCTTCGTCCTCATCGGGTATGTACTGCGGCCACTCCTTCTCTGGTTTTCTTAGGAAATGTGGGCCTGTGTACCACCTGTGTCTGGAAGCGAAGTCTCGGGGCGTCTCTCTTGTGGCGTCGTCGGCGACATTCAGTTTAGTGGGTATATAGCGCCATTCACTTACTTTTGAGTGTTCCTGTATGGCGGCTATTCTGTGTGCTACGAACGGTTTGTATGACCGCGAGCCGTTGCGCACCCACTGCAGCACTGTTTTGCTGTCCGTCCAAAACGTAGTAGAGTCTGGCTGTCTCTCGTGCTCTTCTTTGACGACTTGGGCCATTCGTGCTCCCATTACGGCTCCTAAAATTTCGAGTCTCGGAACGGAGTGTAGTTTTAACGGGCATACGCGCGCCTTGGCCATTATGAGTGACACGTGTATTTCACCTGTGCTTGAAGCGGTGCGCCAGTAGAGAGCTGCAGCATACGCCTCCTGCGAGGCGTCCGTGAAAACGTGCAGTTGAGTATTTACTGCATGTGTGAAGCCGGCGTAGCACCTCGGGATTGCTACGTTGCGTAGAGCCAGTAGGCTTTTCATCCAATCCGCCCAGACTGCAGCGAGGTCGTCGGGAAAGCGCTGATCCCAAGTGAGGCCGCGCCTCCATGCCTCCTGCAGTATAGATTTCGCTCTTACCGTAACAGGCGCCGCGTATCCGAGCGGGTCGTAGAGTGACATCACAATTTTCAGTGCTTCTCTTTTCGTAGGGCGGTTGTTGTGTAGCACGTCGACTGGTAGGCGGGCGAGATCTAGGTTGAAGGTGAGTTCGTCCGTGGATGGCCTCCAGATAAGGCCGAGGACGCGTTCAGTCGCGCCGGGGCCCTCGTCCAGATTGACTGGAGTATCTGTGGGCGGGGCGTTTTCTCCTAGGGCGGTCATCAGGGCGGGTGAATTTGATTTCCACCCTCGCAGCTCGAAGTTGCCTTCTGCCTGTATGTCCCGCACCTTCACTGTAGTCTCGATCGCCTGGGTTAGATCTGGGAATGAGTCTAGGTAGTCGTCTACGTAATGCTTTTTTATTATCGCATTTGCCGCTGTAGGCTCCGTGTTCTCGTACCTCTTGGCGTTCTCGTTCTTGACGTAGATAGCGCAGGCAGGGCTATTTGTTGCACCGAATATGAGCCTTGTCATTCTGTATTCGGTTGGTGTAACGTCCCCTCGTTGCCCGCCCCGCCACAGATACCTTAACACGTCGCGATCCTCCGGTCTGACTTGTACTCGCATGAACATCTCCTTTATGTCCGCAGAGATAGCTATAGTATGTTGTCTGAACTTACATAGTACTCCGGGAAGAGATTGCAGCAATCCAGGGCCCGCTAGCAGCTTGTCATTCAGACTAGTGCCCTGTGCTCTTGCCGCTGCGTCATGGACAATCCTGAGCTTTCCAGGTTTCATCGGGTTCAGTACTGGAAAATGTGGGAGAAAAAAGGTTTTGTGTGGAGGACCCGTTGACTGGACTATCTCTGCATAGCCCTTTTCTACTAAGGCGTTCATTTCCGCCTCGTATTTAGCCCGCAGCTCTGGATCTTTGTCGAGTCGTTTTTCTACACTGTGCAGCCGTTTCAACACTGTATTGTAGTTGTAGGGTAAATGTACCTTGTCTTGGGCCCATAGTAGGCCGACTTCGTATTCCCTTTCTGACACACGTTGCGTAGTTTGTTGTAAGATGCGGGCGGCTCTTTCCTCAGGGTCACTTGTAGGGCGGGCGGGTACGATGGCTAGAGAGTCTACGTTGAAAAAATGTTCGAGTTTTTCTTCGACTGTAGATATGAAATTTACCCTGTGTCCCAGGCTTCTAGTTTGTGCTCCATGCAGCACCCAGCCGAGTGGAGAGCGGGAAGCGACCGGCTGGTCGCATTGTCCTCTTCTGACGGACTCGGCTAGCAGCAACTGGTAATTGTCTTGTCCTATTAGAATGTTAGGGCGGGCAGACTTATATATCAAATGTTGCTTTATGTCGCGTAGGTGCTCGCATTTGTCTATGACTGCTTCGGAGACTTCCTGTGGTGACAGCGATAATTTACTCACGGTTCTCGCTTCAATCTTGTGGGCGGAGTCCGCCCCAACGAGTTCTATGCGTACTCGTCGTGATGTGCTGGAATCCAGTGTCCCTGAGGTAAGTGCTTCAATGTGGAGGGGTTCGATCGGTCCCGGAGCTCCCACAGCGTCGGCGAGTTCCTGTGATATGAGACTAACCGTCGAGCCGTCGTCGAGCAATGCCCATGCTGGGCGGCGCCCTAGTGGTCCCGACACCTCCACCGGCAATATTTTCAGGTAGGACTGCGCTGTCGCAGCCCATGCACACGTCACCTTCTCGGTAGTGGTTGTGTGATCTGAAATATTGTTATCTCTGTGCACTAATACATTATGATTCTTACCGCAGTTAACAGCTGAGCACACTACACGTTTGCACGTGTGTTTCTTCGGCCTGTAAGAAAGACATTTAAAACACATATTGTTATGCTTCGCTACCTCTCGCCGCTTGTCTATGCACATGTCTATAAATTTAGCACATTCTCCGCCACTTACGTGTGTATCACTTTCACATACCGGGCACTTTTCTCGGGTTCCCACTGCCGTGTTCGTTTTCTGATATTTCGGCTGGTGGGCGGGGCCCGCTACGGTGCGCGCGACCGGCGTGTAGATGGCCGCTCGCGCCTGGGCGTAAGCGGGCTTGGGTGCGTTGTATTGCTGTTTCGGCGGCTGTGAATAATGCTGGCGAGAGGTTTGCATATTAGGTTTATAATAATTATCATTCATGATGGTGTAGGGCTCGCGTAGTCTTGCTTCTTCCTGCATAAAATTGACCATTAACATTACATCGTTCTCGCGGCGCGGTTTGTCCGCTGAGAATGAGTACCACTTGCTCTGTAAATTAATGGTTAGTTTGTCATGTAAAGACCGTAATATTTCACTGTTGTACCTTGAGGTGTCGGGGTCCACTAATTGTAGTGTTGACATTATGGTTCCTAGTTTAATTGAAAAGGAACATATATCTTGCGCGTTGTCCGTCAGTCTTGGAAGGTCGCGAAGATTTCTGTACTCCAGTGCTGCGAGCGTAGCTTTGTTGCCGTAAGATTCCTCCAATTTTTCCATAATTAACTCGGGTGCCGCCCCAGCTAATATGAACTCACCGAGGGCTGTGTTTCTTAACGACTGCGTTGCTGCTTGAAGACGCGCCGTATTTTCTCCTGCTGTGAAGAAGGGCGCCGTGTCCGTGAATACCTTTTTGAACGATATCCATTGCCGCCTTGAGCCTTGGAAGTTCGGGAGATCCGCCGGCCTGCGTGTAGGCGAGTCCTTGCCGGCCAGTATGGCGTTTCGAATAGCCTCGGTTAGGAGGGCTATATCTGTTGTTGGCGTATAGGGCTGAATGGCGAATTCGTCTCCCGCCGGTGGGCGTGGCGTGAAGACTGGCGCTGCGTGGTTGAGCGGAGCGGCGGAGGCAAGCCTGGGTGCCGGGGGGTGTTTGTCATCTGCTGCTTGCGGGCGAGGCGGAGGCTGCGGTGCTCCCGCCGGTATAAATGGTACATCACCTTGTGGTGGTGATGGGTTGTGCGCGTGGAAATCGATGGCCGCCAGGTACTTGCTGCGATCGATCCATTTCTCGACCCGTTGAGTGACTTCGCTGTTGCTAGAAATGGAGTCCTCCTCATCGTCGGAGGGCCCCTCGGCTTCGATGGTGGCGAGTTTGGCGGCGGCGAGCTCTTCGCGCGCCTTGGCGAGCCGGTAGGCTCGTTTCTGTGATGCTGTGCTGGAGCCTGCTCGCGACCGGGGCCTTCTGTAGGATGTGGAGGTCGCGTTGGCTTCTGGTTGCTGACCCTGGGGTGCTGAAGGCGCTGCTGGGGTGCCCTGGGGCTGGCCATTCGGCAGTGCGACGTCTTCAGGTGCAACTGGCATGTTGTTGGCGGGCGATGAGGGCTCCGCCGCAGCCGGTGTATGCTCGTGAGAGAGGGCGCCGGCTGACTCCAGGGGTGTGCGCTTTGCCTGGGCGTGCGGCGCGCACTGTTGTTGGAGTGCGTGCGCTGGGTTGTGCACTACCTTGCTCCTGGTGGGGCCACCAGGAGGAGCCTGACTGAGGTTTAGGTTAGTTCGGCTTTCGTCATACCTTTGGCGCCGGGCGAGAGTCCTATTGCTATCTCGTCCGGATTCCGCTGATGTGGAGCGCTCGATGGATGACTTCGTGATGTTGGCTGGCGTGGAGGTGGTGTGCGTTGCTTGGCTTGCACTCTCCGACTGCCCGCTCCGTGAACGCGTGACGGCGCCTTGCGGCGCGCTGCTGAGCTTTTTCCCCTGGGTGGGCCTACCTCGGCCGCTCATGGTGGAGTCGAGGGTCCAATCCCCCGTACTACCTGATGGTACGAAGGTCCAATCCTTCGTACTGACGGTTGACCGATGCGGAGTGGAGGGTCCAATCCCTCGTACTGCCTGGTGTGCACGGCCAATCCTTCGTAGAGACGGTTCGAAGGTCCAATGTGCCGAACCGTGGACTGTATTTGAGCTCGGCACTTCGATAGCTAGTGGTTGGTGGGAAAAAGGATGAACGCAGATAGTTTCACTGAATTTACTTTAACTTCTTTAAAATGAAAAATAAAATAATACTTCTTGAAATAAACAAACATAAAAATAACTTCTTCTTAAATACTAAACATAGCCGCTTGTGGCTAGTAAGTGGAGAGTGCGTTCGTACCGGAGCGTTGAGTTAGACTGAATTTGGGGCCCCTAGAAGGGGGTATTTATTTGGCTTGATAGCCCGCTATCTAATGGCGGTATAAATGAGCTTGCGCTCTGATTGGCTGAAACGGTCGGTACGATCGCATACTTTACATTTTTCTAGCTTATAATATGGATACATTGTTGGCTTTTTTAGCCTATCCTAGGTCATTACTTATATTCCTAGGTATCCTAAATTATGACTCATTGTTATACTTGCCATATGGGCAGTGTACGAGTGTTTGCCTTAAGGGCCTAAATAAATAACAACTATAGCTGGTTTAGGGCTTATGTTGTTAACCTAAGTTGCACTTAGGTTTTGTGTAGGTCTAGATTAGTTCTAGCCTTTGCCTGAGGGGCTGACCTACCTATTGTTATGTTCTAGACTTGAGTCTAGATGGCTTGCCTTAGAGGCTGACCTGCCTATTAGACTTGGACTGTTAATAAGTGTCTAAGTCTAGCCCTATTTGGGTAATGATTGTACACCATGTTATAATGTTTATTTCGTACAAACTTAACTAGTTAGGTATTTAGCTATAATATAGGTATTTACAAATATCATTATAAATCTTTGTCCGTTACAACTGGGTGTCATTGGAGCGAGTTACGATTCCCTATGGTGGTCGTCCGGCACATATTCAAAGATTAAATAAATAAAATACGGGGTATTATAAAAAACCTAATAAGTACCATACGTACTGAGCATACTAACAGGCTAAATAACTCGAAAACATTATTATATAATAAATTTTGCGTTTTGTGTAGGTAAGTAACACCTTTATCCGTACTTATGTGTCGTTTCCGGGTTGTTTGAATGTTTTAGGACTTTATTTAGTTTACAAATTTTGCTGGGATATGTTATTATCTCCATTCACCACACATTGTAACGGAACGGACATACTCGTCGGTGTGTTTCTGTATAAATAAAGCAACCAACTACATCATCATTGATGTAAAAAAGAGAGAGAGGATGACAAGTTTTATTTCACGCCAAAAGTTGGGGAATTGATTTAATAAGTAAGGGGGAAAAGGAAATCAATAATTACGCTAGCATTTAATAGTGTAGTTAGTCAGTATCAAAACATTACTTCATTCAAAGAATATTGTATGGGTTTATTCCACGTAATGACAGTGGTTACAAGGGTTTATAAGAGTTCCATGTAAACTAGAATTATAATAGTCATTCAATATATTATGGGAAAAGTAATATTTCTACTCTGGCAACATTTGTCTTTCTAGAAGCGTAGGGCGACCATACGGATTTCAATCTTAATAGCTAGAGCGTTAGGAGCTAAATTAAATGGGCGGTGCGACCATTGCCGGGGAGTGGGATGGATAAAATCACGTGTTTATTGCAAACCGAGTATTGGCGCGTGAATACGTACAACCGAATTTCGACCTTATTACCAAAGAGTTTAAGTGTTTGATGATACTATTATCAATCAATCAATTGAGCAATTATTTATTCTGCACATGGGACGCAGGGGCATTTTTATATGTCAAACGGTAAATTATAATAAAATATCAATAATCGTACCTTATAATAGTTATAATCATTTTAAATGTGTAGATTAAGGACCGATATAAACGGTTAACAAAATCGGTGGTGTCTAAAAATGGCGGGGATGGAGGTAGATGTGGGAGAAGGATTCGGGATTCGGGGATTCATTATTCGATTCATTCAACTCTCATCGTGCGGACTGACAGTGTCTCTGGTTGTAGGCTGTGAATTTATTGGTGTGTGTTTTCATTATTGTGGTGAATGGCTTGTCGTTGTGAGGAAACCCTCTTCATAATTATGAGTCATTTACGGTTCTTAAATTCATAGTGATTTGTAAATTCAAAAGTGGAGTTTAGATGGGGATAGTGAATTCGGAACTCGATCAGGGCTGTATATACCTTTTCGGATACTATCTGTGAGGTTTATATAGTTTAATCAAACGTGTTTAATGCCAGGCGGCCTAAACCCTGGAATTGTACATGGTTGTATGATTGTTTTCGGAGCTTAGATGGGGTTAGTGAATTCGGAACTCGATCAGGGCTGTATATACCTTTTCGGATACTATCTGTGAGGTTTATATAGTTTAATCAAACGTGTTTAATGCCAGGCGGCCTAAACCCTGGAATTGTACATGGTTGTATGATTGTTTTCGGAGCTTAGATGGGGTTAGTGAATTCGGAACTCGATCAGGGCTGTATATACCTTTTCGGATACTATCTGTGAGGTTTATATCGTTTAATCAAACGTGTTTAATGCCAGGCGGCCTAAACCCTGGAATTGTACATGGTTGTATGATTGTTTTCGGAGTTTAGGTGGGGATTAGTGATTTCGGAACTCGATCAGGGCTGTATATACCTTTTCGGATACTATCTGTGAGGTTTATATAGTTTAATCAAGCGTGTTTAATGCCAGGCGGCCTAAACCCTGGAATTGTACATGTTTGTATGATTGTTTTCGAGACTTAGTTGGGTTTAATTATTACTACCTAATCAGCCAGAACACTGTCCAGGTTACAGTATACCTGAGGGATCACGCTAGCGTATAACGGTGTCAATTAGCGTGATCCAGAGTCTTTTGCTACCAGATTTGAGGTGTGGTCTGGCGTCTACCTTTTTTATTAATACAGGAGACGAAACCTCTTAACCGGGGCCCTCACGTCTCTCAAAACAACTGGCGGTGGAAGCGTGGCTTGGTCATTCATGTGACGATAAGCATAGAAGGATATCTTCGCTCGCGGAAACCGATCGGTTGCTTGAGGGGTCGTTCAGTGTTAAATATACTTATATATCAACATACCGTATGTCCAGTTAGTGCATCTTACTCGCTGTTTCCCTTTAGCCTTCGGGCACAGCGAGGGGAGATGAATTACACAGGCTGTTAGAGGGTTTTCATCTCAGTTTCGCCGACTGAACTAATTACAGCTTCAATAGGGATACATTCTTGCTTCTGAACTAAGGTATGGTTCCAGGAGTAAGCATAATAGGGACTGTGGGGTAGACTTTAGGGATAAATTCACGCGTTATGGGATGATAGGTTTATAACTAAATTTACTACAACGAAAGATACTCCAATAACTTGTTCTGATTAGCTAAAACTAGTCGTTATTCCGAATGGTTTTCATGAAGACCACATTGTAAGGATAGCTGAGGTCACTTCAATAATAATAATTAATCTAAATGAATGTCTAGTTTCCGTGAAATGCATGTGAGGTATTATAAAGGTGTGGCATTTATCAACCATCATAGTAAGGTAACGTTCTATTCATAACATTGAGATATCAGGGTTGCTTCAGAAAGATGAAATAACTCTGGTTTTGATGACAGGCAGAGCAGTTCATCAAATCCATTTAAAGTATCTTAATATTATGAGTAGATATTCTCCACTCAGGGCAATTTATTGTTGTGAGTGGACTCTCTTCATTTATGGTACGCTTTAGGACAAATATTTCACATGTAAGGTACGGTTTGCATTGGCATTACTCCAATAGCTATAGTTATAGAATGGTCTTAGGTATACATTGGCCATATGAGTTGTAAATACAACAATTATTAACACTAAAAAGATGTCAGTCGAGTTTGTCTCGGTGTATCTTCTCGAAACTGACCGCTAGGTTGGAGACACTGGTAGATTCATTCTCAGAGTCTTAAACTCATAGGTAGCTAGGAAGGTAACTTGGATAGGACGCTCTTACCCCATCCTAGACTTGAGAAGTAGCATGTGTGAGTACAAGAAGTCCACACAACCCGTCGATAGTACTTTTGTTCCAAAAAACCAAGTATTTAGGACAAGCGACTAGTTTACTTTAGGTTCAAATAAATAATCTTAATTTATGTTTTATAAAAGCTACTTCCAAGTCCAACCGAGCGTATAATAAGTGGTAGGGGATTTTCTACCCAAAACTAAAAATATTTATAATCATAAAATAGTGGTTATAATCTTAATTTAACTAATACTTTGCGTATAATTATAAGATACCTACAGCGAATGATTTATTCTCCCAAACCTTAGGACTTCATCAAAATTAAAAATAGGAGATCAGTAGCATACAGCAGCGTTCAGATAGGTTCATTTATTGCGCGGAATAGACTAGCTATAATTATATTAATGAAGAGTCCAAAACCTGTCAAGCTTTCATAAAAGGACATGGGTTATTACGGTTCACAACACTTCAGGGTTCTACCACTAGATGATCACATTTGGCCAAATCTTCAGGTATTCGTAATAAAAGCGCACGCAACAAAAGTAGGTTTATTAAGTAAGTAAATAGAGGGCAAGCTACAATAGGGGTTAGTGTTAGAACTTATGATAACTTGATCAGCTTTTTGTGGGAGTAATTTATTCAGTATTTCCGAGCTTCGGCGTGGAGCTTCTTCAGTAGGTTTTAGTTGTAGAGTTATCATGTCGGGGTAGTTGGGGTTTCGCTTCATTCCGGGGGGGACGACGATAGCTTGGTTGTTACAACATCTTAATAATACGGACCAGAGAAATCAATTTTATCGAATGAAATTGTACGAACGGAACCCTAGATGTGATTTATTTTAAGAGAAAACTAAAATGTCACTCGGTAATAGATACTTTCTTTTTAACCTATCACCGACCCAACAAATATTGAATGGGTCGGTAAAAAAATCCCATAGTTACTATTACCGATTGTTGTGGGATCTTACCATCGGTAATTTATAGACTTAATTAGGAATTTTGTAAAATCTAATTCCGATCAATAAAAACTTTAGGATACAATTGTATTTTCATTACAAATCAAACATACATATTACAAGCTTGATATAAAACCAAAATCACATAACTGGTAAGTAAATATAGTTAATATAGTTTTGGTTAAAAATTAAGGGTTTGTTGCATACTTTCCATACCACGGAAATAGTTCTTTAATAGCGTCAATAGATCAAGATTCGAATAGCTGTAAGAGATTTTATAATCGATGACATATAAAAAAGATAAAGCACAAAGAAGCAAATCGCCGACTTAACTATTACCGTGGTATGCCACGGTATTAGTTTCCCCAACTAAAAATGGCGTCTATCACCGCTGTATTTTATATTCCATTTTAAATGAATTTCCAGGCCAAAAAATATATAACGAGTACGCGAAAGTTGTGCGGAAAACTATAGACAACCATTTAAAATCCATAGCATTTGTTCAATTGTCATAGGTATTGCATGAAATAATAAATAAGATTCGGGTACTTACCAGTGACGCCATGCGTTTGTATGACACAACCTCTTCCTACGCCGCCGTCGCAGAAACTGACGGATTGCGTGCTTGTTATTTCATTCACACACATTTGCGTAAACAGGACCGTTAGTCAACTAAATTAGGCTTCATTTGTGTAAAGTATGTTTTATTGTAAATCGAACGCTTTGCTTTTAAAATGCGTATTTGAAAATGCCGCGGTAATGGTAGCCGAATTTGATACCCCCGGTAATAGGCGCCGTTACCTTAAGGTCTACTTTTCCCCCTGGGTTGGAAGGTCAGATGGCAGTTCGCTTTCGTAAAACTAGTGCTTAATGTCAAATCTTAGAATTAGGTGTCAAAGCGGACCCCGGGATCCTTCAAGTGCATTACCGATAATAACGCTAGGAGAATGATGAGGAGGATTGACTTCACTTTTCAATTGGCACTTTTTATCTTTAAATCTATGAATATGCCAAAGCGCCTGATCCGCAAAGAAAAAGAAGAGGCTCAATGTTTTAACCTCGAAAAATCTTTAAGAATAAATCCCATCATCAGACGTAATTAGCGCAGGCTCCTTATGGACTGGAGTAAATGAAATGTTTTTGAAATCTTCGTATTTCGGTAGCCCGCTGCCCTGCAATATAATGAAAATGAAATGTAAAAATAAATAAATCTTGCAGGCCTTTACCGATTATGCGGTTCAGCCAACAAGAAGCGCATTCTCCGCGAGTCGTTCGAGAGGAACGCGCGCGGGGTGGAGCTGGCTCCGGACTCGGTCCCGGACATCAACGTGATCACGGGCCTGCTGAAGGACTATCTGCGAGAGTTGCCGCAGCCGCTGTTCAGCCGGTGCTTGTATCAGATGACCCTCGACGCACTAGGTTAGTTCGGACACGAATAGGAGAGAGTAATACTCCTATTTGGTTTTGAGACTGCAAGGAATGTTCAATTTTATCATCATCAGTCTTGCTCTTAATGCCGTAAATCGTGGCATCATGTTCTATTTTCGCTGACCAGACTCTCCCGTAGACTCCTAGACCCGCCTTATGCATGGACTGGTGCAGATGAAGCTGCAAGAGTGCAGTGATTTGGGTACTCAACTGGTATTTAACGGGTTCAATATAATAATGCAACATTTATTATGCAGGAGTGTGTCTACCGGACGACCGAGAAGGCAACGCGCGACTGATGGCCTCGATTGTAGAATGTTTGCCCCGTGCCGCGCGCGCCACCCTGGTCTTCCTACTCGACCACTTGGCGTTAGTCGTGGCAGCTCAAGACAGAAACAAAATGTCCCCTCAGCATCTAGCGGTGGCTCTGGCGCCTCCGTTAATGCTCCACTCTCAACCGCCTACGGATCTGGATTACCAGAGACCAATTCATGTCCTCCAATGTCTTCTCCAAATATGGCCGGCACCTAAGCGTTCAGGTAATGTCATTTCGCATATTACTTGTTTGTTATGCACTGTAACATTGAGCCACACTGTACAATAAATTAATTCGTTGAACATTTACATCAACTACATGCATGCACCAAACCTTTGTATCTCATACTCATATGCCGAACTAGCACATGTAACACATTCCCTGTCCAGTGTATCCAGTTGAAAGTCCATGTATCAGTGGATACATTTCAAATGCATTTAAGCGTCTTTACGCTGCCCTTTATATGATGGACAGGGAGAGTGTTTAATACCTATAGAATATTACTTGCTTTACTCAAGTTCTGTTCAGAAATCGATGGACTCTAGTTAAGGTAGATTCCTGCTAGGTGGGCGAGCAACGCACTCTCCTCTATAAAGCAGAAAAACCGCTACAAGCGTAGCGCTATGAAATCTTTGAACTGAATGTACATACTAACTTTTCATTCCCTTACTCATAGATATGACGTTAACAGCCTTCTCTGCACTATTTCTACCATTTCTGAACTGAAACATAGCTACACTAATACACAATCAAGTGAACACAATGTGTGCCGGGCTAAGCGGTACCTTAACGCATGTATGTTTGTAGACAGTTCGGCGCGGCGAGCCAGCAACCGGGCTGCGTGGAAACAGAGTCAGTGCGTCGCAAGCGGCCTCACTCATCCTCCCCCAAGGTAACTCATACAAATAAACCAAGACGACTTTGGAACCGACCAAAATTAACCTCTACCGCTACCATAGAAGAAAAATTAACCGTGTAATTGGTATCAACTGTAATAGGAAATAATGTATAATAGAGATGGTTTTGTTTCATAACGATCGAAACAAAAATGCATCTCTGTTCCAATTTGGAATGGTATTAATTGAAGTGCTTATGTGTAATAATAAAAAGAAAATCTTGGTTATACCAAGCCTTTGTCATGCTCAAAAAAATGACAAATTTTGTAGTAAGTACAATCAGCATCAAAAGTAGCCGAACATAATCTTCTTTTGTCGCAAATATTAGCTCCTAGCTTTCATGAAAATTACTATAAGGACCTACAGTAGCAACTTTTAATACTGATCGTACTATACCTTTATTAATATTTTGTCATTTCATTTATTGCACTCTCGTTTAAGAGCACGTAGTCCATAATTAATTCATAAATCAAATTGTAGAGTAGGGTGGCTCAATAATTTTTTTTTTTTATATTTGGTCGCTGCACCCCCTAATTTTATTTTATTAGTCAATAAGATAATCTGTGCAAAATTTTAAATACCTACGTTAAGTCTAAGCCGGTGCTCAACTACCCTCAACTTTTCTTTATACTGTTATTAGCAAGTGTATTGTCTGTGTACTGAGATTTGGCTAACCGTACGCATACGACTATGCTTGCTTTTAAAAGGTTTTGAAGAAGTCTTCGTGTATTTATTATTATTAACTGCGTAAATACTATTTCCAAACAAATAATAAAGGTTTATTTTTGTTACTAAGCAGGCAAAAGTGCTTATCTGAATAATGACAACCACCCGAAAAAGTGATACTGTGTTTTTAGTAGGAGTGAGAAATTTGGATCCCCTTGATTCGTTTATCCAACTTCCAACTACCAGACAAGTATTTCTAAGATTCTTGCACCATCTGAATGACTTAAAATTGATACGGAATGCGTCCCAGGTAACCGTTGAGGAGTTATTAACTGTTTGGAATAAAGCTGCTATACCAACGCGACTAAAGAAGCACTGCCAAGAAAAACTCGAGAAAAATCATTCTGATTGGTCGTTGTTAAAAAAGAACAAACATAGGAATTCACCAGCTTAGCGAAAACGAGAAATTGAGTTCACAAAAGAACTTGATAAACTTTTTGATGTATCTCATTCTGATGCGTTTACGCTTATAAAAATAAGCGAGGATTGGGAATTTCTTCAGGACCAAAGAGGGCCTAGGAAAATGGTGATGTCCACGGTAGATAATCAGCTAGCCCAGAAGAATGAAAGAGCCTTACAACGTGCGCTAGCAGAAGAAGATCGTCGAAACCGCAATGCTCTTAGTTCTTTCCAACAGTCATGTTCAACAGCTACTGAAATAGAGGATCAGGTGAGTAGTAGCTCATCTTCTGATAACGATGATGAATTCCAACCGAGGCCTGTTACGAAAAAGGGTAAACCAAACCCTGAGGAGCAAGCTATTTCAACGGTAACTACAGTACTGGATGTATTTAGTCATCATGTCACGAGTGCTTTGGACAGGAATAAAGTATCGGATCGCGAAGCCGTCAAAATAATTGTTCCTGTTGCAGCAGCTCTCGGGCATGACCCAGCAAGTCTTATTATCTCTCGATGCACCATTAGCCGAAAACGAAAAAAAGCTAGAAGGCAGTATGCTGACTCAATCTTAAGCACATTCCAACCTCAATGCCCCCTAGTTGTCCACTGGGATGGCAAAATCCTGCCAAATATATTAATAATATTGATTAATTATAAAGGTTTAATTTTTGATTTTGTTTTGTTTTTATCGTCAGAAGGACCTTAATGAATGTTAAATTGTATGTTTTAATTATTGTGTGACTTTTATTTCGAATATAAACTTAGCACCTAAAACGTTAAAAATATTCAATTTCTTGGAATCAAAAGCGTTGATGAGCACCGCCTTCCCCATATACTAGGACATTGATACTTTACCAAAATATTCTCTTAGACTAGTATAAAAGATCCAGGGGGTGCCCCATTCAACTAAAAAAAAAAATTTTTTTTTCATACATCTGTGAGCCACCCTATTGTAGAGGTACCTATAACGACACACAACACCGTTGTTTCTATTAGCAAACATGCAATTATATCATTATAGTACTATACAACGTGCCCCTGAAGAACCCTCATAACTTTACGACACTCAGGCAGTGTCAGTCTGTAGCCTCGCTGAAGGGGCAGTTGAAGAAATTGTGGTTGTCGAATGCTCCTTGACTATATATTAGTAGCATTTTAAGTCTTTTACTGATATATATTTAAGTTTATCGTTGTATATATAATATTTATTATCTATTTAATGGTATATATTTATTAGTATGTATATTAATCAATTATCAATTAATTTTGTTTATCTTTTCAATAGTTTTGTACATGTGTCTCGGTTTTGCCTACATCAAATTTCCACTCATTTGCTCAAAGGTTAGCTGGAAGAAATCCCTCTCAGGGATAAGCTCGCCTTTGTACATGTATCTTCTGCTCCTGTAATAATTGTATTGTTATTGTGTTCTGTTCCATGTACAATAAAGAATTTTACATACATACATACTTCACCAGCGTATACCTGTGGTCATAACGAATAAAAAATGTTATATGAACCCAGGTCGAAATATGAATTTAAACTTTTATTAAGTTTAATAAATAAATTATTTTTGCTTCACCACTAAAACAGTGCCTTAGGATGAGCTGGCAACGTTTATTATTGTTATCTCTTTCCATTAAATAAAGCAAAGCAGGATTTACATGAGTGCAATCGGAATTCTTTATGATTTAGGTCTTGCCACAAACTAGGCGATTCTCAGCATTCACGTTTTTGAACAACCTCTTTCGATTCAATGCGTAGTTGTTACTACTGATTAAATGCTAATTACTATGAAGTGTAAATCTAAAATTATTCAAAACTCGAATACTAAGCTGAGTTCAGCAAACGTTATACGACATTTTATTTTCTAAACATGATCAGGAATACGCTGGTAAAGTTATGCGGATTCCTCAGGAGCACGTTGTATATAATATGCCTACGACATAAAAGTGTTACTTCATGGCCATAATAACTAGTAACCATCTGAAAACCACGTAAAACAGTATTTATCAATACAATCATTAAAATTCGACTTCATAATGAAATAAAGGAAGAATTGTCAGGGTGTAAAATACTGCCGCGTATTTACATTGTAGGTAACAACCCTGCTTGAAATCTTTTGCTAAAAAAATTACCTTAGTTTTATTGAACTACCTACTGAACTACTGCTTATTTTATGGAACACTAAGAGTTTGAATATTCATTAGGTACATATTCTTAAATTAAGTACACAATGTTTACTGCAGATATAGTAGAAACATAAAACCTTTTGAGTGAAAAGTTTTTAATTCTATCTACATCATCTGGCATGGTACAACCTGCAAACAGTAGGTGGTTCTGCTATACTTGAGTAGACTTGTACAAACTCGCTTGGCGACCAAAAATCATTTTATAACTAATACTAGTAACTGCTCGTATTTCAAAATCAGTAAACTGAGATATTTCAAGAGTAGTGAGAGACTTTCTAGCATAACGTTAACGTATTAGGGCCCCAGGGTACTTAATAGGGCGCCACTACTAGTAGCCTAATCATTACCCTGGTGGTCCATTGCGTATCAGTTCGAACGTACGCTAGAATGTTGAATTGTATGGGCAAATAACTTGCCCAGTTGACCAATGGAGAATATAGGTGTAGGCAGTTGTAGTTAATAAATGCAATTTATTATAACTAATTCAAGGAATGCTGGATGCCTGAACCTAAACCTCCCAGTTTTAAAATACTGGCTTTGTATGTAACACTCTAAAGGAATAGTTTTGAATAAATAAAAAGAAAAATAAGTCTTCCACATTCAGTACCAAAGATTTCGTAGCGGTTTCGTCGCCGATAACACGAGGAGCTTCGTAGAGGAAAGCATCTACGAGCAGAGCTGACACTGAAAGTGTACACTAATGATTTTCGGTTGTCAAGTGACGAATCATGCTTGTTCGGCAGGCCGAGCTCCGCCCTCAGTCAGTCCATATCGGCCTCAAGTGGCAGCATCAGCAGCATCTCCGCCGCCAGCTCTCTCGGCTCGGCCCGCGCCCGACCGCTCGCCGCCCGCACATGTTCGTATTCACACACTAACTAGCGGATCCAAGGGCGGCTAAGGAGCCCAAGCCTAATCCCAGCAAAAGCTGCTGAGTCCTGACTAAAATCCAACCTTAGCTTCGTCAAATCCCCCCCATAGTCGGGCCATATTACGGAAAGTTATACACTCGACTTTTTTTTTTAAATGTTGTCTAAAGCCTTTTCTACCTAGAATCGTTCCGTTTCCATTCTACCTTGTATGGTGGTGGTAAAGCAACGAAGAACCGAAACTTGTATGAAACGTTTCTGACACTATTTTATCCTATTAGGTTCAAAAGTGCTTTCGATTACGAGTACAAAAAAACAGATGTTTTATCAATTTTTTTATAAAAGTGGTGGGTAAAACATTCCGTAAAATGGCCCCGTTCTCATTGGCGTGGTTGTCGGAGTTGACACTACGAATGTGCACTAAACCCGCCTTACAAAAAAAAGAAAACTAGGTTTGTTCCTTACAGATCTTTATTTGACAACATGCCATTGAGCTTAGGTGTGCCTTGAGACAATGTTTATAGTTTTTTTTAATGATACAAGTTTAAGGCCATAGCACAGTGAAAAGAGTATTTATTGGTTTATAGACTGTGGCCATAGCTTCTCAAGTGAACCTTTGGAAGGTGTACTGTAAATATGATTTTATCTACTGATAATAAACAAACCTTTATCAATTCTATGCGAAAATAACCAAACTAAAGTTATCTTTCATCAAGAAGGTTAACGTTTTAGGTTTCACCTATTTCATATATATATTTTAATGCTTTTGCTTTAAGCCTCTTACAAGCACTTTCACTCTTACTTATTCGAAATCCATTGGCACAATTAGAGTAATTTTGAAAAATATCATTATCTTCTTATGACTTTTGACATTATACTATGATGAATATTGATGGTTAAATGTATTTTCGTATAGGTTCTCTCATCAGTCAGGGTCGGCCAATATCGTCCGCAGTCGCCTCTCCGCGGGCCTCTGCCCGCTCCTCCTCGCTCCCGTCAGGTGACAGTCTCCTCTCCCGGTTCGCCCAGCAGTAGCTCCGGGAGCCACAGCCCAGCGGACACCATAAAACATGGCGGCTCCGTGTCCTCCATCCTGCGGCAGCCCGACCGCGCCTCCTCGCCGCGAGCCTCCCCGAGGAACTCGCCACGGGCCTCGCCCCGAGACTCGCCTCGCACGAGCACGCCCCGGGACAGCACTCCGCGGGATCTGACGCCGGGACGCGAGCCGGGATCGCGGGACTCCCCGCGGTTCGCTATCCCGGGCACGTCGGCGGGGCTGGCGGTGACGCTGAACTCGGGCGCCGGCGGCGGCGCGCTGAGCCCACGCTACTGCAGCGCCACCAACCCGTTCCTGCAGCAGTACGACGCCGAGGAGGAAGCGGAGGCGTGGCGAGCCGCCGATATCTTCTCCCCTCCCTCATCCACGCACACATAGTGCTCATAGCGAATTGAGATTTTCTAGTCAATTTTTTTATCGAATCGAAAGAGTGCTACGATTCTGCTGTATATTATGTTGTTTAACGAGCGTGGTGCGCGCTCGTAGTGTTTGTTATATATAGAACGAGTTACGATGTATATTATTGTGAGAATGTACACTGACGCGCGAGGCACACGCCTCACCGGCCGCCGATGCTCCGCCCCGTAGCCTCTATAGTGTTTATCGTATTGTAATGTACATTGTATATAATTATATACGTAAATGTAGGTACGCTCCAGTTTTGTACCCTCGGTCGGATCTACGGCGGGCGGCCCGAGGCGCTACACACATCATCCCACATATCAGAGGTTTGTGCGCGCTCTCGGCGGGGACTCAACGACCATTCCAAATCGAAAGCTATTGGCGACAAGTTAATTCAAACGGCGTTAATAAAATTAAAGGTACTGTCCATCGACGTTGACAGAGCGCACACTCCAGTAGCTCGAGTAGGGAGAGAGTATCATAGAGATCAGACGTACGGACTGTCTTGAGACTGAGACCATATCAGAGTAGGTAGGGGCTGCGAGCCACACGCGGAGACCCCTCGGAGAATGAGCGATCACTTCATAACATAAAATAAAATTTTCGCTATATTCAGTTACCCGATGCAGAGTTTAATCATAAAGCCAAAGATAAAAATGAATAGATACTCAAATATTGACATATAACAATAAAAGTTAATATAATAAATAGTTTTAGTAAGTCATTTACGCAGATCGCTTTTTCTGCGAGGGAACAGGAATAATTAAGGTTTGGGGTCGGTCGCAATCTCAAGATCAGAGGCGCTATGTTCAAATTCCGAAATCGCTTTAGTATTTAGAATCAACAACACCCATCGGCAATTTGTATAAGACTGTCAACCGATACTTCATGATGTAGGTACAGATTCGGTATTTGAAAATAGAATCTCAGTTCAATTATATAAAGGAGCGTCTGCTAGACATATAAGGGTGGGGGAAATCGACCAATGACTGCACTGATCCAGTAATCATCACTGCCATGATTGGTCCATTTTTGATAGAAAGCGTAATATTGTATACACTTGTTTAATGTTTATATGTCTGTCGGAAGCTACATGGTTA
Source organism: Epinotia demarniana (assembly GCA_945867215.1). NCBI lineage: Eukaryota > Metazoa > Arthropoda > Insecta > Lepidoptera > Tortricidae > Epinotia > Epinotia demarniana. The sequence continues at coordinate 13,663,570 of OX244265.1, forward strand.
CCAGACACTTTTGAGCAACACTTCAAGACAAAATTTTTTTGTTGATAACTGTTTTATAAACCATTTGCACAAATAACACGACTGATATGGGACACAAAAACGTTTTGATACTTGTTTTTTTACCTGGCCCACGTTTATAATGATCTTTACTTTGGAACCTCGCTTATAATAATAATGTAGCTTTACATGTTCGTCCACGAATTTCAAACGCTAAGGATGAGGTTTCGTGATCAGAACACTTGTACGGTTTTTGTACCGTTTGATCTTTCAGGGAATGTCACTTTAACGACATTATAAGTCGTTAACCATATTGATCTAGAATAAAATCTATTCAATTACTGTCAATTGCAACCATATTTAAATTCAAATATTGGATGGCCTCCTCCTTAACATTCTGACTTGAATGATCAGGGTTTCGCGGTGATAGTATTCGGAGAAGATTGTAGTACTAGCATCCAATGCTTAAGGGAAACATTTTAATTGATTTGCCAGTTAAGTACTGCCTACTAGCAGTGCCTATTCGCTTGACAGATTATATAATCGGCCAATAATATTTATAAGACCATTAGGTTACGTACAATGGGGTGCATTTTTTGGTACAGATTGTATAGTTCTGATAATTTTGAGTTACAGTCAATATTAAATGGGCCATTTTACGGAAAGTTGTACACTCGACTTTTTTTATTGGTATAATCGGGTTTTTTCTACTCAGAATTGAGAGCTCTTTCGAACTTATAAGCTAAAAAAAATTGTCCAAAATGTTACATATGAATTCAGTTTTCCGTTCTGTTACTCAGTTTACAAGCTTAGTATGGAGACGGTAACGGAATGGATTAAACAATCATGGGACACTTTTTTTCTCCCATAAGGTTCGAAAATGCTCTCGATTCTGAGTAAAAAAAAACAATTATATATTTTTAAAAAAATCAGTCTACAACTTTCCGTAAAATGGCCCAAATAACTTTCACCGCTTTGTACGTAAAATAAAATAACACGTAAAGAAGCCAACCAGAATTGTAAACTTCCTGTAACAGGCTTCTTTATGAAATGAAGGTAACATGAGATTCGTGCACGGATTAAACTACTACAATAATAATTAATATGGTACGAATAATATACCAATGTTTATCTATCTCTGTATACTGTAGACTTGATTGTAAATAACATTAAAGCCGTCATATTTACTCTTTAAACGTCGGTTCATTATGTTGGATATTGGACGTGATTTGCATATAATATGCGATGAATATTAATTATTAAAAAATGTGGTTAAGAATCATTTAGAATTTTCAACATCGTTCATCATCAGGAACGTCTACCTGTAATTATTAATACTAAAGGGTTCCACAACTAAACGTTACATTATGAAATCAACGTACATAATAGCATTACAACAACTTGTTGTTAATGATACCTTATCCATTACCACATATACCTGCTAAGTCCAAAAGGAGCCCTAACACATGTAGCTTGTTGAGGCTGCAAAATGGACTGTTAGAAACAATAGACAACTGCCAACCATTGTGCAAACATGTATCCAACGTCCACCAACACGCACTGATGAATAATTATACGATAAACGTAGCTTTAACATTTGTGATTGGCTTGAAGTGTGGCTCGACAGACCGTAGCCGGCCGCCGCGGCGGCAGTAGTGTGTAGTGACTCCGGCGCACAGCTTCAGTCGGCTTCAGGGCGGCGGTCGCTTTGAGAGCAACAGATAACTTTCTGATACTAAATAATAGCACAAAAGTCCAACTCGTCTATACAACTCGTACATAGACGCCGCGCACAGTCATATGTGCATTTTTTTCCTTGTTTGGCCTGCAGAGCGTCCACTTGGCTAATAATAACTGCTGTAGGACACCTCCCTGGCGGCCTTAAGGGCCCCTAGCGAGAAAGAAAAAACCGCCCAAGTGCGAGTTGGACTCGCGTACGAAGGGTTCCGTACCATTATCTATAAAAACGGCAAAAAAATCACGTTTGTTGTATGGGAGCCTTCTTAAATATTTATTTTATTCTATTTTTTAGGTATTTTTTGTTATAGAAAGAAAGAAAGAAAGATACATTTATTCACAAACACACAGGACACACATATTAAACAATAGAATGAAAAAAAAACAGATAAGACATGAAACCAGTGTGTCTCTGCGGCAGTGAACCGGACACTGGCTCAGCATTATGCTGAGGTGTCAGACACCTGCAGCGCTGATTTTCAGCCAGCACCGTCGGTGACTCACGGAAACGTCATACAAATGTAATAAATAACTACTAACATTTTTTGGGATAGGTGAAAGAGAAATAAACATAAATAAAAAGTGAGATAATACATGTATACACTACCTAGATGCAGCTCAATAAAATTAGATAATAAATAAACAATTGACATATTTATTGCTGTCACAGTGCTGGGGATTAGGATTATAGCGGCAACATAAATACATAATCTGTGGAAATTTCAACTGTCTAACTATCACGGTTCATGAGATATAGCCTGGTGACGAACGGACAGCGGAGCCTTAGTAATAGGGTCCCGTTGTTACCCTTTGGGTACGGAACCCTAAAAAGCGTATTAGGTATGTGAAAGAGCAAATGATCAACACTTTGACCCGTTAAAGTATGCGTAAGAAATGTGAATACCTAATGGTATGAAAATTGGGTAGTATGTTAAAAATCACTCCTTGCTTTACATAGTTTAACGGGTTTTAGTACAGGCCTTATTATTGTTAATGATAACTGAGCGTAGTTTTTGCACCTAAATAAAAGATACCGATAAAAGTACCGCGAAAAAGTTAAAGTTTGTCGTGTCACCTCGTTTTGAGAGCACTTCCCCGACTGCCGCAGCCAGTATCTGAATCCTTGGCGTCGACATTTCGAGTGAAGTCCAGTTCCGCGGCCATTTAGAGGGTAAGGCCAAATTAGCCTAAAAAGCTCAGTGTGCTCAACAGATAGATACAGTATTTCACACCGGCCCACCGCCTGCAGCTTTATAAGTCGCTGGTCCGCCCACACATGGAATACTGTTCTCATCTATGGGCAAGGGCACCCCAATTCCCTCTGGATCGCATCCAAAGGCGAGCAACTCGAATTGTCGACTGTCAGCATATTTCGGATCGACTTGACTCCTTGGCGCTGCGTAGAGATGTGGCCTCGCTCTGCATTTTCTATCGCATGTATAACGGGGAGTGCTCCGAGGAATTGTTCGGATTAATCCCTCTTTTCGCCATCGTCCAACGCGACAACATAACCATCCTCACCACTTAGATGGTTGGCAGTCCTCAACTGTGCGCTTCTCCAAAAACTTCCTGCCTCGCACAGCTAATCTGTGGAATAGATTGTCGCCTCCGGTATTTCCAGACCGATACGATCTTCAAACCTTCAAGAAAAGAGCGTACAGCCATCTTAAAGGCCGGCAACGCACTCACAACACCTCTGGTGTTGCAGGTGTCCATGGGCGGCGGTAATCGCTTACCATCAGGTGATCCGTCTGCTCGTTTGCCTCCTATCACATAAAAAAAGAAAAGATACACTAAATAAATAATTTCAAAGGTTGCTTCAATGGGGTAGTGTCAGCACTACACACACAGCAGGGGCACTATATTGATTGTTCGAAGCGTTTTCGTGCGAGTAGTCTTTTGGGTTTATACGCAGTGCAACTTTTGAGCTATTATTATGTGTCTATACTATAGATTAGAATAATCCTTAAAGTGACATTCTTATGCTATCAGTCTTTATCACCTGAAAGGAATGGGATTGTTGAATGTTGAAGTCAATTTGTATAGGGTTGGTATAGCAATACTTTTAACCATAAAATGAAGGACAACAATACACAGCTCACCTATGATTTCATGAATTAAAAATCTGTATTGAACTAGAAAAGAGAAGTCGTTTAAAGACCGAAGAGACAAAGAAGTTTTTAATTACATGTACATTTGTACTATAGAAATATAAATCATTATATGATATCTTAGCTCTGCTCAGGTACAATTCAAAGAAAATAAAAAGTTATAAGTAGTAGTGTAATATTATTTGGGACCGCTGTTAAAGAAAAATGAGTGTATTAGCAATGTGGCTATACTCCGTTCACTGTACTCGCGATAACCATCGAGCTATCTGATGATTGAATTGTATGAACTAGCTGCCAGTGGCGTGGCGTCAATATATCCGAAGGTAAGTAGGAGTTAATTGGGCTTAGTTTTTCTTCAAGAGCTGGAGATTCTATTCACTATTCAAGCTAAAGGGAATTGCGTTTTGTGGACGCCCGGCCAATGCTAGCTAATTCCGTACTTATCTACAAATCCTTGATACTTTGAACGGGCTATAGATGTCGGATTAGATATGTGTGAAGAAACTCAACGTTAACTCATTAAATCTTTCAATAATATTTATAGAAAGAATTATAAGTCGTTTTTAAATAGTGAAATTTTATTTGTAATATAATAAAATATTTATATCAAATGCATTGTAGATAATCAGTGATTATAATGTCTCTCTTAGCGACGACCGCTGAACGTTTGTGTTGCGGGGCCTTGGCTCCCGATAATATCAGTATTTCGACATTTGGTAAAGTAGCGTTACTACGTGTACTTAAGGTAACGAGTAAACGCCGCTCGTATCTGTACCGGGCGGCTGGAACACAGACGAAATAAATAATACGACGTTAAATGACTTTTATTTCCCACTAGTTTCCACCCGCGATTTTGTCTTCGTGGATCCTGGATAAAAAGTACCGTATATTTTAATATAGGCTATAAACTATCTTCGTACAAAATTTCATCCAAATTGGTAGAGCCGTTTAAGCGTGATTGAGTAACAAACATCTATTTTGGTTCGATTCATTCGGGATACCTACAAACTACAAAAATAAATAGTTTCAACTTCTTAATTATTTCTAGAGTAGGTCTGTTTTTATTATCTTTATTGGTAATTAAAAAATATCGATGTGACAAAAGAAATACTAATCATTTCCACAAGGCAGGTTTTGTTGACACAGCCAAATAGCCAACATCTACAACATGCTTTGTCAATCATCTACAAATTATAAATCCACCACAGGTTTCGTGAACAACGTTACCACCAGCTCACATCACAATCCGATACTCACCCGGACCGAACGTGCCAGAAATAACGGCAGCAGTACCACGTTGAATGGCCAGTGACATTTTGTTGATGAGATACGAACCCTTATGTCAAAAAAAAAATCGTTAAATGTAAGCTACGGTAGCCCAGTGGTTCAGGCATGCGGCTGTCAAACGGCGGTCGTGGGTTCGAATCCCGGCTCGTACCAATGAGTTTTTCGGAACTTATGTACGGAATATGATTTCATATTTACCGTTAGCTTTTCGGTGAAGGAAAAACATCGTGAGGAAACCTGCATACATCTGCGAAGAAATTCAAAGGTGTATGTGAAGTCCCCAATCCGCACTGGGCCAGCCAGCGTGGGGACTATTGCCCATTCCCTCTCATACATGAGAGGAGGCCTGTGCCCAGCAGTGGGACGTATATAGGCTGATGATGATGTGTGTATTTTTGTTGTAAAATGGGGGTCTAGTTAAATTTTAAGAATATGCGAGTTCGCCGACCAAAGATGAGAGAGAGAGTGAGATTTAAAAGACCAAGTTCTGGACAAAACATACCATGTGAGGCTCCACAGATGAGAACCATCTTCAGAAGTCTCAGGAACGTGAACAAGTAAAGATGGGAGACCCAGCCAGAACGTTTTTATTGGTAAAACAAGCATCACACAATTCAAACATGTTGTTATATTCAATCCATGGTCAGAAAATTATGCTAAAATCCCAAAAAGGATCTCCACTCTCCGATTAAAAGTCGTTCATAGTAAAAGAACGTCTATATTAATGAGGCACCAAATGAACCCTGATATTAGGTATTATTACTCGTATTTAATTCACACGTACAATCTTTGAATCATGCAGGAGAAAACTTAATGAAACAAACGATGAAAACCCTTCTCGATTCAGGAACTTTCCGTAAAGAAATTCCCTTTATAGGAACAGTGCTGTCTACCGAGACAAGTTATAAACCTGAAGGAACTTGGCAAAGCAGCGCTTTCTGACCGGTTTCGTAAAAAGTAACCTGTCATGAGAGTAAAGTGAGGAGATATTAGATGGCGCCTACGGTACCGTTTTCTGTAATAGGTAGATACTCTTCATGAATTTAAAAGAGCCAAGCATAGAGTCTAAATCACTACGAACATATTCACAATCATTCTAGCGACCGTCTAATATGTTCGTCAAAAAAATATTCTTAACGAAGATATCAGACTTAACGGTCGCGTAACAAAATTGCTCGGCTCGGCAAAAACCTCGAAGCACTGTCAAATGATCTTAATGCTCACTAAAACGCTCCCTTTTGTTTTGTGAGCTTTTACCTTTAATGTAACATTCGCTCAATCAAGTCTATCAGCAACTTATGGGGCATATTTCGTAAAACAACAGCGGCAGACGACGGTGTTGCAGACAAATATGAAAGTTGATATGCCCTAACGCTAGTTCGCAGTTACCTTACGTGTACTCAAGGCTAGGTATGCCCGGGTCGACAGTGGTACCTATTTCCAATTCCATATCTATGGAGCAAACTTAAGGTACTAACTATCCACGGCACCAACTTACGATTGCAGACCGATCAGCGTAAAATGGGCCATTTTACGGAAAGTTGAACACTAAACTTTTTTTTTAATTTTTGATATAATGGGGTAAAGAAAGCTGTATGAGAAAAAAGTGTCTCAAGATTTTTATTCCAGTCCGTTACCGTTTCCATGCTACGCTTGTATGGTGGTAACGGAACTGAAAACCAAAAATTATGTCTAACATTTTGGACAGTTTTTTTTCACCTATTATTAGGTTCGAAAGTCCTCTCGATTCTGAGTAGTAAAAACCTGATTATGTCCAAACAAAAACCAAAAATTACTATTAACTAATTAGTTACACGATTTCATAAAGTCCGTTTTTATAAAAGAATGGAATCGCAAATAACACATATCACAGTAGATACCACACATAGCTTTAAAGCGATAAAATACCTATACAATATTCCGATTTGACGCACTCACACAGACACGCGTCGCTACAATAAGTGGATTTTTGCGGTGCATCAGTCACGTGTGCCGCGCATGTGCTGCGTAGAACTGGTTTTTAGTTAATCGCAGATCTACTTAAGGTCTTAAGAGACTTCAGTTGAGATACTGCTTTAGCTAATATACTTACTGTGTCTTAATCTCACTCACTTCTACGCTCACTTCGACGTGCGCTGAGCTTTAGAAAACGCCTATGAAACGCACTATAGTGCGAACATGATACAAAACTGATAAACCAAATTAAGGCTCCCACGACTAAAGTATCTCTACGTTTACCGCCAATAGTATCTCAGGGCGTTAACGTAAATTATAACAAGCTGCTAGCGCAACTCCGACCACATATTGTAAAGGACCCAGGCAAACCCACTGGGTGACATACTCGTATTGCCTATAACCAAGTCCATTCTATGCGTAATGAAAGGAAGTTTGAAATCAGAGGGGTAATCATGTAACGTTTTGAACGCGCGTTAGTTTAGGTAGATCGAACTGTCATTTTTCCATATAAAAATTGACATTTAGATCTACCTAACGTACGTACCTTACAATGCGTTACGTGATCGACCTGCTGATCGATACGATTTCAGAGAATATTACATACAAACTTACAAACTGACAAAAAGGGCGCTCTATATATATTAGAATTGTCAATGAAACAATCAGTCACGCATTTAGCTTACATAAGAAGTTCATTTGCCTCGACCTCTTACACATTCTACGTTTACATACCGTTCGCGTGATTCAGGATTCGTACCGGACATTACTGGCATTACAGCGACATCTAGTGTGCTATTGGGTAAACTTTACCGTTCAAAGGCGTTTACTGGTATAGACGCAAACACTTACAGATATCTTTTTAATATTAGTATACATTGAATATATAGTGTAAATAGATAATAGGTACGTACACGATATTCAATGTATAGGTACTAATATTAAAAAGAAGTTGTGTTTGTTATTTTTAAACTGCTTTTCTATTAGTGTACCTACGTAATAAACCTAATCGAGTAATACAAAAATCACGAACCTGTTTCTCGTTCTTATTCTGACACATTTGCCACGATACACTTGCTAGCGAAAACTACTAAACCGATTCCCATCCAATAGGTTAAGCTGAATATATCTCCAGAACGAGGAAGCTTCCCGGGATTACTTCACCAACCGGGATGCTGCTTGACCGATTTTACACGAATCGGTTATACAAGCTCTGTACCCTTTCTCTCGGCTTAGTTGCCCGCGTGTCGTACGCGACGGAATTTAAATGGCTTCAGGCTGGATTGTACGGGTAAAGCTCTGTTTAGTAGGCACGTTTAAAAAAATAATACTTTACTTACATTTATTTATCTATTTTACTATAAAAAAATAACGTCTGAGAGCGCTTAGAAAAATATTTGGGTTCGGATAAAATGTTTATGTGAACGTGTATAAGCAAGCAAAAGAAACATGTTGCTACTATTGTAAGTGCTCACGGGCTAGAAAAAAACGAACTTAGACTAAGAAAATTACTTAACATTATCACGTTTTGCGACATTGTAAAGTAGTAGGATAAGGATTCATTGTATTATCACAATTTGTAAACTCTTACTGATTTCAATGATAAAAGAATATTCGAGTAAAAAAACACCAATTATCTAGGTACCTATCTTTTCGTCAACAAGATTTAGTAAGCCCGCACCCACTTTCTGAACTACATATGTATAAAAAAAATTGTAAGTATTTTTATGTATTTTTTTTAAATGACTTGCATCTTTATTCTGTAACTCAAAAAACACGTGAACATTAATTGATTTGAAATTGATATAGACAATACTTACCCGAAGTTTATAAACATTTCATCATCTTCCATCATCCTCGAAGCGTTATTCCCGGTTGTGCCCGTAAAGGACCCCGGTGACCGCTTTGACACCTAATCCCAAGATTTGGCATAGACACTAGTTTTACGAAAGCGACTGCCATCTGACCTTTCAACCCAGAGGGAAAAATAGACCTTATTGGTATTAGACCGGTTTCCTCAAGATGATTTCCTTCACCGAAAAGTTGACGGTAAATATTCCTTACATAAGTTCCGATAAATCTCATTGGTACGAGTTTATAAACATTTACTAACCATTTATTCGTTTTATATATTAAGATCATTGTTTGCACTTTGAGCACGTTACTCAAACGGCAGCTAGGGTCGTGTAAACGAGGCTTTTAGACTGAATTACGAGAGCGTGGAATCACGATTTAGAGCAAAGGATAAATTGAAAAAAAAAGGAATCCGAGTTTTGGGCAGGAATTTTACATGGATTATGTGCATTCGCTTTAACTGGTACGCTTTTGTGAAATACTTATTTTAAGGAAGTAAGACAGGGCTGAATTTAACGGTGCGGAGACGGTACGTATGTATACGTGTACGTGTACGTGTGTACGGTATGTTCATACCGATTCCACTCCGAAAAATAGGGGCTTTCAAAGTAGGCAAGTGTATTTCCATGTAAAACTTTTCTATGACAATATCTACTATATCATGCTTAGCAACACTTGCCAACAAAGTGCCAAGAACCTTTGTTCGGACCCGTGAGTAGCATATAGGATTAAAAATTAAATGAGTGATATCTGTCAATGTGACACTTGTACCACGTTGTTTCCTTTGGTTGTTTCTGCCACGCGTTATGCTGACTTCACGTTGGGAGCCGCGGGGCTGTTAGAAATTTAATAAAGCAATTGTTAAATCTGTTTGAAAACGTAGTTGGAGGTTCAGATATTAGTATTTTGTGAGCGCTAGGCACGATCGGTGAATTTTTTATCGAGTTGGAGTCTGCGAGGACAAATAGTTCCAGGTGGCGTGCGGCGGGCTCGCCGGGCCCCACGGAGCCCTTGGGAGACCCACTTAACCTTTGATTTTAACTGTTGACTGTTAACTGCCCGTCTTGACGCGAAACGCTGGCACATTGAGTAAGTTGAATTTGATTGGATTTTAAGTTTAGTTATAAGACTTATATACAAATACAAATACAGATTATTTATTCTGCAAATAGGCCACAAGGGCACTTTTACATGTCGAACGGTAATTTAAATTAAAAATAATAATCTTACAATAAAAGAATAATAATAATTTAAAAATTGCAGATTAAAAACACACTAAATGTCACAAAGTGAATGAAAACAAAACAAAAATTACATTCGATAAGTATAAGGTCTGTGCATTAACAGAAAGTTAATGATATTAATTCAGTATTCCAGAGATGTATAAGGTCTCTGAGCGTCCAAATACAATTATTAATTATTTAAATGTTCGTAGAGATGTATACGGTCTCTAAGCGTCAAAACAAAACAATAAAAAAGGAACATTAATGTCAGTGATGTTCAGGGTCAATAACAATAAAACGTGTCAAGATCGGAATGATGTCTCTCGTCAATACGATAATAATAAAATAACACTAGTATTTAAGTAGTTAGGTACTATGCCCTTGCAAGCATGAACAGTCCGGACTCCACAAACAGCACCCGATCACGAGTATGACGCATATCGCATATAAGTGGTATGATCCACGTTTCGTGAGGCATTAAAGACCTCCTAAGGGCGTTTTGAACAAACTTAGTTATTTCCGCAACCAGGAAGACACTTCGGTCCGCCTTAAGCAAAGGGAGCACAACCACTTTATTTCATCAGAGTGATGTCATTTTATTATATTAAGTGTTCCTTTTTCCGTTCCATTAAGCGGAACATGATTTTTGGAATTATGATGTTTCGGAAAAATGTTCTTTGATAGTGTGTGTGAGGATTGGAACGTGAGTTTGATCATCATCATTATACCTGAAACCCAACATTACAATATTGGTTCAGCAAAAAAACTAATGACGGAATAAACTTGGGATTAAAATACCGAGCAGACCCAAGGTTTGTCTAAGATTTTACATAATTATGCTTGTCAGATGCAATGTATATGTTGCAGGGAAATGGTCAAAACAGAGATTTGATCAAATCTCTAAGGGATTTGATCAAATCACGCAGGATGTTAAAATGGCCAATTCATTTTATCATTTACCTAATACAAATCAGTAATTTGATCAAATCTCTGAATCTGTTTAGTGAAATGACGAAATCGGACAAAAAAGGCAACTCGTTTTTTCATCTCACTAGACTTGTTTAGTGATTTGATAAAATCCCTGAAACGCGTCAGTGAATTGCCTTTCTTTTTGCGTAATTACCATCGTGAGACTATTCATTGATAATTTTAAACATGGTATACTCTTGCTTGCCAGAATTTCATTTGCCCGAATTTTATCTGCCATAATATTCAACTGCCATAATGTTGTTTTCTATAATTTTGTATGCCATACTCATTGTTTACCATATTAATTATATGCCAGAATCTTTGTTTTCCATAATATCAATATCAATAATCTCATTTTCCATAATCATTGTAATCCATAACTATCACATGCCATAATGTCATTTGCCATATCAACATCCATAATATTCATATGTAATAATGTGGGTAAGTATTGCAGTGTCTAAAATGAAAAAAGAAAACCTCGAACCTATCTGCGATCCGGGTCGGTTTTGCCACTAAGTAAAAATAAACTTTTCTCTGAGATTCCCCAATGCCAAGATAGTGGTGTATCATAGGCAGTAGGGAACAGGGGCTTAGTGGCAAAACCGACTCGGATCGCGGATAGGTTAGAAGACGGAAGCGGGAGCTTTGCTCCCGCTTTCGTCTTCGAGGTTATTTTTTTTATAAAATAGCGGAAAAACTAACAAATTAACAAAGATGAATCCGAATGCAATAATCTGGAAAACAATACGTATGGCATTCGTATCATTATGACATCCAATATTCGGGTAAACAAGAGTATGTCAATTAACTATTATGGTAAACGAAACATTCGGGCAAATGAAATTCGGGCAAGCGAAGTTCGGGCAAATGATTATTATAGTATGAGTATGTCGGGCAAACAATAGACAACCTTTAAACATTGCTATTACTGAGTAGCTATCCCGAATCTCCCGATTCCTGTGTGCTTTGAAATTGTTATGTAGGTTTTCTACTTCACCATAAGAGTTCTAAGGAATTAGTGTAGCGCCTAATGGTGCGTTTCCCTACTAATTCTACCCGGCTGATCCGATTAAAATTCAACGTCCAGAATGGCGAAATGAACGTTTCGTCCTAAATCGAACCGCGGATTTAAATAAAAAGTTGCCTCGAGAATAAAGGGAATTCAAATGAGAATTTCTTTGAGTCCCCCGGGGACTCAAAGAAATTACTTTTAGATTTTTTTACCTTTCAAATAGCGAAATTGCAATAAAAGGGTGACATTATTTTGTACTTTTAGATACTTTGTGGCTATAGATTTATTGAGAGATTTTCAATACAGTAAAGCAGTCTAATATGGCTTTAACTGAAGTAGATTAGTTTAGTATCTTTTGTAGATTCGTAATATTCGTTTTGAACATTGCCATATTACTAATAACTCGTTTTATTTTACCGGATACGTGGTTTCTCACTTTTTCGGTATTTTTTTTTAGTATTATTGTTGTTGTATTGTGGGCCTTTATATGCCGCTTCGACCAGCAAGTGATCTATTGTGGCAGCCTTTTGTTTACATTTCACCGTTAAGTTCCGTTGCCTCTAGGAAATTCCAGATCCGGTGATATGTTGTACCTCTTCTGGGTGCACGATGTGCCGCCCTAGGTAGATACTTCTTTTGTGCATGAGTGTTCCGCAGGAGCAGAGAATATGCATTGCTGTATCCTCTGTCTCCTGGCAGAACCTGCAAGTTGCGTCCTGTTTCATACCCATTTGAAGCAGGTGCTTGTTAGATAGATAGATAGATAATAACTTTATTCAGCCACAACAAACTAGTATAGTGGTACAAACTTATCAAACACTTTTATAACCTAAGGCATTCAGAAAAAGTAAATTTAGTCGAGGGTTGTCTGTTGTGGTGTAGAATAGGTGCTGACTCAGCGTTACTGCTGCGGAGTCCGCAGCGCTGATCTTCCGCCAGAACCTTTAAAACTAAAACTAATGGGTCCAACGATCAGTGCAGCCCGAATCAATACTATCGATAATCAGTGTATTATTATAATTGTCAATAGGTAATTCATATTTAAATATTAACGAGTGTAAGTGATATAAAGAATTGAGAAGAAGTGTTTTGTGTTAAAGTGTAAAGTAGGTATAATGTGTAAATGTAGGTGTTGGAATGTAGCAATTATTGGTAATATTAGTATTAAGTATATGTACAGTATAAACAGAGTAAATTAAGTGGTAACTAAAATAGGAGTAGTAGGGGCAGAGTTTAGGTACTATGCTTTTGCGTGTTTAGGAAGTACTGTCGTAATTTTAATTTAAATTGAGTTTTATTTTTTAATGCTCGAATTGGTGGAGGTATAATGTTCCAGCACTTAGTAGCTTGGCACCTAAAACTCCCTCTAAAAGCAGCAGTACGATGTCTTTGAGCTTGCAATACCTGAATACGCGGGACTCTAGCTGAATGACAAGTTCTATTTGTTGACCATTTCAGCTTATGGAACAAGTAACTTGGGCTTTGTGTATTTATTGTGTCAAACAGCAAACACGCTAACATTAGATTCTGACGTGGTAACATTTTGAGACAATTGCCATCGTTTATAAATGGAGTGACATGAGTTCGCGGTGGAATCCTGTAACAAAACCTGGCGCAAGCATTTTGGACCCTCTGAATGCAGCGCTGCGAACGAGCCCAGAGACAAGGACCGTACACGGTAATGCAGTAGTTTAGTTTCGATAAAATAAGGGCGTCACATAGTCTCACTCGCAGATCAATACTCAAAAAGTCACGAACATTGTACAAAACCTTCAGACGGTACATACAGAACCGGACTGTTTCAGCTACGTGTTTTTCAAAGCGGAGGTTACTGTCCATCAAAAGGCCTAGATTCCTTGCTTCACTTACTTGAGTCACATTTACACCATTCATTTCGATTACAGGATTTTGGGCTTCTATAGCATTTGTTAAACGTTGTGAGCCTAGTACCATGTACCACTTTTTTGGATTTAGTACCAAACAGTTTATAGTGGCCCATTCTGATATACGCTTTAGATCAGAATTTATCTTAGAAACAGCTGAATCCGTGTCATTGGGATCAAAAGATAAATATATTTGCAGATCATCAGCGTACAGATGGTATTTGCAATGTCTGATGCATTGAATGATATCAGCACTATACAAAATAAATAGCAGGGGTCCCAAAATTGAACCTTGTGGTACTCCCCTTGTCACGGCAATAGGGTCAGAGGAAAAAGAACTACCATCACTTCGGACAATCCGAACTAGCTGTTTCCTGTTACAAAAATAACTTTCGAACCACCTTATTGTATTGTCCTGGAAACCATAAAACTGCAATTTTGATAGAAGGAGTGGAACATTAATGCAATCGAAAGCCCTGGAAAAGTCAAGCAGCACCAAAACTGTTCCCAGGCCCTGGTCTTGGGCAGCAAGAACTTCATCAACCACATCATGGAGCGCTGTGCTAGTGCTTCGACCACGTCTAAAGCCTGATTGCATTTCTGGTAGAATATTGTTACTTTCCAAGTACTTAGATACTTGGTCATAGACCACTTTCTCTAAGATCTTGGACAGGTAAGGTAATATACTTATGGGACGAAAATCTTTTAATTCGACTGGATCGTTTGTTTTTGGAATCGGACGGACAACAGCTGTCTTCCATGATGACGGAACGGTGCAGGTAGAAATAGAACAGTTGATTAGATCTGTGATAACTCTCAGGGTGTGTGGAAGCGTCATTAAGATCATCTCAAAAGTTATACCATCATAACCTAACGCGTTGGACTTTGTACGAAGGAGTATTTTACTTATACAATTTTCATCGACGATGGAAAGTTGAAAAGAGGTAATGCCAAATAAGTTATCTTGAAATAACGCTGCATAATTAATATTTGTTATATTAGGACCTGGAACATCTAAAAATGTAATACTCATTGCAGTAGGATCATTAAATTGTTTTGGTATATCAGCTTCGTTTTTAAAATTTGGTAGTATGTTGTTTTTGAGGTTTTTCCAAAGAAGTTTAGGACGGTTGAAGTTATTATTAATGTTTTGATTAAAATATGCCTTTTGTTCAAAGTACAAACAAGTACTAACCAGATTTTTCATAGATTTATAATTTTCTTTATCCGAATCAGATTTAGTGCATTTATATTTTCTTTGAGCATCATTGCGGAGAACCATCATGTACCGGACATTAGGAGTTATCCAGGGTTTAGACGATTCTCTTATGATGTGTTTGCGTATAGGAGCATGAGCATCAAATAATTGTAATATATTAGCATTAAATAAGGCAACTTTGTCTTCAATATTGGCCAGTAAATGTATAATCTCCCAGTTTATAAGGTGCACGTCTTTATTGAATTTTACGTTGTCAATTTTTCCCAATGATCGGTTCGTTGTCGTTTTAGGTTTTTGTTTTAAACATTTCACAGATAACTCGGCAAACACTAACGCATGGGCTCCTAATTCCACTACATGGTCAATCTCGGTATTGTACACGCTAGCGTCAGTACAAATAAGATCAATAAGAGTGGAACAGTTTACGGTAAAATGAGTGGCCCCCTTTACATGGTTCTGTATATTATGCATGGACAAAAACTGCGTTAGACGGTTAGTTTTACCACTATTTACATTAAATAAATTTATGTTGAAGTCACCAGCAAGAATAATTTTGTCATATTTTGAGAACGAGGCAATAGAGTCACTTATAGCGTCCAAAAATAAATCAGTGTCAAGCCAGGGCGGGCGATATGCTGTCCCAACGAGAAAACAAACGGAATTTATTTTTGTTTTAAACCACATTTGCTCAATATCAGGATAAGACACGTGGTCACAAATTTGAGCACTCAAGCTGCTTTTTATGTAAAATCCCACACCACCACCAGCCTTACGAGTGCCGACCGTGCGCGGGACGTGGCGCAGCCGGTAGCCACTCACGGCCGGCGCGCGGCCACGTCTCATTGATGGCTATTACATCAGGCTGGTGACGTTCCACCGCTGCAATAAACTCGCTGTGTTTACGGACATTACAAAGTGATCCTGCATTGAATAGACCAAATTAAAATAGTTTTTTTTTCATTTCATGTATATATTATAAATACTATAGAATTTCAACTGTGCAGGAAAAACTTTTGTAATGTCCGTTTCAACTTTTAATGTGTTTTGTGTGGATTGAAACATTTTGCATGTAATATAATAGTTTATTATGAAATATATATATAACTCTGTACATATTGGAGAAAATAAATACATCATGCAGTTAACACATATGGGTGTATTAGTATATAGCATAACAATAAATAAGTACATTAATATAAAATTAACACAGCGTGCATGTGGCCGCGAATAATTCAACATATACAGCACAGAGCCCTCGACCAAATTGACTGTAATTAAATTGTTTTCATTTACATTTCGATAAAAGTAGTACATATTAATCAAGTTTACACATAAAATGTTTATGAAGCAGAAACGTCCGCTAACGAAATTCCAAATTTCGATCATAGTGGAAAATTGAAAAATTATTCGCCACGAGCGGGATTTGAACCCACAACCTCTGGAATCCGTCCATCGCTCTCCCAATTGAGCTACCGTGGGTCCGCTAATGGCGACGAATCCTTCAATCTCTTCCACTATTGTATTTACACCTTAGGGAGGCTCGTAGCGACATCTACCGCGAAGTTATTACAACTTCTGAAACGGCACCAACGTCTCAAGTTACATTGAGAATTGTTAGTAACAATGCGCTACCCCATTTTTAACATTAAATGTTTATGAAGCAGAAACGTCCGCTAACGAAATTCCAAATTTCGATCATAGTGGAAAATTGAAAAATTATTCGCCACGAGCGGGATTTGAACCCACAACCTCTGGAATCCGTCCATCGCTCTCCCAATTGAGCTACCGTGGGTCCGCTAATGGCGACGAATCCTTCAATCTCTTCCACTATTGTATTTACACCTTAGGGAGGCTCGTAGCGACATCTACCGCGAAGTTATTACAACTTCTGAAACGGCACCAACGTCTCAAGTTACATTGAGAATTGTTAGTAACAATGCGCTACCCCATTTTTAACATTAAATGTTTATGAAGCAGAAACGTCCGCTAACGAAATTCCAAATTTCGATCATAGTGGAAAAATTGAAAAATTATTCGCCACGAGCGGGATTTGAACCCACAACCTCTGGAATCCGTCCATCGCTCTCCCAATTGAGCTACCGTGGGTCCGCTAATGGCGACGAATCCTTCAATCTCTTCCACTATTGTATTTACACCTTAGGGAGGCTCGTAGCGACATCTACCGCGAAGTTATTACAACTTCTGAAACGGCACCAACGTCTCAAGTTACATTGAGAATTGTTAGTAACAATGCGCTACCCCATTTTTAACATTAAATGTTTATGAAGCAGAAACGTCCGCTAACGAAATTCCAAATTTCGATCATAGTGGAAAATTGAAAAATTATTCGCCACGAGCGGGATTTGAACCCACAACCTCTGGAATCCGTCCATCGCTCTCCCAATTGAGCTACCGTGGGTCCGCTAATGGCGACGAATCCTTCAATCTCTTCCACTATTGTATTTACACCTTAGGGAGGCTCGTAGCGACATCTACCGCGAAGTTATTACAACTTCTGAAACGGCACCAACGTCTCAAGTTACATTGAGAATTGTTAGTAACAATGCGCTACCCCATTTTTAACATTAAATGTTTATGAAGCAGAAACGTCCGCTAACGAAATTCCAAATTTCGATCATAGTGGAAAATTGAAAAATTATTCGCCACGAGCGGGATTTGAACCCACAATCTCTGGAATCCGTCCATCGCTCTCCCAATTGAGCTACCGTGGGTCCGCTAATGGCGACGAATCCTTCAATCTCTTCCAATATTGTATTTACACCTTAGGGAGGCTCGTAGCGACATCTACCGCGAAGTTATTACAACTTCTGAAACGGCACCAACGTCTCAAGTTACATTGAGAATTGTTAGTAACAATGCGCTACCCCATTTTTAACATTAAATGTTTATGAAGCAGAAACGTCCGCTAACGAAATTCCAAATTTCGATCATAGTGGAAAATTGAAAAAAAACAAATAATTGTGGCGAATAATTTTTCAATTTTCCACTATGATCGAAATTTAAGTTTACACATAGTTTTGAAAATAACACTAAAGATCTAAACACAGTTAAGTTAAGCTGCCCAAATAAATTGCCGTCACTAAGAAATCTGCTGACTTGCGGCCACGTTAAAATTCGATTCAGATCGCGTTCTGTTCGGATATGGTGCACCTTAGATTTATCGTTTTCTCGAATGAGGACCCGTCCTTCGTTAGACCATGAAAAATTCCATTTGAATTTTTTACAGAGATCTTTGGCTTTACCGAGCAGAACGCGATTTGTTTTTGTGAGGCGTTCATTCACATAAAAGGGCCGAGGGACATGATTAGGAAGGCCTATATCCTGGGTGGTGGCACCGCGGCGCACCTTGGAGCCTTTGATAAGCGCGTCGCGCAGCGCGCGCCGGGCCAGCCGCACCACCAGGGGGCGCGGGCGTGCGCGCGCCTCGTCGGGGCGGCCCACCCTGCCCGCGGACACCACGTCGCGCTCGTGCAGGGACACCCCCAGCTTTACCGCTACGCCGAGCACGATACTGACTGCGGACTCGCCCTTACATTCAGGAACTCCCGACATCTCGATGTCGCTCATTAATGATGCTTGTTCCTTTTCGTTGAACTCAATTTTGAGGCTATCGACTGTCTCGAGCAATGAAGAAATTTCGTTTGAATGTGGAGAATCTTGACGAGATTTAGTTTCAGTCATTTCGGTCCTTAGGGACTCATTTTCACGTTCGAGGTCATTAATTCGTTCTGTTGCCGATGCCATATCGTTCTTCTTGTTTCTTGTTCAATTTGCAATGTGCTATCAGAATTCTCGTCACTGCGCAGGTTTTGTGCCTTCTGAGTTGTAATAGCTCTTTAACAGTTTATTATTGTACCCTTTGATCGAGGCTTAAGCATGTTTTTGTCCTTTGGCGAACTTCCACAGCTTTATTGCCTCTGATTTTTCTGTGTTGTTTAGTAGAGCATATTTTGCTTTCCGTTTTGTGATACCATTTTTTCGGATTCTTAGTAAGTTGGAATCGTAGTAGGTCAGTTTCTTATATTGACGGATTCTGAGTAGGTCTGATTCTTAGTAGGTTGGTTTCAGAAGGGAGGGCAGGATCTCTTAGCAGGTTCGTTATTTAACTAAACGAGCCTTTACCTATTATAATTATGTAAATTTATTTGTTTCTCGTAGTACTATGTGACACTTGAAGCGTGGGAAAGGACTGACCCAACGGTTACAAAATAAGAAAATGGAATGCACTAATACGTATTGAATTAGTACAAATTATTCTAGAAATGCTCTATTAATTCATGATAATCACGTCTCAAGGAATTTAATAAAAAATTCTAAACATCAATCAGTACATTAAAATATCGCTTTTAGAATGTTCTACTTCAATTATCAAGTTGATGAAATAAGGCTTTGTCGCGTTCTGATTTCTTTGAAATTATATTTCAGAACTTCTAATGGCCGTAAAAGGCAGCCCATTAAGCAAATTTACCTTTCGCCAATTAATCCATTTGCCGTAAGGAAGTTCACTTTTATTCCACTTTGAAGAAATTGCATACATTGAAGTAAACGAACAAAACGTTTGGGCTAATGAGGACGATTCTCCAGTAAATAGTTTCTTAAATAATGTCTGTTCATTATGAAAAATCTACATATTATGTTTAGTGCAGATTTTTTTGCTATGACGATCTACGCCGCGTGGCCGTTTATTTAGTTGAATTTTGATTACGGATATCCTAAACTCCAGGCCTTGATAATCAGCTGAATCGAAAAACAAACTACTTAGATTCTAATTTTTCCATAGGTATGATACAGGAACCAACATTTACAGTAGCTGTTGAATTACTTCATGAAAAACTTAATGAAAGTAAACTTAGCTCACGATATAGGTATAAGCTACATAACAAAAAAGAGTAAGATGCTGCTTAAAAACAATTATCATCCTAAATATTGGTTTTCAACTTTATCTCACTGTGCAGTCAAAGGGTCCTGTTCTATTAGTGCAGTCGGCAACATTTCTGAACGCACCTTATTCAACAATAACCAATCAATCTAACAATGAAATCGTTGATTTGCTGGAATACAGTAGGTAAAAATAGGTCTTTAACGATTACATAATTTATAACAATATGACAACTTTAATAAGTAAGCAAAGAATACGAAACAAAATAATAAAATTCACAAAATGAGTAATAATTATATAATAAATGTCGAAATAACCACGCAGTCAAAATAACAAAGTACATGTGACTTTTGATTTAAGTAACTTTATACGCCATAGAAACACTTCTCTAGGAGCCAAGTGGATAATTTGTGTTTTAAAACAATTACCCCGTAGTAACTTTATTTCGTCCGGTAAGATATTAAATTGTTTAATACACATTTTAAACACATTTTTGATTTCCAATTCATATTTAAAGAAACTATCGATTATTTGACTGTCTTATATCTGTGAGACGGTTCGATTTCAGGCAGAACCTTTCCACCGAGGACGCCATCTGACTTCTTCTCAACCTTGTTTCTTCCTATCTAGATAAAAACTCCAAGTATGTGGGTGTCTTCCTAGATCTGACACTTGTGTCCTTTCTAATTTTGCTACGGAAACTAGAGATGTTAGGCATACGTGGTGTACCGATGTTGTGTTTGAGAGCTATTTGTCTGGAAGGAGTCAACTGTTACGTACAGTGGGTTCTATAAGAGTACTACGGAGCAAATTAAATTTGGCGTATCGCAACTCGGACCCACTCTTCACTATTTACATAAACGATATCATAAACCAGAAAATTCCAGATTCTGAAATAATTTGCTACGCTGACGACACGGTAGGTAATTCTGTTTTATGATATGAACAGACTAAAAAGGCATGAAAATGGCTCTGTACTGACTAGTTTTGTGCCAATCTTTTGACTCTCAATTATAATAAAACTAAATTTCATTGCTTTCATAAACCCGCCTCATCGAAACCAACCAAATGTAAATGTCTGAAGTTTGGCGGTTTTCCTCAATGGTGGAAAACATCAGACGTCACACCTATTCATAAATCGGGCTCTAAGTCACACGTAACAAACAGTCTCGGTGCTATTCGTTATACCTAAAATATTTGAAGGGTTAATTCATGACGTTATCTACCCGATTGTCAAAACTAGTATACTTCCGGAGCAACATGGTTTTAGGAAAAGTAAATCGAAAGTTACGAATCTTTTACAATATACCGACTACCTCTTTAAATCCATGGATAAAATGATGATGTAATTTTTACCGACTTTCGAAAAGCTTTCGATAAAGTAGATCACCTATATCTTCTTAAAAAGCTAGCATTTATAGGTGCTATGCACTATAGTTTAGTCTCTAAATGAAAAGGCAAGAGTCTATTACACTATGTATAATGCCACAGATAATACGTTACAAAGCGAAAGCGAGTTAAGCGAGTGTATGTGCGCGGGCGAAAGCGACATGCGTCTTGCTCGGAGTTGGATCGATGTCTGCCGGCGCGGGCGTCGCTCGACTGGGAGCCGGTCTGCTACCGCCCCGCCTCTTGTGTCTCGCCTTGCCCCGCGGTGGCCCGTGGCGTACGGATGGGGAAGTAGTCCGCTAGTGATGCGCCACACCACCCCCCTTGGAGAATCAGCGTCCTGCAGAAAAATAATCGGGAAACGTTACACGTCGGCCAGACCGAGTGGTTTTAACTGGCGCGGGAGCAGGTGAACTGAAGTTGGTAGGCGTGTCAGTGTCACTCAGAGTGAATGCAGGTTTGACACGATCGATGGAAACGGTCACCGGTCCTCTGGGTAATTCAACGGTGACTGTCTTATCTGTTCTGTTAAGAACTCGAAATGGGCCAGTATATGGTGGCTCTAAAGCACCTCGGAGAGCATCTTTACGAAGAAAAATATGAGTACATGTTCTTAGATCCTTGTGGACGAATATGGATTTAGTAGCATGTCGGCTCGCTGGTGTCGGTCTAATTTTAGAAACGTGCTGTCTAAGTTCTTGCAAGTACTCTGTGGGCTGTAGCGAGTGAGGGTTATTAGAGTGTAAGAACTCACCAGGGATCCGTAACGGCTCACCGTACACAAGCTCTGCAGCTGAGCATTGGATGTCATCTTTCCAGGCGCTCCGCAGTCCAAGCAGAACGATGGGAAGGGTTTCGGTCCAGCGAGCGTCGCTGTGTGCCATGACAGCGCTCTTCAGCGTTCGATGCAGCCTTTCGACCATGCCATTAGCCCTGGGTGGTAGGCCGTAGTGTGATTCAGCCTGGCACCGCAAAGGTCTGTAATGGCATTAAACAGTCGTGATGTAAATTGGCGTCCTTGATCTGTAGTGACAGTTTGTGGGCAACCAAATCGTGAGATCCATGTCTCAACGAAAGCTTGAGCGACGGGCTCAGCTGTGATGTCACGGAGTGGTTTGACTTCCGGCCATCGAGTGAATCGGTCCACGGCTGTGAAACAGTATCGATATTCAGCCGGTGGAGGAAGTGGGCCAATTAAGTCAATATGGACGTGACTGAACCTTTCTCCTGGTGTCTTGAAGGTGCCGACTGGAGAAGAAGTGTGTCGATGTACCTTGGCTCGTTGGCATGACTCACACGCTTGGGTCCAGCTGCGACAGTCTTTGCGAACAGAGGGCCAGACGAACCTGTCTGTTACCATCTTGATAGTTGTCCTGGCTCCCGGGTGGCTCATGCCGTGCACAGCATTGAAGACTTGCTTACGCAGTGCCGTGGTGATGAAAGGCTGCGGTCTCAGCAGTGAGGTATCACAATATAAGAAAATGTCGGTACCTGGCACTGGGACTTTCTCTAACCGCAGTGATGACGACGGTCTTTCGATGAGACCTTGGAGCTCGGTGTCAGCTTGTTGAGCTCGAGCGAGGGCCTCAAAGTCAGGTGGCAGCGTGATGGCTTCAATCGTCGAGAGTGTGTCCGCGGTGACGTTAGTTTTTCCCGAGATGTGCTTAATGTCGCTGGTAAACTGTGAAATGAAGTCTAAATAATTAAATTGCCTCGGGGAGCATTTCTGGTCTTTCTGTTGGAAGGCGAACGTTATGGGCTTATGATCTGTGTATATCACGAAGTGCCTGCCTTCGACCATGTATTTAAAATGCTTTACACTTTCATAAATTGCCAACAACTCTCGATCGTACGCGCTGTACTGCTGCTGCGTCCGAATCATCTTCTTGGAAAAGAACGCCAAAGGCTGCCATTCCCCTTTCACTAGCTGTTGCAGGACCGCGCCCAGGGCTGTGCTGGATGCGTCAGTAACCAGGGCGAGCGGTGCGTCTACTACTGGGTGAGCTAGTAAAGTAGCATGTGCTAGATTGGACTTACAGTTTTCGAAGGCTTCGAGCTGTTCTGGGTTCCAGGAGAGCGAAGTTGTACTCTTGATCTTGGGACCAGCTAGCATGCTATTCAGAGGTGAGTGGCTATCAGCAGCATGAGGAATGAACCTTCTATAAAAATTTAACATTCCAAGAAATCTACGTAGTCCCCCCACGGTCTTAGGCGCTGGAAATGACGTTATAGCCTGTACCTTCTCATCCATTGGTCGTGTGCTTTCCTGGGAGATGATGAACCCGAGAAACTGGACTTCCGTTTGTCCCCAGGAACACTTGGCTTCGTTGATTAGGATGCCGTTGGCCTGGAACCTTTCAAATATTTGCTCTAGGTGCCCCAGATGTTCCTGTTGGTCACGAGAAAAGACTAAAACATCGTCGATGTATGAGTAGACAAAATCTAAACCTCTGAGCACCTCGTTCAGGAACCGTTGGAATGTTTGAGCCGCGTTACGGAGTCCAAACGACATAAAAGGAAACTCAAACATACCGAACGTGGTGGTTATGGCAGTTTTGCAGATATCTTCAGAGTAGACTGGGATCTGGTGGTAGGCTTTGACGAGATTGATTTTTGAGAAAACCTTACAACCAGCCAGACGATGCGAGTAGTCCTCGATATGATGAACTGGATATCTGTCGGGAACGGTGCGTGCGTTGAGTGCACGATAATCCCCACACGGTCTCCAACCGTTCCCTTTCTTCGGAACCAGGTGGAGAACTGAGGCCCATGGAGAATCTGATGGGCGTGCGATGCCTTCTTGCAGCATCTCCTCGAACTGGGCATTCGCTATCTTCAAGCGGTCAGGAGCTAACCGTCGTGGTCGGCAAAATACTGGCGGGCCGGGCGTAGTCCGTATGTAGTGTACTGTCGAGTGCTTGACAACGCGGGGTAGACCCGATGGCTTCGACAAGCTGGGGTACTGAGCTAATAATTGATGGTACTCACTACTACCGGAGATTGTCTTTACGCTCGCCTGTTCGCACCGCCTGAGCTCCCCTGGTGACGTCAGTGTCGTGAGACTGTCCACCAGCTTTCTGTTCCTGCAATCGATAAGCAATCCGTAATGTGCAAGGAAATCGGCACCAATTATAGGTTTATCAACATCAGCGATCACGAAATTCCAGGTGAAGTTCCGCCTCAAGCCCAAGTTCAAATGTTGCGTCAGAATTCCATAGGTGTGTATAACAGTTCCATTAGCTGCAGTTAAAACGTAATTTTCGGGTGCTTTCCTCGTTAATCTATATTTCTTAGGTAGTACGCAGAGGTCGGAACCGGTATCTATTAAGTACTGAATTTTGCTAGCCTTATCTGTAATAAATAGGCGACTGGTACCAGTACGACAGCCAGTTGTCGCCTCGATGGACTGTCGTTCTAGTTTTCCGCCTTGAAATTGCATGCCTTGGGGTGTGCATTTCCGAGCATTGTCACTAAAAATACTATGATACCAGCACATACCTGGCTTCCTTGATTGGCTCCGACCTCGCGATTTCGACCTGCTCCGTGATCTGGACCTGTCGTGAAAACGAGAACGTCGACCGTTACCATTTAAGTTCAACTGTGCAATCTGCTGAGACAACTCGTTCTGAATACGTGTCGTAATGGATTGTTCCAGACGTCTAAACATGTCCTCGAACGTACTGCTACGGAACGCTAGCCACCTGTGACGTGCCGGGGGCCACTTCCATTATTTGATCTGCCAGTATCGCGATGTCTTCCAAACTTGCCGATTTTTGCGACGCAATAATTGCTTGTACTTGCGTGGGTAACCTACTCGACCACATGGTACGCAGAAAGTCGTCACTTACGCCCCCTAAAGCCAACGCCCTAAGATGGCGGAGAAACTGCGATGGCGTCCGGTCTCCTAATTCTTCGTGAGTGAGTAGTTGTCGCTTGCGATTCTCGTGCGAAATAGATAACCGGTTAATGAATTCCGTTTTTAACTTTTCGTATTTACCGGTACTCGGCGGATTAGTTAAAATATCGCGTACTTCGCGCGCCGTCTTATGGTCTAACTCGCGAATGACCTGAAAATATTTGGTTGCATCGGTTTTAATTCCGGCGAATTCAAATTGTGCTTCCACTTGCGCAAACCAAACTTCGGGGTCATCCGACCAAAACTGTGGCAACCGGACTGCAACGCGATCGACCTACGTTCCGGGATCTTCTCGAACATTCTCGGCCGGCGCGGCAGCTTTCTTCAATCGGCCGGAATCGTTTTCTTTCTCACTATCAGACATCTTGCTTGCCGCGGCGCGTGAAACAGCGAGTCGCTAATAAGTACAACAAGTTATTAAGCGTTCACGAGCGGTGTCACCAGCTATAGGTGCTATGCACTATAGTTTAGTCTAGTAAATGAAAAGGCAAGAGTCTATTACACTATGTATAATGCCACAGATAATACGTTACAAAGCGAAAGCGAGTTAAGCGAGTGTATATGCGCGGGCGAAAGCGACATGCGTCTTGCTCGGAGTTGGATCGATGTCTGCCGGCGCGGGCGTCGCTCGACTGGGAGCCGGTCTGCTACCGCCCCGCCTCTTGCGACTCGCTTTGCCCCGCGGTGGCCCGCGGCGTAGGGATGGGGAAGTAGTCCGCTAGTGATGCGCCACACATTCAATGGGATTCACGGTAATCTCTTGCACTGGTTCTCATCCTATTTAACAAATCGAACGCAAGTAGTGGTTATCAATGGTTTTAGGTCCAATGTGGCTAATGTAACGTCTGGGGTAGTACAAGGCTCAATCCTGGGGCCCTTGCTGTACCTACAATATTTTTATACATGATGTCAAAAAGTGCTTTCAAAACTGTAGTGTCTTATTATTTCCGGACGACCTTAAAATTTACAGAGGAATAAAAACCGCAAACGATAGCATATTGATTCAAAATGATTAAGACAGATTTTATTACCTTATACTGTAAACTAAACAAGTTGCAATTAGCAGCAGATAAATCACTAATCACTTCAAAATCACAAATCACTCAAATCAAATCACTTTTACGAAGAATAAGAAAAACGTCATTAAATTCAACTATAAAGTGGATCAAAGACTAATAACGAAGGTACAAAAAGCTAGGCATCTTGGCGTGACGTATGATGAAAAACTACATTTTAGCGCCCATATTGACAAAATTGTCCGTAAAGCTTACGAGATGTTAGGTTTTGTCATTAGGTCGGCTAAGGTATTTAAAAAGTCTAATATATACTAATATACTTAATACTTTATAAAGCGTAAGTAAGATCACAACTCGAATATGCGTCGGTAATATGGAACCCTCTATATATCAAATATTCTAACTCCATTGAAATGGTACCAAAGAAATTTCTAAGAATAATGCATAAGACTAACAGGCAAAAATATGTTATACAAGAACTCTCATCACTATCCACGCGACGTAAAATATGATGTGCAACATAGGAAAAATTTAATAGTTAGAATAGTGAGTAAGTAATTAATGTAAAAGCCAAGTCATCATTATACTCATAAAGAGGTAAATAAAGGTAATATAAAGGATGGGTTGTATATTCAAGCTGTTATCTTGGTAATATTTTGTTGGACAAGTAATGAGATAATAACAGAGTAGTACAGTCATAGAAACATTAAAAGTATTTATATCTAAGTAGAATAAGTAAATTAACCATACATCTCAGTGAAGACTGTTGAGGAGCTAAATGCATGTTTGTTATGTGGTTCATAAATCTTATGTATTCTGTACATTTAACTATGTTTGTTCTCCTAATTAAGAGAACAAAATAAATAAATAAAATAATATTTATTTCAAAAAAAAAAAAAAAAATAAACCCTTAATCTCGTTATCAAATTAATTCGTATAAAGACTTCCCTGCCATCTCCTGTAACTGCGACTTCATCCAGCGCCCTGAGATTATTAAGTAGGTACCTGGGTCTAATTGACAACATTTCAAAATATGTAATGATGCCTAAATCGAAAACCATTTCGGTAATTATCTTATCTGAACGTAATAAAGTGGTTTTCGCATTTTTATACTTACCTACTCGTTTCCGAGAAAATCACTAAAATCTGTAAAACGCGGTATACCCCGTGCGTGACATCATTCCTACGTCTGTTGAGTGAAAGGTGTGGACAGGTGCCATAGAGAGACATAATTATGACGTCATATTTTACTTACGACCTATTGGAATTCACTACTTTTAAATGTGATATTTTTGGATGAAAATAAACATTTAGGGAGAAATAAAAAAACACGAATACCTCAAAATTTCATTTTCTATCGAACTAAATCATAAAATAGCCCATTTTTAAAAATTCAATGTTGTCAATTGTCGACGAACAAGAATAAGAAAATCTATTTTTTTATTTTCAAAAAGCTTCAACAGTCAGCAGATATAACTCGTTGTTATTATTAGTCTACACTGCGCTGTGGCAGCCAGTGATCGGGGACCACTGGGAATGACAGATGCCGACGAAACACTTTTCGTTAGCATCTGTCATTTCCATACATTTTATGAGTTTTCTATTAGTGTTAGCGCTTGTCGATTGTAACCTTGTCTACGCCCCAGTTATTGTATCACAGTGTGGGGCAGCGCAGCCAAGACTACCATTGGAAATCGAAAGAGCGCAACGTTTGGTGCTGAAAGTCATGTTAAAGAGGCCTTTTCGATACCTACCCAACTGCGACCGTGTATGCCGAATCAAATGTTTTAACCGTACGTCAACTTTATATCCTTCAAATTTCCTTATTTACACACAAAACCTCGAAATCTATGACTTGCCAAAGCGTTTCATAACACACTTCTTAAAAATGCGCCTTGAGGTTGCCGGTTCCTAGAGTTTTTTACAACTTTGGTAAGCGTTTTGGTGATTACATTAGGGTTGCAATCTATAACACCTTATCGTCGGTGCGAATAAAAAAATCGCTGTGTTTTTTTTGTATTTTTTGTTAATTTCATATTTTAATTGCTTTTAATATTATCCATCAACTCATAAAATCCTTTTTTCTATTATCTTTATTGGTTTCGAAAATACAAAATTCGCTATGTGTATCCCAATCAAAATATGGACGGAAAAAATCGCTATGTAAGTTTTATCACATAGCGTTTTTTACTTCGTCTGTTTTGCATTAAAGTCAACTAAAACTTAGTGCGATTTTGTGTATCCCGAACAAAGTATGGACGGAAAAAACCGCTATGTGAAATCTCACATGTATGTGATAAATCTATCACATAGCGTTTTTTTTCTTCGTTCCAAGTTCCCTGGATTTTCGAAGACAAGTAGATAAATAACAACATTGTTATTAGTCTTCAATTTTGCACATCTCTTTCAGACATAAATTCGATATCATTCTTTTAATTTTTTTCTGGCAACTTTTGATTTTAAAAGATGTGTTTCAAGAATGTGTTGTACTACTAATAAATTAGAACTGATGAGGAAAATTTATAAAAACTTATAATTCTCGTAGCAGTTATAAAAAAGTTTCTCTTATTACCTTAGTGAGTGATGGTTGTTCTTACTAGAACAGAAACAAAGTGTACAGTGCTTTATCGAACGAATGCCTCGACATGTTTGGAAATCGAGATTGAACAGATGATATCGGATAGAGGTATGGTAATAAACAATGAGAATGTAACTGAACACTTTTCGAGTATTGGGCCCGGTAAACGTCCTGGCGATCCAACAGTGACTGATATCAGCACGTCTATTATGGGACGGCCGCGACATACTCTCGATTTTTCTCGCACTATACCTCTTGTTCTAAGTGTTCTAATAAAAAAGAAACAGATAGTGCGAGCAAAATCGAGAGAGCTCGCGCGCCGTTGGGTGATAGTCGTGCTGAGGTCTATATGGTACATCAATGGTGATGTTAAGTAAAAAATTACGGCACAATGCGTTCACCACTTTGCCACAAAGAAGACCAGGGCCCTATTTCACCATCTTGACCATTGTCACCTGACAATGACAATTCCACGTACATTGCTGGGTCAATAGGCTGTCCAGCAACCAACTTAACCTGTCGACGCAGCCATGTAAGTCGAATTGTCATTTTTAGGCGACCAAAGTCGATATATCCAGGCCCCTATTTCACCAACAAGATAATTGTCACCTGACAACGACAATTCTCTGTACATTGCTGGATCCACAAATACCCTAGCAACCACCTTAACTTCTAGAACAAGCAATGTTTGGCGAATTGTCTGTGTCAGGTGAAAATTGTCAAGTTGGTAAAATAGGGGCCAGAGCAACGTGCGTAAGGTGAACCCGCTCTTTTATATGATAGTCGCCCAAAAATTTACTCTGCGAAATATAACAGCTTGCAGTCCTTAAAATGTAAGCACACAGTTTTTCATCCTTTTACAATCTCAGTGTCTAAGAAAATATGAATGAACAACACTAAACAAATTTAAGATGTGTGATTTGGCTAATTGACAGCAAAAAAAAAAAAACATAATTAACTTAATTTTACTTGACTATTAATTTATACATATAATTTATGTTTAAGTAACTATCAGTGCCATCTTACGGACGTACGATTTATGTTATTATAAGAATATTGACTTATCGACAGGCTACACAATTTTAAATGCAAAATACTTCGTTATCTCGTAAATAAAATTGTTTATATTAGCGGTATTAACTTACTCAAAACTCGCTATGTATCATCCTTTACACTTAAGAGCAATGGTAAAAACTAGGGCTCGCGGTCGTGTCCGGGTTTCGTGTACACGTGTCGGGTACCCGTGTTCGTGTAACCCGCCCGCGGGTCTAAGCGACCGGTCCGAACGGATCCGTGTAATTAGCGCACGGGTACCGTCTTGTTTACACGCGGGTAGTACTACCCGTCCTTGAGTTGTGGTGTGAAGCTAGGAACTATTCCGTTGTTCTAAGAATCTACATACAAGTACTAAATGAGTGTTCGTAGCATTGCAATTATAACATATTATTTGTGAATAAAAATAGCATTGGAATAAATGTAACAAATTATAACAAAGTACGTAAAGTTCGCCTCCTCAAATTCATATTTTAAAAAAGTAAGTACGAATCCATGCTAATGTTATAAATATGAAAGTGGGTCTGTCTGCCTGTGTCTTTCTGTTACCCCTTCACGCTTTAACAGCTGAGTTGATTTAGATAAAATTTGGTATAGAGATTTGAGTCTGGGGGAGGGACATAGGATATAAACGAGTTCCACGCGGACAAAGTCGCGGGCAGAAGCTAGTAAGTTTTATCCCATAAAAAAACATTCCATGTAAAAAAGAGGCCAAGTCTCGAATTTCTTCCACTTTAAAAAGCTGTGAGATATTTCGTAGTACCAAGTCTCAGGCATTCTCATTATTCTTTATTTGTCAGCTAAATAGAATTCTGCCACTTGGCAATCACACCACTTTACTGCTTTTATGGATTTTTGCACACCTTAAACTATGAAGTATTGTGTAATTGCCAAGTCGCAAAATTATATTTAGCTAGCAAATAAAGAATAATAAGAATGCCTGAGACTTGGTACTACGAAATATCTCACAACTTTTTACGGTGGAAGAGTTTCGAGACTTGGCCTCTTTTTTACATGGAATGTTTTTTTTATGGGATCTTACTTCTTTTTGTAGGTTATTGTGTCATCAATACATACAAATTACGAATGCAGTCTCATTCTTGCTTTTGATTTTTTTCTCCCATTCGCTGCAAATGTAACTTTGTAATCCTATATATTTATATGGGATTTATGCGTATCTAGACATCTGGACCGAAATTTGCAAAATATTTTATTTTCATCTTGATTTTAACACTAAACGCTAATTATGTTCAAAATTAGTGTTTTTGTTGATCGTTCAGTGAATATGTGAGTGACAAAATTAAGAAACTTTGACTAGTTATAATTCTTAAACTACTGCTTCAAATTGAATGAAATTTGAAATATACCATGTTTAAACAATGCCTGCTTGGTTACTGAAAATTCAGGCTTCCAGTTTTATTCACAACGAAGTTATCGGGGGGTCAAAAACGGCCTGAACTGCTTCGAAAAAAGATGGTACGGCAGTGCCGCTTTTTTGCTCGACTTGGCACCGCCGTGCCCCCAGATTTTATTTGAGCTTAAAATGTGAAAAATAATGTAGTAACATTAATCTAGTTTTGGTTTTGAACCATAATAGCAACGAAGCTGGTGGTCTAAAATTCGCCGGTCCCAATTTAGAAATAATGATGAGACTTTACTGCATTTATGAAATTTTGCATACCTAAAACTATGTAGTATTGTGCGATTACCAAGTCACAATAGTACATTACGTAACTAGGGCGGTGAATTCGTGAATGCCCCAGATCGCAGGTGTTTGTGCGCAGCGTGCAGTAAAACTCGTATTATGGCCAGGTGTGACGTAAAATTTTATTTAGCAAGTAAATAAAGCCCCCCACAAGGTGGACTGAGGACCTGGTAAAGGTTGCGGGAGTCCGCTGGATGCGGGTGGCGCAGGACCGGTCACTTTGGCACTCTTTGGGGGAGGCCTATGTCCAGCAGTGGACGTCTTTCGGCTGATATGATGATGATGACGATGATTAAATAAAGATTAATGAATGCCTGAGACTTGGCTCTACGAAATGTCTAACAACTATTTAAGTTTAAGAAGAGTTTTGAGACAGCCTCTTTTTTCCATGAAATGTTTTTTATGGGATGAGACTTACTAGCTTCTGCTCACGACTCCGTCCACGTGGAACTCGTTTATATCCTATGTCCCTTAAGACCCCTTCCACCTGCCCCTTCCACTTCCCTAATATAGCCGTTCAGCGGTAAAATACCACAGCTCGGGTCGGCGAAGATAACAGATAAAAGTACATTATTTTCGAAGCAAGGGAAGTAGGCCATTGCTGGCTGAGTATTAATTTTAAATGGACGACCTTGGGAGACCCGTTTCGCCGGCAGGTGACGAACAAAACAAACAAAGTAAGCTTAAGAGTCTTAAGGCGTAAGCGCTTCCATTTTTTTTGTTGAAATTTCGACTTTATCGCAAAGGCATAAAACTTAATATTGCTTTGGAATTCAACCACTTCTTTATCTATAGTTTAGTCGCTAAGACTTGGGTTTATCCAAAAAAAATTGCAAGACACTGATAACGCCTATACAAATGATGATCTCGTTACTCCAAATTATTTTTACCTCGTTAAAGTACATCAACGAGTACGTCCGAAATTGTAAGATAAAATCCTGTCAAAAACGCAAGCAGAAAACGACTTTTTCATGAGAGCATAAAATCGTACCGTTATCCGATATCGAAATAATTATGGTATACTTTGAATCGGTAACATAAAATCGTTTTGTTTAAAAATGATAACGGTATACATTAAAGCAGTAGCAAAATAGTCGTAATATCGTTTTGTTCGAGTATCTTTTAAAATGATTACTGTATCCTTTAGATAGGTAGGCAGAGTAATGATGCAAGAATCGTTTTGATTCAGGGCCTTTATTCGGTGCTCATATTCAACCTCGTGAGTAAAGGAAGGTCCAGAACCATTTGTGGGACTCTCGCAGGGAACCATAATTTCGGCCTTTAACCCCTTACCGCATAGAAAGCCATATTTGATCACCGAAATTTATCATTTTTTTAAAGATAATAATTTAATTGATTCTTGAGCAAACAATCGTCATTTCTAAGACGCTACTTTCCTTGAATCGCAACGTATTTTTTTTATTTCTGTGGGTAAGTCATTTCTTATAAAAATGTTAAGGGTAAGTGAGATGTGTTACATCGGTGCCGTGCGGAGTAAATAGATAAACCTTCTGGCTAAAAAACAACTAAATGAAGGTGAGTAAATAACATAACAAAAATATAAACGTAGAGTTCAAACATTCAGTAACTTATATTGCGAATGTATTTTGGACTAGAGAATGTTTTCGTAATAGATTTGATCTTGTTTTTGTAAAGGCCATATTTGACTTCCTATGTATTTGAGTCAAAAACTGTAACAGTCATATTTGGCTTCCCATGCATTAAGGTTTTTTCTTATTGATTTCAGAAAATAATCCTTCTTGGTTTTATGGAGCATGGAATATTATGAATAAAATGCAAATAGAAAATACCAAAATCACAACATGCGTGCCTAATAAAATTGAGGAGTTCCCTCAATTCCTCATGGATCCCATCATCCAACTGATTTTTTTTTTAAATGGGACCCACCTGGAACATACTTACAAACAAAAATTACAACCGAATTGAGAACCTCGTCCTTTTATTTGAAGTCGGTAAAAAATGAAAAAGTGGAAAAAAACCACAAATTATAAAAGAATTAGAAATACCAGCAGATATTTTCAAGTTTCTTTTAACTAACAATCGAATAGAGCTAAAGCGGTTCGTTGCTATAATGTTGACCATTTTCCTATTTGGACGACAAATATTCGTCAGCATTGCAAAAAATGTGGATTTACCGTTATTTTACAAAGTGTGAGAAATGGTTAGTATATTTGTTTTAGTGACAAACGTAACTGTTTTACAGATTTTCACAGAATGTAACTAAAGTTCAATCATAATGATAACCATCATACGCGACAAAGCTTGATTGCATATGAAGCCAAATATGACTAAAAATTATTTCACTGCAACGCATATAAAGCCATATATGGCATTATTTTGTAATTTCTATATAATTAAAGCAAAAAAAAATCAAAATCATTAAAAACTATTACAAATAGTCCATAAAGATATATTCTGTTTTTTTTTAATTCAATCCTGTATTAATTCATGCGGTAAGGGGTTAAAGCCTACGCCAAAACCAAACACCAATACGAGTGGAGGAATGAGGCGGGCTTAAGGCACTCAAAGCTCTTCATAGAAGGAGTGGACTCGGGCTGGACTAACAAACTCTGGAAATTCAGTAGGAAGCAGCTCAGAATCATATCTGGGGTGTTCACAGGTCACTTCGGGGTCAAGGATCTCTTGGCCAAGATGGGACTATCAGACAGCTTAGACTGTAGAATGTGTGGCGAGGAGGATGAGACTATGGAACACTTACTGTGTGAATGTCATGCCCTTGCCAGACAAAGAATGAATTACTTTGGTAACGGCTATCCGCAACCAAAGGAATTCAAGGTACTTCCGCTGAGCTGCATCATCCGCTATGTGGAAATGATGGAGCGAAGTTGGGAGTAGACGTAAGGAGAGGGCAAATGCACAAAAGATCCCACTGGGTCGAAGTGCATCCGAAAGGGCCCTCATCTAGATAAGATAAGATAAAGGTACGGTTTAAAAAGGTATACCACATTCAGTCCCTTATTTAGAACCATACTGACGGTGGAGGAAAATGAAGACTTAGCAAATGTCAACTCTATTTGAATGACGTTAAGGATCAAAAGTGCTAAACATTAAATTTCCTCGACTGTACAATACAATAAGCGCTCGGTTAATATTAAAAAGTTCTCATGTACAGTCAGCCATGACAGTGGGCTACCACTTTTGGACCTTATTTTGCATGCAATAAAGTACAAAAGTGGTAGACCACTTCTGTGGTTGACTGTACTTACCTACTGTTTTTGTTTAGCTATCATATCTATAAGCGGCTATTTATAAAAGTTAAACAGTTTGTGTGCCCTTTGTCGGTCAATCATTAAATAAAATACTGGGTTTATACAATATTATTACGCAATAGAGCAAACATAGGCTTCCTGCGATATTTCCTTTTGCCACATACCTAATATAAAACAACATCATACACACCAAACCCATAGAGTTGCTAATGCAAATAGAGTAAAATGAAATAAATAAAGTATATTTGCCTCAACTCAAACGGCCGCGGACGGTCCGAACCAGCGTGTAATTAGAACCCGCGGGTACGTGTGTACGGGTACACGGGTACCCGGGTACATGCCCGCGGACCGGGCGGGTTCGGGCGTGTCCGTGTGGAACGGACGCTTGGCACCGCGGGCTTAAGAACACGGGTATTCGGGCGGGCGGGTTTACACGTGTAGCGGGAGCCCTAGTAAAAACTCGTCATGTATAGGGATGACACAAAGCGATTTAAAATGAACCAAATTTAAATCGCTATGTGGCTGGATTTTAGTTTTTTGCTGAGACTGTGAAATATAACAGATGAAACATTATTTTTTCAACCACCATGACATGTAAAATCATTTTGCCGATTATTAAAAAAATACTTTTCATATAAGAAAACTGCGCATTTCCGATATAAACAGTTTTTTTCTTCTCCTGTAAAGTAGGGTAAAAACACATAGCGATTTTTTAATTCGCACCGACGTTATGAAGCTAAAACCCTCATTTTTAAATTTCTCCATTCATTAAACTATGCCGAGATTGAAGCAATTTTTGATGTTAAAGTTAGTTTCTAACTATAAGCTTTTCAATGTGTAATATTTTTTCTTACTCCTAACTAAGTTTAAGGTAACTATTTCTCATGTTCAAAAATTAACTGGTTCTCCACGATACAGGCATAGCCTAGTGTGGGGACCCCTGGTAACAACTATGAACTATGTAACAGAATGTATTTAAATAAATGTCTATTATTAATTATTAGCTGTGGTATAAAATAATCCAGAAAAGCTAACAATGCTTGCGAGTAAATTCCATCATGTTTGTTTATCTAATAAAATACGGTATCAAATAAAATGACCACCAAAAAATGCTTTGATACCCTAAGCTCTTTTACCAAAATAAATACTGAACACCAAAAATAATAATTCTACCATTACAATAGTACGAGCATAAAATATATGAATATTACCAAATAAAGTATAATGATGCCAAATTTACCAGTGCTTCCAAAACCCAAATCAGCGCACCCTACTTCTACGTGGATTTGTCTGTCCTACCCCTAGAGTGTATATACAAGCTGTGGGGGAAGGTGGCGACCTCCCGAGCGGAGCGTAGGTCGAGTGCGCACACGTGAAATGAAGGGCCGACGAAGTGAGTTTCTGGCGCGAGCCCAGGCGGACGGTGGGAGACTGAGTCCCAGAAACGATTTGAAACGAAAATTATTTATTATGATAGCATTTTCTTGAATAGGATAGTAAGGTGTTATACATTGGGTTATTATTTCACATTAATAGGAGATAACATTTTGATGATCATTTAACTATTTTTGGATAAGCAATGATTTATTAGGATAGCATTTTATTTAATAGGATAGTAAGTAAACGCAGGTATTAACGACCCCCTTAAGGCAATTTTAAAATCGACCTTACTTTTTAAGTATACTGGTTGCCATCACATTTAGTTTTTTTTTAATTTTATATGTTATTGTTAAGAATAAAGTTTATATTGGCTCAGTCAAATGCCTATAAATAAAGGATTATCGTTATTAAAAAAATATAAGAAGTGACTAAGTCAATTGTTGCTATTACCGTCCTAAAATAACGGCTGTGACTAACGATTTTTATGCATCTATTACCGATCGTTACCCGAGTATGTCCTAAAACTACTACTTTAAATTGCCCACTTTTTATGAGTCGGTAATACATTGTCCTTACATATTTTATTACCGACCCATAGGAGTCGGTAATGGCAACCATAAGAAACCTTATACTTACACTAGGCTATGCCTGTATCGTGGAGAACCAGTTAATTTTTGACATGAGAAATAAGTTACCTTAAACTTAGTTAGGAGTAAGAAAAAATATTACACATTGAAAAGCTTATAGTTAGAAACTAACTTTAACATCAAAAATTGCTTCAATCTCGGCATAGTTCAATGAATGGAGAAATTTAAAAATAAGGGTTTTAGCTTCATAAGGCGTTATAGATTGCAACCCTAATGTAATCACCAAAACGCTTACCAAAGCTGTAAAAAACGCTAGGAACCGGCAACCTCAAGGCGCATTTTTAAGTAGTGTGTTATGACACGCTTTGGCAAGTCATAGATTTCGAGGTTTTGTGTGTAAATAAGGAAATTTGAAGGATATAAAGTTGACGTACGGTTAAAACATTTGATTCGACATACACGGTCGCAGTTGGGTAGGTATCGAAAAGGCCTCTTTAACATGACTTTCAGCACCAAACGTTGCGCTCTTTCGATTTCCAATGGTAGTCTTGGCTGCGCTGCCCCACACTGTGATACAATAACTGGGGCGTAGACAAGGTTACAATCGACAAGCGCTAACACTAATAGAAAACTCATAAAATGTATGGAAATGACGGATGTTAACGAAAAGTGTTTCGTCGGCATCTGTCATTCCCAGTGGTCCCCGATCACTGGCTGCCACAGCGCAGTGTAGACTAATAATAACAACGAGTTATATCTGCTGACTGGAGAAGCTTTTTGAAAATAAAAAAATAGATTTTCTTATTCTTGTTCGTCGACAATTGACAACATTGAATTTTTAAAAATGGGCTATTGTATGATTTAGTTCGATAGAAAATGAAAGTTTGAGGTATACGTGTTTTTTTATTTCTCCCTAAATGTTTATTTTCATCCAAAAATATCACATTTAAAAGTAGTGAATTCCAATAGGTCGTAAGTAAAATATGACGTCATAATTATGTCTCTCTATGGCACCTGTCCACACCTTTCACTCAACAGACGTAGGAATGATGTCACGCACGGGGTATACCGCGTTTTACAGATTTTATTGATTTTCTCGGAAACGAGTAGGTAAGTATAAAAATGGGAAAACCACTTTATTACGTTCAGATAAGATAATTACCGAAATGGTTTTCGATTTAGGCATCATTACATATTTTGAAATGTTGTCAATTAGACCCAGGTACCTACTTAATAATCTCAGGGCGCTGGATGGAGTCGCAGTTACAGGAGATGGCAGGGAAGTCTTTACACGGATTAATTTGATAACGAGATTAAAGGTTTATTTTATTTATTTTTCTTATGGTGTTGGTAATAGTTTGTTATGGTTGCTATTACCGACCCATAGGAGTCGGTAATGGCAACCATAAGAAACCATTACCGACCCATAGAAGTCGGTAATAGCAACCATAAGAAGCTATTTACCGATTGTACATACTATATACTATTACCGATCGGTAATAGTTTCTTATGGTTGCTATTACCGACTTCTATGGGTCGGTAATGGTTTCTTATGGTTGCTTTTACCGACTCCTTTGCTTGGGTTTGGGTCGTTAATAAAATATGGAACAACAAACATAAAATTATTTACCGACTCATAAAAAGTAGGCTATTTTTATTAAATTGAACTTCTGACTACAAAACCGATTGTTAGTTATTAATATCACGAAGAATATGAACATAACAATGCGGCTTTAAACGTGAGATGGCAACGTAACTTACCTATTTTTTTTTCATACGAAATACCTAGTAATATAAAGAAACAAATCAATGCAACAGGATACGATTTTAAAATAATAAGGCATTAAAATTTATGAATGTACTTCACAAGAAGTGGTCAATGGCTGCAGTTTTTACAGCGACGAGAGTTTTGTCTTTAAAGTTTTTGTCAAGGATTTCTATCGTATAAAGTATCTGGTCAAATACACTTTATATTGAGTTGTGTTACACGGAGCTAACACCTATTATTTTATACAATGGCTACGGGTTTAAATGTCAATTTCAGATAAAAAAGGGCGTTATGCAATTGCGGGCTGCGCTGCAGATGTTGATGTTTGAGCGGGGGCGTGACGCCGTCCTCGGGCGAGACACATCAAGGACGGCTTGAAAAACCTTACGCCATTGTAATTAGAGTTGGAAATTAATATAAGTTATAGTAAAGTAGTGCTTGTAATGTACACCCTGATGATCTTGCTTGGCCGATGGCGAAAGACACTCAATTTTGGATGGGAGGAGAGCTAACATCTGATTGTGTTGATTTGTGTTTAGCAATACTTCAGATTATTATAATATGTATAATTAAACCCAACTAAATTGTAACGTCAGTGGTCGCAGTCAGTAAATATCCTTATGTGACCATTGAACGACATATTGTGTCAGTGAACGAAATAAGTAAAATCCCCGTTCAAATGTAATAAAGTGATAATACGAAATAATGGAAATGTGACACGAGTTCGATTCTCGTATTTAAAGTAACGGAGAACCGTATTTTGAATCGAAAAGGGTTCGAATCCCTTTGCGAGTATTAAGGTGTACGAATAGTACTGGTGTATTGATAGTACTTACTCTTTTATTGTTAGTGTGTAACTGTGTTCTTTGTGTATAATGTCTTTCTTGTGTTCTAATAATTCTATTCGGTTAAACATTTTTAACTCGACAAACTATATGTCCAAAGCACAACCTTTGTAAAATAATACTATCTTTTAATAGAATAAAGTTACCAATTAAGTTGTACCCCCTTAATTAGTAGACTATAACACTGAAGGCGTGGAGGTTTTTATTTAAGATTGGTGCTTTTCCGACCACTTTATGCCTTAGAAAGCAAACCAAGCATAGAACAAGGATTTAAGTAACCTTATTCGATAAAATAATACAAACAGTTTCGAATTTGCTTTGTATAAAATAGTATCAATTGCTGATTATTTAATTTAAAATACCAACCAAATACGAATAATAACAACTATCTAGTAATTTCCTCATTCTAATAATTAAACTAACAAATAGATACATTTTACTAGTAATACTAATATCCAATAAATATTTCATTTTAATATCTAATCCAACAAATAAATGCCAAATACTAGTTATGCAAATTATCCAACAAATACTTCATTCTATAAATCAACCAATAAATAACTATAATCATACAAATATTACCCAAATTAAATATCACACAACAAATCAAATAAACAATAAAATAAGAAACAACTAATAAACGAACTTTAATTTCAACCGTAATCTTTTGTTTTCTTTCTCCACACCCTTCCCGATAACGCAGACCTTTCATTTATTCAGCTACCTATATACACTTTAACTATAAATTTTCAACATATAAGATGGCTAGTAAGCTAGGCTCACCTTAAGGGGTCTGGGGCCACTTCAAACGAGAAACAATCATTTACGAAGGTTACTATAAAATATCGATTTACCTAAATTATCATAATTTTGGTGAAATTGAAAACGCTAAAATAAGAAAACTGGACAACAATTTATGAGTCGCTGATAGATTTTTACAAAGACTGATTGTTTAGCTTCAAACTAATAAAAAAACTTGCATTTTAATACAATATAATAAGATAAAAGAGAGAAAAACTTACCATTACTTTGCGGCCATCACCGACTCAGGGGTCGTTGATAGCTGCCACAACAAAAACTGGCGAAGCTATCACCGTTTATCACCGCTTTTAATTTATAGTTTTAGCGGTTAAAATTGTTTTTTTTTTTTCAATCAAACGTGGTAAGAAATCAAAAGCTGATACTTAAACGGATATAATTAATAATACACGACAAAGTATAGGGTTCACAAATTCGTATAAATGTCTTAAGCAGAAAAGTGACGTTCTTACTTGGTGGAACAACAGCCAGTATGGCGCGACCTGCGTCCGCGTTTCCCCCGCAGAAACTGACCTGTTTTATCTCTTTTGCCCACTGCTACACACACTAAGTATACGATGC
The DNA here is from genome assembly GCA_945867215.1 of Epinotia demarniana. Classification (NCBI taxonomy): domain Eukaryota; kingdom Metazoa; phylum Arthropoda; class Insecta; order Lepidoptera; family Tortricidae; genus Epinotia; species Epinotia demarniana. Next base: position 13,704,586 of record OX244265.1, read on the forward strand.
TCAAGGAACAAGCGCATGTATAGCTTTTCCTAGTTGTACCTAGAATATTTCTGGAACCGTAAATATAACGAATAACTATAATGGGTCGGTAATACCTTCCGATTTTCGATGGGTCGTTAATAGCTGCGTTTACCTTAAGATGTTATAATTTGGGTTACTATTTCACATTAAAATGGAGATAAAATTTTGGTGATCATTTGCTATTTTTGGCAGTAAAAAGTAATTTTTGGCGTTATATTTTACTATATGTAGTGGTCCGTTAAACATATGCCATAAAATACAATAGCAATACTCGTAACAATCGTGGAATAGCGATAGAAAATACCTAGAGGCGGTTTATTAAATTGGGACAAACCGCCGCGCCGCCGTACCGTAACTTCACCCACGACCCCGCGGGCTAGCCGCTCAATTATTTTCTCTCAGCCCTTTGTGCCCCGTCTCGCAGAAATGTTTTTTTTTTATCTTCATCGTATTATTTTGCCACTGAACCCTTTATCAATTTAGCTTTGGTAAGTGAAGTTTCAGAAAATGAGGATTGTGATGTGGTTAATTAAATTCTAATTGGATTGCCGCTGCGTGAAGAGACTATGTAATTAAGCGGTTTGGTAAAACCATTGCAGAACATCACGTCTCAAAGTGTAAATTACTGGGCCATTTATGTGAGTATGAGTGTTATTTGACTGTCTTTTTTTGCTTTTCTTTATATCATAAGGCAAGACTCTCCTTTACTTAACAAGGACTCTTTAATTGGTGAGACTCAGGTTGATAGGCTTCGTCACCTTGTTGAGCTGCCAGGCAAGTATAAAAATGCTCACGCTTGTACATAAACATTAAGCATGTTCATTAGGTATGTTTGTGTTGTCTGCGGGCGATTTTTAATACAGATTGCGGAGAACAATGCTACGGCTTACAGCGTTGCACTACTGGCGTAGATTAGGAGGAAATTATTCAATTATTAAAATTATTCCACAACAACGCAAATAGAAGTTAGGTTCAAATGGAAGCCTAATTTTGTCTTTGTAGTTTCCACGTATAACGATCTACGCCGGATATTTTAATTATGGATATTCTAAACTTCTGTCCTTAACAATCATCTTTCGAAAATCAAATTAGAAATTTAATTTTTGCATATGATCCATGAACCAGCTATGGCCACGATCATCATAATCATCATCATCAGACATAGGCTTCCCCCAAAGAGTTCCAAAGTGACCAGTTCTGCGCCACCCGCATCCAGCGGACTCACGCGACCTTTAACCTGGTATCATCAGTCCATCTAGTGGGGGTCTACCCACGCCACGTTTTCAGGTACGTGGTCGCCACTCGAGAAACTTTCAGTCCCAACGGCCGTTGGTTCGACGTGCTGCAAATATTATTATTGGCCACAGCTACAGTGCACGTAGCACGTATTTTCTGGATTATTCCAGAAAATATAAAAATGCTGGGGTCCCAACAGGCTACCTACACTTGACGTGTATTTATTACCCTGTCATTTATCATAACCTATAGATTAATAAATGTATTATCATATCTATGGAATCATTTCCCTCAGAGTACTTACTTCTGAATTTCTGTCAATTTAGACCAGCGTGATGTCACTTTGGCTCTCCACGAGATGGCTTGACCTTCTTTAGCTGTTCTTTCTACGAAGCACCACACTGGTAAGATCAAGAAACGGTCCGTTCTTCCTAGAAGAATCAATCCATACCTACTATTACCGATAGGTACTACCTACAAAAAACATTCACAGTTTCGAGTATGACTGCTGCGTATCCCGCCTTTCCTAGAGCGTGCATAATTAGGAGGAAAACTGACATTTTATCACGCCAGGTGGCGCATCTGTACCCAGCATTGACATAAGAGGTGTCAAATCGCATACATTTTTTACAAGTAGTTTTAAAATTTCGCATTTTTCTCAAGAATGCCTGAATGTAGTGCGCCAAATTGTAAAAATAGAGGAGCTCACTTATTTCCCAAGGATCCAACACGCAGAAAATGTTGGGAGAATGTATTGCGCATCAATAACTTTAGGGCAAGTGATACAGCCCGATTATGTGCGTTATTACAGCTTGAAGAACACGTACAGTCATAAACGAGTTCATTTTTTAAGCTTTTAATCGCAAGGATTACTGAAAATATCGCAACCACACACTTGACACGAAACGTAAATAAGGTACAGTCGATTGCAGCGCCATCTGCCTTAAGCTTCAAAGTATATATATATTCTAAATCTATTATTTCAAAATATTGAGCCAACCTCTGCATCAATCCGCAAACGGACAACATTGTTGTTTGCGGGTTTGCAACATCCCTAGTGTAGAATCTGCCTTTACAGTTAAATGGAATTTGTGTTGATGAGCTAGAATCGGGTCAACAAGTTTGGCGCCGAGTGTACCAGTCTGATTGGAGTGCAATCGGATCAGGCTTTGGCTCCTGCTAATTGATTGAGACAAAGACTGTCCTACAGTTGCAGATAGGTACTTAATCTATCTCCGAGGCAAAAGGCGTTATAATCCACGTTTATAACAGTGTTTACTTCATCACTTGTCCCGTCTTGAGCGTTCTGCCTCCTAATAGTTTTTAAATTACGGAAAGGTTTTAAATGAGGAGTCAGAAAAACGGTCAAAAAAAATTATATTTAAAATTGTGCAGACTAGCTCGGTTTAAAAATTAAAAGTACATGAGTACGGGCTAATACACTTAAAATCGGATTCCGTTATTCTCCTGCAGCCGAAGTACTCCCCTGAGTGCGCCGTGTAGGTTGGCGGCGGAATTTCTCATCGGCGCTGAGTTCAGCGCCGGCCGGAAAACTGCTCCGCGGTCTGGTACAAATGGCCGGAAGTAAAGCGCAAGCAGGCGGCAAGCAGTCAGCCAATTATTTGTCACTCTGGACTTTGGACCCTGGAACGCGCCATAGAACAAAGGCGTTAGAAACGGTCCATCCATTCCTGTGAACGCCAACGGCATGTGGGAAAGCACTTAGGTAGTTGTGATGCCGTGGATGTTCACAAATCAGATACGGAGATTACAATAAAATGAAGTTGATTTGATAAATAAAGGAGTTAAATGATTTTATGTTTTTTATTTCTAATTTGCGGGTGGATTAAAAGTGACAACGATGAATAGCAACTTTTAATAAGTGCTAGTTATGATCAAAGCTATTATGTAGATGCGATATTTATGTTCTGTAGTTAAAATAATTGTGAACTAGCATTGAGTTCGATTGGCAAGATAAAATAATTAAGCAATTAATCAGCACTAAGGGTTCTAAGCTACTTGCAAGCAAAATATAACCACTTATAGTTAAAATTATTTAAACTAAGCTCATGAATGGCCATTGTCCTGAGCTCATGAATAGCCTTTGTTTGCGGTCGACACTTGCAAATACAATGCACATTTTATGTGGCGCTAACCTTTTTCTTGCAAAAAATGGCACGCGTCCGACCACAGTCGTATTGTTAGACTTGAATGCTATTGTTCTGAATATAAGAAGTCAGTGGTCTTCTGCCGCAAACAAAGGCTATTCATGAGCTCAGGACAATGGCCATTCATGAGCTTAGTTTAAATAATTTTAACTATACCCAATTTGGGGTACACTAATTACACTTATTTAACACCACAGTGATTTTACATTGGTCGAGGAACACGTAGGGACGAACACAAGAACATCGATTACGGTGCCGTGCAGCGGACCGTAGCAGAGATCGATTTCCAGCGACGTGCGTTCTTGATAATGACCTTTGGCTAATGAATCAGCGGCCACGCCCGGTGACAAGCGCTCGCGCAGATCACCTACGTCACACATGCGTTCGTTCATGTGCCAGTGAAACTAGGAACGATTGAACGTTAATCGGTGCCGCGACATATTCAAACAGTTAGCGTGTTGATGATTTTATACATGTAAATAATTTATATTTAGGATAGTTTAATCATGTGTTGTAGTGCGTAGTGTAGTAATAAGGTGTATATGTTATTTTTATTACTTAGGTAGCTAGGTTTAAGATTTCTTAATAAAAATATGTACGTGTAACGTTACATTACCCCCCGCTCCAGTGAAAGGGTTTTGTTCTTAAAGAAAACCCGTTTGGACTGTCATTAGTATTACACTTTCATTCAATCATCTATCACTTCACACATACTTCATCTGGGAAACATACAAGCAAACGTCACTTTGAAAAGTGGACGACGCGTCCTTACATACAAAAGGCATCTGTGATAAATTGCACATTTGACTAAATACTGACAACAAGATCTTAATGAGACTACAGCGTACAACTTAATTAAGACTTTTGACTAGCTTCAGGTCTTTAATATGCCAGACTCCCAAATTTTTACCAGTCATATCTTCTAAGACGTACACTAGAGGAGATCGTTTTTCGGTTATACGACATTTTATAAATTTGGGCGCTAACTTTTTACTAAAGTATTTGTCTTTATCGCTTAGTGTGTGAGTGCGTTTAAAGACTAAATCGCCAACATTAAAATCTGCGTGTTTGCGTCTTAGATTATACTGGGCAGTGTTTTTTACATGTGCCTGCCACAATGAAGCTTGCACATCGTCAAACACAAAAGACAGACACCCTCGGTTTTCAGCGTAAATATCACGCGGTAGGAATAATACCTCGTCGCCTAGGTCAGAATCCGTATAATGCGATCCACACAAAACGAGCTCACGGCCAAACACTAAAAAGGACGGTGAGTAACCTGTAGCTTCATTGATGGAGTTATTCATGGCAAACTTAATTTTGGGGATAAAAATGTCCCAAGTGCGGTGGTCGTTTTGGACAAATGTTGACAAACAAGAGACAAGGGTCTTGTTATAACGTTCAATACTGTTAATCTGTGTACTATATCTAGGCGTGAAGAACACGTTCGGAATCTTATACTTCTTAAAAAGAGCCTCTGTTGTCGAACTAATGAACTGGCTTCCATTGTCAAGAAATATGGTTTGAGGAATGCCATGTACTAGAAATATATTCTCCTCTAAAATCTTGACCACTGCGTCTGAAGTCGCGCGACGTAAAGGAAAGAAATCACAATACTTAGAGAAACAACACGATATGACCAGGATGTAGGCATTCTGTTTGCGAGTAACAGGTAACGGGCCTATAAAGTCGATGGAAATCATCTGAAATGGACGTGAACACTGTTTAGGACGTCCCATTTCTCCTAACGTGGTATGATTTTGCGCTTTATATGATAAACAGACAGAACAAGAGCCCACGAAATTCACAACATCTTGGTGCATCCCAGGCCAATAATAGTTTAAAGCTAAGCGCCTATAGGTTTTAAAAATACCAAGATGTCCGGCTGTTGGTTCGGAATGATTTTGTGCAATTATTTCATCACGAAAGTCAGAAGGCACTATTTCTTTCCAGTCGAATTCAGAAGTAAGTTGTGAGTGTTTGGATTTTGATAGTCGAAACAGAGAGTTATTTTTGATAATGAAGTTAGGAAAGTTACTTGCAGCATTAAGACAACCATTATACATTTTCTTATACCAATCATCAGTCGTATTTACCACTGCATTAGAAAGAGAGATGGCATTTACAGGAACAGCACGGGAGAGAGCGTCTGGTATAACATTATCTACTCCACGGCGATGCTTCATTTCAAAATTAAAGGATGACAGACGAACTCCCCATCGTGCTAATCGTCCTGTTGGGTTGTCTAATGATAGGAACCATTTTAACGCAGAATGGTCAGTGTACACTGTAAAGGTTTGCCCATTCTCCAGATAACAGCGCCAGTGCTCGACAGCAGTCAATACAGCAAGGGTCTCCCGTTCTGTAATGCTGAAGTTCCTCTCGGCACCGGTAAGAGATCTACTCATGTAGGCGATGGGGTGTTCTTTACCATTCAGAGTCTGCGTCAACATGGCGCCAACACCATAATTGCTTGCATCAGTATGCACTTCAAATGTCAACGAGTAATCTGGACAGGAAAGGACTGGCGCGGAAACCAAGGACTCCTTTAAAGCATTAAAAGCCGCGTCAGCTTCCTGTGACCATACAAAAGGTGGAGACTTCTTGCCATTTGAAGTGAGCTTGTTCAAGGGACCAGCTACAGTACTGAAATTTGGTACTAAACGTCGGTACCAAGTGGCAGTACCAAGGAAACGCTTAAGTTCCTTTCTGTTGGTAGGCGTGGGAAAGTTAATAATGGCCTCGACTTTTTCGGGGTCTGTGTGTAAACCGCGAGCATCAACCAGGTATCCCAAATATCTAAGCTCACTCCTAAAGAACTTGCATTTTTTGAAGTTAACAGTGAGGTTAGCCTTTTTTAATTTGTCCAAAACGCGCAACAGACATGAAACATGTTCTTCAAACGTTGAGCTGATGATTATAATATCGTCAAGATATGCGAACGTTATAAACTCCATATCCCCAAATAGCTGGTCTACCAGGCGCTGCTGCGTGGCAGGTGCATTGGTTAAACCAAATGCAGTGGTTTTAAAACGCAGGGTACCTCTATTAGGCACGTAAAAAGCCGTTTTATCGCGATCCTCGGGCACTATAGGGATTTGCCAGAAAGCCTTAGATAAGTCTATGCTCGAAAGGTACTTAGAATCACGGAGATTATCTAAGATTTCTGAGACATATGGCAAATTGTATGCGTCGCGTTTGGTGATAGCGTTCAGTTTTCGGCTATCCAGGCAAAACCGAGGCTGTCCGTTCTTCTTATTAACGATGAGTACTGGGGAAGACCAAGCACTCTCACAATACTCGACCACATCCAAAGCCAGCATTTCGTCAACTTGCTCTGTTAAAATTCGCTGCTTTTCGGGGGACATACGATAATATCGCTGCCTGATCGGTTGAGCGTCACCGGTATCTATACGATGCGATATAAAATCTGTACGGCCCAAGCCTTTCTCCTCAGTCGATATTGACTTAAACTGAGTAATTATGGTGTCTCCTATTACTTTTTGTGGTGCCGTCAAATTATCGTACGAGTGAATAAAAGTGTCACTAGTGTTTATTTTAATCTCTGATAGGGAGCTTTCCGATAATTTGACGCTACCTATATATTTGGGACAAATTTGGAATGCCCGCCAAAAATCCACGCCCAGAATAATGGAAGTGTCAACTTCAGGAACAACATAACCTTTAATTAAATGATACTGCCCTTCAAATGTAATGGGTAAGTTTATGTAACCAATACTTTTTAAATCTTGACCGCCGGCTGCTACCATGTTAATGTTGTGATTCTGGTGCAAGGTGCAGTCAATTAAATGCTTATGGCAATTATTTCCTAGAATTGTCACTGCAGCTCCAGAATCCAACAAGGCACATACGCGTCAATATCATTAATTTTTATGTTAATGTAAGGTCTTGCGTCATGTTTTGGTTTAGCTTGCAGAATTGTAGAAACTTTGTAAGAAGAGGTAAATGTTTTAATAAAATTCAACCAAGTTTCCCAATCTTCTTTGTTAAAATTACTACAACTCTGCTTTACTAGTTTTTTTGAGTTACTGTTAACTTTAGAACAAACAGGGCAGTCTGGTGTTTTCACATCCTTCATTCCGCACATAAAGCAAAAAATATCACGTTTAGCTTGACACTGACGGATGTGATGTGAATTGTTACGACACCTGGGGCAGTATGGTTGATTTTTAACCTCTTCCACTGAGTGTATATAGTTGTGTTGCTGATTTTTACCTTGTGTGTGCTGATTATAATTTGGGTGTTTTAAATGAGGAGTCAGAAAAACGGTCAAAAAAATATATTTAAAATTGTGCAGACTAGCTCGGTTTAAAAATTAAAAGTACATGGGTACGGGCTAATACACTTAAAATCGGATTCCGTTATTCTCCTGCAGCCGAAGTACTCCCCTGAGTGCGCCGTGTAGGTTGGCGGCGGAATTTCTCATCGGCGCTGAGTTCAGCGCCGGCCGGAAAACTGCTCCGCGGTCTGGTACAAATGGCCGGAAGTAAAGCGCAAGCAGGCGGCAAGCAGTCAGCCAATTATTTGTCACTCTGGACTTTGGACCCTGGAACGCGCCATAGAACAAAGGCGTTAGAAACGGTCCATCCATTCCTGTGAACGCCAACGGCATGTGGGAAAGCACTTAGGTAGTTGTGATGCCGTGGATGTTCACAAATCAGATACGGAGATTACAATAAAATGAAGTTGATTTGATAAATAAAGGAGTTAAATGATTTTATGTTTTTTATTTCTAATTTGCGGGTGGATTAAAAGTGACAACGATGAATAGCAACTTTTAATAAGTGCTAGTTATGATCAAAGCTATTATGTAGATGCGATATTTATGTTCTGTAGTTAAAATAATTGTGAACTAGCATTGAGTTCGATTGGCAAGATAAAATAATTAAGCAATTAATCAGCACTAAGGGTTCTAAGCTACTTGCAAGCAAAATATAACCACTTACCCAATTTGGGGTACACTAATTACACTTATTTAACACCACAGTGATTTTTACATTGGTCGAGGAACACGTAGGGACGAACACAAGAACATCGATTACGGTGCCGTGCAGCGGACCGTAGCAGAGATCGATTTCCAGCGACGTGCGTTCTTGATAATGACCTTTGGCTAATGAATCAGCGGCCACGCCCGGTGACAAGCGCTCGCGCAGATCATCTACGTCACACATGCGTTCGTTCATGTGCGAGTGAAACTAGGAACTATTGAACGTTAATCGGTGCCGCGACATATTCAAACAGTTAGCGTGTTGATGATTTTATACATGTAAATAATTTATATTTAGGATAGTTTAATCATGTGTTGTAGTGCGTAGTGTAGTAATAAGGTGTATATGTTATTTTATATTACTTAGGTAGCTAGGTTTAAGGTTTCTTTATAAAAATATGTACGTGTAACGTTACATACTGAGTGAGGTTGGATATGCAAAAGTAAAAATAAGTAAAACTGGCAGTAAATATGCACATGTTATACTTATACATTATATGTATACTATGATGTATATCTGCAGGTCGATCGCAATGTATGTCAGTTAGATCTAAGACTCACTTTTTTCATGATGAAAAATGGCAGTTTAGTTGTCCTAACGGGCGTTCGAAACTTTACGTGATTGCCCGTCTGAGGGGTAATCACGTAAAGTTTTGAACGCGCGTTAGGAAGATCCAACCGTCATTTTTAACCGACTCCAAAAAAAAGGAGGAGGATCTCAATTCGGTTGTTTTTTTTTTCAATTTTTGTTACCTCAGAACTCCGTCATTGATGAGCCGATTCGATTTTTTTTTGTATGTATATGCTTCCAGGTGGGTCCCATTTTATTCAAAATTCAGTTAGATGATGGGATCCATGAGAAATTGAGGGGACTCCTCAATTTTATTAGGCATGCGTGTAGTAATGTTGGTATTTTCTGTTATAACTCGTGCATTTACATCCGGAAATCATAAATTTGGTGGCAAGGAATTGATGATGAAGACCACAGATGACTTATCAAATTCCTCAATTGTGTACTTAAAAGTATAAAAGTACGTCACAGGTTCTGATAAGATTCCGTTGAAGTAGGAAATAATGAAGTGCCATTGGGGAATCGACGGAAGACCTCAAATATTATCGGCCCACATACAGCGATTCGGTTTTTTAGTAATCAACGCATTTGCTATCGGAAATCAGTTCATGTGGTAAATTGTAAAAAAAAAGGGGGAAATGTTCTCGTGCCTTGGCGGAGTACTAAATGGAAGTCGGTTAAAACTTTGTTTTTAAAGTAAATTATTCTATATAAAATTGACACTAAGATCTAACTGCAGAGATCACTATAACTGTGTGAATGTCATGCCCTGATTTTTTAAAGGGTTTTTTAATTTGTGGATTATGCTATTTCTGTGTACCTACTTGTGTGCTCCAAATATCAAATAGCTAGCTTTTGCCCGCGGCTTCGCCCGCGTAGTAAGTGTAATATTCCAATAATTGTTGAATTGCTACGCCGGCAACGGCCTACTCCTACTAACTTCCCCTATGAATAACCCTTCGTCATAACCCATTATGGTAAAATTATTTTTTATTTACTATTATTTTTATGCCCGTGTGGTGTCGGAATAGAATTTCACCACCACCTTTCTTCCCGTGGGTGCCGTAAAAGTCGACTAAGGGAGCAGGGTTGAAGTGTGTTGTGAGTGATGGGCTAACAACCTATGTATGCAATATCACATTTTGTGGATAATTTATACCTACCAACATTTATGCTAAAAGTGGCGCTGGAACATAATGTTCATGTGATCTGTCTACCCCTTTTGGGAATAAAGGCGTGAATGTATGTATGTACGTATTTTTGTTATTAAATTTACAATCATGATTAAATGAGAATCTGTCCTCTGGAATAAAAGCTAGTTTCAAGTCTTTGTGGCCTGGACATTGCTATATAGGCTTGTTTCCTAAGTTTTTTTTCGATGCCATTTGAACCAGTATCTGGAGGGGAACAACAGTTTGTATGGGAGCAACTTCAATTAAAGAACATAAATACCAAAAAAATTGATTTAATTTTGCGGCAGCCAAAGTGGCATATTCTAATGCATGTTAGTTGTTTATATAATTATTATGTTAAGAAGTAAGTCCATAGTGATGGCTGTGTAATATTGCTGCGGCCGCGCAGGGCGTCACATGTATACCTATCTTGTTGTTCCACCTTGTACCTGTAATGTGACATGCAATGAAATAAATGAAATGAAATGAAATGCTTAACTTATAAAAAGTAAGCAGATCTTCGTGCAGCACCTTGAATGTACTTATTACGGATGCAGGAAGTTTCCCAATGTCTCCTACCCTCCCGTCCCGCCGCGCCGCCCGCACTCGCCTACGTACAACCGATTGATGACTATCGAGATGGCACCAAATACAAACTTTAAAACCTATAACGCGGGTCTCGTTCCATACCTCAAAAGCAAAAATAGAACCCTTATTTATAGGATCACGTGTGGCTGTCCGTCAATCTGTCTGTTACAAACGATTTTGAATTGCAATTTGGCACAAATACTTTCATGAATTTTCATGTCCACAACATTACATTTCAAAATCTATGCGATTTTCGTAACTAATGTCCCAAAAACCATTATAACAAACGCCCATATTGATATTTAGACGCCACGTTGGAATGTAAAATAGTTGTTGTTATCGTAATCAGCGACCCGATACACCATAGAAACAATAGATACCGATGTTGATTTTCAGATTTTGTTACCACATGTCCCCCTTTTAGGGGTTGATTTCTCAAAAAACCGAAAACACTTGTTTAGGCACTTATTTATCGTTAGGAATTATCCTGTGAAGTTTCGAATAAAATTGCCTAATCTTTTTTATATTCCTACAAAGTTTCAAGTCTCTAGTACAAAAAATAATGCTTCCCCTATACAAACTTTGGACCCCTATTTAACCCCTTTAGGGATAGAATTTCCAAAAATCCCGTCTTACCCCTTGCCTACGTCATAAAAGGAAAATCTTGTGTAAATTTCAAGTTTCTAGACCCAGTAGTGAATTCAAACTTTGCACCCCTATTTTACCCCCTTAGGGGTAGAATTTTATAAAACGCCAAAAGTACTTTTTTGGTATCAATAAGTAATCTTCATACAAAGTTTCAAGTCTCTAGTTGAATAAATAATGTTTCCCCCATACAAACTTTAGACCCCCGTTTCACCCCCTTAGGAATAGCATTTCCAAAAATCCTGTTCTATCAGGCGATAGGTTTATATGGCGTAGGCAGGCGCCTACGTCATAAAAAGAAGTCCTGGTGTAATTTTCAATTTTCTAGTCCCAGTAGCTTTGAATACAAAATTTGCACCCCTATTTTATCCCCTTAGGGGTGGAATTTTATAAAACGCTGAAGATTTTTTTTATACCAATAAGTAATCTTCCTACAAAGTTTCAAGGCTCTAGTTCAGTAAATAATGTTTACCCCATACAAACATTGCACCCCCATTTGACCCCTCTTAGGGGTAGAATTTTCTAAAACGCTGAAAGAACTTTTTTGTATCTTAATAAGTAATATCCCTACAAAGTTTCAAGTCTCTAGTAGGTACAAAAAATAATGTTTCTGCCATACAAAGTTTGCACCCCTATTTAACACCCTTAGAGATAGAATTTCCAAAAATCGCGTCTTATCCCTTGCTTGTATAAAAGGAAGGTCTGGTGTAAATTTCAAGTTTGTAGTCCCAGTCGTTTTGAATACAAACTTTGCACCCCTATTTAACCCCCTAAGGGGGTAGAATTTTGTAAAACGCTGAAAGAACTCTTTTTGTATCTTAATAAGTAATCTTCCTACAAAGTTTCAAGTCTCTAGTTCAAAAAATAATGCTTCCTCCATACATACTTTGGACCCCCGTTTTACCCCCTTAGGGGGTGAGTTTTGAAAAATCCTTTCTTAGTGCACCCCTACACCTTATAAGGAACCTACGTGCCAAATTTGGAATCTCTAGACCCAGCAGTTTGGGCTGTGCGTTGATATGTCAGTCAGTCAGTCAGTCAGTCAGTAAATCAGTTTCTTCTTTTATATATTTAGATATCACTAAAAAATGTAGTGAACGTCTCAATAGCTAGATCAATAATTTCAAGAGACACTCAGTCGGCTACCATTATAATTGACCATTTTAAACTCTCCACCCCGTATTCCCCGATTGACATCTTTGAATCTAGCTGATAATCGGGATCACAGTTTTTTTCGACTACGTAGGCATTGAAAGAACCCTACCCTATAACATTTTATTATACGTAATCGGGTGCGACACTACTAAATAGATAGCCCTCTATTTTTCCCCAAGCGACTACATTATACAGTTTGAAACCGCTTTAATGCAATAGGGCGTATTCTGTCCCGACTAATGGTGAATATCTAATGGTACGACAACAATAATTTTGGTAGATAGTAGTAGCCGAGCCGTAGTAGGTAATATCAGATGAAGCCACCGGATGGTGTTGGCGTGCCGGCGATATTACAGACCGGAAATTGAAATTGGGCGGCCGCTTGCTTCACCAAAATATATTTAACAAAAATATGTTCAAAACTGCTTCAATATGGATTATCGACGAAGGTTCATGAAATACTATATTGACTGTCCGCTATATCGAGCCAGCGTGTCGTTAAATAAAATTTGAAATCTAAGTCCCAATTTTACATGTATTTATTCAGAGCAGATGTGTTTTCTCGTAGATTGTAGGAGAATCGTCTGAGTTCGTGTTCGTACGTAATATAGCCAAGTGTGTGTAATGCTACTTTTGCGTTTGGATTGGAGTCGGTGCGGTATAATTTGGCTGTCAACTGTCAGTCAAGTCAGTAAAGATTCTTACTGCGCGTCTACATTTAGGTATGGGGAGTAGTTTGGCGTGGGATGAACGGAAGTGAGTGGTACAAATGCAGTAGGTACTGCATGCGTACAGCACCGCTTCAGCACAAAATGATACAGCTGTGAATATGGAATACTAGCAGCATACCAACAAGTAAGGGAAGCTGGGCGATATTAGTAAGCTGTTGGTAAAGTACAAAAATATGCGGGACCCTCCTGAGCCGTAACTCATCGGCAGATCATCTGGGGTCGTCAAATAGGCCTTTTTTTCGTAAGCGCCCTCCATTCAATGATATTGAAAAGAAATTGGTAACAAATTGAAATGAGATTCAAAGCTGCCAAATTAAGGTTCTGAATGTGCACAAATCCAATAAAGTAAATAAACCTCCTAATCTCCTTTGTGCAAATAGCTAGAGGATTTTTTTTTATTAAGGCGCAATAATCTGCTTGGGGTGAATATTTATTAATCATCTTTAGTAGTCCCATACTCCTAAACATTCTGTTTGAGGTGTATTGAAAACTACTAATTAGGTATGATAACAAACACACAAAGAAAGATGTTTCGGCTTCGGCGAAACGTATATTCTAGCACATAAAGTTATGCAAAAACAAAGTCGGTGATATTAGTTGTATGCTTCAAGAATTTCGGCGGAAAATACGTTATGCTACGTAAAATTCTGCGAAATTAAATTCTGCCAATTACTATTCCGTAAATCAGAATTCTGCCAAGTGAGTGTTATGCGACATGATAGTTATGCCCAAGTATATGATTATGCTAAAGTATCATTCGGCTAAAAATGTTTCTGCGATAACTGTTATGCGGAGTGTATTTCGGACAATCGATATTATGCCGGATAAAGGGAACCCCTTTTTTGGTTCTCTAATTTCTCGCCGAAAATTGTATTGCCGATTATCACTACGCAAGCAACTTTTCGCATTATTTCATTTCGCCGAATGATCATGTGTCATGTCAACTTATCAAAAGGTTTAGTTTTTAGGGTTCCGTACCAAAAATGGTGAAAAGGAACCCTTATGGTGCGACTCCGTCCGTCTGTCTGTCTGTCTGTCACACAATGTGAAATATCTCACGAACTACTCAAGCTATCAATTTGAAATTTGGAATGACCACCATGAGTGGTGGTTATAAATGAGAGTTATCCGCGTGCATGGAAAATGAAAAATTGAAATGTACATTTAAATTTACTATGAAAAATTACGAATTTGAGGATGAAGCAAAAAAAAAAAATTCAACTATAATGTCAAATGGGGTATCATTTGAAAGGGCTTGAGTTGTACTTTTCGAAGCAGTTTTTCTTTTTTTTCTACATTGGTAAAATTTCGATTTATAAAGGAAAATGAAAAAAAAAATACCATTCGCCCCCCCCCCCCCCCCCCCTTATCTCCGAAGTTATACAAGCGAAAAATTTTAAATTATTACTTGTTATTAAGATAAACATAAATATTACTGGAAAAGTATAACTTTTCCTGTATCTACCATATTTTTTGTTTTACATACAAAAATCAACTTTATAAGTATTTTTTCGTTTAGAAATTCCTATAGGGTAAGACTATAATAGAAATACTCTCTTTCAAATAACACAAAAATAATGGAGATCGGTTCAAGTGATAAACAATAATCGCTAAAAGACCAACATCATCCAACATACATAGGTACTAAGCTGATTGCCCTTGCACGTTAGTACCAACTGTGGCCGATAGATGGCGCTGACCCCATTCGCGCTGTTAAGAGTTTTCTAGAATTAATGGGGTTGGGATTGGGACGCGTATATTTATTTTCAGTAGCAGGTCAAAATAGATCGCGATTCAATTGTCTTGGTGTAAAAGTTACTCGTTGTTTGAAATTGAATTATATTGTGTTGGATAATTTAACAAATATTGGGACATTTACTTTACCTTGAGTTAATTGTTAGTTTGTACGGAACCCTCGGTGCGCGAGTCAGACTCGCACTTGACCGGGTTTTTTTATTTCCCTACCTCACGGTTACTACCAACTTTTTCATATAGTCACTTTTCAAAATGCCACCTTTCGAGTAGCAGAATGGTTCAGTTTGACTTATATACATTTCGTAGTATAACGCTTACTATATGACTGTTTTATTTAGTAACGTTTCACTTAGTGCGTAAGCGCGGTTGCGCTTGTGAGCGGTTGCTCACATGCTTTTATAAAGGTACCTGAATGAATCACATCATTGGAGATAAGTGTCTACATCATTTACACGTTTGGACTGTTGCTTGGTGGAATGTATGTATATGTAAGTATATTTTTTTGTAACAAACACCCGCCAGTTATTTTAACCTAACCTAAACCTAACCGCCAGCGGCAGCGTGTCGACTTCGGCCCGCTACGCGGGGTGCCTATTTCCGCTCGAAGGGACACAAGCTAACCCAACCTAAAAACGTTACCACGGTACGTTTATTTGGCGTTTTTTTTACAGAGACTTGGCCCAGAACCCCCTTTGTGAGTAGCTTCTTCCCCCTATCCCTCCTTCCATCCTTGTAACTTATATACACGTTGAATAAGTCTGACTATGTTATGCTGTCTTGTTCTATGAAGTAAAAAGTTGGCTAATGTAAGAAAAGGGAACTGTTGTCGCGAAGCCACTTCTGGTCGATCTCATGGCCGCGAATGAGTACCTATAGCACTCTAGCCCAGTTATCTGTATTAGCATGTATGCAACTATGAACCTACACTTACAGCTTGAGGAATCCTTTATATATCTGACAGATGAGCTGCCACCTTGTGCGTACCAGTTCCATATGAGCTGTGGGGACCTTCGTCCCCGAGAATGTCCTCCTCCTCCCCTTACAGACATCCCTTAACCACACAACCGATGCTCCACCTTTTCACACGCTATTGTTCCCATTATAATTACTCGGGTGCACCCTTGACTGATAACGATACGGCCTGAGGCTAAAACTACCGAACCTGAGACCCTGTTGTTACACTGGTTACTAATCCTCTCACACTAAAGAATTCCACGACTAAGAACTGTGTTATCGCCTGTACCTGACATGTAGGAAATCTTATTCATATCCATGATATACCGTCACACCTCCCAAAAAGAATAAGACCTGTGGACGCACATAAATACATCACATCATAAACAGTCATCGTGTGAGCTGCGTAATCACATTAACAGTAAATGTACCAGATCGGTACAATATCATAGGATGCATTGAAAGTGATTATGGAAAGAGCTCACCCTGGTTTTCTCCAAATCTAACACTACAAATCTGCACTTAACTATTCGTACGCAATATAGCCGTTAGGAACACTGACTCTCCGCCTACCCGTCAATATTGTTATAAAATGATTACTGGTCGGTGTTGCTACATAAAATAATCGGCTGTTTGAGACATGATTATTAACATCAATGTAAATACTATCGTGAATCATGACCATTCACGACAACTGTTGCACTGACGAAACGTTATTCGGTTAATAGTTTTGTTTGTCCAACTGAAAGATTTGCCAATTGATAGGTATGCCTAATTATAATTATAACATTTTATATACCTAATTATAATCATCGACTTTACAATAATTCTCCCAAATGAAACGTTGTCATACAAAAATTTGCCATTAGTTAATTGTCAAAGTGAATCATCGGCGAAAAGTTGGTTGGCAAGTGAAATTCTGACATAACAAATTCGAAGCAATGTCTTCCCTCAATTTTTTACTAACTTATACTTCCATATTATTCATGTACAAATTACGAAACGTTATGTTTGTTATATCGTATATGGGCCATTTTATCGAAAAGTCTTTTTTCAAATTTCATGTCGCCGGTAAATTTAATCAAACAACTTCTCCTCGTTAATCGTTTCAAATTCAATTTGTATCAAATCGTAGCGTAACGATACATCGAATTTACCTGTCATAGATTAATTAGTTGTTTTTAATATTAATTTATCGAAATACGGTTCGTAGTTAGTATTGTTGGTTGGTATGGTTGGTTGGTTTGGCATTTTAACCTAACCTAACCGCCAGCGTGTTGACGTCACCCCACTGGGGGCGGGGTGCCTATTTCCCCTCTAAGAGACACAATGAGGTTAGCCCCTAACCTAACCTATAAATAATACCGTTGGTACGATTATGTGTTGTTTTTTCCCCCGACTGCGCCTCCCGAGCCCCCTTTTTCTGGCTGCCCTGATCTAATCTACTATATTATAATCCTTATACGAAAAAAATTCAATTTTGGGAAATGAAACTTATGTTTAACCGAAATTATAGTATTCGATACTTCGAGTATTCTATTTCGAGTTATTCTCGTCAACGAACAAGTCAAGTCTAACTGTACAAATAAAATAATAAAGTAAAATTCCATTAATTGAGTAAAAGGTAATTCGAGCAAATGTATGAGCGATACAAAAAAAAGTTCGATGAACGATTCCTAAGTGATGATAAAATTCTGCGAATAGTGTAAAAGGAAACGATAATCGATGATAATAAATCAGCCTATATACGTCCCACTGCTGGGCACAGGCCACCTCTCATGATGGATGAGATAGGTCCAAGCAGCTTAAGTACATCTAATACTAGGAATTGTAAAGTTATGCACATGTACTAGTGTTCGATAGTTCGAGGTTCGACACAATAAATATTATGCACAGCAATAATTAGGACAATTGATATTATGTTTCACGATTTCGGCTAAACAACATTATATACCACAATTATCAGGCCAAAGGTTTGTAGGCGAAAAGTTGTTATGCAACACGAAAATCGAACAATGAAAAATAATGCCGTCCGACATAGACCCCAAAACTGGTCGGCCATTGTTGAAGAGGTGATTCGACTTCGTCTGGGTGCTAAAAGTTATTTGAAAATGTTTAAATTATCAATCTCGTGAGTATTTTTGTCTCACAATTTTTAAAGAAGGTAATAATTGTATTTTTCTCTCGAATATTAGCCCGCTGTAGCAATTAGAATGTAACATAAAAATACACAGCTACAAAGTTTGCTAAAAACAGTTGACTTCAGTTCGATTACCCGCAGTTACGTCCACCCCCAACTCGATGAAGCTAATATTTCTCTTTGATTGTCCAATCAATTGCGTGTCACTCTAACCCATTGCTAAAATTGAGCAGTTTTAGTTTCAATTTTCTACACAATAATGGGAGGTTCTTGATAAATTCTTGTCTTAAGTTCCTGCAGTGCTTCTTGGAGTTGACACGAACGAGATTGTATCCCGAAAGCCGCTTCGGCTACTTAAGTAATGCACTTAGTATAAGCAAGTCCGTTTACAATATAAATTAGGTTAAAAGGATGGGCGGGAGGAATGGCCATTTTAGTAAATTAACGTAATTCTCTTCGCGTCCCTCCAGTTTGACAATTTACTACGCTAGAGGCTGGGTATTTAACAATGCTTTTGTTTGTACAGACGAGTCAGGTACATCCAGATCTGTAAAATGACTTATCCTATTAGTTATCTATAAGTAACAAAGAAAAATGTTTAAAAACCATTCTACTTAGAAGTGATTAGAGTGAAAAGTATACGATATAAAATGTTTCTTATAGTAATTAGCATCAAGTATTGCATCCCTAAGTAGGTAAAGTGGTTTAGTAGTTTCCTTTAGTGAGGAAAAAGTAGCGCTTTACATGTCATATTCTAGTAAAACTTAATACAGGTTTTATTTTTATGCGATAGGAGGCAAACGAGCAGACGGATCACCTGATGGTAAGCGATTACCGCCGCCCATGGACACCTGCAACACCAGAGGTGTTGTGAGTGCGTTGCCGGCCTTTAAGATGGGTGTACGCTCTTTTCTTGAAGTTATGTAAACTTTGCTAAAACAACATCACGTCAGCTATGAAAGCATTTTATTTGCTCTGTAAATAACATTTTCTCAAAAATGGTATGTAATGTTGCCATAACATCTCTAAAAAGTATCCAGAAAGTGAACTCTACCGGAGACTTATTCACAACTGTCCAGTAAGAAGCGAGATTTTAAATTAAAATTACTGTCCAGTAAGTAAGTATGTAATTTACTTACTGGACAGTAGGTCATCCTCTTTAAATCTGCTTAGAAAAAAAAAACATAGTACCAGACACAGATGCCAAATTCATGAATATGGTTATAGGAGGGAGGCATCAAATATATATCTATCTCTCTTTTTGGTATGACATTTTATGAGATAGATATATTTTGGTGCCTTAAACAGTAATTTTATAGTCTGTGACACTTAAAGCGACACAAAAAAGGTATAGAAGTATAGTGTGGGATTTTATATTTGTATTCAGTCATTTCAGTTTATAAATCATGTTGGATTAAAACTTTCCATTCTAAACAAGCAGGACCCGAGCAACTATAGGCCTATAGCACTAATACCGGTCATATCAAAAATCCTCGAGAAAGCGTTCTATACACGAATGTATGGCTTCCTAACGAAGTATGATATACTCTGCCCAGAGCAATACGGTTTTCGTGGAAATAAGTCAACGACTCAGGCTTCCTTTGAACTCATCAAGTACGTCACAGAGAGTATAAACAATAACATCCCAGTCGCATCGGTATTCCTAGACATGTCAAAGGCCTTCGACTGCGTTAATCATTCGAAGCTTCTTTGTAAAATTGAACGCTACGGTGTCAGAGGGAGAGCGTATGACTGGTTAAAGAGTTATTTACAAGACAGGGCTCAATGCACAGAAATTAGTAGACTCACAAAAATAAACAACAATATCCTGAAGCAAACATATAGATCGAAATACAAATCTAATTGTACTGGTATCCCGCAAGGGAGCATCCTTGGTCAATGATTTACCCAAAGCAACTGTCCAAAAGAGTATTTTATTTGCAGACGACACGACATTGGTAATAAAGTGTTTCAATAGGATAACGTTTAAGCAAGATGTAGAAAAATCTTTAGTTGACATAATTAATTGGTTAAATAAGAATGACTTGAGTATTAATATTAGTAAAACAAAGTGTATACAATTTATTTCATATAACTCAAACAGATTGCCAATGACAATAAAACACAATAATGAAACTGTGGACGAAGTAGCATCTCTCAAGTTCCTTGGTGTCACAATTGATAAACATCTAAACTGGAAGGAGCACATAGACCAGGTTTGCAATAAACTCAACCGGTTCGTGTTTGCTCTTCGTAGGCTAAGAAACACCGTATCAGTGGAGGCCGCCATTACAGCCTACCACGGATATGTATCATCTGTTCTCTCCTACGGGTTAATACTGTGGGGTAACTCTGTGGATGTGGATAGAGTTTTCAAAATTCAGAAAAAATGTGTCAGGGCCGTCTGCAATGCTCGGATTGATGATAGCTGTATACCCTTATTTAAAAAATTAAATATACTGCCACTACCCTGTTTATATATTAGAGATGTGTGTGTGTTTGTCTGTAACAACCAGTCACACTTCAAAACACGTGGTGAAATAAGAGACAGGCAAACCAGTCAGAAAGTCATGAACCAGTTGTATAAATCTCCGGCTCGCAAGGCGATATACAGCAAAAATGTGTTCAACATGTGTATAGAACTGTTTAACAACTTACCAGATGATATAAAGCTACTACGGGGTAATAGTTTTAAACACAGGCTGTCCACCTGGCTCCTGGACAAGTGCTTTTATAGCGTAAAAAGCTACTTAAACCCGCCTTCCGTAAGTTAGTCTTTTGTTATAAGTTTGAGATGCATTTTATTATTTTATTAATTTATTTTATTGTTAATTTAATTTAATTTTTTATTTTATTTTTGATTTGTCTGTTTGTTTTGTACTTATTTATACTTTTTGACATGGTGCTATGTTACTGAATTTAATATTTTTTAAGAATAATGGAAATTTAATTGGAGTTTAGAATTTATTTTTAATTTATTTGTTTGTAACGTGCGTGCACTTTAAAATGTTTGCATGCCTGCGCGCAGGCTGAATACATGGATCAATTTAGAATATAAGACCTCACTTGTACCTACCTGTATTCTAGCAAATAAACGATTTGATTGATTGATTGATAAAATGAACATGGGGTTTCAAAAACGACAATTTTAATTTTTTTACTAAAACATTCATGTAACAAGTGAATTCAAAAGATTTTACAAAAAACCCAACTGATTTTTTAAAATTGTATAGACTATGTCACTCGCACGATTAAGAGGAATCCAACGACACCTCATATGTCGAAATCCGTCAAACGGTTTAGGCTGCAGGGCGTGCCAAAGAATATATGCCACATACATACATACATACATACATACATACATACATACGCTCGAAAAGCATAACCCTCCTCTCCTTCGGGCAGTCGGGTAAATATAGAACAATGTTCAAAACTAAAAACAACTTTTTAGAAAAAAAAACTTATGGCGGGATATCACATTCAATTGCGAGAATTGTGTTTTAATTTTGACGACCGCTTTAGCCTAGTTGGTAGTGACCCTGCCTACGAAGCAAGAGGTCCCGGGTTCGAATCCCGGTAAGGGCATTTATTTGCGTGATGAGCACGAATATTTGTTCTATGTTTTCTATGTATTTAAGTATTTATTTAGCTATATATAAGTATGTTTATCGTCGTCTAGTACCCATAGTACGAGTACAAGCTTTGCTTAGTTTGGGGCTAGGTCGATTTGTGTAAGACTGTCCGCTAATATCTAGACACACGGCAGTGTGTCCGCCAAGTTCGAGCAAAAAAAAGCGACACACCGGCCGTGGGTTATATTACACGAACCATTTCGGGCCACTTTCGACCACCCTATAACTCAAAACATATTTTATCTACGCATATGAAATTTCGAGTGTCTGTTGACATCCGCTTAATTGTCTAGAATACAAAATTTCATTATTCTACCTGTAGCAGTTCTTGAGATATTGACGTCAGAAAATCGCTATTTTTACTATACACTCACTGACTCACTCATCAAAAACCTAGACCACTTCCAATGGTCGTACTAACTTGAAATTTGGCATGGAGATAGGTCTTAAGGTCAAAGTAAAGGGAAAAATCTGAAAACGGCCAAGTGTGAGTCAGTTTTAAAAATAGCGAAGGTGTAACTTTGTTCTACTATGAAGTCATAATGAACTAAATGGGTCTATCTTCCAATGGTCGTACCGACCTGAAATTTGGCTCGAAGGTTTGTCTTTAGGTCGAAATAAAGTAAAAATCTAAAAACGGCCAAGTGTGAGTCAGTTTCGAAAACAACGAATGTGTAATTTTGTTCTACTATAAGTAGGTATGGAGTGGAAATGAGTAAGACTTATTATTTAAATTTATATACATACCAATTTAAGACAATACATGTTTGTCTTAAAGACAAGAACAATAAAACTGTTCCATTTCCAATAAAGGGATCCAGACAGTGCCACGCAAGCGTATAAAAAAGAATTAGACGCTTAGTATAAAGGGTATAGTATAAAGTACATACCTAAGTGGAATGAGACATTTGCTAAAGCAAAAATGATAAAAAAATAATAAAGAACCTACACCTAACAAAAATAAATGAAATCCCATCAAAAACATAAATGTGAAAGGCTGCCAAGTTCGATACTATGGGAATGCTTCGCCTATAAAAGAAGTGAGATCTGAATAAGTACCAAGTTCCATAAAAATACCTCAAATCATAAAAATAGTTATAGGAATGTACACTTGACAGTACTTTTTAATGATGTAACTTGGCAAGTTTTAATAGAAAAATATATACTTGACACATTGCAGTCCAAAGGTGTCGATTCATTGCATTGAAAAGGTGTGTGGTGTGTGAAAACTTGCCAAGTAACATCATTATAAAGTACTGTCAAGTGTACATTCCTATAAATATTTATGATTTGAGGTATTTTTATGGAACTTGGTACTTATTCAGATCTCACTTCTTTTATAGGCGAAGCATTCCCATAGTATCGAACTTGGCAGCCTTTCACATTTATGTTTTTGATGGGATTTATTTTTATTGAATATTGAATTGAATGAGTTCATGCGAATCTGATTCGGAAATAGATGGCACTCCTCCTGATTTAAAAGCTGAGTCCGAGGAAGGCCGAATTAGCAACAAACAATTTACTTTCTCCAAAACCTAAGGAGCGATATATGAAAACTTATGCAGTGGAAGGCAGAAAAACAAGCCAACAGTTGGTCTAAAAATGTATTATTGGCATATTACAGCTTTCTTCGCCACACAATGCAGTTGACAAGTTTATGGGCTGTGTATTCTATGCTTCCGGTAAATCGATCACAATAACTATTAATAATTGCCCTAATATGAAGGTAACCTTCTATATTAATTAAACGAATATGTAGTTAAACTTTCTTCCATTTTTGAGAAAAGCATTATGCAAGCCTCAACCAGTAAGAAAAGCCATCCTGGCCTCGTATATAACCGGACCTCACCTGCGGTTCGGTCCGGTTAACCCATACTTGGCCAGGAAGGCTTACTTACTGGATTCTGCAGTATTGTACTAATGAAGTGTAGGCTAACTTGCTGAAAAACTATCCCAGGCAAATGAATCAACTTTCAACAACAGGGAATAACAATCGTTGTAGCAAGATATCAAAAATTTCCAATCACACATACCGGCAGTTTTACTACATGAAACATTACATGCATTTTGAACATTTATGGTTAGTTTTGTTGTTTTACTGTTATTACGTGTTATTAGTGTTTTTCAGGTCAAAACGCGTTTCGTATTTTGAAATGGAATCTTTTTATATGCGATTTTCAAAAGTAAATTGAATGTGTAAATTGTATTGAACAAAAACATTTTGAATGTGAATCAATTTTAGCCAGGGCGATTGTAAATTGCCTGCCATGTTTATAAAATTATCCTTATGTGAATACAGCAGAGAACAGCTTCCGCAGAAAACCTCTGGATAGAGGTCAGATGGCAGGAGATTAATTACTTGTTTTATGCGCTTGTGCGCTATCTACTATTCTAAGTTATTTTTTATTTTTAATCTGTTTTTAATTTTTTCCTACAAATACCTACTTGCGATTATTATATACTACATACCTATATTAAAACAGGTACCCTACACAGACAAGGCATGTCTTTGAGTGACGACCACATAATGCGGTGTGGCTTACCACTCGTCAAGGGCCCGATGAATTATGTAGGTATGTGGACTTAGGTGCAAGTTAACATGCCGCGACACGACCGGTGCTTAACTAGATTTGTTTTTATTTATTTATTTAATCTTTATTGCACAAAGTAACAACTTATCGTACAAAAGGCAGACTTCAAGCTGTAAGCATTCTCTACCAGTCAACTTTTGGGCAAAGCAGACAAATTGTGGGCGGTGGTGCCACTAAATACAGATATAAACACACAGTAGACAATATCACTTGTCGTAAACACCGGTATTATATTTTAACTATACCTACGTGTCGTTCTTCTTTTAACTTTAAGGCTTATGTTCATTTTTATTACGTGTTTGTATAGTAAGTACCTAGTTTCATATTGCATCATCAGGCAGTGCAGGCCATATATACCTAATACTAATATGAATAATTAAACTATATATTTTCTATATAATTCTTGAAAGAAATCCACCTGAGTAAGTATTAAACTAGACTAATTCGTTTCAGTGGGGTTCTAGAAAACATTATTTCCAAACATCATTCAATAATAATACTCATCGCTGACGCATCATGTGTAGTCGTTGTCAAGCTAGTTGTGTGTTTTTGCTGAAAAACAAGTGATTCATATTTCAATCATCATTGTTTAATAAGTTAATATGCCGCGCCGAAATCCCCAGCCAAACAAATGCATGGACGCGTTTAATTTGCATTTTGATGTCTAAATAAATTTCGTTAGCATACTAATTTTGCATGTTGATTTAAATATGAAAGCTCTCATACACACGCCCTGCGCGTTACGTCAGGAACGTGGTAATTTAGCTGACATTTAATTATCTATTCTGACAAAAGCTCTCGAAAAAGTCAACATAAGTATTTATATTAACGCTGGGGCGGGAGTCGCCTTATTTACTTACTCGTACTTATCAATTAATTTTGTACTAAACAGTAACGCTGCTGACGAAATTTAAATTAAAGGAAAAATGTAATGCTTCGAGCCGGATTCCAACCAGCGACCACAGGCATTCATGGTCCGTCGCTACTAGCCAACGGAGCTATCGGAACCTCTCGGCGACTAAATCTTTCAATTAGCTCCTTCTTAGGTACACCGCTTTAGGAAGGCGTGTAGCAGCATCTACCGAATGACTTAGGCGGCTTTACGGCACCGAAGTATCAAAGTATATTGAGAAATCTTCGGTAACGATGCGTCACCCCATACTAAATCAATGTTATATTAAGCAGTAACGCTGCTAATGAAATAAAAAACCAGCCAAGTGTGAATCGGACTCGCGCACCGAGGGTTCCGTACAAAATTTTACGGTTTTCGCAATTTTTCCTTTATCTGTGGTATAAGACGTTGTTTTGTACCAAATTTCAAGATTCTGAATTTCTGAGTTCTTGGGAAGTGCCCTGTAGGTTTTGATTCCCTTGCGAGTTTTTGAAAAATTGCGTCATAAAAGTGCCGGCAGAAGTGAAACCTTGAATATTAACGTTGTGCATTTTTGATTATTTATGAATGGCGCCTTTTATAATGAGTTTTACCAATAGAACGTCGCCTTTTCATCAAAGAAAAAACATTAACGAAAAGCCTGAGCCGGTAGGCTACCCTCCGTTTTAGCCGGGCTTAGATTTTCAATAGATACCAAGTTTGTTTAATTATTTCAGTTGACTTGTAGAAAAAGTATTGTATACAATAGTTATACAATCTCTACCCCCATTGTGTAACGATTGTATAAAATAAAATTTAGACACACGTAACAAATACAAAGTAGGCGTAACAAATTCATAACTGTAACCTACTCGGGCTATAAATAGCCTAATTTTATGGTACATTCTTGGAATGCTAACAAGACAATATAAATTATCACACATTCCACGCTACAGGACTAAATTCAGAGATGAAAATTCATTCGAGGCGTCACTTAAGATCGAGCGTTACCTATAGGTAATACGACAGCAAACATGTGCGAGGAAAACCTTCCTTATGAAAAAGTAGGAAGGTGCAGATTAGTTTGTTTTTAGGCCAAGGTAATCTGTCGTCGATTACGGGAAACAGGAAAAGATTTTCTCGGGAGTAAAAGGGCGTAAGTTATTATAGAGTTGGACGACGCATACGACAGCTTTCTTCAGGGATACGAATTTACATTATTCATGATCAGTCGGCTTCGACGCGCAATCAGCACATGCGATGATACATTTTTGCGGAGGACAAGTTTCAGATACGTACCGCTTATGAATATAATTTCCACTCACGCGACGCGTGCTAAATTACCTTACGTTGAAGGAGCCCAGCGCTGTCATTAAAATGAAACTGAATAGTTAGAGGGAGAGAGTATAGAGAGATGGATAGTTTAGTATCTCGTCGCGACACAATCGCGCGCCATCTCGTGCTGCACACGCAAAAAGTTATAAGTGAGAGCGTAGTTAGTGCACTTACTGGCACTTACTTTGTTTAAATGCTTGTATTTTTCAATGTGTCGCAGAATGGATGACCGAAGGTGATTTAGAACGCTTATACCTTGTTAAAATTAAAGATACACTTACAGTGTGGCATGCTGTCTACACACAGACACATACTAGAAAGAAAGAAAGAAAAAAAGAAATCGCAATACAAGAGCTGTCACTAAAACGTCGTAAATTAATTTTACGATAAGCTAAGGTGCTTCAATGTTACCTAACTAGGTATAAGAACTCTAATCAACTACTAGAATATTCTAGCGTCGTCTGCCACTGCCATTTGTTACCAAACGTTAAACAATTCGGTTGATGGGTAAAAGTTTGTTTCGCATCTAATTGCCGAAGCTTCAACTATGCTTAACTTTGGAGAGATAAGAAATTATTAATAGAGTAAATAAAGACCGAAGTTTTGTAGCGGAAGCCGCGAGGTGGTAGCGATCATTCTAGAAAATTTCCTTCTGGGAGAAAGCTGATTTTACTAAAATATGAAATATTTTTTCGACAAAATATAACTTTTGGTATAAGTTTTTTTTGTCGAGCAGTTATTTTTAATGAGCATCGATGATCGAATAATTTGTTTCGATAAATCGTTCTTAATAATTATTATCTTATCCCCATTTTGACAACCTGTTTCAGCTAAATTGGGCAGAAGAGGAGTTTAAATCACAGACAAAATAATTATGTCTTTTTTAGGGTTCCGTACCCAAAGGGTAAAACGGGACCCTATTACTAAGACTTCGCTGTCCATCCGACCGTCTGTCTGTCACCAGGCTGTATCTCATAACCGCGGTAGCTAAACAGTTGAAATTTTCACAGATAATGAATTTCTGTTGCCGCTGTAACAACAAATACTAAAAACAAAATAACATAAAAATTTAAGGGGGGCTCCCATACAACAATCGTATTTTTTTCAGGCTGTATCTCAAGAACCGCGATAGCTAGACTTTTGAAGTGTTCACAAATTATGTATTTCTATTGCCGCTATTATAACAACTACTAAAAAGAAAATAAAATAATAATTTAAGGGGGGCTCCCATACAACAAACGTTTTTGTTTTGCTGTTTTTATAGATAATGGTACGGAACCCTTCGTGCGCGAGTCCGACTAGCACTTTGCCGATATTTTATGTATGTGATGAGCACGAGATTGTTTTTTGAGTCCTAGATGTACACGGTCATATTTAATTCGTGATCAGGAGTAACTTTTTCTAATTCTGTAATTGATACCAAACACGATTTTAAATCAAATTCATTGTCACCCAAACGGTAGTTTGCGAAAATTTGTCGTAAATTGTGTGTTTGACGTGCAGTACGATTACTGTTAGTTAACCACTGACAGATAGTTTGCCTTCATTTAATTTCTAACTTTAATGTCATACAAATAAAACCATTTTCAGAATACTGTTACCCACGTCTACCGATTTAGATATAACTACTTAATTTGTATGACATTAAAGTTTAAAATTAAATGAAGGCAAACTATCTGTCAGTGGTTAACAGTAATCGTACTGTATATCTACAATAACTTTAACAAATGTAGGGTGACCAAACATTCAGTGGACGTTAGTGTTAACATTATCATTAAATTTAATTAACAGTGATTTAATTGCATGAGACCTCATCCATTGAAATCAGTTTTGGCTGTTTATCAATATTTTTCGACTCCTGATCACAGATTAAAAATCACTGTGTATACATATTTTTAAGTATATATATATGTCGAATTGTGATAGCGGCGCCAACAGTTAGCAACGATGTTTATAATTTTAAAGTGGGTAATCTTATGTAAACAATCGGTTGTTGTTTGATCGCTGTCAAGTGGTAGTGACTCCATTTGACAGTTAACGTAATTCATTCGATTTTATTTGCTGGTAACACCCTACTTGATTGAATGAAATTGTGATTTAACTGGCAATGTTATGTTTAGAGTTAAGTTGGCCAACCTGTAGACTAATGTCCGGTGGTTCTTTATTCTGATTGGCTGTCGATTGTAATTTTATGTTGGTACACTGGAAACCCAAGCGTTGGGCTAATATCTTGACGCTGATTGGTTAAACAACTTTGTCCCTCGCTTGGACATGGCTCTTGGCGGGAATCGGTATCTAGCTGGCGGGAATAAACCGCCATTGCGGGACATTCTGTATTGAGCGCTTGTACGAATTAGACGTTCTCGCCAAGAGACTTGTCGGTTTCCGATCTAGTGCATACCTAAGTACCCTAGTACAATGTTAAGGTCTATGGCAAATAAATAGCTTACCGTTAATAGTTGTGTGAATCCGATTCGATATTTAGTTTAGTGTTACTATTAACAATCTTTTAACTATGTGAATGCGAATAAAGCATAAGTGGTATATTTCGTCTGATTTTTATTTGCAAACGTGATAGGAAGTCCGTCGCCATGCCCGATATCCCAGAAGAAGCCCAATTACCCGCTCCGGTCAACCTTTCTCCAACATCAGAAGCGGGATGTAATCAGTGCCCACAGGATGTGAATAAGAACGTGCACATGTGTGAAATGCTCATGGAGCAGCAAAAAAAATGGCTTTACTGGAGGCAATCACACCATTACCTGAGTGACGTGGATTGATTTCTGGTACGACCGAAAGAAAATGAATTGCGTACAGGCCACAGCAAGGATGATGACTTCGCTTATGTCGAGATGGTCTGGGCGGTCTACTGAACAACTACGTTGCCCAATTTAAACGACGTGCTCATAAATCCGGTGAGGTCAAACCATTTTTATTGTTTTTGCTATGTTGATACAAGATTTGACGTATTTTCCGTTAACAATAGTGTTTTTCCTACGATCTCCTTAAAAGTTGTCGTGTTTACAAAATTGTGGTACATAAGTGTAGGTAGTCATTTTATTTTTATAGCTTTGTGAAAATCTAACTACCTACTTTCGTAGTAACTTTTAGAACAGTGTTAAATTTGATTAATTTCATTGTTTTGCTTACCAACTTTATGGCAATTGGTTAAAGTACCTTGATACCGTATCGGGGTTGAAAATATTTGCTACGCGTTTGAAATTAATGTTTCAGTGTGACATGGCGTACATCAATAAGCAGTACTACTGACTGCAAACGTCTCGTCCAGTAGGCGTGGATCATTGAAGTTTCGAGACCGTGCAGCATCGGCGGTTCTCGCACGTCGGACTATCAGAGGACACGTGCTGAAGCTAGCTGCGGACACTACTGTTAACGACAGTATTGAAGCAACAGAAATAAAAGGACAGTATTCGTTCCAATTGATTTCATGCAAAATTAGAGCCAACAGACGATAATTAGTGTTTCAATCATTATTGATGAGATTTGTATTGCTTTTTTTTATGTTGTAGACCACGGCATTGATGTAATTTTCTGAATAATACATTAACTTTAATTTCAAATTGAATTCAAGACAAATTAGTTTACTCGAAGAATAGCTTGATGTAAACGTCGTCATGGTCTGTAGGTATGATAAAACTGATACCATACAAATTGCCATTTACAGAATGAAATGCGGTACTTCGTCGCAGTGGAGATTTCGCGCTTTTCGTGGTGAACTCGGCGAGCAGGCGGGCGGCATTGGCAGTGACGAAATAACAGAAGACCCTCTTTCCTTACCGTGTGCGTCGTGGCAACGCACCATGGCCTACAGTTAATCCGGTTCACATTTCATCGGAGTTTTTATGCAGTTCTCACGTGCTATAAAATCTTTTTTTTGTCGAAATTATATGGGTTTGGAGTAATCATTTAATGATAGAGTGAACTTGATCATATTGTAACTGGCATTCTAAATTGAAACTGTAGAGTTACTTACTACTTTAATCTTATCATCTCTTATGATTTATTTGAGACATCTGCTGCTACTGTCATAAACATGCAGAATAGCAAACCCAAGGGCAATGAGAGAGCAGGCTTTCCGAAATATGGTGGAAAGTGCGGATTATAATCAAAGGAGATTCGATAGTAATAAAGTTTAGATTCAAAGTTTCTAAGTAGGTGATTATGTTTTGATCAAGAACGAGGAAAGCAACCAATTAAAATTGGACCCAAAGTTTCTAACCTTTTTTTATGAAGTTATTGAAGTATTAGATGGAGATAGGCATTAGCTAAAATGACTTGACAGGTAATAGAACATACAAATACCCTCATGATAGAGTCAGGAAAATGCCTGAGCAGCAGGTTCCTCCTGAACTTGATTTGGCTGACAATGACTTTGAAAGCCCCTCTGTTTCAGACTAAGTTCAGATTCACACTTGAGTCTTTTGGTGCTTTCGATGGACTGAAGGCACGCCCGATGGACTGGGCATTATTTGTTTTGAGTTTGTGCTTTCGATGGACTGAAGGCACGCCCGATGGACTGGGCATTACATGTCTGATGTTGTGCTTTCGATGGACTGAGAGCACGCCCGACGGACTGGGCACGATCTAGTAACTGCGTCAGAGGTGCCGGAGCATGTAAGAGGTGCACGTTGACTGCTTTTTATTATGCGGTATGCTCTTTGCGAGGAGTAGCACTTACGCGGCTGAGATGGTTAACTTCTGACGAGTTATTAGTTCTAGCGGGCGCCGAAGGACTGGTGTGAGTCTGTGTAGTGTGATTTAGATTGACTGTATGGTCTGATTTTTCAATGTAATGACTTTAGAATGTAATTCACACTGTGTGTGTGAATGTATGTTGTCTAAGTTTAAGTTTTGTGTCAGGTTAGCCGAGCGATATACTCTCAGATTATTTTATTGTTCACAGTTAGCGCACCCGAGGACGGGTGATGGTCATGATGGCCGTGTCGAATTGTGATAGCGGCGCCAACAGTTAGCAACGATGTTTATAATTTTAAAGTGGGTAATCTTATGTAAACAATCGGTTGTTGTTTGATCGCTGTCAAGTGGTAGTGACTCCATTTGACAGTTAACGTAATTCATTCGATTTTATTTGCTGGTAACACCCTACTTGATTGAATGAAATTGTGATTTAACTGGCAATGTTATGTTTAGAGTTAAGTTGGCCAACCTGTAGACTAATGTCCGGTGGTTCTTTATTCTGATTGGCTGTCGATTGTAATTTTATGTTGGTACACTGGAAACCCAAGCGTTGGGCTAATATCTTGACGCTGATTGGTTAAACAACTTTGTCCCTCGCTTGTACATGGCTCTTGGCGGGAATCGGTATCTAGCTGGCGGGAATAAACCGCCATTGCGGGACATTCTGTATTGAGCGCTTGTACGAATTAGACGTTCTCGCCAAGAGACTTGTCGGTTTCCGATCTAGTGCATACCTAAGTACCCTAGTACAATGTTAAGGTCTATGGCAAATAAATAGCTTACCGTTAATAGTTGTGTGAATCCGATTCGATATTTAGTTTAGTGTTACTATTAACAGTCTTTTAACTATGTGAATGCGAATAAAGCATAAGTGGTATATTTCGTCTGATTTTTATTTGCAAACGTGATAGGAAGTCCGTCGCCATGCCCGATATCCCAGAAGAAGCCCAATTACCCGCTCCGGTCAACCTTTCTCCAACATATATATCGTTACCTAGTATTCATAACACAGGTCTTATTGACTCATTAAGAGTATTTATTTATCTATTCCTACTTACTTTTCTATTCTGTATAATAAACATGTCAGCTGTTCGATATCAAAATTGCTTTGCAAGGAAAATTTCTGGCGGAGAAGTAGCGTACTTATATATACTTGAACACGCTGATAAAAGTAACGTTACATAGTATAATAATGTAAGAGCATCGTTCAAATTCAAATGTAGGAAAACAATAAGACAGCGTGTCGCAAGGAGGGTCGTTCGCTATAATGTCTAAATGTCCTTTGTTACACGTACACTGCTGCCACGAACTATACCGAAAAGATATCAGTCACAAAGGGTACTGTTATGGGGCTTCTAAACGGGCAACATTTTTACAGCAATGTGAGGCCGGCAAGTATGTGCATCTTGCTCTAGCGTACAAAGTCGGCATAAGACAGCAATAGTGGCCGGCCAGAAATTGCAGGATAATGTGGCCCGTTTAGAAGCCCCATTACACGTGCTCTTTAGCAGCACGAAAGCATCCTAGTTTCTAGCAAATAGCATGTGTATCTGGAAAGCTGCTATTATCATACTTAATAATTGAGCATGCTCAAACAAGTACGCAGGCTAGGTTAAACGGAACATATTTGCGCTAGTGGGATGTATTGAATTCAACTTCATATTAGGTATGTCGGAGTCGACTGGCTAAAAATAGCAGGGAAAGAGGAGCAGGGTTCAAGGTAATCTC
The DNA here is from genome assembly GCA_945867215.1 of Epinotia demarniana. NCBI lineage: Eukaryota > Metazoa > Arthropoda > Insecta > Lepidoptera > Tortricidae > Epinotia > Epinotia demarniana. The sequence goes on from OX244265.1 coordinate 13,737,606, forward strand.
ACCGCTCGGCCACGACTTTGGTCTTAAGCGACCTGCGACCAGCGTTTTATCTGTTCATTGCGCGGTCGAGATGCGCAACGCACTGTGGTTAGTTGGGATCACGCGCAATGACCAGATAAAACGCTGGTCGCAGGTCGCTTAAGACCAAAGTCGTGGCCGAGCGGTAAGACCACTTCTGCATTTCGAGGTGCGGAGTTAGCGCGGTATTATTAAGCTTTCTGTGTCAAGTGTTAGACAAGTCAGTACAGATACTTTACCGCGCTGCTACGTTTAAATGATTAGGCAGCACTCAGCGCAATAAAGGTAGTAATGAAATACAAGTAAGGAAATATCAGCGATATCTCACATCAGTAAGCTCTCGGTACAAAATATTGCATACCGATTTTATCCTGCCAAGTGCGGAAATGATCGAATCTGAAAAAAAGATAATACTTATAAGGTTTTCATTTCAGATTATTTGGATACATACTTAAAATTAGTAAAAGTATGTAACATGGCCCCATACTATGTAATTACTTAGCGAAGTGCCTACGTTTAGTCCCAGATAGGTAATAAGTGAACCACGGGCTTCTTCAACCTGTAACCAGGATAACGATAAAATAAAAAGTAGGTAGGAGTACTCAGGGAATACTAAAAACACGAATACTACACATACAACACACATATGTCAACGTAGTCACTGTAGGTACGTCAACATTAACGTGGTTTAGTTTGGGTACACGTATAACCGAGCCACTCGCGACACACATCACGCTCACACGCACTAATCATCTTCAAAACGGACCTCCACACGTCTCAACTCAACACTCGTTTTTATTGTACCTTGAACTGTGATCTGTGATACATACAGCTGTGCGTCACCGGAGGCTTTTTGGTTTGCCCGAGGCGAGTTAGTATCTATTCTGAATATCAGCCGCGCTTATATTGTCACGACTGTCCCTTCCTATGCTGCAAGTATCCCTGAAACGTACGGCCCATTTGCATGTTGTTATCCACTTTTTGTAACGGTTATACATAAGTTATGTCAAATGGGACTACTTTTGACCGTTTCCGAGGGTAGTATTCGCTTTATGAATGTACACAATGTTACCTTAGTACACTTTTGGAGTATTTTTCTTATTACGAATAAAGTATTGAACGCAGGCGGTGCATCGGAAATAACTGCGTGCTTTGAAACGCCATTCTGGCTAGATTAAGAAACAATAAGGTCTGATTTTCAGATATATGATTCTTGACTATATGATTGTTTATCTGATTTTATTACTACACGATTGCTTAAAATTTCCTCGATAGAAAAAAATGCAAAGTTGGGTCTGCTATTTCCTTGTTTTACTCAGCTTACTCAAACGATACATTATTTTACGACACAATCAAGTGTAGTATTTGATCTCATCTAAAATCTCCCTTTATGAAATTTAAATAAAACTTCACTAAGTTAGGTATTTATCGAAATTTGTCTAAACCAGCGATTTCAGAAGAGTGTTACATCTCTTTTTCTCGTGCGTCACCCAAATGAAGATTAGTCTATAAAAGGAATTTAGGTGAACGACATGAAGGAGACAAATTGACTTCAATAAAATATGTATAAAACGAATGTTCCGTGCTCGGAGCTTTCAGTTTGATGAGTTGTGCTGTAGCAGGCAGTTTTATTTTCCATGGTCCAATGCGACCTTTATGAATTCTAGAAGGCCTTAAATCTTATTGGCCATAACTTTGTGTCACTATTATGTACTTACTATTATGATTCTTATACAGTAACGAAATAAATAGATGTATAGCAAGTGATGTTACAAGATGTTTCAAGAAACGCAACTGCTTTTTTCAAATATCACTTCCACTATTAAGAGGAATTCAACATATGTCACACACACTAAACAATAACAAGCATTTCTTAGGCAGCAAAATGTAAAGTAGCTTTTGTACAAAAATAAAGAGTTAATCATAAGTACAGAATCCAATAATCTCTTTACAAGAGCGAATATCTTGTACACAAGTTTACAGTCTTATTGCGTGTTCCGTCGCAACCACAAGCAATGATCATAGCTGCTTCCCCGCCGGAGGCTCAGTGAACGGAAGTGATACGTAATCGCGGATGCCGCTGCGACGCGTCCTTCCAGCGCGATATCTGGGCTGTATAGACAGGCTTCACAATCGTAGGCACATGGATATCAATAGATCCCAATTACGCTTGGTGGACATTTTCATTGAACAATTTCTATTATATAATACAAGTACATCATATACAGTAGAACCCGTTTAAGACGATTTCACAGGGACCCAACTAAAAACGCGTCTTAAGCGAGAAAGTGTATTATACGGGATAGGGGGTGGGGTGGTGGTCATCAATGGAAGAATACCCAGGAAAACCCTGCAGTATCACGGGTTCTTATTCCTATTGCCACACGGCGTCAACCTCGTTCTTTCTGAAACCTGCTTGCTTGAAACAATTTTGTATGGTTAATGTTGTATGGTGGCTTAATTGCTTCCCATGCCGCTGCAATGTTTATTAATCGCATCATGCACAGTCAAGGGTCGTTTGCTATCAGGGTCTTCCATTTCTTTAAGGTATCGGTGTATTAGTCTTGTCATGTAACCTTGTTTAAGGACCGTTATGATGCCATGGTCCATCAGTTGTAATTTGATTGTCGCATTTGGAGGTGTAAACAAGCTTGATATTCTGTAGCTCAAAACCTTTAGGGTGAGCGGGGCAGTTTTCAGTGAATAGAATTATGCGTCTATATTTAACCTGAAAGTGATCATCTAGAGCTTTTAACCACTGAATGAAACGAAGACCGGTCATCCAAGCTCGAGATTGTCCATCATATGTTACAGAGAACGATCTTACGTTTTTGACGCAACGTGGATTTTTCGCCTTACTAATCACTAGCAAACGCAACTTTTCTAACCCATCCAAATTGGCACAGGCCAGGACAGTTACTCTCTCTTTACTTGCTTTGCCACCATGACAAGTTTCTCCCTTGAAAAATAGGATTTATCTGGCATCAATTCCGGTCATGTGCGAGTCTGACTCGCGCACCGAGGGTTCCGTACAAATTCTCAATTAACTCGAGGTAAAGTAAATGTCCCAATCCCAACTCCTCCTTTCATTTATGCTGGATTTTAAAATTGTGTTCAATCAATTCCTTCGCCATGTTGTAGCGCGGGTGTCGTGATTTTAGACGTTGTCGAGGTGGGCAGAAAAACTCATGGTGGACAGGTGACTTGGGATTTGCGGCGATTTTGTTTGCTTCGTTTAGCAGGGCCTGCTGTCTTCTAATATGAGGTGGCGGGAGGCGGCTCAAAGTTGGCAATGTGTTGGGTCAACTATATGATGCCGGAAATGCAGCACATCGTCCTTCTCCACGTGGGCGCCATACGGGGGTGCAAGATTCCCCCCCAGAGTAAACCAGGCTTAGTCCTGTTGTACATAATAGTGGCTCCCCACGTAGTGCCAGTGAGTTTGTGAAGGACATTATTTCGGGTTCCTAACTTCTTTCTTAACTTGCTGAGGTATAATCAGACCAACACATTTGCAACGATTTTGATAGCACACGCAGTGCAAGTGTTATTTTATACGTCAAATTTCTATGTTATTATGAGAATTGTGTTGGTCTGACTGTAGGAGCAGTAATTTAAAGAGCGATCGAGCGTAACGCCAAGGTATCTGGCCAGATGGTTGTATGCGAGTAGTTTGCCATCAAAGCTTAGGTACTGCGGGGTTAAACGTGGCCAGTATGTTGTTCAGGTCAAAGGTCGAAATCTCCGTTTTGCAAGCATTTGGCGCAAGACTCAATTTTTTTTTTAAACAGGTGGTATGTTGTATTTTGTATTTTTTTAGAACGGGTTTGCTCACCGTTACCGCAAGCAGTATCTATTTATTAAACTCAATGATCCTACAATATAATGCAATCAACCCGGGCTGGCTGCGGTGTCGCTTTTGATGCGTTTCGTGGACAAGGGAAAATAGAAAGAAGGATGTTGCCCCCAATACTTTGCTGGGCTGTAACTGTCCACAAGCTACAAGGCACACATATATTTGCAAAAGGTCGAGCTTACGTAGCTCTTAACCAAGTGAAAATATTAGCAGACTTGGTTATTAGACACTTACCCTAAAAAACTCTATGCAAATTCTTTAAAAGAGCTTCAGCGGCTACAGATTTAACTTACTAAAAAGCCACATACTCATACAAATACTCATTTATTCATAATATTATATAAATATTACATGTCACATATTTATGAATCACAATTGCGAGTATTAAACAAACAAAACAAACAAACATATTAAACAAATAAATTCAAATAATCAGAAAACCCGACCGCGTTAGAAATTAACTCAAAAGATAGAAACAAGATAGTCAAATACATCTCTACTAATACCTAATATCAAGCGGTATTGTTTATATGTTTGCATGTATAACCAGTGTGATGGTGTGGATTTGAAAATGCAGTCGGAGGTATAAATTTAACGTTATGTTACGGCTGCGGCCAGGCTGCGCCAGTCTGTGAGAGGCTTTATAGGCGCACGCACACATACAGCTACGTACAAAGATAAGTTGCACTGCACTATCTGTAGCCAAGAAAAACAAAAAAACAAACGATTCCATTTCAGATGTTCCATGTTTCTTCGCAACGACTTCAAACTGCATCCGTGCAATATATGTGGTAAGCAGACATTAAAATTTATACGACTAGTTATAAAACGCCGCTATTGCACCGTCTCGGATCGAACTAAATTCGCCCGTAAGCATCTACCACCACGGAGATAAATTGCGTTGATTTTGTTTCAAATAACTACACATAAATCGTTTGTATTATGAATAGTTCGTAAATAAAATGCATTATAGTCTATTTTTTTTCCGTAGACTAAAATGACATTTCATGTATTGCTAGTTTTTTACGTCTTATAAATAGTGATGTGCTACAACCGGTAGGTACTATCCGAAAATAAACGATTGGGAGGTACTTATATTTGCTGATGAAGCGTCTGTAACACAATGAATGGATAATCCGTGACGTGCTAAAAACGAGAGAACACGCACTGAAAACATCCGATCACTATCATGAGTAAAATAACGAATGCCAAAAACGTTAAACTAAATGGCGTCGCGTCAGGTCGGCGATACGTCAATGTCATTTTAAATGTTTGAGTACATAGTTTATTTCGTATCATTTTGTGAGTAGATTTTATTTATTGTTTATTTTGAATCTAAAATTAATTCAAGATTTTATCGGTTATTCACAAACCGATATCAAAGATCAGCACTGTTTCCATATAGCTGTTCACATTATTTCTACGTTTGACATTTGTGGTTGTCATTTAAGTCTACGGAATAAAAAAATAGACTAAGTATTTGGAGATTTCGGAAAACATTTACCAAATGTGTGTGATCATGCTATGCTATACACAAATTGATATAAATATATCCTATCTATACCTACTATTAAACGAGTTAAGTGCTCTTACATTTTTGATGAAATTTGTAACATAGAGTCCTTGACCAGTGCCAGTGATGACATATGGCAAACGTGGTCGCTTAATCGCGTTAGTTTCTCGGCGTGATCGCCTCAGAAATGAAGCTTATCCGCAGCAGAACCAAAGTAACCGATATAGGCCTCCGAATTACAAAACTTAAGTGGCACATTGCACGTTGAACCGATGGCCGTTAGGGCGAAAATGTTCTCGAGCGGCGATCCCGTACCGGAAGGCGCAGCGTGGGTAGGCCCTCAAAAGGTGGACTGATGACCGGTAAACACCGCGGGTAGCGCAGGACCGGTCACTTTGCCACTCTTTGGGGGAGGCCTATGTCCAGCAGTGGACGCCTTTCGGCTGATATCATATGTGATTATTATTTTTAGTGTTTTTTTTGTGATTTCTCTTTCTCAGTGCAAAGAAATGTAATGATTATATTTCCCAAATCCTTTGCACTTTCCAAAGTTGTGTTGACCAAATGCATGTTATCCGTGTTATCTAGATTAATTTATTAATCTTCGTAGCAACTCATACAAACAATGATTGTTAACTTTTAAACAAAATTAACAACCTCCTTTGATCCCTCTTCTCTCTATAGTAAATACTGGCGCGTAAACTCAGTGACAGCTTGAACCGTCTATTATATAATTTGTTTTGTTTCATTAAATCATAAAATAAACAGACTTATATTATCCAAGCTGTGTTAAAGAAGAGTACCTAACAATCTTGTGAATTTTCTTTAGCACGTACAAAGAATGCCTCCCTCCAGACCTCCATACAATTTTCGCAGCCCGGAGTGCACTTGGCGTCTTTGTTCACAAGAGCAATAACAGAGTGACTCGGTTTGTTAAGCTTCTGTACTTGAAATATAGGAGTGCGGCTTGATTCAAAAAGTCACACCAATGTTTTTAAAAGAATAACTAGCTGTTGCCCGCGACTTCATCCACGTAAAACTATTTGCTTTTAAATTATTTTAGGCGCAAGCTTAAAAGCTAACTTCTACGATCTTAAGGGATGATTTCCGATATGAAAACTATCCTGCTCCAAGGGTCTCAAATGATATATACGCCAAATTAATTCAGGGATTAAGCGTATGTACCTAAAAGGTAACAGTGCGATGAGTTCGTGAGTTTAAACTGCTAAATCTAAATTGAAATGTCCGTTGTTACAAATATTCATACTTTAATTAACATCAACGGACGTCTCTAAATACTTAATTTCATTTTTGTCGTAATGTCTTAAAAATAAGATATTTTTTTGATGTCTTTACTAAGCTACATTACCGGAAATGTTTGCCTAAATACGTTCAGTGGCTTTAGGGAGTTTAGGGGTAGAATTCCCAAGAATTCCTTTATAGTCCGTTGGCTACGTTATAAAAGGTAATTCTGGTATAAATTCCAAGTGTCTCCCAGTGTAGTTTCGGCTGTGCGTTGACGATCAGTCAGGAAGCCTTCTTTTATATATAGATGTCGCAGTGGAATAGTACAATCCGCCGTTTTACATAAGAGCTAGCTATTTCACAAAACAGCGCTGTTTTGTAATCAGGCGAATTGAATACAGCTGAATAAAAATCCGCTGGAATGTGTTCGGCGCTAATACAGCGGGTCATTAGCCGCCGCTTCGGATTTGTTTTTGACAATAGTTAAGAGGGTGCAAACATTTCGTTACAACTCGACCTAGTCGCGATCGCCTGCGCGCGGCCCTGATAGCTACCCACACTACGATGTTATTGTGTGCGTGCGGTTTGAGTGCTGCCGGCCGGTTGGACCGACTCTCTTGATCATTGTTATACTTTTACTTTATAGTGAGCTAGGAAATAAAAATCAGATGAGTTTTAAATGTTTCTATTTTATTAAACTTACGCACTTATTTACATACCATAAAACTAGTGCGTATGCCAAATCTTGTTATTAGGTGTCAAAGCGGAGCCCGAGCTCCATTATGGCACAACTGGGAATAACGGTAGGGATGATGATGACGCACTTATTTACATACCATAAAACTAGTGCCTATGCCAAATCTTAGGAGTAGGTGTCAAAGCGGAGCCCGAGCTCCATTATGTCACAATCGGCAATAACGGTAGGGGATGATGATGACGCACTTATTTACATACCATAAAACTAGTGCCTATGCCAAATCTTAGGAGTAGGTGTCAAAGCGGAGCCCGAGCTCCATTATGTCACAATCGGCAATAACGGTAGGGGATGATGATGACGCACTTATTTACATACCATAAAACTAGTGCCTATGCCAAATCTTAGGAGTAGGTGTCAAAGCGGAGCCCGAGCTCCATTATGTCACAATCGGCAATAACGGTAGGGGATGATGATGACGCACTTATTTACATACCATAAAACTAGTGCCTATGCCAAATCTTGGGATTAGATGTCAAAGCGGAGCCCGAGCTCCGTTATGGCACAACTGGGAATAACGGTAGGGATGATGATGACGCACTTATTTACATACCATAAAACTAGTGCCTATGCCAAATCTTGGGATTAGGTGTCAAAGCGGAGCCCGAGCTCCATTATGTCACAATCGGCAATAACGGTAGGGGATGATGATGACGCACTTATTTACATACCATAAAACTAGTGCCTATGCCAAATCTTGGGATTAGGTGTCAAAGCGGAGCCCGAGCTCCATTAGGGAACTACCGGGAATAACGGTAAAATAAATAAAAAAACAATTCATAGGATACAGAGGTTTTGCTATTTGGAACATTCTGTTTTATACATACACTGGCCATCTCATTATCAACATTATCAATTGACCCATCCTCCATTAAATTTGTCGACTTTTCACATTTTTTTTCTGTCTGTGAATAAAGATCGTCATTACCATAAAAAGTAATTGCCAAAAACATGGGTTTCTCTTGAAAAGTACATGTCCTAAGTTTCATAACCGGAGGTTTAAATACCTTTAACGTTTTCCATGAAGCTACGGTAGCCTAGCGGTTCAGGCATTCGGCTGTCAAACAACGGTCGTGAGGCTCGTACCAATGAGTTTTGATAGTTACCGTTAGCTTTACGGTGAAGGAAAAACATCATGAGGAAACCTGCATACATCCACGAAGAAATTCAAAGGTGTATGTGAAGTCTCCAACCGCACCGGGCCCGCGTGGAGACTACTGGGCGTTCCATCTCATCCACGAGAGGAGGCCTGTGCCCAGCAGTGGGACGTTATATAGGCTGATTTATTATTAGTAACGTGCAGTACGAGTATAAACAAATGATATGAATAATATTTGGTAACATGGTGACTTAACTTTTAACTTGTCGGGCCGCGGTAGGAACGGATTATTTAATCCCAAATAATTTTCGTTTATTCCCCATTTCTATAAAAAGTAATATCACTTTAGTGCTTGGAGAAACAACAAAATAAACAAACTTACTTAACATGTAAAATTACTTACCAACCAAGTATCAATCTGAAGCGGGCGCATTACAGCTATACGCAGGTGCATGTAGCGTACGCTCGGTCACCGACCTTTGCGCGGCGACGAGAGCGATACGTCCGTTCTCTGGGAGCGCCCGGCGCGTAATGAATTGAACGACGTTTACGCGCGCGGTTATATAGTGGTTTTTAAAAAATGGTCTAAATTAACTGGGTCACCCATAAGCATTAAAAAAAATCACGTCATATTAAACAAGGCCCGTAGTTTTATAATAAAATGTTATATTTCCAAAACATCATCATATACGTCAATAAAAAAATGTTTAACCTAACCGAATTAGACATTTTGTAGTATCATTTTTTTATAGGAAAGCAAATATTTTAGTACTAGTGCGTCTACTATGTACTAAAAGACTATATATCCTATTGTAAAAGGCAAAGATTAATACGTTTTTGAAAGTTAATTATGGAAATATTCTACCTAAAAGATAGCTCTGACGCGTATTTTTGGAAAACACTCCGATGAAAACCTGGTTGTTTTCAATAACCGTATATAGAATTAGAATTACAGCTATGCTATGGTCTAGAATAAGAGTGTATCTATACAAAACAGAAGTTTACTATAACAATGTAATCATTTGAACGAAAATATGGCCTGTGAAAAAGCCTTACGTTGGCTAAAATACGAACTTTTTGTTTGCACCGTCTTAAGTAAGAGTCTCTCTCTGAGTGTGGACTTACATAAACCCCCCTCCACACCCCAGATCTCTGTTCCCTTTTTAACAGCTTAATATTTGCCGGGCAAGTGGACACTACCACCCGCCTCTATCTTCAACCACCAACCACTGCCTATGCCAAACCTACCTACCAAACGTAATATGATAAAGAGGTAAAGATTGTGACTATTTGTGTGGCTTTGTGAGGGTGTAAGAGCTTTGTAAGTTTGTCTCCGAGATTTAATCTTCGAAACAACTCATCCGATTAAAAAATAACACCAATATATAGAATAGACCTACGGGGTGAAGACATGCTATATTTTACCGCGCGGCTTTGCTGGCGTTCTCCCCATACGCAAGCAGAGCCGTTTGTGATTAAGCGAGAAATTCAAGAAATTCTAATCATATTTCGAATATCTATTTTATGGTGAAAGATTAAGTCGTAATTAGTGAAATGAAAGGTTAGACAGATCACCTTCGAACATTTATTGCCAGCGAAACGATATCGCGTGTTCTGCGTCGAATATTTTAAATCCAATTATTTGACGCGGCGCGTGCCTATACATCATTTTAAATTTACTTGAGTGATATTTACTGCTTTTAAGTATTCTGTTTTATGAAAAACTTACTTAATTAAATGTGTGACATTGATCGCAAATTATTTCAGATACTAAAATCACTAAATAAATAAAACTAAATAAAACTTTTAAACTCTATAAATACATTATTTATTTTAAATCTATCGACAAATGATACAATTAATCTTTCTCCTAAATACCAACATAGATAAATCTAGTCTAGTCAAACCCGCTCGCTATCGCTTCTGGTGCAAAAGTGCCCATAACGCTCACGGCATTACCCCGCTGGATGGCTATGGACAGCCTCTGCACCAGAAACGAATCGGAGCGGGGGTACTCTCCCTTTTGCCTTAGTCGACGGCCTATGTCACGCACAAATTGCTTAGCGTCAGCTCCCCAGCAGCCCGCCGTTTCCACCGCAAAAGGGACGAAAATATACCCTGAGCCCAAAGGAGTATACTTTTGGCACTTCACCGCCGCCTGAGACTCGGCCGCCGCTCCGCCCGCACGTACTGTGCGACTGAGATGAGAGGCGGCGAAGGTTCTAACGCACGTAACGTCCCAGACTAAGCACCGCCCTCTCTCCCACGGCACTAACGTTAGGCCATCAGGCCGCTTGCCGTCCGTGCGACTAAGACCCGGAGGCTCAAGCACGGAAGGAACACCCGCTGACCTGAGCGCCCTCTGGACCACGTCGTTCAAGGCATGGTGACGCGGATGCCTCCCTACGCATCGCCGGCAACTCATTGCATGATGGCCGTCAGCTCCCACCATGGAACCGCAGATGCATACGTGTGGTTGACATACATCGCAGCCCAAGCGGAGAGCGACGGACACCCGCAACGAGTCACCGTCGAGTAACGTGCCTAGTTGAGGGGAGGGTAACGCCTGTAGCCAAGCCCCCGATTCCGGCCGCGATACTGCCAGAAGCCTTGCGCGGTCCACACCCGAAGCGTTCCCAACCAGACAGTCCAAGGTGGCCCTACACCCTACATCATCCCACGCGCGCTGGAGTTTTGGGTTCTCCGGGACGGCCGCACCTGGGTTGATAGCCAACCAACGCCCCACAGCGTCGGCCACATAAGGTATGCTTACCCCGTCGCCATCTAACGATAAAATCTCAGCAACTAAGTCAGCAACCCCATGGGCGGACGCCAAGAAGGCCGGCAGGCTAACGTCCCCCACACGCCGCACCCCAATGCCCCCGTGACGGATGGGCAAACCTGCTTGCGTCCACTGAATATCATTCAGGGACACATTAACCACCGACTCAATCGTCGACTTAATGGCCAAATCAAAGGTCTCAATGTCACCAGGGAATAACCAAACTGGGGCCGTGCGCAACAGGTACGTGATCTTGGGAGCGGCAAAACACTTTTGCATTAAAATTAAGGCCACGTGCGGGGCCAAACCCTTCAGACGTTCGCCCGCCAGCAGAAGGAGATCCTTACGAATTTTGAGTGCCTCAGGAACTGCGGAAGGAAAAATCGGTGCACCAAGTAGGCAAAAAGAATCGGTGTTCAGTTCCTTGAGATCGGGTAAAAAACCCGAGAAAAAAGAGAAGAGAGAAGCTGACCGCGGTCCACAGGGGAAAAACTCGCATTTGGAGGTATTCACTTCCAGCCCCAATTCCTTCAGGCGCGGCAGCAAGACGAGTAGGTCTTGCTCCACCTCTTCCGGTTTGCCCCCAATGGTACCATCATCGAGGTACCAGATGTTAAGCGGGGACTTAAGCTCGGTAATGATCTTCTGGATTGCGATGCTGAAAGTGAGTGGACCCAGTGGATCCCCCTGTTGAGCCCCCACTTGTGACAAAATAAGGTCATTCCCTTAAAAAAGGTTGGAAGGTGAAGAATAAACCTGGTGAAGGAAAGAAAACAGCGCAGGAATCTTCTCCCTAACCTCACCCAGCAATACGTCCCTCTCCACTGTGTTAAAGGCGTTTTTTAGGTCTAGTTTTATAATGATGCTGCCGGCATTCTCCGGTTTTAATGCAAAAGCACGTACAACATGTATCGCCGCTTCGCACCCCAATTGCGTCAAGAGAGTAGCCCCATACAAATAGGGGCACACCTGAGGGTTCAGCTTTCCACTAAGCAAAAAATTGCACAGGTTGGTCAGCGCTTCCATCAAGCGCACTCCACTGTCCCCAGCTGTGCCTGATGTCAGCTCCTTTAAGTGGGCCGGACGGAATCCATCCAACCCCGCTGCTGCGATTGTGTCCTCGCTCATTAGAAGCCTCATCTCCCTCATGGACCTTGGCCTCAATCGTCCTATTGAGAGAGGTCGACCGGAATGCCACAGCACAATCATCCGGCGACAGGTACGAGAAGGCCTCTATGTTTGCTTTGACCTTCGCAGTCAAAGATCCTGTACCCCCCGTCTCAGGAGTCCTCAGGGCCCTGTAAGAAAAAGATAGGAGAGCACACCACTCGTCTACCCCATCAACGGCAATGCACCTCTCGATAATGCCGCACAATTTACTAGCTGCAGCACTCCTCGCCCCCCTCGGAATGTGCCGAAGAACCCGAACTGACCCCTTTAATGAGGCAAGTTGTTCCAGGTTGCAACTGTGACCCTGAACGCTTGCTGCCGGTTGGGCGGCATCAAAATGCACAGTGCCACCGCCGACGGGCAGCGACGCAGAAGGACGGGAAACATCTTTGTGCATTCGTGTTATGTGCGATTTAAGGCCTCGCGATGTAAATTCTCGCGCCGAGTCCCGACAATAAGGGCACGTCGACTCCGACAGGGAACTCATTGTGCACAATAATTGCTAGTAACTAATCTATGATAAACCTAAATACGACAAAACAACAACGAAATTCCTTTAGTAAAAGCACATCAAACAGATTCAAATGTATATGTAGTAAGTACAATTTTACTGACACATTATGAACGCCTCTGGAATTAAAGATGATAGCAATAACAATAATCACTCACAACTCTATAAATACTTATAATTATTAAAATTTTTGCTTATATCTAGAAATGCGAGATATGTTGCCATTGGTCATAATCTTTACCTAACAACCCGGATTAAATATTCAGTTATGTACCATCAACCAGCAATAGTCCATATACCCTAGTGGATGCTGTCGCTGGAGTGCGTCCCCTCGGACACGGGCAGAAACGTCATCTCGGTGTACCGTTGTAATTTTATGAAATGGTCGAGACTGCCTCTATACTGCCCCCCTATTCTATAACTTGTTATAAGCTCACCTCAACGCTCACCCACAAATATATCTTGACACCGCAATGCGTAGTAACTAAGCTTAGGTAAAGGTCTAGTTTCGTGACGGGTGACCGGCGGAGTGAACCGCATTAGCGCGTAACGAATAACAGCCCTGGACCCGTTGGCCATGTGGTAGGTACTTGATAGGTACTTCAGCTCCACGCTCACCTCCCAAAGGTTCGGGACCGCATTACCCCGTAAAAATGCAAGACATTAATCTTTATTGCACAAAATAAAAACTTATAGACATAGTATAGTACGGCTCTTCCCAGGTGAATTTTTCGGTTCGAGCCCTTATCTTTCTAACAAAGGCCATTGTATCTATTGTCGCATAGCCGCTAGCTACCGGTAAGCACGCGCCAAAACAACATACATATTGAAAAACAAACAAATAGACCGCCCCGAAGCAATACAATCGTCCTACACTACCAAAAAGTAATATCTAGAATATCAGTGACATTCAATTTGAACCTTAATACTATGACGATACCGTTTGTTTTTCAATATTCATGTTGTTGTGGCGCGTGCTTACCACTAGCTACCGGTAAGCACGCGCTATGCGATAAAAGAGACAATGGCCTTTGTTTGAGAGATAAGGGCTCGAAGCGAAAAGTTCACCTGCGAAGAGCCGTACTATACCAACAAAGGTTTCTTCAACTTTATGATGACTAGGATTTTGGTAAGGTATCTTAACAAAACAATAACCCCATAAAGAAATTACTAACGAGAAATAAAAGGAAGATTTGAAGTATTCTCTTTAACAGAAGCGACTTTGTTACTTTGTCTGCCTCACATATTACACGATAACATACACATCAGTTAGCAAAACAAGGTATGGATGAAACGGCTTGCCGTTTCACTACTAATATAATACGTTGTGTGGCAGGACTACTACAATACAGCCTACCGATTGGCTATAAATAATTCAGGATACCTCTTGTTGTGGCCCGACCAATGAGTTCTCAGCGATTCAAGGTGGTGATTCAGACCAGTATTCTATTGACTTCGTCTACTTATAAACACTTATCTGCTTCCCTTGCAAAATTACATTAAACAATATTTTTTATATACTTAAGGTAAGTAAACACCCGACGGTAAAATGTACAACAAAGTTTTAACAGACTTGAATTTAGTACTCCATCAAGCCACGAGAACGTTTCCACATTTCTTTTCCAATTTACCACATGAGCTGATTTCCGAGAGCATATGCGTTGATTATTAGAGAAAAAAACCCAATCGCTGTATGTGGGTTGATAATATATGAAGGACTTCCGTCGATTCTTCGTCGAAACTTATCAGAATCTGTGCCGTACTTTTGTACTTTTAAGTATATAATTGAGGAATTCCATAAGTCATCTGTGGTGCTCAACATCAATATTCCACTCCGCCAAATTTATGATTTCCGGGTGTCAATACAAGAGTTAGGTATAATAGAATATACCACAATCACTACACGCGTCCTTAATATAACTGAGGAGTTCCCTCAATTCCTCATGGATCCTATCATCCAACAGAATTTTTGAAAAAAGTGTGAACCACGTGGAAGCATACACTTACAAACAAAAAAAATACGAATCGGCTCATCAATGACGGAGTTCTGAGGTAACAAAAATAAAAAAATAAAAACACAAAAAGAAATACATCCGAATTGAGAACCTCCTCCTTTCTTTTGAATCAGGTTAAAAAAACTTTGGAAAGAAAAATCGTCATAATGTTATGTACTTTGTATTCATATTTCATTGCATAATACGGCCGCTGATACAATTTTGATTATGCCCGAGTGTTCAGGTATTACGCAAGCCCGAAGCCCAAGGCTGTTCGTCGTCGATGACTTTATGCTAACAGAATGAATACTTTTCAACCAAATAAGTATTAAAAAAAAACGATTTATTCATTAACTTAATAACTATTACAAAATTCAGGTTGGCCTTTCCTTTTTAGAGACACCGCTCTTCCTTATTGGTTTGCTAATGCTAATAACAGACATTGGTTAAAATAAACAAGACTTAAGTTAATTTAGATATACATCTTTAAGTAAAAACTTACGTTACTTTGCGTATAATATATATAATAAGTTATACAAAAATTACAACTAAATTACAAATAAATTACACTAAATGTGATAAAACCACTTCTTATTACCCATGGTACTAGGTAGAGTAGGTAGGAATATAAGGGCCTATACAGATTGTGTTTTTTTCACGCGCCGTCGACGCGCGTTCTTCTACTATCATCTGCTTGGTAGTAGGGGAACGCGCGTCGCCGGCAAAAACGTCTGAATATACCCTAACTTACAATATACTACCAAACTATGTATTCATAAGAGTAGAAGATTATAAACATTAGTGATTTTAATAGCCTAAGCCTCAAAAAGTAAATAACCATAACTATTTAAGCCTGAAAATGTTTGACGATCAAAAACTAGAAATTTAAGGTTGCACAATTAGTTTCAGCTTCATAAGAACGAATGCGAAGTAAGGACCGGTGCCAAAGTCACACACTAGCTTTACGAGTCGCTTCTTCTTTGGACCACGTTAAAAGGCATCGAGCTGAATCATATGCGTATACGAAGCAGTCCAAACTGTAATTTGATGCGAGATTGTAGGCGTTTTATTAGCTACTTGTTTTCCAAAGCAATACCAATAAATTATTTTGTTTACCTATGTTCGGAAGTCTTTGTATTGCAATATTGGTTATTATATATTCGTTGGTCTTGTGTTGACCTGGTGACTCAAGATTACTAAGAAACATTTAGTGCATAGTTTTTCTAAGGGATACAGTATCTTCTTACAATTAGTGTTGTCGTATGCATGTTTACCACCGTCAATGTATAAAAAAAGTATCATCATCATCATCATATCAGCTGAAAGACATCCACTGCTGGAAGTAGGCCAACGTAGTACAACCATTTTACCGCTTTTACGTGGCTTGAGCAAGTAACTAATGGCTGAAATTCATTCAATTTGTCGCCTATCGCACCGCCATGAGAGAAATAATCGAGTTGCTCGGAGAGCTCTCGCACTCAAGTGAGTGCTTAGTGCTAAATTAAATTATAGGTAACACATACTTGGGAGCACTTAGGTAAAATTAAGGGCTGACCTACAACGTAGTATTACGGAGATGACCGAACACGACTACGTTAAGAGGGCCACTTCCTCATTAGGCGGGGCGGAATGCGTTTTATGTACGATGTTTTGTACTTTGCCGAATGCTTACTGTACTGATGTTGCCTAGATTTCGGTACTCGTTGGTATATTGCGCGAAAGCGGGGCGGTACGGATGCAGTTCTGCATAAACTTCTACCCATCCCACTTCAATCAGGAAACATTCGTTGATGAGCATTTTTAGAAAGTTTGTACATAATTACCATGTTTTTTAATAATTTTATATGGACTTTATTTGTTTTTGGTGATTGAGGCTTTCTTATCCTTATACTTTCTAAATTACCCATAAAGAATCGCAAACCAAGGTCGTCAAAACGATATAAAAAAAAGGAACTATTAAGTTAACTTAATTGTGTGCTACCTAAGTAAACTTTTCTAGATAATGCTCTGAAATGTAGCCGCGAAGTAAAGAATCTGTACTTTTTGGGCACTGCTTGCTTATTGATACCGAAACTATAAAAAAACGTGAGAGGCCGATGAGAAAAGCATGGTAATGAACTACCCATTTGCGAAAGCAATAGGTTCATCAGGAAAAAATACTTTCTTGGTATGCCATAACTCAAGTGCACGTTAATCAAGCAAACTTCAAATAGTTATCTTAATTTGGCAATATATACCTCTTCTAATATTTAATATTATCACGAATTCATAAGATACGAAAGCTTTGTTTGTTTCCTTATCTCATTTCATTTATATCTCATCGTGCGCCTAATACGACATGACGACGACGTAACGGAGCCACACTGTTTCGTCGCCTAAATAATAATTAGTGTTTTAATATAATGTTGTTTGTATGTTAGTCTGTAAGGTATTTGTAACTCCATAGTTAGGCAACTAAGGCCCACGCCTTAGTTGCCTGAAATAAATGTTTTATTATATTATTATTATTATTTTAGTATTTATTTGTATTTCTCTCCAAGTGGAGGGTATTTTACTTCCATACCCGCGGGCTTTTGGCCAAACGAGTATATAAGGTAGGTATGCTACCTAAGGACTACCTACTTATTATAAATAAAATAAATAAATAAATATACGGGGACAATCTTACACAAATCGACCTAGTCCCGTAAGCTCAGTAAGGCTTGTGTTATGGGTACTAGACCATAGACCATTATTACTTATTGTTGTTCTAATGCTAAAAAATTGCGTACTATTCTGCATGTGTTCATAATTACAGCTTTTTGTAGGAGGGTGTATGTAAGTGGATGGACACCCAGGGTTTTGAGGCTCGTGTGGAGGCTGCGTGGAATAACACCTGTAGATGAAATTACAATTGGAATGGTCTTCACCGTATTTACTAGCCATTGGTTTTTTATTATTATTAATACGCCCTCCACAGCTGGGCTTTTATTCGCTAAACGCTAATACGGCTCACCCCTCCTGTCACCCGTCACGAAACTAAACCTCTAACGATGCTAAGTGACTACGCTTCGCGTTACAGAATAGGGGGGCTGAGCACAGACCTTGAATTAGGAGAGGCCTCCACTTGTGGCATATAATATAGTAAGACTTTTTTTTATTTGCCGATAAGATACTTGTTTAACGGTGCCGTAAATAAAATATTAAATCATACGATCACTACCAAATTATTATAAGGCTAAGTTCAGATGAACGCGCGGCGACGCGCGGTTGGCTCGGCACCCGGATTAAGATTGTAACAAATCAATGTTGCTGTGTACATGAGCGCGCGTTCACGGGCACGCGCGGTGACGCGCGGTCATGTACACAACAACATTGATTTGTTACAATCTTAAACCGCGCGCCGAGCCAACCGCGCGTGGTCATCTGAACTTAGCCTAATAATAATTTGGTAGTGATCGTATGATTTAATATTTTATTTGTAGATTTGTCCCTCTTGGCCGCATGAATACGGCAGCATGTTTTGCATCAGAAACTACCCTGTGTATGGCCGTCTTTAGCTAATTTCACAGTTAAAGCTACGACTAGCCGTCCTAAATTGATCATAATTACCCCGCCTTGCAGCGTACTCAGAATTACTTTGTCGTGGTATCGCCCCTATATTAAAAAACCCGCCAAAGTAAAAAAAACTAATCATCTGACGAAGCATTCAAACACCAACTAAGAATCTTTTTATTGGAAAATAGTTTTTACTGTGTTAATGACTTTATGAAAATAAAATATGTTTGACATTTTATAATAATATTGATTTGTATTTGTATTAATTGTATTTCAATGTAAAGTAAATTGTTATGCAAAAAAAAATGACGTTCTTTTTTGGGATGCCTTATTTTAGTAAAAATTAACATGTATATTGACATTGTATTATGTAATTTTTAATTTAAATATTTATTCAACTTTTCATTTGTATGTGACGATCATAATATCAAGTCCTGTAAATTGACCAAGAGTAATTTATATTGTATTTTTATATTATGAAATAAAGCAATCTAATTTAATCTATTTTAGCACAAACTGATTAAAAATAACGGCAACTTTTCCCATAAGTGGTCTAAATCGAATAGTAAAATAAAGTAAATATTTATTTGTGGTACACAGGTTACATAATAGATGACAGTAGAATAAAAAATACGGTACGCTGTGACCTACCTAAAAGGTGTACAAATGTTGAGCCTTACAAGAACTAAAATCCTACAACTAATTCTAATTTTTATGAGATTCACTTAAACTAATATTCACATATTTAGAAAACTTTTATCTAAAAAAAACCTCATCTCTCACTCTCTCTAAAAGTTTTAATATTAATTTGTTTTTAAAAATTGACAAATTTAATTCCTTTAGGCTTTCCGGTAAGAAATTATATATTTTGGAAGCCATGCCTAGTATACTCCTTCTCAGCAAAACTGCTTTGCCACTCACGTTTTGTATTGCATGTTTGTAACGGACGTTTCTCGAATTCATGTTAAGCCTTAAGGGAAACAGTGAGGAGTTTGATTTGACAAATACTGCGATCTCGTAAATATATAGACAGGTTAGTGTGAGGACCCTGAGTTCTTTAAAATGGGGTTTGCAATTTTCTGTTCGTTTGAGGCCACATACGGCTCGAATGGATTTTTTCTGTGACCTGACACCTGCAACTTATTGGTGGAATTACCCCACAATATAATTCCGTATCTTAAGATCGAATCGATGTAACCATGTTATGCAAGTAAAGCTGTTTTAAGGTCTGATATTTTCGAGATTTTATTGAGAACAAATACGAAACTGTTTACGCGCTTACATAATGAATCAGTGTGTGGTTTCCAGTTTGTGTGTATATCTATGTTTATACCTAAAAAATTGGTTACGCTTATATTTTCAACGCTTTGATTATTATAATTAATGTTAAGACTTCTGGTGTTTGATTTTGGTTGATGAAACTGCAAGTACAATATGAATTATGAATCAAGGACAAAATGAGTAGGTTACCGGGAATAAAAATAATGAACTACACACACTATAGTAGCAAATCCATAAGGCGTATGTACCTATGCCTTGTTGACTATGTAAATTTTCAATGTAGTAGGTACGAGTTGGAAGACTTTGGGAACAGAACGCGTACTTAGGTACCTACCTCATTACCCTTGTACTTAACCATGTCCTTATACTTAACTACCTATTCATTTTTACAACGTTGTTATTACAAATGAATGACTTCAAATATGGCTTCTTTTTTTTATTTGTTACCACTTTTTATGGAATATATTTATATTTGTGATAATTAAGGTCCTGTTATTCTTAATTTTAAACAAAGTATTTGAAATTATCAAATAAATTGGAAACAAGACAGGGAGGTATAAATACATGACATGACATTCTATATTCAGTGAATTCCTCAATGTTCGTCGTTACCTCATATGTGGATCTTATTCATAAGATTCATGTGTCTCAGCTATGAGTCAAAGCCGAAGGCTCATCAACGCAGGCTCTGCATAATGAAGCCAATTCATCAGTTCTGTTGTCGACGCTTCGTTAGCACCCGAGACTGCCGGCGATGTTTAGTCGAAGGCATAAAGAAGCAACGGAGATGCTTCTACCTAGACATCAAGGTTTCATTTTATTCCTTTCTTAATGAATTTAAAAAAATACAATGTTCATTATAGTTTTCTACTAACCTAGAGCAGTATAACAAAGCAGACCGGAAATATTAGTATATTAGGATAATCTGAAATTGTAACCTTGATATTAAATAAATTAATTTTGAGATTTCTCAGGCATTCTGTTATTTCGGCAATCTGGCTATCTCGGCATTATACTCTCTATGCTGCTAAATAAAATGTGCTTTGTCCCTTTCTTACGAACACAAATGTCAAACTGACAGATAAGGACAGACGAATTTTAACGCCATTTTAGTTCGAACAGGCTAATGAATACGGCCGTAATGAATGCGAATTAATCTTAAACAAACAATACGAAAATAATGGAATGCCTTGACCTATTTTACTTTATTCGGATCTTACACAGACTAATAATGTTCCTGAAAATTAAGGACGCTGGTGATTTTAGTCTTTTAAATAAATTTAAAAAATAATGCACCCGTTACTTACGCTAACTTTGTTCCAAAGTCCTTGACTCCCTAGAAGACGATATAATTTCTCATAGAAAACTTGTAATTTTTTATACTAAGATTAAAGGACTCTAGCAACAAAAACTAGTTTCTGTGTACGGCGAATTCTATTGTGTATACAAATTTTCAAGCTCCTCTAGCATGCCATTTCAACATGAGAATCCAACTACGTTTTCTCTCAGCCATTGGAGATGCAAATTAGATTCTAGAACTTTTATATAACCTAATCAAACTGGAAAATGTTGAACCAGCCTAACCTCATCATCTTCCTAGCGTTATTCCCCGTAATGCCCCTAAAGGAGCCCGGGGTCCGCTTTGACACCTAATCCCAAGATTTGGCAAAGGCACTAGTTTTACGAAATCGACTGCCATCTGACCTTCCAGAGGGAAATCTAGACCTTATTGTGATAAGACCGGTTTTCTCACGATGTTTTCCTTCACCGAAAAGCGAACGGTAAATATTCCGTACATACGTTCCGAAAAACTCATTGGCACGAGCCGGGATTCGAACCAACGACCGCCGCTTGACAGCCGCATGCCTGAACCACTAAGCTACCGTAGCTCTTATACTACTTTAACAGTATATACCTAACTATAACCAGCCAAACCTCAACCTACAAAAAATACTAATCTATGTTATAAGTAGGTACCACTGTGCCGCTCCTTTGTATTTCGTGACTATTAAGGAAGGCAAATAGTTATACCTACCTACCTACTGACGCGCGAATGTAAACCGTAAACATTATGCTTGACGTATTCAGCGCCATCATGTTGACAGGCGGTGAACCTAAAATATTTTAGTAAAATACAGAAGAGCGCCCATCGGGATCTTGATAGGTACCTACTGAGCTACATTAAGATTTTAGGAAGGTGTTTTCGTACATTACTGCGAACAGCACGCCTCTTAAAGTAGTTACAGGATTTTTGCAAGATATATTTTTTTATGTTGTAGGAGGCAAACGAGCAGACGGATCACCTGATGGTAAGCGATTACCGCCGCCCATGGACACCTGCAACACCAGAGTGTTGTGAGTGCGTTGCCGGCCTTTAAGGATGGAGCTCTGGGAACCTTACTCACCATCAGGAACACAACACTACAATATCTACGGAATTGGCAGCAGTGCTATTATGGCTGTGGTCTTCTGTAAGGCGGAGGTACTCCCCCAGTCGAGCTGCTCCAGATTCAAGCGTGATGACATTACGTGGGCCCTACCTCTCAAAAAAGATATGGTATTAAAATACAATTAAATTCCATGATATAACTAAATTAGTAATTTGTAGATTTATTGTTTAAACCTGTTTTCCTCCTACGCATAACAATATTTAAATGTTACCTTTTATGAATATGAATCAGGTTAATATCCCATTCGTAGGTACCTAAAAGTAATCATTCAAAGATATTCAACGACAATGTAGAAAAAGAGTTTAACAATGTTGTGTTGTGTATACGTTGCAGGGAAATGGTCAAAACAGAGATTTGATCAAATCTCTAAGGGATTTGATCAAATCACGCAGGATGTTAAAATGGCCAATTCATTTTATCATTTACCTAATACAAATCAGTAATTTGATCAAATCTCTGAATCTGTTTAGTGAAATGACGAAATCGGACAAAAAAGGCAACTCGTTTTTTCATTTCACTAGACTTGTTTAGTGATTTGATAAAATCCCTGAAACGCGTCAGTGAGTTGACGAAACTAACGCGATAAAGATTTTACCGCTCTTTTATAAAAAAATAACCACGAAGACGGTGGCAGGAGCAGAGCTCCCTCCACCATCTTCTAACCTATCCGCCATCCGAGTCTAAGTCCCAGAACCGTTTAAATTACTAATGATTTAGGAGCCAATATCTGCGAGTTAGTTTCGTCAATTCACTGACGCGTTTCAGGGATTTATCAAATCACTAAACAAATCTAGTGAAATGAAAAAACGAGTTGCCTTGTTTGTCCGATTTCGTCATTTCACTAAACAGATTCAGAGATTTGATCAAATTACTGATTTGTATTAGGTAAATGATAATATGAATTGGCATGTATTTAACGCGGCGACAAATTAATCTGATTTAGGGATTTATAAAAAATTAAAGGGGGTAGCAAAAATAATAAGTTGGCGACTAATTGCGGAGACTAGTATAAAGTAAAAAGTAGCAGCTAAGTAATCAATTTTCGGCTTTGTTTCAATATAAACTAGCATCGAGTTATTGTTTTGGCGACTGAGTTAACTAATTAAGCGGAAACATGACAGCGGATAAAAAGTTGAAAATGGCCTACTCTAATTGTTCAATGGAGATTGCATATAAAATAAATCAAGGTCATAAAAAAAAATACTTTGTGCGACACTTTAAGAGCTTTAATCAAAGTTGAAAATTGCATGTATAAATAATAATTTTGGCCCGTATAAATAATATTTAAACGCCATACTAAACATGCATTCGGATTCATCTTTGTTAATTTGCTGGTTTTTCCGCTCTTTTATAAAAAAAATAACCGCGAAGACGAAAGCGGGAGCAAAGCTCCCGCTTCCGTCTTCTAACCTATCCGCGGCTTATCGCCGTTTTCATTAAATTATGGTTTCGAAAACTAAAAAAATAACTCCCCATTACTTTTATATAGTACCCATTTTAATATTTAAGCTGCCAGCAAATCAAAGCCCACAATGCTTTTTTAGATGGAAACCTGTAGTTGCCACTAATATAAAGTTTGTTATCCTTCTGCTAATATTAGTCACCAGGTCATTATTTATAGTACCTCGCCTATGATTTCAGTAATCTTGTTTATTATTTCTGCTACCTTAAAGTAGCTGCCATTATTCGAATTTTAAAATATCCTTAGTTTACAGCTCATTTAATATAAATGATTGCCAAAATATTTAATCGCTGAAAAGTTATTATTTTAGTTGCAAATAGTTTGCTGCTCTTTAATTTTTCTGTCGCCGCGAAAATAATAAGCCATAATTATGAATTGGCCATTTTAACATCCTGCGTGATTTGATCAAATCCCTTAGAGATTTGATCAAATCTCTGTTTTGGCCATTTCACTGCGACATATACACCCTTCATTTGTTCAGTATCGCTTCAATAAATAAAAAAACATAGTTAAGAAAAATTGTGTAGATTAATCAATTTTATTATTATTATTTTCTCATTTTGCTTTTACATGTAATCCAGTGAACAACATGCGATACGATACATAAATAAATAACTGAGAAGCTGCCACGCTATAACAATATCACGGAACAAGTACTTACGGTAATTACTTGTAATATCAAGGTTCCTAATTAAGGAGTGAACGAAGGAGACAATAGCCACCGAGTGCAATAAAGAATAATTATTTCGCCGGGAGCGGGAAAAATAACAATTTGTCATTGTTCTGCTACATCCACTCTGGGTGAAGCATTCTTATTATTTTTTAGACGTGTAATGGGCCCTGGGGTATTTTGTATCCAGAATTATTTTTTATTTTTATTTTCAAGTACCTTTACGATAGGGCGCGGTTGTGTTGGAAGTAGGTACATACTTATACACGTTTTATAATAATTTGTGAAGGTGTTATGTCACTGTGGCAGCTTAAATAATCTTAATAAATGCTGAATTGGTGAGTAAAAAACGTATGTACCTAACTACAAAATATACTTCATTTACTTAAAGCGAGACGCAAGGTGACGGTAAATGAGTTTGGCACGTTTACGTGAAAGTACGAATTTGCGAACACATTAAAAAATTGGTATAGCTGACTACAAAGAGAAAAATTCGGCCAAAGTTACAAAATGTATACTCACACGGCTTTATTGCCATTAAGGTCGTGTACCAATACATATTTTTGTAACTTTGGCTGTATCGATCACTTTGTAGTTGAGTGTACTATAAAACTGTATAATATAATTTATTTGTTACGATTGTGAGGAATACAATGAAGTTAAAAATAATAACCCTCGGACACAACTTTGCGTAAGTACCAACATTTCTTAAAGTAGGCATATAAATAAAAAGTCTCATTGTCATAGGCCTGTTGCGTACAATGCGATGAAAAATGATGATTTATTATAAAGTTCGCGGAACCCGGGAGGCTAATGGCGGTGCCCGAGTTATTAATGGTTGTTGTACTATGTGACGGTAGCATTCACTACAATAATAAAGACTAAATTTGTGCCATTCGTTATTAGACCTTGGCAATTAAATGGACTTGGCTGCCTAATTGAACTAAAAAAATCATATTCGAAATAAGTACAATCTGTAAACAGAAATCTC
Source organism: Epinotia demarniana (assembly GCA_945867215.1). Lineage (NCBI taxonomy): Eukaryota > Metazoa > Arthropoda > Insecta > Lepidoptera > Tortricidae > Epinotia > Epinotia demarniana. Next base: position 13,762,939 of record OX244265.1, read on the forward strand.
AATAAAAGTCTTAAAATAGTATTGTTACTATTTTACTACGCATTTCGCGCAACCTTTAATTTCGGTTCAAGCCACCAACAAAAAGTTAAAAAAGCGGCAATCAAAATCATCAATTATAATCTGAAAATAATAGCTAAACCGATGATTGATGAGGGCGTTTTTATTGTTGTTCCGAACACAAAAGTCATGGTATCGACATATTTCACGAAAAACTGGTAGGTATTTGACCTGATAAGCATCACTATTATATTAGATTCGCTTAGAGTCGCTTGTTACATACATTCCTAGCCTCCACTAGCCACACAGCCTATAGTTTCATTAATTGTCTTTTAGGAGCCCGATTCCAGTTCAAAAATATAATTCCCAGACATGTCAAACTGTTAGTATATATTGTCACTATTTGTTTATCTTTATAAATCAGAATAACAGGAAAATAACACATTAGCGAAAGAAATACAAATAAAATGCTATATTTTGGGAATAATAATAATAATAATATATTCTTTATTGCACCACAGCATAAGAAAAACATGTTACAAGAGTACATAAATTTAAATAGAGGTAACAACAGCAACAACAACAGCAGCAACAATCCCTGTTAATTAAGATAAACGGAACACGGTTGTACGTTTGATGCCATAATAGTACATTGTGATACAAGTTGGGTACCTATATTGATAATTATGTCAGAGGTGGAATTGTTCACTCGAGCCGCAGGTGAACGTGATAAGAGAGCCCAGGAATCCCAGGATGTAATTATCAAAGTTCACGCGTTTCATAAGACGTTTTTCAACACATTTGCGAGGGAAAAATCATTTACATATAATGAAAATGTTAAGTATATGCTCCTCAGTTATTTCAGTTAGTAATTGATTTGCAACAGGTTTTTACTCACTTTTTACAAGAATTTACAGTGGCGTCAAAGTTTTCAACTATAACCAAACACGCAACAACAATATGTTAAAATATATTTGGCGCATATATATATAATTATAAAGGCGCGCAACTTTTTTCATGAAGTTCGCGAAGTACGCGCGCAGGTGTAAAGCGAGACTAAGATGAAATCTCTAAACAGCCAACTCAAAATAATAATAAATCACATCACATCACATCATCAGCCTATATACGTCCCACTGCTGGACACAGGCCTCCTCTCATGTATGAGAGGGAACGGGCAGTAGTCCCCACGCTGGCCCAGTGCGGATTGGGGACTTCACATACACCTTTGAATTTCTTCGCAGATGTATGCAGGTTTCCTCACGATGTTTTTCCTTCACCGAAAAGCTAAAGGTAAATATGAAATCATATTCCGTACATAAGTTCCGAAAAACTCATTGGTACGAGCCGGGATTCGAACCCACGACCGCCGTTTGACAGTCGCATGCCTGAACCACTGGGCTACCGTAGCTTTTAATATTAATAAATGTTATCTTCATTAATTTATGTAAAATGCTAGCAAATGAGAATAGTTATTCTAAATTAAACGTTTCTATGTCATATCCAAAAATAATAAGTCAATTAATTTACAAGTAGGATTTAATTTGTTTAGTCGAGTAAGAAACCATTTGCAGAAAATTAAAAAAAAAGCTGTACATTTTATACAACCCGCTTAATTTAGGAATGCACCGTGTACGGCAATACATCTTCCTGCAGGGTGCCAATGTATGTCGTAATGATATAAAACACGCGTGTTTAATACGCAGGATTATGAGCATAAAAGCGACGTAATAAGAGATACGTTACGAGCAAATGTGTTGAAAATAAAAATAATAGCTGTAGATCTTTCTTCATTCGGTGTTTCTTTTCTCGTCATGTATGCTAGTTTTCTGTGAGTTTGAGGGCCCTCGTCACATGAACATTCAAGGAGGGTAAAGGGCGCGTATGATTTTCTACCCAGCACACCCACGTCGCACTACTCGCATTTGACAATGTGTGAATGAATATGAATTATATTAAGGCAATTTTTATAAAGAGTAATTAGAGTTTGTATTTCATATTAGAGCGTAGTTATTAGTTATTAGTAGGGCTTCCAATCCCGGTATTCCGAGATCTCGGTATTCCAGGATCCCGCGCCTTTTTTCAGTCCCGCTCGTAGCGGGATTAAGAGCGCGGGATCCCGCGGGATTTGCGGGACTGCAAAAAGGCACATGCTAAACGTCTCGTCGTAGTTTGGCTGAAGACACTTTAGACATGTTATGTTTTCTTCGCAAACATTTTCAACAAAATATTGATGAAAGAAAATAATAAATTTTATATTTTAATAATTTGTCTTAAATTATAATTGAGTTCCTTACAGTTTGTTTAACATAGGTTAATTTTGATCTTAATAGAACTAATAGAAGTGCAATGTAATTTTTTTATGTTTAATATTTAATGTTCAAAAGGTAGACTCTAATAAAAGTTTAAATACGTTGATTATTTTGTTGTTTTATTTACCTTACAATTGATATCATTCATTTCTATGCAGGATCCCACAAATACCGGAATCCCGCGGGATCGAAAATGTGCAATCCCGCAGGTGCCGAGATCAAATATAGGCTGCGGGATTGGAAGCCCTAGTTATTAGCACGGAATACTGAAATTGTTCTACGGTTATTAGATACCTATAAGATATTTTATTGTCAGCTGTAAGGAATTCAAATTCAAACACAATCTTGTATTGTTTACTCAATAAATATGTCTAATATGTCTATGTCTATTGCAAGGAATAAAATTAGAGAACTGTATTGTAATTCATTCTAAGTGTGCTATCATAAAAAATAATTAAGATGATCGTGAGGAAATTATTAAAAAATATGTAATTTTATTATGTATTATTATATTGTATTATTTCATATATATTTTTTACTAATAAATAGTTTCCTGTGTTTTTTTCTTTTAATTTCTATTTTATTTACCTAACTGAACTTACCTTCATTCAGTTTAAACAATAAATATTGAAATATTCAAATGACAAAAAATCGTTGAAACCACCACCAGCGCCACCTAGACCAGCCCTGCCAGAATTACGCTGAATTGTGTTCATTTTGCGTCGAATATAAATATGTGTAGTATGTGTCCACAATTTGATGCAACAATGGTTGGCCCCGTACCGTTGACGGTAACTTCTGCTATGCACTGTTAAGATTATTCTAGGACTAAGGGAGTCCTGATGCGTATGTTGTATGAAAAATAGTACGGAACCCTCGGTGTTTGTCAGCCTTGCGCTTGACCGACTTTTGGTATTCCTACTGTTTATGGTATTCATACTGTTGCAGTACACCTATGTTTACTGAACAAAAATTCTGAATATTGCGTCGAAAATAAGTAGGGAGCAGTTTGGCCTAGCTTAGGTTTGATACAGGAATTTGTGAGTCAGTTTATATGAATAAACTTATACGAAGGTCGATCGGCTGGGTCTCTGAAGAATCTCGTAAGTTAAGTCAACTACGAGAAACAGTTGGTGAAAATAGAATACTTACAACGAAAACATCCCTCCGGCCACGTGGTCCTACCGCTTCGTCCTACTGATAGGACCACATGAACTTTTTTCCTGCTGGTCCGATTAACCGGACTACACGAAATTGTAATTCCACATGGTCTTACTGTTTGGAGTGATCGGACGACATGAACTTTATTTGTCCTCGTGGTCCGATCAATCGTAATTAGTTAATAAATATTAATACAAATGTATTTTTCTCCAAGAAAGGTCTTTGTTTGTTCCGGACGCTGCAGCTTAGCTTTCAGATTCTGTTTGACCACTTGAGTATGAGGTCGAGTTTCAACCATTGTATATTTTGTATAGGTACTGATTTTTATTTTCTTGATGATTTTTATTTATCATCTGAATTGGATACAGTCGGGTTAGAAGCGCTCGTGGTAGCCTGTGTAGCATTTAATGTAAATGCTCCAAAGCTCCCAAAGTCTGTACTAAATATTCCACTGAGCTACAAAAATCCGATTCGTTTTGTCACTCAATTTAATCATTTCTAGGACACTTTAGAAAATTGTCCGAATAAATCAAATAATCACACAAATCTCATATCTTAGGCACTGTCATGGAATTCAATATATAATCCATACATGTGCGTTGTCAAAAAGGGCACGAATAAAACACGCGATATTGTCACGCCCTTGTCATTAGAATCATTTTCTCATAAGTTTCTTAGTAGGTACAGTCAGCAGCAGAAGTAGCTACGCAGAATAACACGCTCAAAATTATCTAGACAGTGCTTATCCTCTTAACATTAGACTCGTGTGTATATAACTATGAGCACTCAACCCGGCTTAGCTACCTTTGCTGCTACCTGTATAATATAGTAAATGAAGATATCTTCAGAATACATAAGTAGATACATCTACTATTCATTGCGTAGTTCCAGAACTGAATACCTGTTGTAAAGAATGTCGGAAATGTATGGAAAATAGGGCGGTATCATTAAGGAGGCGTTCGCGCTCCATCCCATATAACATTCCAAGGGTAGGTGCTAGTTATTGAGGCTTTTCAATGAGCATCTTTTACTCGTAATACCCGGTTCGCGACATGTTTATTAAACGTCAGGCGGCTTGAGCTCCCCGATCATGACTAAAGCAAAGTTGAAAGTGAATTTTAATATTTATCGGGGATACTCTGCTTTAAGTAATGATGCATGCTTCATAATGATGAGCTACTAAAAACGCTTCAATTGTAAAGTAATATTATAATAATGAGTAACGTAACTCTTGATGGCTAACCGAGATAGGTACATACTAGACACAAAAGCCAGTGAATGTTTAAGTGATATCGATAACAGACTTGTAGGAAAGAAAGACTGGGCAAGAAGAATTTTTTATATATTTTTTGACTTTACTTTTGTTATTATTTAGATGGAAATTCGGAGTGAGTTCAATAATTTCAAACTAAGTTCCAATAACTTTTATTAACATTTCAAGTCCCGTTTTTAATTAAGCTTCCATTGCTATGCGGTTGCACCGCTTAAAGCGAATTGCTCGTACTTTCATTATGTTCAAATTAACAAGTTTAAATTAGGTACCAAAATTGTTATACAAAGGAATTTTCTACTAAATCATTTATTTATCGTATGGCAAGTCAGTATTTAGAACCGTGAGATCTTGGAAAAGACAGTACGGTTGCCAGTTCAAATGAATAATATTTAAAGAAAAGATCTCAAAATAAACTCCGTTTTTCGTAATATTTAAATAGGTCAACATGAATTTGATTACGCTAATAAAATTAAATATGGCCGACAGAGGTGGTTCATATCAAAAACTTAAAGCTATTGGACCTAACAAGTGCCTGAATAAAAATTGGTGCTTTTGTCCATCGTGTCCACATTTAGGACAATGCTCGAGCACTCTGCCCCACTAGCACTAATAGCAAGCATGGCATTGGCAATATACAAGTACAAGGTAGTTATTAAATTAGGATAAGTGTATAAGCCTTAGTAACCCGAGCCTACATCTGAAGTATCATCCATGAAGAATCTTATCAGTTTAGTTTTTACTGTTTGTATGCTATCACAAAATATGTCTACATCTAAGTTAACTACAACCTTGTTTAACTCATGCCTGCCCTACACAAAAAACTGTTCTTTATATATTAAGTTACCTTTGTTTTGCCAAAAAAAAATTACAAAGTAACACTTGACAATCAATTGTTCGCATAATTTCATTTGCCAAATTAGTGGCAAATAAACTCTTCACAAATAATTATAACACAAGTTAACGTTTAAACAATGACTCGCTTACCAAGTGGTATTTTGACCAAATTTCATGTAAGTCAAATGTTTAAGTTGGTAAAACATATTTAATAATACATAATAACACCAAATATATTAAGGCAAAGGACTTGTGTCATGAGTTTTCAAGCAAGTAACCAAGCATGATTTTTCAAGGCGCATATAAAAACGCTTTGCAAATTGTACTTAAATAAAATGTAAGAATTAGGCAGTAAATAGTGTTCGGTTCTGGCGCTTCGCCAGCCGCTGCCGCGGCACGCTCGCTTCGCTCACTCAGCTCGCTCGCTGTTGGGTCGCGGTTCAATATAAGGCTAAATTCAGATGAACGCGCGGCGACGTGCGGTTGGCTCGCCACACGGTTTAATATTGTAACAAATCAATGTTGTTGTGTACATGACCGCGCGTTCACGGGCACGCGCGGTGACGCGCGGTCATGTAGGTACACAACAACATTGATTTGTTACATCTTAAACCGTGCGCCGAGCCAACTGCGAGACGCCGCGCGGTCATCTGAACTTAGCCTAACACTCCTCCTCGATTCGCTCGTCGTCGTACCTACACCGACCTGCCTTAGAGTCTGCCAAACATTAGAAGATATTAACATAATATCATATGGAAGTATGCATTAGACGGCATCGTTACGCACCCGCCTGAATTTTATTTTCCGTGGTAATGTCTTTTTTTTTTTTCATAACAATTCATTTGACTACGAGTAAATGTTTATTGACTAAAGATTTTCTGCAGTAACAAAGTATTAGTAAAAGACCAAATGACTGAAGGTTATTTTCCGTAGGTAGTAATATTATCCACTCACATGAGTTCGGATTTTAAAAAAGGTAGCCTAAACTGCTTCTAATTTTTCATTATCAAAGCAGCCCATACTTCGATTAGAACCCACAGTTGCCACCATCCATTTAGGGGTCTGCGAAATTGGCAACTGTGGTTGCCACAAGCAAAAAGGAGTGAAAATTTGGCCAAATGAAAATGTGCCTACTAAAAATATTCCAAAGATAGCATTACCAAACACTATGGTTGCCAAAGTTTGTTTGGGTAGTGAAATTTAACCAAAAGAACTTTAGCAAAACGGCAGGATCCCATGAAACATGCTTACTAGGACGAAAATGGTGGAAATTTCTTATTACAGGGAGAATTACAAGACATTTCTCCAAGTAAATTATTTAATGGTTTTATAAGCCCGTTTTCACGCGACTCAAGCAGCAAGTTCATCTAAATTCATATACTCTCGTTTGCGCCAAACAAGCTCGCAAGTAAATATATAGCGAGTAACAAAATTTATCCGGAACCTTTGATGTCGCCGCTGTCAATGAGCATGTCTGGAGAAATTTGCAAGTGGCTCCGAACTTGAAATGGGACGAAATGAGCTATATAAAGTTACAAATTTCACGTTTGAGCTGATGATTTTTCATATAAATTGGTTTGCTTGCGCCCGTTCGTACTTCAGTGGTTCGCGTTTATTTTTCGTACTTAATTTATTCCCCGGTATTTTGTCTTTTGAGGGTTAAATATTTTATTAGGAGAACAATATTTCTTTGCTATTCCGCTAAAAAACGTGCTGGTCTATTAGTGAAGATAAGATGCAACTATTTGCGTAAAAACATGCAAAAAATGCATGCAATGCATGTTTTTACGCAAATAGTTGCATCTTATCTTCACTAATATACCAGCACGTTTTTTAGCGGAATAGCAAAGAAATATTGTTCTCCTAATATATCATGGACTTCCGCAAAGTAACGCCTGATTCAATAAATTAGTTAAATATTTTGTCAGCCTGAAAATCTTGCCCTTTTTATATTATTATTTACTATGATTAAAAGCAACGCACTCCAGCCAAGTATAGGGTTGGAGTCAATCTATAAAATAAAATATTAGTAGTAGATGATTCATTCTCCTGTCCGCAGTGAGTCTGTAAGGAAACTTTTGATCATTTTCTTTCGTCCATGATTTAAACCCTTAGCCCGGCACTGATATATACATGTCTCATAAAAGGATGACTATAGGTATCCTTTTTGTTATTTATAAGTTGACACAAAGTACATTAATAAACTAGACGTATTGGTACAAAGTGATTTATTAAACGCACAGGTTTTCACGAGCCCCGAGCCTGGCAGACAAGGAGGTAGCAATACATTGGAGCGAGATGCGTGAACTTCCTACCCTAAATAAGATGCAAAATGCAATGAAGCGATTAACGTTTGCCACACCTTGCATTCCGATACGATATAAATATGTCATATGTATCAAAAATGGGGTGTGACCCGATCAAGGGCATGTTTGTAGCAAGTATATAATATGTAAGTGCGAATACATTATATTAGACCTAAAGGCGTCATGCTACCAGTGCTACTTATTAAATACTATTTCGTAGCTAAAGACGCTTTTAAAATAGATATCGGTCTATTGTAGGCTAGTTAGAGGTCGTGCACGTGAGGGATCCGATCAGGAGACGTGCCACTCTCTCAACAAGGATGTACAATTCTAAAAAAATACGTATTTACGTAAAAGGTTTTACCTCTAGGCATATACGACTAATAGTCGTTAATGGGTCACTACATTATTTAGACACCAGTTGCAGTTATATTTTAATATTTATTTTTGAGGCACTAAGAGGCATTATTAATTTATTAATTATAGATACGATTATTTATAAAATGTATGGCGAGTTAATCTAACACTTACATTTTGCAATCCAATTTGATGTAACGAACCGAAATGCGAAATAAAAATAACATTAACCTCCTTAACACCAACCACTGAACCTCACAAATTAGCGATTAAATGAACGTTGAAAAGGATAGCGACGTTGTAATTAATCTGTTAAGAACCAACGAACGGTGCTGTTACTGATTTGGTTTTGGTTTCGTGGTTTATTTTGGTAGCTTTTCTATATTCCTGATGGATTGGATTGTGAATTCCGTACTTTAAGGGATGGGAAACTCATTAGGAATTTAAAATAAACCGTTAATCGTTGATAGCAACGTCAACAGACGGTGAGTGAGTCTGGGAAATGGTTGGAAGTGAATTATATTTTTTTAAACCCGTTCATGTGTACAAACGTCTATCTATAGACACTCTATAGACGTCGAACGTAAAGCTAAATAGCTTAATTGATATATCTCAAGGTAAAGGGTAAGGCATGGGGCAGCCACATAAATTCGGCATTCTGGAAAATGGATTCGGAAATTCCGGACGTATTCTACACAAAATCTATGACTGTACACCAGCAGTAGGTAAGTTCCACTCGATATTTTTTCGATTCTTAATTCCCAATTGCCAGTCTGTGTTCGAATTTTTGAAATGTGTAGGTAGTTAGTTACTATAGTACTGTAACAAAAAATGTACCTGACATATTGTCTCGAACTTTAAAAAAAATATAGCACCATTTCATTGATTTTGAGAGTAAATGATGGTGGATGATTAAAACACTTTTAATTATTAAATGAGCGTTTATTAAGTTTGAATTTATCGTTTAAAATACAGAGCTGTCCGTTCGGTAGGAGTTGCATGAGAAGAGAAAAATGACAAATGGTGACCGAGTGACCGGAATGTAATTAAACAATTATCATTCGTATGGGTTTGTCCTTTCGGTAGGGGAGTTGGATGAGAAGAGAAAAATGACAAATGGTTACCGAGTGACCGGAATGTAATTAAACAATTATCATTCACATATGACCCATTCGACGTCACTCGTTCAAAAATAAAATAATGGTTTCGTTCAGAAAAGTAAAGGTGCTTGGTTTTAAGTGGGTTAAGTAGTGGATAATATTTAGGTAATACCCCATCCATCACAGCTGATATCTACGTTGCATCTTGAGTATGCGATTACTGTCACAAAGGCGATCTCGCGTGGCTATTATTGTTGTCCAATAGCCACCCTACGTGGCTCGACTGGGGATTGAGTTTCGAAAATGATATACGTTATAAAAAAAACCCAACAACTAACAATAGCTGGAAAGGTACCTGAATAGTGTTTTTAGGCGTAAGCACAGTATACAGATGTCGTCTGAATTCGATCATGAGTTCATGACAGCTATATTATGGTCGCCTAATACGACGAATAAAGTAATAACACGGAGTCTATTAGGTCACCGCATCCGCATGCGACTGTCACTTTAAGTTAACGGACGCTTATCGCCTGGGCACCGGATCAATACCGCCTCAGCCCGAGCGTTTAGTATTCTTTGTATGAAAGTTTGTACTGCTATGAACACTTTCCAGCTCCGTAACGACATCACCTCAGCGCTGCTGAAGCGATGCCATTCCATGATTGCATCAGGTTGACGACGGGTGGACGGCGGTGGATGAAGCGAGTCGTTCCAAGTTGGGTACCGGGGCATTAAGTGTCTTTTATAGCGGTCCAAGCAAGTAACATCAATCGACAGCAATCGTTGGCGACAGCGGCAATAAACCTGACCACCTGTCAGTTACGTAATCACCCCACCGCTCGTAACCATAAGCTCGTAGGTACGTAACTGATGTCCAACAAATTTCCCCCCGGCATCGTAACTTCGAGCAAGTATCCCATTCTGACGCTACTTCACAAATCATATACGTATATATAGTATAGTATAGTATAGTGTAGTGTATAGTATTATAGTCATATACGTAGCTTAGCAAGATGAGATACCCAACCCAGTAGCTCCGAGGTGTAAAATTAACTCTGTAGTACTCAATTATTACTTTGTTTCTTAATTGTTTCGGAGAGAAACCTAATTATACCGACTGGAATTCCGGTAGACTTTGTCACTCTCAATTATTACTTTGTATTTTTTGCCAATGGTGTGTGAATCAAATCGTGGTCACGCATTTTATTACTTGGTAAAAAGCTCATGGAGCATATGAAGATGAAATAATTCCATTCCAATGGAATCCCTTTAAACGGATTAACGGACTCTCATAACTTCGTTTCCCTCCAACGCTCACTGCATATTCCACCGCTTCTCGTTGCATATCGATCAATCTTGTGCACGCAAGTATTGGATGCGGCATGCATTTAGTATCCTGTATCATATGCCTAAGCCAGAGGTCTCAAACCTTGGCATATTGATTCGGAGTTGTTCGTTTTTCCTGGTAGATATGACAAATGTGTAGCTAAGGAATACCATACGAAATTTAATATTATATACACTCGCGTTTCCGTAGGTTTTTTATACCACGCTGTTGGTAAGAACCTGCGGCAGTATATTAAAATTTTATCTTCTTCTTACGCAGTCTCCTGGTATGATGGTTTGGTGTGTGTTGACTGATGAAATGTAGGTACTGGTACTGCGAAGTCTGCGTCAAAATATGAAGGCTTGTACCCGTAAACCATCGTAAAAATGAGTAGGGGACACGTATCTTGCAATGTTCATTTCAAAACCTTGTTTTATGATTATCTGAGCGTTTTCCCGGTTGCATCCTCGGCTAGGTGGTTCAGAGCCCGCGTCCCGCTAAAACCTCGACCCCTATTTTTATTAATTATCTCGTGCGGGCGAAGACGATAGCATATCGACCTAATATTAACCAGAGAGCAAGATAAAATTTTAGCGATGGCGACGGTAAGTTTTGATTCATTATTAAAAATGGGATTGCGTTTGACCTTCGTCTAACCTGACGAACAGTAAGACAAGGCCTAAGATGGCTCTAGCTCACACAGAAAATGCCTGTTCACTCACGCCATAAAGCTCTTGCTTGTTCAGTAGGCTGCAGTAGTCAATTAATATTAGATTAACGCCACGGGTTGCACACCTCTGGTTCTGATCGGTAGAACGCTCATGTACAATATCTTGTATCGCCTGCATATCAAACTGTCACTTAGCTATGTACCAACCTATACATCAAACGGGCTTTTATTGAACAATACGTACGAGACAGCCAGTTATCGGCGTTCGTACAATACTCAATTACTTGCTCGTAGACTTCCAATTCAATTACCTAAGATAACGATATTTTATGTAGCTGTGTACATTATGTTAGGTGTTGGCTTAGGTATCGAGTCGTTGGAAAAGTTAAGATGTAAATACATACGATTAGTAAAAGGAAACTTGGAAACCAAACCCAGATCAATGCGAGCCTAATATAGTGTGAAAACACACTTGGTATGGTTTTTTTTAGAACACGGGACTTAATTGCACATTATTAACTTATTTATTTACTTCACTGAGGTTTACCGATATTTCGGATGTGTCGCAACATGTGTTCACGGGACAACTGGCTTGTGCGGGTATCAATATCTTCTTGCTGCGCGGGTTTTCCGAACTACCCGCACTTGGTCCGTAACCACTTATACACTAGGGTTGTCACCCGGCCGACACTCAACACTAAAACCGTCCGGTGATAACTATAACGGACAGTGTTTCTCGACGCTGACATTTGCTTATGATCGGATTCCACGAAGATGAAATCTTAAAACTGTCATCCCGGTTGAAATTACGATGTTTTCTGGGATTCTGGGATGATTTCATTGGCTTCACGTATTTTTCTAGTACCTATAGAAATGACGTTTCGTGGACAGGACTTTCGGTTTATGGAACTCAAGCCACAGGTTTGGTCCTGACTCCAGCAAATGCTCGTCTGTCGCAAACTGGTATGTTTCTTGACCCTTTCTGTGATGGTTCGCTTGGTCTCGCCAATGTAGGAACTTCCACAACTGCCGTCAATCTTATAAATACCAGGCCCCTATTTCAGAAAATTGTCAATTGTCGCCCGACATTGACAATTCGCTTTAAATGGCTGCGTCGACAGGTTTAGTTGGATGCTGGACAGTTGCAAGACTGCAGGACACGTACCCCCTTAACGTAGGGCATAAAAGCTGGTTGCCCTGGTACATCAGGATGGTTTCCTCCAGGCTTTCGTCTGGGTTGCCGGAAGTCTAACTTTTGCCCATTCCACCTAAGGACCTTCTGAAGCTGCGACATATCGCTCTCTAACATACGACGTATCGCTTCCATAACTTCCGTATAGTAAAAATTGTTGAATGTGGATGACTTTATATGGAACTGACATTGGAATTTAAATTTTCTACTTTGGAAGGTAGAGTTGCTTTATGAATGGAATACTTCGATGCAATTCTGCAAACTCAAATAATCTCAAGTATTAAAGTACATCTCCTCTATGAAAGTGTTTGAACTCTTGGACTTCCATTACTTTGTTCATGGAGTTTTGAAAGGCGTTGATCTACCGATAAAAATCTTTTCTCGGCTTTATTTTTACCCGACAATATATATCTTAGGAAATCAATTACGTTAAAAATACTTCTTTATAAAATACATATGAACGCCTCTCCTACTTCAAGTCGTCTTTCACACTGTATTATACGTGATATAATTAGCTACTCTAGAACAATTCAAACAACTTACATTTCTAACAGCCAGCACCATACGAAACCATCAAAAAGTAGGTAATCTCCAACCTTTCTATGTTTCTCCATTTAATTAGCGTGATTGCTTATTGAGAGAGAGTTCAGGTAATTTACTAAAATTTCATTACTACTAGATAACTGTAATTCGGTATGGGTATATAAATCAATCACGCTGATAAAACAGAAAATAAAATCTTGAAAAAACATTTTTTTCTCGGGTAGGTAGCTAGGTAGCTCCCTTACACCTAAAGTGGGGGTGTAATTTTTTATCGTTAAACCCGTACGGCGGAAATTGGCCAATATTGATAAAAGTCGTGGACACGTCTTCTGTATACCTAAAACTGGTATGGATGTGTTCCTTGTTGTCTCCAGAGTACGAATCTACCGGTTTTAGTTAAGGCAGAGGGGGACGGACATGGCTGTGACGTCATAAAGATGGCGGCCGACGGTCATCGATTTTTGTTCAAATCTCGGATTCCATTTGTCTGATCGGTTCATATGAGGTGTCATTTGAAAGCATATTAAATGTTCTATCATTCATTTTTTGAGTTCTGTAACGTATATTCAACCGTTTGTAAAATAATTAAAAAATAGAACATTTTACCTTAGACGTTTTGCTTTCTTACCATCATAATTCGAGAAATACATACTTCGTGATAAATGTTATCATAAAAAATATCAAACATTTTATTAGCTTTCCAGTGATATGAAATTTGTGGTCATTAAAAAATAAACATGTCATTTATGGCTAGTTCCGTAACGCAAGTCCGCGGCAACCGGCATGCTGCGTATGATTGAAATACTATGAGAGTTCAATTTTGGTGTTCCCAAATGAAAGGTACTGTTGTTACTATTGGTGTTGCTGTGGTTGTTGTTGCCCTAGGGCATCCCCGTGGTGCTTAGGGCGGTGCATTAGCAATTATCGCGTGCTTTGAAACACCGTTCTGACTATATTAAGAAACAATAAGGTCTGATTTTCAGATATATGATTCTTGACTATATGATTTTTCATCTGATTTTATCGATACATGATTGCTTACAATTTCCTCTATAGAAAAAAAAACCAGAGTTTGGTCTGTATTTTCCTTTTTTATACTCAGCCTACTCAAACAATACATTATTTTACGACACAATCAAGTAATACTAGTATTTTATCTCATCTAAAATCTCACTTTATGAAATTTTAATAAAACTTCACCAAGTTAGGTATTTATCGAGTCTACAACAGCGATTCCCGAAGAGTGTTACATCTCTTTTTCTCGTGGGCGGAAAGCATCAGCGTCTCTCTGTCTAGGGGGCGTGTACGACTCAAATCAAGGCATCCCTTTAAGGCCTTCATAAGCTCTCGCCACGCCTTCCTGTGTGTTCCTGTAGTCGAATTAATAAATATTGTGTTTAAGGGGATGCCTTGATTTGTGTTATACACGCCCCCTAGACATATATATATGTCTCAATAAAAAGGCATTTTAAATTCATTACTTCTTTAAATGCAGGCCGCAAGCTTTCACCAAAATCCAGCCCGAGGACTAGGACCCAAACTGGCAACAAGGGCACTCTTGCCGTACCCCACGCCCGCGTATACTTCATTTCATTCGAGTGCAAGTTGCGGTTGAATTTGGAGACATTTGCACGTGTTGATTCGTTACATTACCTTTCTAGCAACAGCTATATGTAAACATGTTTTTTGTATATAATATTTGTAAAGATATTTTTATATATAGTTTGTCGACAGATATTTGTTGCGAACTATGGAGCTGTAGTTCAGCAGCTGCAAGTCGTTGCAGTTTTGCAGGCAACAAGTTCGAACAGACCAACACAGCCTGAAGGCGAGCGGTAAGGCTCGCGGGGCCCAAGGCCCGGAGCGTCAATCTAGAGCGTGCTCTTCACGCGAGTAATAAGGCCAAAGTCGCCGAAGGGTGAGTTCACGCGGACATTTTACTACTCCTAAGTGCATTACAAACAAACCTGAGGACCGAAGGACCGAAGTGTACCTTCAAAGCGGGCTGTCCACACAAGCCAGAGGGCCAAAGGCCCGAAGGGCGGGCCCACGTGAACACTTTACTACTCCTATGTGACCTACAAGTAAACCTGAGGGCCGAAGGCCCGAAGGAGGGCAGCATGGCACGCGAGGCGGCAGGCGGAGCTCTGCGTAGGACCAAAAGCCCGAATCGTTCCTTCAGAGTGGGCTCTCGACGCAAGCCAAAGGGCCAAAGGCCCAAATGGCGGGTCCACGTGGACTCTTTAGTACTTCTATGTGTCCTACAAGCAAACCTGAGTGCCGAAGGTCCGAAGAAGAGCAGCATGGCACGCGAGGTGGCAGGCCGAGCTCTGCGTAGGGTCGAAGGCCCGAGGCGTTCCTTCAGAGTGGGCTCTCCACGCTAGCCAGAGGGCCAAAGGCCTGAAAGGCGGGCCCACGCGGACACTTTGTTACTCTTAAGTGTCTTACAAGTGAATCTAAGGACCGAAGGCCCGAACCGTCCCTTCAGAGCGCGCTCTCCACGTGAGTCCGAGAGCCAAAGACCGGAAGGGACCCTTCAGAGTGCGCTCTCGAATACTCTACTCCTGAATGTGTTACAAGCGAAAATGAGGGCCGAAGGCATGCACGCGAGGAGGCAGGCCGAGCTCTGTGTAGGGCTGCAGGTCTGAAGCGTCACTTCAGAGCTCGCTCTCCACGCGAGCCTTCGCCGACAACTTGAGGGCCGAAGACCCGAAAGAGAAGGCAGGCCGAGCTCTGCGTATAGGGACGAAGGTCTGTAGCATCCCTTCAGGGCACACTCTTGGACACCATACCCGCCAAGTGTTTTACGAGCGAACCTGAGGGCCAAAGGCCCGTACGGCAAGCCAACGCGGCCACACACACTCTATCACATACAAGACTCAAACACTCACCAAGCGGACACACACTCGGTGCGTGCAACGTTTCAGTTACAAATCTCTCTGCCGCTTTTCCTATAGCTGTTTTTCACTTCTCTTTTGCGAGGAAATACATAACCAAAACAAGTCAGATTTGGAAAGTACAAGTCAAAGTACAACACAGGTAACCTCGGGCAAAAACTAGTCCTACTAATATTATAAATGCGAAAGTTTGGATGTTTTATGTTTAGATGTTTGTTACTCAACCACGCTTAAACGGCTAAACTGATTTGGATGTAATTTTGTACGAAGATAGTTTATATCCTGGATTAAAATATAGGTCAGTTTAATCCCGGGTCCACGCAGACCAAGTCGCGGGCGGAAGCTAGTTGTGTAATAAAGCTGCTTGCGTTCATTGATTTATTAATAATTTTCAACTTAATACTAGGAACTAGACTAATTTTACATCAACCGAGCGTAAATTGGTAATAACAATCTCACTTGTCAGCCAAAAGAAGACGTTAAATTGTGTGTGGAGGGTGAAAAAGTACGCTTCAATGCACTCGCCTCGCCTGCGGCTCGGGTTACAAAGTTCCTGAGGTGACCTTTATTTTACTCCTTTAGGTGCGTATCATGACCGTCTGAGTCGCATAATTACTCAGAAAACAAAAAAGAGTTTCTAAAGGCGCGATGTGACGCCAGCGATCGCTAGCAGAGACGAGCGTGGTGATAGTTAATTAGTGCGTTATTCACAAAATTTATTATTACTTGGTTATTTATTAGTGTTTACCAACAAAATCTATATTTTCTGGAAAGCTTATAAAATTATCTACCTTTTTTATAATAACTTTTATTACGCTAAAGTTATTATTTATTGAGTTACAAGCATGTTTTATCAGTAGTCGTTCAAACGCGCGGGGTAAAAAAATCATATTTTTTCTAAAAATTAAAAAACTGTTGACTGTACGTCATAGAGTTCTATAAATCATTTATACAACGTTTAATAAGCTTTCAAATGACACCTCACACGAAGCAATCAGTAAAATAGAACCCAAAATTTGTACAAAATTCGATGACCGTAGGCGGCCATCTTTGTGACGTCACAGCTATGTCCGTATCCCTCTCCCTTAACTAAAACTGGCAGATTCGTACCCTAGAGACAACAAGGAACACATCCATACCAGTTTTAGGTTTATAGAAGAGATGTCCACGAAAATCGTGAAGGAGACGACATTTTGCGATTTTGCCACCGTACTAACAGTGTGGCGTATTGTTAGATAGCTTGTTAAAAGAAATGATGGGTTTTTAAAACGTTTTTTCACATTAGTGATTCGGTTGCGAGATATTGGGCTTTAAAGCCCAAACTTTTGTTAGAGTCATGCGTCCCCCGCCCTCCCTGCCGGCTACTTAACCCTTCAGCTGTGTTCATCCCTCTGTGGGCTTCATATTTTTCCTGCAGGTCGGTGGAGCGCCCCTCGGAGGGGCGCAATGACTTTGCTTACTTTCTTAGAAATAAAACCGGCATTCATGTATCGATCTCGCTTTAATCCATTGAAGCGTATAGCCAATTTAATGAGACAGCTAGCAAACGAAAACTTCAATGGCCAATGGAGGAAAAAATCAATTTAGTCGTTAGTCTAAAATAGTCAGTGGCACGTTTGACACGGTCGGTGTTCGCGAGTGAAAATTAGTGGGTTTGGTGCTGAATTTTGATGCCACAAGGACTGTTTTTGTAGACATGTAAGTAATCTTTAGAATTACATAGAAACAAGTGTTATTTCAACGGGTTAGCTGTAATAAACCCGTGACTTACATGTCATACCTACTCATGGTCAAAATTTGGCAACACGTTTTTTAGCGCTTTTCTAAAATTTTAATATTACTATTAGCTATTAAAATTACCGTTACTTATCATACATTTGTTAAAAATGAACTTAAATGGATTAACAATGGCCCGAAAGTAAATAAATCGATTGAAATTGATAACGATCACAACAAACCCCTCAGAGGGGGACCTAACCGACCGGGAATTTCCCTCCGAGGGATGCTCACATGATACCTCGTGACGTCACTACGATCCGCACTCTATACTAATCATGACCTTGATTTATGCTGTTTTTAAATCATGTTTTGATGTGATTTTTGTTTAACTGATGGTTATATTATAGTTTAAACTAAAAGTATACTTAATGGGAATTTTAAGAAACCTAATTTGTTTGGTTCAAAACATATAGTTGCTGTGATAATTGCACTCGTTTGGAAGAGGTTATTTTGTATGAAAGTAGACATACTTTTTTCATTTTACTCTCAGATAAAACCTGCTGCACTTACAATAAAAAAAAGCTACGGTTACACCTAGTTGATGACCCAAATTTATTGTTCAGACATGAATTTGATTACATACATTATAAAACACTTCAGATATAAGCATGTAAATCGAAGCCCACACGAGCAACTTCTGAGTGTAGGCATTATTTTGGTAGAATATTTCAAATGGTCTAATGTAAAAAAAATACTCATGAGCCTGCCATTTTATGTTTTTCGAATAAGTATAACACAAATTTCTTCAAATTAAGCCCATTTAACACCCCAAAAAACTAATTGATTATATTTAAAATAACCAAAATACGTCGTAAACTTCGGTGAGGTGGTGTCGAGGTCAGCTAGATAGCCTTAATACGACTTTAATGTAGCGATGATATGTCGTTGCAGTTAGATAATTTAATTAATATTGAGTTTCATCCAAAATCCTGGCTGTGATTATGTAAAAAACTAAAGAAAATGTAATTTTACCAAATCACTTCACTCCACAAACCTTGTCAGTGGAGCGCCCCTCAGAGGGTGCCACAGACGAGGGTAAGCGGCCATGTTTTTTCGCCACAGCTGAAGGGTTAAAAGCTACCAAAGATAAAAAACCTTTTTTATACAAAAAAGCAGGCTTTTTGTATAACATTTACGCATTCTATTGAACCAATCAGTAAATCAAAAATTACAAAAGCATCAAATTAATTGTGATACTCACTACTAAAATTACGGTTCAAAGTATTTAAATAAACTACTTAGTTCTCCTGTTCGGTTAGTTACGTACACAATGTTGACACCACTCTTGCGATATTACCTTACTTTGACAAGATACTAGAAAGATATTAGCCGATTGGTTTATTATTTGGAGTGGCGTGAACACGTCCATGCGGGCCAAAAATGACTACCCACGACAGGCAGTTGCAACAGTAGCAGCGCATTGTGTATGTTATATCATATCGTTTTTTTTATATCGCTGAAAGACGTCCACTGCCGGACAGTATAGGCTCAATTCTCTAAAGAGTGCCTAGTGAAAGATGGAAAGGTTGTCGAGTGGCGACCACGTACCAGAAGACGCAGCGTGGGTTAGACCCCGGACAAGGTGGACTGATGACCTGGATATGGGCCGCGGGAGTCCGCTGGATGCGGGTGGCGCAGTATGAGAATCTGTTATCGGTCCGGTGGAACGTAATGCGATTGACTTTTATCGGGAAATTTAATTTCCGTGTAAAAAGGTCGTCCCCTTTACGCTGAAAAGATTTGCGCGATTTTGATACGGACACATAACATTGCTAATATACTTTCACCAGCTACATTATTTTTATGTTAACTGATTTAGAACAAATCCCAAGTAATCGTAAACGATGTTCGCTATACGATTGTTAAAGAAAGTTTGACAAGTTTCTATATGGAATGACAGCTGCCGGCGCCGTATTTACTGATCGATCTGTAATCGTAAGTTGGTGTAACCCGTCCTATTAAGTGCTTTTCTGAGTTTTTTTTTGATAAACTGTACCTACTAAAACGATAGGTACCATCATCAAGACAAAGTAAAAATTGCGCATGGAAAGCCTACTATTAAATGAGCATTCCTAATCGATATCTACCTCACAAACTCTATGTTTAAACATATTTGGAAACTCTTCGTCGTTCTAAGTTTAACGCATTGTACGGTCGGCGGAGAGATCTGAATGTCGCATTATGTATGGGAAAATTACAGCTGAGTTGTCCTAACATACGTTTGAAACGTTACACGTTAAGACATATTCAGAATTCGAAAAAAGTAAGAGTAAAAAGGGAGGCGAGCCAAAATCGCGAATAAACACTACCAAAATAGTTGTTTTTTTAATACTACGACGGTGACAAACAAGCGTACGGCCCGCCTGATGGTAAGCGGACACCGCAGCCTATACACACATGCAACTCGTTGCCGTCCCTTGATATGTTTGAGGATACGCTGTGTTGACAGCTGAAGCAACAAGTTCCCTCGCTCTCAACACAACGCATCCTCGGGAGCTCTGGCGACCTTGCTCACCTCCAGGAACACAACACTACTACAGAGCAAGTAGTAGTGTTATTATGGCTGTGGTCTTCTGCAAGGCGGAGGTACTACCCCTGTTGGGCTGCTCCAAATTCGAGCGGGATGACATTTCGCTGTGCCCTACCTCACCTACTGTGTACTTGTCAGTGATCTAAACTCGCTTTTAAGTTATTATTTATTAATAAGACACCAATTTTAATTTTTTCTAAATTAGAATATTAATAACCTGCCACTTTCCCTAAAACCCTTGAGACCAATCCATACTCGTATTTCACCCAAAAAAACATCATAATAACTTCTCTGGAGTGGGGCCTATAAGTAGTAATAATTGCGGTACGAAAATATTAAATAATGCTTAGTTATTAAAATAAATAACTCGGTAGGTAAAACGTAAGACGAAAAACGAAGGTCAATTTCAGGTTGAGGGTCACGTAAATTTTCAATTTCGCTCCAACTAGACCTTCCTAATAAATTTCTAATCTTCCCTTGGGCCTTTTTCAATAAACGCCCGATCGAACGGAAAATCGGTCAGATGTGAAATTATCTCATGAGGAGGTCGTGCGCAGTAGCGTGTAGAGCCTAGATTAGTGGAGATCCCTTTGCCTTGAGAGAACACCGTTTTAGGGCCATTTGTTTACCTTAGGCTTCATTTCGTGTATCCATACTTAATATTATAAATGCGAAAGTACATGTGTTTGTTTGTTTGTTTGTCCGTCTTTCACGGCAAAACTTAGCGACGAATTGACGTGATTTTTAAGTAGAGATAGTTGAAGGGATGGAGAGTGACATAGGATAGCTTTTATCCCCGAAATCATCCCCTAAGGGGGTGAAGTGGGGAGGGGGGGTAAAGGTTTGTATGCCGCACGCGGACAGAGTCGTGGGCAGAAGCTAGTATGTTATAAAGAGAAGGTGTCTGTGAGAATGTTGCTTTGTAAATTTATACGTTTGTATGCAATGGATAATCTCTGGAACCGCTTGTCCGATTTAAAAACTCTTTCACCTGCGTTTAGAATGGACTTTCTAGGTATGCTATATTGTAACCCGCGGATTTCCTTGCGTTCTTGCAACGCGCTTAATTATAAAATATTTTAACTGTATGTAGAATAGAGCTTCAGGATTTACATAGGCTATATATAATCCCGCAGCTTTGCTTGTGTTCTGTGTAATACCTAAACGCGGGCGGAGCCGTGCGGACAGCTAGTATATACGAACACCAGGTATGAATTCTCTAACGCTAACGCATTTCCATGAATGTGTGAGCCAGAACATTGAAATTGATTGGAATGAAGTGTAGTGCGAATCGGTCTTGATTGACTATAGGTACTCGTGTATACGAGTATAATACCGACCGATACGCATTACAAGGCTAAATACGATACTGTGCAAAGTGACTCAACAATCCCGCTTCGCGACTGCACGTTAGGTAGACCTAATCGTTATTTATTGAAATGTTACGCAATTGCCTCTCTGGTCCACTCTCTTATCTAATCTTATCTTATCTAGATGAGGGCCCTTTCGGATGCACTTCGACCCAGTGGGATCTTTTGTGCATTTGCCCTCTCCTTATGTCTACTCCCAACCTCGCTCCATCATTTCCACATAGCGGATGATGCAGCTCAGCGGAAGTACCTTGAATTCCTTTGGTTGCGGATAGCCGTTACCAAAGTAATTCATTCTTTGTCTGGCAAGGGCATGACATTAACACAGTAGGTAAGTGTTCCATAGTCTCATCCTCCTCGCCACACATTCTACAGTCTAAACTGTCCGATAGTCCCATCTTGGCCAAGAGATCCTTGACCCCGTAGTGACCTGTGAACATCCCAGATATGATTCTGAGCTGCTTTTTACTGGATTTCCAGAGTTTGTTCTCTCCCATTATCCAGCCCGAGTCCACTCCTTCTATGAAGAGCTTAGAGTGCCTTAAGCCCGCCCTCTGGTACACTAAAGGAAAGAGTTAACAAAACATATATCAGACAAGCGAGAGGCGCTGGCCCGACAAAAGAATGTGGTAGTAGAATAGAATAGAATAGAAAAACTTTATTAGCTTTATACTTTATAGTACCTAACAAGCTTTTCCCGTCACTCCTAGACGTGTGGGGTGATATTATAATTGCCTGCAAAATAATTTCTTACACAGAACCCTATTAGGGCGCCGCAAAAAGTAAAGTTATTAACACGTTTTATGTCTCCATTGGAACCCTGGCCGGTGGGGCGCGGGTAACGAGGCTTGAAGCTGTCAGTTCCTAGCGGATGGGAAAAACTGAGGGATACCTTTAGCTGGAATTGACATCAATGTCAGTTCAAGGGTGTTTTTTGGGATTGCTTCGATTTTATTTGCCTTTACGTATTTTTTTAATGTGTTATCATGAGTTCCTAAGTTTTTTACAATCTGATTTAAAATTTGTTAATTATTAGGTACAGCAATCCTGAAGTTATAGGTAATGGACCGGATTCTATAGTGGCCTCTAAACTTCCTAATTTTATTTAGGTGTCGCTAAAACACTAAACTTTGCTATTCTATGAGCAGCTGTCATAATCAAATGACAGCGCTAATTTGAAACTGACGTTTCTTATTTTTGGCGGTCTATTCAAGTTAGCTTAGCTGCCAAAATGCTATTCTAAACATGCCGTTTAGAAACTGCAATTTAAAAAAAAAACACTAGTTTTAGGCTATTTAATTAAGCCATGTGCACGTAGAATCGGGTCCATTTAAATTCTTAACTTGGTAATGACCGCACCGCTATGTGTGGGATTCTACCTTATACTTTTTTAATACCAGGTCGGCGGCAAACAAACATACGGTAAGCCTGATAGGTAGAAAGCGAACACCGCAGCCTATGGACGCTTGCAAATCCAGGAGTCATATTCGCGCTAAATCACTCACTAAACTTGCGTTCGATGACGTAATTTTCGAACGCACATTATGACAATTCAACCGTGATTTTCCCATACAAAAAGTGGCATTTAGATCAACCTGACGCGCGTATAATGCATTACGTGATCGACCTGCCGAAATGTTGAGATTTATACTTACTACTTATCTAACGTTCTCGTTACAAAATACCATTATTTATTTGGAAACAGGTTAGTAAATATATTTACATATATACAGATATAAAGTTGAATCAAACGGCGGTCCGAGAAGACCCGTGTCACCCGCACCTTGACGTAGGCACTGGCCGGTGCAGGTAAGTGCTTTGCTTATCAGTTTCTGCCAAGACAGCTAGGTATGTAATGGGATAGCATAAAGGTACTGTATAGGGTACGAGGATAGTTAAGGGTGAAAACAGCGCTGTAATTCAATTGCCGTAGTTCACTTACATTGTTACATTTCTTTCTGATACTTTTAATACCTGATATACCAGGCTCTTCGGATGATTCACAGAATTCCCAGTGTCCGGGATGAAGCTGGCAATCTCAGTTTAAATTATTGTATTTTCATTGCTTCAACGGATTCTTGCATTTAGTTGGTCGATTCATGTAGCTCTAGTTTTTGGTGACCTACCCCTATAGACAACCATTCCAGATATCCCGGTCCCTCGACTAAATAAAGTGTTCGTCACAGTCAAATATTTTGCCTATTAATTATTATAGTTCGATATTTTTTATGCCACAATTTAAAAAAAGGGTTACAAATTTAGAACATTGGTTTTTTATCAATCGTTACATTCGTCTTCATCATCATCATCCCATCAGCCGAAAGACGTCCACTGTTGGACATGGGCCTCCCCCAAATAGTGCCATAATTACCTTAGGCCTGCGCTGCGCCACCCGCATCCAACGGACTCCCGCGACCTTTACCAGGTAGGTCATCAGTCAGTCAACCTTGTGGAGGTCTACCCACGCTGTGCCTTCCGGTACGTGGTCACCAGTCGAGAAACTTTCCGCCCCAACGGTCATCCGTTCTACGTACAATGTGCCTCGCCCACTAGCTGCCACCAAAGAGTAAAGTAAGTATTAAGGAGAAGAGTGGCAACTCTGCCTTTTAACTAGCATGTATGAAAGGTGCTGCTGCCAGTGTCAAGGAAATGAACTAACGCAGTTTACTCGCATAGCTATAGCTATATATATAGAAGTATACATGTATAGATACCTGTGCGTGTGTATATCTAATATTTATGCAGATATACGTATGCAGACCTATGATATGTGTGTATAGATTACGTATGGCTATTTTAAGAACTGAACGCAATGATGTATTATTTTTTAAACTACATTTATTATTTATTTATTAGAGAAATGGCAGCTTCTAGAGCCTTTGCCAAAGACAAGTACAGAATAAGAAAAACATTACACAATACACAGTGTTATTAGCATGATGTACGGTGGAAGGGCTTCACTATTCACTGGGTGATAGCTGGAGCAGTACAAAGCACAATGGCGGCCGCGACCACGAACCGCTGAATGATGCCCAAGACTTGGTTA
The DNA here is from genome assembly GCA_945867215.1 of Epinotia demarniana. Classification (NCBI taxonomy): domain Eukaryota; kingdom Metazoa; phylum Arthropoda; class Insecta; order Lepidoptera; family Tortricidae; genus Epinotia; species Epinotia demarniana. The sequence continues at coordinate 13,787,633 of OX244265.1, forward strand.
TTCGCATTACCAGGAAAATTCTTCATTAACTGTAGCCGTCACGTTTGCTATTCACTGCATAATGCGCTATCCAATTATACATTAAACAGCAGGATGCAGAAAATAAAAATAAAATGTCTGGAGCACGATCCGCCATGTTCCATAGACAGAGTTGACATTGACAATGGGGACCGTTGGCGCCTTGGCGGTTGACAGCTAGTCTTTTTTTAAAATTTCTAGTTCTTCATCCGGCCGCGAAGAGGCGCTGCAAACTGTGAAAATGTAGTTTTTTAAGTGTGCCCCCCCTGGCTGCCACTTAAGTTTGGCGATTTCATTATGTAATAACGTTCTATCATGGGAAAAAAGGTACAACCAACATTACACAGTATCCTCTGATACCTGATATATCATATAATGCCATAAAAAGTTTGATATCTAAACAATATCTCCGTCGAGTCAGGCAGTTTTCCTGTAATATAATAGTAATTGTACCGAGGTTGCAAACTTTGCCTTAAGTTATGTTTGGCGTGATAAGGGTTACTATTGTTAACATTACTGGGGCATGTTTGTCGATAAACAAACCATTTTGGTAAACTAGCCCTCCAATTTACTAAACTCATTTATGTAACAAATAATCGAATAAAATGGAACACAACAAATGACAATCGTCCACCATCGACAATGTTCGTCAGGGGTGCCTGTCGTATCGCATAATGTTGATTGTCCTAAAATCTTTTGGCCGAGAATGTTTGGCATAATGTTGAGTGGCATACTGCTTATTTAGCCTATTCATTTTTGCGCATACACATTTAAAAGTCCTAAAGTATGTTTATCCTAATATTGATTACTCGAACATCGAATTACCTAAAAAGTAATAGTCCTAATTTTCATTGTCGTAGTAATTATTTTGCCTATTGTTAAACATGCTAAAATTAAACCACCTTTACTATTTTTTCCTAGATTTTATACTATTTGTAAACTCTGAGCAGACCCGACCTACATCTAGATAAATAAAATAGGTTCGTTAGTTGCCTTTTCATTCATTCATTCAAGTATTAGGCAATTCTTAGCTGAGGCAACCTTCATTTAGATCAATTAGATAGGTTCGTTAATTGCCTTTTGTCCCTCAGACCAGAAATAGGGGCCCCGCGAAGCGGGGCTCCGTCGACATGAGGGTGGGTCATAAGTTCTTAAAGTACGTACCTAAATAGAAAAGATTAGGTAACCACAAATAAAACATTTATTTTTATATTTATAGTAGGTATAACCATAACAAAATGTATGCACAACATTTTTAGTACTTTAAATATTAGTAACATCAAAGTTATGCATATCAATCATTCTAAAAAAAAACCTTCGACACAATTAACATTCGGACACTAAATATTTAGGACAATCGATATTAGGAACAACAATTTCGGCAAATAAAAAATATGCACAACAATGTTTATGCAATTCGATATTCGGCACAAAGTTGGTATGCGACAAAATATTAGGATCAACAATTTTATGCCACCCGATATAGACCCGTTCGTCAGCTTATTTAATTGGTTTTAATTTGTTGTTTATCAAGTATCTGATATATACATATGTTAACGCCCAGCGTATGTGTGCTATGCAAGCACAGGCACACACACACTCACATGCGTCAGCGACCAGCCAGCGCGGACGGGACCGCGCCCCACTCTCAATTATACATCTACCGAGCAAATACGTTATTTTTTATGTAAAACTTTAATTGAGTAAAGGGAGTCAAAATTCAAGAATTTCTTCATTATTTCTCACCTCCGTCCACCGCCTGAACGACTACTCGCTCCTGTTTCATCATATGGTCCCACGAGCCGAATAAAGAAAAACCACACCCATACATCGTGCACAAGGGAACAAAGGATCGCGAACAGTTAACGGGCCGTTACGTGGACAGTTCGAGAAAAGGAGTTCACAATCAACCTAAAAGCATCAATAAGGAGCAGAAGATTCACCTGTGCTGAGAGAATTGTCACTAATCGGAAGAGCAAATCACGCCTACTGTGGAGAAAGTGAAAGTGAGAACCTGGGAGAGTAGCGTTACCGTGAGTTCGTTCCGATCTTTTCTCTGCTAGACGAATCCCTCTTTAAGTGTTTACGTAGTGTTATTTTTATTCGCACTTTAAAAGCGAATTTCTTACATAGCTAATTGCATTGCATACCTAACGGTACCTATACTTGCCTACCTACTTAAATTCGCACTTTAAAAGCGAATCAACCAAACTATATTGCCTTTAATCATTTCTAGTACACAGTTACTGTTCATTTCTTATAATTATAGTAATTCATTACTACAATTTCATCCTATTTCACACGTTCGCACTTTAAACGCGAATAATCCTAAATTGTGATACTTATACCTGAATAATTAACAATTTTTAACGCTTACATTCTTTGCAAAGTTATCATAATAATTAGTTACATACATACCTCATATTGTACCTAAAGACTAGCCGAACATAGCTACACGTAGTGTTAATTGCAGTGTTTTTTGCATATTCCAGCTGTTGCTGAGTGCGCGGGCGGGCCTTGACCTTGGATCTCGGCGCCCGGTAACTGCAACCTGGCTTATCAGCTTGCTACTTAGCTGTTTACGATACGAACTTCGCATATCTCACTGCACCATCATTACGCTTCATAAAAACAACATTTAAGTATTCCAATAATTAATTTATTTGTTGTTAACTGTGTTTCTTGCCTAACTTTCTTGCTTACAGTATCACACTTGGTCATATTACTCGTCGTAAGTACATTAAACTAAGTCAGTGCATAAAAAACAAATGGATAAAATGGATATAAAAATATTAGTTAAACAACGAGCTACATTCAAAACGAAAGTTACTCAATTTGAGAACTATTTAAAATCTCTAGACAGTTGTCCGCAATTAAGCAGATTGCAGGTTAGCGAACTAAACATTCGTTTGACGAAAATTGAAGAGATTTATTCCGATTATGATTCTGTGCAATCTGACATAGAAAACATATCTGAAATTCCAGACGAGCATTACTCGGACCGTGAAACGTTTGAATCGAGGTACTTCGGTGCAGTCGCGCTTGCTCGAGAGGTGGTGGAGAGAAGCGGGAGCTCTGCGGGCCTCGCGCACGAGTCCAGGTCAGTCTCAGGTTCTTGTGGGCATCACGGAAGGCCAAACATTAAGTTGCCAACCATTCATTTGCCTAACTTTTCGGGACAATATCAGGACTGGTTGGAATTTCACGATACGTTCAGCTCACTTATTCACTTAGATGAAACGATACCTAAAATAAACAAATTTCACTACTTACGCGCTGCATTAAAAGATAGTGCTGCTCTGATTGTACGATCGCTTGACTTCTCGGCGGAAAATTACGATGTAGCTTGGAATCTGCTTTGTGACAGATTTAACAATAAGCGACTTCTCGTTAATAATCACTTGCAAGCTATATTCAGTATTGAAACACTATCTAAAGAGAATTCCAAGGCGTTGCGTAACATCATTGATACTGTCAATAGGAATTTACGTGCATTAAAAACCCTTAAATTGCCTACTGAGCATTGGGACATGCTCATAATTTACACAATTTCACAAAAGTTTGACACTGCTACTACACGGGAATGGGAAGAACACCGTAGTACTTTAGCGGACTTACCCACTCTTGCAATGTTTTTGCAATTTATTAAAGGTCGTGCTGACCTCTTAGAAACAATGGAGGATACTCATAATAAGCGCCGATACAGTGAAAATACACATTATCGCCACAAAACATTAGTAGTCAGCCCTCAATCTCTTCCTTCTGAGAGACCGTATATGTGTCCATTATGTAGTAACAACCACGCACTATATCGGTGTCTTAAATTTAAATCTTTCTCATTAGACGCGAGAATGCAAAAGGCAAAATCATTAAAATTATGCTTAAACTGCTTACGTCAAGGGCACAGCGCAAACGCGTGCAGAATTGGTCCGTGTCGTTTGTGCAATAAACCCCTGAACAGCCTACTGCATTCTCACGATGCGGCTCCAGCAGCTGCGTCCTCGCCGCACAGCAGCGTCGCCCTCTGCGCCGCGCCGTCTGCCGCGCCTGCGCCGCTGGATGCACTGGAGTCTCCTGAAACAGATGAATATTACACAGAAAAAGAAAGTGATGATTCACAAAATAACGTTACCTTATCAGCTGTTCAAAGCAACTGCGTGCTTTTGTCCACAGCTTTAATTCATGTTACCGATCATAATGGACAAAAACACACTGTTCGCGCCCTATTGGACAACGGGAGCACTTCGAGTTTTATAACTCAAAAATTATGTACAAAATTAAACTTACCAACCGCTTCGACCTCGTCGTTAGTTGAAGGGTTGAACGCACAAACTTCCCGTTTGACACAACAATGCGGCATCACCTTATCATCACTTATAGAACCATACACGGCAAACATAAATTGTTTTGTTGTTCCACGCATCACACAACAATTACCCACAGTGCGCATAAGCAAAATGCTGTTTAATATTCCTCCAAATATTACACTAGCTGATCCGACATTCAATATACCATCCGAAGTAGATATGCTTCTTGGAGCGGATATTTTCTGGAGCGTGTTATGCTCGCATAATATTTCATTAGGTACGAACATGCCGACGTTAAGTAAAACCAAGTTTGGATGGTTAATTTCCGGTCTTATAAAAACAAACAAACAATCAAATACAGTCCATTGCAAGCATGCCATTATTACACACGATGAACATCTACAAAATCAATTAACACAGTTTTTTGAACACGAAAATGTGCCTCAACGTAAACAAATATCAATGGAAGAGCAACAATGTGAGCAACATTTTTTAGAGAATTTTCGTCGTGATTCTGATGGACGATTCATTGTTGCTATTCCATTAAAGGACTCTCCTGACAAGTTGGGTGATTCTTATGACCGAGCATTAGCCAGGTTTCAATCATTAGAGCGGAGGCTTACCAAAGATCCATCTTTGAAGAAACAATATTGCGACTTTATGCAGGAATACATAGATTTAGGGCATATGGAAGTGAACAAAAGTCCTGAAAAGGACACACACTCCTTCATTTTTCCGCATCATTGCGTTGTCCGCGAGACAAGTCTTTCAACACGTCTTCGCGTGGTCTTTGATGGCTCTGCTGTCACGACGTCAGGATTGTCATTCAACAACATTCAAATGGTTGGCCCGACAGTTCAGGATGATCTGATAAGCATTTTGATTAGACTACGACAGCATCAGTTCATAGCAACTGCAGATGTTGCAAAAATGTATAGGATGGTCAACGTTAGTCCAGACCAACAACAACTGCAACAAATCCTGTGGCGTTTTGAGCCACAAGAAAGCCTTAAGCTTTATAAACTTAAAACAATTACATACGGCACGTCAAGTGCCCCGTATTTGGCCACGAGGTGCCTCAAACAGTTGGGTATAGAATGCCCAGATAAAATAGTTTCTGAAATCATTCAACACGACTTTTACGTTGATGACCTCATAACCTGAGCATCAACCGCTGATGAATTGATTCATATTTGCCAAGGTGTTATAAAACAACTCGAACAGGGTCAGTTTTATTTACGTAAGTGGTACTCAAATCATCCACATATAATCAATAATATTATTAATGATGATAGCAGTGACGGTTTATTCAACCTCAGTCACAATGATTTTTCAAAAACCTTAGGGTTATTATGGGCCTGCAAAGAAGACAAATTGTTGTACTCAGTTGCTATCAAAAACACCAATCACGTTAGTAAAAGAGTCATACTATCACTAATTTCACAAGTTTTTGATCCATTGGGATTAATTAATCCATGTATACTTACCGCTAAAGTAATACTTCAGAAACTGTGGTCCTCAAAGATTACGTGGGACGAAGCAGTTCCCTCAGATATTCAAGACGCTTGGAGTAAATTTGTTGATTCACTTAATGCTATAAATAACATTCGCATCCCAAGATGCGTGCTCAGCGAATCCTCAACCTTAATAGAAATACACGCATTTGGAGACGCGTCTATCCAAGCTTATTCGGCTTGCGTCTATCTCAAATCTATCTCAAGAAACGGCGAGGTGTCCGTTCATTTGGTGATGGCAAAAAGTCGCGTAGCGCCGCTGAAGCCTATTACCATTCCAAAAATGGAGCTGAATGGTGCACTTCTAGCTGCTCGGCTGGTAGAAAAAGTTAAATCATCACTCAGATTGACAATTAATCGTTGTATTTACTGGTGCGATTCAACAATCGTGTTGGGTTGGATAAAGTCTAATAAAAATCATTTACTTAAACCTTATGTCTATAATAGGATTCAAGAAATTTTGGAAAGGTCTGAACCATCGGTATGGTTATACGTACCAACCAATTTGAACCCTGCTGACATTGGATCACGTGGTTCAAACCCTGCCTTCTTAGAGTCTTGCTCCTTATGGTGGATCGGACCAACATTTTTGTCAAAAAAGGATTCATCATGGCCTGCCCAACCTACATACGCAAAGGATACCGATTTGCCAGAATTTAAAATCCAGTGTACCTTAAGTACAACACAAAATGATTTTAGGACCCATATCTCAGAATTTATTCAAAGGTTTTCGAACTGGAACACATTGCAACGCATTATCGCGTATGTACAGCGTTTCAGGCATAATTGTTTGCATCCGAATAATAAACGTACTGGGTACTTAAAATTAGACGAACTTCACTCCTCATTCAACGGTTTATGTAGGTTTTCCCAACGCGAAACCTTTCCTGAGGAATACAGAATTTTAAAACTTAATAATACTTTGCCTGTGAAAAATCAACTAAATAATTTAAATCCCTTTTATAATACTTCAGATGCTCTGCTGAGAGTAGGAGGTCGATTATCAAATTCATTTTACCATTTTGACACGAAACACCCAATATTGCTACACTCAACACATCACATCACAATGCTTCTTTTTAGGTATTACCATATTTTACTCATGCATGCTGGACCGCAACTTCTTATAGCAACTTCTCGCCATAAAATTTGGGTCATTGGTGGCAGAAATTTAGCTAGAAAAACTGTACACAAGTGTGTCAAATGTTGTCGTTTTTCGGGTAAAATTAGGCAGCCAATAATGGGTGATCTCCCCGAACCACGGCTTCATGCTGAGTATACGTTTTTCAATACAGCTGTCGATTACGCTGGTCCGGTAATGATATTGAACCGAAAGGGCAGGGGTGGCAATTTAATTAAAGCTTATTTATGCATCTTTGTCTGCTTGGCCGTCAAGGCTGTTCACATTGAGCTTGTGACTGATCTGAGCAGTGAAACCTTTTTGGCTGCACTACACCGATTCACAGCCCGCAGAGGAAAGCCTGCTAACATATATTCAGACAATGGCAGATGCTTTGTCGGGGCGTGCACGGAATTATCTCGATTCCTAAAACAAAATTCAAACAATATTAGTTCTGAAGCGTCCAAAAATTCAATAAAGTTTCATTTTTCCCCAGCGTATAGTCCGCATTTTAATGGTTTGGCTGAGAGTGCAGTGAGATCGGTGGAGTATCACTTAAAGCGAATTATTTCCTTAACTAACTTAACTTACGAAGAGCTAAACACGGTCTTAGCACAGGTTGAGGCAATTTTAAATTCTAGACCTCTTACGCCTCTATCGTCAGATCCGTCGGATCTTTCAGCCCTAACCCCGTCTCATTTTTTAATCGGACGAACGAACACTTTGCTTCCATCTCCTCAGGGTACAGAAACAGCTGCTATCCACACGTTGTCGCGTTATATGCGAACCCAGCGACTTAAAGCTCACTTTTGGACCCGATTTTACAACGAATACGTTTCAGAACTCCAAAAACGCCAGAAATGGACCAAAGATGGAGGACAACTAACTTTGGGAGAAATGGTGCTCGTTAAGGACGACCGGCTGCCTCCTAATCAATGGTTACTAGGAAGAGTAACACAACTTTACCCCGGCCATGACGGTGTGACCCGAGTGGCTGACGTACTCACCGCGTCTGGAACTCTCCGGCGCGCCTTCAATCGCCTATGCCCACTGCCAGTGGAAGACCAGAACGTTGTTCCTGGGGGGGCAACATGTAAACGCCCAGCGTATGTGTGCTATGCAAGCACAGGCACACACACACTCACATGCGTCAGCGACCAGCCAGCGCGGACGGGACCGCGCCCCACTCTCAATTATACATCTACCGAGCGAATACGTTATTTTTTATGTAAAACTTTAATTGAGTAAAGGGAGTCAAAATTCAAGAATTTCTTCATTATTTCTCACCTCCGTCCACCGCCTGAACGACTACTCGCTCCTGTTTCATCAACATATGTGTACCTATGATGTACTTGTATATTATGAATACATTCGATGATGTATAAAATAGATAACCGAAGTACAAAAAAAACTGTAAGTACTTATCCCATTTAAACTCGTTCGTCGTTTTCTAAGAAAATTCCTTGAAATCCAGTTAGCAATTACTTTGAAACGCGGTGTGAGTGTTTTGGTACATACACCACACTGTCACAACTCTCACACAATTACAACACACGTTAATCCAAGCATAGTTCTAGTTGGCAAAGTGAAAACTCTCGTGAAATGATAGTATCCATAAAGCTACAGACAGACGTGCTCAAAAAAAACATGCTTATAAGCTTGCTCAAAATTAGCATGCTCTGAATCTGTTCACATTTGTCAGCAATAAGCATGCTTGTTTTAAGAATACTCATAGATAAGCATGCTCAAAGCAAACGTACGGGCTGTTCAGACGCGCTCGGAGCAGGCCCCCTTCCACCCGCGCCTCAGGTAGCATGCTCGAAAATCAAACGTCGGTTGATTTTTGAGCACGCTGTGGCACGCTCTAAATAAGCATGCTCATTACTAGCAATGTTGTTACACACGTGCTACTAATGAGCAATTGCTCAATAGTGGCATGCCTTCGTGCTAGTAATGAGCACGTCTATCTGTACCTTAAAGATACTGGTACACATGCTGTTTAGTAACATGCTTGTTTGTGTGCCAGTACCTTAAAGGTACTGTTACACATGCTCTTTAGCGGCACAAAAGCATGCTAGTTTGTAGCAAATAGCATGTGTAAATGTAAAGATGCTAGTAGGTAAGTAGCATGCTATTTGCATTTATAATAATTGAGCATGCTCAAACAAGCATGCTACTAAACAGCATGTGTACCAGTACCTTTAGGCAAAACCTCTGTTCCATGAAGGCGAGCCCGGAGATCGATGGTCGTCGAGGGACGTTCCATCATCGTTTGTTTGCGCATTCATCGTCCCCAAACGTCAAAACTTGAGGGCGAGCCGCTATTTGACGATATTTACCTGGCTACGAATACAATGTATATTGTTACTTGCTGTTTGATGTTTTTTGGTCGCCATCCCTTAAATCAAGCTTTAAAAGTAGGTATTGAGGGAAGACAATGGTTTAGACAAGCAATTGTCATTGCGTATACCTAAGTACTTTCAATTTAATATTATTTGATGGTTAGATACATCGATAATTTATATATTTCGTTTATTAGTTGCTACCTTGGTTTTACACATGTTCTTAAAATAAAGTGAGAACAACCATGGACCCGACTAGGGCGTAGCAACATTTTTATGTCTAACTTAGTTCTAAGGCACGCCTAATAAAATTATAGGTAATTCTGATCAAATATTTACAGTATGTTCGAGTAGGCAGAGTTATTTTTTCACAAAAAGCATTTAAATATTAAATTAAAAACAAATCAAGTGTTCTTGACTGTTTGAATTTACAACTCAAGATTGTCTAATATAAATGTAGCGTTGCAAGTTACACATTCGCGTTAAAACTAGTCTTCCACATTAAACTCGTATTTGTAACCATATTTCTGAACCAAATTGACTGCCACAAACTGAACGTAGTTATTTCTATATGAATTACAGTTAGAAAGCTATATAAGGTACTCAATATTAGCTATCGTTAGTGGGCGCTGTTGGGCCCTGGAGTTAGTTATTAGGCCTGAAGTTGGGAACTGGAGCAAACTGCATCTTTGAACATCGCTCAACGGAGCCTGTCAGCTAGGTTTCTGATTTCAGTTTAAATGTGATAGGTACTTTGATAAGACTTCGTGTTTTGTGGTTGTCAGTAGAAAGAAGAAAGAAAGAAAGAAAGATACATTTATTCACAAACACACAGGACACACATATTAAACAATATAATAAACAAAAAACAGATAAAACATGAAACAAGTGTGTCTCTGCGTCATTGAACCGGACACTGGCTCAGCATTATGCTGAGTTGTCAGACACCTGTACGCTTACCATGAGTTTGACAATGACGGCTTACGCTAACGAGTATCGAGTTTTCTATCTCGTACTGTCAAAGTGCAATAGAGATGCACAGATAGAAAACTCGATACTCTTTAGCGTAAGCCGCCATTGTCAAACTCATGGTAAGCGTACTGGGGCCGTAGACAAGGTTACAATCGACAAGCGCTAACGCCAATAGAAAATAATAAAATGTATGGGAATATCAGATGCCGACGAAACACTTTTCGTTAACATCTGTTATTCCCATACATTTCATTAGTTTTCTATTGGCGTTAGCGCTTGTCGATTGTAACCTTGTCTAGGCCCCCTGCAGGGCTGATTTTCAGCCAGCACCGTCGGTGACTCATGGAAACGTCATACACATGTAATAAATAACTACCTACATTATAGTGGCAGGTGAAAGACAAATAAACATAAATACAAAGTAAGATAATACATGTACACATTACCTAGATGCAGCTTCAATAAAATATTAACATTTATAGTACACATTAAAAACAAAAACTCGACAAAAAATGAGCAATTGGCATATTTATTGTTATCAGTAGGTATCATAACCAAATACACTAAGGGGGGTGAGGCCAGACGAGCTTAATTTGTGAGTCGCGTATAATTTCGGTCCGCCGATAGATGGACATTTCAGTTTGCGAACGTTATGTCGAGTTCTAAAATATGTGCACGGTCAAAGTCATCAAAAATATGTTAACACGACTTTCTTGTTAAGGGTATGCCCTTAACAAGAAAGTCGTTACTGAGATTTTTAAGAACCTTTGGAAGCGTACTTACATGTATTTACGATCTCGCAGTACATTATTTATTTATGTAATCAGACTCTGTTGAATACATATAAAAGTACGGACTTAATTAAAATAAACATACTTACAAACTAGAGGTTAGTACAACTACAATCCATAATTACACTTAACATTAAAACCAAACAATAAAAAGACATAAGTGTCAAAATATGGAAGAAAATACTACCGTTTGCCCGCGACTTCTCCGCGCCGAACTCGTTTATGTCGTAGCTCCATACATTTCGCCCACCATCTCACCCCTTTTGGGGATGATGACTAACTATCCTGTTATCCTTCCCGGAATTAAAACTACCCCCATACTAAATCTTATCTGAATCAGTTCAGGGACATAAGGGCTACAGACAGACGGAAAGAATTACTAGTACATTTTAAATGTTTCCCGGAGGGGTGTGACGTATTTCCACTTGCTTACGATATTGACAGACTTTGCTTGTGTCATTCACTCTCATCACATTTTTCATACAGTATGCTCGTTTGTTTAAGGTCTACTCTTGACGTGACCTTTATAAAAATCGCAATTTTTTAAATATAGGTTTAGGTAGATATGCAATATTTTTCTAAAAAGTACTTACATATTTCATTAAGTTTATCTCAAGACATTGATTTCAAGTAATACATGAAGTCTGCGACGTGATCTTTGAATTTGGTGGATAAAAGTAAAGAAAATATCTCATTCTTTCTTCTTTTTACAAAATACTTAATGGAATTGGCTTTTTACTAACGTTTCCTCGTTTATTTTGAGTCTTCCTTTAAGTCATTCATGGCTATCTCAGCCGAATTTACTTTGGTGTAACCTGTTGAGGCAGCGGAAGGATCATGAAATATCAGAAAAGCTTGTAAAAGGGATTACAAGCATAAAGCCGATGGAATAGGGAAAGTTAGGGGAGTAAAAGTTGGGAAATTAGCGCGGATTTCACCCTAGAGCCCATTGCGGAGGAACATGGGGTGTGATCCAGAGATTTAAGGGAGGGAAAATGGACTACGCAAGCCTTGGCTTGTTGCTTGATTCGATGTAAACTTATGATGGATAAGGGAAGTCTTCCGATTCAGCTTGGGCAAAATTTATTTCGTATCTCCGGCTCTCCGGGTGTTCTACATCTACAGATCGCATATCTCAATCGATTCTCGTGTGCGGGCAGGTTCAATAACTATATAGATTTTTCTGTTGATTCAATTTATTTTTTAACCTCCGACGCAAAGAGAGGGGTGTTATAAATTTAACGAGTCCGTCTGTGTACCTATCTGTGTATCTGTGTATTTGTCTGTGGTATCGTAGTAGCGATTTTTTTGTGTCATAGATAATTATATCTCAAGTGATCTTGGCCATGTTTCATGAAAATCTGTTGTCATTTTTGAGATAATAATAATAAAAATAATAATAATCTTTATTAATCAAAACATAACAAGATATCGGACTTTGAAATGAAAATGTTGGGGGTTTTTTTAATTTTGTCAGACTCGCGATGTCTGCAGGTCACAGAGCCACTAGTTATTATTATTTTATGTACCGACAATCATGGGATTAGATGTCAAAACCGGCAGACTCCGAGCTCCTTTAACACTTTCCCTACCAAGAATCGCTAAAACGCGCTACGCTCGTAGCTGATCCAGTGGCTTTCCTCGTATGTAGCGGAAAGCGACTACAGCGCGGCGTAGGCGCCCGCTAGGCGGATTCTTAGTTGCGAAAGGGCGATTGTGCACTATAATGAATTTTACTGCCCGGCAGTCCGATATTTTACGGTCCGATATAAATGTATGTAAATGTCGGACGGTAAAATTCATTGTAATGCACTAACTACTATACATTTAATGGCGTGCTATGACACGGACACTGGACCGGTAAAAAATCGGACGCCGGACAGTAAAATACATTGTAGTGCACAATCACCGGCAATACTATGACGATGGAAGGATGATGGTACCGATATAACAAAGATAAATGTTTGAAGCGGAACAATTAATATCTCATGTCGTCATTTTTATAACTGAACTACTTACGCCTCTACATACTGTATGGCGCCATACATTTTGCGTAAAATCATGGCAAATATTGTTCCACTCAAAACATCGATCATAATTTGTTAATTAATGTACTTACTTAGGGTGTGGACCAAATCCTTGGCCAGGAGTTAGCCTGGTCAATCAGTAGTTAAAAAAATCCGTTGTGACACAAAAATTAACCATACAATTGTATGGCAAATTTTTGTGTCAAAGCGGAACTTTTTAATTACTACCGAATAACCAGGCTAACTACTGACCAAGAATTTGGTCCTCAACCTGATATGACTTTTCAATAGACCACGCGGGATCTATTATTTGTGTATCTATGAGCTTGTAAACTTTTTAACAGTTTTGTTAGAAGTCCATCAAAGTCAGCACTTTTGAAATTGTTTTCTTTGGGCAACTTCCTAACTACTTTAAGAACAAAGGAGCTGATAAATGAATAGTAGGTACTCAACTCAGATATCAATCTTGTTTCTGAGGCAAAAATTACTCCACATCTTGTGTCTTTTATAAGAAATTAGAAGAAACTTGTTTTTTCACTTATCCACTTCTAAAAGGGCTCGACAACCATTATATATACTTTCACAAAGGCTTCTGAAAACTCGCCGTACCATGATATTGTTTTTCGATACAATCCAAAGCAGGAAAGTTCTCGCAATAAAGAGATATGGTACTTGTCTTTGTTCCGTGTAGGGTATTCCAAGAGCTCTCCACCGATCGCGGTTTAATCTTTCGAATCTCAAGGGCCGTCATTTAGCTTCCACGCTCGATACTTGCCGATATATCGAGTATTGAGATATCACAACGGAGGTCCAAATAAGGGATATCAATTGTTTCATCACTTTCTCTAAAACCTGGAACGCCAATGATGTCAGAGTGGGACGATGACATTGCAACCATAATATTATATACCTATATACCTTCAAAAGATTTTAAATTCAAAACCAAAATGTGTATTTTTACCAAATGTATCTCAAAGAGTCGGCAAAAAGTGAATTATACACCCCGGGTACCTATATCATAGAGATTCATATGGAGTAATTTACTTTAAGGACAAAGTTTTAAAAGACTTTAATTTAGTACTCCAACAAGCCACTTGAACATTTTTCTACATTTCTTTTCCAATTTACCATAAATTAGATTAGATAAGATTAGATTATTTATTTTATGATAAAAAATACATTACAGATTTGCATACATGTCAAAAATATAAGACTTATATAAACTGATCACACGAACTGACGATCTGACTCATATGAACTGAATTCCAAGAGAAAATTGACTATTGCGTTGCGTCGTTTATATGCGTTGACTATTAGAGAAAAAAACCGAATCGCTGTATGTGGGCCAAAAATATTTGAGGACTTCCGTCGATTCCACTAGGATCACCTTTAGTTTCGCACTTTATTAGTTGCTATTTCAACGGAATCTTATCAGAATCCCTGACGTGCTTTTGTACTTTTAAGTAAGTACATAATTGAGGAATTCCATAAATCATCTCTAGTCTTCATCATCTATTCCACTCCACGAAAATTATGAATTCCGTTTGTAAATACAAAAGTTTTAATTTTATTTATTCATTAAATACGCGTGCCTAATATAATTGAGGAATTTCTTCAATTCCTCTTGGATCCCATCATCCAACAATATATATTTTTAATGGGATCAACGTGGAAACATATTCTTACAAACAAAAAAAAAATTACGAATCGGTTCATAAATGACGGAGTTCTGAGGTAACAAACATTTAAAAAAAATGCAGCCGAATGGAGAACCTCCTCCTTTTTTAAGTTGGTTAAAAACGGAATGACACAGATATTAAATAAAAGATAGTCTTTTGAAGGCACTTGAAGGTCGTTGTGCGGTGTAATAACACTGTAAAAGTCACTTAAAACTATTTATTCCTGATTTTATCGTCGATTACAAATCTATTTTTTATCGTATTGTTAATTGCTTAGACGATTTGTGAACCAGCTGTGGACAATTGGATATAAAATACCGCTTATTTATTAAAAAACAAAGCCGTCCTTAATAACGATGAATAAATTACAACTTTTGAGGATACCCTCGTTTGGCTTTCGTTTATCGACTTTGAAAGAGAATTTTAAAAGTAGGTAGGTATCTAACGAGTTTTTTGTTTAGTAAATACACCGTAACAAATAGATAAGTACCTAGTTTATATCATACTACCAGCGATCAGTTAACTAGTGGTTCTCTGAGCTGTAGAACTTGCAAGACTAAAAAAATATTAAAAAATGAAAAACTGACGACAAAAAATCTATATATTTATTGCTTACAAATTTTCACGAGAATCGGGTGAGATATGCGACCTGTAGATGGGGACTGCCAGACTTCTGGAAATCCGGTCGACACAGATAAGGACACTACAAAATTCAGAAGTCCACGCTGAAACAGAGAACTGCCTTCGCTTTGCTCGCTCGTTCAATTATAAAGACTGCCAATGTCTACACAACGTAGCATTCCTTTACAGGAGTGAACCTGCTGTAGCAAGTTTCTGAAAGGAAAGTTCTAGTCTCTGATATTGCTGGGTCTATATCGGGTGGCATAAAATTGTTGATCCTAATATTTTGTCGCATACCAACTTTGTGCCGAATATCGAATTGCATAAACATTGTTGTGCATATTTTTTATTTGCCGAAATTGTTGTTCCTATTATCGATTGTCCTAAATATTTATTGTCCGAATGTTTATTGTGTCGAAGGTTTTTTTTTAGAATGATCGAGATGCATAACTTTGATGTTACTAATATTTAATGTGTACAAAAAATGTTGTGCATACATTTTGTTATGATTATACTATAAATATAAAAATAAATGTTTTATTTATGGTTACCTAATCTTTCCTATTTAGCTACGTACTTTAAGAACTTATGACCCATCCTCATGTCGACGGAACCCCGCTTCGCGGGGCCCCTATTTCTGCTCTGAGGGACAAAAGGCAACTAACGAACCTATCCAATTGATCTAAATGAAGGTTGCTTCAGCTAAGAATTGCCTAATACTTGAATAACCTATGATCCGCCTTCGTGTCGACGGAGCCCCGCTTCGCGGGTCCCCTATTTCTGCTCTGAGGGGCCAAAGGGAACTAACCAACCTATTTTATTTATCTAGATGTAGGTCGGGTCTGCTCAGAGTTTACAAATAGTATAAAATTTAGGAAAAAATAGTATAGGTGGTTTAATTTTAGCACGTTTAACAATAGGCAAAATAATTACTATAACAATGAAAATTAGGACTATTACTTTTTAGGTAATTCGATGTTCGAGTAATCAATATGAGGATAAACATACTTTAGGACTTTTAAATGTGTATGCGCAAAAATGAATAGGCTAAATAAGTAGTACCTATGCCACTCAACATTATGCCAAACATTCTCGGCCAAAAAATTTTAGGACGATCAACATTATGCGATACGACAGGCACCCGATACTTACCCCCAAAACTCTGTGAACGTAGAGTTGTGGTCAAAACGAGTAGGGTCAATTCGCCGGTTAGCGACCACTCTTAATTTCATGTGCCGGTTGGCGACCACTAAGCTGAGTTGGTAAACTGAAGGATATTTTATCGGATTTTTAGTCGATTTTTTTTATAAAACACCAAAAAAATGCATGTACAAACTAATTATCTTTAATTAGTTTAAAATAACAATATGGACATTATCATAATATGAATTACAAATCAAGTCGGAATACAATGGTGTAAAGAATGATAAAATTAAAATACGTAAAAATAAATAAAAGTAATACTACGAGTACATCCCGCTCTGCGTCAAGCCCGAACCAAAGGTCCCCAAAATGCTAGCGGCATTGCCTCGCTGAACAGCAATGGAGACCTGTTGGACGAGCCATGACCCAGAGCGGGGGTCAAGGCCCCTGTCCCTTAATCGTCTGCCTAACTCCTTGCACAGCCCGAGAGCCTCACTGCCCCAGGGCCCAGCTGTCTCCACAGCAACCGGAACGAAATCATAAGTCGGTTCCAAGGCAGAGTACTTTGCGTGTTTGAGCTTGGCGGCATTTTCGGCCGCCGAACCAGCTGACTTAATTGTGTGCTTTAGATGGGACGCTGCAAAAGTGCTAACACAAGTTGCATCCCATAGGAGGCACCGCCCTCTCTGCCAGGGAACCAACGTCAACCCGTCTGGTCTTTTTCCGTCAGTCCGAGACAGACCCGGGGGCTCCAGGATGCACGGTACGTTGGCGGACACCATAGCCCGACGCACGATCTCATTGATAGAATGGTGTCTAGGGAACCGACCCGCACATCTTTTGCAGCTTAGCCCGTGGTGGCCATTCTCCTCCACCATTGTCCCACAAACGCATCGGTGCGCTTCGCATACCTTGCTCCCCAGCCTTAAAGCAACTGCTATCCTCAGGGAGTCGTTGTCGAGCAAAGTGCCGAGTTGAGGGGAAGGCAAGGCATGCAGCCACGCACCGGATTCGGGCTTTGTGAGAGCCTTGAGACGTGCTAGGTCAGTCCCCGAGGCATCACTCAACAAATGAGAAAACGTTTGCTGACATAGAATATCGTCCCATCCTCTTTGGACCGTTAAGCTATCCGGATGATCATTGGACGGACATAGTGTCGCCCACTTAGCCAGGGCCTCGGTTACGAATGGAACTCGAATGCTGCTGCCATCAAATGATAATATTCGAGCAACAAGATCCGACGAACCATGTGCCGACGCTAAAAAGGCTACCAGACCTATGTCCTGGACCCGACGCACGCCCAAGCCACCGTAACGAACTGGCAGAGCCGCCTGACACCATTGTTTGTCGTCTAAACTCACATTGAGTATTGACTCTAAACAAGATTTAATAGTGTCATCGAACGATTTCAAATCCGTGTCATAAAGCCAAGTTGGAGACGTCCGTAACATATACACCATGCGAGGCAGAGCAAAGCAGTTTCGCAGCAAGATAAGGGAAACATGTCCCGACAATTGTGTCAAATGTTCCTGTGCCGCCGAAAGTGCTTGTCTTTTGGCTTGAAGGGCCGAACTAACACCCTCGGTGAAAATTAGAGCACCCAGTAAATTGAAAGAATGTTCGTGTATTTGTCTAATGCCAGGTAAAAGTGACTCTATTTCTGCGAGAGAGTTGGTGTCTAAAAAACTGCAAGTATAAAACTCGCACTTAGACGGGTTTATTTCAAGACCAATTTTCTTCAAGGTATCAATGTTTTCAAGTCGTTTAAGACCACTTCTGGACTTCCTCCTATAGTGCCATCATCCAGATACCACACGTTAAGGGGCGCCTTTAATCCAGAAATAATCTTTTGGATGCCGAGACAAAACATCAAGGGCCCTAATGGGTCGCCCTGCTGGGCACCAACTTGCGACTGTATTAAACTGCCTGAGAAGAAAAGATTACTTGAGGAGGCGTAACATTGGTAAATGAAAGGGTAAAGAGAAGGAGTTTGCTCTAAGGTTTCGTTGAGAATAGTGTCCCTTTCTAGGCTATTGAAAGCGTTTTTGATATCGATTTTAACGATTATGGTATTGGATGATCTGCGATGTAAAGCAAAAGACCGGGTGGCATGTATTGCCGCCTCACAACCAAGTCTGGTACCGAAGCCCATTTGAATTGGTTGCAGATAGTCAGACATAGCTTCTCTAACAGATTGGCAACAGAGCTTAGCCGTAAGACGACGAAAAAAGCTGCCCACCGCAATTGGTCTAATACCACCATCTTTTTTAGATAAGGCACATAACGAAGCACCATATAGGAACGGTCTCACCTCCAAGTTTAGCATACCTCTCAGTAAAAAATTGCATAATTTTGTGAGTGATTCTAACAATCGGGGACCATTATTTCCTGCGGAGGGTGAAGTCAACTCTTTGAGATGCTGCGGTCGCAGACCATCTAGACCGGATGCAGACCCATTGTAGAAAGACGCAATTACGTTGGCTACGTCCGAAGTTGTAACAGAAAGGAAAGGGCTTGTTAAACTCGGTTCAGGTGGTAAGATTATTGACCTCGATGGGCTGGGGTGTTTGTCTTTCAAAGCATGTAGTGTAGTTTCATTCACAGGAGCGAGAGTAGCGTCGGAAAGGAGCAAACGAACCGCTCCTCTTAAGTCTCCGTCGTGTACTTTGGCTTCGATGGAACGATATATCGAAGTTTGTTTTATTGGGGACTGTAAAATAGCGAAGTACAAATTAGAGTCATTGATATTATTTTTAACTTTAGTCGTCAACGATTTCTTTTCAGTCTTATCTGGTACCCTCAAGGCTGAAAAAGAGAAAGAGAGTAAAGTAAACCAATTTTCAACACTGTTCGAAAGCAAACAATCCTCAATAACCGTGCATAGCTTACCGGCAGCTAAACATCTGGCACCCTTGGGAATATGGGTCAAAACTCGAATGCTAGACTTTAAAGTTGGTAAGTCGTTTAGACTAACGTTCGCATGTTGCGTTTGGGAAGAAATGTCCGAAGTCCCAAGGAGCGCTGCTCGAGCGAGAGGAATATGATCTTGCCATATTTGGGTTGTTTGTGTGGTGTTTAAAGGTGTTGGAGCAGGTGGCTGCGTATGGTTAGCATGAACACGACTTATATGGATGTTCAGTCCCCTCTTTTTAAAATAACGAATCTGGGGGCAATAGGGGCATTGCACGGAGCTATCCAGAGGCAGAGACAGGGGAGGAGCCATATTTACTTGGTTTGAAGTGGATCCTATTATGTTGAAGAGTATGATTAAAACTAAACAAGAAAAACTTACAGTTGCAAATATAAAAATGTAGTATAAAAATACCGCAACAAAGTAGAGCATGTACAGTCCTTTACATTATTGTTTAGCCGCTGAGAAGAGCGTAGGCAAGGACGTAAAATATAAATACACAATGCACTAAATATTAATCACACTTAACTGATTATAAACAAATTAGAAAACACAACAAAGAATGACATCAGTGACACTGGAAACTGTCAAAAACCCGGGGCGCAGCCCCCCATACGCAAGCGATTTTCTTGTTTCTCGGGCGCGGATTGTTTTCGGACAGGACTCCGAGTGTGCGGAGGCCGTTGGCCGTGGCCGGCGATGTTTACATGTCCCGACAAAATCGTCGGATCGGTCTGGATGGGTCCTCAATGGGTCGGATCGACACGGGGATCAATGAAATATGTATTTCGCCGAGTTATAACAATTGAAATACTTTTTCTGCGAATCTTCGTGTATAATTCAACTAATTGTCTCAATAGAGTCTGTAGAATTGATGTTATCTTCGATAGAAACAACCTTCTCCTTCAGGTGGTCGCTAACCGAAGGTGGTCGCGTAACCAGCGTAATGACCCTCATCATCATCATCATCATATCAGCCGAAAGATGTCCACTGCTGGACATAGGCCTCCCCCAAAGAGTGCCACAGTGACCGGTCCTGCGCCACCCGCATCCAGTGGACTCTCGCAACCTTTACCAGGTCATCAGTCCACCTTGTGGGGAGGGCCCCACGCCGCGCCTTCCGGTACGCGGTCTCCACTCGAGAACCTTTCCACCCCAACGGCCATCGGTTCTACGTGCTATGTGCCCTGCCCACTGCCACTTAAGTTTAGAGATTCGGAGGGCTATATCGGTTACCTTGGTTCTGTTGCGGATAGCCTCATGTCGATAAAAATCAATATATCCTCGTAAAAAAAGACCGGATTGCACTCCGGGAGTGCCGGCAGAAGTGAAAACTCAATGACAGTGTAACAGTTTTTCGATCAGGTTACGTATATAATTGCTATAATCATCAGTATAAAAGTACCATCAATATTCATTTATTGCGCTTACGTACACAAACATGACAATTTATATTACATAAAAATGTAACACTTCAGAACTATTACCATTATTTAACATTAAAAAGTTTATCTCTCAGAAAAATCAACTTCCATCCATACGTCTAACGTCTGACGAATCTCACGGTCACGTGGCCTGACGCGACTTAAAATATTTTCCCCATTCCAAAAAGTACACAGCGCCGCTAAAGAAGTTTTCACTTCAAAAAATCAAATGGGTTCGATGTCCATAAAAAAATACTTGGACAAGTTCCGAAACTAAAGCCGATAATTTCCTTCTTCGAGACCCCGCCCGCCGATACCATCAATTAGTCTAGGACTTGTTAAGCTTGTTTCAACTGACCCGCGCTCCTATTGACCCCAGTCTCCCCTACTCATTATTCTTACATGTCGCGTATAATTAACTTATTTACCTTTCTGTGGTCTCCCGACGTTTCGGATGTGCCACAACATTCATTTGTTGTCCCGTGACCATAAACCCGACACTATACCGACGACATCCCGGACATCAGCCTGTACGAGATTGTAATGGCTCCTAAGCAGCTCAAAAACAACAAAGCACCCGGTGAAGACGGAATAACAGCCGAACTTCTAAGGGCGGGTGGAAAACCGGTGCTTACGGTCCTTCAGAAGTTGTTCAATTCCGTCTTACTGGAAGGGAGAACTCCGAAGGCATGGAACGGCGGGGTGGTGGTGCTGTTCTTCAAAAAGGGTGACAACACTCTGCTGAAAAACTACAGACCCATCTCATTTCTGAGCCATGTCTATAAGCTGTTTTCGAGGGTCATTACAAACCGTCTCGCACGCAGGCTAGGTGACTTCCAGCCTCCCGAACAAGCCGGTTTCCGAAGAGGCTTTAGTACCGTAGACCATATCCACACGCTTCGTCAGGTTATACAGAAGGCCGAAGAGTACAACCTGCCTCTCTGCTTAGCGTTCGTGGACTACGAAAAAGCCTTCGATTCAATCGAAACCTGGGATGTACTACAGTCTCTCCAGCGGTGCCGGATGCGATCACGCAGAGAAACTCCCAACATGGCCCTCTCTATTGCCCTTTGGTTGACTTTGAGCCTTCTTATGAGGCCCATAGTAAGCGACCACGTTTCAGTGCCATATGTCATCACTGGCAACACACACTGGTCAAAGACTTTCGTCTTGAGACACTGCGGAATATTGGACGAAAAGATTTGCCGTAGCTTCCCGAACGCTGCCGAGCTGAGTCGGATTCGACGATTGACCTCTTTCTCGAAGTTGGACCTACCTAACTGGATCGTCTGTCCTAGATAGACATAATCGTCTACAACTTCGAGCGTAAAGTGTCCGATTGTAATGGGAGTTGGTACTACATGGGCATTTGACATGATCTTCGTCTTAACCATGTTCATTCTTAGACCAACTCGCTCGGATGCTTTACTGAGGTCATCGAGCATCGTACTTAAGTCCTCCATGGTCTCAGCCAAGACTACTATATCGTCAGCAAACCGAAGGTGAGTGATGTACTCGCCGTTGATGCTGATGCCTAGCCTTCTCCAGGCCAGAGTTTGAAAACGTCCTCCAGTGCAGCGGTGAACAGTTTTGGAGAAATAACATCTCCTTGCCTGACTCCCCGCTGCAGCGGAATAGGTTTCGAGTTCTGGTCCTGGAGTCGGACTGACATAGTGGCGTTTTCGTACAAACACTTCAGCACTTCGATATAACGATAGTCAACTTGGCACCGCTGGAGAGACTGTAGTACATCCCAGGTTTCGATTGAATCGAAGGCTTTTTCGTAGTCCACGAACGCTAAGCAGAGAGGCAGGTTGTACTCTTCGGCCTTCTGTATAACCTGACGAAGCGTGTGGATATGGTCTACGGTACTAAAGCCTCTTCGGAAACCGGCTTGTTCGGGAGGCTGGAAGTCACCTAGCCTGCGTGCGAGACGGTTTGTAATGACCCTCGAAAACAGCTTATAGACATGGCTCAGAAATGAGATGGGTCTGTAGTTTTTCAGCAGAGTGTTGTCACCCTTTTTGAAGAACAGCACCACCACCCCGCCGTTCCATGCCTTCGGAGTTCTCCCTTCCAGTAAGACGGAATTGAACAACTTCTGAAGGACCGTAAGCACCGGTTTTCCACCCGCCCTTAGAAGTTCGGCTGTTATTCCGTCTTCACCGGGTGCTTTGTTGTTTTTGAGCTGCTTAGGAGCCCTTACAATCTCGTACAGGCTGATGTCCGGGATGTCGTCGGTATAGTGTCGGGTTTATGGTCACGGGACAACAAATGAATGTTGTGGCACATCCGAAACGTCGGGAGACCACAGAAAGGTAAATAAGTTAATTATACGCGACATGTAAGAATAATGAGTAGGGGAGACTGGGGTCAATAGGAGCGCGGGTCATTTGAAACAAGCTTAACAAGTCCTAGACTAATTGATGGTATCGGCGGGCGGGGTCTCGAAGAAGGAAATTATCGGCTTTAGTTTCGGAACTTGTCCAAGTATTTTTTTATGGACATCGAACCCATTTGATTTTTTGAAGTGAAAACTTCTTTAGCGGCGCTGTGTACTTTTTGGAATGGGGAAAATATTTTAAGTCGCGTCAGGCCACGTGACCGTGAGATTCGTCAGACGTTAGACGTATGGATGGAAGTTGATTTTTCTGAGAGATAAACTTTTTAATGTTAAATAATGGTAATAGTTCTGAAGTGTTACATTTTTATGTAATATAAATTGTCATGTTTGTGTACGTAAGCGCAATAAATGAATATTGATGGTACTTTTATACTGATGATTATAGCAATTATATACGTAACCTGATCGAAAAACTGTTACACTGTCATTGAGTTTTCACTTCTGCCGGCACTCCCGGAGTGCAATCCGGTCTTTTTTTACGAGGATATATTGATTTTTATCGACATGGAGTAAGAATTTTGGGAATATTATTTTGTTTATAAACCAACACTAATTGATCGCTTTTTAAAACTTGCGTAAACCATTATAAATAAGTATAGATATTGTTGTCGATTTTGTACTATATAACTCGTACCCAGACGCTTTCGATATTTTTCTACATAATTCTATATTTACGAAGAGGTTGACGAGCTAGTTGAAACAAAAAAAATGGGGGCAATAGAAACAGTACCTACTAATTGAAAGAAAGAAGAAAAAAAGAAAGTAAGTTCATTTCGCAAATAAAGAATTAAACAATTGCATACATTTTGACATTTCATGAAATGCGAGAAAGATGTCCACTCAGCACAATGTTGAGCCACAGAGGATGACTGATCTGACGCTGATGCCTATGTAATTTTTTGTACGTAATTATTTTATAAATACGTCGATGATCTGTACAATAATATCACAGAAGTACATAATACTGATATAATACCAGTAGAAAAAGATCCAAATTTTCATTTATTTTAAATTCATTATTGCAAGTAGGTATTGTTACAAAAGTAAGTTCTAAATTACGGGTATGTTTAATATATGGGTGTGTCTGGGTGTTGTCAATTGGATCTTATTTTTGTTATGTTCGAAAGTACTATAGGAGGTAATATATTTGTTAGTAAATCAATTACACGTTTCCGATGGCTTGTAAAATATTTTTATTACAAAAACTTACCACAATGTGGTCAATTAAACAGTGCTGGTACAAAGCCAAATATCCTTGCTAGAGCTGAAAACATTTACCGGACAGATTCTATTAAAAATAAGGACATAATAGCCTTTTATGTGAAAATAGGTCCAATTGACCCCAGTCTAGCGTAGGTAGGTACCGTAGGCGTAGGGACGCGGAACACATTAATACCAATTTAAAATGTGAAACGTTTACTTTTACGTAATTGTTCTATAAGCAAGTATAAGCGTAAGTATTAGATGTGCCCACAAGTAACCACACAAACACAACACACACACAGGTAACAGGTACACCTATAGGTTTAGGCAGTCCTCTAAGGTACATATGTTGAAGTAGTTCCCCTGCGAGCAGCGTTACAGAGCACTTGCTAACTTTTTGATGGATTGATTAATCTGAGAAGTTATAAATGACGGTGTGCTGCCTTATACGTACAAATTTTAATAATTATTAAAAGGTTACCCGTAGCTACTCTGCATGTATTACTAAGTTTACGTATTCAAGTAACGTACTTCAACGTAACGTTAAGATACAAAATATATACACATATCTGAGTCGAGGGTTTATGGATCTACATCACTTTAGTGTAACGAATAAGAAAATTTCAAGTCACTGGTCTATGTATCATAACCGTAGCTATTTCATTCATAAGTCAGTAAAAATCACCGTATGTACAGTTGCCATCACATATTATTTCAATTATTTATCCCACAGGCCAAAATAAGTTCAAATGTTTCGTGCGTGTTTTTATATTGCTGCTGAATAATTTAGATGGTTAAAAATTCACAGCCGCACCTTAGATTCATAGCTAGAATTATTAGTGAGCCTCCAAGGCAGCGACGCCGTAAAACATACCCACAATGGCTGGTCAGACCGGTGGCAGTAGGTCGAGCATTTCACGGAAACGCGTAGCCACTTAGCTTTCAGGGTGTTTCAGCGCAACAAAAGAAACTTGCGGTCGGGAGTCCGGACGGTGACCAAACTGCAGTACAACAATGGATAATCTTAAAATATTGTAGTATTTATTTGTTCAGTTGTTATACCTATTGTATTGTATTGTATTGTGGTACTTAATGGGAATGGTAGTCCTTATATATATTGGAGTTCCACTTCCTAATAAAATTATACATGTAAAAGTTGATTATGTATCATAATCCGCTGAGCAGATCAGGATAAACATTGGTACATGTATATTTTATATCCCATTACCTATAATGGGGTTTGGCCAGTAAACAATACAACATAATTAGAGGGACACTATCTAGGCTTGGAAAAAAATAACTTCGGTTTTATAAAATTGTACGCGTACATATTTACATATAATTGTAAATGTCCGCTTTAAAGTTCGCTATAACTGTCATGGTTTATCCAATATCTCAAACTTGTACATATTTGATTGGCCGGGAATTGAATAATCATTTTTGAATAAACTTACTGCATTCTTGCTTGATTGAATTTACTTTAAAATTGCCAACATGACTTAACGGCCGGGATATTTTGTACCAATGTGGTGGTTATGTTTAGTAACATTACATTAAAGACAATTATTTAAAACAACGAACACGAATTTAAAAAAATAGACCGCCTATTCTGAACGGTGCAATACGCGAAAGAATACAAAAAGTTTAGAAAAAAATATACTCAGAAACGAATTTGAATTGTAAATAATAAATCTTTCCTAATCCAAAATAATGGGCACCTTAACAGTGCAGAATAATGGTTTTAGATTTTACGTTACAAAACGGTTTTGAGAAGTGAGGTGCGGTTTTAAGAGAGGAAGTAAGAGAGGTTTTATTCATGAAATATTTGTACGTAGAAGGCCAGTGTAGTGGATTCGTACGGATTCGTGAAAAAAAACCTTCATGCAATCTTAATTAAGCTTAAAGATTACAAAAACCGGCCAAGTGCGAGTCGAACTCCCGAGCGAATGTTTTGTAGCTAATTACACTTTAATTTGGGAAATGTCTGGTGGATAACTGTCGTTCGGCACATGTGGAAAATCGTCAACACAAACTGACCATTTGGAATTTGATCAAAAGTAATACCACTAAAAGTGAATTTGGTTAAAAACTTAGGTTTACTATTGAAAGGCATTAAATCATTAATAGCTACTAATATGGCTACGCATAATGACTTTACGCCGAAAATGAGATGTGCATAAGTCTCATTCCGCATATTTTTTTAGGCATTGCATTAAATAGCATAAATACAGACAGCATAACCGTTATTAAGAATAATAACAAAAAACATAAGCATAACTAGCCATAATAATCAATTGACATCATATCAAAATGCATAACGCTATTATCCTATTAAAAGTCATGTACAAATGATGGACAAAATCATGAAATCACATCCAAAAATATAAATAAACACAATCACGAGCCTGATGCACTACGAGAGAAGGTTAGTATAGAGTGTATATATATTTAGGAACTAAGGCCAGGTCGTCGGAGGTCCTCTTCACAGACCTCCTATTCCGCGTTGCTTAGGCGCTTCGCGCCTGGTTATAACACTAACCTAACCTAACCTAATGTACCTACCTAATGTGACCTAACGTTACCTAAATTACGGCTAATGACAGATATACCAAATAACTAGCTTTTGCCCGCGGCTTCGCCCGCGTAGTAAGTGTAATATTCCAATAATTGTTGAATTGCTACGCCGGCAACGGCCTACTCCTACTAACTTCCCCTATGAATAACCCTTCGTCATAACCCATTATGGTAAAATTATTTTTTATTTACTATTATTTTTATGCCCGTGTGGTGTCGGAATAGAATTTCACCACCACCTTTCTTCCCGTGGGTGCCGTAAAAGTCGACTAAGGGAGCAGGGTTGAAGTGTGTTGTGAGTGATGGGCTAACAACCTATGTATCACATTTTGTGGATAATTTATACCTACCCACATTTATGCTAAAAGTGGCGCTGGAACATAATGTTCATGTGATCTGTCTACCCCTTTTGGGAATAAAGGCGTGAATGTATGTATGTACGTATTTTTGTTATTAAATTTACAATCATGATTAAATGAGAATCTGTCCTCTGGAATAAAAGCTAGTTTCAAGTCTTTGTGGCCTGGACATTGCTATATAGGCTTGTTTCCTAAGTTTTTTTTCGATGCCATTTGAACCAGTATCTGGAGGGGAACAACAGTTTGTATGGGAGCAACTTCAATTAAAGAACATAAATACCAAAAAAATTGATTTAATTTTGCGGCAGCCAAAGAGGCATATTCTAATGCATGTTAGTTGTTTATATAATTATTATGTTAAGAAGTAAGTCCATAGTGATGGCTGTGTAATATTGCTGCGCCCGCGCAGGGCGTCACATGTATACCTATCTTGTTGTTCCACCTTGTACCTGTAATGTGACATGCAATGAAATAAATGAAATGAAATGAAATGCTTAACTTATAAAAAGTAAGCAGATCTTCGTGCAGCACCTTGAATGTACTTATTACGGATGCAGGCAGTTTCCCAATGTCTCCTACCCTCCCGTCCCGCCGCGCCGCCCACACTCGCCTACGTACAACCGATTGATGACTATCGAGATGGCACCAAATACAAACTTTAAAACCTATAACGCGGGTCTCGTTCCATACCTCAAAAGCAAAAATAGAACCCTTATTTATAGGATCACGTGTGGCTGTCCGTCAATCCGTCTGTTACAAACGATTTTGAATTGCAATTTGGCACAAATACTTTCATGAATTTTCATGTCCACAACATTACATTTCAAAAACTATGCGATTTTCGTAACTAATGTCCCAAAAACCATTAAAACAAACGCCCATATTGATATTTAGACGCCACGTTGGAATGTAAAATAGTTGTTGTTATCGTAATCAGCGACCCGATACACCATAGAAACAATAGATACCGATGTTGATTTTCAGATCTTGTCACCACATGTCCCCCTTTTAGGGGTTGATTTCTCAAAAAACCGAAAACACTTGTTTAGGTACTCATTTATCGTTAGGAATTATCCTGTGAAGTTTCGAATAAAATTGCCTAATCTTTTTTATATTCCTACAAAGTCTCAAGTCTCTAGTACAAAAAATAATGCTTCCCCTATACAAACTTTGGACCCCTCTTTAACACCCTTAGGGATATAATTTCCAAAAATCCCGTCTTTACCCTTGCTTACATCATAAAAGGAAAATCTGGTGTAAATTTCAAGTTTCTAGACCCAGTAGGCTTCAATTCAAACTTTGCATCCCTATTTAACCCCCTTCGGGGTAGAACTTTTTAAACGCTGAAAGTTCTTTTTTTTTGTATCAATAAGTAATCTTCCTACAAACTTTCAAGTCTCTAGTTCAAAAAACAATGCTTCCCCCATACAAACTTTGGAACCCTATTAACCCCCTTAGGGGGTGAGTTTTGAAAAATCCTTTCTTAGTGCTCCCCTACACCTTATAAGGAACCTACGTGCCAAATTTGGAATCTCTCCCTTGCCTCCGTCATAAAAGGAAAATCTGTTGTAAATTTCAAGTTTCTAGACCCAGTAGTTTTGAATTCACACATTGCACCCCTATTTAACCCCCTTAGGAGGTTAAAGTAAAAAAAAAAAATTCCCCTTTCAAAAACTTTGGACCCTCAGTTAACCCCTTTAGGGGTGGAATTTTATAAAACGATGAAAGGTACTTTTTCTTGTATCAATAAGTAGTCTTTCTACAAAGTTTCAAGTCGCTAGTTCAATAAATAATGTTTCCCCCATACAAACATTGCATCCCTATTTAACCCCCTTAGGGGTAGAATTTTATAAAACGCTGAAAGCACTTTTTTAGTATCTTAATAAGTAATATTCCTACAAGGTTTCAAGTCTTTAGTACAAAAAATATGTTTCTCCCATACAAACTTTGCACTCCTATTTAACCACCCTAAGGATAGAATTTCTAAAATTCCCGTCTTATCCCTTGCCTACGTCATAAAAGGAAAATCTGGTGTAAATTTCAAGTTTCTAGACCCAGTAGTTTTGAATTCAAACTTTGCACCCCTATTTAACCCATTTTTTGGTGGAATTTTGTAAAACGCTGAAAATACTTTTTTTGTATCTTAATAAGTAATCTTTCTACAAACTTTCAAGTCTCTAGTTCAAAAAACAATGCTCCCCTATACAAACTTTGGACCCCTATTTAACCCCTTTAGGGATAGAATTTCCAAAAATCCCGTCTTACCCCTTGCCTACGTCATAAAAGGAAAATCTCGTGTAAATTTCAAGTTTCTAGACCCAGTAGTGAATTCAAACTTTGCACCCCTATTTAACCCCCTTAGGGGTAGAATTTTATAAAACGCCAAAAGTACTTTTTTGGTATCAATAAGTAATCTTCATACAAAGTTTCAAATCTCTAGTTGAATAAATAATGTTTCCCCCATACAAACTTTAGACCCCCGTTTCACCCCCTTAGGAATAGCATTTCCAAAAATCCTGTTCTATCAGGCGATAGGTTTATATGGCGTAGGCAGGCGCCTACGTCATAAAAAGAAGTCCTGGTGTAATTTTCAAGCTTCTAGTCCCAGTAGTTTTGAATACAAAATTTGCACCCCTATTTTATCCCCTTAGGGGTGGAATTTTATAAAACGCTGAAGATTTTTTTTATACCAATAAGTAATTTTCCTACAAAGTTTCAAGGCTCTAGTTCAGTAAATAATGTTTACCCCATACAAACATTGCACCCCCATTTGACCCCTCTTAGGGGTAGAATTTTCTAAAACGCTGAAAGAACTTTTTTGTATCTTAATAAGTAATATCCCTAAAAAGTTTCAAGTCTCTAGTAGGTACAAAAAATAATGTTTCTGCCATACAAAGTTTGCACCCCTATTTAACACCCTTAGAGATAGAATTTCCAAAAATCGCGTCTTATCCCTTGCCTGCGTATAAAAGGAAGGTCTGGTGTAAATTTCAAGTTTGTAGTCCCAGTCGTTTTGAATACAAACTTTGCACCCCTATTTAACCCCCTAAGGGGGTAGAATTTTGTAAAACGCTGAAAGAACTCTTTTTGTATTTTAATAAGTAATCTTCCTACAAAGTTTCAAGTCTCTAGTTCAAAAAATAATGCTTCCTCCATACATACTTCGGACCCCCGTTTTACCCCCTTAGGGGGTGAGTTTTGAAAAATCCTTTCTTAGTGCACCCCTACACCTTATAAGGAACCTACGTGCCAAATTTGGAATCTCTAGACCCAGCAGTTTGGGCTGTGCGTTGATATGTCAGTCAGTCAGTCAGTCAGTCAGTCAGTCAGTCAGTCAGTCAGTTTCTTCTTTTATATATTTAGATTATTGGCCCAAACAATAACATGCGTAATCTATATTCGGCCCATACAAATTAGTCTAGCTAAAATTATGCTAATAGCGTAGTAAGCCAGAAAAACAGTAGGCCAAAATATTACTATGCGAAAGTACTATTATGCCACAAATAATTATGCCAAACCAATTATGCGAAACTGCGTTAGTCTAAAAACCATTATTCGATCCAAGGGGATCCCAAAAATTTATCGTGTCTATAAATTTTTATGTATTTTTTTTGTTCAAAGTGAGTCTAGTCTTATCGTTTTTTTGTCTAGTATGATATGGAAGCGTAAGGAAACGTTTTATAAAGTCATATATCTGGAGCATAGCGTTGTATTGCTGCGAGACATGGACACTTACCCAGCGAGACCGAGAAAGATTAAGTGCCTTTGAGATGTGGTGTTGGCGAAGGATGGAAGGAATTAGTTGGACGGAAAGAAGAACGAATGAAGAGGTTTTGGATTTAGTCGGAGAGAAGAGATCCTTGCTAAGGACGATTGAAAATAGAAGAGGAAATATGTTACGACATGACATTTACATAAAAACTATAATCGAAGGGAAAATAGAGGGAAGAAGAGGCAGAGGAAGGCCCCGACGTGCTTTTATGGACCAGGTTAAGGAGAAGGTCAATGTAGTGTCGTATCAGGAGCTCAAAGCATTGGCAGAGCGTAGAGCTGAATGGCGGTTACTCCACCGACAAGAGCAGAGCTCTTAAGTTGAAGAAGTTCGTGCAAAGTGAATGTTGAATGTGTACAAAATTGATATATTATTAACTAATTTCCGATAGGCCGTATTTTTGGAGTGCACTTAATTAGGTACATATGTAGACCTAGTGGTACACCCCGAAATTCAGTAAAATGCTGCAAATGTTGTTAAAAGCATGAAAATCCGAAGATTGATCTTTAGGCCATACGAATCAATTTGACCCGTAGCACGAAAAAAAAAATACAAAAAACCGGCCAAAAGCGTGTCGAGCCACGCGCAGTGTACCTAGGGTTCCGAAGGTAGTTGCCTGTTTGTCTTAGTTACATCGACGTGCGTTGCGGTTGCGTCGGCCGAATTTGAAAGAGAATTGTCCTTTCCAAGTACGTACGTTAAGTTGGTCGACTATTACTCGTTAACTACTTATGCCTACTTGTTCGTGATAGTTTTCCTTTAAAATTCATTATATCATCCACGAATTCTTTCACATCCCCAGTAGTAGCCATTTAGCCGGCAGGGTGTGGGACACATGACTCGAACAAAAATTAGGGCTTTAAAGCCCAATATCTCGCAAACAAATCACTGATTTGAAAAATGGTTTGAGGAAACTCATAATATTTTACCACACCTAATACTTAATGATTATTAGGCTGGACAATTTTCGATGTCGAAGATTTTCGAATTGACATTATTCAATAAACAGGAGTTATCAATTTTCCATTTCTGCTGAATAACAGTAAACCGTCTGGTGTAACACGAGTTCCCGTCATGAAGAGTTAAGGGGAAGGTTGCTATCATTGGACCGGCACTTTGATTGGACCACTTAAATATTTTAAAATCTACACGTGCTAGACAGAGCCAAAAACGGTACAAAGTGTCCTTGGGCAGCCCAACTGGCCCCCCCGCAACCTCAGTCGCGCCGCGCTTCCCGGTGATGAGTGACCTGAGCGAGTATGTTTCGAGCGCTGTTGATGTTAAATTATGCGGAGGAAAAAATCACGAAAGTATCATTACATTTGCAATTGTTTAAGAGTGCTGATGTTTAATGGTTAGACATTTATTAATGATCAAATTTATGACAACTGTTTTTAACCATTTGTTTTCTTTATTTTTTAATATTTTTATTTGTCATGTAATGCCTAGTTGCTATCAATGGACCACATGTGTATTCTATCATCGGACCGGTCCAATCATGGCAACTTTGTTTTAGATTTTTAATTCTTAACCCATAAGCGTGGTACCTATATACA
Source organism: Epinotia demarniana (assembly GCA_945867215.1). NCBI lineage: Eukaryota > Metazoa > Arthropoda > Insecta > Lepidoptera > Tortricidae > Epinotia > Epinotia demarniana. The sequence continues at coordinate 13,820,370 of OX244265.1, forward strand.
TAGAACACATTGGAAATAAGTTATAATAAAAAGATTGAACCTGAATGCAAAATTTGATGTTTGTTTTTTCTCGATTTCCATAAGTTTCCTTCATTGAAGTTTCCTTCAAGTCCATTGATGACGACTCAGTGGTCCAATTCAGGGGACTCTGGTCCAAAGAAGGGAACAGCCCGGAAAACTCTTTTCACGATTTTTCTCTAAAATTATTATACTTTTTCCATTGTGTATGGTAATAAAAAAATATATTTCAAGAGTTAACACTTATCAACCTTGTTTTATTTTCTGACGTAGATTATAGGGCAGCGAAGTTAAGTGGTCCAATCATAGCAACCTTCCCCTACTATCGGGGCATAATTTTACGCAAGTTACATTCAGACATGCAGTTATGACACTTATATACGTACACATTCAATGGTTAGAGTAGGTACAGGTAGATCCCGGTAACATAGAATCATGAATTTTTGCATAAAGCACGGTCTTGCATTACAATTCAACAAATATTTAGGACACGGTCGATTTTGTAACTATATCGCATGGACTAAAAAAATGTAAGTACTTTTTCTTCAAAGCTCCAAGGTATTGCTGCGCTGAGTATCTTATATTAATTTCTACTTGACACCTCTTGACTGACTGACGGACAACAAATTGATCGTATAAGGGTTCCTTTTTCATTTTCAAGCACGAATCCCTACAAAAACACCGAATAACATTTGCCACTTAAAATGCTGCGTTTTCTTCGATGCTATACTGAGCTGAAAATTATTGGGGTATATTGCAATTTTTTTCGGTTATAACCTAAAAACTTTAGTAAGTATTATACTTATTTTCAGACTAAATACGAATATATAAATCGGAAAACTTAAAGTACCGCCTGTTGTCTGCCATTGTTTATGTTTAATTCAGCACTATTTTTCTACTGTCTACTATGTCTGGTGAGCAATAAAGAATATTTGTATTGTATTGTATTGTACCTTCAATACGAGTTAATTAAGATAACAAATAAAACCACTATTTTGTTATACTATGGGCAGATCTATTTATTTATCGTAATGCCTAAAAACATAAATAGTCAAGTCAGCATTCACCAGGCTGGTGGAATGTCTCGTTAGTCTCGGCTCAAGCACAAAAATCCTATACAGAAAAAAAACTTGATTCGATACAATCAATTGAACCAAGAAGAGTTAAATGGGAGGGCTTCTTTACCAAAATGGTTTGTTTATCGACAAACATGCCCCAGTAATGTTAACAATAGTTACCCTTATCACGCCAAACCTCAGTTACGGCAAAGTTGGCAATCTCGATACAAACTATTGTAATTCAGGAAGAGTGCCTAACTCGACGGCGATAAATTGTTTTGATATCAAACTTTTCATGACATTATAACATGTATCAGGTATCAGAGGATAATGTTGGTTATACCTTTATTCGCACGATTTCGACTGATATGATGTTCACGAATAACTTTTTATAGAAGATGTTAAATCATCTCGAATGAAGCAAAATTATCTTGTTTTATTCTCAGGGCTGATACAGGTTGCCCAATATATACGTTTTTTTTTTGTAATTAGTAACGTAGGTAACAAGAATTTACTAGCCTAGCTTATCAAAGAAAAGTTGTTGAATATGTCCGTCCAAATTCTAATCTGAATAATAACGAAGTATAGTTTAAAAAATGATAGGGGTATATTAATGTCCATCCTTATACATATTTAATGAATAAACCAGTACCTACGTACTTAAACACGAGACAAGTTATATTCTTTACTTGATCGAAATCCTCTAAGATGACGGCAACACAGTGCCTAATTTTAAACATAAAATACCCACTATTAGGGTGGAATGGAAATTGATAAAAATGATAAATTACGCCGTTAATACACCCTAATTGTGTCTGGCAAAAACGAAATCAACAAAATTCACTGATTGTTAAAATTAAGAAGTAATTAGTAGGCCAACCGAGTACGCTCTCACAAGCTCCGGCGCGGCTGCTAATTTACAAGCCTTTTCATTTTTGCTTCTTTAGGTATCAAGATTCGTTAAAGTGGATTGCATTATGTCCAAGTCTTTGTGATATTCGTCTACATTGTTCTGGTCTTTGAGTTTGATTCTGAATAAAGTTGGATTTTTTAATTGGGAATGACGAGCGGCATTCCCTCATCATAAAATGAGTGGATAGGAAAAACAATTTAACTATGAACGCGTTTCTTATTTCCCCGGGCAGTTTGTTGAATATTCTCGTCTTGGCCCTAAAGGAATTATTGTCATACATTATGGGTACTACAAAAATCTTTTCTGCTTTATCTACACAATTGGCTGTAGGTAACACAAGAAAATTATCCATTTAAAGGGCGTGAAAGAATATTACAACGGTAATAACATACCATCCTCATCTCTACAACCGTGACAAGGGACCGAGAATAAATCTTGACAATGTTGAGTTTCACACACAACACGGCAATCCATTTTTCGGAATGTTGTTTCTATCGCAATTTCATGTAAGTAGATTGTTTCTTTCGAATTACATTATTCTCATACGTACAGTAGCAAACGTGATTCGTTTCGACACCAGCCGTGTGGGTCGTGCTATTTATACCTTATTTAACTCGATTAGGCAGAACTTCTGGCTGGGATTCATTTGACGGAAATGTCATGCGACAAGTGTCGCCAACTATGTCGCGTTAAGTGGTGCAAGATTGCCGGACATGGTTCGAAATGTCGCGTGACACGACATTTTATAATCCCATTTGTCCGGCTACGTGAATCTCTGGGCAAGTAAGTCTCTAATAGATCTCATGAAAATAAACTCCAAAGACTGTTTACTTTAAACATAGTGAAAGCTTATTGTATTGGCAGCTAGGCTCAGCTAATAAAACAAAAATGTATGGCTGTCGTTAACCCGTTTTAAACTCATGAGTCGGTTGCTAAAATACGGGTTCTATAATATTTTTTTCCAGATTGGCATCAGAATGGACCATCGGTATTCAACATATGAAAAGAAAAACAAACAATAGATACGGCAGCTGTATGAACCCTACAGAACCAGCGGGTGATGCCCGCGGCCATTCGTCTGCACCAGATCACGCCTGATGGCGCACAACGCACGCGCTGATTGATGGACGGGGCCTTTGTGGGACGGTGGGTTTATCAACACAAAAGTATCATCATTGCGAAAATATCTAAGTAAACGGGGGCAAATAACTGTGTGAAGGTGAAAAATTAATATAACTCTTTCAGTTTACTTGATTTTCAAGTACTAGTGTCTGAGGCCCCGGTCACGACGCCAGCGGGCAGCGGGGCAGCGAGCGGGAAGGACCCTGGTTCCGATTTATTGATCCGTGGCGCGAAGTCAAACATTTTCTGCAAATGTGAGTATTTATTATATTAACTTGTATTAATTACTAACAAGTACAGGTAAAGTATCATTTTTTCATGGCCCCGGTATAATTCAATCTTATGCCGATGTTATAAAAAGGTAGTCTCACTTTATCAATTTTAATAGTATATTTGAAGTTTGAAGTTTATCTACATTCATACGTTATAAAAAAGTAGCCGAGGGCTTTTTAGATTTAACGTTATTTTTTTAGTAAATATAGATTATCTACTAAGTAGTAGGTATGTAGGTACTTTACAAAAGTATGTTCCATTCCTGATTAATGACGATAATACACCTTAAACAATGAAGAAAAATGGTCAGGGGCAAGTTCGCCACCGGGGTAAGTGCGATTTCATCAAACATACTGAATTCTACTGATATTTTAGTATTATAGACATCTTAGATGATCATCATTAACATTATCATCATATCAGCCAGAAGACGTCCAGTGCCAGATATAGGCCTCCCCCAGAGAGTGCCACAATGACCGGTCCTGTATGATAGGCGCATTTACCCCGGTGGCGCGCTTGCCCCGACTGACCTTACATCGTGCAAAAATCAATTGGTAATATAATTACTGCTCGACTAAAGTAATTATGCAAATTGTATATAGAAACCTCAACCGCACAGAATTCATGGAATTTAAATATTCAATGTTTATTTTTCCCTAAACACAAACGTAGGGAGATTTACAGAATAAATAATTCAGGAGGCGTCCAGATGATAACCAGAGGGACGTCAAAGTTTTATCCCCAGTCTTTAGATATATGAACCAAGAAAATTAAGTATGGAAAATTCACCGCGTTTTAAAATAAAAATGGCAGACAGGTGAAGAAACTGAGTAATTCCAATCTTGCTTGAACTTGTGAACTATTCGAATAGGCAATTGTTTTGTTGGTATTACAACATTGTACAATATGATAATGAATTATTGTACGTTTCCATGGCATTCAATAATGAAAAAGTAGAGATTAAAAAGATATTAAAATATTGGGTTTTATGGACGTCTCGTTTTTAGTTTCTCGTGATAAAATATGTACCTAGAACAATCAAGATAGGAATTCTTTGAACACGTTTCGTTCAGAATCAAAGGTAAACCACAAAAATGTTTGTCCCAAAAATTCATATCTTTTCTAAGAAAACCAATATGAAAGCATTACAAGCCTCGATAATATTCAATTTACTACTCGCATTGGACACAATGTGCTTCAGAGATGTGAATCGATGTTCTGCCCCGTTTACTCAAATGCGTAGAGGATTTTCTTAGGACTTCTTAAGTCTTTGTTTCTTTTATAGAAATGTACACAACAAGACGTGAGTGAATAAACTTTGGTAAAATCACAATGTTAAACACGAAGATATACACTCTTTGCGAATGCAATAAGTTAGACAATAGCACTTAAGATAATTTAATAATTGGCATATTAAAGGCGAAAAACAAATGTAAAATGATAGATAATGAATGAAGTATAACCACATTGTTATGAGTAGGTACCTATGTAAGTCTACAAATTTTCAGCAATTTGTACAACCTATTTTATGGACTGTGTGTATCCTCAAAATAATTTACCGTTTCATTCTTGATAAACTAAGGCCTTTAGTCGAGAAATAACTCAATTAATACATTTACCATCATTGAGAAATAAGCTTTGATATTTTTTCTACCTAATGGTCCGTTTTTCACAGTCATCTTTGGTCTGACCGATTTAAAGGAAATCATCATCGCACTTTGTCCACGAAAGAGTGTAATTTAACAAAATCTACACTCATTATCAAACAATATTACTTTGTAAGTAAACATTTTAGAGCAATATTGTTTTCAGTTAGAGGCATTTGTTTGTGCCAAAAAAAATGTCCAATCAATCACATGCACACATGCCAGCTCTGCTGGCAACAATTAAGAACACATTGGAACAAGGCATTAAGCAACAAACAAAATCATTTACATCCATAAAAGAACTTTAAAAGTACGTAAAAGTACTTTAAGGCGGAAACAGAAATACTCGCTGACGCTCGTTTCATAAAACCACACTCGTGTTTTAAGGCCTCTCATTATGGATCAGTCGCATAAACTACTGTTATCTCCGCACATAATATTATTAGTGCTTTAAAATGCGTTCAGTAACCGTAGGAAATGACCAGCATTATTAAAACCGATTTTACTATGAGAACTTTATTGTCTGTGGGAGTAGGTAAAATATGTACTGTAATGTAATGTTATTACAGTACAGATTTTTGTATCGTTACGAGTTTAAATTTGGAACAGCTGTCAAAACTTAAGTGGTTCTCTATTCTAGTATCCATAGATATTAAAACATTTGTCGATACGAAACGTCAATTCAGTATGTTTTTTTAAATATATAAACCGCACTTCATTTGATCTCGAGTGATAGGAGTATAGGGACTTCATTCGTTTGTCTATGATTAAAAAAAAACCATTCGTCATGACGAATTGCCGCCATTGCTGTTGTCATTTTTTTGTTGGTTTTTTGCTGTTACTTACCTACTTATGATATGTGTGTAGATAAAGTAGTTTATGCAACTGTATATAATTAGGCCTTAAAACACTCGTGTGATCCTATTATGAAACTCGCTGGCGCTCGCTTCATAAAACCACGTTCGTGTTTTAAGGCCTCTCATGGATCAGTCGCATAAACTACTATTGTACTAATGCAAAAAATCCAGTCCTAATTTCAGTTTTGCTAATAAAACTCACAATTTCATACCAATACCATCTTAATCTCAATGTGTCCTGCTCAGACCCACGCGATTTTGAACAAAAGCAAGAGGCGCATGAATCAAGACGATTCATATTAAAATATGATTTCTATAGGTATATATGTTTCTGTTCACATTATTTAAAAGTGTCTTCTTCTTCTTCGTGTCGAGGTTCCTCAAATAAGAGATGCCCAATGGGCAGCGGTGTGGACAGCTCTGGCAGTCGCGTCTCTCAGGTCGTGTTCCGAACAGGAGTGTGGGCATGTGGGGCACGCCAACAGGTGCACCATGGTTTGCGGTGCTCTACCGCAAACACATTGGGTTGATTGGCCACGATGCAGTCCCCATCTGGCCATGTCTTCCTTACACCGCCCTACACGCGATCTGAGCCTATTTAGCGCCCTCCAGATGGGCCATGGCTCCTTGTGGCCGGGTGGCAGTTGTTCCGAAGCTAGCACGTAGACGTCGGGCGGAGGGCATCGGCTCCGCCATAACGGGCAGCGAGCAGCTGAGGGGTCGCTTTGCAGGGGGCTAGTGTTCCGCATGAAGCTCCTGCGGCTCTTGAGACGGGCAGGTGCGGGTTATGACCGTGCAGTGGGTGGCGCTGGTCAGTCTCCTGTTTCCCCTCTTCCACGGCACTTGCCACCTCTCTACGGATTTCAGGGGGGGGGCGATGCCCGCGAGTGGGTACAGCTTGTTGAGTGGAGTAGGCTTGAGGCATCCGGTGATGGTGCGGCAGGTGTCATTGAATGCAGCAGTCACTAGGTTAAAAGTGTTAAAACATGTTATTGAAGGAAGAGAAGATAGAACATTGTTTATAGTGGAAGTGTCATACAAATATATGCGGAGAGAAACATGCCTTGTTGCGTGTTATTTTTAACGTGGAAGTTACCCCGATCATGTTTTAAATGATGCGATACAGGGAGAAAGAATATAATTATGGACAAATAAACCATCTTCACTTGCAGCCCCCGACAGGACTCGAATCTGCGATCTCTCTATTAACGCAAGAGTGCTTTGACCACTTAGCTACGAGGACAGTGACGTAAGTCGCGTATCTTTCAACTATATTTCCGCTACGATTAGCGACTTCTCTGTATTCTCTTGAAAGGCTTATAATACATACATACATACATTCACGCCTTTATTCCCAAAAGGGGTAGGCAGAGCACATGAAACGTATGTTCCAGCGCCACTTTTAGCATAAATGTGGGTATAACATATCGACAAAATGTGATATTGCAGTGATAGGTTGCTAGCCTGTCGCCCACAACACAGTTCAACCCTGGTCCCTTAGTCGACTTTTACGACACCCACGGGTGAAAGGGGGTGGTGAAATTCTAACCCGACACCACACGGGTAATAATAATAATAAATGATCGTAATGGAGAGATCGAGTCCCGACGGGGGCTATAGACGAAGATGATTTATTTTTCAATTATATTCTTTCTCTGTGTATCATATCTTTGAATAAGACTTAATGTTAACTCAGGTCATAAAACATTATGTTGTAAAACTAGATTAATCAAGTTTCAGGCAACAAGATGAACGACATCAGACGGTAGGATTTTGCGCAAACGCTTTCCATTCTGATACGCTTCTGCTATTGAATAATAATTGCTTTGTATTCCGGATAACAAGAGTCAGTAGCCAATTATTGGACTATTATAGTCCTTGTATCAAATTCTATTACCCAGTACGTACCTGAATACAATTGGCAGTAAGTAGAACTCCGAAACTGCGAGTTTAAAAATATTTTTCTACTCCTGTACTTTTATCTGTCATTTACTTAGTCCCGAACACTAATATAAAGACATACAAAATAAGTCTGCAGAAAAGTCTATACTCTATTCCCCATAACAGTACGGCACAACCGTGCTGTTTTGTCGCCAAAACGATACGCTTAGCAGCCATACGCTTCTAAACCTGGGTACTGCTACATTGTGCCACGGCCTACTAGACACGATCGAGTAGGCTGCGACGCGACTAATCTAGAGGGCCATGCCGAAACATAAAATATATTAGGTACTACCAACTTAACAAACCACTGAATGTATTTACTTCAAATAAATTATTGTACTAACGGCATTCCTGCCAACTTAAGAAAAACCTTGGTCTTAATATGACAGTACTGGCAAGTTGAATTAAGAACAAAACAGACCATAAACAAGAGGTGTCAATGTGTCATGTTTCCAATTTCCCACCAAAGTTCCAGTTCAAAATTAAAAGACGAAATATGTCAAATATGATAACTATTCATTATTAATAACTTCTTAAGATTTGATTCGTGTTTGTGAAGTGAAGAAAAATGTGTACGTTCCTTTTAAAATGGACGAAGAAGAAAATAACTGCACCGCTGATGAAATTGCGTGAGTAGTAATAGAACTAACGGAAAACTTACTGCCTGAAAAGTCAAATTATGCTATTTATTTAAAATAGTCGTAGAAAAAATATTGTATGCAACGGTGTATAACTTGGTGTTAAAACGCTCGTGGCGTCTTTAATTGCGATGCTCGCCAAGCCTCGCATCGCAACTCACGACACTCGCGTTTTAAGACCCTGCTTATACAACAGTTGCATAAAATACTATTACTCAATAAGGCGATAGCGCTAGAAAAGATATTATTAATCTTACTTTTAAAATTGGCCATACTGGAAGAGATAATTCACTTGTATTTACGTTTTGTGTGAGAAATTCTTATTTAACGATAAAATTAAAATTATGTTTCCTATCCCTTAAACCTTGAACGTTCATTTTAAATCCCGGTGAAACGTTTTTGGACATCTATGTAGTTCTTTCAATATTACTGTTATCCTACGTACCTTCTTACACCCTTACATATTTTACCTCTTTATAATATTAGTTTACTGCTAAGTAACACATAAGAAACTATCCACATATAGAGTAACTTATTGTGTCGGTACAATAGTTGTCGGCAGTATGAAGTTCTACGTAATATGTCCGTATTCCATCCGCAATTTTTCACAAAAGGAGCACGCCCCACTTTCATGAATAAATTTTTGTAAAAAAATATGTATCAATGTCCTCTTTTGTCAAGTATCGCTTATGGAATACTGGGCAAGTAATTAATTATGTTACAGGTATATAAATAGGTAGGTACCTAAATATTTATCTAATCGGTTAATCAGAGCATCTCGGTTCCATTAACTTCTCATTAAGTATGTACGCGGGACGCATTTACGAGTATTATCACTGTTATGTGCTCTTGCACTGATGGTGACTGGGAAAATAGAATAAAAAGAAATCAAAAGATCACAGTCAGCACCGCACTCTGCCAAGAGACGAAACGCAACCGTAGGAGACCACCTTGACAACATCAAAAAGAGTCACGATCCGTCAGCAGTGAGGGTATGATTAAAAAGAGTGACATGTTCCTGCATACTGTGTAGTATAGTTAGGTAGGTAAGTAGGTATAAATTGATTTTTATTCCCACGCTAAGAGAAAAATTCAATTCCACCTGTAACTCGAATTGAATTCAGAACGAACGTAATCCACTTGAACGTGGAACAACAACCTGGTGCGGTTTACTAATTGCGTCAGGCCACGAGCTGAATTGCACTCAAATAGTCCGATGTGTGGCCGAGGCATTATGCCTTGGGCGGGCGGCGCCGAGCCCCGCACCTTTCCCCCCACTCGCAGAGCAGGGGGACGCCAGTCTACCTCCGTACGCCGGGCCAGCCGCTTCCCCTTTGCCGCTCCCCGCCGCGCCACCCGCGAAAACTGTAATACTACAACATGAATTAAAACAGTCATCAAGAGTAAAAGTTTCTATCCGTGCCGAACCGGTTAGTGGAGTGGTGATTGATTTATTCTGTTTTTATTTTATTGATTTGTGAATGGTTTTTGTTTGTGGCGATTTGAACTGACTTGATTCGGGATTTTCTTTATGTTTACCTAAGGTTAGTTGAATATTTTATTCTTGTTACCTCCAAGTTTTTATTTGAAGACTTCAACGGCGAAAACATATTATTTAATTTAATTCCAAAGTAGTATAGTTATAGGCCTAGGTACCTATAGGTACCTCAGACAATATTTTACGAGTATTCCGTTACTGTTCCTAGATAAAGCATAACGTATAATTTATTTCATGTCTTTTTCAATCACTTTACAATAATCTCCGTAGATGTATATTCCTAGTGTAATCACCACGCCTTTATAATTGTTATCCTCCTAATATTAGAAATGTGAAAGCTTCCATGTTTGTTACTTAATTGTTACACAAACCAGGATTATACATAAATACTTATTGCCCCGGAAATCATACCGCAAGAAGACCTCATTGGGGATAGAAGTTAGTACGGAACTTGTGACTTAAAGCGGATAAAGTTACGGACAAAAGCTGGTATGGAATATTGTGATGTGTCTTCACTTATACGGATACCCATTTGTAATCATTAAGAACGAGGAAACTCATTCCATTTAGAGAGATCACGTAGATTGGTAGAACCTTCGTATGAAATGAATACCACTTCATACGAAGGTTGTACCAATGTTCTACTGATCTACCAAAGTTCTTCATATGAAATGAGTACTTATCTTTTATTTACACAAGATTCTAATCCTATTATCTTGCACAACATCATGTTAACCTTCTAATCGGCATGGACTCATAAGCCCGAGACCCATTTCACGATAAGTAGGCCACTCCGAGATATGAAACGAGTCAAAAATTTCGTACACGGGTACTGTCAGCAACAATAAACATTCAGCATGTGGGCGACTGCCGCGATAAACCAAACGTTACAGCCGAAATATAAGCGTTGCGTTTGCTATCAGCGTTTTATCGAGGTATAAATATATACGAGTAATTAAAGTTATGAAATACACTCCATACAAGCACCATTAACATAAATCGTACGTCGGAACAAGTATCATTTGATAACTGATTGAATTAACAGTATGTTCTGGCACAATGTAAAATTAAATTTCTCGCCTAAATGTTCTTGAAACTGCACATCACGAAACACGCCTACCTAAGATTTATGTTAAGGAAAGTCGCCATTTTTGGCAAATCATTTCTGCTTCTTTGCATTTATTATAAGATTGCTAAGGATTGAGTTTCTGAGAATTCATCGTCACATCTTATACGATCTGTTTCCGTTACTTTCAGTTTTCTATTTTGGTTTCGCTCTGGTGACCTGCTGGATAACCGTTTTCCTCTACCAACACTGCAAACCAATCTGAAATAAATGTTGGTACTTCATTTACATTTGTCAATAAGCCTTGATAGTTTAACAACAATTCTTATGTACAACAATTCTTTACATCATAGTTACACGGAGTGCCCTGTATAATTTTTGGTTCATTACTTGCCTAGCTGCTCATCGTAGCAGGACAAGCGTAATACGATAGCCATGATAAATGATCATTAAACTAAGGAGACATCGTGCAGGCGGAGTGTAACGACCATATTATTTTACTTAACCTTCAGTATATCAACACCTAACAATATAGGCACGCGCTGAAGCGTGAATGAAAAATACAAATAATACATGAAATAAGTTAAACTGTTGTGTTGCATAAGCTACTGTCGCCAAGCACGGCAGCAATAGGGAGGTTTTGAGTTTGAACCTTGGTTTTAACCGAGTTCTTAAAAAAAACATCTCACGTACGAAATTGAAATACACTAGCTTTTCGGTGAAGGAAAACATCGTGAGGAAATCGGTCAAATCCCAAGTGACAATTATAAAGTCGTACAAAAACGCCATATTTTAAATTCTTGGTAACGATTTACCACGAGTTGAAAAAGTCGATAAATATCTAAACAGGATTAAAAACAACGAGTTCGTCGCGTTGAGGCGCAAAACCGAAACCAAAATCCTAAACCAACAGGCGGATCACAACGGAGCGCTTTTATCAACATTAATCCATCATGAAAGCCGGAATCTGTTGAAAGAAACAGGACATTTTTTTTTAAATATGGTGAATATAGAGATTTAGTTGTTAAAATGTTAAATTGTTTGGGTTCCCGGTAGATTTCATGATTTTAATAATTAAATTTTATGAACGAAAACAAAATGATTGCACCACCGAACTAGCTCGCAAAATTGCTTTTCTGTTGGTTGTAATATACTTGTAATACATGCAAGGCCACCTTCCTCATTTAGCGACGCAGAATCGGTGCAGTACTCGTATCAGTAAGGTGTCAGTCATGGCAACACATTTTTACTGAGCGCCTGCATTAAAATGAGTGCCTCGCGATTGGCGCGGGATGCAATATAATGCTGTTTTGCAAATGTAGTACTCCAAATATCTGGGCGAAATACCGCATAGTAAGCTTTCGGTAAAGTAGAAAATACCACATATGTACCGATTTCACCCCGACAAATGCAGAATCGTGACAAAGTCGAATGATTTATGTCGAACATAAACGTGATAGTGCACCAGTGCAGAAGTAAATTACTTCGGCTTTTAGGTAATACTAAGGCAGGTACGTATTTTACTTTGCATTACACTCGGGGTTTTAGCATTACCTGCACGAGACTCCGCCATAAATTCGGTACACGTTGCTTTTTAGCTTACCTACGGGACGGAAATTAAAATTGTGTATTTAACGCTATCAGCAACATACTTCGCATTACGATATGTTTAAAAAGGTTCTCAAGAGCAATTGCGGAGATGGATAAATATATCGAACTACGCATTTTAAGAGGGCGCGTACCGCCAGGGAAAAATCAGAAATCACCCGCGTGCCCCGCACCTGCCGCGCTGATGCGTCTATTGCTGCCCCGCTCCTTCTCGCATAGTACATGCCCCGACAGTCAGATGAAACATGATGAATACCTATGAATAATAGGCATGATGACTCATGTTCAAATTGATAACGTAGTGATGCTAAATGTATAGTAAACCATCAAATTACCGTAATAAAGTATAAATAATAAAATATAATTAAAATTGTAAAAAGATATGAACCTTGAAAGTTTAGATTTTTTTTTTATTGTACAAGAGTAAATTTAAAGGTACCAATAGAATCCTTAGGCTTTTATAGAAACAAAATTGTACAACAATTATGTACTTAAAGGCAGTATTCCGCGAATGAAACAACAATTTAAGAACCTGATTTTCCATACGACGATACATGTAGGTACTTTGTATTAACAAATGTCGGCTGTGACGTTACGCCTGTCTGTCTTTCAGTATTAAGCGTTTTGCGCTGCCGCCAGCGAGGTTAATCTTTGTCTCAAATTTTTGGGTATTTATGTTCTTTAATTGTAGTTCCTCCAATACAAACATTTGTTCCTGTCCAAAAACTGGTTCAAATGACATCATAAAAAAATTTAGTCATCATCTCTATTATAAAAAGTGGGAAGCAAGACAAAATCTGTACCTATATTTGAAGATATTATTTTCGCTATTAAGTCAGAGTTTCGAAAGCTATAACTGAAATATGACCTTCCAATTTTTAGGGTTCCGTACCAAAAAGGTAAAAACGGGACCCTATTACTAAGACTTCTCTGTCCGTCTGTCTGTCTGTCACCAGGCTGTAACTCAAGAACCGTGATAACTAGATAGTTGAAATTTTCACAGATGATGTATTTCTGTTGCCGCTATAACAACAAATACTAAAAAACAAAATAAAATAAATATTTAAGGGGGGCTCCCATACAATAAACTTTTTTTTACTGTTTTATAGATAATGGTACGGAACCCTTCGTGCGCGAGTCTGACTCGCACTTGGCCGGTTTTTTATTTACTAAATCACGTAAGGGTTACAATGGCTAGTAAAAACCTAAAGAAAAAAAAGCCATAATCGAATTAAAACTTTTGTGAGACGTCTAAAATACTACTAATAAAACCACGGTTAAATTCACGTATTAAATGTCACGACAGGCGACATGTTTCGAACTCTTCGGGAGTTCTTCTTCAAAACAATCATCGAAAACACTCATCCTGAAGAAGAACTCCCGAAGAGTTCGAAACATGTCGCCTGTCATGTCATTGAATACGTGAATTTAATTGTGAATTTATAAGTAGCATTAAAAAAACTGTTCCTTCTGAAACCTTCGATCATGTCTATGAAAGTCAGATTTTCAGGCCACAGTGTTGCGGCCAAATTTTTCAATTCTGATCTCGGATTCCTGCTTGGAGACAATGGAGACGCTCTGGCCCTTTAGTTATCAATTTTGAACATGCTGGTAGGTACTAAAGAAAAACTGCTTTTCACTTTTTTTTATATAAAAATGACCAAGTTCGCAGGCAATAATTGTTGGAATCTGCACCCTCAATAACCCTAAAAGCGACACCCGTGATGACTTCAAAGAAAAACAATGTCAATAATGTCACTACGGGCGACATGTTTCGAAATCTTCGGGAGTTCTTTTTCAGGATGAATGCTTTCGCGGCGGTGTCGCTTGAATCACGACAAGATTCAAGCGAAACTGCCGCGAAAACACTCATCCTGATGAACCCCCGCAGAGTTCGAAACATTTAATACGCCCGTAGTGACATTTAATACGTGAGTTGAACCTTGTATTAGTATTATTTCAACATGTCTCACGAAAGTTTAAATTCGAAAAACAATGTCCGCCATCTTGGAATTCAAAATGGACATCATTTCTCGAAAAGCCTGAAAACGTATATTGTTCTTTAAAAAAAACCCGCATCGTAATTTACAACAAATATTTCAAAAATGAAAATAATGCGACCACTTTTTGAATTATTTCCGACTTCGAATTCGTATTTAGAGACCGAGAGGACATCGATTTTGAAATTAACCGGATTTATTCTCAACTAGCGATCGGCCCTGGCTTCGCTCGGATACTATATTAAATTATATTATACATATAAACCTTCCTCTTGAATCACTCTATCTGTTAAAAAAATCCGTTGCGTAGTTTTAAAGATCTACGCATTCATAGGGGCAGACAGCGGGAAGCGACTTTGTTTTATTATACGAGTACTATGTTGTTGTAGTGATAGTGATAATCTTTCATAAAGTAAATACACGCTCGACAGAAAAAATGTTCGTGTAGTTTTGCATGTACTGCACAAATTATTCTAAGAAGCCGGTCGCCGGCCGATCGCTGCGTAATCTTATGGTTGTATTTTGAACTTTAAGGTCTACATGTTAAGGTCGACTTTTCAATATATTATTTCAAAATATACCAAAATATCTACTGGAATGTAATGATACATTCATTTACTGGACGAATATACTGGGTCACAATATTATTGAAATAATTATGTTCACCGTCGTGAGAGCACAGAACGTAGTCCTCTCGTCTCAGCGGAGCGATTGCGATTGACTCCGCCCGCGAACGGCAACAGAAGATATACCAAACGGCACGAAACACGCGACGGGAGAAACAGTATCGCGCTAAATAAAAAAGACCTATACGCCAAATACGTTATACCTCAATAAGTCTGAAAAGGGACTACATAAAAAAACGCCGCTCGTCAAATTACTAGGCAATATCAAGAGCTATTATACACTAAATTTGTACGTAAATTATATGCACGGGAACGGCACACAATTGAAATTAGGTAAAAATAAGACATGTTTTGGCGATTGTTTTCTATCGAGGCAATTTTGGTTTTGTATGGTTTTTTTCATACAAATAGATTGCAAATATGATGTAGTTTCTGTATGTTCATTTTCCTGGCATTCGCTTTAGTTTGTCATAGGTAAATATTCAATTTAAGAACTCCGATTTCGCGGAGCGCGCCCTCTTAATTTAATTATCTAACGCTGTGGTTAGTGGATAAGGCCATTAAAGAGTTGTAGTGCTTTGAACTAATATTTATAATCTGAACATCCAATTGCGAGATAAGTAAAGAAGCGTCTTATTCCTGCGCTAAAACTATCGCTCCAGAGAAAGGAATTACTCTGTTACTAGTATAGGTAAAATTGTGCTGATCATATTTTGAATGTGGGCAATAGGCCACCGTAGCACGTGTCCTTTAATTTCAGAGTGTTTAATGCGGGAAGACGCAACGCCCACATGGATTGCATAAACCGTGCTTCAGTCCGCATTATTGAGATTAAATGGAAATATGTTTGATGACATTTGACGACCTCAACTAGGCTATAGTTGGTATAGTGACCTTGCCTACGAAGCCGAAGGTCCCGGGTTCTCTCATCACACAACTAAATGCCGTTACCGGGATGAGCACAATTATTATTTCCTGAGTCATGGATGTTTTCTATGTATTTAAGTATATATTTATTACCACATTTGCCTTCTTATACGTACTGTATATTATCTTGACATACAAGTATCATGTAAAATCTCTATCCTAATTTATTATCATAATGAGACGTACCTAATGATGCCGATTCTCACTACTTACGTATTGACCACCCCTCGTATGTCATAGAATGATTGTACATCCCCCAGTTCCTATGATATTGATGCTTTTATTATCTCTACGTTTTCAACATTTTTGATAAATATCAAAGTCAAATACAATATTGCCAAATTTGTGCATTTTTTTCGAGCGCTTAGCGTAGAAGAGCAGTTGCAAAGCGGCTTACGAAATCGCCAAAGAGCTAGTAGGTACAAATAAATCAAATATGTACCTATGTACCTTTCGTATTCAATTTAAAATTCATTTTACCTAATTGTAATCATAAATAAAAATTGTTACCAAATTTAATGTTTTTTACATTATATTTAAGAAGCAATCGTTTATTCTTATATTTAATAAAAAGGGTTTAATGTTTATAGCCGTGCCAGAATGCATTTGCCGAAATAAAAATAAAAAACCGGCCAAGAGCGTGTCGGGCCACGCTCAGTGTAGGGTTCCGTAGTTTTCCCAGTACAGAACCCTAAAACCCTACAAGCAATAGATACTTAGCAAACAATTTTATTATTAGACAACGAACGACCAAAGACAACCAAGACAATTCGGGCATGACAAATATTCGACCTAATGTATGGGCATGGGCGCACCTGCTCCGACCCCATTAAAGCAGGAAAAATCTTAACAGCGCCATGTACAATGTGAGCGTTCCGCGTACAGCGACATGTATCGTCAAATTAAGTTAACTATTGCGCACGAGCTTAAAGTATGGAAGATGATTTTTATGGGATAATTCTTTATTGCGTGAACCGATTTTCACCATTTTTACTTTATTTGAAAGCACGTCATTTCATTGTGAATTTGTAGAAATTACAGGTACAATAAACACCTGCTTATACGGTTAAATTACAAACTAAGTTCAGAAATTGTTTTGTATTTTTTTTTCAAATCTATTCATCCTATCAAGTTCAAAATAATTTTCCTATAAAGTTTTTATAAAGTTCTACTTTGAGATTTTTTTATATTTTTAAAACTTATAAAAACTAAAAATTAAGTTAGAGGAGGGGACACATTATTTTTTACTTGTGGAGCGATTATCTCCGAAAACAGCATTATCAAAAAATGATCTTACTAGACCCCTATTCATTTTTAAATACCTATCCAACAATATATCACAAGTTAGGGTTGAAATGAAAAAAAAATCACTCCCCACTTTAGGTATAGGGGAGGCACCCTAATAAAACATTTTTTTCCGGGATCCTGTTGTTTTACCAAATTTATTTTGGTCAAATTTCATTTCTCAAACAAATTTTAGCAACTATTTTGTTTGCCAATGCAAACTTTGGCACAATTTTAATACGAATATTTTCATTACGTCAAATTTTCATTCAGCATATATTATTACGAAAAATTAAATTATGGCATGTGGGCTTTTAGCAAATGCTTTTAATAAGGCAAAAAAACATTAGACAATAAACATTTCGTCAAGTTAATGTTATGGCAAATTATAAAAAGAGAAAAATCACAATTGTTTGGGTTATGACATTTTACCAAAATACTATTAATAAAATGGGCATGGTCCTTTAAATAAAAAAATGCACGGTTAAGTAGGTCGGTAAACAAAGGCGTAAAATTAGGTTAGGGCAACCAAAAAAGGGGGGGCGGCTCGGGGGGCGACGCCTCCTAGCAGTAAAAAAACAAACAATCGTAACAATGGTATTATTTGGTAGGTTAGGTTAGGGTTAGCTTGTGTCCCTTAGAGCGGAAATAGGCACCCCGCGAAACGGGGTGACGTCGACAGACTGGCGGTTAGGTTAGAATTGCGACTTCTACACAAATTAATTTTCCCTACCCACATAACAATTTTTATTTTATTTTATTGTGTATCTTATACACCATTGAAATAAAGATGCAAATAATTTGTCATTTAAGAATTCCTCTTCTGATTAACTGACGGAATAGAAATGGTCAGTTAAATATTGACGATACAAATCATTTGCCTTATTTTGTTTTGGTTAAAAGATATTATGCCAACTAACATATTTGACTGAATGAAATTTGGTCAAAGTACCAGTTGGTAAACGAGATATTGCCTAAACATGAATATGCCAAACATAAGGTTTGCGTAAGAATTATTTGTCGAGTGTTAATTTGGGAAGTGATAATTTGTCAAAATGTTTTTGGTAAAACAAAGGTAACCCTTTTTTTCCACTTTTTATTTTACCACTTTGTCGGCGTGCTTGATATACATATTAGTAGCTTTCTAGTGCTAACGGTTACTGAGATTATGCGCGAACGGACGGACAGACAAAGCGAAACTATAAGGGTTCCTAGTCGACGACGGAACCCTAAAAACTGAGATTGTCCTCTGTTCATACATACGCCTGGCTGCGAGCTAAACATGTATCCTAATCGGAATATATAACCATAAAATAGAAACAACTGGCGCCATATTGATGTCACAATCTCAAATACATTAAATAGCAATACAACTCCATCTGCGATTACGTAGGCGAACAAAGAGCTTGTTAATACTTGCGCACTTCATTCTAAGCAAGGAGGAATAATCTAAGGGCCGAAGTTCAGTCGACTTTGAATGGAATCCGATTATCTTGCTGAATACAATTTGCATCTGAATCACTGAATGTGTTTTCAGTGAGAGACGATTCTCAAACTAAGACTGAACGTAAACTTAAATCTTTACTTAGCAGATCTAATAATATGCTCAGTATCTTTGAAAACTATTCAGTTTTAAGTGATTTCCATCACTAATTTGAAACGAGCTATCCAACGATACCTCACACTATGGGCTTAACGAGAAAAAACATTACATCCCCACTTTAGGTGTAGGGGAGGTACCCTAAAAAAAATTTTTTTCAAGATTTTATTCTTCACTTTTGTCAGCGTGATTGACTTATGTAGTAATGGTAACTGAGCTAATCCGAAGACGGACGGACAAACGGATGGACGGACGGCCAGACGGACATGGCGAAACTATAAGGGTTTCTTGTTGACTACGGAACCATAAAAAGTGAGGTTAGCGAAGAGGAAGATTGCAAGTATTTGCACATAGATGAAATTATATCCATAAAGGTGCAGTCTAAAACATTAATCAAAGATCATCAAGAGAGTGCGTTTAAATTTTTTACTGTTTTTTGTAAGCGTATGTGTAGACAGACCTACGAGAATAGTCTCATCATGTAGACCTACATCTGTTGAATATATCAAGTCAAATAGAAAATGTGAAATGTTGCGTCTAAACGACTAAAATACATCATTCATCAGAATATCAAGAAGGTTGGTTGCATTATACAGTGAAATATCGAAAATCAATCTGAAAACCCCTCGAATTAACATGACAATATAGGATACAGCCACTTCCTTTGTTCATTGAATCAAACCCTTAAAGTCAGCGAATATAGGTACTTTATCCTGGAATACGCGATTATTCAGAAGTTAGTAGAAAATCGACATCAGTTTGTTAAAAAATTATAATATAATCATTTGTTCGGCCTTTAGTTATATTAAAGTAACAGTTTCGACACTTAGCATCACTTCCGTTGTTGTGACGAACCAATTACGACCCAACCAGGACCATTAACGACACACGTATTACGTACAATTTATTCACGAAAAAGTACCTAAGTAATTAATAAATTCTACGAAATGAGGACAAGAGCTGAAAGCACTATGGCGACAAGTTTTATAAACAACAGGCTGATAGCTGACTCACCAATCAATTGAATGGTGACAAAAAATTGTATTGATATACAATGTGTATTGCTTATACTTGATCAAACGAAATGTGCGGATACTAAACAAAAAGATATCGATAAAAAAATAAAAATTATAGGCTAACTATTTAAAAAGTTAAGGCGTTTTAATTTTTTTTCTGATGAAAATTTCCGAGTTTGGTTTTTAATTCGTATCTTTGCGTCTAAACGGTGTAGTTTCTCAAAAGTAAACTTGTTTTAAAGCTAGAAAATGCAGCTAATCGACCAATTAAAAAATAATAACAATATCAAACATAAACCTACAAAAAAAAAGTAATTAGTAGAAATTTGTGAAAAAGAACAGTCTTTTTTTAAATTAGTGTCTGTAACTTTAAAACTGGCAGTTTGAGGTAGACTTTTTTGCACGTTTTATTAAATTTTACAGTTCAGTCTACAAATTCTCCGAAGCAACAATGGGGCTATCGCTTTTCGTTGTTATGATATTCACCGTTCAAATTATGAGCAAAAATCAACAAGAATTTAAACTGTTTGTCCAAACTCCTTAGATGTTTGATATTGTTATTATTTTTTGGTTGGTCGATTAGCTGCATTTTCTAGCTTTAAAACAAGACTACTTTTGAGAAACTACACCGTTTAGACGCAAAGATACGAATTAAAAACCAAACTCGGAAATTTTCATCAGAAAAAAAATTAAAACGCCTTAATTTTTTAAATAGTTAGCCTATAATTTTTTTTTTTAATCGATATTTTTTGTCTAGTATCCGCACATTTCGTTTGATCATGTATAAGCAATACACATTGTATAATCAATCTATCAACCAAATCAAATCAAACATTATCATTTAATTGCCAGAAAACTGTCGTGTATGGCGCGTTGGCTGACTGGGCCGACCTGCTCTATACAAAAGTTTTAAAACAACGCGCCAAAAAAAAATAGTTTTTTTCTTATCAGAACACGATACCTGTTATGCCCTTAATGTCAAAATAATAACAATCATAATATCCTATTTCTATCAAATAACTCCTTTACACTATAATAACAATTGTCCAATAACCAGTCCGTCAATTTATGCTTAGAAATATGTCAGTCTCATTAATCTTCTGTTATATTTGGACCCCTTGTGTTTGCCTCAGCTATATTTAAAACTAACGTAAATCTGTAACAACGTGTCCTAAAAGTCAACGTCAGCCGTAAAACGGAATATGGGGCAAGTCACAACAGTTATAAATAAAATAGAAAAAATCCATTTCATGTTTTAAGAAAGTTTATTACTGGCATTAAAAAAAAACAGTAAGTAATGATGTTTAAAGTACTACGGCTACAAAAGTTTTAGTTTTATGGGACCGTTAATATATTTTTTCTGTAAATTAAATATTAAGGTTAAAACACGAGTGCCTCAGATTGAAATAAAACTTCGTATTTAAAGATTAGACCAACGAACTTTATGACTGAACTGAAATAATGCTGCATTATTTCTCAAAATTTACTTTAATACTTAGATGGCTTATTTAGTCCAATTCCGAAATGGTTAACACTTGCTAGATTATTGAAGAAAAACTTGTGTTATTTAGCCGTAGCGTTAGCGTGTAGTTAAATTTCCATCGACTACGGATATATACGTCACAGGCAGATTGTATAATCTGCCGTTTCACATAACAGCGCTGTTTTGTAATACGGCGGGTTGACGATCAGGCGGATTGAATACCGCTGAATCAAAATCCGTTTGAACCGAAATGTGTTTGGCGGATTGCCGCTATATTGTAATACAGCTAGCCGTAACGTAATACGGCGGATTGCCGCTATATTGTAGAACGTATAGTAATGACTAATATTGTGTTGGATTCCACCAAACACCATTGTTGTTGTTAGGTCAGATCAGATAGCACCGCGAGATTTATAAATATGAACAAAAAAAAAAGTCGCGGCTATTCCATTACCGCTAGTCGTATTGATTAGCGCCGAACACATTCCAGTGGATTTTCATTCGGCGGTTTTCAATTCGCCTGAGAGTTAACCCGCCGTACCGTAAAATGGAGCTAGATTGATTAAATTTGAAATTCAAACGCTTATAACTTTGTCAGATTTTATGCTAAAAATGCAAAAAAATAATATAATAGCAACTGAGTTAGAAGATTTTTTAAGTTTGAAAAAAAATATGTTTAAAGGAAGACCGCTGAAAAATAATGAAAAATGGTACGCTATCAACTCTAAACTCAAAAAGGGGTTGCTTTGATAGGCTCTGTTTTTTTAACGTCTTTTGATAGTACCTATCTCCATACAGGATTAAAACGTGCAAAGAAATATTTCGTTCCACCTATTATTTTTCAAGTTATGGGGTTTTGAAGTTAAAAGGGGTTAAATTGATTACAGGGGAGAATTTGATTAGTAGTGCACCACTAATTTAGTGCCAGATTATGACTGTTTTGTATGTGAAATTAATAAATACAGTACTACTATTAAAGAAAAATAAACATGAAAGTAATAATAAGCATTTATTTGCATGTAATCAGTCACTATTTATAATTAAAATATTAAACAAATATTTGGGGTTACTTTGATATCAGTACTAAAAACAGGTCCATTTATCAAACACAAGTTGGGGTTGATAACTATCAATGTAGCCCCGTACCTTCTATCAGAGAAGCCAATACACATATCTCGCCACAGCAAAAAAAATGGCGGTCGGCCCAGGAAGCACACATCACGTTTGGATTCTCAAAGGAACACATAATTACATATGCAAGGTCCAAAAACTTTAATTGCAATACTCATTCTTGCAGAACTTCTTCATAAATTCTATTATGTATAACACAAATTTGTTAGTATTCCCAGACACCACTCGGAATTTTTTTTTTTGAACCGCACGTAATGAATACTGCTTGTGCGTCAAGAGGAAAGATGGCCGAACTGTCAGTGTTGCTAGTGCAAAAATATGAAATGGATGCGTTCAATAGGTTTCGAGCAGTTGTAAAAAAATGCAAACTTTTGGAGTAATCATCAATGTTGCCCAACGATTTGAAATTAACCCCATTTTACGGTATTACAAAACAGCTAGTAAACTAGTAAACGGCGGCGTATTATATTGTTCCACTGCGACATACATATTATACTTTTTAAACATGTCTTGTTAAATTTTTATGACTTGTATTATCACCAAATTGCAGCTTGACGTTGACTTTTGGGAAAACTTGAATAATATTGTTTATCTTTATAAAATCAGCTGGTGTTAAACAAACCTCATTCATTCAATATGTACCATAAAGTACGAGTTAACATCTTATAACTTGGAAGCTCAGAACTGAACTATAACTGTAGGCTCTTATGTACCAAATCGTAGTTGAGAACAAAGTTGGGCAGCTTTTGTTTTTGTTTTTAATGTTCTTGTTAACAACTTAAGTAAGCACTTCTTGAATTTTGATTTATGATTACTCTACTGAGAAATGTTTCAGTATTTACGTAAAATTCCATATATTAAGTAATTATTAATTTAAATGCGGCTGAAGAAAAATGTTTTTAATCTACACCATAATATAATAGATAAGAATTATAGTAAACTGTGTCTTTATATTAAGTTATGATTGCGACAGCTGAACTAAGATGGTGCAGCAATGGCGCACATTTTTGCTACCGTTTACACTACTATTTAGTTAACACAAAAAAAAATGTAGCCATACAGTCGTGGTCGTGAATACCACGGAATATTGATCGACTTAGATTGTAAATTACCTTTATTTTATTTTTACTTATTCTCTTTATTGTGGGAAATCCAAAGAGCCGATAATGTAACATTTAACGTACCACGTGATCAAATATGTATATTTAACTTTTAAAAGTAGCAAAACAGGGTAGAGAGCTTGTAAATAATTCCAGTAGTGGGGCAGCTGGTTCATTATTAATGTATTAAGGGGAAGGCTCGATTGAAATGTCGACTATTTTCGGCGAATGGTGCCAACGTCAAATATTTCGGGTAGCTATTGAATTTGCCGCATTTTATACAATAAGATTGCATGTTTGGATCTATTTTGCCTCTAATTTTCAATCGAATTTGTGATCTGAATAAAACATCCGTCTATAAAAACGATGACTGTCAGAAAACTTTCTTAACGAAACAAATTATTCATTTAAATAAATTTTAAATCAGTGTTATTTTTAACGAGGAAGTTGAAAACGATGACTGTCAGAATACTTTCTTAACGAAACAAATTATTCATTTAAATAAATTTTAAATCAGTGTTATTTTTAACGAGGAAGTTGCCCGATCACATTTAAATGCTATGATACAGAGATAAATAATATAATGGGAAAATTAACCATCTTGGTCTGTAGTCCCCCCCCCCCCCCACAGGTCCTGTCTGGGGCTACAGACGAAGATGGTTTATTTTTCCTTTATATTCTGTCTATCTGTATCATATCATTTAGACTGTCAGAATGTTGTGGAAAACTCCAACCAATGTAATCGCGCATGCTCTTGCGTCTAGTAAGACCGCGGTCTGGACGCCAGCGGGCAGCGGAGCGTCGAGCGGGCGTTCATTCATAGATACAACTGGCAGGGGGCTTGTAGTGGGCGGGGCAGGGCGCGTTAGAAACCTATCGCTCGCGAGGCCCCGGGCCGCCAGTAAAAGTTAAAGCGAATTAATTAATAGAGAAGTGGCAGATCAATTAAAGAGTATCATTCATAATGACCCTTACAATACATGTGAAGTAGCATGTACTAAATTAATATCGGTTCACTTTACTCAAGCGACATCTGGTGAGCTAGAACATTTTTTGCCTTCATTTACGTATTCTTGGCGTGACAGCCCTAGCGCTACACGTGCGGTGTGTGAATGAATACAAGTTTTACGATAGGCAGAGATGCATAGTTTTTGCCGCCGTTTTTGCTAAGAAGTGCAATTTCTGTCCTTGTACTATTACTTATTCTGTGGTATTAGTATATAGCAAATTCTAATGTTATTTAAAGAGTTGTGATTGGTGGATGTAATATTGAACTGTTGTGATTGGTATTTATGATTTATAAAATCTTTTATAAATCCTAAATAATTATGTATAAGTACCTACATATTTTCACTAGGTGCTAAATGTAGTACTTTAGCCCCGCTTGCTAAGTCTAATAAGACGCACTTTTTGAGCATGAGAAGTGAAAACTATCTTTTCACCTCACCGGCTCGAAAAGGCTTGCTTTATCGCTCAAAAACTGTGCCCAAAAGTCCATTTTATCCGCTAGCGTGGAAAGAGTTTTTGAATTTGGAACATGACGGTCTATCGCGAGACCCAACTTTTTTCTATACAGAATGAGAGGTGCGTTCAGAAACTGATGGTGTTATGCCAATAATAAATTGATATTATTTTGATAAAATACAATGAATAATACTTATTCTCTCTTAATTAAGTAGGTACATACGAAATATTAACATTTAGACTGACTTATAAGGATAAAATACGAATAAATAATTTTAAAATGTCGAATTATTTTTCTAAAAATTTCGCTTTTTCCAAATTTGAAACGCACCGTTTGAAAAGTTAATTTAAGAAAAAACTCATACACGTTTAATTTTGTTTTGTTCTAAAGCCACAGACAGTAAAACCAAAATAATGGTGGTTATTTATAGATTTTAGTGCAGAAGATATATACAGATATTTATATATGAATTTTGATGCCTGCTAAGTTAACGGAAAAATACGCTTACTTTCACTTTTTCCGTTAACTTAGCAGGCATCAAAATTCATATATATATGTTAACTCGTACTTTATATATACATATTGAATGAATGAGGTTTGTTTAACACCAGCTGATTTTATAAAGATAAACAATATTATTCAAGTTTTCCCAAAAGTCAACGTCAAGCTGCAATTTGGTGATAATACAAGTCATAAAAATTTAACAAGACATGTTTAAAAAGTATAATATGTATGTCGCAGTGGAACAATATAATCCGCCGCCGTTTACTAGTTTACTAGCTGTTTTGTAATACCGTAAAATGGGGTTAATTTCAAATCGTTGGGCAACATTGATGATTACTCCAAAAGTTTGCATTTTTTTACGATTGCTCGAAACCTATTGAACGCATCCATTTCATATTTTTGAACTAGCAACACTGACAGTTCGGCCATCTTTTCTCTTGACGCACAAGCAGTATTCATTACGTGCGGTTCAAAAAAAAAATTCAGAGTGGTGTCTGGGAATACTAACAAATTTGTGTTATACATAATAGAAGTTATGAAGAAATTCTGCAAGAATGAGTATTGCAATTAAAGTTTTTGGACCTTGCATATGTAATTATGTGTTCCTTTGAGAATCCAAACGTGATGTGTGCTTCCTGGGCCGACCGCCATTTTTTTTGCTGTGGCGAGATATGTGTATTGGCTTCTCTGATAGAAGGTACGGGGTTACATTGATAGTTATCAACCCCAACTTGTGTGTGATAAATGGACCTGTTTTTAGTACTGATATCAAAGTAACCCCAAATATTTGTTTAATATTTTAATTATAAATAGTGTGTTATATCTACTATAAGGTGGAGGCAGTGACTTTATAACAGAGTTGGTCAAGGGTGTAGTAAGTGTAATTATTTGATTTTATAATAACACTGTTATGAAGGCAAAGCCTGCACATATTCTATGTCTACAGGTGTTGTAACTCAATAAGCGTTATAGATGACTTACCTGACACCTAAAGCTTTAATGTAAGTTCGCCATTGTTTTGGTGAACTCTAACCTCCAAATTGATTAGGTTATTCAATATTTGACATCAAAATACTTCACTATTCATGTTACTTTTGCCATTCTATGGATGCCACTTAATTTAACATGCCACTGGCCAAGCAACAAGAATAGAAAATGATAAAAACTTTAGGTTTCTATTTTATTCTTCATAAGTTTCATTAGAAATCTTTAATAAATCCTAGGCGCGTTAAAATTGAGATGGGAAACATGGTATACACCTACCGTAAAATTACAAGGCTAGATTGTTTTCACTTAATGTCACAATCACATCCAATTTAATTCACTTTCAATTAGTATGACTCCTGTCACAAATATCATTATCTACTAACTATCTTCGCCATTTCGTCGGTAGCCTATGTTTGTCTCATAATTTTATATTAAAGAAAAGAGTAAAATACTCCCTTGAAACTGGGTGAGCTCAAGAGTGTTATAACACTCTCAGCTAACACCTTAAGCGTAATTACGGTGTTGGTCAACACTATAGGTGTCAGAGAACACTGCTCTACAGGCTTTCTAACACCTTTACCTGTAAGACGTGGGCCTCTTTCGTGGTTTTTTACAGGCATTCTTAACACCTTAACACTTGGCTGGAACCGATATAAGAATGATATAAGGGTTATTTTAACGCTAGTGTGCTAGTTGGGAGGTGGTTAAATACAATATTTACAGTACTCATGAGACACTGTAAGGGTATTGCAACTTTTAGTTTAAATCTAAAACCTAAAACTAAAGTAATACAGGCAGCTAATTCAAGTGTTTATTAATATTAACTTATTTAAGTAACTCAGTTTAAATCTCTGTATTTCAAATTTAGCACTATTTATAGAATTCAATACAATACAAATATTCTTTATTGCTCACCAGACATAGTAAAAAAATAAAAAAGAGGTAAGTTAAACATAAACAAGGGTAGACAACAGGCGGTCATATCGCTAAAAAGCGATCTCTTCCAGACAACCTTTGGGTGGTGGAGACGATGCAAGAAAAGATAAGATTTGAGTAGGTGAAAACAGAAAATAAGAACAACTTAACTATAAGAAAGACTAAACACTTACATAAATACATATATAAATAAACCTACATACACATACAATAATAATAATAATAATAACACATACACACACACATATAATAATAATAACTAAATGTCATAGAAACAGTATCACTTACAGCCGAAAACAAAAAGCACACACCAAGTAGGAATGACTAGTTACGGAAGAGATAAATAGTAATCCTTAAGTCAAGTTTTAAAAATGGGAAGAGACTTAGCACGTTTAACCTCAATAGGCAAAGAATTCCACAATCGAACAGCTCGAAAAGTAAAAGAATTGTTGTAAAATTTAGAGTTTGATTGAGAATTCATTTATGTCTTGGAATTCTTTTATTGAATAAAAAGTGTTACAAGTCAGGTATTTTTTCAAATTGTTAACAAATGTTGTATTTTTAAGTATTGTGTGTTATCACTTAATATCAAGCATTGATATACCTATTGTTTTGTGATCACTGATCACCTATTTTATTTTAGAGATTACCGCTAGATAATCCGCAGATAACGCGTAAGCTACTTTATCGGTCCTTTTCAACACTAATCCCTCAATATTTGCGTTACCTAATACACTAATCTATTAGCCAATATGTGCTTAGGGGCAAGAACAAGGTATGTTCGATCATTATATTATGTTTTTATATATACCAATATACTATACTATACTAGATTCCTTTTCTAGATTAAAGCCTTGTTATGTATATTCCTGTCGTTGTTATTGTAAGTATTGTGTTCTGTTCTATTCTATGAATCGGCCAAATTACGTTTACTCTTTTCTTCACTCAGGGTCATTGCACGGCACTTACACATTGTTTGTTGCTTTTTTTGGAGACTGTTGTTTTTTATTGCAACGAAAGGTTTTTAAGACGAATATCGGGTGAATATATCATGCCTACTTTCAAGTGGGTTATAAGTTGGTGTAACAAATGATATCGAAGAAAATAAAAATGACGTGGGATTTATAGAGGGGTGTGTCAGAGACTGAAAATGGCTAGGTTGAGTTTTTCTTGTGTTTTTAAAAATCTTTAAATTTATTTGATATAATAGAAAAAATATACACATTTCATTTTACATATTTAGTGCTCTGTGGTCGGAAGTTCTTGAAATATCGTATGTATACACCGACGTCATATACAAGGATTTCCTTGAACTAAAATGGAGTTCCTGTCCTCGTGCACAGCGTCCAACATATCTTAACAGTGTCTTTTAGTTTACTATTTTGGGTTGGATGGTCAGATAGCGTATTCAATTAAAATGGTACTCGTATTTTTTGCTAATCGTGACATCACATTTTACCGATCATTTATACCCACATTTATGGTAAAAGTGGTACTGGAACACAAGTTTCATGTGCTCTGCTTATCCCTGTTAGGGGTAAAGGCGTGTATGTATGTATGTGATGTATGTGTGACGGGAAAACTCGCATTGTGGCCAGGTGAAGACGTAAAATTTTGTACTTACCACGGGCGGTAATTCGTGAATGCCCCAGGTCGCAGTTGTTTGTATATATGTATGCGCTCTGCGGCTTCCGTACGCGCAGTGTGCAGTAAAACTCGCATTATGGCCAGGTGTGACGTAAACATTATTTACAGTACATATGGTGCTACTTTCCCGCACTATTGCGGAAAAGAGCACTTTTTGTGCATATGTCAAAACTTTCAAGAGCCATATGTACAGTAAAACGTTATACGATACACGTGCGAATACGTCATTCGCAACTCGTGTTGATTTAAAACACTCCCTTCGGTCGTGTTTTAATTTATCACCACTCGTTGCGAATTTCCTATTTACGGCACTTGTATCGTAAATAACTGTTAAAACATGCTTCAAGTGGCAGGCACGGACGGAAAATGAAGTGTAGTGCTGAATAAAACATAAATACGATATTTGAATGAAGGTAGCTACTAATAAAAGTCCTGATTTAAAAAGTTATTAACTCATTAATGATCTCTGTTACAAAAATGAGGAAGCCAGAAATTGGCAAGAGTTTCCTTATTGCGAACACAATGGGCTGGTTTGAACTGATATTCCGACAACCTAACAACGTCTGTTTGCGAAATCAGTGCAATTTCCTTTGGCTTCTCGGATTAAATTACGTCAAAGAACTTTTAAAGATGGACTTAAGTAAATATCATTTCATTTGAAATTGTTGATAAGTATCTTCTCTATGTATTGCTATATCGAAGTAGTGTATAAAATATGCAAGCCTTACTATTTTCAGTGAATTAAATTGCCTTTCCAGTAACACCGACAAGTTTCATGCAGAACAGAATAATGGGAAGCCCTAAACATGTCGCCAGGAATAAAACGTGTGCCAAAGTGCTGCAAAGGATGCTGAAGATCACGCAAATTTGGAATGTTCCTATTTTCGTAGCAAAAACTGAGGAGGCATTAAGTATAATAAATGTTTATTTAAAAAACTCATCAAGGATCCTTTTTTAAGCCTATTTTGTGTCCAACTGCTGGGCAAAGGCCTCCCTAGAATTCCACGTATCCCAAATCATTCAACACTATTTTAGCCCACCTCTGTAGGTGCATACGGCAAACGTGACCAGCCCAGTCCCATTGGAGCCTAGCAGTCTTAACTCCAACGTCGACAATGCCCCTTTTGATCGCAGAGTACCTACTGTTTGGGATCTGATCTATCCTTTTCACTCCAAGTATTCTGCACTCCATGGCCCTCTGGCAAACCTTCAGTTTGGTCTTTTGTACCTCTGTCAGCGATCAGGTTTGGTTACCTACCGTAATAGAATAGGCAGTATACACATGTCAACGGGCCTCCGTTTGAGGGCCAATGGAATATCACCCTTCATTAGCTACTTCATAGACCAATAGCTCTTCCAAGCGTGTTGGATCCACCTTTTGACTTCTATATTCTGTCTACGGTTAAAAGAGACTAATTGGCCTAGATAAGAATAATCGTTAACATAGTGTAATATACTAATTACTTTTAAATATACTAAATATTTTTATTTTAAGTATGTTCTATATTCATCGAATTTAAACTTTCGTGAGACATGTTAAAATAATACTTCTAATCACAAGGTTCAACTCACGTATTCAATGTCACTCCGGGCGACATGTTTCGAGCTCTTCGGAAGTTCTTCTTCAGGATGAGTGTTCTCGCGGCGGTGTCGCTCGTAACACTGCCCGCGCCCGCTCCTCACGCCGAGCGGCGTGTGTCGCACGCGCCGACAGGGCAGGGGGAGGGGGAGCGTCCAGCGCTGGAGCAGTTTTGTGAGATTGCGGCAGGAGGTCATCTCCTCCGAGAGACGATACGCACACTGAACTCACTGTGTCCACGGGATTGTCACTACACGCTGTCCACTTCAATTTAGGAATGATAGTTTTCCATGCTGGCCCGGAACATATGTCGCCCGGAGTGACATTGAATACGTGAGTTGAACCGTGTGATTAGAAGTATTATTATATATTCATATAAAAATAACAGATTTGGGCTGTGGTACTTGGACAAAACAACTCGGTCAACGAGCTCTCAGGGACTCATTGTCTGTCAACTTTCAACTAGCTGCGTTGTTTCACTGTTCAGGTTCAGGGTGAGCAAAACAAATTAGTAATTATGGACATATATGAGAGTATACGGCAGTCAGTTTGCTTTTTGAAACAATGTTATTGATTTTTGAGGTTAACAAAGTATCTTAATCGATTTTTTATTTTATGTTGATATGATATTTTATTTTAAGTATGATATTTTTTGTTTTTTTATTATAAGGCTCAGATTTTATTAATATATGAAGTATTTCTAACAAGGGAACGTAAATAGCTTAGTGGTTCAAGCGTGCAGCTCTCTCACGGTAGTCGTAGTTTCGAATCCCGGCTCATACCTACGAGTTGTTTGGAACTTATGTACAGAATATCATTTGATATTTACCTTTAGCTTATCGTGAATGAAAATATGCATCGTGAGAAAAAAATCGAAGATGTATGCGAAACTCCCAACCCGCACTATGCCAGCGTGGGGCCAATTCTCTCTCACCCCCTGTCTCTCTCGCCTGTGGCCAATAGTGTGACGTATATGCTGATGATGAAGTACTACTATTACGTAGACCGAATGGTCCAGAGGTTTTAAATTAGCTGGTAGGTACTGTTAATTTATTACATTTTTATCTTATTAACGTACCTATATTCTATGAATATCAGCCTTAAAATGCTCTGAAATTCGTTGTACTTAGCTTTACTACACTCGAAACTTTGCTTTTATCTTATTTGTTTTCATAATAAATAAAAGTTTGGATTTATTGCTTTCTCCGCCAAAATTATTAAAATAACTCCAGCAATAAAGCCCAAAAGATTACCTTAGCAGACGATTCTCGTCATTTGATAGACATTCATTACAATGAAAAGATTTCGTTTATTGGAAATACAGGCTTCAAGATGACTTTAATCTACGTTCCGTTAAACTCTTCTAATTAGTTGGAGTTAGGACCAATTCTTAAGTGGTTTTTATGTAGAAGTTTAGGAACGAATTCCTTTGACCCGTTCTCGGTTGATTGATTATCAAGGGTCAGATAATGCGCGGAGCACGGAACACTACGCCATTAAAGTTGGAAGATCCGAGGCCCGGCTAAGTGGGACTGCGGTTGTGACCCTTGTTTTCAATAGTTTTTGCTCGACATATTGTACAGGTTTTGGATGTATAGTTTACTTTGCTCCTATCTCATATATAGTTTTATAAAACTGACGTTAATGGCCAATTTCTAACGGTTATAATCGCAACCCTGTGAAGGACTGTTAGAGGTTACATGTAGAGAGTTAGTTTTGTGTGGGTACTTACATATGTCCGCGCTGTTAACCAATGGTTATTTGTAACAAAACAACAAACTTATACAGTGTATGTATGAATATAAATTGGCACTGATTTCGTCACGGTCGGTTTACTATGGGAGGCAGGCTATTGCGGCAGGTTGCCTCGGTTACAATAAATTACTGAAACAAGGGTAAATAATACGGACATCTTTCAAAGCCAGTTTCGAGTTTATTGACCTGTTATTTTGCAATTACGTGATCAAAAATGTTGCAGGAAAATGGCACGGGTATTAAAACAATTGTTAAGTATATTCCGTTTATACAAATTTACATACGGTACTTACTGGTGTACATACGGTACTTACTGGTGTACATACGTCACATTATTGTGATAACGTGGTTAAGCAGATTAGTTTAGATACTTAGGATCTTTGAATATGTGTCCCGTGCGTTTTTGGATAAATGTATTTAACTTTCTCTTTGTATCGAGTGCAAGTCAGGGTTCGTTCGTATCACAGCTTGGACAAAAATAGCATAGGCTACTTATTTATACCGTTTGTGACCTCAATGCTGATTAAACTAAAAGAGCTGTATATGGCAGGGAAGCGTGGCCCGTCTCGGAGAAACATAAGCAGAAGTTGCATGTTGTGGAGATGAACACGCTGCGGTGAATATACACGATGATTCTTAACTCGTGATCAGGAGTAAAATTTTCTAATTCTGTCATTGATACCAAACACGATTAACTCGAAGTTACCTAGAACGGACGATCATTTTTTCTGAATAAAACTGAATAAGTAATCACTTTATAATTCATAATCATTGTCACCCTAACGGTAGTTTGCAAAAAATTGAAGTACAGGGTCGACACACGTAAAAAGAGCCCTGGCGGCCTTATAAAATGTATGGCGCCAGGGATCTTTTTACATGTGTCGACCTGTACGAGTATGTGTGTTTGACGTATCTACTTAACTTCAAGAAAGGGTGACCAAACATTCAGTGGATATTAGTATTAACATTATCATTAAATTTTATCAATTAAACAGTGATTTAATTGCATGAGTCCTCATCCATTGAAATCTGTTTAGGCTGTTTATCAATATTTTTCGACTCCTGATCACGGATTATGAATCATCGTGTATTGAGGCAGCAGATGGCTGTTTATAGACATTAAGCTGCTAGGAATTGCAGCGTAGCGTAGCAATTAATGGGTTAGTTTTAGTTATTCCATCGAATTTCCTGTTTTCTTTTATTTTTGTAGTTTTATTTATGATATTCTTTAATAAAAACGAGCAATATATATAAAAAACGAGTAACCCTCAAAAAGGAAAGTAAAGGGAACCATTTATTTCAAAAGATGAATGGGGTGGTCGTCCGCTGGCTTCCGCCCCTAGAATTCGGGAACGATATTCACAACACTAGCCGGTGACCTCAACTGCGCCCCAGTATTAGTCAGACCTCCGGTGAAGGTGAAGTAAAGCTAAAAACCAGAGGTGTAACTCAAGATCGGTTTCAAATGGTTCCTTCGAACCAGCAGCGGTTTAATTTACTTATTCTATTACAAACCGAGATAACGCCAACTCGCTGTTTCAATGTCTTCAAATATTGATATAAGCGCGTTTGCTTCGCGATTGCGGGATTGGCTTTCGTTTAGTAGCAAAATGAGTAAAACAATTGTTTTAACATTTTGATTTGAGACTTACATTTCTCATAATTCGTTAATATTATATGTCTCTCGGGGTATATGAATATTAAAAAAATAATATTATATATTTACTAAGAGATTTGCAAAAACTGTTATAGCTTTTGACTGAAATGAAACGTATTCAGAATAATGAAAGAGTTATATACGATTTAGCACGAGTTCAATAGCACCCTGTATACGTGATCTACACATTTACTCTCTTAGCTAGATTACTAAGGATAAGCTCACCTCTGTACAAATGTTTTAAGTACCTATTTTCATATAAATATATACTCATATAAATCAGCCTTTATGCGTCCCACTGCGGCACAGGCCTCCTCTCATGGGCGAGAGGACACCTATTTTTAGAATCCTTAATTTTTAAAATGTTTATTACTATTGTTTAGGACATTCGGGGAGACGTTTTCACGGATTCATCGGTACTTTTGGATCTATGTTCATGAAAACTACCCTCCAGCACGTTTTTAATAAGAACAATACTCACACGCAATAAATCGACTGTGCTATCGACGATGACAGTCATTAGTCCTGATCCCGTCTGCGAGATGCCCTGCATTTGGTATATCGATCCACTGACTTGGAGACCAATGAAAGTGCGCCTAACTACTTGCAAAATCCATTCTAATATTATAAATGCGAAACTCTGTCTGTCTGTCTGCTGTTACCTCTTCACGTTTAACCACTGAAACGATTGAGATCAAAGGTATAGATATAGTTTGAGGCCCGGGGAATGGACATGGGACAGTTTTTATCCTGGAAATCATCCCCTAAGAGAGTGAAATGGGGGGTAAATATTCATACAGAGCTATTATGATATGATAGCTCATCATCAGCTAAACGAGTTCCATCGCGGACGGTGTCGTGGGCAGAAGCTAGTAACAAATCCTAATAAATCGATAAGATAGTGTACATAGTAGATATTTAAGATAGTGAAAGAAATAAATAAAGATATATTTATTCACAAACACACATATTAAACAATAAAATAATCAAAAAAACACATGAAACAAGTGTGTTTTTCAGCTTGTGCTTTATATAGTCAGCATTGTAGAGGTTGAACATACATGTAAACTCTACGGTACTTATTTTAATTTTTGCCTAATGTGTGTAAAATACTTGTTAGTGCCCAGCACGGCTATCACAAGACTGTTCTCTCGATTTTTCTCGCACTATACTAACTATTAAGAGAGAGGCGGATAGTGCGAGAAAATCGAGAGAGCTCCCGCGCCGCCTTGTGATAGCCGTGCTGCACGTGGGGTGATTGAAACGACGTACTTATTACTTTAGAAACTGCTTTAAATGTGCCGTTAGAAAGCCATTCAAAACTCTTGCAAAGTTAGGCAATCCTCATTTACCGCGGCCGTTACCCCCGTCGTTCGTAGTTGTAAGTACCATCTACTGAAATACTATTTTACTGAAATTAAATATAATAAAACTTGTCTATAAAAAAATCGGGCTTAAAATCGTTTCATGTCATTCATTTGATTGGTTAGCTCGGCGCTTGGAAGCGAGCGCGGGAATTCTTGATATACGAAGTATATAGGTACACAACTATGAACAAAATTGGACCTCCTTTTAGCCGCTCACTTGATATCGGATTTCAAAAAAGGCAGCCTAAGCTGCTTCCAATTTTACATTATCAAAGCAGCCCATACTTCGATTGGCAACCACAATTGCCACCATCAGTTTAGGGGTCCGCGAAATTGGCAACTGTGGTTGCCACAAGCGAGTGGCTAAATATCGTAATGAACACATACAATGTAGCTCTACGCTACGAACGTTACACCGTAGCCCGTAGAGAGTAGTGGAGATCTACCGCAGATTCATGACGCGTACGTGCATAGGCCACATCCTCATTCAGCGATGCGGAATCCATAGTCATATCAGTAGCTAAGGCTATGGGCGCCTTACCTACATCAGAAGTTAAAAAATTTCACTACCAGCAACCCGCCTACCGGGCGTCCGCGCCGTTATTGCTTTCCGCTACGATACAAGCGCAGCGCTCTCTGTGTTCACATTCACTGCCAAGACGCGCTACGCTCGTAGCCGATCCCGTGGTTTCCCTCGTATGTAGTGGAAAGCGCCTACGGTGTAGGTACCCGCTAGGCGGGTGCCTGGCAGTCGCAGTGTTAACACATTAACTGTGAAGAATCGTTACGCGCTACGCTCATAGCCGATCCCGGGGTTTCCCACGCATGTAGCGGAACGCGCCGACGGCGTAGGCGCGTTCCGCTACATGGGTTCTTCGCAGTGAAAAGGTTAACACATTCACTGTGAAGAATCGCTAATACGCGCTACGGTCATAGCCGATCCCGGGGTTCCTTTCTCCCTTAAGTAGCGGAACGCGCCTACGGCGTAAAGTGTTAAAAGGTGCTATAGACTACGGTGTAGAGTTACGAGCGTAGCATGGCGGTAAACGAGTTAAAGATACGTAGTCTATTTGCTTTTTGGCTTTATCCAGACAAATACGGACAGAATAAGATTTAGTCGATAGTTATATACGGACGTATATGCATATTATATCCGTCAGCGGCTTAAGATTAGCAAAACATAATACGCACTGCTGGGCACTTGAATCAAAGGTATTCTTCCCACTATACCCACACTTATCTCGGCATTATATCAGCGGAAATAATGACACTTATTTGTTCCCTTTCCGCTAGTTTCCTCCACGTCTCAGTCGTCTAATGATGTATAAGAAGGCGGATAACCCCGGGCTCTTTGATAGTCCATTTAGTGTGTTTGTTCATGTTCTGTTGGTCGTTAGAAGGGTGAAATAGAATGGAAGAAGTATTTATCTCTTAAGAAGTATATTGGTTATGACAGGTAGGGTGGTTCATAACAGTATGGAAAAAATACAAACTCATGATAGAGATTTGGCCACCCTCTTATATTGTTACACATATTAAAAATAGTCAGTGTGCAATTTCATGAAGATATCTTTACTGGATGGGGATGCTCATCGCAACAGAAGTTATGATTTTTTTCAAAAACACTAGTTACTATTAGTACCAAGAAAAGCAACAGTAGCCTTCTGGCAATGCAGAAGGATGGTGGGAAAGAGATGGGGCCTGGCCCCCCACATCACACTGTGGCTATACAAAACGGTGATAGTACCAATGATAAGCTATGGTGCCATAGTATGGTGGCCCCGCACCCAAACCACGAGCGCAATTACCAAAATCCAGAAAGCACAAAGACTAGCATGTGTAGCGGCCACAGGATGTATGAGAACCACCCCAACGGCAGCACTAGAAATAATGCTAGGACTCCTACCTTTACACATGCACATACAAAAGGAAGCGGCTGCGACGGCAATACGCCTAAAAAGCCTCAACCTATGGACAAAACTGAACACACTACACACGAAGATTCATAACATACTGATCACCAGCCTCCCTATCCTGGAGGCTACGATTGACAAAATACCAAGAACTGCAGTCTTCAAGAAAGACTACGGCATATCACTAACAGAAGACTCGAGAGAGGGGCTAAACCAAACAGACCTTAGAATTTTCACAGATGGTTCGAAAACAAATACGGGAACGGGATGTGGAGTGTTCTCAGAGGACTTAAACATACACATATCCAAACCATTGGGCGAACAAAACACGGTATTCCAGGCTGAATGCGTAGGGATAATCGAAGCCTGCAATGCCATAAAGAGACGAAAAGTTGAAAACACAAACATACGAATACTCTCAGACAGTAAATCGGTACTACAAGCACTGAGCAGTGATAACTTCACATCTAGCTTGATATACGAATGCCACCAAAATCTAACGGAGGTGTGCGCAGACAAAAACACCGTCACTGTACAATGGATCAAGGGGCACAGTGGCTCCAGAGGCAACGATGCAGCGGACGAACTGGCCAGGAATGGCTCAGAAACAATGGCATACGGACCGGAACCAATCTTGCCCCTGCCACAAAGCTACATATACAACCAACTTGACCTATACACCAAAAACCTACACCAAAGACACTGGGAGGAGATAGACACATGCAGACAGACCAAAGAGATTCTGGCAAAACGCGACAACAAACTCACAACCACACTACTGAGGACACATAGAAACCAACTACGCAAGATTGTTGGAATTATAACAGGACATAACACTCTGAACAAACACCTCTACAACATAGGTATCACGGACAGCCCCATGTGCAGAGCGTGCATGGAGGCGGAGGAAACGACCAAACATATTCTACTGGACTGCAAGCAGGTAGAAGTATACAGGGAAAAGCACCTAGGGTCCCCGGAAACACTCCGGGACGCAGTCAAAAACACAAAGGCACTCACGAACTTCCTGGAGGAGCTGGGGTGGTTAGAGTAGCGCTACCCCATTTCACGCAAAATAGGCACGCTGGATGTCGATTTGCGTAAAAGGCCCAGTATACTAACTAACTAGTACCAAGAAAACAAAATATATTCATAATTAAATGGCATATTTATGTTTATTACAATCAGAACAAACCATATTACCAATTAAACCATAACAATTTTAAATTCAACTATTACAATTATTTATTTTTAATTGCGTCAATGAGTGACTTTTTGGTCCTTTGGATCTTTCTATTATTTTATACCACATGAAGTATTATTTGCTTTTATTCTTCTCTTTTTGAGAGTATCTTATTGTAATCTTCAAATAATTTAACACCTCTCTGCTGTATCGTTTACAATACGTACGTTTTTGATTTTTTCTTTACCTTGAAAGTATTCAAAGTTCTCTTCCCAGGTTTCTGGAGGCAGCTGTAAGAATGAATCTTTAATATCAAAAACCTGTAGTGTTTGCAGTATTATTTTTGTTCCAAAGTTTCCTAAGATGGTCTTGTTTGATAAAATAGCAGCATTTCCTCGAACCAAGAAATCTAGATCAGTTTCATATTGCATGCCATTGTCAAGCTCTTTTACGAACAAGTTTCCTCGGTTTTTCTGTGATACAGAAGTATTACTGGTCTTTTTTTTTTCAAGAGAAGTCACTTTTTGATTTGTAACCAATTCTTCAATGGAATGGTTTTTCTGTTTAGTAAGTATTCCAGCCTTTTGCCAAATCTCAAGCAACTCTAATACCAGCAAATTTGATGACAATAGTTCAAGTTCTCGAAAACCAATCAAATAAATGTCATTTTTATGCCTGGAACTGGAAGCCATTTCCGAACCAATTTTAATGAATATCTCTATACTTTTCACAACACCTTAAAATAGTTTTGAAGTATGTAAAACGTATTTTTCTTTGTTTTTTTCTTTTGAGACCTTCTCAAACACTATTACTTATAAATGGTATTTATTTTCTAAAGTAGGTATATACAAGATGATAACTATAACATTAACTAAATTAAATTAAAGCTAAGTTAAATCTAAAAAAGGCCCTCGAAGCATTGTACCGAGGATGCTGGCGGCATTTCCTCGCTGAAATTACTATTACTTTAGCTGTAGTACAAGGAAACATACGTAGGTCTTATGAGAAAAAAAATACAAGTACCCTCATTGAGCACCCTCATTATAGGTAACAAAATGAGAGAGTGGGCGATATGAAAATAAAAAAATATATTTTTTGGACCACTCAAATGACAGGATATGTTCAAATTTAAATATTGTTGATAAAACGAAGTAACTAGGTAGTTTAGTATCGTACATGCACTGAACATTAAGTATTTCACAGGTAGGTACGGGTCATTTTATGATATAAATACATACACACATGCATATAATCACGCCTATTTCCCGGAGGGGTAGGTAGAGATCACGGATTTACACTTTCTACGATCTTGACAAACCTTTCTTGGTTCATTCACTTTCATTTCATTCTGCATATACGTTTGTCGGTTTAAGGTATTCTTTTTTTTTATTTATTTATTTATTTATTAAGAAAATAATAATAAAATATGAACAAGTACAATGTCCCGCAAAACCGTTTGCACAGTTTGACTGTGGGATCGAGCAGTCTCTACTCTCTTCTATTTCTATTATTTAAATTAACTACATCTATAGGTAAGTACAATAATTATAATTACTAAATATGTTTAAAAAGGTAACTATTCAGCTTTTTACAAAGTTTAACTTTATTGGCCTCTTGCCTGATGTCAGAGGGCAGGCTGTTGAGTATATAGGGTATACGTTTCCGGAGACACCTATCGCCGTAGTAATTAGCGACCCTCGGCACAACAAACTTGCCCGCCGACATCGACCTGGTATCACAGACATCGTTATGGTGTAACTGTAATTGGGTGTGCTCACGACTGCCATGATTATTTAATACTAATAAATATTTATGTTTAAGGCTCACCGGTAAAATATTACAAAACTTGAACAAATTTCTATAATTATTTTTATTTTTATCTTTAGTTTTGTTATTAACTATAAGTTTCAGGAATCTTACTTGCATACATTCTAATTTGTTTATGTTAGTTTTAGTCGTTAATCCATAGCAGTCAAGTGCATAACCAATTATAGACTCGACTAAGGATACATATAAATACTTTAGGATATGTAAAGGTACTTTAAATCTTAAGTAATAGAATTTGCCTAATAATACTCTGAGTTTGTTATAAATAAAATCTACACGATGCGTCCAGGAAAAGTGTTCATCTACTTTGACGCCTAAATACGTTACACAGTTAACGCGTGAGATGGGGGTGCAGTGGCAGTCTAGCATATCATTATGCATACAAGAAAAATCATGTGTAACAATGGGAGTAGACAGGCTAGACACTTTTAAGTAGGGTGATCGAATTATTAACAGCTTAGTCTTATCAGCATTAAGCACAATACCGTTATCGTGCGACCAGCGGACTACAGCATCTACATCATGCTGCACCAAGCGGCAGGTGTCGGGTAGCTCACTCGCACTGCCGGCGCACAATATGCACAAGTCGTCGGCGAACATGTGCGCCGAACTGTGTCGCAGCACGCCGCACAGGCTGTTTACGTGCATCAGATAACTCACGGGTCCAGTACAAGAGCCCTGCGGCACGCCACACGACACCTGCCGCTCGTCGCTGAGTGCCGAGCCCACCCGCACACGGTACGAGCGCCCAGTGAGGTAGTCGCGGAACCATCGGTTCAGCGGCTCCCCCACCCCGCACTCACTCATGGCCTTTAATAGCGTGCTGGTGTCCAATGTGTCAAATGCTTTACTGAAATCGAAAAACACTGCCACAACTACTTTTTTATTAGCTAAGTAGGTATTGATTTCATCTGAGAAACCTGCTAAGAGCGTATCAGTGCTTTTACCTTTCTGGAATCCATGCTGGCACTTATTTATTATCATATTTTTACTAAGGTAATTACTAAGTTGCTGTACAACACATTTCTCAATGACTTTATCCACACTAGAGAGAATGGCTATTGGTCTATAGTTAAAAAAAAAGTTTTCAAGACCGTCGGGAAACTTCCCTGAACGCACAGACATATTAATTAGCTTAGCCAAAACCGGACTGACTTTGTCTGGAATTGTCTTTAAATCTAACATGCGTATCAGGTCACAGCCTGGCGC
This sequence comes from Epinotia demarniana, assembly GCA_945867215.1. NCBI lineage: Eukaryota > Metazoa > Arthropoda > Insecta > Lepidoptera > Tortricidae > Epinotia > Epinotia demarniana. Next base: position 13,862,207 of record OX244265.1, read on the forward strand.
CTTTTTAGAACTCATTTTATTAATTATACTCATAACCCCTTTAGGCGTCACAGGCTGCCACCTCATACACACCTCAGAGCCACATACATACCCATCTCGGCATAACCATTTATCATTACACACATGTTTAATACGACTTATTTCACTAGAAAAGCTTTCAGCAAATTTGTTACATACTATACTAACGTCACCTTGTCCTACTATATTGTTAAGAATTTGCGTGTCTAACGACTTCACATTTTTGCCAAGTAAGCTATTAATTTTGTCCCATATCCTTTTTATATTATTATTGCAATCTAGAATACTCTGCTTATCAAAGTTATTCCTTTTCTTAGTTATAGCTTTAGTACATCTATTTCTATACCTAGTATACGCTAAGCGCTTTACCATACTCTTTGGATCGTTACTCCATATCACAAATAGGCTGTCTCTTTTTTCGATCATTAACTTTATATCATTATTAATCCAACTCTTGTTATTTCTATTAACTTTACTAATCATAACAGTCTTGTAGCAGCTATTATGTATGTTATTAAAGATATCCCTAAACGCAATATATAATTCCTGAGGACACTCAATAGTTAATAAATGGTCAAAGTCAGTCTCCAGTAACCTCTCCCGCACAAGCCGATTATCTAGTACTCGACGACTTGTCGCGGGCGCGAGCGTAGCGGGCGTGCCCGGCGCTGACGGAGTGCGTGTCCATTGCACCGCTGCCGAGATACAGTAATTGTCAGAGATTTTGTGACTAATGACTGAGGAGTGAATACTATAGGTGTTTCCGCGTATATAAATGTGATCTAAACATGACTGCAATAGATTGCCATTAAGAACCTCCCTACGTGTAACGTCAAATATACATTTAGTAAATCCGAACTCCGCTAACAAACTTTCATAGGCTGTCGAATAATTATCCTGCGAGTTTAATATATTAATATTGATATCCCCACAAAGTACAATTTTAGAAGTAGGCGGTAATCTCTTCAATAACGTGCTAAGGTCATTTAAAAATTGTGATAGTTTACTACTTTTAGGAGGTCTCTAGATTGATACAATATAAACGATATCATCGTTACACTTGACGGCAATGGGAACGCACTCCGCTGACTCGGAGAGGGCCGACGCCAGATCGCCCACGTCGCCCGCGGCCGCGAGCTCGGCGCGCGAGTACACCAGCACCCCACCTCCTCTGCGAGCCTCTCTAGTATAATGATGTAAGACAAACTCTTGACCTGACTTCTCACTCTCCTCAGAATTTCTCCGTAGAAACTTCGACGAGGTCATCCCCTTCCAACTGTACCATCTTATCCTTCATACACTGTCTTTAAAAATCTTCTTTCATCCATCCTCTCTACATATCCATAACCTCTTAGCATGCCCTTCCCAATTTTCGTCACTACACTTCAGCCATGATATAAATACGTGGTGATAATCGTTTTGAACCATTTAGCAAGTAGGCACAGAGATATATCGCGAACACACATCTCAAAGCTTGTCACTGTACGTTGAAATACATCATGCATTGTACCTACTTAGGTTAATGTCCCAATTTTTGACACTTTAATGCCAATAATTGATGCATATAAATCCGCTTTTTAATAAAGTTTTAATAAATAAAATTCAAATAATTGACACTGCATGTCACCTTTCTTGTTACGAGTTAAGATTGAATGTGCCAACTAGGTATTGGGGCAGTATCGAGTACTAGGGCACCTACCCTTAAATCGCCGTTCGCTAATAGTTGGAATATGTTATCATTATTTTTTATTCAAATACCGGTGCACCTTGTATTTGTCTTGTCTGTATTAATCCACTAGGTACAGAGGATAGGAACCGCATATTGAACGGCGACCACAAGCATTCATGGCCCGTCGCTACTAACCAACTGAGCTACATATTATAACAATTTACATTTGGCTCCTCATTCGTAAACGTAGGTAGGTCATTACCTTTTCTGGTGGTACTCTTTGCCAGTCCCGAAACCCGAAGCCCCCCCCCCCCCCCCCCCCCCCGAAATGGAATAAGTTTAACACGATCTTCAAATAATGATTGCAATGTTTGCTTATTCGTTCATTTATTAAGGCCGTGACCAGATTTAATTATAATGTTGGTTTGAGTGCATGGATACAATCAAATGTAAATAAATAGATGGCCGCGCGGTGCCGCATGCATATTATGCAGAACACAAGTAAAAAACATTCAATTGCTCAAATGTTAAGAAGATGTAAAAGTCGCGCGTTGGAAGAGATCCCTTGCAGGGATTTGTACCGATTGATCTATTTCGTCTGTATTTTTCCTGTGTCTTGTGTACAATATAGTACATTACGTAACTAGGGTGGTGAATTCGTGAATGCCCCAGATCACAGGTGTTTGTGGCCCGAACCGGAGGTGTGGGCCATAAATATGCGCTCTGGGGCTTTATGAATTACCGCCCGTGTTGAGTACAAAATTTTACGCTTTCACCTGGCCCCCATGCGAGATTTCCCGTACGCGCAGCGTGCAGTAAAACTCGCATTATGGCCAGATGTGATGTGAAAATATTTTCAATTTTACATATTTATATACATAAACCAGCAGAATTAAATATAATGTTTTGAAATTAGATGAGTGACTCTCAAGTGATGAATGACTTGTGATGAATGGTGATGATAATGGCAATTGGCACTTTGAGGAGATCGTGCATGTTAATTTAAAATAAAAGAAAGAATTTTAAGTGAAAATTATAAAATATATCTGTAAAAAAATTACATATTAGTTTTTAGTAACATGCAAATTTACAAAGCTACATCGTTACAAAACGACCCAATTGCAAACTTATCCTACTTATTTATAATATTAGTATTGACACGGATAACCAAAGTACATATAGAGGCGTATTATCATTAGGCTAAGTAATTCGGCAACAGCACGTACCTTGCGGCAATGATCCAGTGAGTTCATTGATTCGAAGCCTGGAATTGAAATGCCTCTGGTGTTACGATCCATTTGGTTAATTACTGAGTATTAGAAACCGCAGGTATATTTCATTTCATGGATATTTAATTTGAGTGGGTATAGGTGAAGCAATGTGCCTAAACTAAAGAATATATAACTTTGACTCTATAGAAATGAGGATAATGAAAACGGAACTAAATATTACGATCGCATGATCCTACTCGGTGCCGAAAATACTACGCATTTTGGGCAATAGACAAAACAAATAACTGTTCAAAGAAACTGAATGCCTCGTTCTCGTTTACAAAGCAAACTCAATCGTTATACGAGTACCTATAGCGAAACTTGAAGCTTGGCATTTGTTTGTTCCTATCTCAACAAACCACCATTCAGAAGAAATAAAAGTGGTCGGATAAAATAGGTACACGTCAAAGTTAGAAAATCCGCATTATATGGGGTTAGATTACTTAAAAATAGTTATGTTATTCATACAGTAGGTATGTCACCTAGAGCATAATTACGAATCGATCGACATTTCATTTACCAAAACCAGTTCAGCACTTATCTTAAACGCTCTAGGTACGGTGGAACACACATATAAATGCAAACAGAGTGCTTAAATCGTACGCCTTGTCGGTAGGTCAAAAAAATCTAGTGTTAGAATAGAATAGAAATGTTTATTGCGTGTCACATTACAGGTTACAGATGGTGAAAACAAAAAAGGTATACACGTGTTGGTACATTAAAGACAAATTAACTATAAATTGATATCTGAAATTAGTAGTCCTCATCATTATAATTTCTGTTTTAAATTAAGAGTAAGCGGTGGAAAAGTCAGATATCTTCGTCGGGCGGGTGTAAAAGCGAATTACTAACGCTTGCTTAAGCGGGTAACACGCCTTTGTTGCCCGAGTGCAGTGGACTGTAATAGAAGCGTTACCGCGCATTTTTTAATTAAAACACACAACTGAAAACAACTGTCCACCTTGTTAGAAAATATTAGCAAAACGGAGTTGAAATTCATTCCATATTATCGCTTAAATTTAATTTTTACAAGCTTTTGTTTAACTTGCACTGTTAGTATGGGACAAATCTGGCAAGTTAAATTTGATCCACTTCCCGGTTGCCGATGAGTTGAAATTTTGCACGAATATGCAAATCGCGTGACCATGCAATATTCTGATGACGTAGAGCTGATCTGATGATGGAGCTGGAAGGTGGCCATAGGAACTCCGTGTATGTATGGGACAAATACTTTCCGGTGACCGATTGAGCTTTAATTTTGGGTATAGGTAAGTATAGTTTGGATGACAATTCAATACAGTTTTGGTACAGGTTTTTATTGCCGACTGTACTTTTCTGTATACCATCATCAACTACTCATTGAGACGATTCTAACGAGCCCAAACTCAACGGGGTTACGTCGATTAAGTACTGAATTCCCATGGCCACCTTCTGTCTCCATCATCAGATCAGCTCGATGGTACCATAATTAATTTTATTCTAGTCTGAATCCATCGCTCTCACACACAATTTTTATCTCCATAATCCCTTTTCACTTTTTTAGAACGATTCATATAATGCGTTTGAAAAGCTTTCCATAATTGGATTGAAACTAGCAAGCAAAAATCGAAGAACTCATCACAATACACGTTGGATAATTCAGTAAAATGTTACAGTTTATAATGCTTTATTCCCTAACAAAATCGACGCTGGCTTTCTTGAAACTATTCTCTGTTTATAAACAGAATGAACAGAGTTCCACCTACCGGCTTAGAATTACAAAGTTGACTGCGTACATAGAGCTGCGTATGAATAATTTTCATTTAAACTTAATCGTAGAAGCAGACTAACTTTTACGTTTTAATGTTATGTGTTTAACATGATTGCAAAATTTGCATAAATTAATTACTTCATAAATTGTTTGTGTGGGAGAAGTTCAGTTATTTACAAAGATTAAGATTAAGATTGATTGATAAGTACGCGACCATAAGCCTACTAATTCTTTTATGATTTCGTTTACTATTTCTATTGTTAGACCAAATAATTCTTCGTACCTACATCTATCTATATATATATAAATGCCTATGTCCTGACTGACTCACTCATCAACGCACAGCCGAAACTACTGGGACTAGAAACTTGAAATTTACACCAGGACTTTCTTTTATGACGTAGGCAACGGATAAGACGGGATTTTTGGAAATTCCATCCCTAAGGGGGTTAAATGGGGGTGCAAAGTTTGTATGGGGGAATAATTATTTTTTAACTAGAGACTTGAAACTTTGTAGAAAGATTACTTATTAAGATTAAAAAAAGTAAATTCAGCGTTTTAGATAATTCCACCCCTAAGGGGGTTCAATGGGGGTGCAATGTTTGTATTGGGGAAACATTATTTTTTGAACTAGAGACTTGAAACTCTGTAGAAATATTACTTATTACAATACAAAAAAAGTAATTTCAGAGTTTTAGAAAATTCTACCCCTAAAGGGGTTAAATGGGGGTGCAATGTTTGTATGGGGGAAACATTATTTTTTGAACTAGACACTTGAAACTTTATAGAAAGTTAACTTATTAAAATACAAAAAAAGTTATTTCAGCGTTTAAGAAAATTCGATCCCAATGGGGGTTAAAAAAGGTTGAAGGTTTTGTACAGGGAACACTGGATTTTTTGAAGAGATGTACTCTTCATTAACCTGTCTCCATTTCTCGATTTCTAGTGCTGAGTTTAAGATTGTTTTAACAGCCTTACGATATTTAACTTTTTTTAAAATCTCACTCATAATAACTAAGATCCCCATTTTCTAGCTCCAAATCCATGCGTCGCTCTATATCTTGCAGAGTCATTTTTGCCAAAGATTAAAATTAGATTAAAGCATCAGGTAACTGACGGAATAAGCATTAAGCATTCTGCAAACAATTCCTGTAATCTGATTGGAAAATCTTTAAAAATTCTTTAACAATCGCATATCAGTGTCTGCCACTGTTTGTAATGTAATATGTCTAGACCATTTTAACTAAGAATAAAATTCACTTACCTATTTTATATCTTTGTCATCATCAAAAATCTACGCGGACGAAGTCGCGGGCGGCCGCTAGTTATTCTTATAATTAGCGTAAGTAAGTAAAAATAATGTGTGGCAATTAAGTTCATCAGTTCGTAATCCAACGTAGTCAGCTTTATGATTTTTGAAGATTGTCTGGAAGAGATCACTTTAAAGCGATAAGACCGCCAGTTGTTAACATTACATTTATTTAATGTGTCTTGTAACATGATTTTTATGTTGTGGTGCAATAAATAATATATTATTATAACTTTTTATTATTTATGATGTTTACTGTGTCTACGAGTACTATATTTTATTGAAAAAATGGTTTTTATGACAATATATATAGAAGCATATTTATTGCACTAGCAGCTATTTTCTCTATTAATTTATCAACAAAACACCGCACCCCAAATCCTCAACCACGAAATCATCCGTCATAACCGCGATTAAAACAAATCACTGATACTTGCACTTACTTAATAAAACGACTACATACCAAGAAATCATTATCTATGCAAGCACTTGAGTACCTAAAACATTAAGCAATCTCCATGTCACACTTTAAAGTACAAATTAAACGAACTTATCCCTACAAGAAATAAATAAATACTTGCCGCTAAATCTATTCTCCAAGGACAGAATCAAAAGTGTTAGTGTTATATATTTCATCAGTCAGCGGATGAGAAATTGAATTCGATATGATGTACCCTGAATTGTTTCCAATGCTCTTAATGGAGGAATACTACCATTTTGTACATGTATGTTGTATGTATTGGGTATGAGCAGGGACATGCATTTCATCGGCATGTTTGATACCGAATTAATTAACTGTAGCTAATGTTGTTAAGACCGGATGAGATTCCGTAGAATGAAATTCGGATGACCAAAGGCGGGAACTGGTAATACATTTATTACTTGCAATAACCGATTTAGGTGAAATTTGGTATAAACATAGTTTGAATCCAGGGGAAGGACATAGGATACTTTTTATCCCCGAAATCATCCCCATATAAGGGGGTGGAAGTTTGAATAGAGCTGCGATATAAACGATGACGGGGTCGCGGGCAGAAGCGAGTTAATAATATAAAGATCAAAGTTTGGATGTTACGATGTTAGGATAATTGTCACTTAATCACTCAAACATAATTGGACGTATTTAATGAAAACACAACATCAGCAAATGCGCCTATGGGGTAAATGCGTCTTTTGAAGATATCTTCGAAACGCAACATTTAAGAACTATTACCCTCGATGTTCAAAGTATGGTTACCAAACTTTCAATTTAGACGATTGTAATAGTTCGAAAATGAGTTTCGGAGATATCTTCAAAAGACGCATTTACCCTATATATGCATTTGCCCCGGTTGACCTTATACTGTCTATGCCTAAAATTGAACCGTAAGCATATTAAGTTGGGGGTGGAACTTTGTATAAAAGTTCTCGCGGACGAAGTGGCGAGCAAAAACAAGTATTCTTATAAGTAGACCCCGATATCGGAGGTGCAAATTGGTAGCTGTCAAGTTCTTAGCTCAGACCAAGAAAAAAAGACAGACGGAGCGTTACGAACAGTCAAGTGAAGCCAAACCACATACAAACAAAACCAAGCTACTTCAAGTTTAGCACACGCTCACGCACACATATACACACAAAATTGCACAAAACTCTTCAGCACGTGTCGCAATGCTGTCAATATCATTTATTTCGAGTTTTGTGCGAGTTCATTTGTTTAGCGTGTGCTAAACTTATGGGGCTTGGTTGAAGACCGGTTGGCTTCACTAGGCTGTTCGTAACGCTCCGTCTGTATATTTTCTTGGTCTGAAGTTCTTTTGGATCGGTATATAATATTTGTAAATAGTGTAACTACCTAAATAAAACCTAAAGAACCTAAATAAGACAATCCAGCGTCAAAGGACACTAAAATGTACCTAAATAAATAAAATCTTAAAATTTAACTTGATTTGGCCAATGAGATAGTCTAGTGTCTACGTTATGTTCCTAGCAACCCAAATTCTTTTATGTGTAGCAAGTTAGACTTTGACTCCTCCTTTCCTACTTCACCCTACGTTCTCCTACTACATCGTACATAGTTCAAGGAAATAACCAAGTAATAAATAAAATTTGTTTTTGGTTACTAAACCCCAACCAGATCCTACCGTGGCCGGTTAACGTAATGGTAGCTAGCTTAATTTCCTAACATGTAATATTTTCTTAAATCAAAACCTTTGGTTACTTTATATACCATTAGATAACAATTCAACCTAGCTAGCTAATTGTTTATTATTATATTTTTGTATGGAAGATTCTCTTTCATCCATACTATGCTACCATTTCCGTCTGGATGTGGGACTGGCCATCTAGCTAAGTAAATACCTATTTTATTTTATTTTGTTTCTAATAGGTATTCCTAACTTTATTGAATTTACCTGTGCTTCGTACCTATTTTCTGATGAGAAGAAGCACTCAACAAACTCATCAGACCTAACAATTGAATATTATTTCATTCAAGGAAAATTATGTATTAAGGCATTATTCTACCCTATATATATAAACTAATGTATCCATTAGATACCTGTAAACCCTGTTATAGTGAAGATATTTATAATACTGAGGTAAACCGTCCATTAAATATGAAATATTGAACCTGAAGTTTACCCTAAGTAATGAGTATATTCCACTCATGATAATTTGATACCTTAAAATTAGACATAATGGACTGCTCCGCTTGCCATTAGCCTAGAATCATTTCATCTTTTTGAAACAATTCTGATATCCTAATCATAACTGGAACCTTTATGACGATAATCAATATATAATAGTTACACCTTTAATATTTCATATGTAATAATATACGGAACCCAATACTACTGATCCTCACACAATGACTAATTCCTATTCAGTTACTCATAATTGCTATTAAACCTTCAAATAAACGCTATTTGATTGGTAAACCTTCTAACTTTCCATCCCTAAGAATAGTATTCCTACTACCCTATTACTGTGTTTGACTCTATACCTAAGCCTACCTACCACTAAACTCTAAACTACTGTAGGCAAAACTCCCATCATTACTTTATTAACGTTATGTGTTGTGTAGTGTATGTTCTAGCTAGGGACCTAAGCTGTACAACGTTCAAAAGGCTAGTCCGAGATTGCAACCTAAAGCCTGTGTAATGTATATGTAATCCCTATCTTATTGTATTATTCCTTCATTTAGCATTCATTAAAGACCATAATAGAGCTATAGGTATAATTCTAGTTACAGCAGCTAAACTATCCATCTAATCTGACGATATATAAATGCAAACTAGAGACCCGAGTCTCACATTTAATTTAAACGTGTATAAAAATATCTCGGTGTGCAATGAGATATTTATACCTAGACTAAATCTAAACTAAGTCGGGTGAGGATTGCCCTGCTATCCTATCGCCCTAATTCCTCGTGTGCTTCTACAAGTCTGGACAGGGGATTGGGAAACCAAACTTGCAGATAAATAAATAGATATTGTTATGAGGTCAGAGAAGCTAGAGAATTTAAAACGTCTGGTGTGACATTCCAAATTATCAAGCGACTCGGGAGTTTAACCGTCTCTTCAGTAAAATACGGTAAGCAGTCAAAAACTCCAGAAATGACAATTAACTAACCACAATAATTAAAGACCCTTTTTAGAACGATTAAGACTGTCGTTGACACAGTGAGTGACCCGCCTCAATCTTCCTAAAAAGTCCAAGTAAACTGTACTTGAATATCAGACAAAATTCTCTTAGACGAACTGTCCCCATTAAAACACTTATTTAAATTAAATTAAACTTCAACAAACTATTATGCTTTAGACAAGTTAACTCTAGTCAAGAATAAATACCTTAATCACTATAAAACTTGAACACTAAATCAAGAAAGAAAGAGCTTCACTTTAAACTTAATCTACAATAATTTATGAAAACGAAATCACTGAATTAAATAGAAATATCCCACACAAATAAACACATTGACAAACCCCATTTAATGTACCATAAATTATATCTGAACAAAGATTAAACCAGCATAATGAGATACTAGTAAAATCCACATCCAGGCACAACTAAGGTAACCTAGATTGTAGCCTATTCACAGCTAAGAGAATCCGTGAAATCCGAAAAATCAGAATCCCTGAATCCCACGCTATCCCCGACTCTCTGGAGTCCAAGAACTCCCCCCCGCTCCCCTAAAACTCGCGTCTGAGATTAAGTACAAAATTACCAATTACGCATAACTATGTCCATTTTATACTCTATTCCCTACATCAAATACGAGCTATAATTAGCAATCGACAACTTTATTTAAATTTGTAGAAAACAATCTCACGGTACAAAAGTCCACTATCGACAACTAGTCACCTGACACTATTTTTTACAAGCTGTTTTTGCCAACATAAGCCACGTAAACTAATTTGACCATTTTCATATTACTTTAAGGATAGAGTTCAATTTGGTTTAAATAACATTTGTTTATATGTGAATCGACTGTAAAATTATATTTGTCTTTGCAGTTCATATTTCAGTAATTAAGAAACGTTCTGTAGCCAAGGTACAGTTTACAAAATAAAATACCGTCGCTAAATAATGGGCAAATGTTCTAAAGTCCTTAAAGCTTTAGAATAAAGTTCAATTTTGGGTAAAATATCTTTTGTTTATTAAGGTACAATAACCAACTAAGTTTGTAATGTCATAAATTTGGCCACTTCCTGCTCTAGGTATGTGTGAAATATTGTTCCCTGGAATACGTTGATAATTTAACCGACTTAAAATAAAGTAATATTTAAAATTATGTTTACATATTTTTGAAACAAAGCAGATGAAGTCTGGTATGTTACAATAGTTCTAGTTACAATAGTACCTATGTCTATAATTATAGCTATGTGTCGATAATTTTTCTTTACCATAAAATGAGTCTAAATTTTAATAGAACGTGTTTATTTTATAAAACAGGACTATATAATTTGATAATGAATGTGTTAAATATTGTTTCTCGAAAATTCTTCGAAATGTTCGCCTTACTGTAGCAAAAATACTACGTGAACTTCCTCGTTACTGACGAACGCAGATTTAAAAAGTTAAAAGTCATTACTGTACAGTTTTAGCGGTCAGGAAAGTGTATGAAATTCCTTTACTGTATGTAAGACGGTTGTCTATTGTTTGCCCGACATTCATATACTATAATAATCATTTGCCCGAACTTCGCTTGCTCGAATTTCATTTGCCCGAATGTTTCGTTTACCATAATAGTTAATTGACATACTCTTGTTTACCCAAATATTGGATGTCATAATGATACGAATGCCATACGTATTGTATTCCAGATTATTGTTTGCAATAATATTATTTAATAGAATATTTAAACGCCATACTAAACATGCATTCGGATTCATCTTTGTTAATTTGCTGGTTTTTCCGCTCTTTTATAAAAAAAATAACCTCGAAGACGAAAGCGGGAGCTTTGCTCCCGCTTTCGTCCGTCTTCTAACCTATCCGCGATCCGAGTCGGTTTTGCCACTAAGCCCCTGTTCCCTACTGCCTACGATACAACACTATCTTGGCATTAGGTAATCTCAGAGAAAAGTTCATTTTTACTAAGTGGCAAAACCGACTTGGATCGCGGATAGGTTCGAGGTATTTTTTTTAAATATTAGACACTGCAATACGTACCCACTTTATCACATAAGAATATTATGGATGTTGAGATGGATGGCAAATGATATTATGGCATGTGATAGTTATGGATTACAATGATTATGGAAAATGAGATTATTGATATTGATATTATGGAAAACAAAGATTCTGGCATATAATTATTATGGTAAACAATGAGTACGACATACAAAATTATAGAAAACAACATTATGGCAGTTGTATATTATGGCAGATAAAATTCGGGCAAATGAAATTCTGGCAAGCAAGAGTATACCATGTAAGACAAATCACTACAAACAGCCAAGTGTGCTCGTATGTTTAAAGACCTTGCAATTTGTCACAACAGGGTGTGTAATGAATGGTATAACAACTTTTTATATAATTTCAAGGCGTATAATGTTCAAATAGTATAATACATTTTTGATATAACGTTTAATGGATATAATGTATATTGGATATAAGTATTAGTGGTATAATGTTTTGTAAGATATAATTTTATTTTTCACACACACGTTAATTATTTTAACCTAACCTAAACCTTGTTAAGAAGAGGTTCTAATACTTGTTTGAATATTGTATCGAACTGTCATTATATCTTTTACTGACAATATATTTCAATACGAAACACACGGTTTTATACATTTTAACATGGTAGCAGAGCGTAAAAACGATAATTTAATGTGCTGAAACTGGATTTTGTGACCTATTCAATGAGTGTGAACTTAATAGATATCAAGAAGTTATAGAAATATGAATTCTTATATGAGATTTGAGATTGGGCGCTTAGAAGGAAGTACAAACTGGCAGAAAAAACAAACCTAACCGAATCGGCAGCGTGTCGACGTCACCCCGCTTCGCAGGGTGCCTATTTCTGTTCTAAGGGACACAAGATAACCCTAACCTAACCTACAATGGTACAATTAATACCATTGTTACAAGTATCAGTTGCTATTATATGTCTGTTGTGTGTCAGTGGTTACTCGTCGTCGTACCTACACCAACCTGCCTTAGAGTAAAATAGGTAAGAAATAAAAGTAGTAAGTTTTCCAGATTATCCAATAGTACATTATACCAACTGAGTTTTATATCGAACAAAGTTATATCCCATGTATGTTATATGTTATGACTGTTAGATTACTAGTTGTTATATTACAAGTTCATTATATCCGTTGATAATTATATATATATCAAATGTTGTTAAATCAAAAGTGCATTATATCCTTTAATCGTTATATCCAGTGAAAATATGTCAAAAGTTTTTATATCGATCGTTACGCACCCGTCACAACAACTTGCGATAGTTAGACTGGTTAATAGTGTATGGCTGTCTCTTTCCAACTATTGCAAGTTGCTGTGACATAAAATTACGCCCGTTTGTAGCCTGCTTCAAGTTTTCTTTTTTTAATGGTCATAGACAAACCGCGTACTTTCGAAAGTAATCGAAGTGACGTTTTTAATTTTTTCTCAAATAGTTCGTTTTAAATGAAGAAATAAAAAGATTTATCGAAATAAAACACACAAGTCACAACGAACTGAAATGCATTTAGGTAGATTGCAATGCCATTTAATCTTTAATAATTTTAATTGTACTAAACATTTAAAATTGTAACCGATACCTTTGTATGTATGCCAATTGAAACTGGCACTATGAGTCGTGCTGTATACATACTTTAAAAAAATAAGTTGCGCGGGAACTTGATAGGTTATTGACATACTCGCTATTTTAAGATTATTGAAAATATGTGATTTCCTCACATTTTTGGAGAAAAGCACTAAATCTGCCTTGGCGGGAACGGTAATTCGTGGATTCATAAAATCAACTCATCTACAAATTGCTACTTCCCGGCCGCTGCAATAATGTACTATTAATTTTTATAAATAAAAATCTTCAATCTTTCACCATTACCAACAAACTATCGTTACCTTCATAGCACGAACCTATCATAAATTAATTATCTCCTCTTCTGCTTATTTAAGAGCTAAGCTCTTGTCAGTGTAGCTCAAAGTGGGGCCAACCAAACAGTTCAACAAAAGGGAAATTGTATTCTTGATCAGGTATTTTCAACAACATACCCAACTTATCTTAGCCCTATTATTTTTAGAAAAACATGGCTCGTAATATAATGCTAAAAAACTAAGTTACAGGGCTAAAGCCTTCGTCTTCTGTATCCAGTTTTTTTAATAAGGATAATGACTTTTTTATTTGTCCAATGGGTAAAAATTCACATTTGGCGCCATTTTGTAAATCCGACCAATAATTTTGGGTTGTCAATTTTTCATTTGTGCCGAATGTCAGTAAATCATAAGGCGATGAGTTACCTACATTGTTCTAAGAAATATTCACAGATCACAAAAGTAATGAAAACAAGAAGCGTTACAATTACCTCGTACCAGTTAACATCGCGAAGCTATTTCGGACTTTACGGCCGGTACATTCATTGGGCTTTGTTTTGATAAAGAACGGTTTTTTAGCGCATACTGAATCAAAAAGCAGTCGAACGCATACCAGTGACGTACGGTCTACTTGACAACGGTAGACGGGTTAATAATGAAGCCGTAATGCATTAATGAGTGGAGGCCTGTGTCCAGCAGTGGAACATAATTATGTAGCTGATTATGATGATGATGATTTGGCATAAATGTAACGTTTACCATAATAATTAATCATCATTGACCCTAATTAGTTTTTCTCAGTAAACTCAGCTCAGGATTGTTATATATTTTCAACACAATTGCTCGTAAAACGTACCCCTTATTGTGTCGCTTTTAGGCACGTAATCCTGGATATTAAACACGCGTGTGTTATAACATTACAACACTTGTGTGTTACATATGGTTATATCCCGATTGAGTCACGTTGGCACCTTGCAGCAAGATAACTATATGCATGAACACGCTGCATTCTTAAATTATCCGGGTTGTACAGAATGTACAGCTTTTGTTTCAATTCTCGGCAAATGGGTTCTTACTCGACTCAATAAGTTAAATCCTTTTTGTGAATTAATTGACTGTTTCTTTTTGTATATGAAATAGAAACGTTGAATTTAGTAAAACTATTCACTTTTGATAATATTTTACATGAATTAATACAGACAACATATTGAAAACGAAAATATTATTTTATTTTGTATTGGCTGTTTAGAGATTGCTGTGCCCGCACTGCGCAAACTTCACGAACAAAAAACTGTTGCGCGCCATTATAGGTTATTTCACAAATATTTGTATGTTTATGCGTGTTTGGTTATTATCAAAAATGTTGACTCGTGGTGACTAGAAAAGTGATAAATAGAATGGACGCCACTGGAAATTCTTGGCGATGTGCAATTGTGAGTAAAAACCTGTTGTCATCTTAATGATTTACTCAATGTAAAGAAAATAATTTGGCAGGCCTATAACATTTTCATCTTATGAAAAAGATTTTTTTCTCGCAAAATGTGTTTAAAAACGTCGAATGATACGTGTAAGCTTTGATAATTACATCCTCGGCTTCCTTATTACGCTCACCTGCGGTTCGCGTGAACAATTTCGCCTCTAATGTAATAAACATACCTCACTTGTATCACAATGTACTATTACGTCACACCTGGCCATTCCTGGCCATTTTATGTCTTCACCTCGCATTGTGGCCAGGTGAAGACATAAAATGTTGTACTCAACATGGGCGGTAATTCGTAAAGCCCCAGAGCGCATATTTATGGCCCTCACCTTCGGTTCGGGTCACAAACACCTACAATCTGGGGCATTCACGAATTCACCGCCCTAGTTACGTAATATATCGATAACTTACAGGCCTTTACACAAAATTTGTTTCAATTGTCCTGATGATGTAACGGTTTCAGAGACAATGTTATGGCAAATGGAATTATGGATATCAAAGGTATTCGAAATAATATATATAATACCTGCCGTTCATCAAGTCGCTTCCTTTTACGAGTTTATTCCTGATTGTAAAAATCTTGCCAGTTTACAGCGTCAGTTGCAAAGTAGCTGAAATCGTTCATGTACTTCATAATTACGATTGCATTATAATGTATCCAAAGCCATCAAAATAGGTGACGAATGCTGCTGTTACTAAATAGTAGAGTAATATTACTCAGGTATGTAGTGTTAATTTTTTCTGACAGTTGACGTTTGTTGACTTGACAATTAGGTAAAGTTCCCTGGGGCAAATTATTCAATGCGAATAACAACTTGTACTTAATGACAGTTTATAATTATTTATACCTACATTAATCGATAGTAAATCTGTGAGCTTTTTAAAAATTCGCAAATCGTTTTTTTTTTCTGACAGCAGTCTCTCCCTATCATGTCAAATGGAAACTTTTGGAATATAAATTAAATTAAAAACAACACAATTCTGCGGACGTTCCGCGAATTCATTGCGTAATGTAATTAAATACCAGTATTCCGGAACAGCGTTTGCATAAAACGTAATATTATTTTTATGGTTTGTGCAAAATGTCGCAAAATGCGATTTATATAATATAATGGAAGGTATATTTCTGCTACGCGTAGTTATTAATAAAAAGAATATCAGGTAAGTGTTATCGCGTTTGTTTTTGTTTTCCCAAACTTGACATTACGATGTACCTATCTAATTCATTTTACTATATTATACTTATGTCAGTCGATGCGGTGTTTTACTCGGTCACACAGTTCACTAAAGCGTATGGCCCTTTGAGGGTAGTTTGTACGGTCGACGTCATGGAAATTTTTACATTCTTGCACCTTATTGATAATATGGTGAAAAATGTATACATCACTTGACGTTGACTTTACCCTTGTGTAGCCATGACTTTAGTACCGACTTTGCATTCCTAAGCGAATACAGCGCCTAATAATAATATTCCTAAGCGAACTTTAGTAAACTCTCAACTCAACGTTACGTATTTGGCATTCCGATTTCATTTCAAGGCGAACGTCGGCGCCAGACACACGTCGTTATTCTGTCATTTTAGGAAGTTTAGGATGAATGTCCACCAGATATGTGCGAAGCTGTGTTTTGTTATATACGAGTACGACACCTGCAAGCTTAACAGATAGGTGCCAAATATGAAACCAGCTTCGTACCTCTTTAATGCTTACTCACCCTTACCTTAGTACGCATCTTAAATTTGTGTGAAACATTTGTCTCGAATTCAACCCCCGGATTACCTTCTTGCGTAAAACCACATCTATTAAGTACATGTAGGTATAAATAATGCTAATCCGCAAATCTGCATACGCTAGCCAATCTCCAGGCAAATGCAGTAATTATGCCGCGTAATGACGTGTTAACTTGGCCATTGTATGCAGCAACAAAGCGCTTGTGTGGCTGGTGTCAGTTAGGGCCGGAATGGGGTCATCTGCGGCTTACTCTCTAAATACTGTCTGGTTCCATAAACTCGTGTGAATAAATTGTACCTAACTGAAAAGGTCACGTCTGAACTTAGACGGACGTGAGAAGATGTAGTTTATGTATATTCCAGTGCGTGCAGGTGGAAAAGTGTCAGAGCGGCATATCGGAAATCGTGAATGGTCCTTATGCTGGCCATACACGATACTTCCTATGGGAGTGGATTGGCACGAGTCATGCCAATCCACTCCCGTACACGTTCAGTTGTAACTGACCCAATCGGTAGCGTCATGCCGATTGGACGATAGGAAGTGTCGTGTATGGCCAGCATTAAAGGCCACTAAATACCGCATTTGTGCAAATGCGGTATTTAGTGGCCTTTAATGATGTAAGCCGTCAGTTATTTACTGTGAATGCATTACCTAATGAAATTTTGGCTCTACACTTCCTAGCTCTTAACAATTATTTGAAAAAAAAACGGTTTATCATAAAATTGTCGACACTCACTTCGTCGAATTTCACTTCAAAGTCAACGTTTCATGTATTTTCATTTCGTCAACAATTCAGTTCGAGGAGTGGTCATTAGAAGTAATTTTAAATCGTGTGTTTTTACTTGTCGGATGGTTCATTAGAAAGTTGAATTATGACATAGAAAACGTTTTGTGATTCATTGTTACAAGATTTTTTAATTAACATACAAATGATTACAAGGATAGTGATATTTTTTTTTATTAATGCTGTCATAAGAACATGTTTGAATTCATCATTTGCACGCAGGGCAATTATTTTAAACTAACCTACTAACCGCCAGCGTGTCGACGTCACCCCGGGTTTTTCATCCATCACCATTTCCGCTCTGAGGGACACAAGTTATCCGTAACCTAACCTACATATAATACAATTGTTACGTCTGTTTGCTTTTTAACTGCGGGGGCCTCGCCCCCCGAGCCCCCCTCCTTATTTTTTTAAAAATATTTTGTAACCCATACTATTATACTAATAATATCATAAACGGGAAAGTGTATGTGTGTGTTTGTTTGTTGGTCCGTCTTTCACGGCAAAACGAATTGACGTGATTTTTTAAGTGGAGATATATGAAGGGATGGAGAATGACATAGGATAGTTTTTATCCCCGTAAAATCCCCTAAGGGGGTGAAATGAGGAGGTAAATGTTTGAATGGAACTGCGATATAAACGAGTTCCACGCGGACGGAGTCGCGAATTACGAACAAATGAAATGCGTTGTTTTGTTAATCTGTCATTTAAAATTCATTCAAAATTAATAATTTGCCGAATACAAGTACTATTTATTCCCTGAACAGTTATTCTATGAAATGATAAAAATTGGAATGATCTGGTCATGAAATAAAATTACACCACACAATAATTCGTGAACTAAATGTTACTTGAAATTTCTTGTCTTTCTTGAAAAATCTTGATATCGACGAAATGAAATTCGATGAAAATTTTGTCGGCAAAACAAGTGACACCCGAAAAAACATTGATGTCAAAGGCTTATAGGCTTACAGGGTTGAGGACTATCTCACTGACAGAAACGCATGGCCCAAACCGGAGCCCAAAATAGCTTAATCATTCATATAGCTTATTCGGACATGAGTTCCTGTAGAACAACGCATTATGCTGTTTTTTTGTCTTTGTATTCATATTCAGTTTGACTTATTTTAAGTAGGTTACGAACTGTCATTGTAATAAGCATTTTATGGCAAAATATTACTGACTGTTGAGTTTGTTTCGGCGTTTCTTCTTAACAGACTTGTTTTTCAGAAACGCTGGGATAATTTTGTCTTGTAAAAGTGCCATTACGGCCTACTTGCAGAATAAAATTCAATTATTTCATTAATTTAACATCAATTAGAGTGGTAATTATCCAGTTCAGATTAAAACAATAAACATACCAGTGGGACCTACCAGGAATAGTTTAACAGGGTAGGCAAGTTCCTAGATACTTCGGGGGTTCCAAGTTCAAACACACTTCAGCTAGAAACGGGAATTTAATATCAGATCGCAATGCACTCGTATAAGAATCCCACTGCAACAAAGTTGGTTTCAAGTATGACGGAAGTTAAATTTTAATTTGATTTCCTGATATTCAGGAAGTTCTTAGCGAATATTTTTGAGAAGATAATGAAAATGTTTCATTTTTGAAGTATGCGATATTATTTTTCTTGCATTGGCAACAAGTGTGACTGTTCGAACGCACGATAGGACATACCTATTAAATACTATCGTTATGAGGCTTATATCCAAACTATTAAACCAACGCTATTTGAATACATATTTATAATCACGTTTACTAATCACTTCTAAGGATTTCGATGAGATTTTTAATTTTAGGGCTTGCGGGGGCGAAAAATTTATTTAGATAAATTCGTTTTCTGTTATATATGTGGACGAGAGGAGCGGAATTACCTTTGCCCTGTAATTTTACTGTATCCGTGTCCACCGCTGCCCTACCTTAAACTCCGCTCTAGTTATGGCCCTGAAAAATAACGGTAGTCAAATCTGAACAGTATCATAGCGATAACATAAATGGTGCAGGACTTAACAGTTTTATTTATGATATAAGATTAGATTTTTTTATTTCATACTTAGTTAAAAAATACTACGTATGTAAATTACCCTAGATCGATTAATTATACTAGCGCTATATTAATACCCTTTATATTATACTAGCTTCCGCCCTCGACTTCGTCTGCGTTGACCCGGGTAAAAACTATCCTATATTTTAAAACATACTATAAAGATAGCACTCTGCAAAATTTCATCCAAATCAGTTGAGCCGTTTATTGTGTGATGAGCACGAATATTTTGCTCCTGAGTCATGAGCAA
The DNA here is from genome assembly GCA_945867215.1 of Epinotia demarniana. Taxonomy (NCBI): domain Eukaryota; kingdom Metazoa; phylum Arthropoda; class Insecta; order Lepidoptera; family Tortricidae; genus Epinotia; species Epinotia demarniana. The sequence continues at coordinate 13,882,043 of OX244265.1, forward strand.
AATATTCGTGAACAATTAACATGAATGTTAATTGTTCGAATCCGGCTCGGAGAATATTTTTTTTTAATTTTTCCTTTGGTTTAAATTCATAATTTCGTTAGCAGCGTTACTGCTTAATATTTTTTTTTTTGTCCGTCTGTCTGTATGTCCGTCTGTTACCTCTTCAAGCTTAAACCGCTGAACCGATTAAGATGTAATTTGGTGTACCTATAGATAGTTATAGTCCTGGGGCCTTCCCCATAGGATAGTTTTTATCCGGAAAATCATCCCCCAAGGGGTTGAAATTTTATATGGAGCTTCAATAAATCCTTTTAGTCCCGGGGAAGGGTGTATCGTCGTCCAGTACCCATAGGACAATAGAACAAGCTTTGCTTAGTTAGGGACTATGTGGGTGGATTTGTGTAAGATTGTTCGCAAGCATTTATTTATCTAATTAAAAACAAAATGCCACTATAGCTAAGTTACATTTTATCAGCCCTATGAAGGGTAAATAATAGGCGTCCCTTCGCCCTATATCTGTTTTCCCGAAGCCCCGCGGTCTTTATAAATGATCTTTACGGTCATCATTTTCCCTTCGCCTTCGCTAGATAAGTTTTTAGGTTCCGTAGTAAAATATTTCCTATATGCGGCGTCTGTTCTCCTCTACAGGTCGCATTTTCGTGAAATCTTGTGACCATGTTCTTAACAATTATATAGAACAAGCAGGACTTGTTCATATCGTAGCTCCATACAAACTTTCATCCCCCATTTCAACTCATAAGATACGCGATAAACATTCATGACGCAAATATTCGTGATCATCACACAAATAAATACCCTTACCGGGATTCAAACCCAGGATCTAGCCCTAATTAGTAATATTTGGAATGGCTCTGTATATGATGTTGATCTCGGTAAGACATGAATGTTTTGCGTGAAAAAAAAATATTGTACCCAAAAAATCATTAAGTATAGTTAAGAAATGATAGAATTTAATTTCATACGTTCTTGGTTATAGCAATGATACAATAAAAATATCTTTACACACCTTTTTTTCATCGAAGTAAGTAATACATTAATTAATGCAATGTTTTATATCGGAACAGGAACACCACAATATTACACAAACCAAATGATAAACTGTCAGATTATTTATCGAACATGGACTCAAAAAAACATCTAAAAGCTTCACTTCACATCCACACACATCTTCACATTCACTTGAAGGTGTTGTTTGTACACAATATACCAAATAAATATCACAGATATAAGCGTCATATTTTTCCTCATGCCGCTTGGTTCCCATACTCGTAGGTACCTAAAATAGCATGGTAGCTTCAGTATAATTTTATATCCTTCTGGGTTCCATGATTTTGTTTTTCAATGATCGAGCTCCTTCAAAAGCTTCCTCTCACGGGATCTCGTTTCTCACCGCGAATATTATTACATGAAAGCATTTTTGCGTGTTTTAGCGGTGGTATTATCCAGTTACCGCCCCCGCATAAAAGGCACTTTTACGCCTGTGTTTATATTTTGTGTCCCTGACGGAGGTTCATAAAATTCACAAATGTTTGTTTGGTCGTACACAAAGATAAATAAAATATAGCGACATAAATGAACCCGGTAAGGCTTCAAAGCAATAACAGTTCCGGGGTCCCGGTTAAGCTATATTTGAAACGTGCGAATTATTAACAATATAACTGTGATATTGCTAAAGACGAAGATAGGAAGATACAAGGACAAAATAAATCACTTGTAACGAATCGGATCAGCAGGAATCTTGCTACAAAGTACAAAACAATACAAAAGACTTGAAAATATTACACTAAATACATTCCAATAATATCCGTTAAATGAAGGAATGGCGACCGTAATTCTTAGCGTTAACGTGATTTCTTGAATGAATGAATGAAATGTTTATTTGTGTAAAAAGGGTATAAATTGGTGTTAAATTCTAATGTTATATCCAGCCTTATTTTGCCATGATACAAGGCGTACAAATATTCTTAAATTAAATTAGCTTAATGTCTTTACTACAAGATACATAATAACAAAAGTCAATTATACATTATACCACACAAAGCTATAATTTATCGTACATTTGTTAATTCTTACGATACATGAGATACATTACATGTCATGTCTATCAGTAGTATTATAAGTTTACATAGCATCCAATTCCATTGATTCTTGATATTGTTATTTTCTTTTTGATTTTATTTGACGGACATTTTGCTGTTCAGAGGCGGTATGAAAAGGTTGACACTGTGTCTTTCAATTTCATTTCAAACTATTGTTACAAGTACATTATGTAAAACTCTTGAATACATTACGAGTATTTAATAACTTGTACAATTTATGATTGAATAGTCAAAACTACTTACAGATTCTGTCCTAACTATAGGCAGGTACATTATTTAATAACTTGTACAGTTTATGATTGAATAGTCGAAACTACCTACAGATTCTGTCCTAACTATAACCACACTATGTTTAATAACTTGTACAATTTATTATACATTTTTCTTTTTGCAGGTAATCTCCGTGTGACATCCAGTCTCTGAAGCGAGACAGTGCTAAGTATAACCGTTAACACCGAATTTATTACCCCGCAATAAAAAAAAAAACATTATCGCAACCCCGGCAACGAAAGTTTTCTACGGCATTGCTATTTTTCGCTGCCCCTAGCGAACGAGAACGAGTAGAGTAAATGCAATATGCAGACACGGGGACTGATCCAGTAATACAGCTGCGCTCCCCGACGTAGTAGTCTCGAATGCGAATACTGGGCAATATTATTTTAGTAGTTTTTTTTAATATCACCTGTACAAGTGCTTTTTCTTCTTTTTTACCGACCATGTCCCGACGTGTCTCTGTTTTAGTATTGATTTTAAAGTGTATGTATTCGTGTGGTTTTGATGTGCGATTTTAGAAAATGCAACAACAACTGCATTTTTCGTTTCGGCCAATAAATAAGTATAATAGTATTTTTCACAATCGTGTTATAATAGAGAGCTTTTTAGTCGAGTACCGTGTTTAGGCCAGGAAGCTTGCTGAGTGGCCTAAATAAGGTACGAGATTAAAAAGCTTGATTATGACACTATTGTGAACAATACTTTTTCTACGAGTCAACTGAACTAATTAAACAAACTTGGTATCTATTGAAAACGAAGTGCAACCAACGACTTTTTCATTTTTGTGCGTTGATGTCTATTTACCTTTTGAATTTCTCATGACGGCGTCCTATTGGTCAAATCCATTATAGTTCAGTAAAGGCGCCACGTGATTGGTCAATTTCATTACAGTTCTCTCAACAGTTATGAAATGTTGAGTTGGTAGCTCCATAGTAAAAAGTATGTGATTTAAGTTTGGTGTACGAAGTCTTAATTCAAACATTAAGGTCGACGAGTATAAAAAAGTATATTTTAAGATTGGTTTTTTAAAAAAAGGTAACGAACTGGACTTTTTCAGTGGAGATCACATTATGGTTTACCGCTCTGCACAACATTTTACGAGAAACTATCATACAACAAAATGCTGTTTAGAGAAATAAAGATTAAATACAATTAAAAAATAATGACGCATGGAGATCACGGGGAGAGGTCGGGGAGAGGCCTTTGCCCAGCAGTGAAACAGGCTCATAAAAAAATATGGACGTTTATATCGACGTAAACAGCTATACTCTTATTAGATGCCTTATAAGTAAGTAGTACTTAAAATAACATGAAGGACAGGCTATTATCCGTAAAAAAGAAGAACGACCCAAAAGCCTGCCTGATGGAAATCAGATCAACGGAGGCTTGCGATTCCAGAGGGGAGTTACAGGCTCGTTGCCGACACTCGCTTTCCGACGCTTATCACCGCGAGCTGCATTTATTACGACATGGGTACAATAAAATGTAAACAACTTGCTTACCTATTTTCACTACCCTTTGATCAGAAAGGAAAGGAATTAGAATAAAACTACTACACTATCTACAAAAAGGGTTGCGTAATACCTGCGGAATTTGTTGGCAATGGGAGTAATCATCTGTGGAAAAGGTGACATAGTCAATACTTTGATCACGCGGGTGTATAATGTCTTAGTTAAACAATACTTAGCACAACAACAAAACATAGTACGTAAATAGGTAGATATCATAGCATATAAAATAACATAAACATCAATCTAATGAGAGTGGCAGATATCACTGTGTTCACTGATTAACGAGTCATTTTGTTACAATATTCCAGCCTATTTGACTTTAAAGCTCCTAATACAACGTGTTCATAAAATAACGCAAAACCTGAAAACAGTTCAGAATCGAGAGTAGAATGTTAAATTCCAGTCGGCGAAAGCTCCATACAAAGGGAAAAAAAATTCTTCAAAAAAAATTTTTCTTTATTTTTTTCACATTCTACTGTCGATGTAGAATGTGAAAAAAATAACGAATGTCGTATAAGTTCAAAGATTGCCTTTAATTTAACAAGAAGTGTTAATTTGTGGTAGCTACGTAACAACAGCTTCTAAGTTTTAGAGTGATAGTAAGCCCTGTAATGTTAGGGACACAAGCGGCTCCAGCGAGAGCGGGTCGATATTAACGTGGGGTGCCCGCAACAGGTGCCCGCGATACGCCCAATACAAAGCGTGGTGGTACGAAGCCGTTATCTGATCCGATGTGGCGACGGATTACTAAATATGCGTGATAAAAATGTTGTTTTACGCCCGGGAAAAGATTGAATAATCACGCTTTCCAAGAGATCTAGGAATTTCAGTGAAATGAAACTTTATTTTGTCTAATGTAATGAAAAAATATTGGTTATACTATAGGATATATATAAATACAGGTGGCCAAATCCCGGCTTCTCGTCGGCTTTTAAAAAATACTGCTACTTTATTTTCCTTATTACGTCAATGTCCCGACGTAAGAACGTCTCTAGTTCTTTTAATTTCTAGGTCTCTAGTTAATTTAATTATAGGTAACTTAAAAAAACATATTGTAAGGTAGAACATTCAACATTTATACGGCATTTTATTTGATCAATAAAAACGTATAGATGGTCCGATGGATAAATAATACTCAACCGGCGTTGAATCTGCGGCGGTTAGAACCGAGCGTTTCAAACCGCCGCAGATTCACTCAGGAAATACATGAAAAATAACTGAAAATAACTTCAATGTGAATTTTATAATCGCATAATAGTTTTTTTTAATCTCGGAATTTTTATTATTAAATAATTTCAGTCCACTTCAATATACAAGTGAAAAACAACGCCGCTGCCAAAGCTGAGATTATATGAATCCAAATTTCCAATTCCTAATAATAAGTCTGTAAAAAAGGCATTCGCGATTTCATTAAGCAGACGATTATAGCGCGTGTTCATAATCCTTCGTCCGACAATGTACGAAATTATAATACAAGACTGTAGTTAGTAGGGTATTAAGGTAAGATATCTCAGTGAATTGATAATTTAAAAATAAGTAGGAAGTTCATTGAGAAACGATTTCAAATGTCAAACACGTAGGAATTCGATGTAGGAAAAACATTGTCTATAGCCAAAATTATACTTTATAAGAAACCGACGGAACGGCTTTTTTCAAGGCCATTTATTTTTACTTTACGTGATTATAATGTGTGTACTGCAAATAGGTAGGTAAATTAATTTGAAGTAGATGTATTCTTATCGTTTCTTATCTGGAGGTTGGTGATGTAGTTTGTAGTCAACTAATATTTAAATAAGGAATCGTGAGCGTCTTTGTTGATGTAGCATTTAGTAGTTGAGATTTAAATAAGAAGTGATTCTACTTCAACAGAACTCCAATGAAATGTCGTTCACAATATATTCCGTCATGTCATTTTTGTTGGTTTACCTAACAGGGCCTTAACAAGTAGTAAATACCAAATTAAAGTTTTTGGTTTAAAAGACAATATTACAATTCTGTTTTCAGATGTTTTGTAGTGTTTTGTAATGTGTAGATTATTTTTCTTAAATCAAATTCATAGTCATAGCGCGCATAGATTCTCTTATTTGTAAATATTGACTTAATACTCTACTATACTCTACATACCAAACCTCCTTTAAATACGTCCTACATTCGGTAAATATGACTTAAACCATATTAATTAAGGAACCTTCATTTATTTAACGGTGAAACGCCCTAGTTTATAGGAATCATGCCATCAAGTCACGCAAACGTATGTATGTAGGTACGTTCAAATTACAATGCCATATAAATTATAGAGCATTTCCTTTACTACGGCTATTTTTCGATAAGGGAATTTATTAAATGTCATATTTCATCCAATTACGTTTCCTGTCGTTATGAGTAGCTTGTTATGGTGTGATTAGTGTATCGTGGGAATTCTCAAATAGTTTTAGGCTTGGGTATATAATTTTATGAAAGAATTACTAAAAAGATTTCCACAAAAGCGTTTCTTGTTGTACAATCTGGATTCACCGCAATAGGCTAGAATGAATTAGAAAGTTTTAAAATCTGTGTGTACTATTTATTTTTGCTCTGTTCTACAATCTAACGATCCGAATTGATAAAGCGTCGATGTTTTAAATATGAAGTTCCTACCGTTAGCATAAAAAAATATGATGAATGTGTAAATAAACACTGCGGAATGAAAACACCGGAGAGCATTTAGTTGAAAACTAAACATTTGGTTATATTCTTAGACTAAAGTTCTAGCAACATCAGCACTATTATCTTTACGAGTATGGCACCTACGATGCACGCGTTATGCTAAATTTACGATTTTGTGTGCGGCAGAGCAAGTCTTACTCCAAAATGAGGCACGCGCTCTTTTCAAAATCTAATATTTTATATATACAATTTGAATGGTCCAACCAATCGGCAATTAAAAATACTTCGATGTATATCGTCGCCGTAGAGCGAAAAGTCACCAAATCACAAAATGGCCAAAATTGACTTATATATGTCATCAAAATCGCATTTTTTTTCTCCAAATTTCAGTCTTATTGCGGTAGCAATAGCGATCACGGTTTCAATTTTACAAAGTTAAAGAACTAACTAAAAACTCACTTCGGATTCAATATTTTAGTCGAAAAATACCTAATTCCGTTATACATTTTTAAACTTCTTGTAACTTATTTATGAGCGTACCTAAGTCATTTTAGTTATTTTTTCCCTGAGTATTACTAAACTATTTAACCACGAAGAACTTCATTCAAGAAGTCACTTAATTTAGTTTGTTACTTTTTGAATACCTGGTATGTCAAAAGTGTGAAAGCGAAAATTAACTAACTCTTTTTAGTATTTTTTTATTCACAGTTGTAAGGCAATTTACATCATTTAACCAAAGCAATAATTAATTAAACAGTTTTAATGAGTTTTACCCTACAAAAAAAATACAATACAATAACTAATCATACTTAATTAATTTAACAATAAAGACTGTACTGTACGCCGACGTGATTTGATTGAAATTCGCTCGCAAGTTAGTGACTTTTCGCCCAGTGCCGCAGGCGCCCGCACCGATACCGACCGCTGCGACTCTCCCCGCCGCGTCGACCTGCCAGTCGTTGCGTATGAATGACGTGTACTTAGTTACTATTTGCTACATAATAATTGCGTGTATCGAGATTAAGTATGAAACACGCTAAGTTAATTTTGGATTTGGCAAATAAGAATTGATTTGTATAACTAGGTAAGTGTTTTTGGTATCACTTTGTTATTTCATTGTAATTGTTTTTATCAAAAACTGTTTATAAAATGTAATACTATTACATAGGTTCAAGTTTAGAAGTACTTGTATGGGGTAAGCCAAAAGGAACAGGATTATCTGGAACAAGTAAAATTTTGTTATATCGGTGTGATGACTAAAGCTTGTGGGTGTGTGCGCTCTTCTTCAAGGCTGTTCTTGGCTGTTTATGTGTGTATTTTCTTACAATCTCCCCCTCAAGTTCTTGGGGTCGCCTCGACTAAGAAACTGTATGCGTAGGTTATTGTTTCCTCGGGCGGCCTCTACCTCGTTTCACTGCCTTCAGGGCTTATGTTGTTTGGTTCTGAGGGCGACCTCTTCTTCTCAGTGGCTGCACAGGGTTAGGATTCGATTCAGCTTCTCCCTTGAAGGCTTCTAAAGCGGACGCGTGATAGATCCCAATCGGATTATCAGGTTGTTCAAGATTACCAATCTGATAGCAGGCTGGACCAATCCTTTTTGTAATGGCATCAGGCTCGTCTCTTCTGCAGTCATTCTGGTTATCTTCTGTACATGGAGGTCGAGATGCATTCGCGACAACGTTGATTCGGCCTGGAGTGTACTGTATACACAAGTCATATGCTTGTAGCATTAAGGTCCATCTGTCCAGTCTGCCCGAGGGGGACTTCAACGATATAAGCTATTTTAAAGCGTGGTGATCCGTTTTGATGACAGTTGGTAATACTTCGATGTAGCCTCTGGATTTCATTACAGCCCATACGACAGCCAACGCTTCCCGTTCAATGGTCGAGTAAATCCGTTCTGCTAGGATTATTAAGCGGCTTGCGTATTCTACCGGGTGTTCTTTAGCCCCCTCCCCCTGGACCAGAACTGCTCCGAAGGAATAGCTGCTTGCGTCTGTCTTTCTTTATCACGTATCGCTTCGGGGAAAAGACATCCGTAAACTGGACTAGCAGAGTTTGCATCTGTTCCTGTTGCTTGTCGTCCACTGGATTGTGTAATGTCAAAAGAGAATATATCTATGTCCTGCTCTACAGATCTAGCGAAAAGATTCTCGGAGCGGGGGGATAGAGTCACTTCCTGCTTGTGTATAGCCCTCTGTGAGTCAGTCAAGACTCGGCGTAAATCCATCGAAGGTCTTATATTTTCTGTCCGTAATTGTATCATCAATACGAAGCAGACGATATGAAGAGCCATTATCATGTTTTTGCATCTTGGATGACTGGTTTTCTGTATCCTTGGTCTTAGAGACAGTGGTGCCTCACGTGCAGTGAGGCATTTCGGTGCTGGTCGCTCTCAGTGCCCTTCGACTCGTGCTCTATAGAAATTTTAGAGATGTGTACCTTGGGTTTCCCTTGTACTTCAAAGTGTAGGAAATCCATGATACATCTCATGTATATCTTCAGGTGCATCCGAGTGCCACCACGTAAATTGTTCCATGTCAAGGATCATACGCGCATCTTGTAGGAATCAGGACCCCAGCAACGTTCGGTTCTCTCGTGATTCCGGCAGCACGACAAAAGTTGTTAAGATGTTCCGTTCACAGAGCCTCACCTCTGCTGTTACTTTTAGCACGACTTGACTTTTAGGAACCCTGTCGGCTAATGTCAGCTGCACTGATTGGGTTCTGAATGGATAACCTACTTCCTTCAACTGACAGTCTAGCTGGTAGGACGCTATACTTGATCTGGCACACGTATCAATGTACGCATCACCGTGTTTGTCCTTGACCGATATACATACTACTGGTCTAGACCTGGTGTCTTTAGGGTAGTTTACGCTGGCGTCTATGGTCGCTCTCTCCTCAAACTTCTTCTTTCGGCAAACGTCGGCGGTGTGACCCGGATTCTTGCAATGGCTACATCGAACTCGTTGCCTCTTGACCGGTTGAGGCCTGTATTCAAAAAGCTCTTCCGCACTCTGGGCAGCCTTTAAGAGCGCATCGAATGACCTGACAGACTCCCTGGCGACCTTCTCCTTGATTCTCTTGTTCAGTGTTCCGTACACCATATCGAGCTGATGGCATTCAGGGTGGCGTGGCGGTTATTGACAGATTGTGTGAGCCTGATGTCACAGAAACAGACGGAGAGGTCGAAGAGTGATTGTGATGCGTAAAGAACGCTATTTTACTAAGACCTTGTTAATTTTTACGGATTTTCTGATAATACTTTTAATTTGTTTTGAAATTTTGAAGTTTTATGTTTTGAAGTTCCTTTTAATTTGATTTGTAGTCCGTTTGAATTTGATTTGTTGATCATTTTATTTTAAATGATTTTAAATGCAGAATTTTAAATGACGTGATTTAACTTTATCCTTAAATATTAAGCAGAATCCAAAAAAATATTATAGTAAGTAGTTTTTAACTAACACGTATTTTCAATTTATCATAGCAGTCATAATTCAACTAACTTTACTTAGTTTAATCTAGACGCATTAAAATGTGTTGTAAAAAACGTGATTTAACTTTATCCTTAAATATTAAGCAGAATCCAAAAAAATATTATAGTAAGTAGTTTTTAACTAACACGTATTTTCAATTTATCGTAGCAGTCATAATTCAACTAACTTTACTTAGTTTAATCTAGACGCATTAAAATGTGGGCAAATAATAATTAACTTCGTTCAAAAAATCACTAAGTCATAATTAAGGTGTAATATTTAAGGGCAAAAAATAATTATCGCCTATAGCTCCTAAATCGTTAGTGTGAATAATATAAACCCATTTTGAGCACAAAGAATAGCAGTTTCCAATTAAAAAACACATAAAAAAACACAATTTCATCTTAAGATAATTTCGGTAAAAAATATTTTAATATTTTTTTCTTTGAACCCTCATAACTCAAAATGACCAATTAACGATTTGGTGACTTTTCGCTCTACGGCGACGATATCAAAAAGGTGATGCATGAGATGCCTCAATTTTGCTTTCTAACTAAATTTTGCTTTGTACTAATTTCATTTATCTAAGTATTACGTATTTCGAACCTATACGTAATTAAAGAAATGTTCCTGTCATAATTCAAAATATTACTTACACAAAACCCTTTTACTTAATATGTTAAATTCCAACGCACGTAATCCTTCTTACCTATACCGCAATTTTGGCATCTTATTGGATTATAGGAATAAAGTCGTCTCACTGTGACAACCTGGAATCCGCTGTATTAGAGCTAGATTACTGTCTTGCCGCGAAAACTTTCGTCATGCATAAAATATGCGGCAAATTTGGGTCGAATGCTTTCGGTTGGAGGTATAAATTGCTTAAATATTTTAGCAAGCCGACGTCTTACTTCTTAAGCTTCTGTCTTATAATGTCTTATATATATATATGTCGAATTGTGATGGCGAAGCCACCAGTTGGCAACGATGTTTATAATTTTAAAGTGGGTAATCTTATGTAAACAATCGGTTGTTGTTTGATCGCTGTCAACTGGTAGTGACTCCATTTAACAGTTAACGTAATTCATTCGATTTTATTTGCTGGTAACACCCTGCTGGTAAATTGTGATTTAAATGGCAATGTTATGTTTAGAGTTAAGTTGGCCAACCTGTAGACTAATGTCCGGTGGTTCTTTATTCTGATTGGCTGTCGATTGTAATTTTATGTTGGTACACTGGAAACCCAAGCGTTGGGCTAATATCTTGACGCTGATTGGTTAAACAACTTTGTCCCTCGCTTGGACATGGCTCTTGGCGGGAATCGGTATCTAGCTGGCGGGAATAAACCGCCATTGCGGGACATTCTGTATTGAGCGCTTGTACGAATTAGACGTTCTCGCCAAGAGACTTGTCGGTTTCCGATCTAGTGCATACCTAAGTACCCTAGTATAATGTTAAGGTCTATGGCAAATAAATAGCTTACCGTTAATAGTTGTGTGAATCCGATTCGATATTTAGTTTAGTGTTACTATTAACTATCTTTTAACTATGTGAATGCGAATAAAGCATAAGTGGTATATTTCGTCTGATTTTTATTTGCAAACGTGATAGGAAGTCCGTCGCCATGCCCGATATCCCAGAAGAAGCCCAATTACCCGCTCCGGTCAACCATTTCTCCAACATCAGAAGCGGGATGTAATCAGTGCCCACAGGATGTGAATAAGAACGTGCACATGTGTGAAATGCTCATGGAGCAGCAAAAAAAAATGGCTTTATTGGAGGCAATCACACCATTACCTGAGTGACGTGGATCGATTTCTGGTACGTCCGAAAGAAAATGAATTACGTACAGGCCACAGCAAGGATGATGACTTCGCTTATGTCGAGATGATCTGGGCGGTCTACTGAACAACTACGTTGCCCAATTTAAATGACGTGCTCATAAATCCGGTGAGGTCAAACCATTTTTATTGTTTTTGCTATGTTGATACAAGATTTGACGTATTTTCCGTTAACAATAGTGTTTTTCCTACGATCTCCTTAAAAGTTGTCGTGTTTACAAAATTGTGGTACATAAGTGTAGGTAGTCATTTCATTTTGATAGCTTTGTGAAAATCTAACTACCTACTTTCGTATTAACTTTTAGAACAGTGTTCAAATTTCATTAATTTCATTGTTTTGCTTAACAACTTTGTGGCAATTGGTTAAAGTACCTTGATACCGTATCGGGATTGAAAATATTTGCTACGCGTTTGAAATTAATGTTTCAGTGTGACATGGCGTACATCTATAAGCAGTACTACGGACTGCAAACGTCTCGTCCAGTAGCGTGGATCATTGAAGTTTCGAGACCGTGCAGCATCGGCGGTTCTCGCACGTCGGACTATCAGAGAACACGTGCTGTGCTGAAGCTAGCCAGGACACTACTGACAACGACTGTATTGAAGCAACAGAAATAAAAGGACGGTATTCGTTCCAATTGATTTCATGCAAACTTAGAGTCAACAAACGATAATTAGTGTTTCTCATTATTGATGAGATTTGTATTGCTTTTTTTATGTTGTAGACCACGGCATTGGTGTAATTTTCTGAATAATACATCAACTTTAATTTCAAATTGAATTCAAGACAAATTAGTTTACTTGAAGAATAGCTTGATGTAAACGTCGTCATGGTCTGTAGGTATGATAAAACTGATACCATACAAATTGCCATTTACAGAATGAAATGCGGTACTTCGTCGCAGTGGAGATTTCGTGCTTTTCGTGGTGAACTCGGCGAGCAGGCGGGCGGCATTGGCAGTGACGAAATAACAGAAGACCCTCTTTCCTTACCGTGTGCGTCGTAGCAACGCACCATGGCCTACAGTTAATCCAGTGAGCAGTTCACATTTCATCGGAGTTTTTATGCAGTTCTCACGTGCTATAAAATCTTTTTTTTGTCGAAATTATATGGGTTTGGAGTAATCATTTAATGATAGAGTCAGGAAAATGCCTGAGCAGCAGGTTCCTCCTGAACTTGATTTGGCCGACAATGACTTTGAAAGCCCCTCTGTTTCAGACTAAGTTCAGATTCACACTTGAGTCTTTTGGTGCTTTCGATGGACTGAAGGCACGCCCGATGGACTGGGCATTATTTGTTTTGAGTTTGTGCTTTCGATGGACTGAAGGCACGCCCGATGGACTGGGCATTACATGTCTGATGTTGTGCTTTCGATGGACTGAGAGCACGCCCGACGGACTGGGCACGATCTAGTAACTGCGTCAGAGGTGCCGGAGCATGTAAGAGGTGCACGTTGACTGCTTTTTATTATGCGGTATGCTCTTTGCGAGGAGTAGCACTTACGCGGCTGAGATGGTTAACTTCTGACGAGTTATTAGTTCTAGCGAGCGCCGAAGGACTGGTGTGAGTCTGTGTAGTGTGATTTAGATTGACTGTATGGTCTGATTTTTCAATGTAATGACTTTAGAATGTAATTCACACTGTGTGTGTGAATGTACTTGTCTAAGCTTAAGTTTTGTGTCAGGTTAGCCGAGCGATATACTCTCAGATTATTTTATTGTTCACAGATAGCGCACCCGAGGACGGGTGATAGTCATGATGGCCGTGTCGAATTGTGATGGCGAAGCCACCAGTTGGCAACGATGTTTATAATTTTAAAGTGGGTAATCTTATGTAAACAATCGGTTGTTGTTTGATCGCTGTCAACTGGTAGTGACTCCATTTGACAGTTAACGTAATTCATTCGATTTTATTTGCTGGTAACACCCTGCTGGTAAATTGTGATTTAAATGGCAATGTTATGTTTAGAGTTAAGTTGGCCAACCTGTAGACTAATGTCCGGTGGTTCTTTATTCTGATTGGCTGTCGATTGTAATTTTATGTTGGTACACTGGAAACCCAAGCGTTGGGCTAATATCTTGACGCTGATTGGTTAAACAACTTTGTCCCTCGCTTGGACATGGCTCTTGGCGGGAATCGGTATCTAGCTGGCGGGAATAAACCGCCATTGCGGGACATTCTGTATTGAGCGCTTGTACGAATTAGACGTTCTCGCCAAGAGACTTGTCGGTTTCCGATCTAGTGCATACCTAAGTACCCTAGTATAATGTTAAGGTCTATGGCAAATAAATAGCTTACCGTTAATAGTTGTGTGAATCCGATTCGATATTTAGTTTAGTGTTACTATTAACTATCTTTTAACTATGTGAATGCGAATAAAGCATAAGTGGTATATTTCGTCTGATTTTTATTTGCAAACGTGATAGGAAGTCCGTAGCCATGCCCGATATCCCAGAAGAAGCCCAATTACCCGCTCCGGTCAACCTTTCTCCAACATATATATATATATATATATATATATATATATATATATATATCGCACATACAGCCATATAGCTAAATACTTAACCTAAGAGGAGCATTCAGTAAACAGTGAACGTTTGTTTTATAATCTAAGTATTACCATTACATAAACGTTTTAATTGTGTATACGATGCGAACGCAAGCACTTTGGATCCTTGCTCGAGAAACCTACGTTTGGACGTTACCGTTAAATATGATAAACTCAAAGTTAGCACGGACGTGCATTCAGCGGCAACCATAGACATATTTCGGTCTTATCAGGCGATAAGTGACAAGATCTGGCTGACACCGTTCGATACAACGAGACTGTCGCTGTATCTTGTCACTTATCGCGGGATAAGGCCGACCATGATACGGGGCCAGAGTAGTTAATGAAGAATTTGATGCTACGATTTTTACAATCCGCTTTTGCTTTTTCTTATACAAACTCAATCAATTTAAATCAAATACAATGGATGAATGAATGCTTCCATGTTCTAATGCCCCAGCAGGTTCCTTATTGTATTGGCAAAAATTGATTCCCAAATGTTCATTTGGCAAAAAATCACTAGTCAAATTATTGTTTCGCATTTTATCACTTAACGGTATGGCAAAATATTACTTCGCAAATTATTATTTGGCAAAGTTTTACATAGTCAAGTTTCATTTGGTCAAACGTATTATTTGGCATAACATTCGTTTTCCAAATTATTGCATGGCATACGATTTATATCCTGATTGTTTAGTGCATTCAAAATGTATTTCAGTGAGATTACATATTTTGCTAAGCTGGTAGTTTTGTAAGTAACATACAAATTATTACAAGGACTATTATGTAACATTAAAATAGTTGGCATACTCCGTTATCCATGGCAATTATTTTAACCTAACCTAACCCCCAGCGTGTCGACGTCACCCCGCTCCGCGGGGTGCCTACTTCCGCTCTGTCGGACAGAAGTGAACCCTAACCTAACATACAACCTATAATACAATTGTTACGGTTGTTTGTTTTTTACTGCGGGGGGCCACGCCCCCCGAGCCCACTTTTTCTGGCTGCCCTAATCTTTTAAACCCCTAGTCAGTTGTTGTTTGGTTTTGTTATGTTGTAATAAAATTTCGACCAAATGAAATTCGTTGTTTTGTTATTGTGACATTTAAAATTCATACAAAATGAATCATTTGCTAAATAATATTCCCTGAAATAGTTATTCTATGAAATAATAAAAATTTGAATAAATAATTTGGTTATGAAATAAATTTATACCAAACAATATTTTTTCAAACATTTGTCAAAGATGCTATGTGAAGTGTGCGAAATGAAAATGCAAACAACGGTGTAATTTACTCGAAGAAAACTAGTTAAATATTCGTAATATCTTTTAATCGAAAATAAATGTACAATAAATTAAACTGTTTTAAACACTCGTCATGTTTCGAGGCCGAAGTCTGAATCAAGAAAGAGGGCGTCGCCGGTTGCGCAGCGCTTTTTATGCTCGTGGAGGGGCGCCTGGCCGGCCGCGCAGCAGGTAGAATTATGGCGCGAGCTCAGGGTTGCCAACAAAAATTTTAGCAAAAGAGTTGTTTGGAAAATAATATTAGCCCAAACAAAGTGTTTGCTAAACTTTTGTCTTGATATTAACACTTGACAAAGCAAAATGATGCCAGATGATATTTTGACAAAATGAACAAAATGCGTAACAAAAATGTGCTATTTGTTCCTTTGGGAAATGAAACTATTGCCATAAGTTTTACGGGAAGTGAAATTTGGCGAAAAAAATTTTGCCGAAACGGCAGGATACCGCCCCAGCAACAATGTAATATTTGGTGACGTGGCCGTAAACTACCACATTGTAGTAATGATACAGCCACAACCTATACTTTGCAGGTTTGCTGGTACGGTAAAATGTCCGTGACTCAGAAACTCGGAACACGCAATCTTACAATGATCCCAATTACGGCCCTAAAGAATAGATTCATTTATAGCTATACATTGTCAAACTAAGGAAAATAATGTCAATGTGCGTTCTTAGTTTCGATACGATACTTGTGTTTTTTTTTCATATAAACTATAACTACAAAATTTGTATGAAAATGATTCTAAATAAGTAGCTAATGTAATTAAAACTTTTAGGCAGCTAAGAAGGTCATCATCCTCCTACCGTTATTCCCGGTAGTACCCCTAAAGGAGCCCGGGGTCCGCTTTGACACCTAATCCCAAGATTTGACACAGGCACTAGTTTTACGAAAGCGACTAGACCTTATAGGGATTAGACCGGTTTCCTCACGATGTTTTCCTTCACCGAAAAGCTAAAGGTAAATATTTCGTACATAAGTTCCGAATTACTCATTGGTACGAGCCGGGATTCGAACCCACAACCGCCGCTTGACAGCCGCATGCCTGAACCACTAGGCTACCGTAGCTGTTATATATGTGTTGTGTGTGTGTGTGTGTGTGTGTGTGTGTGTATGCAGCTAAGAAGGTAATGTAGTAAATAACATCAAAAATACGCATGAAGTTTTTACCCTTCCACTGGAGGGTAAAAACTTGGAATGGGCCTACCTAATGGGTAGTCATACCTACGTACCAAAGTCTTTATTTGTACAAAGAAGCATTGTAAAGACGTGTTAGATAGTTGTGATGTTTGTGCTTTGCTGAGGTAGATAATAATGCAGACTGTAGGTACCGAATATATTCTTAAGTACATTTATTCGCAAAGATCAATTGAATTCACGAAATACGTATTAAACATTACGGTTGAAGTTCCAGCGGCTCGCCTTTTTTGTGAGACTTTCTTGCGAGTCAGGATTACCACAGAGTATTTGCAAATTAGTTTTGTTTTGACAGGCAGCCTGGATTTCCCGCAGCCCGGATACAGCAAAAAAATAATTATTACCTGCTTATTCACGAAGGATCGGCATTCTTTTATGTTATTTTTATCTACAAAGCCTTAATTTGCCTTTAACACATTAATTTCCAACGAATTCCAATCATCATTGCCTAGCTGTCATCAAAACCTGGGGGTCGGCGCAAGATGTCTTTCTCTGGTCAAAGTATAGCATGTGTAAGCGAACCTTTGACCCTCTTTGTAAGCGAAATGGCTGGACAATCGTTGGGGGTTTTAGTGGTTAGTCTGGGCCTTTTGCCCGTGACTCCCCACACATCCGTCCGGCCCCCCTCCGACCGGGCGGACGGGGCATCAACGCATTCCACCAACGAAAAAAAGGATGTTGTTCTCTTTCATATACACTCCAATTGAATTCCAATATCCTCAATTAAATTATTCGCGCACACGCGCCCGCATAATCAACATTTACGAAATGGACTCAATAAGGGGGTTACGGTGATGACATAAAATTAAGAAAACGAGAATAATTAATTTTAGAATGACCCGACACTATATTTTGTTACTTTATTGTTTTTAGTTTAAAATTTGCTATGTACTCGTCCATACAAAAAGAGAAAACGTTTTTACACTTCTAAATATTTTCCAATATCAATGATTTTTTAGTGCGTTATTGACACAATGAAAGACAGGTTTAGGTAAGTCTTGATGTTTTTCAAATTTTGCAATAAATAAAAGTTTATAGGCATATAATTTTCTTTTTAAAAGCCAAACGAGAAAAGTTTTGTTAAGATTTAGTTACTGGAAAACGTTTTCTCCCGTAATTGAAATTTCATATAAAAAGTACCTTTTGTCAGTCGCGAGCTGCTGGCTATACTTCCCTCTTATAATATTATGCAAATAAATTTACATGTCGCTGGTTACATTAAAATATTAACTATTTCATATTATGTTGTGTTATATTTTAGTATATTACTGTATTATATAGGTCAATCACCTACATTAAAAATTCGGGCTCAATTCATGGTGCTAGCGGTAACAACGAACTCCAAATAGCGGCGCGATGCGGTCAAAAGGAAGACTCCGGGGTAGACAATGTATCGAGCTGCACGTTGTTGCTCAGAATATCATTGAGCAGCCCTAACGCTTGGTGCAGAGGGAACGAGGCCAAAGCGCCTGGCCGGGGGGACGGCAAAGAGGCCGCGGCGACGGGCACGCAACTGTTTGGAAAAAGTCGGGGGACCTGTATTGGTATTGTGTCCCCGTATTAACTGAAAGAAGTATTTAATGAAGTAAGCATACATTTCTACGGGTTTCCAGAGATGTGTAATCCACCAAGGACATAGAGTGTCGGATATAAGAACCCATATTCGTTTTTATATAAAAAGCGTATAAATGACTTCTAAACCTTCTCTATGATGAGTTTGTATTGCTGCTCATGGGGGCTCTAGATAATGGAACTTGTCTATTACTGCGTACGTAAGCGTTGTATAGGATGCAGATGACCTGTCGGCTTGTGAATAGCTAGCTTCATTGGAGATCTTGGTAATGTGCAAATTAAATGTTCGTTTTGCGTCAAACCACGGGCATAATTCTTTAAGTTCATTGACACGTTTTAGCGGTAAGTACCTATATCATGTAAGGAATAACTATAGGAATACGTGCCCGCGAGTACGACATAATCGAGCACTGTTTGTCGTAATTTAGGCCGAGACGATTTCTATGAGCCCAGGCACAAACTGCATCAATATCCGATTGCAATAAGGTTGAATCATTGGTATCGTTAATCGGTAATGCAAGCTTTAAATTTAATCATCAGCAAATAAAAGGCATGTTGAGAACTTACCGATGCTGGCAGGTCATTGACGAGAATAAGAAATAGCAAAGGCCCCAGATTGCTCCCTTGCCCAATCCCAGAGGTTAGCGAGAAAGAGGCTGATCTACAGCCGTTCGTATTGCACGAATTGCTGTATACCCGAAAGATAACTAGCCACGAAAACGAGTAAATGATCCGTGAATCTGGCCATGGAAAGCTTCTTGAGTAACACATCGGAGTAGACTCTATCAAATGCCTTCTGATAGTCAACTTTGGCGACGTCTACTTGCTTCTTACTATCTAGATTGCTGATACTAGTTAACATTAAGAAGATAAGATGCCATTGAACGCTTCGGCTAAAAACCGTTTGTTCATCGCGAAACCAGCCATTAAGTTGCTTTAATGTTTTAGCGTATATGATGGACTCAAAAATGTTCCCAAAGGCTGACAAGATAGCAATGGATCTATAATTACGGATATCCGATTTACATCCTGACTTGTATAGTGGTAGGTACTTTGGTTGTTTCCCGCATCTAGATGCCACAAGCCAAAACATGATTTGATTACCTCGCATGCTTGACAGATCGGTGTCACTTGTGTGGAAACACAGCTTAGCATACCTGTGGTGGACCTTAAAAACAATATAATTTTATTTAGTTTCACTGACAGACACATGTTTAGTCCTATTTACTGTAACTTCGTAACAAATGCTTCAAAATGCACGCTGATGTACATAATACACCTAATTGGTACCTACCGTTTTCCCCTTACCATTATTTGACAATAGGGCCCTTCTTCACTTGCAGGCCGAGCACCCTTTGGTAAGATTGATACTGGAAAGCCTCCACAGCATTTGAAAATTTATTTTGCAAGGCCTCATACATTTTTATTTTCTATTTCATGTTTCATAGTGAATTTTACTGCTTAAGACATACACAATCAATATCCAAATAGAAATAGTGTATGTTTATTTTATTTTTTTTCAAAACATCGGGGTTCGATTCCCCAGCGGAGTACAGGTTTTTTTTAATGTATGAATGCAGTTTTTCTTCTTATTAAAATCGATGACATGGTTCCTAAAAACAGATCTCCGTATGTATTATAGTTTCAGACTTTCCCATACTGACCGATTTAAATGATATAATACTTAAATACATAGAAAACATCCATGACTCAACAAATATTCGTGACCATCACACAAATATGTGCCCTTACCGGGATTCGAACCCAGGACCTCTTGCTTCGTAGGCAGGGTCATTACGAACTTGGCTAAAGCGGTCGTCGAAAAAAACTGCATTTAACAATTTTCGTGTCTGCCCTGTGACCCGTGTTGCCATATGATCTCAGCGATTTGTATAATTATAACGTGTATTTTTCTAAAATGAGCCCTATGATTTCAAATCTAGATGCCAAAGTTAATTTAAGTAACAAATGAATTCAAAAGATTTTTCAAAAACCCAACCGCTTTTTTAAAATTTATTGCCTATGTCACTCCCACGATTAAGAGGAATCCAACGACACCTCATATGTCGAAATCCTTGAAACGGTTTAGGCTGCAGGGCGTGCCAAAGAATATGCCACATACATACATACGCTCGAAAAACATAACCCTCCTCTCCTTCGGGCAGTCGGGTAAAAACTAGGTAGCATATATACTTATTTTACTTGATAATTGAATTTGAACTTATTTTCTGTAGGATTATTAATTACCTACATATATAGATAGCCACGACTCTCCTGAAGGACCCGCATTAAATTGCTGTTCAGCAATTTGTAAACAGCTTGCAGCTTTTTACAAATTGCTGAACATTATTTTAGGCTTGAAAAATCCCAAAATTATTTATGGACTTTTATCGTGTGAAACATCTATAAAATATACGCTGTCAGGGGGATCCTTTAACATTCCCCGGCACCCGCTTCCCCTTAGATTTATTCCTTCCAAGCGGAAGGATGTGAACTAATGTTGAGGTATAGTAGGCACTTTTGCTTTTTCTCTCGAGCATATTTGAATGTAGATAATAAAACCTAACACAGTTCTGCGCTTTGTTTGAAGCGTGAACTTACAGGTAGCTCTAGCTAGAGAATCGTTCCAGACGTCTCGAATTATCGCAATCTCAATTAAAATGAACATGGGGTCACACTTATTAGGCAAGGCACCCACACTGCGGTTAGCGCTAAAATTTACATTCACAAATCGTCCCTTTGGGAGGGATAATGACGGGTGGGGGCTTATATGGTTACGGCGGGCGACAAAGGTTAACATTTTTGAACCTTAGCGGTTCATACTTAAAGGTGGGAAAGTGCCGCCGCTGGTTGTATAGTAGTAGGCATGTATAATACAGGTATTTAGAAATAACAGCCCCTTAACCTGGTTTGTGCGGGTGACTACCCATAACACGTTTACTGGGTAGATATGCGGTCACTTGAAAATTTAAATTGCGTCCCGACGGCAAAATTATGTCGGATAGTAGATAAGATGTGTACGTTTTATGTACCTACGTATAGTGAATGAACCCCATATTGTAAATTACGTTACAGTTGTATTATTTCCACATCTGCATATGTGTCACCAATGATGTAATATCAAAAAGAGGTAGATATTTTGTGTACACCAAGTACCGTGTTTAAAATTGTCCACCTAATCTGACAGCTGAGACACGTTTATACCTACGTTTCCACTGACGACGCAAAACTGAGGCAAATTGGTGCAACTGACTCAGTTTTAGTGTGCCGCTTTAGGAGCTTTTATAACCTATCTAACTCTTTTTTATATTACACAATTGTGTGTAATAAACAATAATGTTTTCTCTAATCGAATTTAAACCTCCGTGAGACATGATTAAAATTAAATTAAACTAAATTAAATGTAACTACGGTCGAAATATATTTTGACGGCAGTGTCTCAAGCGGCAAGTTCCAGACGACATTGTCGCCCGTAGTGTAATTATTAGTACTTACTTATTATGTTTTATCTTGCTTTGGAAGGCACGCTAAGCAGTTGATCCCGGTTGCTGTCTATGACAGTAATCGTTAAGCAGAGTTAGAGGCCTTCGGGCGGTTTAAGAACATCTAACAGTCGAGTTGCCCACTCACTTGACAAAGGGGGGACAACTGTTACTCGCGTCCGCAGGAGAGCTACCTACCACAACCCTGCACGTGTCTCCTGGGTGGTACTAAAGAGTGACAACTTTAAAGGCCAAATTAATGTATGCCATACGATTAAATAAAATGTTTTATCTAAACGAATTAAAATTAACAATATATTATTACATTATCGGTATAAACCTTGATTACCAGTTCTCACGGGATCTATCTAACTAAACATATTATTTTGATATCATGCAGCATTTTCCGTGCGCTCTTGCACCCGCGAGAGCGATCCTAACGTGTCAAATGTATCAAACCAATACGTCGAATCGAAAATATCTCCTTAGTGAGCAATTTCATGATACGGCACAGGTGTGTCCCATCACGTGTCATGCGACCCCTGGGCTCTTATTCTTCACGCACTCATACTCCTCACCCCACCCGTCACGCCTAACGAAACCAGACTACATATGCTTAGTTACTTCGAATCACTGCGTCTAGATATATTTGTGGGTGATCGTTGAGTTGAGCTAAAAACAATTTATAGAATAGCAGCAGGGCTGAGCAAAGCTATGTTTGAGTTTTTTTTAGCTAATATAGTTTATTCTAAATGCAATTTCGTTAGTATTTCTTTGTATTTTGCGTTTTTAGATATTAGACTTAGTAGGAAGTAAAATAAAAAATACTGTCCATAAATTTTTTTTCTTGTAGGTAGGGTAGACCGGGGTCAATAGTACCACGGCTCAATAGTACCGTCGCCTATAATTCTTCAACCACATCGAAATATGCATGTGTATTGTATACACCAGTGTGCCTTGAGCGTGTCTCTACCTGCTCACTAGTCGGCTACTCGCTGCCGTGAAAAAAGAATGTGCTATACGACGATTTACATTTTTGACTGACCAAAGTAAGTATTTGCGATTTACGTTTTGTACTAGTGTTTATAATTAGATAGTCGTAGTGTGAAACTTGTACTGACTTGTGACTCTCTAGTTATTAAAGTTTTTAATATGTCACAGTGTGGGGGTCAGTTAGATATAGAAATCGAAATTTATGTAGGTTAGTGAGTGCGAGTAAAAAAGGAGAAATGTACCACAACACTCGGGGTTAATTGTAACGTTACAATTGACCCCGTGTTACAATTGACCCAAAGTTTTTACACGACTGCTAAAATAAGACAATTGAAACTAATTAATTTTGTAGCAAGTTACATCTCCGGTCGGTATTTTATGTTATACCTATGATTCATACGACACTTCGGGATGTATATACATTATATTACCCGCAATGCCATCCGTTTTAGTGGGTTCTCTATTGTATGGGCAAAAATCATTTCCCAAAGTGTCACTTCCCAAAAAATGTTTCCCAAATGATCATTTGGCAAAAAAACACTAGTCAAATTATTGTTTCGCATTATATCACTTGGCAATATCTCCTATGGCAGAATATTACTTCGCAAATTATTGTTTGGCAAAGTTTTACATGGTCAAGTTTCATTTGGTCAAACGTATTATTTAGCATAACATTCTTTTTCCAAATTATTGCATGGCATTTGATTTAGATCCTAATTGTGTAGTGCATACGAAATCTATTTGAGTAAGATTACATAATTTTGCTAAGCGGGTAGTTTGTAAAAAACAAAAGTAAATAATTTACAGGTAAGTTTATGTTCTTTTGTACTATAGGTACTTAGGTAACAATATATTATAATCCAAATAAGCAGCATGCATGCAAGCAAGCCCCGAGTCGGTTTCGCCCTTTTCATCGAGAGTCTCCAGCGAATCGACGCCACCCCGCTGCGCGGGGTGTCTATTTCTGGTCTGAGGGACACAAGTGAACCCTAACCTAACCGACCAAAAACAGAGTTCGCTTATGACAAGCCATTTTTTCCACCCTGGTACCTAATGTGCGAAATGAAAATTTGAACAAATGTTTTGTTTGGAAAACAATATTAGCCCGAACAAAGTGTTTGCTTAATAAACTTTTGTCTTAATAACACTTGACAAAGCAAAATTATGCCAAATGATATTTTGACCAAATGAACAAAATGCGAAACAAAAATGTGCTATTTGTTCGTTTGGGAAATGAAACTACTGCCATAAGTTTTGTGGGAAGTGAAATTTGGCGAAAAATATTTTGCCGAAACAGCAGGATACCGTTTTAGTGGTATTATTTAATATTTATTTGTGGTGAGGGATGGGGTTGATTGTACCAGGGCTCAATTGTAACTGTATGGGATTAGTAATTGTTAAATAATTCGTTATTTTGTTGTATTGAGATGTTCTTATTGATTGAAAGATGTGTGCTATGAGCACCCCTAAGTATTTTTTTATAATAAATCGACATAATATGTTTCAAAAACTTGGAAAACATTGTTACTTTTAGTTCAACTGAAATGCTACCTTTGTCTAGTGTAAATACGAGTCTCTATAATTAAGACTGATGTAAGTAACAGACTGATTCGTCTCAAGAAATTAACAATAATTACTGATTGATTAAAACATTATTTTGGGTTTTATTGAACTCTGATTATCTGGTACAATTGACCCGTACTAGGGGTCAATTGTAACACAAGGACTTCATGAACAAAAACTCAATTTGCACCATTCTGATGCCATTAAATGAAAATATTTTTCTAGATTCTGTTAGCCAATGAGACTGGAATGTTATATCCTTAGCGATTTTTACGTAGTAGCGTTAGATTCTGAGCTATAGGTCATTATTTCTAAAGTGGTACCATTGCCCCCGGTCTCCCCTATATTGCACTCAATAGTTAAACGATCGATTTAAATACTAAGTACTCCCAATTGTTTCACAATCCAATCTTATGAACAGAGCAACTTTTGTTTTTGTTATTATTATAGTCTGGCCAGGATTTTTATACCTGACTGCCGAAGGAGAGGACGGTTATTAGCAATTTTTTTTATTATCTAAGTACTTAATTGTATGTGAAATATATATTCTCCATTAAACAGATGGGTGAAGGTATGTTAGTCTATACATATTTAAATGTAACACACACAAAACATATGCCTATTCGAACACATACATACAAGTTTTACTTCAGTTTACCTAATAATATGCAGATAGATATTATAAATTGCCAAATCTAATAATGACTTCGAGGATCCGTACTTTGTAAGGCATCTAAGCATCCTACTATAATATTATAAACGAGAAAGTTTGGATGTTTAGATGTTTGTAACTCAATCACGCTGAAATGGCTCAACCGATTAGAATGAAATTTTTCACGAAGTAAGTTTAAAGCGTGGATTAACATAACAAGGATAGTTTTTATTCCGGGTCCACGCACACAGTCGCGGGGGGAATCTAGTTTTATTGTTTGCTCATCTTAGGATTTCTTTTTCACGAAACGCCTTCTAGGTTGTTAAAGCGCTCTACATTATAAAAAGTGATCTATTTTATTTGCCACGTTTCTACGGGATTATTCTACCTCTAGCTCAAAATAATGAATAATTCTCCGGATAGCTCACACCGGTAACGACGTGCAGTATAACGGATGCCTTTTACGTGAGCCTCTATCTATAATCAAATGGGATGGTATCTTTTATGTCGTAGACCCAAGTCTCAGCCAAGACTTATAAATACTGACATAAAATATGTCTAAACCAAGTCCAATCGTATATTAACTCTAATAAAAATGTGCTTGTAATGGCCGGGATATTTGTGACCTCTTATATCTGATAGCTAGGTGTCAGATATATTAAAAACACAGCTTAGAATCAAGAAAATTACGAACAACCAAGTGAAGCTGGCTTTCAACCATGCCAAATAAATTTAGCACACGCTCACGCACAAATAAAATTACACAAAACCCTCTAGCACGTGTCGCAATGCTGTCAAGATCAGCAATTTTGAGTTTCCTGCAATTTACTTTATTTCGGTTCGTGTAAATTGGATATAAAGTTATTTTACTAGACATACGGGCGACGGTTGTGCCTATATTCTCGGCTCCTAGTAAAACTAGTCTTATATTTGGTTCTGTATCAAAACAGCTCGAAACTTCGTACTTGACTTCGTACAACAAGCATTTTTAAACTCACTTTGTTCCGTGATGCAATTACCGTTATGCTCTTTAAATCCAAATAGCTCGCCATATCAATTAACTGGCTTTAATACCTCCCGTCCTGTTTACTCGGCAGGAACGCAGAGTAGATTACCTACTGTTTGATATTTGTAACCGACTTCAAAAAACTTTCGGAATCTTTTATTTTTTTATATGTTCCCCTAATACTCGATGACGCTTATTGGACCGATTTGGTAAATTCTATTTTTGTTTGACACGGTACTTCCCTAGTGGCCCAATGGTTATCACGATTTAATGATTGGATCCTGGAAAAATCCTGTCCTGGAAACTCTTAAATTGTATAGGCTTTCGGAGAGCAGTTTATGCGGTACTTAACGAGGAAATATTCCTTTTATACGAGTATGTAGCTTAGCGGACTGCTGAATTAAAGTCGGTTCAAACATTTGTTGAGTAAATTATAAGTCTACGATACATGCGAAGCGAAAAATTATTTATTTTTAATATGAAATAGAGGTACCTATTTAATTGTTGGTTATAATAATCAGTATTACAAAATACTAATATAAAAAAAACTTTCAGTGCCAGCGGCGCTACCACGAAAATAGAAATTCGAAGTTTATGCATTTGCATCTCTATCACTCGGCCGGGTATTCTATGTGCGATAGCGACGCAGATAAAGCGCTACCAAATTGTTAGCACTGAATGTGCTGACTCACGAAGCCTAGCCTACGAGTCAAATACATATCTGAATGCTAACAGTCGAGGCACTTTATTCAATTTATACAATTCACAAAATGGTATAACAGTTGGTTTTCTCTTACAATTCAATTATAAAATATGATTTTGGATTGAAGTACGAAAGAAACGCAAATGCTTAATATATTTATTTGAGATTGCTTTACTTAGCCAAGGGGAATACCTGTATTTCAAAAGCTTAGAGCACTGAAAACGCTTGTCAGTAGGTACCTACTATAGAACCGCCACGTAGCGCCATTAAAATTTTCATATGTAGGTACAATATACATACAGTATATATCATACATGTAAAACTGGTAGTAAAGTCGGTCTTCATTTGAGCAGCCTCGATATGAGACTACTTTGGCAAACGTAGAATTTGACGCATGCAATTACTGCATTCTTGGATAGGTGCAGGTAGGTATGTAAGCTCTTACTCTAATGGGGACTAGACTTAGCACTGTAAAACTTGTGCTCGTAATAAAAGCTTCGAGCGTGGTGCCATTAAAGCCAACTTAAGTATATTGTATGGCTTATAAATCTCACCGCCTGAATAGTCTCTACAGGGAGGTATAATGGACACTCGGTGTGTCGCTTTTGATTAGCCCGCCTTTGTGTAAAAGCAGCTGCGGAGAGCTGAAAGTAATATTTTTCTCTAATACCGGCTGGTCCATTTTTTTGATAAAGTATTTGGTTTTAACGGTGAACTCATTAATTAGAAATATTACATAAAATAAAACAAATACTCATTGAATTGATAAGCTAGTTCATAGAGTTTATCGAAGCAGATTGGGTAAATATCATTAGATTAGATGCTCGTAGCATTACTCGTGCCTACTTGAATATAATTTTCATATGACATCACACTTACCAATAGATGTATACCTATACCTACCTACCTGTATACTTATATCATGTCATCATCATATCAGCCGAAAGACGTCCACTGCTGGACATAGGCCTCCCCTAAAGAGTGCCACAATGACCGGTCCTGCGCCACCCGCATTCAGCGGACTCCCGCGACATTTACCAGGTCATCAGTCCACCTTGTGGGGGCGCCTACCCACGCCGCTCCTTCCGGTACATTGTCGCCACTAGAGAACCTTTCCGCCCCAACGGCCATTGGTTTTACGTGCTATGTGCGACGCCCACTGCTACGTAAGTTTAGCGATTCGAAGGGCTATACTCATATCGATTACCTTGGTTCTGTTGCGGATAGCCTCATTTCTGATGCGATAACGCAGAGAAACTTCCAACATAGCCCTCTACATCCCATTGAGTTACTTTGAACTTTCTTATAAGGCCCATAGTAAGCGAACACATTTCAGTACCAAATGTCATCACTGGCAACACACAATGTTCAAAGACTCGCGTCTTGAGACACTGCGGAATATTAGACGAAAAGATGTGCAGTAGCTTCCCGAACGCTGCCCAGCCGGGTCAGATTCGACGATTAACCTAAACTAACTGGATAGTCTGTCCTAGGTATACATAATCATCTACAACTTTGAGTGTAAAGGGACTTGGTACTACATTATTGTTATACTTTGAATTGTCAAATCTAGTAACTCGGTTCCCAAGAGACAGGCTGTGCCTAGTTTGGGCCCGACGGTAACTCTCACCTGTGTACAAGCTATATTCATAAGTTTGACCAAATAATTGTATTTCTTGTGCAACTTTTGTTCGGTAAATATACGATTTTGATTTTGACTCCCCGCTTTCGAGTTCCGGTCCTGGAGTCGGTCTGACATACTGGCGTTCTCCTACACAAACACTTCAGCACTTCGATATAGCGAGTCAACTAGACACCGCTAAATTAGCACTATATATATCTATGAACACTATAATCTTTAAGAATATATAGGTACCTTAAGCGACGAATATTGTTAAAATGCCTGTTTCTCTTTGAAATTTTACTTTGTAAATACTATGCTCTCATTATAATGTATCAAAGTCTTTAAATTGAAACCGAGGTTACTTTATACTCTACCGCGATAAAATTATAAACTGTTAAAAGTGTTATTAAAAATTATAAGTTCACACACTCATAATATATACAATATCTGTATAGTAAAATGAGATTAAATAAGTATCAAATATCAAATAAATGATTTTCCAAGCCAAGTTTTTAGTGGCGATTGTACTTTTTGCACAGTCCTAAACAGTGTGAACTTAACGTGGTGAGTAATCCGTGGTCCGAAATCATTAGACCAACTCAATGGTAGGTACAGTCGAGTTCTCCAATAGCTATATACGGGGTGACATTTTAATCAGTGTCCAAATTCAAGTACAACATTCTTCAGCAAAATTATAACATACGTTTTTTTTTGTTTCATTTCATTCAGTACAAAATTTTTTAGTAATTGGTGCTTAAAGTTATCCCGAAAAAACCTTACCGCGCGGGCACTTCAGCGGGTAGTAAGGTTTGCGCACAGCACGCCCCCCCTCCCTTGGCCCCGTTCCGGTCCGCGCGGTACTGGATGCCCATTAACCACGCATTACGGATAATTCTTTTCGGATAGACAAATTATAATTTTAAAAATACCTACCAGTTTTCTTTCAAAAATGGAGTCTATTAGTGATACCAAGTGCCTACAAAAAATTTGGACACTGATTAAAATGTCACCCTGTAGATAAGCTTTCAAAAATATCTACACGTTGTCTCTTATGTCAGTAACAATAAAGTATCTGTATAGATATTTCTGAAAGGTTGTCCATGTTTGTACATATTGGAGAACTCGGCTGTACCAAATATTGTATTGTAACCTTCTACCGTTTAAAATCCTGCAAGTATAAAAACTTAATTCAATTGACATCCAGCAGGTCGATCACGTAACGCATTGTACATTGGGCAATTCCAAATGTCAATTTTATGTGGATAAATTACAGGTAAAGTGTCCTAACGCGCGTTCAAAGCATTACGTGGTTACCCCTCTGGATGGCATTTGTATTCGACTAGCAGGATTTAGCCGTATCGTCACCAATGCCACCAAACTGTTAGGTTCAATTGAAAGAAAATAAAGAAATGACGATTTGACAAAACAATCCAACGGCATTTGTCAACGAATTGTAAATATTATGCTACAATCAGTGCAGCTGGTCGGATCCGCATGTGATTTACATAAGCCTGTACCTATATCAATTCGGTTCATCCGTTTCACATCCTAATTCAATTTCAATGTGTTTCGTGCGTTCGTTCTGACGCGTTGGCTTGGCTTGACGAAGCATGTATTTCTCAATCTTAAACCATGATTAGGATGGGACGTGATGGTGAAAAGTAGACTTCCTGATTTAAACCTCGGGTCGTTGAGTTAGAAAAGCGCCGGGCGCCAGCTGCTCTTGCGTCCCTTTTCTCGATTTACAAGGCAATCTAATTTGTTTTCATTTATGCTTAAGTTTTATACGAAAATGGAAGGCAGGTCGAATAGCGAACTCCAATCGTATGCTCATCATCATTATCCTGCGAGTGTTTTCCCGCCAGTGTTATTCGTTTTGGCACCTAATGCTAATATAATAGAAAGCATACAATGAGTTATATGTAACTAAATTGTATGCATTGTTTTTCTAAAATCTGATACTAAGTAATGTTCCGCCAGGCTTTAGAAAAAAGACATTCTGGCTAGGTAGTCATTTTGAGATCTCTGAGTTCCAATAGTCCTAGATCTCAATTTTCTCGTATTAGGCAAAATTTTATTAAGACTTAAATATCCGACGCTGCTAAAGATACCGAAGGTGGTTTTATGCAATAAAAGTAGGTACAAGTTTTCCGCGCGGCCCTGCCTGCGTATTACAAGGAACCCAGGTGCAGCTGCGGGATAAAATAAAGTCTACTAACCTCTGCCCTCGACTCCGTCCACATGGAACTCGTTAATATCGTGGCTTAATACAAACTTCACCCCTAGGGGATGATTTCCGGGATAAAAACTATCTTATGTCCTTCCCCGGAACTCAAACTATCTCTATATCAAATTTCATCTAAATCGGTTCAGCGGCTTAAGCGTGAAGAGGTAACAGACAGACGGATAGGCAGACACACTTTCGCACGTATACTATTAAGTACGGATGTCCATTATATAAACCTACTGAGATTACCCTTCATTAAAACTTACAAAGCTGACAGACTTTTCCTTTTTATAACATTAGTCCAGGCAAGGTTTACATTATTATTTCAGGTCAAAGTATAATATACATTTACTATGCATGGAAAAGTAAAGTTTTACCTACAAACTACTAAACGTAATAACTTGGAAAGTCCTGAGACTTTGGAAAATAAATTGAATTCCAATGAGTCGATCTTTCATACTTCGACGGGAAATAATGCATCATACCGAAGTTATTACGTTGTTCGGAAAATAAATAAAGCTCCGCGTGATTTATTTGCAAAGGATGATCATTTGAAAGCTTGTCAACACGAACCTTTCGCGTGGGACATTTAGAGTAGGTATATCACTAAATCATCAGAGTATCAAGAGTTATTGTAAAAATATTAGACTTTGTAAATTATTATAGTTATATATATTTTATTTATTTATTTATCAAAGCACATCCATATAAAAAATATCGCAAAAATTATTATTTAACACTCCTATTTCTATTATAAATGACAATTATGTACATAGTTTGGACTTTTAGTCGATATTTCAGGAAGATGACGGGCTTAAATTTCACATATCTTATTGTTGTTATATGATAAGATTAGCTACCCGGCCTGGCTTCGCACGGATTCCGTTTTCCCGTAGGAATGAAGCATTTTCCCGCGGTAAAAAGTAGCCTATGTTCATTAGGGATAATGTCGGCTTCTAATGGTAAAAGAATTTTTCAAATCGGTCCAGTAGTTTCGGAGCCTATTCAATACAAAAAAACAAACAAACAAATCTTTCCTCTTTATAATATTAGTGTAGAAGTGTAGATTAGTGTAGATGTAGATAAAGTATACATTTCAGAGACTTAATTCGAAAAAAAGACAAATAAATTAAACACATATTAAAATTTTAATCTACTTAAAAATAAACGACATGACATGATACAAAAACTGTTACTGACATTTTAATAAAAACGAATAAGTACGTACTTTTCTCCCGTTTTTATTTTATTAGCTTTTGTTGTGGGACTCGAAAGTTTCCCTTAAAATGGCGTTCATA
Organism: Epinotia demarniana; assembly: GCA_945867215.1. NCBI lineage: Eukaryota > Metazoa > Arthropoda > Insecta > Lepidoptera > Tortricidae > Epinotia > Epinotia demarniana. The sequence continues at coordinate 13,914,085 of OX244265.1, forward strand.
CCTTAGCTACTCCAAGAAAAAATCGTTTTAAATCTTGACTAGTATCTATGTATAAATCTCTGCACTAATCATAGATTAAATCTAAAATACTGTTACTACTTTTTCACTTCTCATACGCAAAGCCTGGCCTAAGGCCAAGAAGTAATGTAGGGAGCCATAAACAAGAAACTTCTTGTCTTCATTTCATGATATTAACGCATACATTTCAGAGCATGTTTGAGAAAATGAATTTATTTGAAAACTAGTCAACCTTTTCATTCCGCGACTGTATAGGTAGGTACTACATAGAGGTTCTTATAATATTAGATGTGACCTTTGTAAAATTACCAGTGATGAATTTTTATTCATCACTCCAACAATATATTTTTTTAAATGATTGATTGATATTTTCAGAGTTAAGTATATAAAATATATAAATGAATTAATAACCCAAATCGAAATGGTGTAATTCATTAAAGAAATTAAATTGGAGCGAGCAAAGACTATGAAATGAATGACATAAATGCACCGACGCAGTTTTCAGAGTTGGGTATTTTATTTTATTAAGTACACATATTAAAATCTTTAAAAATAAAGCAACAAGATTTTGCATTACTGTGGGTTGCAGGAAAGCCAATAAATGTGGCTTGGTGGTCTTGGTGTATTCAATTCGTCCAAATTGTGAAATTTATTATTTTAGAGTTAAATAATGAAATAATGTATATAATAATGTATGAAGAATATACATTTATTTATCTCTATATTAAATGCAAAAAATAATTGGGAAATATTATTATTTTATTTTTAGTCGTTGTCAGCCCTTACTATCGGCGACGCGGCGAGTGAGCCAATTCATTTTCACCGTACGTACACAGCCTTAACGTTTCGTTTGGCTTGCGCTGGAGTCGACGATGTCAGAGGGCCATAAATCTTAATTTTTTGGCTGAGAAAAAAGTGGCTTTTGTAAAAATCAAAGGCGTCGTGTCCCTTCTGTACTTGCACTATTATCTCTTCTGTGACGCGGCTATTAGACGGTCAAAGGCGTTTATTCGTGGTGTGAATATTTTGTATCTGTGTCAAAGCAGTTTATTAAAAAAATGGCGACAAATTGAACAATCTTTTCGGCTTGGTACAATTGTTGGTGGATGGATAGTTTTTGTTTTTACTATTTTCTGGCAGTCAAAAGTAGAGTGTATAACTCTGGTCTAAAAGCCATAGTACCCCTCGAACTATTTCCCCTCATTTCGTTCGGGAAAATAACCATCTCGTAGTAGTAGGTATTGCTTACTTTAGACCCTTGTCGTACAATCTACTATTAAACTAGTTACCCAGTGTAATAGTAATAAAATAACTAAACAACTTAGTACTTACCTACAATATTTACAATTACAACATAATTTAATTAGAAATTAGAAATATTACAGCAAAAACAACATGACATGAACAGCTGTAATAATTAACATGGAGGCGCGACGCATGACAATCTTCGCGCAGAACTTCAGTTATTCATCACGCACTACATTCCATCTACTTGCAAATGCTAATAGTTACTCTCAAAGAGTATATAATCACTACGTTTTAGTTACTTTACCTAATACAAAATCTAAACAGTATTCTTAGATTGTAAATAAGTCCGTTCAGTCTAATAATAGTTTCTTCAGCATAATGAATTCATGCATTTGTAACCATTCTTTCCCGACGATATTTTCCTTAGTTGAGATTCAATTCGCAACAAAAACAGGCCCCAGGCGGACTCCCTCGCAGTAATAAGTTACGATTTCGCTCCCAATAAGGAGGGCAAATAGATATCTTTATTATGGACGTTATCTTTCTTTTGCACGTACCTAATACACAATATTCTTAGTGACAAGTTTTTTGGGTTGCCTTTAGCTTTAACATTTCTAAATACATACATTATTAAGAGCCGTATGTTGTCTAAAAAAATCGGGCTATAGGAAGTGGTACTAGAGCATATTTTGTGTGAGAAAAAATAATAAATTGTATTTCAGATTTGGTCAAAAACAAATATGATGATCATTATGTGATTATAACGGTATGATTGTTCAGATGATCAAAAAAAAAAGTATTATCAAAATCGGACTACTCTCTAAAAAGTTATGCGTGGTCATACATATATAAAAAAAAATACGCGTTGACTTGAGAACCTCCTCCGTTTTTTTCGTCGGTTAATCAGTAAACTTAAGAAGCATCAGCGATGCATTCATACGTTGGTTATCTTTTTTTAAAATATGTCAATATTGTCAATATAATACAGAAAGGGGCTCTTAAATATAAGACCTAGTTGGTGGAGTAACCGCCATTCTGATTGCTTTCCTGTGACAGTCCTGAGCTCCTAATACGATAATACATTGCAATACGATTGATATTCTGAAAAAAAATAAGCGACTGAATATAAAAAGATAAGGAAAACTAATGTACGTACATCTGCGCCTTTACCTTTAATATCAAGTAGCGACTTTACCTATCGTAAGAGTGTATGAGGGAAGCCCGGATGGTACAATTGAAGGGAAAATACCTCAGCAAATTTTAACCGACGGGCAAATATAAAAAAAGTTAATAAAAAGAGAATGATTGAGATCGTAGAAAGTAGAAGATCCGTATGACTACCCTTTCTGTCAACAAGTGTGATTATCTACATTTTTATGTGTTTTCTGTATTGAAACTACAGAACATCAAGATTCATCGTCAACCTCCTAGCGTTTACCCGGTTGTACCCTTCTAAAAGGGTCCGTTTGGCACCTGTCCCCAAGATTTACCAATTTTACAAAAGCGAACGTCATCTGGCGTTCCAACATACGAGTAGAAGGCAAACTAGACCTTGCCGGGATTAACCCAGTTTCCTCACGATGTTGTCTTTCATAGAAAAACTACTGTTAAATATCAAATGATAAATCATACGGAAGGTTTTTGAAATTTCAGTTGTAGTACATACAAGCAGGTTTTTGAACCCATGACCTCCTGATAGAAAGTCACGTGCTTCATCGCTGGACTATAGAGGCTACATTATATGCACAATATTTGATAGATACGTATTTGAAGATCGAAAATTGAAATATCTACAATGAAATGATCGAAGTACAAAATACCGAACATCAAAATATCGAACGATCGAAATATCTTATGTTATTATATCAACGTTTAATTGGCCTATAATACAAATGCCGAACGGTTAAAATATCAGCAGATAATAAAGCGCAGAATATCAACAATTATGCAGGATATATTAAAATTTCGAATGACAATATATCGACCATTGGAATAGCGACGCCCAAATAATCGTAAAGTAAAACGTCGAACCATCAAAATAACTAATTATCATAATGTTCTTCTTGCATACCACTGGAAAAAATATATTTTTTTGGCGGATTTACGGGAGCGTGTCCCACCTTGCCTATTAGTAAGTAATTTTAGCAGGAACGAAACTGAACCGTCGGTTGGTCGGTAAATTAAATTTTCGATATTTAGATTTTCGATCTTCAAATACGTGCATTTACCATACAAATGCTAATTTCATGCTACATTCATATAATGTTTAAGAATTGTGTGTGTTGTCAACAGAATGCGGTGGGTCGTCGCTAGCGGCGGGTAGAGCGTTGCTATGAGCGCGCCGCCGGAGCCGGTCGTGCTGCAGGCGCTGCAGGGCCACCCGCAGCACAGCGACAAGTGGCCCGGCCCGCGCGCCTGCAAGATATACGTCGCCTCTGTCTACAATGGTGAGTACAGGGGCCTTTAAGGGGGTGAATTGGAAATTATCGCGTGATTTGAAACGCCGGTCTGACTAGATTAAGAAACAATTAGATCCAATTTTCAGATATATGATTCTTGACTATATGACTGTTTATCTGATTTAATCGATACATGGTTGCCTAGAGTTTCCTCGATAGAAAAAAAATCCAAAGTTGGGTTTTCAGTTTCCTTTTTTTACTCGGCCTACTCACACAATACATTATTTTACAACACAATCAAGTTAATACTATAGTATTTCATCTCATCTAAAATCTCACTTAATGAAATATAAATAAAACTTCACTGAGTTAGATATTTATCGAAATTTGTCCAAAAAAGCAATTCCCGAAGAGTGTTGCATCTCTTTTTCTCGTGCGCGGAAGGCATAAGCTTATCACTGTCAAGGGGGCGTGATCGACTCGAATCAAGGCATCCCCTTAAGTCTATTAGGTACAAACTATGGGAGTATGGCAGTGTATGTAGCGTTTGCTTGGCCTCGAATGGGTGTTTGTTTTTGGGTTTATCTTGGCTGTGCATGCATGTCCATAGAATAGCGGTAGATTAAGAGAAAATCAATTCAGACTGTATGTTTCTTTTGCAGACTTCCGTGAAGAGAGACGTCAGATCCTGGAGATGGTGGGGCCGGAACTGCAAGTGACCTACGACGATCGATACATCGAGGTACTATAGTTATTACACCGTGGCCCAATAAAACGTTGACAAAATTAAAAAGTAAAAAAAAAAAATGGAACGCGGTTCGAATTCATTGGTTTTTATATTGAGTTTTGACACGTTTTTGCCGCCATTTAAAATAGACAGCGTGTTTAAAACTATTGGTTATTTAATATTTTTTGCCATGTCTTCGCAACGTGGAGCAATAATTTCCCTACACGAGGCTGGAAAACGACAGTGTGAGATAGTTAGATCGCTCGGTGTCAGTCGTCAACTTGTGTCTAAGACTATTAAGCGATTTAATGAGCTCGGCCATATTGGAGACCGCCCAGGAAGAGGAAAAAAGAGAACTGTGAGGACTCCCAGGCTCCGAAACGTTATCAAAAAACGACTTGATCGTAATCCACGGACCAAAGTCCGAAAAATGGCTCGAGACCTGGGTATAAGCCGTTCGACGGTGCAACGTATTGTCGCACATGACCTCAATTTGAAGGCGTACAAACTGCGTAAAGCACAACTTCTTGAAGATAAAGATAAAAAAGTTCGCCTCGAGAGATGTCGTCTAATTAAGAAGCGTGCCGCGGCTGAGAAATGGAATCACATCCTTTTTTCAGATGAAAAACTGTTTTCTATTGAACAGGCCCATAATCACCAAAATGATAGAATGTATTATCCTAGTCGTCCTGGAGCAATTGCAGTGATTCCTCACCGACAAAAGCCGGAATCCGTTATGGTTTGGGGTGGGATTTGCTCTACAGGCAAAACACCCCTTATTTTTATAGAAAAAGGTATCAAAATAAATCAAGAAATATATAAAAGAGATATTCTTGAAGCCGTAGTTCTTCCTTGGAGTCAACAACATTTTGGTAACCAACCGTGGATATTCCAGCAAGACTCTGCCCCATCCCATAGGGCTCGTAGTGTGCAGCAGTGGTGTAGGGACAATTTTCCCGAATTTATAAGCTCCAAAGAATGGCCACCCTACTCGCCTGACCTAAACCCAATGGATTATAGTTTAGGGTCAATCCTAGAGTCAAGAGCCTGTGCGTCCAAGCACAAAAATATAGATGCTCTAAAAGCAACACTTACGAAGGAGTGGGAAAAAATTACCTTGGAAGAGCTGCGGCATATCGTCGATAATTTTACCAAACGTTTGCGTCTGTGTATCAGTGCAAAAGGAGGATATTTTGAAGACAGTTAATTTTTTTTATTTTAAGATATTGATTTTTACGATTTAATGTTATTTTATGAATTTGGTGTAAGTAATAAAATAATATTCTTATAATTCTATGTCAACGTTTTTCTGGGCCACCCATAATAACACCTATTATCAGTTTACTTCTCTTCGTTACCTTATTTTATTAAAGCCAAAATAAACTAGAAAATTAGAAGAATTTGTAAGACAGGTAACATACGGCTTCAAGTTGGTCAGAAAAAAGTTGGGCACGAGAACAGGAGTGTTACATAAATGTATAAGCCTCCTCCATATTTTAGCAAGTTCCCGTATCCCATTCAGCTATAGCATTTATTTGAACATCAGCTGAAGACCGAACAAGTTGGGAACTCCAGCAGGTTTACCTACATAAATAACTTTGGCCTGCGGGTGGGTCTTCTGCTAACTTATTCGGCACAAGTGACCGCACTGAGTAGGGATTGTCAAATGTAATGCCATACTAAGTTTTAGAGCCTTTGTAGAGTACTTTGTAGAGCGTGATGGTAATTTGAATGTTAATAATGTAACTTAGATTTAAAGGTGGTCTTAATGGTTAAATACTAAAACAGTTCTTAAAACTTATTCCGCAGCAAAAAGGTTTTTTTTCAAGAGTTGTCAATCAAAATGCTCGTACTCCTAAATATTACGATTGCTCTAGTATTATTTCATTGTCAGCTCAAGAGAACCCTACAACAGAAAATCATAGAAATACATGGGTATTTAAAATTTAATAATAATAGACTTAAATAATAATAATAGAGATAGATTAAAACGTTAATAATAATATTTTGATATGAAGCAGTAGTTAATTAGTTTATGCGCAGTTAAAGTGCCCAATACGAATGCAAATCGTGTTAACATGTATTGTCGGCAACATCGAAATATTCGAAATCACTTTTAACTGACCATTCATAAACCTTATTACAACGGGATAAGACATACTAAGTGAATACGCCAGCGTGTCTTCATTTGTTTTGGCATTCAAATGTTTATAATGCTATAATTGTCTCACCTACTTATTTATTGGCTATCGCAATTCTGAAAATAGATAGACAGAAATAAATGCACGTATTTTGATAACTGTGTTCAGTTTGTTAGATGTTTGTGCACTTAGCAGAGAGGCGTTAGGCTGCGTTTAAAAATCGAAAGTGCAACGCGGCCTAAAAGTCATACTACAAAATTATGTGATATACGTCTAAAGTCTCAAAATCAACCTACCAACCACCTTACCTGCATTACCATTACACTTAAAAAGGATGACATACATCTTAGCAAAAGTATGTCAAAGGTTTAAAATAGCCTTTTGTTGCGTGTCAATACGGATATTAGAGATCACGAGATCTCCCAAAATGCTCACCTCGCGTGTGCGGCTTGTAATTTTAGTGCCCAACGACTTCGTTTTACTCGATATGTAGCTGTGATGGAACCAGTGTTATAGGTCGGTGTATAAATACCCTGAAGGTATGTTTTACGCTAGCCAGTGAGTAGGGCTAGCGTAAAACATACCTTCAGGGTATTTACGTATTTTAATGAGCGTTAGGACACGTCAATTGTCATCAATCACCTTCCAAAAATGAAACTTGATAATGTTCTAACGTCCTTTAAAAAAGTTACGTGTTTACCTCGCTGGGTTTTACAGTTATAATTATTAAATTAATATATTTGGATGTTGTAGGTGTACATTGGCAGGAGCATTTTAACACTAGTTGAATGAGAAAGTCGTAGGTAACTTAAGCTTGTATCTATTAACTATAATAAATAAATCCCAATAATTAATCATTAGACCTGTATTTAAGCTAGGCTCTCACGGGTCTCAGGCTGGATGAAAATGCTCGTTTTGAATTTCATGTCGCATTTTTGTGTGCAATAATTAACTAGAAATGGCTACCTAACCTCAATTAATTGTTAGATATATTATTCTACACCTACACCCAAAAGCTGAACTTAGACCATTTCTTCAAAACTATAATAATATATCGATCGTAGATGACCGTCTTCCATATTCAAATTCTTACCGAACCACTCCAGAAAATTCACTGCACTAACTTTACTAGATTAACTTCACGTACATGTTCTGCTAGGGGGCTTCAAACTCGTCCCAACAATTCCAAAACAAACTTATGAAGCCTGTATGACTCAAGCCTTATTTGCCGACGAAATTTGGAGCACAGTCGCTGGGCAACAGTAACTGTCAACCGAATTCTACCAAACCCGGTCGTCGTAAACGGATTGACGCGTTGCGCCGAATACTGCAGTGTATTGAATTCTGTTCCTATAGTGTGGGGATTTGGGGTGTGAAGAGGACATTTTGACCGAAAAATACTACAGTGTACGAGATTTGGGACTGATCTTTGGACAGTTCCAATATGATGTAAAGAGTGATGTGGCTAGAGTAAATCGATTGTCATAATATCCGATTACGATTGATGATGGCTAATAAAAGGAATCGATTGATTACTGTGTAATAATTATTTTTAGGAAATCAAATAGAGAGCCTATACACTATTGTCTGCTAACACAAGTGTCCTGTAAGTAAAGAGAGAGACTGATAGTGCGAGAAAAATTGAGAGAGGTCGCGCGCCGTGCATAAATCAATGCCATATTTTCAGAGGCAACATTTTGCACAATCAAATATGTCGGTTTCGATCGATGTGATTTTATTTCGTATTATCGTAACAGTAATTAAATAATACATTGGTATTTTCCTATTCACAATTTATCTGATTCATATCGATTTATTTCTAAATTGACAGACTCCAAACGATTAAAGCAGTATATCACTAAATTTAAAAATAAAAAGTCGTAGGACGTAATGGTTTGCATACCGAGTTTTCAATGCTAATTTCTATACAAATAAGCCGTAAAAAAATATGACAATAATTTTATAAGTGCTAATAAGAGCGTGCATGGAGATTGAACTTTGTTTTGTAACTCGGAAGCTATTGAAACTTTTTTTATTATTTCGATGAGCAGTGCCAATTTACGTTATATGGGTGTCGCGATGTGTCAAAAGACCAGTTCCAAATCTCGAACACTGTAGCGTTAAACAATAAATGATGGAAATACGTTGGTTGAACTGACAGAAGAGTTACGTCACATGAGAAATTTTTGATTTACTCATTAGGAACTGATTGTCAGCTTTTTAAGTTTTGCAACAACTTTTAAATTTTAAATAGTATTTGACTTCCCTTCGGTGACTTTTCTCAATTTTTGTAGTGGTCATTTTGATTATTCGGCCGACAACAACATAAAAATTGTACTCGTTGTCGTATAGTTACGTTTTTGGACCTAATAAAGATTTCATTGTCACAGTTAACGAGTTCGGTCCGGGCCAAAACTATTTTGAGAAGCTCAATGTATAATCATTTTATGAAAGAATCTTCCATTCGACAAATCTGCTGCAGCAAGATTTGCAGAAACGAGATGTAAACCAATCCAAGCAATGGCCACGCTTGGCTGTTGAATATTATCCACTGAAAATTGATTCATTCAGGTGAAATTGATTTGGCGCTCCTGGGGCTCAAAGGGGTTTTATTAAAGCTACAAACATGTTTTATTTTATTTTCGGTCTTTTTAACCGACTTCAAAAAAAAGGAGGAGGTTCTCAATTCGGTTGTATTTTTTTTTTTTTTTTTTTTTTTTTTCAATGTTTGTTACCTCAGAACTCCGTCATTGATGAACCGATTCGGAAATATTTTTTTTTGTTCGTATGTATATACTTCCAGGTGGGTCCCATTTTTTTTTAAATTCAGTTAGATGATGGGATCCATGAGGAATTGAGGGGACTCCTCAATTTTATAAGGCACGCGTGTAGTGATTTTGGTATTTTCTGTTATAACTCGTGTATTTACAACCGGAATCATAAATTTGGTGGCGAGGAATTGATGATGAAGACCACAGATGACTTATCGAATTCCTCAATTATGTACTTAAAAGTGCAAAAGTACGTCACAGGTTCTGATAAGATTCCGTTGAAATAGGAACTAATGAAGTGCCATTGGTGATGATCTTGGGGAATCGATGGAAGTCCTCAAATATTATCGGCCCACATACAGCGATTCGGTTTTTTTCTATAGTAATCAACGCATTTGCTATCGGAAATCAGTTCATGTGGTAAATTGTAAAAAATAGGAAATGCAGTGCTCGTGGCTTGGCGGAGTACTAAATTGAAGTCGGTTAAAACTTTGTTTTTAAAGTAAATTATTTATGTTACTGAATATGTCAGTGATATTTTAAGACAGTCACTGCCAAGAACCGCCACATGCTACGCGCATAGCCGATATCCACTGAAAATTGATTCATTCAGGTGAAATTGATTTGGCGCTCCTGGGGCTCAAAGGGGTTTTATTAAAGCTACAAACATGTTTTATTTTATTTTCGGTCTTTTTTATGTTACTGAATATGTCAGTGATATTTTAAGACAGTCACTGCCAAGAATCGCCACATGCTACGCGCATAGCCGATACCTTCGTTTTTCTGCTAAATAGTCGAAAGCGGCTACTCCGTAGGCGGCGCTAGGCGGATTCCTAGCAGCTAGCGAAAGTGGTAAATTTTATGCGTTGCCTCACTTATAGTATATGGGGTATCCTATGTGTTTTATGTAACCTACTTCCACATTTATTTTATTAAATGAAGATGTAGGTAAGTAAAAACTTTAATTCTCTAGATGAGCTCACAAGAAATATTTATTCTTATGTAGGTACGTACGAGCTCGTAAATAGAGTTTTCATGCCACCTTAAGACTTTCGCGAGATTAGGACTAGAAATAAAAATATAGTACTCTTCTTTATTGCGTTACGTATAACGCAATAAAGACCTATAAATTTACTATTATTAAAAGTGTAAATAACTATACCATTCCAACCATAATTTATATTGTTTAACGGTTTACAAATTTTTAAATGAAAGGAAAAATTGAAAAATTTAATGCTCCGAGCCGGATTAAAGCCGCATTAAATTTTTCAATTTTTCCTTTCATTTAAAAATTTGTAATTTCCTTTAGCAGCGTTACTGCTTCAAAAACATATATTAGTTTAACGGTTTGTTTTTTTTTTCACTATTATTCAACCGCAATGACGCGTAGTTCCAGTGTCCACGAGACAACCGCCCTGCGCAACCCGAACTGAGCCAACTTGGACTGGGGCGGAAAATCGGAAATAGAGAAAAAAAAATTTTTTACAGTCGAGCTGCAGCCGACAGAAACATCTATTTTATAAAAGTATTATCTATTTGATTATAATTAGTTACCTATACAATATAATTAAGCGCATACTGTTACGTTAAATGACTGGTTTTTTCTTCGTCTACTACCTACTGCTACTAATATTTAAAGTGATTATAAAATACGAAACACGCGACAAAGCTTATTAGCGATTAAGAGAACGTACGCACAGACTTTTACAATAGGGTATGGTAAAAAAATACACGACCACCCCGAAACTTAAAATACCTACACCACATTCGCACAGCACAATGTGGATTATACTATTTACAGGTGTTTACTTAATTCATATACACGTTTTATAGTAAGTCTACGTTCTAGATCGAGTTCCTGGATATGCATTACGGCACGGATGGCGGCGACGAGACCAGCCCCGCGCTGCTGCGGCACCACCTCGACGAGATCCGCTGCTGTAACGAGACCTCCAAGGCCGGGTACTTCCTCGTAAGTACCACAACTGAGTCACTAAAATTTGTCGACTTCCACTACAGCGCGGACGGCGACAACGAACCCGTCCCCGCGCTGCTGCGGCACCACCTCGACGAGATTCGCTGCTGCACCGAGACCTCCGAGGCCGGATATTTCCTAGCATGTACCTTAATTGAGATGTAACCCTGACGCTTTAGGTACGGGGTTATTCAAATTGATTTTCTTTCTTGGTTTTTGTTCGATATTGACGAAGCCTTTCTCGAGGCTGTAAAATGTGTGTACAGTCACCGGCATCAATATCTGCCGAAACAAAGCCGGCAAAAATATCTGACACGTCCTCATGGCATTAGACATAGAGTCGTGTGAGATATTTATGCGTGCTATGTTGTGGCAGATCTTATTGCTGGTGACTGTACATGTCTATGTAAATCAGTTTTCAAGTAGGGTATTGTTATTCGGGTATATTTAATGTCCCTATTTTATTTATTAACAAGGAAGCAACATTATGATGATAATCTACCATCCTCCACTTAATATAATCATCATCAAAAACCACTAGAATCAGTTGGAAAATGTGAGCTGTAGAGTAGCCGGACGAAAGAATTTCCGGCCCATCTGAAACGGAAAACTTTGTTCGTTTCGCTTGCTCGTTCAATGAAGATATAAAAAAGAACTCAGCCAGTAGAATTTTAGGTACGTTTTAATAGGTATCAATAAACAAAATCTCTTTTCACCTCACCGGCTCGAAAAGGCTTGTTTTATCGCTCAAAATCTGCGCCCAAAAGTCCATTTTATCCGCTAGCGTAGAAAGAGTTTTTGAATTTGGAACGTGACGGTCGATCGCGAGACCCAACTTTTTTCTATACAGAATGAGAGGTGCGTTCAGAAAGTGATGGTTATATGCCAATAATAAATTGTTATTATTTTGATAAAATAAAATTAATAATACTTATTCTCTCTTAATTAAGTCGGTACATGCGAAATATTAACATTTAGACTGACTTATAAGGATAAAATACGAATAAATAATTTTAAAATGACGTTTTATTTTTCTAAAAATTTCGCGTTTTCCAAATTTGGAACGCACCGTTTGAAAATTTATTTTAGAAGAAACTCATATAGATAAAACATAATTTTGAATAACATTAATTTTGTTTTGTTCTAAAGCCACAGGCAGTAAAACCAAAATAATGGTGGTTATTTATAGATTTTAGTGCAGAAGATATACATATAGGAATTTTGATGCCTGCTAAGTTAGCGGAAAAAGTGAAAAAAGCGTATTTGAGTCTTAGTTTAAACCGTGATTACCCAACAATACTTTGACGTTTTTTGTGTAGGTAAGCGTGAGGTTAATAAAGATGCAAAAATATTTATGTTACATTTTAATAATTATAAAATGCTAGATCTTGATGAGATGTAAACAAACCTTTATTGAAAATGAGTATAAGGTCCAAATTACTTCTATTACATTTACTTACCTACAATTTTCCTCGCGGTGGTGAGGTGAAAAATTGTGTGTTTCGCTCGGCAGCAAAATTGTTTGGCGTCTTGTGCCTTGAAAGCCTCGCTATGCTCAGGATTGTACTTTTGAACCATTCGCTCCGCTCATGGTTCAATTTTACAATCCTTCGCTAGCTCGGCTTTCAATACTAAGCACTAGCGCCAAACAACAACTTTGCAGCCTTGCATAACAAATAACTATTCCCTATCTTGAATCACAACGGCTGACTTTGCGGGCACCACAGGTAAAAGTGGGTACAATTTAGAAGCAATAAAAGTCAACCATCATAAATTCCCAATGTGTCGAAGTGGTGTGTGTAATGTGAATGTGTTACTTAGTTCGCTTAACGATGAGTAAATAAGCGTCTTCAGCATGCACTTAATCAAGGAATACCTCTTGCATTAGTTATCCTTATGAAGCAATTCGTTTAACACATAAACATAAATTACTTGGCAACAGCATTGTTACAAGAAAATAAAAATACTTGAAAGCATTAAGGTCACTTTCGGAAACTCAGGAATAACACCTTTAAGTTCTTGCCTTTATCTACACTCGTTGCAACTTTAGATGCAAGGATAAATCCTTAGCGATAAAAGGGTGAAGGTGTCATAATACCTATTAGTCGTTTCATATCTTCAAGTTTCTAGAACAAGCTCCGCACGGTTTCCAAGATAGCGATCTTGGTATATACAGCTGCTGACGGTTACCAAACTATGACGTACTAAGTTTATAGGAGCCGTGCTCAAAGTACCTATGGAATCTATAGGATAGGTAATTAGGTACCATTCATAATCCACTGTGATTGAGTAGGTACTGACTGCAAAGAGAGACAAAAACTTCCCAGAAGTATCATATGTCGTAGGTCTAGTCAAACACATTTTCAACGTATTATTTTTATATTTGTCAGTAACAACTTTATCAGAGTTTACAGTAGAGAAAATCCTTAATTTGCTACAATTGCCGTGATAAAAATCGACGAGGAAGAACTATATATTTTAACTCAATTACATTTATTATATGCGTCATAGGATGCTAAAACTTTCATAAGCTACTTTGAGTTATCGACTTGAATGAGCAAAGTACACATATTCGTAGCTAGTTGCTTAACAAGTCGAGCCGAGAATTTCCATTAAAAACATAAAATGGAGTTGATGGACTGGTTGGACTCCAAGTAAAATAGGGGTGTCTATCATTTTATCGAAACGCATTACGTCGATTTACATTTCGCCGAAAACTATTCCACGAATTTCATTTCGTTGTTTTCCTTGTTCACATAATCATCAATTCATAGTATTTTATTTCATCGAACAACTTTTCATCGTTAATCGTTTCGAATTTGTCTTAAATCGTAGCGTAACGATTCATCGAATTTACTTTTCATAGAATAGTCAGTTTTGTATAGTATTAATTTATCGAAACACGGTTCAATGTCGTTACGTTCCATATATGTATTTTTGTTGCCACGATCAATATTTCATTTTTTTACCAAGCTGTTTACCTATAGGTCATTTCGTCTAAGTATATAATACCTAATAGATAAAATGGGTCCACATTGACTCATATACGCTTCATATACGATGTAGACGTAATATTAAGCCTAAGTAAGAACATAATATTTAAAAAAACGGTTCTGGCGCTTCGCCGGCCGCTGCCGCTGCACGCTCGCTACGCTCGCTCGGCTCGCGCGCTATAGGATCGCAGTTCACCTAACACTCCTCCTCGCTTCGCTCGTCGTCGTACCTACACTGGGCTGCCTTAAAGTAGAATAGGAAGGTAATCCGATATCCAGAGCGAGAGGTGGGTAGGCTTAGAGCTCTATGTATGCGTCCAAAGTCTCGGTGAAATGTACCTACTCAGTTCGTTGAAAGGTAAATATTATCAAATGACAAACACTGATGAAACGATTTTCTATGTAATAAGAATTTTGGGAACTGAAACTTAAGTTAAAACAAAATTATAGTAACGGCGATTCGATTAACGACTATGTCGATGAACAAATAAAAAATTGAAGTGAAATTCGATGAGTTCAGTTTTGTGTAAATGGTAATTCGAGCAAAGTTCGATGAATGATTCCTGTGTGATGATGAAATTCTGCGATTAGTGTTATGGGAAACGATAATCGATGAAGCAATTTTCGGTAAAATGATGGATTCCCGTAAAATAGGCAGGTAGGTATATCATTTTTTTAAGTCTGTTTGCTAAAAAGTATTTGCATTATTATGCAAACTTATTGTGTTAACATTTGGTTCAAACTGCCCATATACCTAAGTAACATACCTATGTTCTCATTGAAAAATCGTGTGAGGTCGTATTAAGAGTAGGTACGAGTAAGTACCTAAGTACTTAGCCAAATACAATATGGAGCAATCTCTGTATAAAAGTCAGCAGAATGAAAATAAATGTTATTACTCAAGCCTTATAATAAAATAAAGTCCGCTTCGTTATTTGAGCAGCGTTCCACAAAAAAAAACGATTAATTTAAATGAGACAGGGTAAGCTGAACGATACCAATCTTTCTTGTCATTTTATAGAAAATTAAAAGATAATAAAGGGCTCTTAAAAAAACACGAAATTAAAATAAATGCTAGACAAATTCTTTTTTAAGTGCTTGTATTGGCTCGTAAAATACATGTATGGATAAAAGTGTTGCAAATAAGTAGTTATTGATTCGATTTCTGAATTTGAAATGTAAATAAAGGCGTAAACACACTGCTTAAAGCCCACGCGGCTAAACCACTTGTGTGGGTTTTAAAATCCCCTCATATCTAAATGTAGTCAGGCGCTCCAATAGCTCGACGCGGTACGCACAAAATGGAAAAATGAACCTCGAGGCTTGTGTGCGCATTGTGCTAAAGTTTAAAATGAATTTCAGTATAGTAGGTATTACGATTTTACTTAGTGCACCTCAACAATATTTGTGTCGCAAATATTTATTTTTCAACATTGGAAGTAGCGGCACGCGTAATTCAAATCATAAATATAAGTAGTTCAGTATTTTTTTTTGCGAGATATACACACAAGCTTCTTTTTAGTGCCTCATTGGCGGCGACGCGTCCTCTTACCTGCCAGTGCTGCCCTTCACAATCAAAGAGGACACGTTCGAGGAGCTAGTCAAGCCCGGCTCTCCGCAGGCGGCGCTGGTGCAGGCATGCTATCGGCTGCACGTAGACGGCGTTTATCATCTAGAAGGAGACGATAAGTGGTGAGTAGAATGCTTAACTAAGAAACATAAGCATCATATATCTACCACGTGTGTACATAAAAGAGGTTCAGTTAGTTCAAACATAATGTAAAATAATCACTTACAAAAAGAACACACTAAAAAGTCCTTAGGATTTTGAAACCAATATGTTGACTTTGGACTATATAGGTTGTTCTTCTGAGCTATGGTTGGAAGTTTTTAACATATCAATAAACTCTCGAGATTTTTAGTAGAGTCTAGCAAATGCAAGTTTATTCCACTAGATTCAATTACGCGGCAACTCTAAACGTTATACGCATACATTCTGAGCTACACGGTGTCGCGTAATTGAATCTAGTTGGTTGAACTTGCGTTTGCTAGACACTAAGAGCTTTCAAACTTCTTGACAACGCAGCAAAATACCAGCTTAATGGCGAATCATAACAAAGTTTTGTACGTGAGTTGATTACAGGCAAGCTCAACAATTTCATCCTTTCTTTCTTATTCACATAGGTTAAATAGCCAGTATCTGGCCACCGTACAATAACTGGCCACCTCACACTAAAAATTAACACTATAATTCAACTATAAGTAATAGAATGTTAATATAATGTATGTATGTATTCTCTTTGTATAAGGTGTTAATTACTTGCCACCCTTCAATAACTGGCCACGTTATACTAAATTAAATTATGTTTGTAGGGGAACAGATTTCATATTTATTCTGAGGGGGCCAGTTATTGAAGGGTGGCAAGTAACTGGCAATTTACCCTATATTCTTTAAAAGTACATTTTTATAAACCAGTCATTTGATTCAAGGACTAAATAATATGTTTTGAATTGACCAATATTTTATATTTTGTCATGCGGTCAGTTCTATGAATTATTACGTACCTATTATATTTTTTACGTCTTGTTACGTTCGATTAGATTTCCTACTGTGTACTAAGTATCCTCTCGTTGTTTATTTTTAACGAGACCTTATTTTAAATTCACTTTGTGCCGCAAAGCAGCCGTTAAACTATTCATAATTTAAAATTTAAGGCAAGAGAGCATAATGAGAGCTATTCGCTTGGGGGTGGTTAGAAACATATTGTGCTCAAACTATTACCAACTTTGACAGCGGTAACACTGGAGTAAGTCAGATACTAAAAACTTTTCAATCTCCCGGGAGAATAATGTAATGTTAAATTTTTATCACTGTTAACCACTTTAAAAGCCACAATATTTAATAACTTTTTAGGGGCTTTAAATTTTTGAGAAATGATTTTCAATAAACTTTTCTATAAATATTTTACGATGCTGCTATTGCTATCCTTGAGTATAAAATAAAACATCTACGAAAGATATCATACCGCTAACCGTATTTTCCTAATGGTGGGACCCAACAAACGGGCGAGAATTCTTATTTATTTGATTTATTATAACTGCCCGGACACACCCCACTAACCAAACGGCCTGCCACCGTCAAACTCGCAAAAGAAATAATTAGGCTATTCACAATTTGTTTCACCTAATCTCAAATTTCGATCATAGTGGAAAATTGAAAAATTATTCGCCACGAGCGGGATTTGAACCCACAACCTCTGGAATCCGTCCATCGCTCTCCCAATTGAGCTACCGTGGGTCCGCTAATGGCGACGAATCCTTCAATCCCTTCCACTATTGTATTTACACCTAATCTCACCATACACCTTTAAATAGTAGCTAAGTCCTGACACCGACCACCGCCATACGTTGTATTTTTCTGATGTGACATGACATGAAACGTTGTGAATACCAACCCTGCTCATGAGGTGGCAAGAAGCCGGACGAATCCTGTTTTGTGAGCAGCAAAATAAACAAACAATCATGCTTAATTCAGTTCGACTTTTGATGCTTTTTTCTTGTTTGCAATGTTTACCACACATTATGATGAACAAATAAAATCATTATATTTTTTTAAAAACCTACAGCTTTTTTCAAATGTAACCTAACCTAACCTATGTCACTCACACGGGTGCGTCCCACGAGATATAACAACAGTATATATAATTTCATATTAATAACGTTCACAAGATATAATGAACGTTAGCTATAACAACAATACCAATACTTTTATAAGGAATAACGGTCAATAGCCATAATAATCATATTATATAACGTTTTTTTCTATAACACTCAAATTAAATAATTTCATTTCGTATAACGATCATAACATATAATATATTTTCGTATAACATACATAACGTATAACGATCATAACGCATAGTATATTTTCGTATGAGGATTACAATACAGAAAATTAGGTTAGGGCTGCAAGTAAATGGGGGGCTCGGGGGGCGAAGCCCCCCGCAGTAAAAAACAACAAGTACTCTTTTCAATGGTATTACTTGTAGGTTAGGTTAGGTTTGCCTTGTGTCCCTTAGAGCGGAAATAGACACCCCGCGGAGCGGGGTGGCGTCGACACGCTGGTGTTTGGGTAAGGTTAGGTTAAAATAATTGGCGTGTTTGATATAAAAATAAATTTAATTTCAATCTTAAAAACGTTTAATGTTTTATTTATTCAAATTCATATATATTCCTTCATACGGCATTGCTATTAAAATAAGTGAAGACGATTATAATATACGAGCAATATACTTTTTGATGTTAGATAAATTGAATAATATATGTTATAAACCTTAGGTGTTATGAATATTATACGCTTTAATCGATATATCAATTGATATTATGTCTAAAGTACGTTATACTTTACGAAATTATATATTTTGTCATTATACCTTTCGTTCGTTATGTGCAATGAACGTTATACTAAACAAACTTATACACAGTGAGCGTATATATTATGACCGTTATATGATTAGTTGTTATACCTCGTAACACAATGTTAAGGAATCCAACGACACGTTTGTTTAGTGTCTTATTACTACTATTGAAATATTTGCTCTAAATTCGTTTATATTTGTACGTATTAACAATAAGTTCTACGATGAAAATCATCAACAGGTCCTAACGACCTGACAATAAAATGCCTCATCCGCTCCTCTAAGGAATATATCCCTTAAGCGCGGCTGAAGAAAAACCTTTATACTACCGTATCTAGGCTATGACAATTTATGGCTGTTTCCTTGAAACGAGATCCGGACACTCAGTAGGATCGTAAAATAAATAATTTAGCGGATGGAAAGACGCTTCCTTACACATAAATATTGCTTCACCTGAAAAGGCCTTCAAGTTATCGCTTGTGAGAGGGAACGCGGGTACTTATTGATGGAATGAGGTTCGATCTACTTTCATTTCTGTGGGCAGTTTTTGGGAAATTCGGAGGTCTGCGGTTTATTATGTTGAAAACCATGTAATTCTTCTTCAATGAAAAAGTCCTATTAATAATATTGTATAAGTGTGTTAACTTTTAGCGTAATATTAAAACCCGAGTTTATTTGTAGCGCTGTAATTGAATTTATCGCTGCGTGAGTACTTGGTACGTTAAAATAAAGCCGTGTGATTTAATAAAAGCAATCTTATTAAAAGTGTTTGCGTTGCCTCAAGCTTTACTTATTTAATTTAAAGTATTAATTGGATGAGGAAGAAAGGAAATATGTCGACGAGTATGTACATTGTTACGCGAGAATGCTATTTTCATGTGGTATGTTTCTGTTTGGCTCTATGCGTAGAGGATGCCTTGAGGCAAGTCTGTCCGGCTTATTTTGTTTGTACAATAAAGTTTAAATAAAAGTAGGCAGACCAGTCATGTAAAATGAAAAGCACATATAACAATTTGTAAAAAAAATCTGCTCTTTGTGTGTTGACGATCGAGCGATTCTGTGGATATCAATACACACGAAACTAACTTTCGATTCAACATAATTCTGACAAAAAATGTAATTATATTGTGTATAATATACACGGGCTTAATTAATTCATTGTGTTGTATGTCTACGGAGTTTTCTATTCACAGAGCCGCCGCACATTGAGCTACAACAAGTACTTACTGCAGACGATATTTTTTTAGATTTGACTTAACTAAAAGCCGGGTCAACACAGGACCTTTTTGTTCGGCGCGGGCAATGCGTAGATTTGCCAGAAGGCCAAAACAGCGAAGCTGCGTACAAGTTCTTTTATACATTTTTTATATCATCGGCGCACACCGAGTGTTTAGTGGCCACGTCCGAGTCACAAGCTGCGAAAGTGGCCGTGTTTCGTGGTTAAGTGGTAGAGTGGTCGCCTTTAGTGGCGGTCGCTAGTAGCTGAAATGTCCGGACGCTCATATTAGGCCAGCCTGAAGACTAAACTCCATTCTACTTCCTCAGCGTAAAGAAGCTTGATGCCATGTAGTAGATCGTATAGACTGATAATGACGGAAATAATTAAGTTATTGTATGTTGCTTAGGTTCAGCGACTTGGTAGAACGGGATGAGCAGCGGGGCCGGCTCGCCGAGGTTCAGAAAGCATTCAACTCGTTGGCTTTAGAAGCGCACGCCGGCGGTGCTGACGTAGCTGACCTGCTGCGGAGCTCCGTCGAAATCCAGTGTGAATTAGCATTGGGTAAGTTGAAAACCTCTAGTGCCTCGTTCAATTACGTCGGTTACATTGTCAATGATTAGTTTAGTGTTCGTGGTAGTCAATAGGCGTGCCTATGCCAACAACAGGATATACGAGTAAATACTATTTATTTATTTGATTCAGGTTATATAGGGTCATATTTATAATACGTACGGCACGAATATGCAACAGCATAGAACTTGCATAAAACGCTTGTAAAATACGCTTTTTTATTTCAAATAAACGCCCATTTAAATATCCTTTACATTGATGAAATTCCGCTTAATAAGTATTTTAGACAAATAAAATGTAGTTGGGTATCTAGAAATATTAAATAACTGAAGCTAAAAGTAGCAGTCGTAATTTTTGCGGGGGCCTGGTAAATCAATATTGGGGAATCCAAATCAATTTAATATAAATCAGGAATGGGTTTTTTTCTAGCTGCACTGAGAACTACCTTAACGTCCGAGATACGACTCACCGATATGGCATTTAGGGCTCCTTTTGCTGAAGCCTGTCTGTATATAAATTGTTTACAATATTGTTAGACTAATGACTAATTAAAACGTTAGTGGTTATATTCTCTTTGATTCAGCAATTTGACTTCGTTTAAGTAGAAGTTGTTTGACCCTGACAGACGGTAGTTATGTACATGCCACAGTTAATGTAACACTAGTACAGGCAGCACGGCTAGCATAATACCGCCCGTGCCTGTCTCGCGGCGAGATTAAACTATCCTTCTCTATGCAGTTACCGATGCCATATTTTTCATTTTTATAAGCTATTTGCTAGCTGCTAGCCGCATATAGCAATATGTGCTAGCCGTGCTGAGTATGTTTTCATATACCCTGTGGCATCCCCGTGGACAAAGCATTGCGGTGTTTCGCCCAGTAGTCAAAAACTCTTTGGTTTAGTATTTGTTTCTGTCATCTCTACGAGTAGAGGTTGTTATAAAACCGATTGACAGGTTGTCATAAGAAAAAAATTTTTTTTGATATTATGTTAGGCCTGCATCACACTGGCGTGGCCTGCGGTGGCGGACAATAGAAAATTTGACAGCAGCGGACAGGTTTACTATTGTCCGCCGCGGCCAGGCCGCGCCAGTCTGTGAGAGGCCTTATAAATAAATTGTGGGTCTTTCGTCGGGGATGCGGTCAGCGGTGATCGCCTTGCTTCTTAAGCGGAGCTTCTGATTGCATTGTTGACGATTGGCGACTGACCAAACTAACGAACAACGTCGCTTTATAAGCAAACTTGACATTGGCGAAATCATCTCAACTTAGATGGAAGCCATTTTTTAAAAGAAGAAGAAGAAATAAATTGGGAAAGTCCCTGATATCTGATGGTCCTAAATTAAATTTATCTCCTAGCGGACATCCTTTAAAGATAACAAGTGATTTGATTCCTCTTAAAACATGGAAACGAACGATGATCGCCTCCTATAATGCCACGGAGGCTGTGAGGTTACTCCCAGTGTGGCCAGTAGTCTATGTAGGTATAACACTAAGTTCAATTAATTTAAATACTAATCTTACTCATACATAGGTAAATCATACTCTTTGTATAAGAAGTGGACCAAGTGCTGTCCAGAATGAAAACATATTGTTTTATGTTCTTTGGACTATTAGTAGACTAGTACACCAAAACTCCTTAAGGGCTATCCCAGGAGTCGTGAAAAAAGACTCTTGTTTACGAACGTAATCATTTATACTTACTTACATTAACTCTCTATAACTCGCGTACCTTACTTTATTTCGCAATTTCATTGTTTTGACACATGGGAAAAGTTGTTCAGTATGACCCTACATTAGGCACTACTGTTCATTTCTAATTTAAATTTCTGCATATTCACAGAATGATGAGTAAATCATTTTATCTGACAAATATTATCCGTCCTGAGTATTTACACAGCACTCATAGTAGTACTTTAGCCATTTTGGTCTGAATTCGAAGTAAGTACGCACACAGACAGTTATACTCACACTTGATAAAGAGCGTTTGCAGTAGAATTGAAAGAATATTTTTTCAGCCAAAACCTTCTTTGCTTAGTCAATATTGTCCCACATCGGCATACAAGCCGGGAGAGAGCACATTTGTGAAAAAGTATTTTGTAACGGTTTTTTTTTTTTTTTTAATCTTACTGAATGGATATTCGCCGCTTATCAAGACATTCTTCAGAGTGCTACGAGCGATTTTCGCTACATATAAGGTGCATTTGAATTAGGTACCAATACTTTTCGAGTTGATAGTACTCGTCTCTAGGAGTCTATTTATGTAAGAAATATTTAATAGATTGTGTTAATTTTTGAAGATAAATAAGGAAACAACATTACTGCGTAAAAACACCCTGTTAATGAGATAGTTAACAATTTTACCGTGAATCATTGACGTGTGTCACACACAGCGATGTTCACTTGACAGCAAGTGTTAAACACCTTGTTAGTTAAATACACAAGATGGTTCTTTTTGAACGAAATTTTAAATTATTTATTTTATTCTAAATATTAAAACAATAGTATCAAATAAAAAGTTATCTTAATTTCTACTTAAAGTTAATTGTTTTGATTTAAAACACCTGTTAAAATATTGGTACCTAATTCGATGGCACCTTATATATAGACAATTAGCTAATACGTCCTATGGCGTAGCTCGTTCGAAGTGAATGAGTTAATTATAGCTGATGTCGAGCTATTTGCTAATTGTATAGGTAATATAGTTTAAAGGGTTTTAAAAGGTCAGAGAATTGCGATGCAAGCTGTAAAGGAGCGTAAATCAAAGATAATACGCAGATGAGTGTTACTACCTGGTTTCCGAGAAGCGTTTAGTTTCGTCTCATTAAAACGAGCTACTTTTGCGATTTAACATCAATCGATTTCTAAAATGAATTAATTAACAAGCTGAGTTTTGTCCTAGAACGTAAAATAGTGAACGATCGTACTTAAAAAAATTACAAGTATTGTACTAGGTGCTAATACCCCGCTCTAACTTTTATCTTTCCTCTACTTTTATGACTAATCCGTAGGCCCACTCCCAATAAACTACGTCTCATGACAACATGATAAAATGCATGGCAGCAGGTTGAAAAAGTTATGCAGAGACAGAAAAAAGAAAAGATTAAAAATCTTTCACTTCCAATCAAAATTTGTTCGGGTATATTTACTTCATGTGACAACAGTACGAGACATGTGGCATCATTAAACCCTTTAATAGTAGGGAAAGTAAACCTAAGCCTGTTAGCCTTGAAATGGCCGGAAGTACTTGGCAGACGGTGCTAAAAACCTTTGGCACCGCCTGCCACATGTCTCATACAGTTGTCACATGACGTAAATATATCTACCCACACAAATGACCGGAAGTGAAAGATTTTCAAACTTTCGGCCAATTTTAACATTTGTTTTTAATTTTCTTTTGCTCAGCACAACTTTCTCGAACTGTACGTCTAGCACAACTTGCTGACAAGCCGCTTGTCACGCGACTGAGCGTCCCCTGTCACTCTCGCACCGTGCAAATTAGAACGAGGACGGTAGATCCTTCTCGAGTCGCGTCGCGGCGCGGCGTCAGTTGTGCTAGCCCCCCTGTTCTCATGCATTTTATCATGTTGTTATGAGACGTAAGTGTATTGGGAGTGGGCTTGCGGACCATTAGGCCACATTTTGGCACGAACCATTACCTACATTATCTTCTCCCAGAGAGTTGTAAAACTAAATTTTCTTTTGAACTATTTAAAATTTTACGGTACCGAAGTGCAAAGTTTGTTCAAAAATTATGATCTCCTATTTCAAAAATGTTATGTGTCTCAGGTTTACGACGTACCTAATAGTAAAACTTTTAAAAGAGATTTAGCGATTTTTGAGACTGGGAATTTCAGCTTTTATTATCTTCTACTGGCAAAAAAGTTACCTCCCATAAAAGTTCAAGCTCAAGCTCGTTAGCATAAGGTAGTTGTAGAAACGTTGACCTGTTCAGAAGTTCTATAACACGCTTCCTTCCGCGTGAGGTTGGTTACGATCAGTATTGTTATTCCATTTCCAGAAACTTTCTAATGATCCTGTTTGATGTATTGCGAATTTTCGAAACTTATTAGAAGATACTTAATACATAAGCTTGTAAATCTTTTCAACCATAACTTTTGCTTCCTTTCGAGTTATCCTTATTATTTTTGAAACTAATAGGAATTTCAGCATCCAAACTAAATAGATATATCAGTCATACATGATTATTATGATGATGAATGCAACTCAACACATATAATCCTACTTCAACTTTATCTTGAAGTACCATTCTTAACACATTCACTGCCAGGAATTGCGCTACGCTCGTAGCTGACCCTGTGGTATTCCTGGTATGTTGCGGAAAGGGACTGCGGCCTAGGCGCCCGCTAGACGGGTTCCTGGCAGTGAAAGTGTTAAAAGTATTTTAGTATTCAATCGCTGGTTAGTGGACTGTAGGAAAACGAAAATTCTGTAGTTTCCTTCTGTTTCAGTAATATCATACATTTAGTAGCTATGCGTCTGTAAGGTTGGATTTTCATACTTTTTTTTTACGGTGTGTACGAATACTCGTGTCATATTTGACGTAGCCACCACACTACGCGGCGGTACACCTACTTCTGCAAGGTAATCCAGATTCAGCGCCCACTCGTAAAAGGATTACTGACCGATTCAAAATAAAGTTTTAATCACAGATATAGATATACACAAGATAACTTAAACACCTTAATCTGTATGAAAACCAACTGTGTCACTTTTTTTACCTCCTGTGACGTTACAAGGGAGAATTAATGATGTGAATTCCCCATTGTCCGCGCAAAATCAATTTTGCAATAAGGCATTTTCTTAATATTCACGGACAACCGGCTACCACAACAGACCCGCGCCGCGCGGAATGTCAGTCGGACGGCCAACTCGGAGACGGAGTTCGGTCATGCGAAGTAGATGCATTTACGTGATCTAGTGTATATCTATATCTGTGGTTTTAATGAAGCTACATAATAACAATATTACGTGATAAAGGAGGAAGCTTTATAGCCCACGTAATAAGTTTCGTCCGTTCCGTCAGAGGTAATAACCGCCGTAATAAATTCATGGAAAGGTAATTAAATTTCCTTAGACAACAAATCTGCGAAAGTAAAAATATTTTGTATATTTATCGAACTGGTAAATGCTAAAATATTAATCTGAATAAACACTGGGTTTGCAGTTAATATAATAATAACCATTGAACGCCTCAACAAAATATTTGCAATGCGGAAATGAACATTTCAAATCGAGCCCCCAATAGCTGTGTCATAAAAAGTGCATAAAATCGCGATGTAATATCACTAAAAATGTTGTGGCATCGTCTAACAATTCCCCTGTGGCCTTCCATTTGTAGTAAACTTTTTAAATCGTTATTTGTTTTGAAGGGAAACATTACGGATATAATAGGTAGATAATTCAAGGGCAATTAGAGCCGCTACAATAAACAATGCATTAATGGTTCCGTGATTTTAGAGTACCTATTTGTAAGTAAATGTTCAATTCATGTTCACCTTTCTGTAATTAAGTATAAGAGACAAATATATGGCTACTAATAGGTCAGCAATCATATCCTCTGGTATATATATTCCTAAGTCATGGATAGTTTCTATGTATTTAAGTATTTATTTATCTATATTAAGTATGTATATAGTCGTCTAGTACCCATAGTTCAAGAGTAGTTTGGGGCTAGGTCGATTGGTGTAAAATTGTCCACAAACAATTATTCATTTATTTATTGTTCATGTCATTATCGGTATACCAGTCCCTAATGCTCGGGTACTTATCCTTTGTTGTTCTACCATTGCAAGAAATATTGCAAATTATTATTATGAATAAACTACTGTTGTAATAGGGACCTGGTCCCCTTTACAAGGAATAAGGACCCCTTTCTGTTATCACACTACCCTGATTTCAAGAAAGAGTCCCTAAATATCGTGTAGTATAACAAGTGCTTTATGCTTTGCCCACTGTTAATACCGTTCTATATTTTCAGACCTCCTATCATCTGGCAACCACGCAAAAGGCGTAATAGCAGTCTTCAGGGAGTGTTCGTCGTTGGAGGCAGACGACTCGAAGCTCTCAGTTCTAGCACATTCTAGATTAAAAGCCCTAAAGAGAAGACTAGAAGATGCTTTACCTGAGAGTCATATCATTAGGCTTGAGTGAGTGATTTAAATTGTACATATATAATTTTAACCCTAATGTAGATAAACGTTTGAAACCACCTATAATGTAACTTTAATTTTAATGCGACATTTTAATGTTTGTAATACCTAAATTCATTACCGTTCGGACATTTTATCGATCGATCAATCTACGAAAAGCACCACTCTCGGCCTACGCTATGGACAAAACACAGTGAGAACATGTAGGTAAGGCGCGTTCTCCTGGATTCAACGATTGATGTAGACGATTAACATATATTATGTTCTAGCTTCTGCCCGCGACTCCGTCCGCGTGGAACTCGTTTATATCGCAGCTCCATACAAACTTTTACCCCCCCATTTCACCCCCTTAGGGGGTGATTTCGGGGATAAAAACTATCCTATGTAGTGACATCCCTTCAACTATCTCACCTTACAAAAATCACGTCAATTCGTCGCTCCGTTTTGCTGTGAAAGACGGACAAACAAAAAAACACACACACACATACACTTTCCCATTTATAATATTAGTATGGATTACTCACATTATGTTGTAGGTCTGCGTCTGCGGACTCGTCCCGGACGGACGCGGCATCCGACAATGAGGAGAAACTGGCGCCGCTGCGGGAGGCGGTGCAGGCGTGTGTGAGCGCGCTGCTGGATGAGAGCCTCAGCACTGAGCCTGATCAGGGGAAGGGAAGGAAAAAGACTGTCCAGGTGCGCAGATTTACACTCTCACTTTAGGAAGAGACACCGCTGCGACAACGCGAAGCAATCGCAGCAAAATTTAAGAAAAAGATGTGACGTTTACCACAAGTCAACGCGCTTAGGAGCGGCCATGAGTCATTTTCTATACATAAAAAGTCTGCCGATTTTTGCGGGGGAGGGGAACATCAAATGTATGCGTAACGTGCAAATAGCTACGTCAGATAAACGTCAGTCCATACAATGTGTATGACCACTGGTCATATATTTTTGGCAGAGGGGAACGCCTGTCAATGGCCGCTCCGGTTCGTTTAATGCTCTAAGTCAAGGCGTATACCTACGTTACGTACCGACTACCGATGTAGTCGCTTCCTAATGAGTAATTCAGACCACTTCCGCATTTAGTGGTGCGGTGTCAGTAAGATGTCAACTGTCAATGTCAACTATCTGTGAAGTCAGTACAGATGCTTTACCGCGCGCCAACTGCGCGCTTTCATATAAATTAGTATAATGCTTGCTAATTATAGTCTGGACTTTTAGGTATTTAAAAGAATGTAAATAAACAAAACCACGTGACTTGGTCATTCAACCAATAAGAATAATAAGATAATACCATAGACACAAAAGGTTGCTATTCACAGCAATCTTATTGGCTGAATGACCAAGTCACGTGGTTTTGTTTATTTACATTCTTTTAAATACCTAAAAGTCCAGACTATAGCGTGGGATACGTGAACGCAGGGGGTGCCCTTCGCTTGGTCTAAAACTTTATGTTCTAAAATTGTTTAGCCGAAAATGTTTAGTATAATATTTAATGGTATACTAATTCTTTAGCATAAAGATTTTTTTGCATACATATTTTTTGGCCTAAAACATGTTTGACCTAAAATTGTTTAGTACACATTTTATGACTAAAAGGCTTATAGTATAATATTGTTAGGTATAATTATTCTTTAGCCTAACATAAAACCTCCTAAAACAAAATAAACAATGTCTACAATCAAAGCACCTAAACTATTTCATAACTGGTAAGGTAGGTCGGTAGGCAAGGGCGTTAAATTAGGTTAGGGCAGCCAAAAAAAGGGGTCGGCCCCCCGCAGTAAAAAAAACAAACAATCGTAACAATTGTATTATTTGGTAGGTTTGGTTAGGGTTACCCTGTGTCCCTTAGAGCGGAAATAGGCACCCCGCAAAGCGAGGTGACGTCGACACGCTGGCGGTTAGGTTAGAATTGCGACCTCTACACAAATGGCAAAAACGTCTTTTGCGTTTTTTTCTTTTGGTTAAAACATATTATGACAACCTTACATATTTGGCTGAATGAAATTTGATCAAAGTACCAGTTGGTAAGCGAGATATTGCTTGGCAAATGACATTCTAAAAAAAAAAATTTGTAAAGTGATAATTTTTCCAACATTTTTTGGTAAAACATAGGTAACCCAATTTAACACTTTCGCTACCAAGAATCGCTACGCGCTAATACGCTCGTAGCCGATCCTGTGGTTTTCCTCGTATATAGCGGAAAACGACTACGGCGTAGGCGCCCGCTAGGCGGGTTCTTGGTTGCGAAAGTGTTAATAAATGCGACAGTTTAGATGCTATTATTAGTGACACCAATATTCGGAATACCAATTTTATGCCTAAAATACATTCGACCAAACAATGTTATTCCATACAAATGTTAGACTAAACAATTTACGGCCAAAAAAAATATGCAAAACAAAAGTTTTTAGACCAAGAGATATAGACCCGAACGCAGGGTAATACGAATGCGTTACTTCAGGTGTATCGCACCGCCTTCACAATTAAATGCTACTGCGCAAAAGTAACACTGGTAGTGTACCAAAAATTTAAGAAATAAGGACTGCAGTAAGCTCCCGGTAAACCAAAATATTACATGTACGCAATCCGCCCCGCCAAATGCTGAAATTGCCTTAGATAAAAGACGGTAAAATGCCACAGGACCATGCAAATAATTTCTTTAACTAAAATATTGTTTGAGGTACATGACACTATGTAGCTATATTTTCGTGCCAGGCCGCGCCAGTACACATTACCCAACTTTTAATAAAATGTGGTAGCAATCACATAAATATGCCGCTTAAATGATGATTCATAGTACACCGTACCGAGTGTATGTCGTCTGTAATTATTGTGTTTGCTGCCTACACGTTTTTGACGCGTATCACCGTTTATGGCTATTGTTGCATCCTTCCTTGATGTGGATGCTCTATTGACACCACGAACGCGTCCCTGCATTCTGCCACGACCACGTCTATATAATTCACCACCTCGGACAGGAGCTCCTCGTTGGGAAGTATAATTCAGTTTGTTTTGAAAACCTTTGTGGCAATATATTGCTTTGTGCCCTCTTTCGCAATTCCAGCATTCTATATTAAATGCATTATCTTGGTTTGGTATGATCATGTCATTCAGTCGAATTTCTGCATCGAGTAGAGTCCTTTTTGTCTTTTCCAAAGTCAATTCTTCATTAATTGCTTCTAAAGCTGTTGTAACACTATTGTACTTATCTGGTAAAGTGAGTAGCAAATGTACCACTTTATCTGACTCATCCATTTTTGACATTACTTCAATGTCGCTTACAAGCTTGTCAAATTTCAAAGAAATCTTGTAATTTTTCATTACTGTCACATTTCAACTCAATCAATCTTCTTTTTAAATTATATTTATTCATTACGCTTCTTCTTGTAAAAATATTTTCCAGGGAATCCATCATCTGTTTTGCACTTTTACACCCTTTTACGATTTCCAAAAACTTATTTCCTATGCATTGTACAATTAGCGGTCTAGCTTCTGCATCTTTCTTTTTATCTTTATCCTCCGCATTAGCACACGCCACTATATTAGCAAGGCCTTTTTCCTCCAATGACAACTCCAATCTAAATTTCCAATTATGAAAATTGTTTCCGTCTTGAATATTATATATTATATTATACCACAAATTTTTGAAAATCAGGAATATGGGGCAGCCCATAACCTGTTAAATACCGAATCACACGCGGAAGTCACCATATTCCTAATATTAGACAGTAAAACTAATATTTACGTCCGTACACCATTTCATAGATACAGATCAAAGACAATAACGTAAAACCTTAACACCTTAGAGCATTAAACCAACAGGAGCCGCCATGAGTCATTTTCTATACATAAAGAGTCTGCCGATTTTTGCGGGGGAGGGGAACGTCAAATGTATGCGTAACGTGAAAATAGCTACGTTAGATAAACGTCAGTCCATACAATGTGTATGACCACTTTTGGCAGAGGGGAACGCCTGTCAATGGCCGCTCCGGTTGGTTTAATGCTCTAAGTTTGCGACCATCGCACAGACTCGGGGCGGGGTCTGTCGCATAACGAGTAAAAATAAAATTTATACATACCGAATTGCAAGGAAAATGCCAAAAGGCATGCTGCCTAGTTTTAACTTCAAAATTATTGATGTACCTTATCACCAAAAAATATTATATAAAACTGGGCTGTCAGTCACTTTGCATATCAGCCACAAAAAGATGAATTAGAATATCTACGAATGAACAGCAACTAACTTTATAAATATTATTTTGAGTAGGGTCAGTTTAATATCCATGTTATTGTAACTCCACTTAACAAAGAATTTATTTACCACCGAACGTAGACAAATTGATAAAGTTTGAATCAAACTCCCGCCAATTTGAACTTCCCCAGAACACTGATGAGATCCTTTATAAAATATTACAGCTCGTTGTTTCTCTTTCAGGAAGTTTTCCTGGAACACATCACTCATCTTAGAATATGTATAGAGCATAGGCGTCAGTATAAGGTAAACGTTAAGCAAATCGAGAATGCAGCGAAAAGTATACTAAGCAACGCAAAAGAAAACTACGAAAGCCGGACGCGACACCCACCAGTACTAATATATGGACCGGATGCCTCGGGGAAAAGTACTTTATTGACACATTTGTATTATAAATGTGAGGAAGTTTTTCCCAAACCCGTGCTGAGGATAATAAGGTTTTCGGCTTCCACTCCGAGATCGGCCTACAATTTGGAACTTTTGAGAGTTATGTGCCAACAGATATCTATTATCTTGAACATTCCCGAGGGCTATTTGCCGAAAGACGCAAGTTTTGATCCTTTGTATATTAATAATTGGTTTCAAAGTCTGTTGAGGAGATGCGAAGAAATGGAGAATGAGATTTTGCTTATTTTTATTGACAACGTGCATAGAGTGAATCCGCTGGAGTGTGACATAGTGACGGGGCTGTCATGGCTGCCAATGTCGCTGCCCCGAAACGTGTTCCTGGTGTGCACGAGCGCCGTGCCGCTGGAGCAGCTGCAGCTGACTCCTGCGCAGAAAGAGAAGTTCAAGGTGCAGCAGTGCTACCACCTGCTCGACGCTATCGCGGAAACTTCCGACAACCACAGCTACGGAGACTACATCGACAGTGCCTTTGATAACTTAGAAGCCGTGTTCGGATCTAAAGCCTTTAGTAAATTAGCAGGTGCGTAGTTTACCCTATTTACTATTCCTTAATTTGTTGTGACGCGATTAACTCTGGTCGTGATTTTAGGTTACATAACTTGTTCGGAGTTCGGCCTCACGGAACTCGAGTTGCTGGAACTTCTCATGCCAACGAGCAACAGCGACGCGGTTATAACTCTGAAGGATGCCAACTTTAACTTTTCTACTTTATGTGTCGCCAAATATATGATGAGTAAGTGACAATCTGACATTAACTTTATGATGCTCCTAACTTCTGTTGGGTGTTTTAAATTAAAAGTTTTGGGATAAGATTAGAAGCTGGAAAATACCTACACATTTTAGATATAGTACGAGAGCCCACGATATCAAACCTAGCTCGTCCCGATTACATATGTAGTCACGTCATTAATGAATAAATACGAATTGGTGACGCTGCAAACCAAAAACCTTGCAAAACTATCGTAAAAAAAAACTAGTATGATAAGACTCCCACGTATTGTTTGTTCCTCGAAACAGGGCAGGGGTTGTAATGTAGAAATAAGTGGGACTATACGATAATGCAGTGCTGCAAGCCCCCCTGATTGGCCTTATCAGTGGCAGCAGCATGATAAGCCGTTGCTTATACGAGGCGTTCCACGTACTAAGGTATCTAGCATAATCGACCTCCTGAAAAAACCAAAGCTCACCTGAAAGATCATCAATTTCTGTGTAAGATAAACTACTGCTGCATTTTCCAAACAGTGGAGAAATTGGTTGCTGCAGCGTTTGAAGAGCCCCTAGTTCGATAAGACTACCAGATGATATATTATATTATAACTAGCTTTTGCCCGCGACCCGTGGGTCTTCGTCGTGGACCCGGGATAAAAACTATCCTATATTTTAATCCAGGATAAAACTATCTTCGTGCAAAGTTTCATCATACCTAATCGGTTGACCCATTGAAGCGTGATTGAGTAACAAACATCTACACATACAAACATCCAAACTTTCGCATTTACATATAATATTAGTAGATTTAGTGACGTCATTAATGGTCCACACGAAATGGCGATGCTGCATTTTAAGTTTTATGAATAAGGGGGTAAATGTTCAGTTAAAAATGACACAGTGGTATAATGCTAGAACATGTTTTGAAATATAGATTTTGATCACTTACTTTTGACGTTGACTGTACGCATTTACCCCTAATTTCGCAGCAACGGTACGGCCTTGTTCATTTCAATTTTATTAGTTGTACATAAATATGTCAGTGGCATGTTCTGCCTAGAGGATTTAGGTAATTCGCGACGTGCTCGTTCCCACAATGTTTGTACATATAAATTAATTTTAGAGGTAGCATGTAATTCATAAATAGGTTTGATCGTTAGATGTTAGTATAATATATTTAGATAGATATCCCGACCGCTATAAGGAATACTTGTGATATTACTATGCATTATGTTATGAACTTATAAATCGTACTTTTGAAGAAATTAGATGAATTTACATTCCTTTTGTTACCACTTCAGTCAGAATTAGAAGTATGTTTAATAGGAAACATTTAAATTGTTAGACTCACGAGTGGAAGCTATAAAGATAGGATAGGAAAGATAGGAAATAAATCAACAGATTTCTCCGCATAGCTGATATTTAGATACGCGATACGTTAATCTGGATGTAAAAAGCGCATGAAAATAAAGACACATCTCTTTATTTTGCCAGTGATATACGAATCAGAGGAAAGCGTTTACTTACTGTGTTGATTTTCCGCAACCTACTTTCAACAGTCGCAGCACGCCACACTTCAACGGCCTAGTATTTTTCAGAGTCTCTTATAGCGGAGAACGTAGTATCAGGACGTAGCACTTGGCGCTGGCGGGCGGCGGCGGCGGGCGCGCGCGCGCGCAGGCGCTACGTGCGCGTGCAGAGCGCGCTCAGAGACGCGCACTCCGACCTGGCCGCGCTGCACTTCGCCAACTTCCTCCAGGACCCGGATGATACGGATACTTCCGAAACTCAGGAGCCTGGTAAGCCATCGTCGTATACATAATCGTGTATGAATAATGTGTACCTATTGACGATGTACAAAAACTTTATGGTGAAGCTTCCGGTAAAAAAATCTTGAATGTAAAAGAATGTAACTATAGATGTAGAACAATTAACAGCTTAAATTTTAATTTAAATTTAAACGCTCGTTTGTCAAGTTATTATCACCACACGATGACGCCGTAGAAGTGTGACTAAACGCCAACATTGTTATCAAATACAACCTATTGTCGGTAATGTTAAATGTTTTTAACAAAAGTTAATTCTACTCATCAGATTATTGTAAATTTTCGCGTAGTAAAAATACTCACAATAAACGCCGTAAAAACGGTGAATAAGTTCATAAGATTATTCATCGATTTCGTGTCAGTCATTCGGCGCACGGTTGAGTTACGCCGCGACGCACAGCAAGCTTACGCCATATTTATTATGTAGCAAAAACTCTGTCATACAAGATTGACGCGCCTTGGGAGTTCGCTGAGAGGGTGAGAGGGTTAAACTACAATATATAATTTGGTTTATTTTGGAAACGATCGTACATATAAAGGACACTATAATACATTTATGGGTAATGAAGATGGAAAATGAAGTGATTTTTGGGCACAACATTTTTTTGGCATCTAAGGTAAAGGCAGGTATTAACGACCCCCTTAACGCTATTTTAAAATTGACCTTACTTTTTAAGCATACTGGTTGGCATGACATTTAGTTTTTTAATTTTATATATTAGTGTTAAGTATAAAGATTATATTTGCTCAGTCAAATGCCTATTAATAAAGGATTATCGTATTTAAAAAAATATAAGAAGTGACGAAGTCGATTGTTGCTATTACCGTCCTAAAATAACGGCTGTGAATCTACTAATGATTTTTATGCAGCTATTACCCATAGGACCCATGGGACCCATAGGAGTCGGTAATGGCAACTATAAGAAACCATTAGAAGCTATCACCGATCGTAAATACAAGATACTATTACCGATCGGTAATAGTTTCTGATGGTTGCTATTACCGACTCATATGGGTCAGTAATAGTATCTTATGGTTGCTATTACCGACTTTCTTGCTCGGGTTTGGGTCGTTAATAAAATATGCAACGACAATCATAAAATTAATTACCGACTTATAAAAAGTAGGCTATTTTTACTAAATTGAACTTCTGACTACAAAATCGATTGTCAATGATTAATATCACAGAGAATATGAACATGACAATGAACTTTAAACGAAGCAATCATTTACGAATGTTACTATAAAATATCGATCTACCTAAATTATCATAATTTTGGTTAAATTGACAACGCTAAAATAAGAAAACTAGAGAACAATTTATTTGTCGCTAATAGATTTTTACAAAGACTGATTGGTTAGCTTCAAAACGGGTAAAAAATAAACTTGAATTATAATTTAATAACATAAAAGAGAGAAAAACTAAACATTACTTTGCGCCCATTACCGACTCAGGGGTCGTTGATAGCTGCCACAACAAAAACTGGCGAAGCCGTCACCGTCCTCTTTTAATTTATAGTTTTAGCGGTTAAAATGGTTTTTTTTTTCAATAAAACGTGGTAAGAAATCAAAAGCTGATACTTAAACGGATATAATTAATAATACACGATAAAGTATGGGGTTATCACAAATTCGTATAAATGTGTTAAGCAAAAAAGTCACGTGCTTACTTGGAGGAGGAACAGCCAGTATGGCGCGACCTGCGTCCGCGCTTCCCTCGCAGAAACTGACGTGTTTTATCTCTTTTGCCTACTGCTACACACAGTAAAGTAAAAGAATACGATGCTCAAGGAACAAGCGCATGTATAGCTTTCCCTAGTTATACGTAGAATAGTTCTGGAATCGTAAAAATAACTATAATGGGTCGGTAATACCTTCCGATTTTCGATGGGTCGTTAATAGCTGCGTTTACCTTAAGGTCAGAAAAGTAGCTTGACGTCTAGCTTAGGTCGTCTTTTTACTGATCTCAAACGGACCAATCAAAAAATTCCATTTTACCATTAAAAAAATGAACACAGGATACTGAGTATTGATACAAAATAAATTAATAACTGTTGTATTTATTGAAATAAATATATGTTTTATTAATAAAAATAGTTTAATGGCTGACTCACTATTAAGAAAAAAATAGTGTACTATTCGTGCGGATCCTTGATGTCGCTGTTGATGACTCTCAGTCTCCTGGGTATTATGTTTCCAGGAGACTGAGGACAGGATACTGAGATTATTTTAAGTTTTAGCCGATAACTATGTCAATGCAACATTTTATATCGAAATTATGCAATTGTGTACTCTAATGTAACACAACCTATGAATGCAAAAAAAGTATAAAGAAAACAATGGATTAAAAAAAATAAGTATCAGGATACTGTTAAGCTGACTGGCCGCAGCACAACCTCACTCACACAACTCGCCGTAGCGACTAAGCCAACCGCGAGCCGAGACGGACGCGAGTGGTTGTAAGCTAACTTCACTTCGATCTTTCCCTCAGACCGAACAGAAACGAATGTGTTGCTCTCAGACGGTCCT
This sequence comes from Epinotia demarniana, assembly GCA_945867215.1. Classification (NCBI taxonomy): domain Eukaryota; kingdom Metazoa; phylum Arthropoda; class Insecta; order Lepidoptera; family Tortricidae; genus Epinotia; species Epinotia demarniana. The sequence goes on from OX244265.1 coordinate 13,950,465, forward strand.
GAACGCAATTTGCCTATTTGGAGTTTTGGTTTGGAGGCAAAGTGACCACTTATAGGTAGGTTAGGTTCGTTAGGATTCTTCAGATGCCCGAAGGGCAAACAGACCAGAAATAGGAGCCCCGCTGCGCGGGGCTCCGTCAATTTCGCTAACGTAACCTCAAAACGACGAAAATGTGATGTAGGCATTTTGCGTTTTAGGCATAATGCTCGGTGGTCAAACTGCAATGTGGGCAAAACTCAAACGAGGCAAATTGCGTTCAGGGCCGTCTGAGACCAACCCAAACGAATAACCACGTCTAGTGAGACGTGGTAATTCAAGCTGATTGTAATGTGTTTTGATGTAGCAGGAGACAGGTAATAACCGAGTTACAAAATATCACGCACTTTTCTTTAAATAAGTTTCGCATTCAAGGTAAATTTAGACAAACACATTGAAACTATATATATTACACATGTCTATTTTATTGCAGATATAACGTAAATATAAATACTCAAAATAAAGTTATAATGCAGCCTTTAAGCTTTCATTTCATCTGAAGGACATGCCAGATGGAGACTGAGAATTTGGCACTTTAAAGTAAAATTTTTGAAGGATATTCATATATTTAGGATATCACATATATTTAGGAGTGAGCAATTTTTTAGTGTCATACTAGAAACCATTTAGTTGTACAGTTTCGATCGTAAAGCAATATAATTTGCCTACAAAAACTATACAAAATAAGGTGAGCCGCGGAAAATTCCCTTGCGAGTAGAACTACCCTTATAACGGCACACAGCGGTGCACCTTCAAATTAGTAGGTATATAAATATTTATCCGCAAAAAAGCGCGCAACTCTTGCAATCAGGCACCCATTTTTTTACAGTAAAATGATAATTACAACGCAACAACTTGAAACGTCTTTTTAATATCTCTATAATATAAGTAGTCTAGCTTTTAACTCACTCGATACTCAAGACTCATGAGTCATGACAGTCTGGATAAATCCAATATCGGTAAATTGTTCGCATCTTTTCCAACGCAATCGCAAATTGAATTAGGCTCCATAAAGTGTTGCAGCGTTTTATGCTCAAATTTCAAAAGAACATGTGTTTCTTGGTGATTTATGCTGCAACATGTTCTTAGCCGCTGAGGTGTTACGCAAAGTTGCACGTTTCATGAACGTAAAATTGTGAACCTCTCAATATAATTTATGAGGTTCTCTATTGTATGGCCAAAAATCATTTCCCAAAGTGTCACTTCCCAAAAAATGTTTCCCAAATGATCATTTGGCAAAAAAACACTAGTCAAATTATTGTTTCGCATTATATCACTTGGCAATATCTCCTATGGCAGAATATTACTTCGCAAATTATTGTTTGGCAAAGTTTTACATGGTCAAGTTTCATTTGGTCAAACGTATTATTTAGCATAACATTCTTTTTCCAAATTATTGCATGGCATATGATTTAGATCCTAATTGTGTAGTGCATACGAAATCTATTTGAGTAAGATTACATAATTTTGCTAAGCGGGTAGTTTGTAAAAAACAAAAGTAAATAATTTACAGGTAAGTTTATGTTCTTTTGTACTATAGGTACTTAGGTAACAATATATTATAATCCAAATAAGCAGCATGCATGCAAGCAAGCCCCGAGTCGGTTTCGCCCTTTTCATCGAGAGTCTCCAGCGAATCGACGCCACCCCGCTGCGCGGGGTGTCTATTTCTGGTCTGAGGGACACAAGTGAACCCTAACCTAACCGACCAAAAACAGAGTTCGCTTATGACAAGCAATTTTTTCTACCCTTATACCTAATGTGCGAAATGAAAATTTTAACAAATGTTTTGTTTGGAAAACAATATTAGCCCGAACAAAGTGTTTGCTTAATAAACTTTTGTCTTAATAACACTTGACAAAGCAAAATTATGCCAGATGATATTTTGACCAAATGAATAAAATGCGAAACAAAAATGTGCTATTTGTTCGTTTGGGAAATGAAACTAGTGCCATAAGTTTTGTGGGAAGTGAAATTTGGCGAAAAATATTTTGCCGAAACAGCAGGATACCAATTTATGAACCCCAAGTCTCATCCCAACCAAGACATAATTATTGGCGGAGCTAATTATACGAAACGATTTTCTGTTTCCGATTTGAACTTTACTCTTGTCACTTACTTGTAACTACAACCTTAATAAGCTTGAATTTTAAAGGTATACCTCAAAAGTACTAAGGGAGGACAATAAAATAAAAAAAGAATCAATTGCTCAGACTTTTCATAAGCGTATTCAATGATTTATAGCACCCGTGACTATTAGCTTCGAAAAAGTTAACGTAAGTATAGGTAGTGTTAATAATGAATGCCTATTGATTTTTTCGACATAATTGAGAAATAAGTGCTGTAAAAAGTCATGTGTAACACGCTGACCAGAAATAGGTGAAAACAATAAACCGATAGAACAATACGACAGTTTAAGCTCCGCTATATTCATCATCATCATCATATCAGTCAAACCACTGGGACGCTGGACATAGGCCTCCCTCGAAGAGTGCCAAAGTGATCGACCCTGCGCTACCCGCATTCAGCGGACTCCCGCTTGTGGTGCACCCTGTGGGCGTCTCCACGCTATACAAAAAAGATAATATATTAGCTTAATATATTAAGGTTTTTATTTCAGTCACTGATAGATAGCAGTGATTAAATACGAGTACGTTGGTGTTAAGGTGATTTTAACTCTTCACGAATGAGTTCGCTTTTTGCATGTACCTAATAAAAACGCACCTGACCTGAGGTAGATATTAAGGTTTCTAAAGGACTAGAGAATTTGTTCCGATTGTTCACAGATTGCCTCCTGGATGTTTGACAAGGAACATTTGCATGGAATTGTCTTGTGAAAGATTGATTGAAGCAAGCGCGTTTGATATTAATGTCGTGCCAGAACTTCAATTCAGACCTACATGTGCCGTTGGCAGTACGTCAACGTCTTGGCGTCTCGCCTTTTCCCATCATCGGGATCAGCTTCCCAAGTCTGCCATCTCTTTCATTTTCTCTTCTCCCTTCCACTTGCTATAATTACTTGTTATACAGGTTGCGCGGATGACGACGACGCGCTGTTGGACTCGACACCGTTCCACTCCGGCAGCCGGACAGCGGCCGCGTTCACTCAACGGCACGTTGAAGAGTCCTGGCTGCATCTGTTGCTCGCCGGGGACTTCTCCAAGCTGAAGGACCTTACTGTCTGCAACTTCGACTTCTTGCTGGCAGCGGTAACCTTTCAAACCTTCGAAAAGCACACAATTCGTAACGCGCGATATACGTACTCGTAGATGACAAACTCATCTATATGTGGTTATTTTTGTATCACAACTGAACTTTTTAACTACTACCGATTAACGAGGCTAACTAATGACCAATAATGTGGTCCTCACCCATAGGGTAAAACATACTATCACAGTATAGGGTTATGTATAGAATAGCACATGGGGCAAATGGCGTCCGGGGTGCATTTTTTTTGTTGAGATTATACAAGCATACAATTTTCTGAACATTGTTGAAACATTATTGAATATCCTTCTTATAAATAGGTCCTTTAAAAGTGTTCTTAGCTCCCTAAAGTAAAATTTTTTCGCCACTATCTTGAACCATCGATTTACGAAGACGCGTTACATGAAAATCACAGTTAAGAAAAATATCCGTGGGTCCGCTAATGGCGACGAATCTTTCAATCCCTTCCATGGATTTACACCTTAGGGAGGCTCGTAGCGACATAAGCTACGGTAGCCTAGTGGTTCAGGCATGCGGCTGTGAATCGGCGGTCGTGGGTTCGAATCCCGGCTGGTACCAATGAGTTTTTCGGAACTTATGTACGGAATATTTACCGTTAGCTTTTCGGTGAAGGAAAACATCGTGAGGAAACCGGTCTAATCCCAATAAGGTCTAGTTTTCCCTCTGGGTTGGAAGGTCAGATGGCAGTCGCTTTCGTAAAAAATATGAAATGAATCAGTTAAGAATGGCGTATTTTACTATATTACCAGGTACAAACGGTGACAGTATCGTATCTCCGCTGCATCCTGGAGCATGTCCGCTGCTACATCCTCGACCGCGACGTGGAGCTCGTCTACGGCGCCGTCAAGAAGTCCAGCGATATCCTAACCCGCGATCCTATGCAGTTGGGAGCACAGGTAAATAAGCCTTACTAAGACTGCTCTTCCGCAGATATGTGGATTTCATACTTATACATAGAATCAGCTTGCTTTAATTCTTTGAGCGCCTAGAGCGACTATATACGTTTAAGAATATACGATTTGTATTTGCTCTCCTGTAACAATGTTGTTGGTTTGGCCGCTTTTAAATGTCTTGATTGGCGGCAAAAAGGTTGAACAATATTATATATAGCTTGCTTGTAATTAAAATGTCCTGTTGGTGAACAGTCTGAAATCTTTACTTATATTCAACTGTAATTGTAAATGTACAGTCGACTGTAAAGGGTTTTCGTCAAACATGCATTTATTTTTTAACCCCTTTTCATAGGAGAATATAAAATAGCAAAAGTGTTACCTACTTTTCACATCAACTTTTTTATACAATTGCGTTTTATACCATTATAGTTATTATATATATAGGTATATAATACATTACATTTAATGTTTGTGATTAAATAACCATCAACCTTCCCCTGAGATGTTTCGAAATCCTGTAACTTAAAAGTTACTCCATACTACGTACGGTATGTCTTTATACGTCGCATATAAATATTTAAGAATTCTCAGTAAAGTTGTGAATTTCTCCCCCAACGACCTTTATCCTTGGCGTCCTTAGTCAGAAATCTCATTTAACCGGAAATAAACTCTTAATTAATTCAATAGAAACTCAAATATCAATCAAAAGCGCCGACACTAACAAAGACATTTATTACATCAACGGGGTTGTTAAAAGGGAAACTTTCGGAGCTGTCAACATTAGGTTTAATGAAGCCCGCGAGCTTTTACAAAATATCAGTACCCAAGTAATAGCTTTAGCAAGTGACTTATATTATCTAAAGTCTCGTACATTTTGTATGTGATTATTTTGAATTTAACCAGCAGATTACTTCATTTGGTTTTAATGAGAGAGGCGAATCAAATTGAGACCCGTGTGTGTAGTATGTGCGATACTATCTATTTAACACGGGATATAATTCGATGATACCTAGGTATATCATAATCATTGAAAGTAAAATAAAATTACATACAAAAACGAATTCAATCGCAAGCGTAACGCGTAGCATGCTTATGTTATGTAATTTTCAGTCGAAATCAGTCAGTCATATTATTTATATTAATTAATGCATGAGTGTGGACCTCTTGTAATAATTGCTCGTATCTAATTGCAACTTTGCAAATTACAAACTGCGGTTTCAAAATGCTATGTAACTATTTAAAATCTCCTGTTATGTTTTTCACGTACCTACACGTAAAATATAAATAAAGGAACTTAATGTATGTGCTTGCTCTTGTTCAGATATAAGACGCTACTTTATTTCAGCCAGGGGGAGACCAACACCCCATCTAAAGCCCGGTGGAGTGTAAAAAGAACTTTCTTTGTAACACCTTATTCAAACCAAGCGCTCTATTATTCTATTATTTGTGACAAATATGGAATAAGTGCATCGTATATTCTCGGTGACCTAGTTGCTCTGTTGAATATGAGTTCAGAATACTGCAAATTAATATGTTTAGTTATTGTCATACAGCGGCCGAAAATTTTACATCCAAGAACATAAACGTAACTATAACTGTGACAATAAAACAAATCAATATCTGAATATATTAAGATACCGACGGCAAAAATATTAATTGGGAAGAGCCACAAATAGTGAACTATATTAATGGTTGGAATGGGAACAGAATAATCTCCGTTGGCAAACGAGGATTAATTCGGCAAACGAAGATAAAAAGAGGTCTTACTTAAATCTATACTTACAACGATGTTAGCCAGGCTAGCCAGTCGTAGCACTTGAAATCTGCGTCAAAATAAGTAAATAAATAAACTAACCAGTGCATTTTTTTTTAACTTTAACTGACGTCCAAGCTGGACGGTCGCAGATAAACGAACTGAGACAATCTATCCTTTTTTTTACGTACTACCTAATCTTCTTTTTAGGAATGTTAATTTTAGTAGGTATGCAAAATTTTCTGTAGATTCCTGTATATTCTAAAATGTAATTTGTAACACATTCACTAAAGTGGCAATTTTCGTACAGTAAATAGTAAAACGGAATAGTAGAATGTGTCTCAAGGGAGCAAAATTATGTACTTACGGCGAGGGCGGTAAATTGAACCATTAGTGAAGCGAAAGATTCTTAAGTAGAATCTTGAGCGTAACGAGGGATTCAAGTGGTTACGCCCATAAAAAGCACGACCAAGGAAGAAAAGTTCAACTTTGATCCCTCACTTGTTTTTTGGCACAAAGTATTAAAAAAAACACAATTAATGTTTCTTTCAGACGTTGACATACAACACCTGTCAATGTGGTCAAAGATATTAAGCAATTGTATAAATATTTACTACTTAGATACTTGTAATAGTGTACGTATAGCTAAAAAACATTGTGGAGTGTTCGAATAGACTTTATTTCGCAACACAAGAAACAACACAGTTTTTAATCTTAGTTATAGTTTCTGCTCATTGCCTGACCATAACTATGTATTATATTGATTTAGATCATAGCATGGTTGCGACCGGCGGTGGCGCGGCGGGGCGTGCTCGCGACGCTCGTGACGGCTGCCATGGCGTGGTGCGACGGGTACGACAAGCCCCTGCTCGTCCCACTCAACGGATGGTAAGGACAAGGCCTGTTTGGTTCATCACATTTGCATCCCATTCGTATTTCAAAGTACGCTCGTTCTGAAACTTTAGCTCTGCGCGCGTGGAAGCGAGCGCAAGCATATTGCAATGCGAAACCGGTGCGAAGTGAAGAACAAAACTGACTTCAAGTATGAGTATGACACTCCTCACTGTACAACCTACGTCCAAAAGTATTGAGCAGCCATGCTTTTTGTATTGAAAGTCGAAATTTAAGTAGAGTATGTACACCTTTTTTAATGAAATATTATCAATTATTTTAAACAGAGTAGGTGTCTTTCGTTGCGGGGAATTATATGATTCTATAGAAAATTTACAATGTCATTGCGTTTTTTGGTCGAATTTTTGGTGCATTTTTTTCTTATTTTAGTCGATGAAGTATTATTAACTCATGTACTCGATTGATGTTTGTGAAAATATTTGTATATAAGTAGTTCATCGTTGTAATCGATTATTTAACATCATTCTAGCTCGATTGATTGGTTACATTTAGAAAGAAATGATTTTAGGAGCTATGATAAAAAAGGGGGTGCTCAATACTTTTGGTCGTAGGCTGTGTAGGTGATTATGTTAATGTATCACGGGCAATATGGTTTAAATATGACAGACATTTGTACTCTTTGACTAATGATTACAAGAATAAATACGTAAAACAAAAACAAGTTCCAGTTCCAAGGATTGCCAGTTCAGTTATTAATTCGTCTATGCAGCAAATTAAGTAAGCAAATACAAATAAGTCATGTTTGTACAATAAGTATACAAGTGCATACCTAAAATTAATAGATTAGGTTATCTGCACTATGCAACCAATACGATGTAAATATTTGATACATGGAATATTAATACTTAAAATATGGAAATGAAATACTTACGGAATAATCAGATGGATTTTTTAAATAAAATTTTGCAACCATTTTCCACAAAGTCACAGTTAAGTACCAATAAAGCATTTACGATACAACGTATATAATAAGGTGAAGAACCCAATTTAACCATTGGAACATTAGTTGTTCTGAGGTCAGATAATATACCCCGGAAATGACAATAAGGTACGGGCGCTCGACGTAAAAACGTCAAATGGTTATATCATGCGCACCAGCATAATGAAGGTGTTTCCACTTCCCATTGATGATTAGCATGGACGCGGACGCCCTTAAGGCTCACTAGTTTAAGTTTCTTTCTTTAAGAGTGGTAGCATTTGTAATGTACACAAGTACTATTGACTCAACTTACCCGTTCTTTGTTAGTAGTATCACTTGTATATCTATACAAGTCCTATTTACCTAATCTTGTGCTTGGACGTAGCGCTTGTATCCTCACACAAGCAATAGTTTATTCGCACCTCAGCAAATGGATTACTCAGCAAGGATGCCATATGTAGTTTTATTAATAAGCCTTATACCACGACTATGTTAGTTAAAATGTGTCTATCGAAGGTAGTGCAGGGATTGATACTTGCCCTCGCATAAAAATAAAAAAATAAGAAAAATGTAGCTAAAATAGGTACTTATGTTAAAAATAGGATATACGTAGTGCTAGATCTAAATGTGTTCCTACTCCCAAAAGGGCTACAAACGTTGTTCGGCTGGGCCGCAGTTTATGTACGATACAACGTACATAAAAAAGTGCATACAATGGAACGTTTTTGACATTTTTGGGGTTGGCAGCAATGAGCAGTGGCCATTGCCCCCACTTCTTGTTCTTCCTAGCCATGTAGGACTAAGATGTACCGTGTACTCTTATACAAGAAATATAAAAAAAAAAATGTTAAAAAGAAAGTCTATATCTTTCCAACCAACAAAGCCTTTGTTGTCTTTTTACATCTTTAAATTCTTCGTCTTTCACGGCAAAACGGAGCGACCAATTAACGTGATTTTTTAAAACGAGATAGTTGAAGGGAAGGCTACTTTTTGTCTCTTTCTTATCCCCCACTTCCCTAAAATGGGGGGTGGAAGTTTGTATGGAGCTGCGATATAAACAAGTTCCACGCGGACGGAGTCGCGGGCAGCAGCTACAGCCTACCTCAGCCTCCTAGCTGCTTGCCTCAGTTTCGCTTCGTTAATACGAAGCGAAACTGAGGCAAGTTCGTACGATTTACTCAGTTTTATTGTGCCACTTAGTTTATCTACCTCTTTTATATATTACATCATTGGCCTGGCCTAACATTTTGTTATGATGCCTTGTCCACTTAACAACTTTATAGGAATGATATTTTTATAGATTTGTTCACAATTTGCCCGCGGGCCTCCGCCCGCCCAATAGAAACATACGAGAAGATAAAATGTAGTTTATTTTATGTCGATCTTGAGGGAAACGTATAATATTTCTTTATTCTGGTTAATCATTTTATTTTATCAGAGATTACACTTACAACGCTTCACAGACATTATGATTTGATAATTGAATGAGAGAGTACACAGGGTTAGTGTTAGTGGGCATGGTTATATTTCAATTGTTAGTCATTTCTCTTCTAATTATTGTCTTTGAATTTTATTGTATGTTATTGACTATCACAATAGGGATTCTTTAAATTGACATGTAATTTATAATGTAATCTTATATTGTGAGTAATTGAATCAGAACCTGAATTTGAATCTACAGGTCTCATTTTTAAATTTTGTGAATAGGTTAGACAATTGTTGAAATTTTTCTTTTAGAAATTCAGTTCAACATGCTCGCGTTTTCTACAGCTGACGTGTGGCTCTACGTTTACCTCGATAATGAATTTAACAAAAGGTCTTAAAGTACTTCATGTAAATAACACAGTAAAAAAAAGTTTTGTTCAAAAACTTTGTTCTTTTTAAAACTCTTCCAAAAATTAAAGCGATTCTAATCAGATAAACAAGTGTAACCGCCGCCATCTTTACGATTAGTTCCATGAAATTCCACCGTTCCATTTTGTTCAATTAGCTGACAGGAGTACCGCCCCGGGCGCCCGACGCAAACACACGTAATCAGGTTACCCGTATTGTTCATAGGGAATGCAATCAGGGTTTCACGGATGTGTTTTACGTTTTAGTTGATGTTGGAATCGGTTTCAGTGCTTTGGAAAGTTAAGTTTTTTAGGTACTATTTCTTACAATTTCTATATGCTCTTCAAAATGACGCTCTTGTAGTTTTAAATCTATACTTATATTATAAATGCGAAAGTGAGTCTGTCTGTCTGTCTGTTACCTCTTCACGCTTAAACCGCTAAACCGATTTAGGTGAAATTTGGTATAGAGATAGTTTGAGTCCCAGGGAAGGAAATAGGATAGTTTTTATCCCCAAAATCATCCCCTAAGGGAGTGAAATGGGAGGGGAAAGTTTGTATGGAGCTGCGATATTAACGAGTTCCACGCGGGCAGAAGCTAGTTATAAGATAAGTCAGATGAGGTAGATTATTGTTGTAACCAACTCATGGTAAGTGGATTATACACAGATTTAGTTAATTATGTTTTATTTTCAACATAAACGCCAATAACTGGCCAGCTCATACTTAAAATTGACTCTATTCACCAATAATAGTTTTTTTTAGTATAGGGTGTTAAATACTGGCCACCCTTCAAATAACTGTCCAGCCCAGTTTCTCGGCATGGAACGCGCATAACGGGCGCCTACGCCGTAGTCGCTCCTTGCTACATACGTGGAAAACCAAGGGATTGGCTACAAGTATAGCGATTCTTGGCAGTGAATGAGTCAAGCTCCACGCTACACTCGTAGTGCTACGCCGTAGCCCGTAGCAGCTTACTCCATGTGTAGCAAAAAGCGCCCGTAACGCCCTGCCTCTGGTTAACACTTTCGCAACCAAGAACCCGCCTAGCGGGCGCCTACGCCGTAGTCGCTTTCCGCTATATACGAGGAGAACCATGATCGGCTACGAGCGTAGCGCGTAGCGATTCTTGGTAGTGAAAGTATTAACACTTTCGCAACCAAGAACCCGCCTAGCGGGCGCCTACGCCGTAGTCGCTTTCCGCTACATACGAGGAGAACCACATGATCGGCTACGAGCGTAGTGCGTAGCGATTCTTGGTAGTGAAAGTATTAACACTTTCGCAATCAAGAACCCGCCTAGCGGGAACCTACCCGTAGTCGCTTTCCGCTACATAGGAGGAGAACCACATGATCGGCTACGAGCGTAGCGCGTAGCGATTCTTGGTAGTGAAAGTAATAACACTTTCGCAATCAAGAACCCGCCTAGCGGGCCCCTACGCCGTAGTCGCTTTCCGCTACATAGGAGGAGAACCACATGATCGGCTACGAGCGTAGCGCGTAGCGATTCTTGGTAGCGAAAGTGTTAAAGGTCTCCCGAATATAATTTTCACATGTTGTTTTATGCTGAAACGAATGGGGGATAAAAAGAATAACAATCACAGAAAATGGGCGAGATCGCGTACACAGAATTTAGTGTTCATTAGCCGGTCGTATCCCAGTTTACTGATCGTTGTGTTTATCTACATCATTAACTTCCCAGTGATACATTATTGCGAAGGTTCCCTGCACCGTTGGGACCCGACAAATGTTATCTCTAATGAGGAAATCCGAGCACTTTACCAACAAATCCGACTTTCGTATCTTCGCGCTTTATCCCGTTTCAACGGAATAACTAATCATACGAAATCAGACATTTGACATTTTTACTTTAATACTGCGTACCTGGAGGCTGATTTATGACTTTCGAGCGCTCAAAAATTGAATCCGAATAAGTACGATCGAAGTATCAAAATTGTAGGTAGGTAATTACTTTATACCGATAGAATTGATTGCGATTAGTCAATACCAGTTTTTAACCCCCGATGAAAAAAGAGGGGTGTGATAATTTTAACGTGTCTGTCTGTGCATCTGTGTATCTGTCTGTGGTATCGTAGCTCCCTAACGGATGGACCGATTTAAATGCGCTTTTCAATGTGTCATAGATAATTTTATCCCAAGTGTTTTAAGCCATGATTCATAAAAATCTGGTCCGCCGTTTTTGAGATATTGGACTTTGAAATGAAAATGTCGGGGGTTTTTCAACTGTAGTTATTAATTTTTTTATCGCTATTCCAAAATACCAATTCATCGTTTTTGCCAGTTTTCGCTCGTAGATAAAAAATCGCCGCCATGCCATTTAATATTTATAGACTTTTAAAATACCATACAACTTGTACCCTAACTACCTACAAAACCGTTTATTTCTGAATAAACAATAAATAAAAAACAATTGTGGGCAGGCTTCAACCGCCGATAGCGTCGACGGTACGGGTGGTGTCAGTGGGCGCTTCCTCGCCAGGCACGGGCGCCCGGCTGCTGCAGCTGGCGCCCTCCGGACAACACCTGGTGCTGGCACCGGCCACCGGTGACCCCCAGCTGTGGCACGTCATGTCCAACTCTAAAGTACATACGTTCAAAGGTCAGTTATAACCATTTCACTGCTAACAATTTTGTAGCCAATGCCGTGAATTTTCATACTTCGTAAATGAAAGCGTCTGCAACTGGCGGGTTCCTGACAGTGAAAGAGTTGTTTACGATTTCAGCACGCATATTTTTCAGCGTCGCTTTTTTTGCAGCATTGCGTAAGTAAAGAGCGAGCTGTATTTTCTTCTAAATGATCAAGTTTTTTATAATTAAACAGTAGTTCTTCCTGATGCAAAATACGATAAATTTCATTTGAATCCATCGTGAAATGAAAGGGCCATCGACGCTTAGTATCGGTTCCCAATAAGTGGGCTGAGATTGCCGCGCTTGTGGTATGAAGTTATCACATTCTTAGTTCTGTGCCTGTTTGTCAGAAATAGAATTACCTACACACTGATATTCTTCTTCAATATTTAAAGTAACGATTTTATCTGCAATTCTTATTAATAATCATAAAAATCCAAATAAAGTATTATTCAATATATGTTCAATTCCAACACACTATTATTTTACTACCATTTCATACAAAGTAGCGCACCTTGACAAAATAGGCAGTCTTTTGCGTTCAAGTAATTTTGAACCGCCCACGGTTGTCAAAAATGAGACTGATTCAGTTTCAGAAACTCGATATTTTTTCATCCACACTACGTGTTGTGTAAGCCTAACGATCGGGTGCGTAGGTTGATAAATCGGAATTTTATAGCCGATCTCGATTGGCGTTTAACGTCCGTGCCGTTATAACATCGCCATCATTTATTTACCCGTGGATATTGTGTCAGATTTTTTTATTGAAGGATTATGATGCAGGTAACTTGTCTTATCTCGGAGGGGTAATCATGTAACGGTTCGAATGCGCGTTAGGACAACTCTACTATCATTTTTCCATATAAATACGTTACGTGACCGACCGTTCGAGTGCTGGATTACATTTGTCTAGCGTGTGCGAGTGAAATTAAATAGATATTAAGGACTCTTCATTGTACGGGTTTATGCGTATTAGTGTGTATAATGTGTTATATACCTGTTTTAAATTCAAATTGCACTGTTTGGACATAAAAAAATAAAGTAAAAAGAAAAGTTTGAGGAAATCGTCAATCGATGTTGGTATCATTATTCCAACGAATGGCATATACTCGTATCAAGGTAATACAATGTTAAATCCATTAAGTTGCAAAAGTTTGTGGATTAATGTATTCTTATGACTTATATTATAATATTTATAATAAATATTCCGCAAATATCCACCTTGCTTTTCATAGCGTTTTCCATGACTTCGCATATCCGATGGCGGAATTTTTACAATTACTAGTTTCCACTTTTCTTGTGTCAGGTTTATTTTAATATGTAAGCTTACACATGTGGCTTTAGATAGTCCTCTAGAAAAAGTAGGAAGAAGCAAAAGGGAAACTTGGATATTAAGATTTTTCAACCTGAAAATAATTCTTTAATTTTGCCACAGCGTATCGTACCATGTAAACATGTTCTCAAGGTTTGAATGTTCCCTATTACATTTGCCGACAATCAAGTTATACCCTATAAAAAATATTTACTATTTATTCGAAAAAAGAATTTGATGCATGCAATTTTAACTGTAACACTAAAACAATGATTAATGAGTAGTTAAAAAATGTATGCGATTCCTGAAACTTCTAATGTTGTTTGCAGTAAGAATTATAAGGCATAAAAGATTAGGCAATACTTTATTCAATAACTTTCAACTGATGGATGATAGAAACGTGCCCTGAAAAACCGCTTCAGTCTTGAACGATGGTTCTTTGAAAAATGAAACAATAGCTCTCTTGACAACACTCATCGCTCATATTTTAATGAAAGCCATATTGAAAAGGGAAACGCCAGACGTTTCATTACTTAGACAGTTTCGACACTTTTTACAACGAAAGGTCAACGTAGCCTTTCGTTTCTTGCTCAGTTTACATAGTGTTACATTTGTTGAAAGTGAATTTCTCTTTGTGAGTGAGTTGTTTTAATATATTAAGTTAATAAATTCAATTTAATATTAATGTTTCGCACGGTTGCAGCAACCGTTACGTTAGCGCAACGCAGTGAAAGCATATCATTATATAACCGCAATGAGTAAGAGATTGGAAGTTACAATTTTACCACCTACCTACTTACGTCAAAGTGTATAGCCACGTTGACAGCTATTTCATTCCCAAACCTAAAAAGTTCAAGGCGGCATGCAGCGACAACCAATGCATTCGGTATTCAATAGTACATTATTGTCGAAGCAAGGGAAGTAGGCAATATATAGGTAGTAGTAAATGCCCTTCCAGCTGAGACAAATATAGTGCTTTTCTCAAAAATTGTACAAGAAAACAAAAATGTGTTTTCCGAAAATGATAAGGCATGCATTTCTTCTCGCCGCTTCAAGAAATTGTCGTATACGCCTTCCGATATCTGTCTTTTGGCTTTGCAAATTACCAACAAATTACACTTAAACAAATAATGAATAACTGAGCTTGCAGCTTCTTTTAAATCTGGAATAATTTACACGTCAATTTTCTATATTTTCCGTAAAAAGAATTAGACACTGTATGTTAAAACAGAATATTTTTTGCATTGCCGCCTTTTAATTTTTTTAATAATAAGTTGGGAATGTATTTTTCTTCCGAAAGCGCCATAAGTTATTTGAGACAACTAAAAAGTCGCGATGAGTCACAGCTACTGATCTTGCGTTTTGGCTGTTTAGGACCTATGCCTTTTATTTATATGGCGGTGTCAACTTTTTAAAAAGTTTGTACCACGACAAATAAGGGAATTTGTATGCAACATTGTAGTCGAGCAAAATCGAGCCGGCAAGGTTTTTTATTTTTTAATTGTCCTGATTTTTTACCAATAAAGTCAACATTGCCGATGATTTTTGAGAAAACGTATTTTTTTCAATGACACTACGAGTGATATATCGAACTCAATTTTTTGTGTAACTTAGAGCACCGGTAGTTCGCATGTATTCCTCAAAAATTTAGTAATGCCAAAACTAAGTAGCACAAAGTACATATTAGTAACATTGCAACATTGACAAGTACAGTCTCGTATTTCTCGTAATACCATCGTATAAATATAAAGATTACGGAGTAGTGAATCCACAGAACATGATTTATGGTTCCATCGCCATCCGCTGATGTTGATTAATGGTGCCCGCGAACATTGAGGTTGGTTTAATATTAGCTTGATTGCGGATTTTCGTCAAATAACGGGAAATGACGTGATTATTAACAGACTGTTTACTTTACACACCGTTTGAATTGTCTTACTGTTAACAGCACCTAATAGTGGTTACTATGATCTAACATAACCTCGGAAGTAAACATTTCTGAATTATGTTGGATCTATTTAATGCGTTTATGGGATTTGATCAAAGTGACTACAATTGAAATGGCTTTACAAGTCACGCTGACTGACGGAGGTCCTTTTATGTCACTAGAATTAGTCTTTGTAAGAAATATATAAATCAACCTTGCCTATGGTCAGTCTAAAATTATATATCAAAAGTTGAAAAAGAAGTAACAGTTCGTGAGCATTTAGAATAGGATGCAAGTCTATATGTTCCCCTCGATAGCGCTTTCACTTTAATTCACCCAAACTCGAAAAAAAATCTAAGACCTCACCGACTGTACATTATAACATTCATAACATTGAAACACATGTAAGTCATGTGCATTCATCCTTACTTGTCTTATTTGGTAAACAACATTCTAACCTCAAAATGTATCTTTTTAGACTATAGATAGTAGCTATTTTATCGTAAAAAAAGCGTTGCTAGACAAAAAAATCGTGAAGTGATGTCCGAAAAGTCGTCTCGGCATGATCTAATACTTACAAAATTGCTATTTTATCCTAAAAAGAAGCATTTTGAGGTTAGAATGTTGTTTACCAAATAAGACAAGTAAGGATGAATGCACTATATATTAATATGTAGTACTTTTAAAAGCTAGGTATATCCATATATCATGTAATAACGTATACATGCAAATGCTTCCTCTCATTTCTGTAGACTCAGCACAGCGGATTTCCACTTCTTACTTTATAAGTAGTAATTAATATTTGTGCAGATCCATACCGAGATCCTGTGCAAAGTTCTCTATGTTCAGCCAGAGGGTCTTATGAAGTCATTACATGGATTTCGTACCTGTGTTTTCCGTTGTACTGTAAAGTGAAACTTAGATTACTTGTGTTCGTTCCCTTTCATCTGCGAACGATTTGCGCAGTGGCGTAATTATTTAGAAGACTAACTTTTGTTAATTATCTACATTATAAAGTGTGCCTAGAAACTTAATCATCTTAGAATGAAACTTCTAAGAAGGAGCAGTAAGATAAATGTCTCAATACTCAAAACCTTAATGCCTAGTAATTGACACCTATTGTTGTTCTCCTCTTTAGTTTTGACAAAAGATTTAAATTGCTATGTTTCAGGCTAATGGAGGAGACTGGGACGTTTTCCTTACTAGTCAAAGCACCCGAGCCATCCGGTTGCCTCTTGGACACTGCAACTAACGTCATTGCTCTGAATATACCTACGCATAATAATGTTAATTTGCGTTTAATTAAATAGAAAACAAAACAAAATGTAGTTTAGGTACACTGACATACTGCGCTTGCAAAATCCGACATGTGCTTTTTATTGAAAATCGGCATTTGGCATAATTTAGAACTACTTCCGAAGACGCATCTTCCTCTATAATCAATTTGTCAAAATGTAAACTGCTTCACTAAAAGTAAAAATCAGCTATGTAAAATAAGTATTGAAAATGCCCTTCAAAATGCGTTTTGTGTTAAATCGCCACATAGCTCTTCTTGTGACTATATATATATTTTGCGCCTTGCATTTAAGCATTTAGTGGATTTTATGAACAAACAGTTAGCCGTTACTATTGGACTTTTATTATGAAAAATCGTAATTTAATTCCGTTTTATTTATCGGCAAACAATTAAAGTAGTGAATATTATGTGGTATTTGGTAAAAGCGCCAAAACTGCCCTGAGTCTTAATATGTATTTATTATCAAAATCATGAATTATCTATGTTGCATATCGGTAGGAATATAATATTTGAGATTAATTATATCAGTCGGAAGACGTCTACTAATGGACAAATTACTTCTTGTACCTAGGCACTCAATAGTTATACGCTTTTCATCCGGCATTCTAAAACTTAAATAATAATAAGGCCGCAGGGCAGCTTGTGGCGAGCTGTTGAGGAGTAACGACCCCACGGACCCGAGTGCTCACGAGAGTCGGTGAGGGCCTCCGTCTCCGGCGTGTTTTCGGCTGTCGGAGTGGAACCCCAAGGGGGCCCGCGGGACTCTCAGCTCTTGCTTGCCTTCATTGGCCAGAGAGGATTCGACAGAGCTATATACTCTAGGGGTGGAAGTGTTAAAGGGCATAAAGCCGTACTTCGTAGAAAGCGCAGCACCACCTCACGATACTCCCAAGCAGCTCACACCAGTGTTCAGTTGCTCCTGGCCATCTATACGATGGCATTTTCAGGGGCCCATCCAATGAGTGGCTAGTCACCACCTGCCTCGATAACTTTGTGAATAACATTGTTATGGCAGGTGTCTGGACCTCTTTGCAATAGCCCAAATTTATAAACCCAACTCTCTATTACATTTCGCCTGTAATATATCCAACGCCTGTTGGACCGGTTCATGGGTATCTACTTATATACCCGTGAATGGGTTCTAGCAGGTGTACTAAATGACATTATACTTCCTCCATGTTGGACCTAAAACCCCACGCAGGCTTTACGAATGAACGGATTTCGCCCCGTGAACTTAAATCGGAGATACATAATATTTATAATAAATGATTAAACCATTTTTTCATGTGTTAAAAACTTTGTGACATTATTAGCTGTTTGACTGTTCTCTGGGTGAAGGCCTCCTCTAACTCTTTCCGTAACTCTCTATTTGTTCCAAGGCTCATTCAATATTTTCTGGCAACTTGGGTAAGGTCGTCAGCCCACCTTTGAAAGGACTGACCTACATTTCATTTCCTCATATTGGTATAGGACTCGCCAATACCAACCAAATGAGCCCAAATACGAAGGGATTACTAGTAACGGTTGAAGAGTTCCACTATCCAGCTCCTGACTCCATCATCAGACTCTCGTCACATGTATAACGGATCCCACCAAAAACATTGCATGTAAAGTGATTTCCTCCCTAGCTCATATAGCTTTCAGCGTGAAAAAGATATCAGATCATAAGTAGCGCCAACCTTCCTACTCCACACGGCGTAACTCTACCACTACCAGCCACGCTCTACTAATTCTACATCTTGGCTAAAATGCCATTGCGCTTCGCTTGGCTTTTCTTGGCTTGATTCGTCAATACCAGTACAACCAAATCAGCCCAAACAAGAAGAGTTCCACTATCCACCTCCTGTCATCAGATAAGAGTATGGTCACAACGCAAGACCAGCGCTGGCTCTGCCAGCATTACGCTGAGTTGTGACCATTTCGTGGGAAATTGCGAAAGTTTATTGTCATTGTCTATCAATTGTCTTGGTTTGTCAGGAAAAAAATATCTTTCGTTCTTTCAAGTGTAGCTATTACAAGTGAGGCTGGACGCCGAACTCTGCGCTTGTTCTAAAGACCCGAAAAGCGATCTCAACTTGAGCGTGCGGGCCAAAGGCTCGAAGGGGCACTCACTATTGTTGAATGTATTATAAGTGAACTTAAGTACCAATAGCCAGAAAGGGAGTGCCGAGGGACGCAAGACCGAAGACCGAGCTTGGAGTAGGGCCGAAGCCTCAAAGTGTCTCGTTCGAGCACGTTCTCTTCGGGCGCCCGAGAGCCGAAGGCCCGAAAAATACAGTAGTACGTACACACTCGGTATTTGAGATTGAGAAGACTTCGGTTATATTAAAACAGACTGTCTTAACAACAGCGTTGCGGGGGTTGACTAGGGGCACTATAGTTCTGCAGGAGGAGTACTATTAATCATATTCATTCGAATATGCATGTTGTGTGATTTTCAAAAATTATGAAGCACGGTAATAGGGGTGCATAATATGGACCTGGTTGTTGTAAGAACTTAAGTTGATTTTTTATAGCGCGTTGGACAGAGCGGCCACACAGGGTAATGGCACAGTATGACCAGGAACATTAATGTAAATATTTGAAGTACTAGTTTTGTGTATACATGTGTCGCGTAAGTGTATGTGTGAGAGAGTCAGGTAATGAGCGTGTAAAAGAGAAGCACTGAGTTTCGACTATTTCGGGTCATTGCACGTATTTATTTTTATGGTATGACTTGTAACAAAATATAGATTGAGTAAAGAAATTATCCTACTGTAACTAGGATCGCGTGGGGGTGCAGGAGCATAGCATAATTTCAAATGTCGTAAGGGACAAATGCCTACTTGTGAGGGGAACCAAAAAACAAAACTCTATTTAAAAAAAATATATAACTTTGAAACTACTCATCATATAAAGATGAATCTTAGATGTATACTTTTCAGATAACGTCATCTACACTAACCTATTAGTCGCATAGCAATACATGCATGCATGCATAGTTTAGAAAATAGTGTCCCTTCAACAAAAAAATATGAAGAAAATGTGTGTTACGCGTCTGAAAAAACAATATTTATGTGACAAAATCTCTTACGCCTTCCAACTAAATTATATTTTTATGTCGTAACTGCTTTAATACTAACATCTACTACGAATTTCTTGTTGTAAAGTCATTAAAGTTTCGAGGTAAGTGAAGTAAGTACGTAGTTAGCTGTATGAAAATAAAGATTTTACTACTAAATTTATTGATTTCTAAGCTTTTCGGATGCGGGAAAGTATAAAAATGTTATAAGTCTGATTAATGTTTTTATTTTCCCAAATAAATGTGTGGAAACAATTAAACATAACGAAACGTAATGAAACAAATTTGTGCTATAAGCTACATCTTACATTTATATAACAGCACTACAAAAGTAGTATTCACGAGGCGTTCGAGATTTTCCTGAAATTCCACAGGATGTATTTATTGACATTATTGAATCTTAGAGCGCCTCGAACAGTTGTCTCGAGAGTGGGTTTCAAGCAGCAGCTGCAGAGCTATTATAAGCTATTCAAAATCACAATCAAGATAATCAAATGCTTAACTAAACACCTAGTGTTCTGCATCAAGTCAGAAACAGGTGTATTACTTTGTTACATGTACATTATTGGTAACAAGTAAAAAGTACATACATCTAAATAACATTATAATTATATATACGTCATACAAATTTTAATATATATTAATGATTTGTATTTTGCTTTGCATTGCTCACAGGAATGACGTTTATTTGAAATCTGTATGACCTTTATAACTAAAAGGAACTTTCTACACGAGTATCACAAGTGAATTGTGTATTGTGTGTGTATTTTAAGATTGAGATCAATGGGAATGTCATTTCTTTTTAGTGCCTTACAACATAGGAATTTCAAAATTATTGAGACATACGACCTTGCGCTTAAGACCACGAGACGACAAGAAAGTATATTTGACCGATACAACACACGTATTTTAAATACGAAGCAGTTACGACAAACTTAAACGTCTCATAACTTTTTTATTAGGAGTCGTATCGAGAGACCGATACTACAGACGGATAGAAAAAAATATACTGATTCCAATAGTATATTTAGTGTACTTACGACAAAATGTCCTTTACGACATTTGAAATTTCCACCGTCGATAGGTAGTGACACTAAGTAGTTATTCATTTAAAAATACTGCGTTGCTAACCGTAAAGTACGATCCATAAAAGTTTGCGAGGCACCCGGGCACCATAACACATACAAAGGTATGGTGTTGGACTTCTCGTTTTGCTGACCGGGCGTGTTATACATCCACATGTTATTTATCATAGTTCATATCATAAGTATTTTGGAAATTATATTACAACTAATTAATAATTACAACTCTGTAGTAGGAAGACACTGAACAACAGTCACTTATCTCTCAACGGGTGATCCCTTGTTTTACAGACAGAAATTTCATAGAATTTTGTTTCGCAGAAAATGTTTCATACAATATTTAGTTCTTGTATTTTTAGTTCGAATATTATTCTTTCAACTTCCATTTACTTGAACGAAACATATTTCTCATAAATACCATTCAACTTCCCTTTTTTTTTCATTAACAGACTTATCAAACAGTAGAATTATCTTAGGTATATTTTTGTTTCGCAGACAGAAACTTCATATAACTTCGTTTCACAGAAAGCACTTTCATATAATATTTGGTTCTTGTATTTTTATTTCGGATATTGTTGTTTCACCGCCTCTTTACCTGAATGAAACATATTTCTCAGACACAAGATTCAATTAATTTAAAAACTAACTTCATCATATCAGCCGAAAGACGTCCACTGCTGGACATAGGCCTCCCCCAAAGAGTGCCAAAGTGACCGATCCCGTGCCACCCGCATCCAGCGGACTCCCGCAACCTTTACCAGGTAATCAGTCCACCTTGTCGGGGGCCTACCCACGCTGCGCCTTCCGGTACGTGGTCGCCACTCGAGAACCTTTCCGCCCCAACGGCCATCGGTTCTACGTGCTATGTGCCCCGCCCACTGCCACTTAAGTTTAGCGATCCGGAGGGCTATATCGGTTACCTTGGTTCTACTGCGGATAGCCTCATTTCTGATGCGGTCACGCAGCGAAACTCCCAATATGGCCCTCTCCATTGCCCTTTGGGTGACTTTGAGCCTTCTTATGAGGCCCATAGTAAGCGACCACTGAAACTAACTTGTTCAGTTATAAACTTTATCAATTGAGAAGAAGAATTATGTTCTAATTAACATTGTCATTGATACAATCATTTCCAGTTTTCAATCAGCTTTGGCCTTAATTTTTTAATTACATTGAAAACGATTTCTACCTATTCTACTCTAAGGCAGGTCCGTGTAGGTACGACGACGAGCGAAGCGAGGAAGAGTGTTAGGTCGAACCGCGACCTTACAGCGCGCGAGCCGAGCGAGCGAAGCGAGCGTGCCGCGGCAGCGGCCGGCGAAGCGCCAGAACCGACAGTTTTACTTTACAATAATACTTTAATTATCTACTCCAATATACGCAACGTAACATGATTCTACACAAAACGTTGCTTAAAAAAAGCGATGGTGAGTTAAACAGAATTCATAGTAGTTAAAAACATACCACTCAATAAAATGTTTTACTTATTAATTGCGTTAATATGAGTACTGAACGGATTAATATTGTAACATGCTAATATGATTTGAAATTCTATAATATGAATATAGCAATATAAAATTTTCTTTACAAGAAAGAAATGTAATTAAAATTTCTACATAGTTATAGTTAGATTATAGACTTGCGCTATAATCTAACTTCAGAGCATTAGTTTACTAGATGGCGCGGAATTAAACCAACTGCCGTAACCTTAAACAGGAGCCGTTAAAGCGACTTGTGCACGTTCACGCTGCACTTGCCTAAGATATCAATGGGAATAATAAATTGTCGGAACATAGCTGTTCATGTCCATTCGTGCCCTGCATCTTTAGTAGACATGACCTATAATAGGTGTCGGCGGATGTAAGTAAACCATCCACATCAAAATTATTAAAATGAATGCCACGAGACGTACCTACCGTAAATTAACGCTGCAACAGCCATCCCGAAACATTGCTGCTAGGTTTGGCGGAAAACGTTAGAAAATTGACTAAGTTTTCCCTCGTTTTGATATGAAATTCATTTTGTTAAGCAGATAATTAACCAAATTACGTATTAGGTACCTCTGTTCCCTGAATATTTTAAATATTCCAACCACTAAGCACCAAAGTCCTTCTAGAAAAGCCAAAATCATTTACCTAGATAAATCCAAATAATATAAATATTCCAAAGTTTTGAGATATTCGAAATTTAAAAATGGAACGACGGAACATAAAATTTGTACCAAGTCAGTAGTCAACGCTGACCCCGTTCTTGTAATTTTTTACGTTTTCAACCCATATCTCCACCATTTTTCAAAATTTCGAAACACTGACTCGACAAAAAAAATATGTATACTTACCGAACCTGCTCACAAAATTTCATGAGAATCGGTTGAGAAATGTGAGCTCTAGGCGAGAACAGGGGGAAATCCAAACATCCGGGCATGAGGAAAAATGATTTTTCGTCCAAGCTGAAGCATAGACGCTTCGCTCGCTCGGTCGATAATAGAATTTGAGTGTGTACGTTTCTGAAGTGTTTGTGTGCGTGTATGTTTTACTTGAGTATTTCCAGAATCTTCTCTATGTCCTCATAAGGAAGTGAACTGAGCCATGATTGCACCTTAAGTTTTACTTCCCTCGTTGAGTAGTCTTGCAAAAGAAATTTTGCACAAATTTTATTATATACTAGCGGCCCGCCCCGGCTTCGCA
The DNA here is from genome assembly GCA_945867215.1 of Epinotia demarniana. Classification (NCBI taxonomy): domain Eukaryota; kingdom Metazoa; phylum Arthropoda; class Insecta; order Lepidoptera; family Tortricidae; genus Epinotia; species Epinotia demarniana. The sequence continues at coordinate 13,974,049 of OX244265.1, forward strand.
CGGGTATACATATAATTATAACCCTTCCTCTTGAATCACACTATCTATTAAAAAAACCGCATGAAAATCCGTTGCGTAGTTTTAAAAATCTAAGCATACATAGGGACAGGCAGCGGGAAGTGACTTTGTTTTAAGCTATGTAGTGATATGGATTTTCATGCATTGTTTTGCCAATAGTTCCTTGACTTTGAAGGTAGTTCATTTCAAGAGAAGTAAAACTGCAGAGTACACATACAACGTACCTAGACATATAATTTATTCAACATAGCTGCACGGCCCAGATTCGCACGGTTCATCATCATCATCATCATCATCATATCAGCCGAAAGACGTCCACTGCTGGACATAGGCCTCCCCCAATGAGTGCCAAAGTGACCGGTCCTGCGCCACCCGCATCCAGCAGACTCCCGCAACCTTTACCAGGTCAGCAGTCCACCTTGTGGGGGGCCTACCCACGCCATGCCTTCCGGTACGTAGTCGCCACTCGAGAACCTTTCCGTCCCAACGGCCGTCGGTGCTACGGGCTATGTGCCCCGCCCACTGCCACAAGTTTAGCGATTCGGAGGGTTATATCGGTTACCTTGGTTTGGCTCATTTCTGATGCGATCACGCAGAGAAACTCCCAACATGGCCCTCTCCATTGTCCTTTGGGTGACTTTGAGCTTTCTTATGAGGGTCATGCGTTACCACGTTTCAGTGCCATGTGTCATCACTGGCAACACACACTGGTCAAAGACTCTCGTCTTGAGACACTGCGAAATATTGGACGTAAAGATGTGCTGTAGCTTCCCGAACGCTGCCCAGCCGAGTCGGATTCGACGATTGACCTCTTTCTCGAAGTTGAACCTACCTAACTGGATAGTCTGTCCTAGGTATACATAATTGTCTACAACTTCGAGCGTAAAGTGTCCGATTGTAATGGGAGTTAGTACTACATGGGCATTTGACATGATCTTCGTCTTATCCATGTTCGTTCTTAGATCAACTCGCTCGGAAGCCTTACTGAGGTCATCAAGCATCGAACTTAAGTCCTCCATGGTCTCAGCCAAGACTACTTTATCGTCAGCAAAGCGAAGGACGTGAGTGATGTAGTCGCCGTTGATGTTGATGCGTAGCCTTCTCCAGTCCAGAGTCTTGAAAACGTCCTCCAGTGCAGTGGTGAACAGTTTTGAAGAAATAACATCTCCTTGCCTGACTCCCCGCTGCAGCGCAATAGGTTTCGAGTTCTGGTCCTGGAGTCGGACTGGCATAGGGGCGTTCTCGTACAAACACTTCAGCATTTGGTGGTGGTTCGCACGGGTGCAGTCGTTCTGAGTTATGCGCGTATCTACAGTACTTACATATCTTTTGTTGTTTAAAAAAAAACATGCCATGAGTAAAACTTTCCTTTCGTAGATCGATCCCTACGAATTCCAAGATTTGACCTTGGGACTTGTTAATAGTCAACGCGAAAGATATTTTCACCGGGAAATTGAAGCCGTTTAAACGGGATTGGCTGACTATCGGTATCCTCGGAATATGAGCTAGTTGACCTGCAGCTTTTGGGACGGTAATAATGGTCGCTAAAATTAAATTGTCCTTTAATAAGCAGTCTTGTCCCATTGCACATACTCAGAGGGCTTTTTCTCAAAAGCATGACTGGAATTCCCATTTTTAACGTCAATTCGTGTGGTGGCCAGAAGGATTCAGTGAATTTAAAAGTTCCTGAGGATAATGGACTGCGTCTTCGATGTTAGTGACGGTGTCGATCGATTTGTGGTTACTGAATTACAAAGTTAGAAAAAATAAAATATGTTGCTTAAATAATGTGGTTAATGTAATTAATTGGTGGTTTTGAGATAATCACTAATTATGCCCAGCCCGGCTTCGCATGGTGGGTGCAATCGTTCTGAATATCCGCGTACTGTACTAACATACATTACGGTGATTCATTTTTATTTATATGTACGGAAATATATATATATATATATATAGATTAGGCAGGCATAATATATTCATGTCTGTGAAACCATGGAAATACACATACAAAATTTCAACCGGCAAATTTAATGCCGACAGCAGCGCCATCTACCGGGTCCAATTGTATTTTTAAATCATCCAGGAAACCATCGAAATATGCATATAAAGTGACAACCCAATCGGTTCAGCCGTTTAGTGGTTGGCATACCGACAGCGGCGACACCTACCGGGTCCGATTGTATTTTGAAAAATCATCCAGGAAACCATCGAAATACTCATATAAAATGTCAACCCAATCGGTGCAGCCGTTTAGTGGTTGAGATACTGATAGCGGCGCCACCTACCGGGTCCAAAAGTGTTTTTAATTAATCCAGGAAACCATCGAAATACCCATATTAAATTTCAACCTAATCGGGTCAGCCGTTTAGAAGTTACGTGAAAAAGATAAGTACGGAAGGATAATTCTTACTACCTGTGTCCTATTACCCGTTTTCCCGTAGGAATAAAGCATTTTTCCGCGGTAAAAAGTAGCCTATGTTCATCATAATGACGGCTTCAAATGGTAAATAGTTATTTGTGTCACAAGGGAGCAAAATAGTATATTTACGGCGAGGGCGGTGTATTGAATCCTGAGCGTAGTGAGGGATACAAATGTTTACGCCCGAGACGAAAATAATTTTGCTACCGAGTGAAACATACTATTTTTCACACCGACTATGAGGAAATTAAAAAAAGCTATTGTTAAAATATATCTAATTTATCTTAATTTTTATTACTAATTTTTAAATATTACGAAATATTTATAAATTTTTATACAACATTGTTATAGTTAAAACTTGAAATATGTTCGTTTTGAATCGACTACGATGAAAGTAAATTTATTATTTTATTAACATCTGTGTTCAATTGGCACATTGCGTACAAATGTACCAATGCCAATGTATAAATTAAAAAAGTAGCTTGAACAGAAAAGTAGCGTTTTGGTCCCTCTCGTCGTGGAGCAAAACTTACTTTTCCGAATGAAAGGTGTGAAAATAATTTTTCAAATCGGTCCAGTAGTTTCGGAGCCTACAATACAAACAAACAAACAAACAATCAAATCTTTCCTCTTTATAATATTAGTGTGGATGAATGGAATGGAGAAACGAGCCAAACCTTTGGGGAAAAAACAGAATTTGTAGAGGAAATTGGAATTCTGAAATTACTTTTTTGCGATAGTGCATCAACTAGTAATTGCAGGAATAATTGGACTCGTATCGCTAATTGGATGAAAACTCGTATTGTATTCCGTTTATAATGTTCAGTGAGTGTCAAAATGGCCAGAAATAATCGAACGAGCGAGCGAAGCGAACGAAATTATATGCTTCAGCTTGGGCCAAAATTAGTTTGTCCGGATGTGCCGCTGTCCGGCTGTTCTCATCTACAAGTCGCATTTTCTCAACGCATTCTCGTGCGATTCTGTGAACAGGGTCATAGTATTATTTAATCGATTCACTTATTCCAAATTCAAAGACAAAAGCAATTTTTTGAGTCATGCTCTCGAATTACAGCTTACATATTACACTTAAGTAATTTCATGACCAATTTACATTTTCTTAATGTTAAGACATTCTCCTTTTACTAATACAAACTAATTACATACAGATGTTTTAGGTATATAGAACAAGAATGCTTTTTTTATATTTGAGTTACCTATATCTCTATAATATTGCAACCACAGATGTGCGATCAGCGATCACTGAATATAAAGAGTATAAACTAGATGGCGTTATACAAATATTTTTTCTCCTGTTATGATAAGGGGAGCTATCGTACCCCGGGCTAACCCGACCCAGAGGCCTACGACATTTAATTTGTCAAGGGCACTCGCCGTCATATCTGAAGTGCTTGTCGTATCAATATGAGGGTACGCTTTAAATTCAAATATGTGTAGGATATAGGTAGACTGTATGTTGATATATGACTGTATGATGTAATGCAAGCGTATTCTACAATTTACACGTAGATTCCTTACTGTTAAGATTATACGTAATATTTTAGTCTTGTTCTCGTAAACCTTTTTCAGGTTTTGTATCATTACAAACCACCCTTTACAGTAAACGCAGATAAGTAGAGTATAACAAGAAAGTGGTGGACTGCTGGCTGACTCGTACTAACACCGTCGCGTCAAACATGTTCTTAGGAAAACCCGAGCTAAAATGGTAAATTTTTCTTTAAGAGCTGTAAAAGAAGGCGTGAAATTGTCTTAGAGTAGGCACGGTCAGAAACGAGTTGCCAAGTACTGGCAACTACCTAAATTAAGTCATTAATAATCAAGTACTCGTGTATCGATAGCATTGCCTCGTGGAACATTCTTTGGCTGCGTAGCGGCCCCTGGGGCCCTACCAAATAATCAAAAATGCAACACAAATCTACAGAGAGGTGGTCATAAATTCTGACATGGAGGGGAGAGTAGTTAGAACGCGGTTTAATTACTCACATAAAGATTATCTTTACCTTATAAGAGTTACCAAATGAATACACTCTGGAGTAACAAGCAGCTCATGTTGCTTCTACATAATTCATTTCTTTAATGGTTAGAATGGCTAATATTTACAGTAAAAGATAGCTTCATAAAAGTCTATTACTTATAACTATAACTATGATTATGTCTATGATTGTTTAGCTATATCTTAATTCACCCCTTTCATACGAAATAAGTTAAATTATTTAAAAAATGACCCAAACAAAACCTTTATGAATATATTCATTTAAAAAAAAATAGTAATATCGATGGGCCCCTTGTTGTGTGAGATAATCGTGTAGCAAACCAAAAAAACTGAAACTATTATAAAACTCATTTTTAAAACAGCATTATGGTTTAGCTAGAACCTGAAAAAAGAAATTAACCCATATACCGAAAACATACGAAACTCACACGATATTACTACCATCCATCATGACGACGTTTTATTAGACGCTAGGTGAAAGAATGAATATGTATGAGGGCAATTTTCCAGGTCACTCGGGCCGGATCCTTTGCATGTGCGTCACGAGAGAGTCGCAGTACCTCCTCACTGGCTCGGAGGATACCAGCGTCATCGTATGGGATCTGCACACGTTGGCGATGAAGGCAAAAATGACGTGAGTTGAAGATTTAGGTCATACTTAATCATGGGACCTCCTAGCAGGACAATAAAAAATGTGGTGGATTTTATAAGTTACTATCGAGTTTATACCGCTCGGCTCTACTCGCGTAGCTACTACGGAGAACCAAGCGGGTGGCTGTTAAAAAAATAGGTTAATTATTTTTACTGGTGAAAGGCTGTTGATGTGCAGTTAGTAACGTAGATTACCTACAGACAAATTTTCAACCTCACAGAATTTTCCTCTTTATAATGTGTTGTGTTGTTAGTCTACATTAGTAATAGTATATTTAGCTTGTCTTGACAAGATATAACGTTCCACGTTCCATTAGCTTTGAGTGGCAGGCCAAATATTTAAAAAATGGAACAATAGGTAGGTACTGTAAAAATCAACCTGGTTCCCTTAAAATCTCTAGGCTTGTCGGAAATGAACTTGAATGCGATATAAGTACATACTTACTCATATATTTAGTCGAATGAAAAGGTTTCTCTGAATAAAACCTTATTTCAGGAGGCAGTAAATAAGTTTTCTTTAAATATGTACCTACGACAACTAAAAAAGGGTGTGTTTGGGACGTTAATCGTATCCTGTTTAAAGCGTTTTTTTAATTCATAATACGTTTACTTGCCACATTTTATTTCAATAATGGACTCATAATTAAGTAACCTCTAAAATAACATAATAAAGGCCACTTAGTGATTCTTATTAATGTTTAGTTAAAGACCTTTTATGAAGCTCAAATTAAATGTTCGGAAATATTACGAGTAGGTATAATCATTAGACAATTTACATACCTATAAAGTGTCTAGTGATTCGCGATATTGAAATCTACGTACTTCACGTCACTTCTACTTTCCTCTTATTGGTTTTAGATTTGCTTTGATTTTCACTTTTACAAGACCAGTATAGTCCTTAACATATTCCCGAACACTTAATTAGATACTTATATTAATAACACAAGAGATACATCTCAAACGTAATCCATCCGTGAAAGTGTTAAAAACACGTCAAGTACCAATTTAGAATAAATTGTACTAAACTACAACATTTGTTTGCGCAAACAGGATGCCGGTGGCCGCTTTCTAGATTACTTACGGGACATTATCACAAGCAACTAAGCTTAATATAGCACAACGCTAACTGTTATAATCCTAGGACATTACTCGTTTCATTAACACTGTACCTACCTACAAGCTATTATGTTGGCTTGGCTGCAATCTTCACGACACTCTGACAATAAGTAGTCCTTCTCTTAGCAAAAAACGACAACGTCTATTTTAATTTGCTTACGTCTTTACGTTTACGTCGTTTAGTCAGCAGTAGTTACAATATTGTTGTCAAGAGAATAAAGATTTCACAAATCATTCTGCTTATATGCTTCGTCGGGGTTACACCATGTTTTACCGACAAATGTTTTATCGAATTTATCCTAACCTAATGAAACCTGTTAGCCGTAGCTGAACAGTAAAAGGTTTCTAAAATAATCTATGTAATTAAAATTCTGCGAAACAATAGACACATTCGATGGAATATGGGGATCCAAATAGGCATCAGAAGTGTCAGACCTAATCGATCTCCAATTTGGACGTGATTGTATATAGCTTGTATTGATGCAGGGAACACATAGCGCCTGTGCTGTGTGTGGCAGCTGTCGTGAATCGATCGCTGGTGATCAGCGGCGGAGAAGATTCAGCTGTCATCGTCGCCTCGCTAATTGATGGCTCGCTTGTATGTATATGTTGTTTCTCTATCCTACCTACTCTTTATAATAACCAGATGCCTGTGGCAACTTTGTAACCTACACCCGGAACCTCTTGAAAAAACGTACCCGTGTAAGTACCTACAGGTTTAGAGTTATAGCCACAACCCCGAGGGTAATTTATCAAAAAAATGGTTGCAAACGATCTCGTGTACAATAATACTGTATCATCGGCACAAACTTACACTTCGTCTGTATTGATAACAAATTATTAATTTTATAAGAGCTGGTTAGTAATCGATAAATGGTGAATTAGAGCTACGTCATGCGAACTCTTTAGTTGATATCGAGTATTATTTTCTTGTACTCAGTCCAATCCTTTTCTTTGTAGTAGGTACCTACTCTAATAATGTAAAAGCGAAAATCCTAAAATCGTTCTCGGCTTAAATAAAAGCTAAACCAATCCCACTCTAAAATGATAACACAGCTATGACAAAGCTTAGCCCGTTTTTGCTGACCGTAGTCCCTGCGGACTGATTTCAATTTACTCCATTTTGCGCTCTCATGAAATCCATTCCAAGCGTACCGTAGCTACTGGACTAAAGCAGGTCTCCGCTTTTGTACTTTGTTTATAATTATAATTGTTAATTTGTTCTTTGTTGAAATGTTGGACTTCAAATAACTTTCTGGATCTGCTGGTTATGCTAATAGTCCGCATTCAAGAATTTTAGATAATCCCATTTGAATATATTCGTTTTAATTAGTCATCGACTGATCGCATTTGCATTACACTTGATTTCGTTTACTTTAGAGATTCTCAGACTAATGCAATGTATGCACTGCAAAATGGGATTTCATCAGAAATTGATTAAGATTATATAAGGTTGATATGAGAAAGAATTTGTTTACTTTTAAATAACTACGCTACGCCACCGTAGTTAGCTGGTTTTCATTTTTTTTCGAGATAACTAATGAATGTATAATTTTGAATGTTTAGGTACCTCTTTTGCACTGAATTCTAATTTCACGTTTGACATAGGTATCTGTACTTGCTTGTATAGGTACAGTTAATGGCATAAATAATTAACGAGTGTCGTAATCTCGGGTATCAGGAATATTTTTTTCTTTTAGTTATCAGACATATAGTCGAGTTAATTTCGACTTCACCTAACTATGGTTGTATTTGCGCATCTTTGAATTCCAAAGAATTGTGAGTCACTTTTTATTTATTTAGGTGACCAAGCTCGACCACCACCGTGGCCCCGTGACAGGCCTGAAGGTGCTCCAAGACGGCGAGATCGTCGTAACGTGCTCGCAGGACGGGACAGTGTGCACGTGGAACGTGGACAATTTCACGCTGCTCAGCACAGTCACGGCGGGAGTGCCAGTGCACGCCATGCAGGTGACGGATGACAACGTGTTCCTGGTCACGCTTCAGGGAGAGAACGAGTTGCACGTGCGGACGCTCATCACGGGGACCTATCTGCATATGTTGAAAAGGCATAAGGCGAAGGTGAGTTTCGTCGTTGTTGCGGAAATTTAATCAAAATAAGACGGAAAAGGCTTTTGGTTGGCTTTCTGAAAAAGTCCATATACCTACATAAGCCAACATGCAACCTTGATTAAAAGGATAGTTAAAAAGCAAGTACAGATTTGCACTAACGCCGTGCGATTAATAAATTACTAGGTACCCATAACTATAAGAAGGCGACATGGCTAAAGCAAAATTGGTATAGCTATCATGCTCTGAAGGACGAAGTACGTCACAAGGTACCTTGTGTTGGCAACCATCATTCTCGCGCAATTATCATATCTATCAGTTTTAAGAGTTCCCACCACTCGTCAGATGTGGATAATATCGTCTTGTGACTACTAACCTTTAGGATAAAGTTAATCTACTTACAACAGGAAAGTAAAAAAACGCTTAGGCCATTTATAATCTCTGATCCGCTGCGTAATCGCTGCACGAGCGGTAAAATAATAGCTTTATTCCGCGCGCTCACCGAGGCTTGTTTGATTAAATTTTAAACCTGCTTTTGTGAACCTGAAATAATTTGTTTAATATATGTGCTTGAATCTCAAATGACGTTTGTGCCGTGCTAATTAATTAATAAAATAATCAATTGCAATGTTGGCAACGCTTTACATTAATAAAGATATTTGTATATTAGCTGCAATTAATAACTTTCTCGAGTGATTTAAATGGTGACGTGCATTATATGGATTATTTAATAAAACTAAAATATAAATTAGCGTTGAAAGATCTTTCCAAATAGGTAATAGCTTGAGATGTTTTGGTCACCTGAATATCATTTGTTGAGTACCTAATACTACATTTCTGTGAAAAATATAATTATTGTTTTTGATTTCATCTGCACAATCTGTTTTCATTAATAAAACAAGACATATGACGATGTCAATTAAACATAAATAGATAAACTTAAGCAAAGACTGCCTCCGTTAACTTTGGCTAGAATGGAAACACTGCCCAACAATTTACACAGCTAAAGTTACCCAGGCCCTAAATCCTTGCACTACGGACGAGTAACTTTAGAACTGGATGCATCCTCTCAATGGTACGTTAATTAACTAGAACCAGCAACCAGATAGCGTGGTAGGTACTTTGCAACAATTTGCAACTAAATTGTTGCTTGATAGAATATCGACCGTATTACTTGGGAGATTTGACACCTTTGTTTTACAGTACCGACCCAGCAGGTTTATAGTTTAAGTACACTGGGGTTCCATATACAGCTAACGAATTTATGAACTTTATATAGGTCTTCGATTTAACTTTGTCCTTGCTATTTATAGGTACCTACTCACCTACACTTATTAAAGCTAGTGTCCGTATGTTCTTAAGAATACTATTTATTTCAGGATTCTACCGAACTACTGAACTTGGTATCCATTTAGATCTCAATCCTTTTCTTAATATAGAACTTGGCTCCCATTTTCACATTTATAACTGTTTTTGGTGGGACCATAATTTTATATAAAATGTTCTAAAAAAATGGCAATGTTCACATCAATGAACTGTGTATAAATATATCGAAACATTACTACCTACTTCTACATAAGATGTCTACTTCTAAATAAAGAATGAATGTTAGTTTGTTTAAATGTATCGTGATGCCACCAAATTTGAAACTAAAATATATTCAGTGATATTGCACAGTGTGGCTAAAATGTAAGTGTTAAAAAAATATACTGCTTAAACATGCGACTTGCTGGACAAGCCGATTTAAACAAAAATGTATGGTTATATGAATTCGTGCAACAATTCTAACTATCCCATCGAAATCCTGCTAAAAGGCCCGACGATCAACCGCTATAAGGCCGTATCGCGTATCGCGCTCAAACTTCTCCGACCGAAGTAATTGAGGGTCTCTAAATTGCCTTAGCCCTTAGTTATTCTCGACTAGTGGAAATAAAATACAGCTGATTTGTTGTAAGTGGCTCTTGAGCTCTGCCTTATTGCATTACCGGGAACGTCGTGCTGACTGCCCACGTTTACTGAACCATCAGTCTTTTCGAACGTGTGAAGCTTCGTTTAAGTCTTTTGTTATTAGGATTTACGCTACGTTATTGTAAGGATTTATGTGGTTTTATAAAGCCGCGTTAGACTAAATATCACATAAAATTTTAGTTACCTACTCAGTATGTAAGTAGATAGGTACATTACTAGACGTTACACATAAGTGAGAGATAAATATTGTGTTTGAAGTAATTATGAACCATTTTTCACAAACGATGTTGCAAATCTCTTTGAACTTAGATAGAGCGCTTGGAAATAGAATATAAATCAATGAGAGGCGTCTATCGTGACGGCATTATTAACGTTACTTAGAAGAGCATATTTGAGTTGAAGGGATTTTGTTCATAGATTTATACCCATCACGTTGTCATGAAAAATGTTCGATTGTTTTAATGAAGTAATAAACTACAGTTATACGTTGTTTAAACAGCTGAAGTGTTTCTGCGTGGCACACGACTCGTCGCGCGCGGCGGTGGGCTGTTCCGACCAGCGCGTCTACGTGTACAGTCTACACACTGCGCAGCTGCTGCGCACACTAGCCGTAGCCCACGACCTGGCCGCACTGGCTGTGGCGGACAGAGACCACTTCCTCCTGGCCGCTGGTGAGACATATTACTGGCGGTGGCAGCATTTACGTATACACCCAGCATAATACAGCCGTTGCCAGTGTGTTTAGTAGCTTTCCTCCCGTATGCTACAGGATAACGTGCTCGTGCCACAATCTCGCAAAATAACTGACATGCGCTGAGCGGCTCTAAATGAATTAATGAGTAAAAGCAATAATCTAAATGATAATTTTCCTCTACCTGTTTGAACTAGGCTTGACCAGTAGTTAGTCTGGTTAATCGGTAGTAGTTAAAAAAATCCGTTGTGACACAAAGATTAACCATAGATATGTATGGCAAATTTTTGTGTCACAACGAAACTTTTTAATTACTACCGATTAACCAGGCTAACTACTGGCCAAGAATGTGGTCCTCACCCCTTAAGATTTATTAATTTGCAGGTGGGAATAGAGTCACGATTTATTCATTCCATACGGAAGACAATCTAACCAATTTCCGGCCGACGAAACAGCTGAAGAGGCGACAAACGAAATCCAAAACAAACATCAGCTTATTACAGGTGCGTTGCAGCGATTGGTTGGAAACTTGCCAATTGAGTAACGTAATGATATAAATCATTTCAAATATATAGAAAATGCGCAATGTACACACATACCACAAATTTTTACTCCATTATTAATATCCAGGTGGGTCCAATCCTTAGGTCCAATCATTTTCCAAATTTGAGCGAAATTTCATTTTATGTCTCAAGCATCAAATTAATTGTCAGCAAATTTTCCGCTATACTGAGCACGCTTCCTATATAAATTACAACCGATTATTGTCCTCTTTCTTTCTTTTTTGGATTATTGGATTTTACATTGAGTACAATTAGGGGTATTAATGTTCTTACGTACATAAATAAGGACATGCACAGATATACACTGACAATACGAGTCCTGTACAGATATATATGTCCTGATCCCTGAATGTATACATTTTAACCACGAAATCATGGCGTTACTGAACGTCGAAGCTTAATTTGAAAACAAATATACTCCGAGCAAATACCTACGATATCCACGGCGATAAACTTAAAGTATTATTTACACTATCGCAAGCTACCTATTTGTGCCAGTCTTGGTTCTAAAAATTATTCAAAAATAAATCACAAGGTGTGTCACCTTCCACACTAAACTAACTCCCGTATCATTCCAACAGGCAGAACAAAGCGAACTAATCCCAATCAGCTGCCTAGAAGTATCACGTGACGGGCAACTCGCCGCCAGCGGGTGCGCACGCGGTCTCGTCCGCGTGTGGCAACTGTCCACCCACAGGCTACAGGCCACGCTGAACGGGCATATGGGCCACGTGACCTGTGTCACGTTCTCGCCTAACAACTTGCTAGTGCTGAGCGGTTCTGAAGACAGAACCATCGTCGTTTGGCAACTGGGGGATAACTCGGCTACGTTGACGTACAAGGTTAGTGAGTGTATCTGAAAACTGTCCACCCACAGGCTACAGGCCACGCTCAACTGGCATATGGGCCACGTGACCTGCGTCACGTTCTGGCCTAGCAACTTGCCTGTGCTGAGCGGTTCTGAAGACAGGACCATCGTCGTTTGGCAACTGGGGTATAACTCGGCTACGTTGACGTACAAGGTTAGTCAGTGTCAGGCCACGCTCAAAGGGCATATGGGGGTCAATTTTTGAACGAGACGTTTTTTCGACATTTGTATGGTTTTTTTATTTTTTAGAATATTAGATTCGTACCGACAGCGAGAGGTAGGGTTTTTAAAATGAAAAAATATGGTGCATGAGGCACCACTGTGCTTCTAATGGTTAGCTAGATATTGATGCTTTAAAATCACCGTGCCATACCAATGTCGTCAGCGCCATAAAAATGTCGACAGCGCTATACAAAAGTCGATATAATGCCATACAAATGTCGATTCTGCCATATAAATGTCGATAGTGGCATAAAAATGTCGACGAGTGCCATCAAAATGTCGATTTTGCCATACAATTGTTGAAACAGCTTAAAATATTTGTACAATATAAAAGTCACTATTTCGATATAGTATCTCCGGTTTATTATGGTTTGTGATGGTCGTTATATTGTACTATTACTTATTCTGTGATTATATTCCAAAATAATAAAAATCACTTAGATTATGTTTTGAATCGACATGTGTATGCCACGTTCGACATTTGTATGACCAATAAAGCCGTACAAATGTCGACATACAAATGTCAACATGAATGTTTTTTGGCGATCCTACGTATACTAACGCCCATACAAATGTCGTGATAGCCGTACCAAAATACATCGTATCAAGAAAACCTGTTTCCTCCTTCGAAAATATCGGCTCTGCGTCCACTCCCGTTGGTGGTTTAAGCCCAACTAACCTGTCTATCGTATCGTAAAGTAAATGTAACGGTGGGATAATAAAAAAACAGATTTTAAGGGTTTTGAGCTCGAGTCCTAATAAATGGGTCTCGCGTGGGACAACTACAAAAATACTTCACTGGTTTTAATTATTCACGCATTAAATTTGCAAGATATAAAAATGAATACGCTAATAAATCTTCTTTATAACAGTACAAGTTGTTTATTTATACGTTGCCGTAGTCTATAGTTATGAATTTTTGTTTGAGCAAAACCGCAAGTGGAACACGCAAAAAAGCGGTAGATTTCGCTGTTTTACGATTTCAAATACATTTTTTTTCAGAATCAATGAATATTTAAGGTATTGTTATATATTTTTTAAGTACTTTATAACACAAGGAATATAAATATATATGAATCAATACTCCATGTTAATCTGACTTGAAATTATGGCCGTGGGACAGCAAAAACAGCTCGTTTGAAAATTGACCCATGGGCCAAGTGAGTTGCTTCACGTTCTCGCCCAACAACAACTGAAGATAGGACCATGGTTTTTGCAAATGGCGGATAGCTCAGCAATTTTCATTCAGAAGTTCAATCACATTTAGCTGGTTTGGTAGATAATATTGTAATCCCCAATAACGTGAGTTATGAAACTTATAACGCATTACAATTACAGCGTGGATTTTAATATTTACTTCCGTACCTATTTATGGACAGGCTCTGACATTCCATTTTCAAGCATTGGCTTAGTATAGACATTCTAAAACATATTTTCCTACAACACAGAAGAAGTTTTATCATGGCAACTGTTTCCACATATGAAAGCTTATATAGCTTATTTAAGCTTATTTATATATCCCAATATTAATGCCCAGTCTATCCTTAGGGTCACTCAGCTGCTCTGCAATCATTACTAATGATGTCGGACAACCGGCGCGCCATGTCGGGCGACAGGGCCCGGAACGTGCACGTCTGGCTAGTGGACTCCGGCATAGTGCTGCATTCCACCACTGGACCCTCTGCGAGTCTCGATGTCACTCTGAATATGAAATTTGCCGTAAGTAACCTATAAAGTTGTTTGTCAATGTGAAACGATATGACCATGCTAAAACTACCTACATTTCTTGTCCAGTCATCAAATGATGATGCCTTACAAAACGCTAGCGTTATCAATTATTAAATATCTAGACACATAACTACTTCTAGAAACTGCTCAGATGATCAGCTCATCAGCAGATCAGATCAGCTCTGTCAGATGTCAATGCAATAGGTACTAGGCAACCATGAAGATGGAGGTAGAAGGTGGCACAAACCACAAGCTATAGGTCCCCGTCATGCTTAAGCTCATTAGAATTATCTCATAGTAGTTGACAAACTGTGCAAATAAAGTACAGTCAGTTTGCAGCACCAAACATGACTTTTTTGCCAGAAACTTATTCAATGCATCGATCGCTGTTTGGATCAGTAAAAAATATCAATATTAATAAACTCTCCTATTTGCTCTTCTATATTGCGGATTCAAGCTTAACCTAACCAAAAACCAACAATCGACCCCTTGATGGGAAACTAATGCAAAACTTTTATTCGTAAACACGTTATATCACTCAAGTGAGCGCAGAACTTCTGTCATTGAATCCGACTTGGCTTTTAAAACTTTGAACCTCTCGATTTTTGTTACTGAAGCCAAACATAAGGCATCAAACATTTAATTGGGTGTAAAATAGCGAAAGAAGCTATAAAAGTTTTCAATCCTGCCGAAAATGTAACAATGGTAACTCTTATAAGGTTACTTTTACTGGGGTTCGCCACAAAATTTGTGGGCAATTTAATCTGAAAGGTAGTTTTAAGCGTACAAGACCCCTGTCCTAAGAGAACACTGCTCTTCTGCAAGTTGATTTGTGTGACTGTACCAGGTGCTGTCAGACGGTGACAACTCTGTCCGCATCTGGGCCCTCACCGGCGGCGACGGCGGCGAGGAGCGTCGCTCGGTGTCCCACGCCGAACGCGTCATGTGTTTCGCGGTCACGGCGGACCTGCAACACGTCGTCACCGGCTCCATGGATATGTCGCTCAAAGTGTGGAAGCTGGACGGCGGGAAACTGTCACAGGTATATCGGTTTAAATGCGATTTCTTTTGTAACATAGATAATTTTATCCTAAGTGTTCTTAGCCATGTTTCATAAAAATCTGGTCAGCCGTTTTTGAGATATTGGACTTTGAAATGAAAATGTCGGGGGTTTCTCAACTTGTAGTTATCCTGCATGATCCCTCCTAGCGTTTTCCCTGTTGCTTCTAAAATAATCGCCGGAATTATGAAGACCGACCGCCAACATCTTGAATGAAACAGACATCATCTTGAATTAAGATAATTCTCTCGAACCAAGATAAAAAATCATTGGAGATAATTTCACATCCCCCCAATTCATTTCTTGATTCAAGAATATTTTCCTGGGATCAAGTAGGTACCTATGTGTTTTATTCTGCGTAGGTTCTGGTAGGTCACTCGGACATAGTGACCTGCGTGGCAGTAGCCATCACGAACAAGACGCAGGTGGTGTCGGGCTCATGGGACTGCAACCTCATCGTCTGGGACATGAACACGGGCTCCGACCTGCACCTGCTCTCCGGACATTTGGGCAAAGTAACCTGTGTGAAAGTCACTGGTGACGGATCTATTGCTGTTTCTAGTGAGTATCTGTAGAAGATTAAGATGGGTAACCTCGAATATGTTTATAGTAGAAGTGTAATTTTTTGACGCAATGTCCATGGTCTCGAAAATACTGATATGTCGGGCAAATTTTAGTTAAAAGAAAACTAACTTTTAGAATGAAATTGGTCGGGTCTACTTCAAGACTCACTTACATATCGATAATCTTAGCACTGGTTTTTGTATATCTCTGCAACAGTTAAGCACGGACTAATTGCGATATTTTAGAATGAAGTGATATTTGTTTAGAATAACATTCTCCAAATCTTACAACCTAATACTAGTTAAACCGACATATTGATTGGTTGACGACTACTACTTACTACTACTAAACAATTATTTTTTTCGTCTTCCCTCTTTTCCTTATCCGTTCATGTATTATTAGGTGCTGAAGACAAAACGCTGATAATCTGGGAAACGAAACGCGGGCTCGCTCTGACCTCGCTTGCCCTACACGTTCCAGTAATAGGACTGCAGATCACGAGCGACTGCGCTCGTATCGTCATACACCTTCTAGATAGAGGTATTTTATTGCTATATTTATCAATATTATATACCTAAATGAAAATTGGGATCTATGGAGGTTCGCTTTCCATACAAAATGTCTTTTAACATTCGCTGGCTAACGGCGTCATATTTTGAGAAACTAAAATAATTTGAGATATTAGTTTGGGGCGTGATACTTTGGAAAACTCTTTTTCTCAAATTATTCTAGTTTATAGGTATACATTTACTCTAGGAAAGACTTTCCTTATTTTATTAGTTTCTGAAAATATCACGCCGTTAGCCTGCGAATTTCAAAAGACGTTTTGTGTGGAAAGCAAACCACCTTAATCTCGCAAAAACATCTTAACGGACGAATCACGGGATCACTTAGAATCTGGATTAAAACATATGTTTATGCTGAAAATCATCCCCCAGAGTGATGACACAAGCTAGTCTCAACTAATTATATATTTATTTGTATATAAATGTATACAAATTAATATATAATTAGTATGTATTAATTAAGTATATATAATTAGTATGTATTAAGTAGTAGTATTATGTAGTAGTATGTATTAATTTGTGTGTGTACACCTTGGAAACTACGAGTACATGAATGTCTGTTCGTTATTTCTAACGCTTTCAATATTGCACGAGATGTCTTTCTTCCAAATACGTGTAGTATTGACTTTGTGTCAACAGGGTGTCTTCCAATCATATGTCTACACAACACACCCGCGACATACGTGAAGATCCCAACATATGCGGCTCCCACGAAGAATACAGATGGTATGTGATCAGACTTAAATTATTCTTGTCTCTAATTCTCGCTCTCAGTTATATACACGTTTAAAGTTGTTGATTTAAACAATCTGCAGTTGTTGGTCCAAATAAATAGCAGTACCTACCTTATCAAATTCAATAAATTATTTTTCTCAAAAATGGTTTGTAATGTTGCCATAACATCTCTAAAAAGTATCCAGAAAGTGAACTCTACCGGAGACTTATTCACAACCAGTAAGAAGCGAGATTTTAAATTTGGAATCTCCTACTGTCCAGTAAGTAAGTATGTAATTTACTTACTGGACAGTGGGTCATCCTCTTTAGATCTGCTTAGAAAAAAAACATAGTACCAGACACAGATGCCAAATTCATGAATATGGTTATAGAAGGGAGGCATCAAATTTATATCTATCTCTCTTTTTGGTATGACATTTTATGAGACAGATATATTTTGGAGCCTTAAACAGCCATTTTATAGTCTGTGACACTTAAAGCGACGCAGAAAAAGTATGCACGTTGCGTTTTGTACTTAGTAATATTGTAGAAATATAGTGTGGGATTTTATGTTTGTATTTAGTAATTTCAGTTTATAAATCATGTTGGATTAATACTTTCCATTCTAAAATGAACATGGAGTTTCATAAACAATTTTTTTTTTACTAAAACATTCTAAAAATGGAACAATGTTCAAAAAAAAACGCAAACTTTTTAGAAAAAAAAACGTCTGGCAGGATTTCACCAAAGACTACAATATACATTCAATTGCGAGGATTGTGTTTTAATTTACAGCGTGAAATGAAATAATCCCAAAAAAATAATTCATGCGAATCTGATTCGGAAATAGATGGCATTCCTCCTAATTTAAAAGCCGAGTCCGAAGAAGGCCGAATTAGCAACAAACAATTTACTTCCTTTATAACCTAAGGAGCGATATATGACAACTTATGAAAAATTTATGAAGTGGAAAGCAGAAAAACAAGCCAACAGCTGGTCTGAAAATGTATTATTGGCATATTACAGCTTTCTTCGCAACACAATGCAGTTGACAAGTTTATGGGTATTCTATGCTTCCGGTAAATCGATCACAATATCTATTAGTAATTGCCCTAATACGAATGTAACCTTCTATATTAATTAAACGAATATGTAGTTAAACTTTCTTTCATTTTTGAGAAAAGCATTATACAAGCCTCAACCAGTAAGAAAAGCCATCCTGGCCTCGTATATAACCGGACCTCACCTGCGGTTCGATCCGGTTAACTCATACTTGGCCAGGAAGGCTTACTTACTGGATTCTGCAGTAATGTACTATTACGTCACACTGGCCATAATGCCAGCCAGGCCAAATAATGTGGCCAGGTGAAGACGTAAAATTTTGTACTCAACACGGGCGGTACCTAATTCGTAAAGCCCCAGAGCGCATAATTGTGGCCCTCACCTTCGGTTCGGGCCACAAACACCTGCCATCTGGGTGAGTATTATATTCTTTGGATGGTAGCAAGTGAGTATTATATTCTTTGGATCTGGGGCATTCACGAATTCACCGCCCTAGTTACGTAATGTACTATTACGTCACACCTGGCCATAATGCGAGTTTTACTGCACGCTGCGCGTACGGGAAAACTCGCATTGTGGCCAGGTGAAGACGTAAAATTTTGTACTCAACACGGGCGGTACCTAATTCGTAAAGCCCCAGAGCGCATAATTGTGGCCCGAACCGAACCTGCGATCTGGGGCATTCACGAATTCACCGCCCTAGTTACGTAGGTACTGTAATATTACCAACTGGAATCATTATGTCTGTACAGAACTAAGACCGCTAGCCCCAAAGCGGCCTATGAGAAGGCTTCTCAAGAAGGAAGTGTCCCTAGACACCTACACGTGGCAGAAGAAGTACGGCCATCTCACATCGGCGGCCATGATGGCGCAAGTTGACGAGCGGCTTAAACGAAGGTACAAACGTTTTATACATATATAACTTGAAATTGACTTGTGTCGGTAATTCGTGACAGCAAAGATACATCTGACTCCGTATCATGGTCGGCCTTATCACGCGATAAGTGACAAGATAGGAGCGTCGTCTCGTTCTGTCGAACGGTGCCAGCCAGTGACGGACGCTCTATCTTGTCACTTATCGTGTAATAAGGCCGACCATGATACGGGGTTTTTTTTCTGAAAATCTATTGCAATTGTGTGAAATTTCTACAAACACAATTGCTTTCGAATTTTGAATTTGGAGTTTCTATTCATTTAAGTAGATAAGTAATTAGTAATTTACAAGGATGGGACATAAACCTTTTTCAGACTCAAAGTCATGAAAATGTTTCCTGGGGACCGATTTTTGACTTTCGAGCGCTCGACTCTTTCACTCGAAAACTGATAAAAATATGAAATGCTATTTTGAAGTAGCGATAGAAAATTCAAAAACGAGTGGTATCGACCACTCGTATTTAATTCTATTGGTAGAAAGTAAGTGCCGCCCATTTTGACACTACAAACGTATTTACTTTTATTTAATTTTCGAGCGCTCGAAAGTCAAAAATCAGTCCCCTGATCTATGTTTGTTTCATACCTAAGAAATAATCTTTAACTTCATGGCCATAATGTAACTTGTCTACCTATATATATTATAATGACTTGTTGTAATATACTGTACTTAGACAAATTAAATATTTACCCCGTGGTAAAATTAATAACAAAGTTTTGGTTGCGAATTATGCATCGTGCTTTGAATTTTGATTGTGTTAAAACTTGTTACTCCACTGGCAATTTAATTAGTTTTAATACATGCTTCTCGAGATAAGTAGAAAGTTGCTTAATGTTCCAGCAGATTACTCTGTGCTAACAAATAAAACGTTGAGGACGCACCTTCAAACAAAAATGTTTCACTTAACTTGTTAATTAAAATAAGTAGGTACTTACAAATCAAAAAAGGCACCGTTTCACATCGCTTCTATAATATTATAATACATGCGTACCTATTCACTCATATTTTCGTAATAAAAGGGATAGGCAAAGTGCATCAAATAAACTTTTTAGTACGACTATAATTTTAGAAACATGTCGAATGGTGTTATAAATCTGCTTGTTTTATGTACTAAACTAGCTTCTGCCCGCGACTCCGTCCGCGTGGAACTCGTTTATATCGCAGCTCCATACAAACTTTCACCCCATTTTACCCCCTTAGGGGATGATTTCTGGAAAAAAAACTATCCTATGTCCCTCCCCGGGACTCAAACTATCTCTATACCAAATTTCACCTAAATCGGTTCGGCGGTTGAAGCGTGAAAAGGTAACAGACAGACAGACAGACACACTTCCGCATTTATAATATTAGTATGGATGTAGTAATATACGGAATGTAAGTAATACGTTTAGGTTCTAAACTTGCTTTAGGAACACGACCTAGCAATATTATTTGAGTCACTTCTAACTTTTACTTATTTCTAGGTTTTCCGTATCCGCTTCTATGGAGGAAATATCTAAAATACAAGAGGCGAAAAACAAGGACTTGGGCTCACAGGTAAACTCGGAAGAAGAATATTGATTACAATTTTGTGCACCCGCTCAAACGAAACTTCATTAAACATTTCTCATTTTCATATAACTTTTTTTACTTTCTTTACCTACACATTTTTTACCACAAAAGCTTGCGAGATATTTGGGAATATCATAGTAGAAATACCTAATTTACGTAAATTCTCTAAACTAAATTATGCCTCGTTGCGTTACTCGACTTAAAGGGCCGTCATTATGTAACGATTGTATAAAATACTATTATCTCCGGGATTTAATTGAAAAATTAAATTATAATAGGTGAGCTTGGGGCCAGCGGAGGCGGCCATCGCTCAGTCTCAGCACTTCGACCAGCTAGAGGCGCTATGGAACAAGGTATCCCCACCGAGACGGCGCTCTAACAAGGTAATAAATATTATTGATAGTACCAAATTAAAGCATAAAAATAACTACTTAGTACCTACCAGATAAAAAAAACAAGTAGTTTGTATACCACATGCGACGGTTGCACGCCTTTTGAGTGACCGCTACAAATATTTCCACAAGCCAGCATCACACTGGCGCGGGTGCACGACGTTTTATATAATTTCACTTAATCTATTTTGGTTTGATATACCATTGCTTATTATAATGTAACGGATGGTATAACCTCGTGGCGCCCAGCACGCAAAAGCGAACAGTGAAATTTGAAGTTTCTCTTAAATGGAATTAATTTGATTTTTCATCAACTGACATACCTTTTAAAAGGCGCGTGGGCGCCACGAGGATAATATTATTTCAGATAATTTTCAAATGATCTAATTTAAAAAGTGATATAATGATTTAACATTAAATGTTTATGAAGCAGAAACGTCCGCTAACGAAATTCCAAATTTCGATCATAGTGGAAAATTGAAAAAATATTCGCCACGAGCGGGATTTGAACCCACAACCTCTGGAATCCGTCCATCGCTCTCCCAATTGAGCTACCGTGGGTCCGCTAATGGCGACGAATCCTTCAATCTCTTCCACTATTGTATTTACACCTTAGGAAGGCTCGTAGCGACATCTACCGCGAAGTTATTACAACTTCTGAAACGGCACCAACGTCTCAAGTTACAATTACAAACAACAAGTTACAATTTTTCAATTTTCCATTATGATCGAAATAATGATTTAAGTCTATAATTACAATTAGTATAAAAGACATTTACTATAAATATCACTTGGTATAAAACTTGTTTATCATAATGACTTACTTGACATAATTAGTCAATGCTATAAATTGCAGAAAATATAAATAGATTTTACAATAAATAACTTTTGACCTAAACAAATCATTAAAAATAATGTTATAATGTGTATACTAAAATAAATAAGCGGGACCGTTGATTTGATTGATAATCCACCTCAAGGAAGGTTTCAGGTAGGTACGACGACGAGCGAAGCGAGGAGGAGTGCTAGGTTGAACTGCGACCATACAGTGACCAGTGACAGCCAGAACCGAACATTTTTTTATATATAATACTTACTTTAGCTGTGTTCATCCCTCTGTGGGCTTCATATTTTTTCCTGCAGGTCAGTGGAGCGCCCCTCGGAGGGGCGCAATGGCTTTGCTTACTTTCTTCGAAATAAAACCGGCATTCGTGTATCGATCTCGCTTTAGTCTATTGAAACGTATAGCCAATTCAGTGAGACAGCTAGCAAGTGAAAACTTCAATGGCCAATGGAGGAAAAAATCAATTTAGTCGTTAGTCTAAAATAGTCAGTGGCACGTTTGACACGGTCGGTGTTCGCGAGTGAAAATTAGTGGGTTTAGTGCTGAATTGTAGGGCCAGAAGGACAGTTTTTGTAGACATGTAAGTAATCTTTAGAATTACATAGAAACAAGTGTTATTTCAACGGGTTAGCTGTAATAAAACCGTGACTAACATGACATACCTACTCAAATTTGGCAACACGTTTTTTAGCGCTTTTCTATCATATTTTTTCCTGCAGGTCGGTGGAGCGCCCCTCGGAGGGGCGCAATGGCTTTGCTTACTTTCTTAGAAATAAAACCGGCATTCGTGTATCGATCTCGCTTTAGTCTATTGAAACGTATAGCCAATTCAGTGAGACAGCTAGCAAGCGAAAACTTCAATGGCCAATGGAGGAAAAAATCAATTTAGTCGTTAGTCTAAAATAGTCAGTGGCACGTTTGACACGGTCGGTGTTCGGGAGTGAAAATTAGTGGGTTTAGTGCTGAATTGTAGTGCCAGAAGGACAGTTTTTGTAGACATGTAAGTAATCTTTAGAATTACATAGAAACAAGTGTTATTTCAATGGGTTAACTGTAATAAAACCGTGACTAACATGACATGCCTACTCATGGTCAAAATTTGGCAACACGTTTTTTAGCGGTTTTCTAATAATTTAATATTACTATTAGCTATTAAAATTACCGTTAGTTATCATACATTTGTTTAAAATGAACTTAAATGGATTATCCATGGCCCGAAAGTAAATAAATCGATTGAAGTTGGTAACGATCACAACAAACCCCTCAGAGGGGGACCTAACCGACCGGGAATTTCCCTCCGAGGGATGCCCACATGATACCTCGTGACGTCACTACGATCCGCACTCTATACTAATCATGACCTTGATTTATACCGTTTTCAAATCATGTTTTGATGTGATTTTTGTTTAACTGATGGTTATATTATGGTTTAAACTAAAAGTGTACTTAATGGGAATTTTAAGGAACCTAATTTGTTTGGTTCAAAGCATATAGTTGCTGTGATAATTGCACTCGTTTGGAAGAGGTTATTTTGTATGAAAGTAGACATACTTTTTTCATTTTACTCTCAGATAAAACCTGCTGCACTTACAATAAGAAAAGCTACGGTTACACCTAGTTAATGACCCATATTTATTGTTCAGGCATGAATTTGATTACATACAGTATAAAACACTTCAGATATAAGCATGCAAATCGAAGCCTACACGAGCAACTTCTGAGTGTAAAAAAAATACTTACGAGCCTGCCATTTTATGTTTTCCGAATAAGTATAACACAAATTTCTTCAAATTAAGCCTAAAAAATTAACACCCTAAAAAACTAATTGATTATATTTAAAATAACCAAAATACGTCGTAAACTTCGGTGAGGTAGTGACGAGGTCAGGTAGATAGCCTTAATACGACTTTAATGTAACGATGATATATCGCTGCAGTTAGATAATTTAATAAATATTGAGTTTCATCCAAAATCCTGGCTGTGATTATGTAAAAAACTAAAGAAAATTTAATTTTACCAAATCACTTCACTCCACAAACCTTGTTAGTGGAGCGCCCCTCAGAGGGTGCCACAGACGTGGGTAAGCGGCCATGTTTTTTCGCCACAGCTGAAGGGTTATGTAAGTACTTACAAAAGTCTACGGCAGAGGGCGGTCCCAGAAACGAAAGCGGGGCTCCGTCAACTTCTTGGCAGACATTGGTATATGAAAGTGCAATTATTTAAAATAATACGCGAACGCGCGGGGTGTCAGCGCGACAACACCGCTTCTGTAGCGCGCGACGCATTTTAAATCCGTTAAAATACTAAAAGTGTTAATTTTGAACTTATTTATATATCGCAAAAAAGTATAACCAATAAGTGATCGAACAGTGGAACCAGCTTTTCTATAAGTGAAATCGTTTATGAGATATCACACAATTAAAATTCAAAGCAAAAAATTATCGCCTTTACTGTGCATAACTCATAACGTTCGTCCAGCGGTCATTGCCCGTTGGGGGTCAACGACCGCCACTTCGGAAGTCATCGGGTCACGTCACTGGAAGTAGCGCAGTACAACTAGCGCAGCGCCGGCACAGCTGATCGCCGATCCACAATCAAGCGAGCAACGTTTGTTTGTAAACAGTGAGCTACCTACATTTTTTTGATTTTGACATTTCTGCTATTCTAAACAATGAACTGCGCAGCTTGTAACACACAAATTGGAAGTAGCCTGGATGTACTAAAATGCGCAGGATGTACTGCCTCCTATCATTACTTATGCTTAAATATAACCACTGCCTGCTGGAGGGAAATGACACTAGAACAGAAAAGAACGTGGCGTTGTCCGTCGTGTATTAATATCACTATGCGGCGGAAAACAGATGATACCCGCCTGTAAGCCATTGGATTTTACTGATCTAGACAACACCGGCATGTCAATTGACGACCACACGTCTGAACTTCAGGACAGCACACTAGGGAACACTCAAACCCCCGGACACAGCCAAGGCAACTACTGTGTAACTTCAAATCTTATGTTAGACCAGATCGGCAAACTAATCGAAACAAAATTGCAAGAAAACAATAAAAAGATCATTGGCGAACTAAAGCTCCTGATTCACACTGAGATAGACTCGGCCCTGCATATATTTAAACGCGAAATAGTCGACAAAAGTAATAACACCTTATCACAACAACAACAAGTTTTATCTCAACAAATACGAAATGCAAATGATAAAATACTAATGCTCGAGAAAGAGTGCGAAAAACAAAAAACCCAGTTGCTCGAACTTCGGTCTAGCAACCCAGATCATACGAATGATACTGAAAACTGTAAAAAATTCGTCCTGTACGGCTTGCACGAAGACTATCGGGAAAACGAATCAGACTTATACCCCCGCATTAACCATATGTTCAGAGACCTTTTCAACATCGAGATAAACTTAACGGTTTCATCGAATCAATCAAACGAGTTGGAAAAAAAGGGAACCGACGCCCGTTGATCATAGAACTACTGAGTCACAGAATGAAAAAGTACATATTGAACAATGCTCGCTCCTTCAGGGGCTCCGGATATGCTGTAGCGGATGTTTTTAATACTGAAACCCTGGAAAATAGAAAACGACTTCGAGAAATACTAATAAAAGCACGCAAAAACGGAGAACACGCCGTGTTACGAAACAACGAATTATACATAAATGGCACAGAGTATAAACCGCCGCAGGAGACGCATGTACAAGACGCTTGTTAGGTATGCACCTCACATATAGCACTATCGCTTGGCTACGTCATCGGTACAACGTCATCAGCACCGCGTCGTGTCAGCGTATGCGCCTACGTCACTTCATTATACCTGTCTCCGCCGCGCCGCATCATCGATATTGGGCAATCGTCCTGGGGGGTTACCACAACGTCCCATTGCAATTCAATTTAGGTTTGATCTGTCATTTTGTGACAGTTTTTCTATGTAACTGACAGCTTTCGATTCAGTTTAGGTCCTAAAATGAATCGCGTTAACAGATCGTGGTAAGGCCCCTGATCGCTTCAATAAAACGGAAGCGCACGGTCGCCCCTCGCCTTTTTCGATACCTAACATCGGGTCTTAGGACAACACGAAATCGATCGTGTTTAGAATTGTAATTCCTATATTTTAATTAAACTTTACTCATTCGACCATCGCATTATAATTTATCTCCTCCACTGCTGCCTCCCTATATAATTGGCACAGTCGAGAGTTGAGTCGAGCAATCGGTACGCGAAATCTAGCATCGGTATCCCGTCCTGAGCACGAATCTACTTGTGCACCGACTCTTCAAAGAACCTCAGCAGCACAGACGAGGAGAGCAATTTGGCGTTTGAGCAAGAAGAGAAGAATCGTGCAATGTGGTGGTGAGTACACATAGGGTTTGGTTGCATTCCTGTGTAATTCCCCAATTTCCAAGATTTTTCACCCACTTTCTGCCCGCTCTACGAATAATCAACGTAGGGATCAGCGCACCGCGCGCCGTGATTTATTTAGAAATCTAGATAGTATAGCTGAAGAAATCGTTATGGCAGAGGATGACTTAGATAATATTTTCAAAGCTCTTAGAGTAGTTCCCGAATTTGACGGAAATCCGAATGTTTTAGTTGGATTTATAAATATATGTGACCAAATAATTACGAAATATGTGAGACCAAGCGCTGGGAATGACTTAAACAATTTATCTGTTTTAAATGGAATTTTAAACAAAATTACCGGTTCAGCAGGGCGAACCCTTGCGAATAATGGAATTCCTCACACCTGGGCAGGGATTAGGGAATCCCTAATTAATAATTTTTCCTATCGTAGAGATGAAACTGCACTCTACACAGATTTGTCTATGATGACACAAGGTAGGGACACACCCCAAGTATTTTATGAGAAATGTCAGCATATGCTTAGTACAATAGTTACTTATGTTCAATTGCACGAACAGGTTGAGACCACAAATGTAGCAAAAAGAGAGTTGTATAAAAATCTTGCATTGCAGACTTACTTACGAGGTCTTTCCGAACCTCTGGGATCCCGCATTAGATGTATGAGGCCTGACTCTTTGGAACAAGCTCTCGAATTCGCACAAGCAGAGCTAAATGTCATGTATTTACAGAATAAGAACAAAGCATACGATATTGCGCAAAAACCTTATTTCCAGAAACAAAATCCAAATATTTTTCCACATAGGTTCACACAACCGGATCAGCATTTATATAACAATAATAATTTTGGACCACGAACTAACACACAGCAGGCTGGACCCTCTAGGACCCAGCAGATGTTCCGAGCATTGCCACGTTCAAATATGTCCACAGGTTTTAGGATTAACCATCAGCAACAAAATTATCCTCAACCAATGAGTGGTGTTAGTCACCCAGTTGCTCGTACATTAGCCCCAACTAGAAATAATTGGAATCAGTACCCACCGCGTAATAACAGAGCCCAGGCAAACATGCACGAATCCCAACTTTCCGACCAAAGCTATCATAACTACGAAAATTATGACTATAACGACTATGACTGTGACTATCGACCCCTGGAGCAAAACTTGCCGCCAGTCGATAAGGTCGACAACTACCACAGCACCGAACAGGCACAGGAAATTGACATTGACAATGACATTCAAATTAACCAAAATTTTTGCCAGGATCTTGCGAGAACTTCACCGAGATAGAAATTAACCTACAAAACCAGCAACAATTACCTTACATACAGATTCGGAATCCACCCCTTAAATTACTTATCGATACGGGCGCAAATAAATCGTTTCTGAGTCCCCAAGCTGTTAAGCAATTTTATGCCCAATACCCCTTACAATATGGTCCATTTGTTGTGACAAATATACATGCTTCAACTCTCAACAAGCACTCGATAACAATACCTTCTTTCCCAGAATTCAACACTGACAAACCATTGAAGTTTTTTGTATACAAATTTCATAATTATTTCGACGGACTTATTGGTTGTGATTTGCTTGAGCAATGGCAGGCCGAGATAAATTACGGAACTAGACAATTTAAAACCCCGCAATCTGTCAACGCTATACATATGTATACCACAGGAAATGTCAATTTACTTGAAACTATAATACCGGCCAATTCTTCCAAATTAATCGAGGTACCTGTAGATGTTCGAAACGGCGATATTTTCGTGGAACGACGAGTACTTTGCAATTGCATTGTAAGTAATTGCATCAGTACCGCTAACAATAACAAAAGCACTCTCGAAGTTTGCAACACATTCCCACGCGATATGATATTCACGCTAACTCAGCCGGTCAGCGTTGAGTTATTCAATTCGGAGACAGAGTGTCACCGTGATGATGAGTCACCCCGATTAGCACGTGTCAACCATGTATTGTCCCGATTGCGCACAGATCATTTAAATACAGAAGAGACAGTCAATTTAAGAAAACTTTGTTCAAAGTATGCGGACATATTTTATGTTGAAGATGAACCACTTACCTTTACAAATAAAATTAAACACCGCATTAATACAACAGATGAAACTCCAATTCATTCTAAATCTTATAGATATCCATACATTCATAGGGAAGAAGTACAAAGTCAAATTTCTAAAATGTTAGAACAGGGAATAATTCGACCTTCAACATCAGCCTGGAGCGCACCTATCTGGATTGTTCCGAAAAAATCAGACGCATCCGGCAAAGTAAAATGGAGATTAGTGGTAGATTTTCGGAAGCTGAATGCTAAAACTATAGACGACAAGTATCCCATTCCCAATATAAACGATATCCTAGACAAATTGGGTAGATGCCAGTACTTTTCAACCCTAGATTTGGCCAGTGGTTTTTACCAAGTAGAAATGCACCCTTCAGACGTTCATAAAACTGGATTCAGTGTAGAAAATGGTCACTACGAGTTCCTTCGTATGCCAATGGGGATGAAAAACTCACCCTCCAGTTTTCAGCGCGTAATGGATAATGTATTACAAGGTCTACAAAATTCTATCTGCTTAGTATATCTGGACGATATCTTAGTGTTTTCCACATCTCTTCAAGAACACACTACCAACCTGGAAAAAGTATTCCAAAGATTACGCGAATCAAACTTCAAAATCCAAATGGATAAGTCAGAATTCATGAAACAGGAAACTCCATATCTGGGACACATAATTACTCCCAACGGCGTGAAACCCAATCCTGACAAAATTTTAGCTATTCAAAAATACCCTATACCGAGAACAACCAAGCAAATAAAACAATTTTTGGGCTTGCTAGGCTACTATAGGAAGTTTATACCAGACTTTGCAAATGTAACAAAACCACTGACACAGTGTTTAAAAAAAGGTAAAGGCATTAACATTAACCAGCAATACGTAGAATGTTTCGAACAATGCAAGACCTTGCTGACGAATGACCCCATATTAATATATCCTGACTTTTCAAAGGAATTTATTTTGCGGACTGACGCATCTGCCGTCGCTTTAGGCGCTATACTCTCTCAAGGACCTTTAGGATCTGATAAACCTATTTCTTACGCATCGCGTACCCTAAGTGATAGTGAATCGAATTATAGTACAATTGAACGCGAATTATTAGCTATTGTGTGGGCCACAAAGTATTTCCGACCTTACCTCTTCGGTCGTAAGTTCAAAATAGTAACCGATCACAAGCCGTTGCAATGGCTGATGAATCTTAAAGAACCCAATGCCAGAATTACCCGATGGAGTATTAAACTCTCGGAATACACATTTCAAGTTGTGTATAAATCAGGAAAGTCTAATAGCAACGCCGACGCTTTATCCCGTATAGAAATACATAACGAAGTAAGTTCTATGATAGCAAACTCTCCCGAAACACCCGATATCAACCAATTAGATGACAGGCAGACAGAGACAAACCACACTAGTAGCGAAAATCCGATCTTAGAAATTCCAATTTCAGAGGAACCTTTAAATAAATTTACTAGAAAATTGGTGATCCGCATTCTCGACCAAAAATCCCGAATATCTGATACTGTAACAAAACCATTCGAAACTCACTTAAAGACTTATGTCGAAGTTAACGAACAAAATTTGAAGCAGGAATTAGTGAACTCGATTATTAAACACGTCAACCCTAGGTACCGCACAGCAATATTAGTTCAGCCGATAGAAAAAATGTATTCTATAGTACCTATCATACAAAGTACCTTCAAAAACTCGTCTATGAAATTAGTATTGGTAAAATCTGAAATAGAAAATGTTAGTAGTTACGAAAGACAGCAAGAAATAATACGTAAATACCACGAAGGTAAAACGAATCACCGCGGTATCAATGAGTCATATTTAGCATTGGCACATAAATATTTCTGGCCGAAAATGCGCGATTGCATTTCCAAGTACATAAATGAATGCATTGTTTGTGGACAAGCCAAGTACGAACGAAACCCGATCCGTCCGCAATTCCAGGTGGTGCCACCTGCAACTAAACCTTTCGAAATCGTCCACGCTGACACATTCACAGTCGAAAACATAAAATATTTGACAATAATAGATTCATTTACTAAATATGCACAAGCATACCGATTACCTGACGGCACTGCACCCAGTATTGTAAAAGCGCTATTGAATTATTGTACTCATCATGGCTTACCTTTAACTTTAGTGACAGATCAAGGCACCGAGTTTACGAACCAGTTACTAGCTGAATTTTTGAGAGTCCATAAAGTTAATCACCGGAAAATTGCAGCCCACGCGCCGAACGAGAATGGAATGATAGAAAAGTTCCATTCCACTATCCTAGAACATTTACGAATGTTAAAACTAAATAACCGCGATGATCAGTCCAAAAATTTGATGCCTTACGCTTTGTTAGCATATAATAGTTCAATACACAGCTTAACTAAATGCAGACCTTTTGACATTTTAACTGGACACTTTGACCCACGAGATCCAATTGACATTGACACTACAGAACTATTAATGCAAAATTACATCAATGAACACCGGAAGAAAATGGAGACTGTCTATGACATAGTTCACAATTCGTCTTTGACCCAACGAGAATCTATTATGGAAAGAATAAATCGAAATAGAGATCCAAATGTAGAATATTCCCCTGAACAAGAAATTTACATACAAAACCCATTAGCAGATAGACAAAAGTTGGCCCCTAGATATACACATGACAAGGTTACGAAGGACTTACCTGTTCACATATATACTTCAAGAAAACGAGGCCCCGTCCCAAAGTCCCGACTTAAAAAAGTACGCAAGTCTCAATTGTTACAGGCTTCTACTACTGACATGGACTTGCACCAACCCGGTCCTAGCTCAAGAGATACAACTTGAAAATTACGACAATGGACCCGGACTCCTACCATTTAAAATGGGACCTACAAAGGTTGTTTCTCACTATCACACATTCTTACACAGCATTGACATTGACAACTTACGTGACAATATCGACCTAATTAGAATTCAACTTACCAACGCAAGTAATTCCTTAACAAATAGCACTTTTAATTTCTTTAAATATCAGATAAAATACTTGTATTCTAAACTCAACAAGGTTTCTGCGCAGTTGAGTACCTTTTCCGCGAAAAGAATACGTCGAGGACTCATAAATCCATTGGGTTCCGTTATCAAAAGCATAAGTGGTAATCTTGACTATAATGACGCCATTAGGTATGACCATGCTATCAAAATTCTCAAAAATAATGACATTAAACTTTCTAAAAGTTTTAATGACCATGTAAGTTTATGTAAGCAATGGATTTCAGAACAAACGAAAATATTATCAGCATTGTCTAAAAATCAACAGATTCTGAGCACAGAATGATTGCGTTTGAAAAATAGCACTATGTTAAGTAACGAAAAATTATTAGATTATGCGCACTTAGCCCAACTTTTCGATATTATCAACGAAAATGTCAATGATTTGTATACTGAACTATTACGCATAGAAAATATACTAGCTTTCAGTAGGTCAAGTAACGTGCACCATTCTATTTTGAGCACTAACGCACTTATGGATATAATAAGCACATTAAGCGAAATTTATAGCACAGAAAAAATATTAGATTTAGACGTAAGAGATTATTATAATTTTATTAAGATAGG
Source organism: Epinotia demarniana (assembly GCA_945867215.1). NCBI lineage: Eukaryota > Metazoa > Arthropoda > Insecta > Lepidoptera > Tortricidae > Epinotia > Epinotia demarniana. The sequence continues at coordinate 14,006,118 of OX244265.1, forward strand.
TTCTTATTTTTCTAAGAATAATTTAGTTGTTGTCCTAAAGGTACCTATTATTTACCAAGGATCATTTGATTTGTATAAGTTATGTCCTTTACCAAATAAGTATGGGCACATCCTTATCCCTCCGTATCCTTTCCTAGCAACCAACCCTTCAGAATATGTGTACATGGAGGCAGAATGCCCCAAATCCGGCGAATGGTATATCTGCGAACAGAAATTTAGTCATCAAATACGCACCGAGCAAGATTGCATCAACAAACTAATTCATTCTCAGGAGATAGATGGAACGTGCAAAAACACGCCTATCTCTCTGACCAAGGAAGCTCTACTGGAGCTGGACGATCAACATTACGCCATCACATTCCCGCATCCTACCAAGGTCAAGACCAGCTGCCAGCAAGAACAACACGTCATATTGAACGGAAGTTACGTCGCAACTATTCCGCAACACTGTTCTATGAGATCTCCGCAGTTTACCATCGTAAATATCAACAACAAACTTCGCGGCCAGCCCCTAAAAATAATGTCGATACCACCGCAAATTGGACACCAAGAATCCAAGACTATCCTAAAAATGGATTCCATCAATTTGAAAAACCTCGAGAATATCGAACAGCAAATATCCATGGAAAAACAAATCGAAGTTAATGAAATCTTATCATCAAGTTTCTACTATACTACAATACCACTATACCTTATCATATTACTGGGTACATGTGCAACAGCCTTTATAATATATCGAAGATATCAAACTTCAAGCAAAGCTGAGATAACCATGCCAGAAAACATAGAACTGCAGAAGGCCGCAACATTTGCACTAAACCTAGCAAATAGTTGCTCCACTTAGAGGGGAGGTGTTAGGTATGCACCTCACATATAGCACTATCGCTTGGCTACGTCATCGGTACAACGTCATCAGCACCGCGTCGTGTCAGCGTATGCGCCTACGTCACTTCATTATACCTGTCTCCGCCGCGCCGCATCATCGATATTGGGCAATCGTCCTGATCGCTTCAATAAAACGGAAGCGCACGGTCGCTCCTCGCCTTTTTCGATACCTAACATCGGGTCTTAGGACAACACGAAATCGATCGTGTTTAGAATTGTAATTCCTATATTTTAATTAAACTTTACTCATTCGACCATCGCATTATAATTTATCTCCTCCACTGCTGCCTCCCTATATAATTCGCTGCACCACAAAACTCAAAACGGCCCTCGACGACTGGCCAACAACTACAAAGCACCATCCAGCACCCTGCCAATGAGACACATTCGGAAATATCTACTTCGAACCAAAGAGACATTTCGTCCCACCCGAAACGATTAATATCATGTTTCAAAATATGCAAAGCCTAGTAAACAAATACGATGATTTAGAGGCATTTCTTGATGAAAACAAAAAGGAGCATATATGATATTGCGCTTTGCATCTCCGAGACCTGGCTTTCTGAAACTAAAGCAAACCTTCTCCATTTCCAAGATTATCACCTCGCAGCATCATTCCACCGTGAAAAATACAGCGGAGGCGGCGTTTCCATCATAATACGCGACAATATTGATTATATCGAGCGAAAAGAGATAAGGGACTTGTCCATTGAATACATTGTAGAAGCGTGTGCGACAGAACTTTTAAAATTTGACATTATACTAATATTATTGTACTGGAATAGTAGGGAGACCGACGCATTTTATAAACAATTGAAACTAATTTTAGAATACCTACAATGCAAATGTAACAATAAAAGAGTAATAATTGGCGGTGATTTCAACATAAATGTTCTAGTAAAATCAAAACAAACAATAAACCTGTTGGATCTAATGTTAGAATACAATTTCAATCAATACGTAAATGAGCCCACGAGAGTAAGCAAAAGCAGCTCGACTTGCCTCGATTTAATTTTTACGAACTTCACTACAAACTTTACGGTATCGGTAATTGAATTGGGATTCTCAGACTATAAGTGCACCACAATAAATCTAGACTACCCCACCACTAATTATAAAGCTAATGATTGGTATTGGACAAGGCGAATATATAGCCCCAAAAACATTGCAGCATTCAAACTAGAACTGTCAAAAGTTGACTGGAGTAAGCATATCTTCCCAAATAAAGATGTGAATAATAATTATAATTCACTTCATAAAGTTATGTTCGACATTCTAGAAAAATGTATCCCTAAAAAACGTTTAAAAATAAAACCGGTAAAGGCGAATTTTTGGCTTACAAAAGGCTTAAGAATCTCTTGTAAACATAAACGACTGTTGCGCATCCACGTCATGTCATCTAGAAACAACATTCTGAGAAAACATTATAAACACTACGAAAAAACTCTAAAAACTATAATTACAAAATCTAAAAAACAACACTTTATTAAAAAAATGCATGGGTCATCGAACAAAGCAAAATGTATGTGGCAAATAATAAAACTATGCAAGAATAAAAAAAGTACATATCATAGACAAAATATGCGGATACGTATCCATGACAGGTTAACGTCTGACCCTAAACAAATATCAAATGCACTTAATTACTTGTTTGCCACTGCGGGGCAGTCTGCGGCGCCGGGCGCCGCGGGTGCAGCGCGGGGCCGGCGCGTTATGCAACCCACCGAGATGTTCCTCCAACCCGTGGAACCGCGCGAAGTATATCACTTGATTCGCGACCTTAAAAATAAAACAAGTTACGGACTCGATGAGCTACCGCCAACGCTCATTAAAGCCTGCGCACAAGAATTAACTCCACCGTTAACCTATATTATAAATCAGTCCTTTTCTGAAGGTACTTTCCCCGACATCTTGAAACAAGCAGTTATAAAGCCAGTACACAAGAAAAACAAAAAAACTGACCCCAATAACTACCGCCCGATTGCATTGTTACCTGTTAAGTATATCAAAAATACTTGAGAAAGCTATGTGCAAAAGATTGTATTCCTTTTGCGAAAAGTACAAGATTTTCTCTGATGCACAAAACGGCTTTCGCAAGAAAAGATCTACAATATTAGCAGCTTATAAATATATTAATGACATTTTAAATATTGTAAACAGAAAAGAGTACGCGATCGGAATTTTGTTTGACATGACAAAAGCATATGAAAAAGTAAAATTTAGTATCTTACTTGATAAATTGTACGGTATCGGTGTGCGCGGCACAGCACACAAATGGTTTCAGTCCTTTTTAAGCAATCGAAAACAATATGTCGATATCGAGTACAGGAATGAAGACTTGAGAGAGATAAATACTGTCAGGTCGGATGTCCAGCCCGTGTCGGACTCAATTCCACAAGGAAGTGTGATTGGGTGTTTATTGTTCATTTTATATATAAACGACCTTCCTAAATCATTAAATGAGTCATGTGTAATGTTTGCTGACGACTTTTCTTTGTTATTATCATGTAAAGACAGTACAAACCTCAACGAAAAATTACATCAAATCGTAGCAACCATTGTAGATTGGATGAATGATCACAATTTAGAAATTAACTTCTCCAAGACCAAAATAATGCAGTTCAGGCCCCGGCAAAAAGCGGAGTTAGATATAAATTTTTCATTCAACTGCAATAAAGTAGAATGCGTCCCTATGTTCTCGCTACTAGGCATGACGATCGACTCGCATATAAACTGGACATTCCACGTACAAAAAATTAAATCGAAACTTTGCCAATTTGTTTACGCCCTAAGACAACTAAAAAAGACAACCAACTTACAAACCGCATTGACGGCGTACTATGCCTACGCACATGCGTGGATTAATTATGGCATCATTTTGTACGGCAATAGTGGCAGCACACAGGATATATTCGTGCTACAGAAAAAATGCATTCGCATCCTAGTGAATATAAAACAAACCGACAGCTGTAAACCGCATTTTAGTAATCTAAAAATATTAACAGTACCTTGCATGTACATCTTAGAAGCATGTAAATTTGTAAAAACACACCCAGATTTCTACTCGAGACTTGGAGATAGGCCCCGCCGATTTGAATCTCGCTATAAAAATAACCTGTTTGGAACAACTTCAAAATTAAAATTACATTCAAATGGACCCTACCCCATGACTATAAAAATATTTAACAAGCTACCTAACCATATAAAGAACGAGCTTGACACAAAAAAAAATTAATAAAAATTTAAAACAATTACTAATTGAAAAATCATACTACACTTTAGATGAATATTTAGATGGATAACATAACTTAGGTACAAATTACGAATTATGCACAAACAAAGCGTCTGTCTCCGTTCTCTTCAACTTCTCTAACTACCCACAATACTTACATTGAATTTTAAATTACAACCTTGATGACATTCACACTGATCCTGTACTCTTATTTTTACGACATCTTATATTAATTTCAATTGATTATAATTTCAATTTTATTTTAATTTTATACTGCAATACGAATTTAAATGTTTACTTTACGACATTTTATATTAATTTCAATAATTATAATTTTAATTTTATACTGCAATAATTTCAATTTTAATTTCTACATACAATTATTATTCGGCTGTTTATTACATTATAAATTATTACTTTAATTATACGACATTTTATATTAATTTAAAACCATTAAAATTTGTATTATTATTATCTTATACCTTTTAATGTTATTTTACTGCATGATATGTTTAAATGTTTTATTATATAATGTTACCTATTGTAATTGTAATTAATCATAGTGCAGTGCCCTCACGGGGTTTGTGTTGAAACTTTCTTATCATAAGACCTTAATGTACACACAATTGCATTGAATAAATAAATAAATAATATGTATGTTAAACATATTTATGTCATAAATTATACGAAAATAGATTTATGCCACTTGCAAATTATGTCATTTTGCCTAATATATCAATTGATAATTAGAGTAAAGGAAAATATAGCAAAAAACCGTTATATCAAACGTTACATTATACGAAATAACTTTATGCCAATTTAATGTATATCAAGTGTATGTTAGTTTTTCTGACATTATATGAAACATTACGCACCCCACTGGCGCGGCCTGGCCGCGGCGGACAATAGTAAACTTATCCGCAGCTGTCAAATTTACTATTGTCCGCCACAGCGGGCCGCGCCAGTGTGTTGCATTGCAGGCCTTATGCAGAAGCGCTAGCCGATTGAAACAAAAGCTGCCCGAGATAAATAAATTTAATGGAGAATCAATTGTTGGCAAATGTTTGAACAACTCTGTAAATATTGTATGCAGTAATTTTACAAATCTCGTTTGATAGAATGTGTTTAAACCCAAACTTTAATGTAACATTACATTATAAATGCTGAAGCCCGTGTGGTGTCGGGTTAGAATTTCACCACCCCCTTTCTTGCCGTGGGTGTCGTAAAAGTCGACTAACGGACCAGGGATGAAGTGTGTTGTGGGCGATGGGCTAGCAACCTATCACTGCAATATCACATTTAGTCGATCTTTTATACCCACATTTATACTAAAACTGGCGCTGGAACATACGTTTCATGTGCTCTGCCTACCCCTTTTGGGAATAAAGGCGTGAATGTATGTATGTATGTATAAATGCTGAAGAATTTTAACGGCATTTAACTAAATGAAGGGCATTTATCTTTTCCATAAAGTTTGACACTATTCCAGTCCCATTAGATATTACTTATTGTAATAAGTACAGTCATTAGGTATGATTATTTCTCAAAGCGTGATATAAGATGTTTTTATTTCACCATGTCATCGTTTTTGAATATTCCATTTTTGTTGCAGTCCCTATCAAAGCAGAGTTCGCTAATCGAAAGGTTAGACTCTTCAGACGAGGAACACACGCCTGTAGAAGAACAAGGTCAGTCGTAGACCCTGTTCAACTAATTTATTACGGTAGCTATGTACCGTTTAACTGAATTGTTTACTGTGGTATATCTACACAAGCCTATGTCCAAAAATGGATAAACCAATAGATTAAGATCAAAATTGTCATTATAAATAGATTACGTACTTAAGAATATGAACATTATATAATTTATTATTCGATTTATGAAAATTGATCATTATGCGCATTATAATATTGTAATTTGTAATACTTGTAGTAAATTATAAAACTAGGTGTAGGGGAGAAAGGGGTATTGGGAGTCACTTAAGAAAGAAATGAAATAAAACACAAAATATTTGTTTAAACTTTAAGAAAATCAACACTAATGATAGATTAATTATTAAAGAATCAGTCTCAAGTAGGTTCATTACCTTTGGTATGCTATATAATTAAATATGAAACTTTAAAAAAAAAATAACTTTGACCACGATTGTCCGCACATGAGGGTAATAATGGTCACTAAGGGGACAATGGTAGTCGGGCTACCCTAACAATTGTCACATAAATATCCTCGTGGTGAATCCCACCCAGTACAGTCCTCGTGTGCCCACAATCCGCAAGAGGTGCACCTGTACCATATTTCGTTATTGCGACCAAATTCACCGCATACTAGGCATTTATTCAAATCATCGTCTTCGTCGTCATCGCATATCTTGTTAAGACTGATGTCTGATTCCGAAGAAGTGTTTGACTCCTGCAGTACGCGCCTTTTGGCCTTATTTGCTGGTTGTTTCTTCTGCTTGCCTTTTGCTTTCGGTGCTGCCTTTTTGCCTTTTGGTGTTTTGGCAGGTTTTGCTGCTTTTGCTGCTTTCTTATTTTCTTTTTCAATGAGACTATCTTTGACGGGTGTTGAAGTTAATATCTTTGCGTGTTGCTTCATTTGTGCTCTCCTTACGGGTCTTTCACGAGTTATTTGGGTGGGAAATGGAAGCAGATCTGCGATGATTGACTGCCTAGTTCCGGACGATGTGGATGGCGTTGCATTAATTATTGCGGGTGATCTAGGCAGCCTTGTATCTATGGCAATTGAAGACCTGTGCGCTACTGCGGTAGGTGACGTGGATGGCGCTGGAACTGGATCTATTGTAGCAGATGATGTCGATGGCACTGGATCTATTGTAGTAGATGATGTCGATGGCACTGGGTCTATTGTAGCAGATGATGTCGATGGCACTGGGTCTATTGTAGCAGATGATGTCGATGGCACTGGATCTATTGTAGTAGATGATGTCGATGGCACTGGAATGATTGCTGCAGACGATGTAGCTGTCATTGGATCAATTGAATCAGATGTAGAAGGTATAACCACGGAAGAATCGTGAATTACTACAACAGTTGGTTGAGTTACTACTTCAGCTGCGGTAAAATCTTCTTCAGTGAAATGATCGGGGTTATATGGGACAATGCCCGCTGCTCGGAATCCTGATTCACCTTTGTTAATAGAAGCCACAGTTGAATATGCTTTATTTAATATTGCAGCTACATCATATGGAGTTATTTTTTCTGCTAGACGGTTCTTTAAAAATAAATCACATTCCTTTTTGTAAGTAGCTTTAAGCGGTCCAAAAAATGTGAGATCTAAGGGCTGCATTCGGTGGGACGTGTGAGGAGGCAGTGATAGCATATGAATGTGATTAAGTTTACAGAAATCATAAGCCATTAAAGAAGTGTGACTGGCATGATTATCAAGAATCAATAAAACTGGTTCCTGTGACGATGGTTTGACATGATTGGCGAAGTGTTGCAGCCACTCAAAGAATAGATTTTCGTTGATCCATCCATTATCTGAACATTTGTATGTAGCTCCCGCTGGACCATCTTTTTCAAGTTGTGGAGTCATCCTCTTTCTAGGGAAGATAAACATCGGAGGAACATACCCACCAGCAGCACTCATTGCACATAAAAGAGTGATGTTTTTTCCTCTTTCCCAACTAGTTATTGAACCGACCCTTTTCATGCCTTTGGGAGCTAATATATTACCAGGATCTTGTACCGTAGAAATACCAGTTTCGTCACAGTTATAGATATTTTTAGGTGTAAATTTATGTTTGTCCATTAGATCTCCCAATAGTTTATAAAAAAGTTTGACTTCTTCCTTATTAAAAGCCGTTATTCTGTTGATACTGGTAGCTTCTGGTTTGCGAACAGATATTCCGTTCCTATTCAGAAAGCCTTCCAGCCAGTCACGTCCAGCCATTTGAGCACTCGGGTCAAAGTTGTGTGGTATTTGAAGCTCTACTGCATATCGATATGCTGCTTTTCTTATTTGTGCAGCTGTGACCCCATAAAAAATTGAAGACAAGTATTTTACGCGGTCTGCCAATATCTTTTCTGCATCTTGTGTGAATACAGGAAGTCGACCGAAACGTGGTTCCGATGAATCTTTCTTCTTTAGCCGCTTTTGAAGACTTGAAAACGGAGAATACCCATCGCTTTAGCGGCATATCTCATAGACCGGCCTTGCTTAACGAGTTCTTCAGCTTTTAACAGTGTATCGGATGACCACTGAGCCTTATTTGTGTTCCTTGGACGTATTTTCGGCATCTCTGAAATAAAATTCCAATTCATAAGTCATCGACCCTAACATGAAATTATTGCGGGCAATGGGAGTCAACTCTCATTGCCCGAATTGCAGTGACTCTCATTGCCCGGTTATACCTACTGGGATAAAAATAAAAGTAAAAAAATAACCTGATGTTAAATCCACTTAAACAATTTCTAAATAGGTAATTTAAGATTACAGTTACTCAATATACTACATTAAATAGTCAGATTTGTTGTAATCATGTACTCACCGGTTATTTCGTGCACTCGAAAATTTACATCGTTTGCGCGCCAAACCGCGCGACAGCCTTCCTCTGCAAACGACGGCCGCGTACTGAACGGGCGATCGGGGGGCCGCGAGCTGTCACGTGACGCGTCGTTTAAGTCGACATTCGCTTGTTTAGTTGCTTTCGTTTGGATGTCGTTACACTGACTACCATTACCCGCTGACTCCCAATACCCCTTTCTCCCCTAATTAAATTTGTAAGCAAGCTATTGGAAATAAAAGGTTATTATTATTATCTACACAGAGCAAGAGATGTTACAGCATCGGCGAAACGGGTACTAAAGTGAAAATGCCCTTACAGCCTATATTTGACAGCTATCATCCCAGTACAATTTATTTCATCATTGACGTTATTGTACCGGCATGACGGCTGTCGAACATCGGCTGTTTAAACGGCACACCAATACACCCATCCGCATAGATATTGCAGGAACTCGGGTTTTAATATTTATATTTGAATTACCTTTTTCATTTCTTTGGGATGTACGTGAGGTAAAGTTATCTGTAACACGTAGATACTGTTTTATCTCCTAGCAGTAGTGTAATTGCGTAAAAAGAAAAATGATTGAAGAAGAGGTGTTTAAATTTTCTTGACCTATGTATATGCACCTTTAAAAACCAGTGGCAATAGTTACTTTTTATCCGTTACAATTCCAACTGGACGATTTGCCTATCCTAAGAATCTGAAAACCTTATATTATATCACGGTGGTCAGACTCATAATTATCACTTCAACGTCACGCTACTGAGAATATCGCCACTAAAAAAATATATTATTTAATAGCTTTGACATTCTTGCCTTGTCAAATTATTTATGAAATAGACTATTCAATTTACCTTTTTTTTTAATGTATGCCATTTTATTTTTTTATGTAGTTAGTCTCCGGAAAGCAAGAAACTAACCCGAGAATCTTCCGCCCACAGAGCACATGGTGGAGTGAAGAAGAGGCGTAATGCACTGGCTTAAAAATCAACCTCTAGTCATCTATAGCACAAATATTTTACGTTTATGTTAAGTTTGTACTTTGTACTACGCTAATTGGAAGTCAACAGTGTACCTACCTAGTCTTCAAGAGCAGGTTTCGTTTACCAAGATTATTTATGTATTTTGTTTTACTGTTCGATTATTTATTACATTTCTGTAGATACTATTTCGAATAGTTAAAATATATCATAGGATAAAGATAGGTACCTATTTAGCATGTAGAACTCCTGCCTCTTGCAATGTGATCTTCTAGATGTAGCTTCTATTGTTTCTGGACCAGTTTCAGTTGTACATCGAATTACAGACATGTACGAGTCGTAGCGAAATGTAATACGTAAAAAAATTTAAAATACACATGTGTGCATAAAAATTGTATGACATATAGAACAAAGATGTATGAATTAAACCTTTACAAAACAATTGTATCTCGCAATGTAAATCTCACGTTAATGAGGTGAGGACTAACACTTAAGATTCTTCACGCACTCAAATTCAAAATGTGAAACTGGTCCTCGTTAGTAAGTCTAGAGTAAAATAAACATAATCGATACCTATCTCTTAAGATTGAGCGCAATTCGAGGCGCCTCGCGTATGTTTAGGGTAGATTCGTTTCACGTTGTGATATTTTTTTTGGTTATTGAGTATCGTATATATTATATCGATTTTGTGCTGTAGAATCTATATGGATCGAACATTTTATAAGGTATTGCAAGTTTCACGCGAGTAAATTCAAAAGCTTTCGATAAAGTTTTCGTTCTATATTTTAATATAGCATATAGTATTGTTAATGTTTAATTCAGTAAACACTCATTCAAAACCACGTGTTAAAATAATGTTGTAATTTAAAATTAACTCGTTTAGAATAAAGATTGTACTTCTACCCTTCCTTTAAACGATCGTTGAACGGGGACAATTATAGCAGTTAAATCAATTAATTATTATCTTATTACATAGTCCATCAAACAAATCCTCCTGAATAAATGGAATCGACTCGATAGCTGATTAAATCCTTCCTAATTACTGACATATTTTTATCTATAAGCTGCCATAATTTCCTCGGTCAATGTAGAACTAGTGTTTTCCAAGCTGTGATCCCTTATAAAGACTTCTACATAAGTACACATAATATTCAACATACAATAGATATATTTAAAGTTAAAGTGTATTTGCGTAACATAGAATATTCATATTACTCCGTTACTTTGTAAGCACCTCGTCCATCACGTATAACTCTACCAGCAGTGTATGTGACAAAACCGCCTTACACAAAATATCCCTGTAAAAATTAAGAGAAAATCTAAGTATACAGGGCCATAAAAGCTGGCTTGCGGCCACTGATCTTTTTACACCTCACTGCAGCTATAGGTATCTGTATGCGTACCTACACTTGTTAGCCCTAATTTTATATGCTTACTAACTGCACAGACGACACTGATTGTAAACAAAATGGCATGATAAGGCTAGATGAGCAAAGCTGAGAAGGAAAGTACATAAGCCTTCAGCGTCAAGGATTTGCGTCATCGCAACACTGTGACGCAAAGCGCTTACGCAAAATTAGTCGAGCATAAGATTTAATACTGTTATGAAAATGAATGCTTCTTTAGAACGTTTTATTTTTGTTAGGATACCTATAGTCTATTTTTTTATTCCGTAGACTAAAATGACATTTCATGTATTGCTAGTTTTTTACATCTTATAAATAGTGATGTGCTACAACCGGTACTAACCGAAAATAAACGATTGGGAGGTACCTACTTATATTTGTTGATGAAACGTCTGTAACACAATGAATGGATAATCCGCGACGTGCTAAAAACGAGAGAATACGCACTGAAAACATCCGATACTATATACTACTAAAATAACGAATGCCGGCGGTCAGGTCGGCGATACGTCAATGTCATTTTAAATGTTTGAGTACATTAGTAGTGAGTAAATATTATTTATTGTTTATTTCGTATCATTTTGTGAGTAGATTTTATTTATTGTTTATTTTGAATCTAAAATTAATTCATCATTTTATCGGTTATTCACAAACCGATATCAAAGATCAGCACTATTTGTATATAGCTGGTCACATTATTTCTACGTTTGACATTTGTGGTTGTCATTTTAGTCTACGGAATAAAAAAATTGACTATAAGACCTCATTGATGGACTCAGGAAATGTGGCACGCGTATGGCATTCGCTCCGCCCTGCATCTGATAAACGCTGTGCATGAAGTACGAGTATCTGATAAACGCTGTAGCAAAACAAGTATGAGCGCAAAACAAGTCGTTTACACGCGTTTTCCTATACCTAAGCTAAGCGCTTTAGCCATTCGTCGCTCCACATATCCATAAACGAGGTCTTACGAGAACAGCTACAATGTCAAATAGTTTGAAATTGCTGTCTGATTTATCTCAATCTTAAAATTTGTTACAAAGATAGTAGAATACAATGTGAAATGATACAAATCAATGAATGTAACACTTTAAACTCTCGCGCTTGGCATACCTTTAAAATATTGTTTTACACGGGTCTAACGCGAAATTAGAAATAAAGGTGAATAAATATCGCGTTAGAACCTTTTTAAATCGACGTATATGTTGCTAATAATGCGCCTCTGCCAGGGAGAAACATCATACATACACAAAGAAGAGATTTTGTCAGACGGACGCTCATAACTTTCAGATCATTTCATTTTCTTACGGTAACGTTGAACTACGAGTGAATTTTAATAGATCTAGATAATGGTCTGAAAGTTGTAATAGACGTCAGACTAAAGTAGGGTTGCCATAAGTGTGGGGACTCGGACCGGGACATTGAAAGAAAACAGAGGCGTCTCTAGCCCATGTTGCGCCCGGGTGCAAATTACCGTAGCGCCCTCTAGCCCCCCTAGCGCGCACTTCTGAGTCGAGGCGATACTTTTAACACAGCCATTAAATGCCAGCGACCCGCCAGTCGGTTTTTTTTTCTGTTTGTTGACGCTTTTCGCTAATCGCTACAGAGGTGAAAATGCACATTCTCGGCTACGAGCGTAGCGTGTCGCATGCGCTACCGCTGAATGTGTTAATTCTGATATTTTTACAAAAAACCCAGCCCTGGATTAAATAACTATGATTTTTAAACCGGGACAATTTGCTTATCGGCCAGGACGCCAGGACACCATGCTTCAAACCGGGTCATGTCCCGGCGTACCGGGTCGTATGGCAACCCTAGACTAAAGCCAGGTTCAAATTGCTGTGTCGGGGTATGTATATTACCATGATTTCACATTAGCGACACAACACAGCACAACCTACTAATGTGAATCTAATCATAGGTAGTTTACGTAACCGATTGCACTCTGGTGCGCCACACACACCGACACAGCAATTTTAACCTGGCTTAAGCTCCACGATTAGCGTATGTTTTCACTTTACGTTTACGATTGTAAGTGTTTCGTTTGTTAATTTTAAGCTCTGGGATATGGCATACTTATCTAGATTTCTGGCATAAATATATTTCTTGTAACGAGTAGGTTTATAACTTCCGTTTGCAGTCGTTACATTAGACTAAACTTAGACTTAGTTGCATTTAAATAAATGTGTAGTGGTTAATAGTATTTCTACAGTTAATTAGAAAATGCAATAATATCTTATAAGTAGCTGCACTTATTTGTAGGAACAAACGTTAGACTATCTCCTGTTAGAACTAAATTTTTCAGTAATATGCAAATACGAAGTGTAGGTTTTTGAAACTGAAACTGATATTAACCTATTGATTTTATAAAAAAACTCACGAAATTTTTAAGTGTACCTACCTATTAATTATGTAATAATGTTCTTTTCTCAACCGAACCTAATAAAAATGTCACATTGTACTTGGGCTATTTTACGGAAACTTGAACACTCGACTTTTTTTTAATTGTGATATTTTTTTTTTTCTACTCAGAATCGAGAGCGCTTTCGAACCTTATAGGAGAAAAAAGTGTCCCAAGATTGTTTATTCCATTCCGTTACAGTTTCCGTACTGTATGGTGGCAACGGAACGGAAAACCGAAAATTATATGTAACATTTTGGACAGTTTTTTTCTCCTTTAGGTTCGAAAGTACTCTCTATTCTGAGTAGAAAAAACACGATTATATCACAATTTAAAAAAGTCGTGTAAAACTTTTCGTAAAATGGCCCACTTAATCATTTGAAAACGACACACCAAGGTGAGCGCGCTCAGACATGCGGCTTGCTTAGCGCTTAGAGCCCAGCACAGTTAGCAAAAGACAAAAGTCAAGCTTAAGGTCTAAATCTTGTGCCGTGTAATGTAATGTGAATCAATCACCTTATAAAGTAGCGAAGTGAAACGAGCGTTCTATGATGTTCACAACGGGCCGCACTGCACACGCTTGGCGAATAGAGAAGGGACTCGGCGCGCTGTGTTGTTGGTTCTGATAATTTTATTCTATATAGAATGTTGTTTCACTTCGCTACTCGCTATGTAACTCGCTAAGCTCTAAGCAATAAGCAAGCCGCCTGTCAGTGCGGAGGTGGCCTAAACATTTTGGCCCGTTTTTTTATTATTTTGTAATAAGGATAGTCTCGCATGTGCCCTACGCAATAATATACTAAATATAGAGATCGTTGGACACTGTCACCTTGTTGACTATTTGTATGTAAAATTTTATATATTTATTGTTTCTTATTCCTCTTATATGAATTTTATTTTTGACCTGTCGTGGTGTTATTATCTGAAATATATTCTCTGTGTTTCTTAAATGTGTTTTCAATAATTCTACTATCACCAAATAACACCGTGGAGATTGGCGCCGAATGATGATATTAAATTATAAAACTATTTACACGATATGATAAGCACATAGAAATATGAAACTTTCACTTGTATATCCCATCGTAATTCAATTGCTTATCTATAGTCATTACATGATAATCCCGATATCAAAGGGTGATAAGGGATCATATCAAATTATTGCCATGATAAACGTCAAAAATACAACAGTACATTACAAACATTGTTACTGAGAACAATCGTCTTACTATTACGTCTTTAGAATGAAACAAAACAGTTATTATTAAACTGTGTCCTAGTGGTACGTGAATATGAAACAAGACATCAAAGAAGCCGGGCAGAAACTTACGGAACAAAAACACACTTAAATCGTGACAGGGACTTCCCTGTGTAGTTTCAAAGTGGCGATTCGAAATGTTGAGGACTTTGCAAGCGAGTTCAATAACTTAAGTGTTTGGGACTTGGACCATGGACAAGTCATATATGCTCCAAAGAATGGAAGTACCATTGGAACCGTTATAACTCTTGTGGCTAGTGGTTTGGGCATCGGACTGTCCACCACAGCTCTCACGCTTTTGCTACTAACTGCCATGTTCTTCCCAGAATGGAGACAGACATACAAGAATCAAATACTGGTGCAATTTATTACAGCTCGGTTCATTTACGTTCTCCTCAGCTTTTTCAACAATGTGTTCAATGTCTTTGGACTTTTCGCGGCGACCGGAAGGTATTTTAATATTGCAATGGTGTTTTATACTGAAATGGCATTCTTATTTTGGATGTTGATTTTCAGCAAACATATGTACAAAAGCATGGTGAAAGTCTTTGATGTTAACGAAAGCTGGTTTATAGGGAACGTTTTATTAGCCTGGGGAATCCCTATTGTACTTGCGTTTTTATTTACTTTTATCGTATTTATTACGGAGAATGGACAATTTAAGGTTCTGTTCGCATATTGGCTCCTGTTAAAGTGGCCTATTTTATTTATTATCGCTGTTCTCCTGTGCATCAGTTTACGCACAGTCTTAAAGACAAACACAAGGGCTCAGAATAACCGTAGGATAACTCTTGTAATGGTTGTCTTGATATATGTATTTTGTATACAACAATTTTTAATGGACATCTACACGATCGTGGTTATCACATTTCTTCGAAGGCCAGTCAAGGTCCCAAATATTGTGTACATACTGTACACGGCGGTCAACATATTTGCTCTTTACCAATTTGCTTTCTCTGCAATGTTTTGGGTTTTCGGAAACGCCAAGACTAGGCAACTATGGAAATTCACCCCAAAGAGCCAAAGAGTTATAAGTAATATAAGGAATTCAACAAAATTATGAAGTATAATAGGTAATCATTTCACTGACTGCTGTATTTCAAATTTGTTTTATACATAAAAAAGTACTTAGCAACATTGTTTTTTATTAAACCTCTTCAAAAATTCTCAATTGCGTAGGTCTGGGTACTCCGGATTGTTTACAACACAATTATTTTGATTCGGTTCATTTATGAACATAAGGACAATCTCTATTAATACAAGCTTCATTTATATGTATTAACTTGACCTGTGTGTAAACCTGTGTGGCGGACAACTTACTTAAATGTAAGTTGTCCGCCAAAATTTGCAATCCATCTTTCAGCACTTGTCATTATCCGATTGAGCTGAAATTTTGGGTATTAGAATAGTTTGGTCGACAAGTTAAAATAAAAACTTAGTACCAAAACATTTTTTTATAGTATTTTGTTAACGTTAGATATTAAAATTATGAAGAGCTCTAATTTTTGTGTTGCAACTATACAACTAGGAAAATTCGATATCATGGTTTGTGCTAGCTAAAAGTTGAGTCAAAATTGTTATATTATATCTATCGCCAGGGGGAGGATTTCTATAGGGTAGGATAGCTATATTCTATAGGTACAAGGTGTATATTAATGTACTGGAAACCTCAGCCAACCCAACTAGTCTTTTTTATTTTTAAGTAAAATTTAATGAACCTACTTGCCAATTGCAATTCTGAACAAGTTTAATTTTATGTCTAGTCGATTGAAAACATATAAAATATGGGAATTTGTATTTTGTACCATACCAACTACATGCAACTATTGATATAATATCATCAGGCCCTGGGCCACGTCGCCTGGGAGGACGTCACTATCACATCGAATAGTCAGTTTAAAACCGACGAATGTGTCCTATCGATGTAACAGTGACGTCAAGACAAGTATATAGTTTGTCGAAGTAACACAGACAGAAAGGGTATCTATTGACTGATTTATCACATGATAAATAACAGGATAAATTCTCCATTACTTAGCATTTTCTATGGTGTACTTTATCTAGACGACCGCTTTAGCCTAGTTGGTAGTGACCCTGCCTACGAAGCAAGAGGTCCTGGGTTCGAATCCCGGTAAGGGCATTTATTTGTGTGATGAGCACGAATATTTGTTCCTGAGTCAAGGATGTTTTTTATGTATTTAAGTATTTATTTATCTACATAAGTATGTTTATCGTCGTCTAGTACCCATAGTACAAGCTTTGCTTAGTTTGGGACTAGGCCGATTTGTGTAAGATTGTCCCTTAATATTTTTATATTTTTTATATTCTATTTTATATCTAGCCACTATCACACGATAAACGCAACAATCATAGGTCCCAAGGAATCATTACCTACGTGATCATTACAAATGAAATGAACAAAGGTTACCAACAAGGATGTAGGTGCACACTCTAATGGCCTTAAACGGTCAACAATTAAACCTATTTTAGCTCAAAATTCCGCGCAAATTCATTTACTCTTATATCGTTTTGAAATTTGTGCTCGTGAGAGTGGGACAAACCACATTTTATTTATGAGAGGCATTTAAAATTTTATGAATAAGTGGGTAAGTATCCTACATACTGTATCGTTGATAACCCTAGTTAATTTATGATTATCGGGATCTATAATTGATAAAGCTGATGCAGGTGATGCCGAATATGATTGGCGAAGACAAGGCAACACGACCCCGTTGGGTCGCCCAATTGAAGAGGAATAAAAGGCGATTTTGCAGTGAAGACAGCGTATACGGATCGGCGGAGCGAAAAATGTCCAAGCCCTTAAAGATCCACCGAACAGCTAGGCTAGCAGAAGACCATCGATAAAGTAGGGATGAAGGAGGCAAGACGAGGTAGTTAACGTTTCAAGTCCATAAAAATTAAAAATGCTTTTGCTTTAAAGTTTTTTTTAATATTTATCTATGGTAACCAGGGATTCAAAATCAATGCCTATTAGGAACTCTAGTTTGATAATTCAATTTAAAAATCACAAAATCCTGAAAAAATGCCATCTTGCCGCATAGATAGTGTAAGGATGGGGTACCCATATGGGACAAGATGGGGTATCCCTTTGGGGTAATGAGACATGTCTTGCACCATGATGCATATTTTAAGAATTTTACTTGACGACGATTAACGAGCTTCAGCTTTGGTAACTTTTTTTGTATCGTTTTACCCAAGACCCCATCTTGTCCCCGCGTGCCTAATGGAATTCGGAAAATTATTAAAAAATAACACCCGTATATGAAACCAGACAACTACTTATCTTTTGGCGTGATATTTGATCCATAGGGATAAATTAGCACCAAATTGTTTATATAAAGGCAACAAAGAAATGAAAAAATATTAAGGAATGTGAGAAAAACCTGTTTTTTTTGGAATTAAAACAATAATGACAGCATTTATCCAGCCGGTCACTGTGCGAGCTGATTAACATCATGGCGGCGCATCATCAGACACTAGCGGGATTCTGATTACTCAGTTATGTCGTCATATAAGGCCACTTTCCCGTCTTACCCGTTACCCCGCCTTGCCCCACTCTCCCCTACCCATCTTTGTTAAGCCTTCAAATTCAAAAGAGACGAATAGTTTATCTCGTGCTAGAGTTAATATCCCGAAAAATTCTTACTCCATGTGGTGAAAAAGCAAAACAGATTTCGTAAAAAAATCAAATGGGCTCGATAACGCGAAACTTATGATTAGACAACTCCTGGTACTAAAGCCGATAATTTCCTTCCTCAAGACCCCGCCGATACAACCAATAGTCTAGGAGTTTTGACGCTTGTTTCAAATGACCCACATTCGTATCGACGCGTCTCCCCTACTGTATCAAATTATAGCGTAAGTATATGCCCCAGGTATATCTACCTAGACTATAAAATAATCACAATTTCAATTACCCCCATAACAAATTTAACCGCCTTAATATTCTTACCTACACCAATATCGGCAATATCCACTCCCGACTAAGAAAAAATATTTTTTCTCCAATATGCTCGGAAATGTTCGCCTTACTGTAGCAAAAATAGTACGTGAAGTTCCTCGTTACTGAAGAACGCAGATTTAAAAAGTTAAAAGTCATTACTGTACCTACAGTTCTAGCGGCCAGGAAAGTGTATGAAATTCCTTTACTGTATACTTTTTTACCTTTTGACTATGTTCTTTGACTGAGACAAATCACTACAAACAGCCAAGTGCTCGTATGTTTAAAGACCTTGCAATTTGTCACAACAATTTCCGATAGTTAGACTGGTTAGTAGTGTATGACTGTCTCTTTCCAACTATTGCAAGTTGCTGCGACAAATCACGCCCGTTTGTAGCCTGCTTTAAGTTTTCTTTTTTTTAATGGTCATAGACAAACCGCGTACTTTTGAAAGTAATCGAAGTGACGTTTTTAAATGTTTCTCAAATAGTTTTAAATGAAAAAATTAAATATTTATCGAAATAAAACTCACAACGAACTGAAATACATTTAGATTGCAATCCCGTTTAATCTTTAATAATTTTAATTGCATAAAACATTTAAAATTGTAACCGATTCTAATGGTTTTAAAATTTGTATGTATGCCAATTAACAGTGGCACTATGAGTCGTGCCGTATACATACTTTAAAAAAATAAGTTGGGCGGGAACTTGATAGGTTATTGACATACTCGCTATTTTAGTATTATTGAATTTATTGAAAATATTATATGAATTCCTCACATTTTTGTAGAAAAGCATTATATCTGCCTTGGCGGGAACGGCAATTCGTGGATTCGTTTCTATTGTCGGATTCAGCTTCGCTTCATCCGACAAAATCAACTCAACCACGAATTGCTACTTCCCGGCTGCTGCAGTAACGTACTATTTTGCAGAATATAAATAAGATTGTAAGTAGGTACAGATAATCATCATGAATACTTTTATAGGCTATGCTTGAAGTTCTCTTAATGAAACATCGAAGCTGGATTATGGCTCATAAAAATAATGATAGGGCATAAAATCCGAAGAGCTCACAATATAAACGAGTTACAGATTTCTTCTTCATGGGTCGAAGATTTTATGACGAAGAAAATGGGCGCAGGAAATAGTATCGTTAGGCTGATTTTTTAAATATAGAATGCGTTCTAAATAGCAAGAGTCATCACTCATCATCCTCCTAGCGTTAGCCCGGGGTCCGCTTTGACACCTAAACCCAACATTTGGCATAGGCACTAGTTTTACGGAAGCGACTGCCATCTGACCCTTCCAACCCACAGGGAAAACTAGGCCTTATTGGGATTAGACCGGTTTCCTTTCTCCTCCAGCATGTTTAAATGCTTAAAAAGAGGCTCCAACTCAGCCTATGTGTAATAACTTTAAGATAAGGAATAAATGATTTTTGATTTTGATTTTTGATCCTTACGATGTTTTCCTTCACAGTGATTTGAATACTTTTTGAGCAAATGTTTGACCTTAGTACCATCGATGTAAGTTCAGCGAGGGCAATCCTATCGCCTGGACCGAAAACGGGCTTTCAATTCCAGAATACTTCACCGCACAAGGAATAGCTGTTAATCGATTATTAGACAGTTGTCAGCAATATTAGATTGATTAATTGTTAAAATGTATTTCGGGCGTAGTAACGTTGCATTCAAACAATCCAATATGTTTTTAGACCCGTGAATAAAATTTTTGAGCTCCCGCAACGGCCTCTCGTGTCAAGTTTTTAATGCGGAGGTCGACGTTGATTGGATAACGAATAAACCAATTTCTCTGAGATCCCATCATCAGATCCTGACTTGGTGCTAGTGGGACCATTTCAGGTGCATGGACACGATTTTGATAAAAAAAATATTTTGAAAATCGGTCCACAATCGACAGAGAAATCGGTCATGAAAAAAGTAGAAAATAGAACCTCCTCATTTTTGCAGTCGGGTAAAAATTAGCATTTGTCCTCGACTTTATCTGCGTAAACTCCGATATCAAATTTCATCCCTAACTTTATCCCGTTGGAAGAGGTTTTTCGGGTTAACAAATATTGTCCTATGTTTTAATTAAAACAGGTTAGACCTTTCTTGCTAAATTGCATTCAAACGCTTTCAGCCATCTTTGCGTTCAGTAATAACATCTAATCATCTGAACATCCAAACTTTCAAAGTTATTATTAGGGCGGGTTGCACCGACTTACGATTACAGACCGATCAACGTTAAATATGGCGCTGACAGCTGTCAGTCCATAGAAATTTGTCAAACGTTCCATACATTCAGATTTTAACGAACACCGCTTACGATTACAGACGGTTTGGTGCAACTCACCCTTATAGTTGGATCAGTAGCATGAGTCACCTTCATGAGGAGTTATCAATTTGTTTATAAATCCATACGGATAATAGGTTATTATATTTAAAAATAAGCAGGTGGCGACTTATCTAATCTGTGGTTTTCTATCGCTTCATAAAGCCTGCATCACACTGGCGGGTCCATAGTAAATTAGACAGCTAATGACAAGTTTACTATTGACCGTGACCGCAGGCCGCGCCAATGTGTTGCAGGCCTTAAGATTACACATTAATATAATAAACTAGTGTATTGTATGCTAGTGTTCACGTTCCTCTAATTTATACAATATTTATGAAGGTATACTTATAAAAATCCAAGTGTCCATTGTCGAAGAAGTTAAATGACCATCCTGTATTTATATTGAACCTTATTAAAGTGAACATAAAGTGAACGTATGGTCAGTTTGGGCCTGCAACACACTGGCGCGGCCTGAGGTGGCGGACAATAGAAAATTTGACAGCGGCGGACAAGTTTACTATTGTCCACCGCGGCCAGGCCGCGCCAGTCTGTGAGAGGCCTTAGGCATGCAACACAGTGGGGCGGCCTGCGGTGGCGGACAATAGTAAATTTGACAGCAAATGGCAACTTTTGTCCGCCGCGGCCAGGCCGCGCCAGTGTGATGCAGGCTTAACTGT
Source organism: Epinotia demarniana (assembly GCA_945867215.1). Lineage (NCBI taxonomy): Eukaryota > Metazoa > Arthropoda > Insecta > Lepidoptera > Tortricidae > Epinotia > Epinotia demarniana. The sequence goes on from OX244265.1 coordinate 14,027,785, forward strand.
GTTGGCGATGGTACTGGAAAACCTAGCTTATTATACAGTATTCACAATATTAATTTTGTAACATCAACAAGAATATTATATAAGTAGGTACATTACATTATCTATAGCAATAACATTAATCAATTCCAATTCATATGAGTAGGTATTTACAACTAAGGGCGGGTTGCACCGACTTAAGATTACTGTCAGTCCATAAAAACTTGTGAAACGTTCCATACATTCAGATTTTAACGAACACCGCTTACGATTACAGACGGTTTTGGTGCAACTCACCCTAAAGCTAAGACTAGCGCCACCTGACGGATAATAGCAATATGGCGGCTGCCACTTGAAGGGTTATTCATAAAACTTAAAATGCCTCTGCTAGGTAAATAAAATGTGCTGTGTCTCATTCTCGAACACAAATGTCAAAGTGACAGACAAGGACAAACGAATTTTAACGCCATTTTAGTTAAAACAGGCTTGTAGGACATTTATGAATACGGCCGGAAGAGATTAACACTAAAACTAAAACAAAAATTAGGTCCTCTCGACATAGTCTCTATGATACTGGCTGATGATAATATTTGAAAATAGTGAAAGCATTTTTTTTTACTTTGGTCCCAGACCTCCTACTCGTACTTACATAAGTTACATAACAATTTAAATAAAAGCGGCCAAGTGCGTGTCGGGCCACGCGCAGGGTAGGGTTCCTTAAAATTTGCCAGTCTGTCACAGAATGTGGACTTAAAAGGGGCTTTTGGGGTTTTTATTATAGCTTACCCTCGTAAATAATCGTATATATGATTATTTTTATAACACACCAATGTATAGGGTCGTTTCGCCGGTTACGCGACCACCTTCGGTTAGCGACCACCTGAAGGCCAAGGTTTTTTCTATTGAAGATAACGTGCCGTGAAAAGCAACTCTACCGTCCACGGTAAAAGGTTCAAATTCCAATGACAATGTATATGCACCCGAAATTAAGTGCATTTCTTACCAGTTAACTAGTTATGTCTACTTAACTGATAGTTTTCCTATTAAATTCATTATATGTACTACTGCCACGATTTTTTTCACGTCCCCAGTAGGTAGTATGTGTAAATTATTTAAACTGAGCTCATGAATGGCCATTGTCCTGAGCTCATGAATGGCCTTTGTTTGCGGTCGACACATGCAAATACAATGAACATTTTATTTGGCGCTAAGCTATTTCTGGCAAAAAATGGGACGCGTCCGACCACAGTCGTATTGTTAGACTTGAATGCTATTGTTCTGAAAATAAGAAGTCAGTGATCTTCTGCCGCAAACAAAGGCTATTCATGAGTTCAGTACAATGGCCATTCATGAGCTCAGTTTAAATAATTTAAACTATAGCCATTTAGCCGGCATGGACATGACTCGAACAAAAATTAGGGCTTTAAATCCCATTATCTATCTTATCTAGAAAACTCATAATATTTTTGAACAAGCTATCCAACGATACCCCACACTATAGGTTTAACAAGAAAAAAAATACATCTTCAATTTACATGTAGGGGAGGTACCCTAATAAAAAAGATTGGTTTATATGGTTGGTTGGTTTATATATACGTTGCAAGTTTGGATCCGATTAGCATTTAAGACTCGCCAGAATAGACGACTAAAGTCGCCGCTCCATTCAAACGTAGTTTGGTTCTCATTTTAAAACTGCATGCTGAAATAACATGAAACTTTTTATAGTTAGCTAGTAAAGTTATGTTTCCGTTGCCATAATTTATTATACAAATGTAATAGAAACAAAATGAACCGATTAGAGACTTCGTATCAAAAGCGAATACCTGCTGTATTTTTTTCTATTTTAATTTCTAGCACCAGAAACTAGTTTCCGACCTAGATATGGCGGGTCCCATTGTGTATACAAATCTTTTTGTTATTCAGGCATGTAGTTTGAAGATGAGAACCAAACTATATTTGTATGGAGAGTTGAGCGTCCTAGCGACTCTCAAGTATTCTTAATTCCACGAAGATTTTATTAGATGTACATACCGTCAGTTGTTTACTCTCAACTCAACATCGCAGACGACGTAAACAGCAAGCAGCGCTCGAAATAAGCACGATGCAAAGAGTTCCAAACGACTGTATAATCACGGCTGTGTTGACCTAACCCGGCTGCTGCCAAAGAACTCGCTGCTCCAGCAACTGTTTAACCTCAGTACTTTTTAAAGTTTGATAGATTGTAACATTGCAAACAACTATGTAAACGTGTAGTGTTTGATGCGCATAGATACGGTAGAATAAGATTTATACCTTTGTTTCAATGCATAAAAAATTCAAAATATTCTGTATCCCGAATACGGAAAACTAACTTAAAAAACTGTTTTTTAATATAAAAGGTGGCTAGGTAAGTCACCCGGGGTATAAATTCGAATCAATTGATACTCATTCATCAAAATGGGTGCATAAACGCTACTACTCGTACATATGCTTTTTGTGATATGCAGTAGTCAAGGAAAATTAAGATTGAAAGTGAGAAGTATTAAGGCAGTGTTCGGCACCGGGGCCATTACCCGTTACTATAATATTTAGTTTTATACGTTCCAACAAAGAGTAAAAAAAGCAAGGCAAATTACTTTTTTCGTACCGATGGAAAATTCAGCAGACAACTGTAAGTAAGACCGACTACAGGTGTCGTCGAACTATTTAGGAAAGAATTTTTTTAGGAAAGAAAAGATTTCGATAAATTATTATAATATTACGAACGCGATAATAATGCACAACATTCCGTTAAGAAACAGTTAAATATTAATTATTAAGTATCTGGATGAATAAAGGATTAAATAAAGTTCGGTGAATATTTTGACCGTAAACAAAAGGGAACAATATTTAGTATTTTTATTTATCGCACACTTAAATCACTTATTCCTTCATTCACTACGTTTTTTTGCAATTTTATGAGTACATATGCTCTACGTAGCTGTGTTTAATCATTCACCTCAACTCTCCTGCCGAAACTTATAACTAACGATGACCAACGGTTTCAAACAACCGACCCTTGGACTAGAGAAGAAAGACGCAAACTTAATCTTTAGGAAATAAGTTTCTAAGAACACGAGACAATTAACAGCGATAACAGCTGGAACGATAACATCTTAGCCGACGGCGCGTCAAAGTAATTAGGTACTGAAATCTGGTGATCATGTCGGTAAGGCTCAATAGCGGAGTTTATAAAGTAAGTATTATACACAAGGCAAGTGAAGCAGTGGAATAAGATATTGCCTACGTCCATTTTAAAGTTCTATATTGTGCTAAGGTGAAATATTTTTTTGAAATCGAATGCGTACTTTGTTCAGATGGGTTGGTATTAAAACGACTGGATTCTCAAAACGATATGAACCACATAAAGACTGGATCGCAAACCGACCACAGCTGCAAAAAGTCTTTGTCGGATAATGACTATGTAGCAAAACGATCACCCAGCATGAAGTCTTGATCTCAGAATGGCTTACTATCAAAATTACTAGATCACGGAAAGACCACCTCTTACTCTCAGAATGGCATGGTAGCAATTAGTGTTGTTAGTAAAATGTCATGAAACAATTCCATCGGCATCATACCATCATAATAAATACTTCTCGTGTTTTGTCAGAAAAAGGAACATGGCACCTAATGCCAACATGTAGTGTGTGTAAACTTATTTAAATGTAAAGATATCTTTTACCTCGACTGTACAAGCTTGGTTTGGGATCAGGTCGATGTGTGTGAAAATTGATCCTCTAATATTTATTTATTTTATGGGTTTCTATGGATATTATTGCTATTCTGATAATTAGTCTTTTTGCTGCCAGAAAATGTAGACATTTTACTAGGAATTACTCATCGGCATTTAAACAAAATTACGCGCTAAAATATTTCACTGTCTTCATATAAAACACCGTGTCACCCGTAGAATATGCACATTTCATTAAATTATCTGCGATATTACTCTGCGACTTAGCACAGCTATAAAGTAATAAAACATGTACCTGCGTATGAAAAAGTATTAAAAACAAAATCTTACCGTTCACCCCTAGCCTAAACCCTAGTTAACAGTATTGCCGGGTCCAGACGAGTGTAACGTGTAATGTAACATTACGTGTAATTTAGCGTCAACAACACGGACGGCAGACGAGCGCCTTTGTGTTCGCGCGAAAAACCGACAGCCGATGAATCAACACCGTAATGCTACATGTAATGCTCGGAGTGACGTCCACACGTAGAATTCGTGTTACATTACACGATAGATTACATTACACGTTACACTCGTCTGGACCCAGCATATAACGGAACGATGAGATCCGTCGCGTACATCAACGTCGTTGCAACGCGTATTCGGAAGACCGAACTGACATCAGGTGAAGCGTTGTGAATGCCCGTTTGTCTATTTTAATATATATATATTAGATAGTCAGTGGTCAGTGGGGGGAACCCTGGAAAAACTCATCCGATTACAAAATGAATTACCTATTTATGAGACAAGTGCGAAAAGTAGATAATTTAATGTTAGGTTTTTGATCGACGCGAGTTGGGAACTATACTTATCCGCACGTGGATCATACAACATTTTACAAAGCATCAATCCAATCCCGCACGGCTCCGCCCCGCCCCACCCCATCTTGCACCGCTGTGCGGGCATAAAGGTCTTCCCGTGTTTATGTTTACCCATATAAAGGCGAACTTTCAGAACAAGTGCATTATATTGCCATGCCGCTATATTGGGTCCGTCCTATTATAGCAACAGTCAGGTTCAAAAAACAAGTGCATTATAAATTATTTTACCAGTATACATATATACATATGGACATTCAGGACGGACATAGGCGTTATTTTATCCCGCGACTTTGCCTCGGTGCTCTGTAGCGGGCAGATATTGCATATGCTAATACTAAAATAATTTAAAATTAAAATTATTTATTTCGTAAAATACAACACGTGTTTATAATCTAGGGGATGGTGCCACCCGGTAAGCAAAATGTTGCCTGTGTTGGGAGGAGTAATTGGATTTACGCCTACGGAATAGAAAAATCGATACCTATATGTTTCAGTACCTATGTTTTTTTCTGTTATATGCCTCCACTCGCAGGCCTTTGTTTGTTTGCATTATGTGAGACACGGTCCTAAGTCCTAACCGACAATGAAACCTTATTTTACAGACCTAGACATTTTGTATCATAATGATGGGCTTATGTACGGAATATGATTTCATATTTACCGTTAGCTTTTCGGTGAAGGAAAAACATCGTGAGGAAACCTGCATACATCTGCGAAGAAATTCAAAGGTGTATGTGAAGTCCCCAATCCGCACTGGGCCAGCGTGGGGGCTACTGCCCATTCCCTCTCATACATGAGAGGAGGCCTGTGCCAGCAGTGGGACGTATATAGGCTGATGATGATGATGATGGGCAGCTAAATTTCCGGTACTAGAAGTCACCAACGAATGCGGACGTGACGAACACTGCAGCGTAGGTATTTATAACGAAATAATTATTTGTAAGTAGTCGTAGTAGGTAATGTGGGTGAGTGCGGTTTGAAATTCAAAGGGCTACCTAATTTTAAATGTCAAACTTAAAAAAAAGTAAGGCCACTTCTGCATTTGGTGGGATGGAATGTCTTTGCAGTATTGTGTAGGTAACCGGTAAGATACTGTACAGTCAGTTTTAAATGCTTAAGTATATAAGGCCTGTTAGTGACAGGCCTTACATAATTAAGCCTCAGGCCTGAATCTGACGCAGCCTGCTGAGGCGGTCAGTAGTAAACTTGACGTGAACTGTCACCTTTACTACTGACCGCCAACGCAGGTCGCATTAGAGCGGCTCACGACCTTGGCAGTATGTAGTTAATTGATAGCAAGTAATGTTTCAATATAATATTGTATATTTAAACTTCGCTCAACCGTAAATCTAAGTTAACGCCTGCCTATAATACCGACCTACAATAGATACCAATTTTCATTGTTCTATTGTCTCAAACAACTTTTAGTTCACACCGCATTCAGCCTAACTCCGCCTCCCCGCGTCTATTATAGGCCAGAAATAGGTGCCACCTGCACAATGCAGGCGTATCCAGAAAGCTACCTTGCAGATATGGTATCGGCAACTGTAAGATACGATATTTATATAAGTATATGCTGTGTAGAACTCTTGATCATTTTATCAGAAATAATACCACTAAAAAAATGATCAGTTTTATGTTGCGTCATTTAACTAACCTGGTTACTGATTTCTGTGTAATGTTATATAACGTTGGTCCATTGTTTTACCGTCTTTCAGAAATAAATGATACATTTTTTTTTGCACTAATCGCGTAGAAATATTTTTATTCCAAAATTCGTTTCATCTAGTTGTTCGGAAAGATTGGACGTCCCAGTCGTAATATGTATCGCAAGGTCGTTCTGTCACTGACGACTTCCGCACACAGCGGTACGGAGTCGGTGAGGTATCAGCAAACTACTTATATTATCAGCTTTCAGTTTTAAGTCAGTACCTACAGATTATTTACTGCCTACATTTCCATGAGAGCTTCCTGAGTGGCGCGGGATGCGTGGAAGCGAGACGGTACCAATTCAGTATTGCATGCATACCGAAATAGAAATACCCCTGCGCCACAGTAACGACGTCCTCGTTAAAGTACAAGAACCCGCATAGAAAACCCGCTCCTTCAGTTGCGGAAGTGGCCTTAGACCGGCATGAAAATGCATTTAAATGTGATTGGAATCGGAAAAGCCTAACAAAAATAAAAAGAACTACATAAATATTGAATTATTCTTTCATACCTTTCCTGAAAACCTGGTATTCATTGGAATAACTACGCAAAAACAAGGTTGTAATCTGATATCGCCCTTTTCCCGTATAACGCCGGTTAAGGCAATTAAATTTTCCGTGTCCTACGTTTTTAACAGTGTTCCATTCCACACTCGTTTTGGTCATGTTGCTCTGGACGTGGTTGATGGCCGGACGTGTGCCCGACGCCATTTTGTGAAGATTACGTCGCCGTTAAATGGCGGACAAAGGCTGCGCCCGTCCATTGTGTTGCATGCTCGTAATAACTTCAGAGAATCCTTTTTAGCCAACTACGGCACAGTCAAAAGGAAAGGTTATTACTTCAGCAGTCTATGTTTGTATTATTTTATACGCCTGAATACTTGTACTTAAGTATACACACAGCGTACGTTTGTAACCTATTATATACCTAGCGGACATAAAATTAAATAGGTAATAAAGTCTATTAAGTAAGTATTTAATTGAAGTTAAATTTTTAATTAAAACACATTTCTTTCAGTAAAAGTAGACTGCAATCTCATCTTAAAAGCGTGATAAAAATGCTAACAAGAGTCAAGTCCGTCGTAGCAAATTTTTCGTTGAAAGGATTATTTTATGAAGTTTATTAATTTGTCGGATTCATCTAGAGAGATAATCTGAGTGCAATGCCGAGGGAAATGAGAAAAGTTTATAATTACCGTGTAAGCACCCACGGTGCGCGACGAACTTTTAATTGATCAGGTCTTTATTAACGGAATCACTGGAGATGGAAAAGCAAGCTAGAACAAAAGCCGTATAATTTTATTAGAAATATTTCCAAACAATTAAACTCAAGTAATAAAATATAGGAACTTGTTTCAACCCTTGGACGAACACGAGAGTTGTAATAGTTGCTTCGCGTGTTTGTCTGACGAATATAACGGAGATTAACCGAACAACTGACTGGCTGAGATGATCTTGCGAGGTCATGCAAAACCCCGTATTTTATGATAATCAGTTCTGAATAATAACTTAAACTGTTTGTATGGTAAGTATTATGTTACTTACTTATTACACATTTAAAGTTAAAACAGTGTTTCAGTGTCCGAGAGGCAACCGATGTGTGGTGGTCAAATTTCCGATCCAGTTCAAGTTGGCTCAGTTCGGGTTGCACAGGGCAGGTCCACAACACTTTGGAAGCTCAAATACCGCGTGCCATCCGGTTGCCTCTTGGACACGCAACTACGCGTCATTGCTCTGAATACTAGAGTTAATTTACATCTGATAAACTACTGTAGTCAGTAATATGTGACTTTATTTACTGTATGTATTATTTTGAGACCCTATTTTAGCAGTTTTTTGTGCTGTTGACTGTAGCTACCATAATATTTAATGGTTACGAAAACAACATTAAAAGTTTGCAAAGATTAAACGGGAAACTTACGTAGTTAAGTACTTATATTTTTATTTCTATACAAACTTAATTAATAGGCACATTGTAAGTTAAAAGCTTGATAAAAGTTCTATAGGCCAACTTATTCGTACACGTTTTCACCTTCAAATCACTGCTCATTGAGAATTGAAAATGTGAGGCAGTGAATAGGTTATGTACCTACTCATCTCGCATTTCTTATGACTGCGGACCTTCCACAAAATTGAAGCAGGGCATGATGATGAAAGTAATTTATTTCTCCGTTCTAGGTCCGGCCCGGTAACGGGATCGAAACTTCGCTTTATGTACGTGCCTTTGTTGTATAATGCAAGTCAGACTCCTCTATTCAGGGAATTGGGAACGGTGGATGATATTACTTATCATAAAAATCTATGAAAATATGGAAAAATCCCGCACGATGACTTAATTCCCTACTTGCATCATTTGTAGCTAATTCAACCTAATCTTTTGGCATTTCTAGTGTAACTTGAGCTCCAATCACTATATATTACTGGCCCCGTATCATGGTCGATAAGTGACAAGATAGATCGTCAGTCTCGTTCTGTCGAACGGTGTCAACTAGTGGCGGACGCTCTATCTCGTCACTTATCGCGTGATAAGGCCGACTACGATACGGGGCCTGATGACGGGATAAGCAAGGTACAAATTGACTGATTTCGTAACTATTCCTTTAGGCCGAAACGCACTGACAACGGTGGCGGAGCGGCGTGGTGCGGTGCGGCGCGGAGGCGGTACCGGTTGTAATGTTCGAGCTAATATGAAAAGATCCGCACAGAGCGGCGCGGCGCGGTATTCTGTGGGGACCCTTTCGTATGGGTTCGAATCGAACACAGCCGCACCGCGCCGCTCCGCCACCGCTGTCAGTGCGTTTCGCCTTTTTATTTTTATTTATTTATTATTTTTTAACCTTTTTTAAGCCTTTAACCTTGCTTCTTGGTTTTTAGTAAGTTTGCTTATAAGTAAAGCGGTAATTCCGAAAACAGTTTTTTTTTATTTATCAATGTTTTATTTTTGGTAACAAATAATGTTGTAGGCTCTGCCTTTGCCTTTAAGTTGAGGTTCAAGTATCTATCTGCCTTCCAGAATTTGGAATGATAGAAACATGAACCAAAAGCGATATCTAGGGATGTCTCCCTCTGTTAATGCAAACAAACAGAATCGCTACCCTTAAGAGGCCGCAGTAAGCTCGGCCGAATTTCACCTTCCCATACAAACGTAGTTACGCTCTCATTTTAAAACCACGTGTTGGATTGTGACGAAACTTTGCATATACAATGACATGAGGCATATCTATGTCTGTAATTAGTTTATACGGTTCCAATTTACAAAACAAACTAAATACAGCAAAAACTAGTTTTGTATGAAAAACTTAAATTCGCAGTATTTTTTTTATTATGGTATCTGAAGCTACATAAACTAATTACAGACATAGATATACCTCATTTCATTGAACATGCAAAGTTTCGTTACGATCCAACACGTAGTTTTAAAATGAGAGCGTATTACGTTTGTATGGAGAATCGAGCTTACTGCGGACTCTTAACTCGCTTGCTTTGCTCGTTTTCTCAAGATTAAGTGCCTCCATCGTTCAAAATAAAAACAAACGTGTAGGTATTTACAGCTAAATGCACTTAGTGCTAGTCGATGCAGTGACATTGATCAAGCGCCCGCGACACGTGAATCCTTTTACCTAGCCCGCCACAATATTGCAAAATCCGTAGTAATATCACATAAAGGGAGGTTCTTCTGAAAACAAATAGCTTTTTCTTCGTTTTTGTACGGTCAGCGTCATTTATTTAATATATATTAAAATCACGAACGGCTTACACCAATCACACTTGTAATTGGTGTGAGCCGCATTAGTTAAAGTCTTACGAATGATTTATTACAGGAATAATTAATTAGCATATAACAGCCAAAGTAATCCTAATATTTTATTATTATTGATGGTTTGTTGTATTTTTTTGTGTATTTGTTCGTGCTGAGAAAGGGAGGAAAAATTCATCATCATCATCGTAGCAGCCGAAAGACGTCCACTGCTGGAGCCTCCCCCAAAGAGTGTCACAATGACCGGTCCTGCGCCACCCGCATCCAGCGGACTCCCGCGACCTTCACCAGGTCATCAGATGAACATTAGCTGCATGCAAACATACGCAAGTACAGATGTAGGTAGTGCATAATTGTTTTCCATCGTATTTTCAGTCACACTCAGTACCTACTTTTTGTACCGAGACTGACCGAGACTGACTGAAATAGCAAGACACGTTCATACGTTTCCGTGAAAATACGATGGAGAATAATTATGCACTACATCTGTATATAGCTACATTCCATTATCGCCTGACCATCACATGCCTTTTACTTAGCGGAATGACAAAATAATATTGTTTAACAAAATGGAATTGCGGAAGTAACGTCTCATTCGATGAATTACAAATGTCAATAATAGGAATGAAATGGCGGCCCGCTTGTCATCGAACAATTAAATTAAATAATGAAGAATGTACTGTCTACCATATGTCAAAGAACCCATATTCCGTGACTTATTTGGGAATTTAGCCACCCTCTATAAACTGGTCTACTTATACATTTTATTAGACGACTGTAAGAATCTTAAAAGCATTTAACACGTTATGCTATAGCAGCGGAGCGGTTTTTCTATAGGCACTTATTTCTTAGAACGATCTATTTACAACAAACATTGTTTACCTAAAACCGGTTTCTTTACTTTTTTTAATAGGTAGCTACCTCAACCGTGGCAAACAGGCGTAGGTATATGGCTTGCCTGATGGCAAAGTAGACACAAGATTAGCCTATGGACGCATCATAGGAGTCATTAAGCTAGATGGCGATGCCGGCCCGTTATTAAGTTGAGACTTGGACTATGGACTCTTAATTATAAGACACACAGTCGTATACTTATACCTAAACTGATTAAATCTACCTATACCAACACTTTTACAGCAAAATTATATTATCTGTATGTAGGTAAGTGCGAGAACTTATTGGTTAATAACATACCAACCGACCACTTCAGCCACCCAGACACTTCGCCCAGAATCAGTAACAAAAAACAACAAATCACTTATACCGAACGACTATACCTAAATATTATTAACTTGAATGGGTATTAAATAATATCTTCTTCTTACTTACTCTTGTCGGTGGAGTATTTTTCAAATTATTAATCATTTCGCCTTTCTTTTTATTTCTCCATAGTATGAAGTTTTTTTTAAATAATATAAACGTTTTAAATTGAACTTAGCGCTCATGGATTACCAACAAGGTTATCATATTCCAGTCCCAATCTAAGTTTTTTCTAATTATATAGTCAGCGGCTTATCTAGCATTCGCTGAACTGAAGTTCCACGAAGACCTATTCAAGTATTTGTATCAGAAATAATGGGATAGTAAGCATCTAAAATGGATGCCGCGCGACATTTAAATCAAAACAGAATAATCCGCCGCCAAATATTCCAGACCCTCTCAATCTTTGCTTCCGATCTGTGTAAATTACAAACTTCGCTCATCACGCTAAATAACACCAAGAACACGAACTGGAATTATTTGAATGGGAGCTTTGAAATGATCATTGTTTTAGGTATTTGGTAGATTGTGCTAGCAAACAACATGGCGGGTGTCTGCAGATTAACGGAACGGAACGGGAATGACCAATAATTGTCAAAACAAAAATAAAGAGTCAATATATGTTATTTGACATTAGCACTGTCCCGTTTATCAGGTCTGAAAGGGTTAAGAAGTTCTTTTTTTTATTTATGTAGTCATTAGTGATGAGTGACAAGATGCGATGTTGCAAGACGAAAAGTTTTCTCTATGATTTATATCGGAAAACGTCTGTTGACATTCGCAGGCTAACGGAGTGATATTTTAAGAAACTTATGTCACAATCTTTCATAAATTGGCATTCGATTTGCGCGAAATTCCCCATTTCCTAGAAAAAACTTGTATAAACTAGAATAATTTGACAATAATCGTTTTTCCAAAGTACCTATCACGTGACAACCTAAACGTGACACTTTGGGAAAACGATTATTCTGCGAATATCAAAAAACGTTTTGTACGGTCGTCGAAACACCTTCATTTAGGGATTAATAATACTACGCATAGTGTACAAAATGTAATCCATACTTCCATACTTTGGGAAAACGATTATTCTGCGAATGTCAAAAAACGTTTCGTACAGTCGTCGAAACACCTTCATTAAGGGATTAATAATACTACGCATATTGTACAAAATGTAATCCATACTTCCATACTAATAATATAAATGCGAAAGTAAGTCTGTTTGTCTGTTCTGGTATAAAAAGTTATTTTTTCTTTACCGGGAATAAAACTATCTCCATATCAATATAAACGTGTTCAGCGGTTTAAGCGTGACATTTATAATATTCGTATGTACCTATTTAACTAATTTAGTTAACCTGTGTTAATCTCTGATGGCAGGCCCTTTCGCAAGTAATTTTGGCAAGGAAACTAGCTACATTAAACTAATTAAATTATCGCGTGACATACCTACATATACAATTATGCCAACAATTTAAAGTTAAGCTGGAAGCTACTGGATTGGGGGGCCGAGCCTACGACCAAAGATTATTGTCTCAATATTTCTTACAACGACCTACCTACGACAACCAGGTGACTTAGTGAATATTGCCGCCATCAATTGGGCATTCCCCTAGCATCGAGCAACAACGGCTCAGCTCTTACATTATATCTAATGATGTTATTAATTTCATGAAACTTTTACAAGCTTGTCGGCATTCTTTATTGCATTGTTTTTTTTTGCATGATTTGCGTTACGTACATCAGCAAAAAACTCTAGAAACGGAACTAATTTTTTTCGACCCTAACTTCACTATGGGCACTATGGGACCATTTTTGTGTTAACTTTTGGCGTAACACAAAGTTGCTCACACGGTAAAAATTGTTCAGAATCATGGATATATTCACATTTTGCTATTTTATATCACCAATTATGTAACAACCTGTATTGTAGTAGATATTTAATAAAATGGGTTAACAATACTTGTATTTACATTACTAGCCTGTCTACATAAACGTTATATTGAGGTAATGTTTGAGTTTGTATGTCTATAGCAATATGTATTTGTATGTCATTTTTAGGGTTCCGTAGCCAAATAGCAAAAAACGAAACCCTTATGGAGTCGTCATGTCTGTCTGTCTGTCTGTCCGTCCGTATGTCACTGGCATATTACTCGAAAACTATAACGTGTATTTGAATAAAATTTTGAGGATAGGTGTATTTTGTTAGCCGCTAAATAGTTTTGTAATTAAAAAACAATCAAAAAATTTTTAGGGTTGAAAAAAACTGAAAGTCAAAAAAATTTTTTCATTGTTAGTCCACGTGTGGCACCTCAATCGATAGGCCTTTCAAAATAAATATAAGGTTTCTCAGCATTTTTATTTTTATTAAGTGAATAGAGTTGGAGATAGTCGCCCCGAAAGTCACTAAAATTGTGCCCCCCCCCCCCTCTAATTTTTGAGCAATGTATTTTAAAAATATGAAAAAAGTCATTGACATAGGGCTTATTAATTCTTTCAGGGAAAATTGTTTTGAACAAGATCGTTTCAAAGGTTTTCGAGATATTTCTAAGTAACTGCCTTCCTTTAAGAAAAGGACGTAAGTGCCACAAGATTTCAGTAACGATACGACCTTTTTAATAGGCACGGAACCCTTCGTTGTGCGTGGTCCAACACCCACTTGCCCTCTTTTTATAAATTAGGAACCATTTTTTAATAGTGTTCTAGTAAAAAATGAAGTATCAAATCTCTAGATCGTACCTACTACTACAACGTACGTACTATTCGTGTTGCCATATGAGCGATGGTGGCGATGGCGTTCTATTATTTTCTATAGACTATACGTACAACTACATTTATGGTTAGAAATTAGAATCCCATAGGTAGGTATAGGTATAACATAATTCACTTATATACCCGACAATGACGTCACAGATGGTTTCCGATGCACTTTCCCTTCACTGAAGAACTTTAAAAGAACATGAATAAAAATGTGTTGATTGTACGCCATTCCCCGGCACGTCGTTGGGTCCAGCTGCGCCGAAGATACTCCAGTTTGATTGGGACTCCTAATTAGTACAATAAATTCCGTTAATTTGCAATCAGTGTCGACTCGGCAACGATTCTCAGTGATTAAGGCCTCCATTTGCCTTCGTGTTTGCTGGCAAAATGCACGACGATTTACACGTCTCACGCAATTCCGAGCAACGTTAATTACGTACGAATTAGACGTAAATTTATCAATCCTTACCTTTATATTGCATGTTCAGAGTGCTCCGGCAGCCTAGTGGTTCAGGCATGCGGCTGTCAAACGGCGGTCCAACAAGTTTTTCGGAAAAGCTGACGGTAAATATTAAATTACATTCCGTAAGTACTGTAAACTAACCTAACCTAACCCATTCGAGGCCTAGCATAGCAACGGTACATTTGCTACGCCGTAGCACGTAGCATCATTTTCCCGCGTTGTAGCAATTACATTGTAGCAAAACAAAAATCGCTCGTAGAGGCATTACTTGTTTGTGTCGTTAATGGATTAACTACTCAGATTTTACTACATACATTACATACCCAAAATTGTCTATACAAGGTGTATCAAAAATTGTCTATACGGAACCGATCAAGGGCATTCGGTAGCGCATTGCGACTCCAAATATGCATGCGACCAAATACAATACGGTTGGAGTTTTGATATAGTCTTTCGTGTTGTAGAAGCCTTAGTTAAAAGCTTACAAGTTGTTCGGTTTATTACTTCATAGTTACCGGCCCAATATGTCCACGCCAACCAACAAGGTGCTGTAACACAATATGACGTGAAGTACGCTTACACCGGTTCTGTGGTTTGTTATCTCAAATAAAAATAAAACTAATATGATGAATACCTACGCCTTTATTCATAAAACTTAATGGAATAAATATTAGAGCGCAAACTTACACATATCGATCGACAGAATTTCCATTTTTAACCGTCTAAAAAAACAGAGGAGGTGCTCAAGTCGACGCGTATGTTTTTTTTACGTATTAATATTTGTTTATTTTCAGTGGGTTAGTTTTTTGCAGGCGGTTCCCTTTTTACTCCTATTGAGATAATGTTGCAGTTTTTTAAATGTCAATAACTTTAGTTGTTAATAGATTGCAATACGTCAGCAACATAGCTTCTTATTCCTAGGTAACTATTTTTTACTTTCAAAGGTATCGATATATGCTACTGTCTTCATCAAATGGCAAGCGCCTTCATCAAACGGAATTGACCTCTGTCCTTGAAAACCCTTTCCAACCAAACCATGGCTCGAGTTTCCATCTTAGCTGTCAAACTGCAATGTATGCAGTTTTGTATTATTATGTGCCTACCTACTAAGGTAAAAGTCCACTTAATAATGGAATAAACACGATTGACCTAGTTTACAGTTTTTTTCGTGTAATTTAAAGGTCATTTATGTCTTTAATGTGTATGATTTTTATTTGTTTCATTGTCTTGTCAAATCACATTATATCTCATTGCTTCCGATACAGGATAATCGTAGTTCATCATCATCATATCAGTCGAAAGACGTCCACTGCTGGACATAGACCTCCCCCAAAGAGTGCCAAAGTGACCGGTCATGCTGCGCCTTCCGGTACGTGGTCGCCACTCGAGAACCTTAAATCTTAGTTCAGGTGCATTTAATCAATTCACCTAACATCTAACAGAGCCAGCAAAATTTACTGGGGTGGATTTTAATGGGGTTGTGATTGGTCAGAATCTACCTCCTCGCGGTCCACCCCGGGCAACGGCTTCTCAGAAGACGGCTAAAAGATTCCGACTGTTCCTGGCAAGCGGGACTCGCTCCTTCCGAGCCTCCCAGCTGATATTATTTCTCATCAATTTCAGTTTCCCATTCGCTGTAATAATAATAAGCACAATTTACCATTAGCAATAAGGTTTTTACGATAAATTATTTATATTCTTGTTCTTATTTTATGGAGTTCGCAGCGCAACCGCACCCTAGCAGCGACGATATCCAGCAAATGGGGCAGTACGTCATCTGCGGGGTTAATTAAATCTGTAGGGTACGAGCTTCGGTGTGGCAAATTAAAGGAGCGAAGCAATCAATGTGTTTAAACATGCCATGCCATGGGTAGGTAAGGTATACGCAAACATGAAGAGTAATGAACATTTTAAGTTCGCAAGAAGGTGCTTAGGAAGGTTCGATTTTACCTACGTAATAAATTACAAATAAGTATTATTATTAAGTGCAAGTTACAAAATTAATTTCAAGTTAGTCTAAAGCAATGCTCGTAAAATAGCTAGTGGCTATAGGGCAGGAGCCACAGTGTTGCCATTTTTAAATTGTAATTTGTAGCTTTGTGAAACGGACAAATAATCGTAGATGACCATCCCATCGTCTCTCATGCTAATCACCCTATACACTACTCATATATTTAAAACGAAAAATTATGTTATGTTATTTTACGTTTATTTGCAGTAATTGTACATTACTGCTGAGGTCGGGGAAAAAGGGATTGCCGGCCAAGTAGGCATAGACGGACGAACGTAGCAAGGCTGGATAGGGGAACGAGGCTGGCAATTCCTTTTCCCGCCGATGTACTTATAATGATTTTCTCAAACCTGCAATGGAAGAAAACACCTACAGGTACTGAAACCAAAGAAGGTCACTTTGATATAAATAAAAATCCATTACGGATCTCTCGTCTCGCCGCTCCCGAAATGAAATAATTCGAAGCCTGTTATAAAGAACACAACGTTATTATTAATTGCATGAAATGCTATAGCAAATATATATTGAGAAAATATATGTACCTCAAACATATATTTTCTCAATATATATTTGCGATAGCATTTCATACAAAATAGGAGGTTAAGCCTGCAAGATGGTCTTTTTTAATTTCCATTACACATTTATTTGTGGCACAGCATCACGGATGAAAAGAAATATAAGCAATATTTGCTTTTTTATTTATTTCATTGCATGTTTGAGAAAAGCACTGTACAACTTGGCGTGATAATTAACTTTAAAAACAAAGTTCTCCAAATTTGACTTCAATTTTGTACCCCGCCAAGCCACGAGAACATTTCCACATTTTTTTTCCAATTTACCACATGAACTGATTTTCGAGAGCAAATGCGTTGATTATTAGAGAAAAAAAACGAATCGCTGTATGTGGGCCGATAATATTTGAGGACTTCCGTCACAAGGATCACCTTAGGCACTTAGTTGCTATTTCAACGGAATGCTATCCGAATCAGTAGTATATTTTTGTTTAAGTGGAAATCCATAAGTCATTTACAAAAATGTCGTGCCCATAAAATTCAATAAAACACAGATATCAAAAATTCAAGTAATAAATATCAATAATACACCAATAGATGTCAAAATTAAAAATAAAACAGTAGAAAAATGTCAAGCAAAGTAATCGGTTACTACACGTTATTGAAAACGTTTGCACGTTTAAATGCTCCCCCGACTCCGTGAATATGTATGTATGTTGTCACAATACCAACAACTCAATTTCGAGTGATTTCAATAAGAGTTGCAATGTATTTTCGCTCGTGTCTAACACTTAAGATTTGCGTGTTCGGAAGCCGGAAGCTAGCGCGTGAATCATATTGAATTGTCATTGCGACGCGAAGTGGGAAGCACAAGCCGACCTTTTATAGGCTTGTCGTTGTCGTCTGACAATCAACTGATAAGGCGCGGCGCGGGTCCCCGCCCGCGCGTCCTAGTTGATTGTCCCGACAGACGCTCTATTTACTTTAAAATAAATACAACGTAAGTAAACGCAATGTAAAAGATGTATCTATTTATTTTTAGGTGAATATGAGGTCTGTTCCTTGCGGATTAACGTTAAACATTGGTATCATCCTTGGCTACTGAACGTTGTGTACGTGTGTCGCATGGCGAATGGGTATAAGTTATTACACAATTATAAAACACTGCGAGGGAGATGATTAATGGCATTGAAGTATCAAGTGAAATGCTCTACATTCTCTAATAGCGGTAGGTAATGAAATAGGTGGAAAAAATCGCCATTATAACACCTATAAATTAAGCTTCTAGAGCGATAAAAACTCACGCCATTATCCTATTTAGCATTAAACGCTCATGAAACAAAGTCCTTTTCCCCGCCTCCTTTTCGAAAACAATTAAATATGATGGGAGCGAAAACCAAGCGTAAAATTACATTTATACTTACGCCACGCACCGAGTTTTCGTGAAATATTAAATTCGACCTGTCTCGTTTCCCGGGACGATGGAATAAGCAAAATGCCAAAGCCGCTTTGTATCGCTGCAAGCATGTTTATATTTGTTTAGGACACAATAGCAAACGCTCTCGGTGAAAAGCTACGTGCGGCCGTGTGAAGTCCTTAGAAGACGGATGCTCTGGGTTACTTCTGTAATTTTATTTAAGAACCGCGTAATTGTGAAAATATGCTTACCTACTCGTACCTACAGAAAAGTTTGTGGAAGTTTGTGCTCAAGGAAAAATGTTTTAACATTTGAGAAAGAAGTTTCGATGTTTGTTACTCGATCACGTTTTAACGACTTAACCGATTTGTTGAAAAATTTGCACAAACATTACGTACCTGATTAAAATATAGGATAGTTTTTATCCCGGGTCCACGGAGACGAAGTCGTGGGCGGAAGCTAGTATAAAATATATTCAAGCAAGAGCAATCAAAGCGATCTGCTTTGATTGCTCTTGCTTGAATATATTTTATACTAGCTTTTAGGCTTTTAGGGTTCAAGGGATTAATAACAACTCTCGCGAAGTGTAGGTAGAAATAACTCTGTCTATTTTACCCCGAACACTGGTAATGGTTCGGTAAATTGGAATGGGACACTTATTGAATTTGGTCCATTTTTATTCAATGTCTAGTTAAGAAGGTATATCTCGGAATTTTCGTAAGTTCAAAGGTAATAAATGTCCTTCAATCCCGTAGATACCTACCCGATGAATACTTGATTCTTGAAAGGAAAAGAAGCAGAGCTATGAAGGTAACGTGCTATGCACTGATTAACAACCTTCTTGATTCTTAGGCGACTTGCGAACAGTGCGATGATAATCGTTCCATATATTATGTACTTAATATAAACTTTTTCCCACTACTTCGTCGGCGTAGATCTCGTTAAAGCCAGACTTGGATGAAATCTCTAAACAGCCAATACCAAATAAAAGAAATATTTTCGTTTTATAATGTTATCATTATTAATTCATGTAAAATGTTATCGAAAGTGATTAGTTCTACTAAATTAAACATTTCTATGTCAAATCTAAAACGAAATAGTCAATTAATTAACAAAAAGAATTTAATTTGTTTAGTCGAGTAACCATTTATTGCCGAGAATTAGAACAAAAACTGTACATTCTGTACAACCCGGTTAATTTAAGAATGCACCGTGTTCATGCATACATCTTGCTGCAAGGTGCCAACGTGACTTAATCGCGATATAACCATAACACACTAAGTATGGTAATGTGGTAACACGCGTGTTTAATATCCAGAATTATGAGCCTAAAAGCGACACCATAAGAGGTACGTTACGAGAAATAATATTTTAGGTTTAGTAGCGATATTTAAAGGTCGCTCCGCCATAAAAAATAATCCCGCCTTCGAGTTTATGCGTGCATAGGTAACAGACAGATAGATTTACTTTCGCATTTATATATACAATCCTATTTGTATGTGTATTACGCTACATTGCTGGAATTTTTGTCATAATCGGTTGAGTAGTTCTACTCAAATTAGTGCGGGTTACCTGTATAGTAAGCAAAATTATTTTATACCAAAAGACGCAGTACCTTTCATCCCCATCCCAATTTAACGGTATTAGAAAATACATTCATATGCATACATCAGCAACACGGAGCTGCGTGCCAAAACTGGCATCGTTGATGTGGGTGCTAAGACCGCAAAGCTAAAGTGGGACTGGGCTGGACATGTCTGCCGGATGCACGCGGAGCGATAGGCAAAATTAGTCACCGAATGACTTCCACAAGATGGCTTCCGAGGCAGAGGCAGACCGAAAAGGAGACGGCGAGACGACCTTGATACGTTTTGTACAGATTGGCGAACACTAGCACAGGACCAAGACGAGTGGCGGAAAAAAGAGGAGGCCTTTGCCCAGCAGTGGGACACAATAAAGGCTAATAAAAAAAAGAAAATACATTATTTTGACTTATTCATTGATTGCTGAACTGATAAGCCACTTCTGATCGGCAAATAGTTCAAAAATTGACACCTGTTCTAATTTAATTTAACCTAAGCTAAGCTAATTTTTTCCTAGCATGAAATATGGCTACCAGCATTGGTAACTAAGAAAATGCGATGAAGGCAAGTTAGCAGTATGCCAACGACGAATGGAAAGACGCATTAGGAATTAAATGAGCAGATAAGACGAAAAACCAAAATATTAGAAGTACTAAATTAACTGATATTGTAGAAAGAGTGAAGATAATAGAATGGAACTGGGCGGGCCGAAACAAATGGACAAGAAAAATCATTGAATGGATCCCGAGAGACGGCACCAGATAGCGAGGACGTTAAAGGACAAGATGGGCAGATCCGTTCACATATAGGCAATAATAATAATAATAATAGGCTCGGTCTACACTGGATGTGTAAAGCCAGAGACAGAGCACTCTGGAAAGATAAGGGGGAGGCCAACGCTACTACTCGAATAAAAATCGTTACCTGTTATATTAAATACCTACTTCGTTTTGTAGTAGAAGTCTGTAGTAGCAGTTAGAGCTGTGTGTTGATGAGCAAACTCGGAATAATGTCGTGGTATATCCTATGATTTTATCATGCTATAAGAGTGGATTTACTACAAATGCTTGATAAATTAAGAATATAAGTATGTCATTATGTAGCCATAGTCAGTTTCCAAAGTGGAGGAAAGCGAGTAGGAAAGCAGACAAAGACCGGGAGAACGCTAGAAAAAATTGTAAAATATTCCATGTTCAAAAATAACTTATCTTCCATGTAGATTTTAACCCCTATTTTTCCCCTTTAAATCAAAAATATCCAATTAAGCTTGTAGAAGCTAAGCTATTAAGTAGTTAATGAACATTTTTATATTTGTGACCGATAATACGAATCACCGTCTGAATTTGTATAGCACATCTGAGTCCCTTGAAGAATATGTTCCAAATTGCGTGATTCTATTTTCAGAGGATAGAAGAGGATATCCTGTGCTTTGTCTGTCAGTAGTTGAGTAACGGTCCTACTTTATATAGGTAATAGTTTATTTTGTTCTCATAATGACAATCACCAGGAAATGGCTTTAAAACTATAAACTAAATTAAATTTTGCTAATCCATAGGTACACCGAGCAAATCGCCTAGAGCCCCGAGGGTAGAACACATCGCTAGGTTAGCGTTATTACCATAGTAATGGTCGTTACCTGCGAAATTGCGCCTCCCGAGGAGGAGTTAACAGCTATTTTAGTGACACTTAATCACACGCCCTAGAATAGTCACCTTGACAGTGCTGCTTGTGCAAGCTTAAAACTTGGACAGACCGTCCAAGTTTTAAGCTTGGATTAGTCATCTCAAACTATGTGTTACCTAATATTTTAAAAGAAATCGGTACTAGGTATCAGTAAGGTAAACTAAGTTACATGTAAAGGTTTTTTCGGTCAAGTGTGCACCCGTTGTTTCATTCGAGGGTTTACTATAAGGGCTCAGCCGGAAATCTGCATGGAGTAAATGTAGTACATCGTGACAAATGGGGGAGACCGAGGATGAACGTACCCATTTTCAGTTTATGTTATCTATTTATGAATTGTTGCTAGTTTTTTTTTTATAATGATACCTATACATATTAAGCAGACATCCTTCACGCACGTTTCAGTATAGTAGAACATGTGACATATTCATTGGTTTTATAGAAAAGTAGATAAGAGAGAGATGGAATTTGTTACAATCATCCCCAGGGGGTAGGGTTGATCAACTGTATTCATATAAGTATTGTACCTACTTTAACATTTGTGATGAACTAATTTTTTGAAAATAATTGGGAATTCATAGTATGACGCATTTTTGACGAGCACCCCCCGATACACATAACTGGCCGGCACAGCTTCCCAAGCTTTACTGTGGTTGTCGGGAGAGTAAAAATGGCGTTATCACTCGTGAGTAAATTCAAACAGCTGTCATAGTATGCCTATATAACCTTAGAAAAATTGAAAAACCCCCGACATTTTCATTTCAAAGTCCAATATCTCAAAAACGGCTGAACAGATTTTGATTAAACATGGCTAAGAACACTTGAGATAAAATTATCTATGACACAAAAAGAAACTGCATTCAAATCGGTCCATCCGTTTGGGAGCTACGATACCACAGACACATACACAGATACACAGACAGACACGTTAAACTAATAACACCCCTCTTTTTTCGTCGGGGGTTAAAAAATGATATGTTACGTTACGTTCATCCCGTGTTACTGTTATACCTGGTCTCCCTACCTACGATCTACTAAAATATAGGTACCCAACCTAGTACATACATAAACAAATGAGTAAGTCAATAACTAATCATTGAATTTTATATTCTGTTGAAGAACAGTGGACTAGGTTTTCGTATTAATCCTATTCCATTTAAATAATGGTAGAAGTTGCGATTTGTATTGAAAAATAATGACGGACTTGCAAAGTTGTGTAACATTAATATTCTTAATGCAGGTCAGACCATGCAACCGTTATAAATCAGACGCACACCATTCCTTGCCAGTGACGTCAGAACCAACCCACGTCCTTATTGATAGTATTTTATGAATTAAAAATCTTAAAATGGCAAAAATAAGTGAAAGATTGATAGTAGAGTAATTTTGGTAATGTTTCTCTGTTCAAAAACAATTTATTTTCACATAATATATGAGTATGTTGTCATTCTATATTCTGTTGTTGTATTTTAGGGTATTTACCCTATTGAGAATGTTCCCTTTGATGGTGCGTTGATAAGATCTGCCTCGACCCTGTCAACTCGGGAAACAGGAGCCACGTAACACCCTTACTACTCGTGACATGTGTCCAGAATTCTCAATAATGCGGACTATTCAAGGCCTCCACCCACCGGACGCGTGTGCTGCGCGTGTGCTGCGCGTGTGCTGCGCTGCAGCCGCGCGGGTGCTGCGCGTGTGCCGCGTTCGATGTGTGTTTGAAGTGTAGTTTCAAAGCTTTACAACTTGGGCGTGTGCTGCGCTGCAGCTGAGCGGGTGCTGCGCGTGTGCCGCGATCGATGCGTGTTTGAAGTGTAGTTTCAATGCTTTACAACTTGCGCGTGTGCCGCGCAGCACACGCGCCGCGCAGCACACGTTCAGCTGCAGCGCAGCACACGCGCAGCACACGCGTCCGGTGGGTGGAGGCCATCAATATCAGTATTATTGATTAGAAGCTTTACACCGGAGGACTTTGTTCGTCGCATCCAATCACAAACCCATATTAACAATGGTCGTGTTGTCATCAAATAAAATAACCAATATATTGAACTAGCTTTTGCCGGCGACTTCGTCCGCGTAGAAGTTGAGAAAAATATTTCTATTAAATTATTCCGGCTCGAAAAGGCTTGCTTTATCGCTCAAAATCTGCGCCCAAAAGTCCATTTTATCCGCGCTAGCGTGGAAAGAATTTTTGAATTTGGAACGTGACGGTCAATCTCGAGATCCAACTTTTTTCTATACAGAATGAGAGGTGCGTTCAGAAACTGATGGTGTTATGCCAGTTATTATTTTGATAAAATAAAATTAATAATACTTATTCTTTCTTAATTAAGTAGGTACATACGAAATATAAATATTTAGACCGATTTATAACGATAAAATACGAATAAATAATTTTAAAATGTAGTTCTATGTTTCAAAAAATTTCGCTTCTTCCAAATTTGGAACGCACCGTTTGAATAGTTACTTTAAGAAAAAACTCAACCTACATTTAATTTTGTTTTGTTTTAAAGCCACATACAGTAAAACCAAAATAATGGTGGTTATTTATAGATTTTAGTGCAGAAGATATACAGCTATTAGCTAAAAGCATAAGCGAATTTGAGCCTTAGTTTACCCGTGAGTACCCAACATAACTTTGACTTTTTTAGTGTAGGTAAGCGTGGGGTTTATTTAAAGATGCAAAAATATATATGTTACATTTAATAATCATAAAATGCTAGATCTTGATGAGATGTAAACAAACCTTTATTGAAAATAAGTATAAGGCCCAAATTACTTCCATTACCTACATTTACCTACAATTTTCCTCGCGGTGGTGAGGTGTGGTGAGGCGGTGTGTTTCGCACGGCAGCAAAATTGTTTGGCGTCTCGTGCCTTGAAAGCCTCGCTATGCTCAGGATTGTACTTTTGAACCATTTGCTTCGCTCATGGTTCAATTTTACAATCCTTCGCTAGCTCGGCTTTCAATACAAGTACTTGCGCCAAGCAACAACTTTGCAGCCTTGCATAACAAATAACTATTAGCTTAAGGTTCAACGTCACTGGTTCCTGTCGAGTTGTTGCTAACAGATGTCGTGATATATAATTTCGATGGTTGCTCATCGTTTTACGCAAAACCGTGACGAGTACCAACATGTGTTTCAAACTGCGGAAGCCGAAGAGCTTGCTACGTATGAATCGCAATCAATCTGCACTAAACAGTGTTTATTTTTAAAATGTAGTCCGAAAATATGCATAAAAGTGCTTTTCCGTGAATTTACGCAGACTAACGTAGCTAAATGTCACTTCGGAGTCAGTCATTGTCAAACATCTTGCATAAATCAAACTAGAGGGCGCAAAACTAAATCTATAGCAGCGCCGCTATTAGGAAATAGTGAAACTAAATGTACTTATGGCAGGCACTCAAGAATGCAATATGAATGCAGCTGACTTTTTTAATCATTACTTAATGTCATGCGGTAGCGCAGCGCGCGTCTCTTTTGCTTAAATCTGTCTGTAACGCCATCCTTGAACCGGGTTCAAATCCCGACGGACATACTTCTTTTTTGTTTTTCTATTTGGATTTCTAAACCAATATGGCCGTCTCAACTAACTCAGATTTACTTATAATGTGCAAAAAAATATATTTTTAACTTAAACATGTTTATAATTTCTTGATAAGCATGATTGTATCTAGATGATCCACAAAAAAACCCTACTATATTTATGGCAGACCTATTCTTACATGTTACATACTACATAAACACTATTTTGGATAGGTATATCATTTAAAAAGATGTGACGCCTTTAATTTCATTAGAAAATCATGATTCATGAGTATCCGTAGGTTTACTGTTGAAAAATCAAAGTACGACCTTTATCTATTCTATACCCTATTCCATATGAGATTAGACAAATCGTGCGTGAATCTTCAAGTCATTCGCGTCATGAAAACCATTTTGATTAACAAAAACATTTACATTGTTCTATTTGAAACACATTAAATAATCGAAATAACACTAGTAAGTACAATATTTATAAAGGAAGATAAAAGAGGTATTTTTCCTTACAAAAATCTAACATTGTAAGGAATAAGGTACCGATACTTAGTAAGTATATTAGTACTTTGATTTGTTATATCCATATTCACCCGCAGTTGCGGTACTACATAATTACATACAATCAGAGAGGCTACGTATTATTCACAAAATGTTTTGTATTCGCCCGTGACTCGCGTCTAAAATAATGACCTCAAAGTTGGTAACAATTTTGCGTTACCGAACGGACGGACGAATTTAGTAAGCTTTGTGAATAACAGGCGAGTTTGTATATCAAAACTCTTAGTGGCCAGTCTCTCGAATCCGGACCTAGACCGCGTCAGAAAGAGAGAAATATTTCATTTGACAATATGGTACTGTTTTCGATGAACGTCAAAATTCAAAAATCGAATTCAACTTTTTCACGCGTTTACGTTTCTATACGTTTATGATGCTTTCACTCATTCATTACTAATCTTCAATGGCTGGGTTATGGGCATTTGCTTACAAAATTATTGAATGTCTTGTTTAGGTAAATATGAGATGAAACTTATCTGTAGAACCCACGACCGCCGTTTGACAGTCGCATGCCTGAAGCACTATGCTACCGGAACGATTATTGCAAAGTGTTATTTTTTTGTATGTTTGTATGTACGGTATAACCTCCGAAACCACTTATCCGATTATAAAAAATAATTCACTGGTTATGGATGACTGAACTTACTGGGGGGACATAGCCATGCCTAGGCATAGTAAGTATACTTTGATACATTTTATACGCAAAAAAACGAACTTGGATTTTTAGACAGATTTGACTGTGTACTAAGTTAAATGCAGTTTTTATTCTTTCTAAAATCGGTCTGGGTGACTCCTTAGAGCAAATTTCCGTGTCAGATTCGGATTGAATGTGACTGTATAATCTTCAAATCAGCTCACAAAATTTCCCGAGAATCGGTTGAGAAATAGCTACCTACGACATACAGAGAAGTCTAGACAGCCGGACACGAAAGTACGGACACGGAAGTACGAAATAATATTTATTTATTTATTTTTTTAATCTTTATTGAACAAAAGAACAACTTATCGTACAAAAGGTGGACTTAAAGCCGTAAGCATTCTCTACCAGTCAACATTTGGGCAAAGCAGACAAATTGTGGGCGGTGCAACTACAGATTTATATCTGTAGTTGCACCGCCCACAATTTGGTTGTGTATTTATACACACAGTGGTTATACATACATAATAAATAACGACAATAGAAAATAAATAAATAAAATACATATAAATACCTTCATTCAATATATATATATATATATATATATATATATATATATATATATATATATACAGACGAAAATAGAGAACAGAAACACTAAGAATTTACGGCTCTGCTAGCAAACAACTTGCGTAAAGATCTTTATGCCACACTTGGCCACAAAGTGGCCTTTTCCGCACGCTACGCGTACAGAAAAATCCGCTTTTTGGCCAAGTGTAGACATAAAATTATGTGCACAACACGGGAGGTAATAAAGAAAGCCCTCGATCGCATATTTACGTCCCTCGCTTGCAGCTCGGGCCCCAAACATCTGCGATCTCGGCCTTTCTTTGTTTTACCTCCCTTGTATAACAAATAACTATTTTCACACCTTTCATTCGGAAAAGTAAGTTTTGCTCCACGACGAGAGGGACCAAAACGCTACTTTTCTGTTCAAGCTACTTTTTTAATTTATACATTGGCATTGGAGCATTTGTACGCAATGTGCCAATTGAACACAGATGTTAATAAAATAATCGATTGTAATTTCATCGTAGTCGATTCAAAACGAACATATTTCAAGTTTTAACTGTAACAACGTTGTATAAAAATTTATAAATATTACGAAATATTTAAAAATTAGTTATAAAAATTAAGATAATTTAGATATATTTTAACAATAACTTTTTTTAATTTCCTCATAGTCGGTGTGAAAAATAGTATGTGTCATTCGGTAGCAAAATTATTTTCGTCTCGGGCGTAAACACTTGTATCCCTCACTACGCTCAGAATCCTACGTTAGAATCCTGAGCGTAGCGAGGGTTCGCTGCGTTCAGGATTCAATACACCGCCCTCGCCGTAAATATACTATTTTGCTCCCTTGTGACACAAATAACTATTAAACGCGAATCTGGAAATCTGGAATAATTGCCTAGCTGAAATGAAAATCTTCGTTAGTCTCGCTCGCTCGTTCAATTAAGTATATGGATATTGTTTTCGATTCAGTTTTTAACAATTGGCCAACAATTATGTTTTTAAAGGCAGACTTACGAGCATGGACTGATTTCGGTTACGGTTATACCGGTATGGAATCGGTATTCCATTACAATAGCATTATATTGTAAAGGTTAGCCGCGCCGCCAACGTAATGGTACCGGATCCGAACCGTGTAGAAATACATATCGGTTACCGGTATTTATTTTTAATTGTACTGAAATTTTTATAATTCCTTTTCCAAACCGGTATAATTATGAAACCGTTCTTTTTTCATTTCATTGTCGTCCATGAGAGGAGGTCTGTGCCCAGCAGTGGAACGTAATATAAACTGATATATTATTTATTATGCCAATTTACATGAAGTCATTATTATAATCGTCAAAAACGATATAGATATATTATATACCTTGATATTTGATATATACATTGACCGATATAGATATAGACAGACAATAACTAACAAAAAAATTGAACTACACTAGATTATGCGATCCTTTTTTTTTACAAATGCATGACAATTTCATTTTTTTTTTATTAAAAACTAGATTCCACTCACGGTTTCGTCTGCATGAACCCGGGATAAAAAAATTGTCCTACATTTTAATCTAAGCTCCTCCTAAGGCTCAGCATATATTACAAAATGGCATTGGAATTGCCATCGCGTTGTGTTGGAAATAGAGTTGACTTTCGTTTATTTTGAAAAGTGCCCAAAACAAAACAAATTCACCTATATTCCATTTGAATATAATTTAAATGCCTTCGACAGAATAAGTCCTATGAGTAGGCCCATGGGCCTTAAGAGGTTAGGCAAGTAAATAGGTTGCGCAGTTTAGGCGTGATTGAGTTACGAACATCCAAACATCTAAACATTCAAACATTTATACGTATAAGCATCTAAACTTTCGCATTTACAATACTAGCAGGATAAAAATAAAAATAATACAGGTAAAATAGTACTTATTTCGACATTGGTCCTTTTAAATTCTGGTATTAGAATATTGGGAAAATCGGTAGGGGATTCCGGTATTTCGGGATTCCATGATGGTGGTTTGCATTCCCTATATGTAGTATGTTAATAATAACAAAATTAATTAAATATATGGGTTTTCTCCGGGACATAGCTGGCTGCAGCTTTATATTTTATGTCATTTTTTCGGTACCGTAAATACGGTTTCATAAAAGTTACAAAAGGAACCGATACTTCGACTTCGGCGTGGAGGGCAAGGTCGACCCGCTTCAGAACAAAAAAATATCTAAGTAAATATCGAAATAATACCGGTTTGAAACTGGTATTAAAAAGATATCACTAGGCTTTAAAAAAATACCGGTAATGGATATATTATTTCTAACTGGTTGCGGCACTGTTATGTTGTCGCCTAACCACTTTGCCTAACCACCGGTCGTAACTGGCATCAGTTCCTGCACCGAAGAATGCCTACGAGTGTATAATTCTACCCTCACAACATTGTAAAGAAGAATTGTGACTTAGTTAATTTACATGTTGGGGGTAATCTAATATTTTATTTGAGCAGTCGATTCCTAAATAGGTTGCAGTAGGTATTTTAATGTCAATCGATGTGCAGCCGACTAAAGCGAATGTTTAAATTTATCAGGTACTTACACTCCTAATAATTGTCTGTTATATTTAATGCTATATTACGTAAAATTCACTCAATCGAAACTTGCTTATAATCTGCAAGTTGGAAATTCAAACGGTTCATTTGATCAAAAACACTCCTTTCTTCCCGTGGGAGTCGTAAAAGTCGACTAAGGGAGCAGGGTTGAAGTGTGATGTGGGCGATGGGCTAGCAACCTATCACTGCAATATCACATTTTGTCGATATTTTATACCCACATTAATGCTAAAATTGAGGCTGAAACATACGTTTCAGGTGCTCTGCCTACCCCTTTTGGGAAAAAAGGCGTGAATGTATGTATGTATGTATGTATGTTATTTGATGAAAACCTATAGTATACGTTCGGTAGCACAGATTACGTTTCAATATTGGATCTTACTCCTTTCTAATAAGACTCAAAATGTACAGACCCATGCATAATTATCGTTCCGTGGACTTTAGGTAGGTCTATCACGGCTAAAGAGCAAAGCATTGAAATTCATACATTGTTTATATTATATTTATCAAAAACAAATGACATTGCTCTTACGTCATTACCGAAATGAGCAGCGTAGCAAGATAAAATGAATGCTATCTCTTTCACCTTAAACTAAAATGTGTTTGTACGATGGTGTCACCGTCTGGTGAGTAAAATTACTACTATTCACTCCGCTATCTAACTAATCTTGTTTATATTAAAGACATCTAGTGAAGGTTTTGGGCAACGTGCTGTCATGTGACGCGGCCATGTCATTTACACGGACAGTGTCTAACTCACGCACACATACAAGGCTCGGAGTAAAATTTTATGAATTTCAAATGGCTATATTTTGAATATTACTGGTTTTTGCGTGTATTTATTCAAACTGCGGGAGAAGAGGGTCATATATTATCTAAATATCACAATTTCAAGTTCCTGATATCGATAGATTAGACGTCTAGTCCGAACGAAAATTGTATGGAATTCGTCAGTGATGTTGCACCTTAACCTTAATTATCCCTGTCCCAAACAAACTTCTACCATTTAAAGGGATGATTTTCGAGGTATATTTAGTATAACTATCTTAAATTCTTCCAAGAGTCTAAAGGACCATGCGTCAAAATGGTCCTGAAACCAACAGCACTGAGAGTTATGTCATTAAATAGGTCTTTAAATCTACTTTATTTCATTCTATCGCCACAAAGTCGAACTCCATTGCAGAACGAAGATATTCGTATTTTAGCCACAGTCAGTAGTACGAGCTATGAAAAAACGCATTCGGAGAATATTCATATTTAGTATTCTGGAGTGTGTAAAATAAACATGTTTTTTTGTAGCTAATTAATTGTTTTATTAATAAAATATGTATATATGCCACGCTCGATGTGCCTTCATCATTAGTACATTTTATCATATCTACCCTCCAGAATACTAAATATGAATATTCTCCGAATGCGTTTTTTCATAGCTCGTACTACTGACTGTGGCTAAAATACGAATATCTTCGTTCTGCAATGGAGTTCGACTTTGTGGCGATATAATGAAATAAAGTAGATTTAAAGACCTATTTAATGACATAACTCTCAGTGCTGTTGGTTTCAGGACCATTTTGACGCATGGTCCTTTTGCACGAATATGCCAATCGCGTGACAATGCAATATTCTGATGACGTGCAGCTGATCAGATGATGGAGCTGGAAGGTGGCCATAGGAACTCCGTGTTAGTATGGGACAAATCTTGCAAGTTAAATTTGACCCACTTCCCGGTGACCGCTGAAATTTTGGGTATAAGTATAGTTTGGATGACAATTCAATATTATGGTACCATCGATCTGATCTGAGGATGGAGACAGAAGGTGGCCATGGGAATTCGGTACTTAACCGACGTAACCCCGTTGTGTTTGGGCTCGTTAGAATCGTCTCAATGAGTAGTTGATGGTATACAGAAAAGTACAGTCGACAATAAAAGCTTGTACCAAAAATTAAATTTTTGCAAGAAACTTATTTCTCGATTGGAAAATATTTGTAATCCTTTTTTAGTAAATCTAAATATATAAACGTAAAAGCCCTGACTGACTGACTGACTGACTGACTCACTCACTCACTCACTTAAATCAAGGCCCAGCCCAAACCGTTGAACCTAGAAAGCTGTATTTTTCACAACAGGTAGAGTATACAAGGAAAGTACCCACTCAGAAGGGATTTTTGAAAATTCCACCCTCAAAGAGGTAAAAAGGGGGTTGAAAGTTCGTATCGGGATAGAGTTACATTTTAAGTGCGAGACTTGAAACTTTGTGTATGGACTCCTTATTACAATACCAGAAAAGTAATTTAAGGGTTCCGAAAAAACCAACCCCTAAGCAAGTTAACTAGGGGTGCAATGTTTGTATGGGGGAAACATTATTTTTTGAACTAGAGACTTGAAACTTTGTCGGAAGATTACTTATTTAGAAACAAAAAGCAGTTTGTGCGTTTTAGAAAACTCCATAGGGGTGCAATGTTTGTATCGAGGGAATTATATTTTTTGAACTAGAAATTTGAAATTTTGTAAGAAGATTACTCATTAGAATACAAAAAAACACTGTCAGCGTTTTAAAAAATTCTACCCCTAAGGGGGTTAAATAGGGGTGCAAAGTTTGTATGAGCGAAACTTTTCCTTTTGAGCTAGAAACTTGAAACTTTGTAGGCATATTACTAATTTGGAAACATCCTAGCCTAAAATTGTATCCTTAGTTTCCGTTTTTTTTATCTCTGAAGTCTGTATGATGACCAAGACATTTTTAAAGTGAGAGATTTGTAACTTCAATTTTAGACTATTTCTTTGAATACTAGAAAAACATATTTGGTGTTAAACGAGATTCACCCCTAAAAAACGGGAAGACAGACGGACAGCAAAGTCTTAGTAATAGGGTCCCGTTTTTACCCTTTGGGTACGGAACCCTAAAAAGTACTTGTTCCCCATACATTCAACCTCTTTTAACCTCCAACCTTGGAGGAAGGACACAAAAAACGCAGTAATTTGTTTTCTAGTCTGACAGTTCCCTTATTTTGAAATTGTCTTGTTTTAAATTTCCCTCGTATAATTTCCAACTCCTATTAGCCTCTTTAGGGGTGAATCTCGTTTAACACCAAATATGTTTTTCTAGTATTCAAAGAAATAGTCTAAAATTGAAGTTACAAATCTCTCATTTTAAAAATGTCTTGGTCATCATACAGACTTCAGAGATAAAAAAAAACCGGCCAAGTGCGAGTCGGACTCGCGCACCGAGGGTTCCGTAGAAACCTATAACAAGCAAAAGTTGTACTTAGTATGTTTATTACTAAACTATAAATGAAAATGGAATCCGTAACATTACAATGTGGAAAGCTGGGGGAGCATAAATTTAAACAGGGTCACTTTATCAATTTAGTAATCATTCTTTAGGCTTTGATTTCCTTACGAGTAGAACTACTCGCAAGGAAATCAAAGTTGCGAACGGCAAAATAAGCGGATTACTTAAATTGCTGTTTCTTTTGAAAGCTGAGTTCACGGGAAAGTAACTTTAGGTTTTGATACCCTTGAGATTACCTATAATATATAATAATATAAACCAGCCTATATACGTCCCACTGCTGGGCACAGGCCTCCTCCCATGGATGAGAGGGAACGGGCAGTAGTCTCCACGCTGGCCGAGTGCGGGTTGGGGACTTCACATACTCCTTTTTCAGTTTTAAATTATGCGGCTTATATTGCTATTTCTTATGATTACGTGGACATAAAACTTTCGTTTTGCTACAGCTGAAAGGTATTATAGACATGAGTATTTGACATGAATTTCAGCTTGATACCTCCACGCATTCCTGAGAAAAATGGTCTTGACAGACAGACAGACAGACAGACGGACAACAAAGTGATCCCATAAGGGTTCCGTTTATTCCTTTTGAGGTACGGAACCCTAAAAAACGGAAACTAAGGATACAATTTTAGGCTAGGATGTTTCCAAATTAGTAATATGCCTACAAAGTTTCAAGTTTCTAGCTCAAAAGGAAAAGTTTCGCTCATACAAACTTTGCACCCCTATTTAACCCCCTTAGGGGTAGAATTTTTTAAAACGCTGACAGTGTTTTTTTGTATTCTAATGAGTAATCTTCTTACAAAATTTCAAATTTCTAGTTCAAAAAATATAATTCCCTCGATACAAACATTGCACCCCTATGGAGTTTTCTAAAACGCACAAACTGCTTTTTGTTTCTAAATAAGTAATCTTCCGACAAAGTTTCAAGTCTCTAGTTCAAAAAATAATGTTTCCCCCATACAAACATTGCACCCCTAGTTAACTTGCTTAGGGGTTGGTTTTTTCGGAACCCTTAAATTACTTTTCTGGTATTGTAATAAGGAGTCCATACACAAAGTTTCAAGTCTCGCACTTAAAATGTAACTCCATCCCGATACAAACTTTCAACCCCCTTTTTACCTCTTTGAGGGTGGAATTTTCAAAAATCCCTTCTGAGTGGGTACTTTCCTTGTATACTCTACCTGTTGTGAAAAATACAGCTTTCTAGGTTCAACGGTTTGGGCTGGGCGTTGATTTAAGTGAGTGAGTGAGTGAGTCAGTCAGTCAGTCAGTCAGTCAGGGCTTTTACGTTTATATATTTAGATTTACTAAAAAAGGATTACAAATATTTTCCAATCGAGAAATAAGTTTCTTGCAAAAATTTAATTTTTGGTACAAGCTTTTATTGTCGACTGTACTTTTCTGTATACCATCAACTACTCATTGAGACGATTCTAACGAGCCCAAACACAACGGGGTTACGTCGGTTAAGTACCGAATTCCCATGGCCACCTTCTGTCTCCATCCTCAGATCAGCTCGATGGTACCATAATATTGAATTGTCATCCAAACTATACTTATACCCAAAATTTCAGCGGTCACCGGGAAGTGGGTCAAATTTAACTTGCAAGATTTGTCCCATACTAACACGGAGTTCCTATGGCCACCTTCCAGCTCCATCATCAGATCAGCTCTACGTTATCATAATATTGCATTGTCACGCGGTTTGCATATTCGTGCAAAATTTCAACTCAATCGGAAACCGGGAAGTGGATCAAATTTAACTTGCAAGATTTGTCCCATACTAACACGGAGTTCCTATGGCCACCTTCCAGGTCCATCATCAGATCAGCTGCACGTCATCAGAATATTGCATTGTCATGCGATTGGCATATTCGTGCATCAACTCAATCCGAAACCGGGAAGTGGATCAAACTTCCAAGATTTGTCCCATACTAACAGGGCCAGTTAAATAAAAGCTTGTAAAAAATATAGCAGGGGATTAAATAATCCCAAAGTTATAAGTGTCGAAAGTTTAAGAGGGGTGTGAGCGACGTCCGCTCTCGGCGGCGTCGGCCGGGCGAGTGAGCGCGCGCGCTACCGGCCGCGGCAATGCTCGCCCCTCACAGTCACCTAAGAGTGACCTAGTGCCGAGACACAAGTCGGCGACGGACGAGCTCCGCCCCTATGTGCTCGGACAGTGCGTCGACCACGCTCCGTGACACAAGTCGGCGACGGACGAGCTCCGCCCCTATGTGTACGGACAGCGCGTACTACCACTCGGCGCCCGAATGGTGTGTTTGGGCTTCGCCCGTGTCCTCAGACACTTTGGGTAAACGATGTTACCAAAATAAAAGAAGGAATAACGAGAAATAGACTTTTTATTTACTTTTCCCTAACTGCCCTATCACTGCCCTAAGTGACTTGATTACAAGTCCCTAACTTCCTATTACTTTGTAGTTTTCTTCTTCTTCTTGTTGTGACTTCCAGGAGGCTCCGATTGACACTGATTTGCTCCGGGCCGTACCTGCTATTTATACCTGCTAGTGGGCGAGCAAGACGTGCTGAGTGAGACAATAAAGGTTACGCCCACTTTGACTTGACTAATTTACATTGCAAGATGTTATTGGGATGTTATACATATTAATGGGCGGAAGACTAAGCTGATTTACAAAGTTCTAATATGGCTTGAGATCTTATAAGTACAGTAGGGTTCGTAAATATTTTCTTATCTGAATAATCGTACATGGAAATCGGGCAAACCGTAATTCGGTCCCTTTCTTAACACTTATTCATCATTTGCGCTGAACCTACTGAGTTTACTTATTTGTAAGTTTAAACATTTAATAGAACTTTTAATTAGCTTTCTAACAATATATAAATCATTCTGATACGATGAGCCGTTGTAAAGGTATAAACGTAAACATATTAATTGCAAAGTGAAAATGCGCCGTACTAAGTTCTAATTCAGGCTCGGTGGCCGCGGCTCTCGTTACGGTCATGTTGGCGCGATACACCCCTCCCCTCCATGGCGGCCAGTCTGCGCTGCGCTCGCGCATAGGCAACATCTCCTCTCTCTTTCTAATACAATTTGTACTGGGATTTTACTTTAATGTTTACAATATCAAATGAATGCTATGAGAGGGTGTTTTATATAAATAATTACTATGGGGATTCTAACTACTGGGTTCTTTATTTACTCTAAACAATCTAAGTCTTTATAAATAATCACATATTTCTCTTACGTATAATCTTCGTATGACGCGATGCGTAGCTCTGCCGTCACGTGTTGATGTTGTCGTCCATAATTCTCCCCCTTTAGTGTGAGGCGAAGCCTCGCACTATTGGTTGCAACGGTGTTATCACTTAGGCACTTTCACTGATTGACTTTTCTTTCACTGATTCTAATACTTATTATTTTGACGCTACGTTAAAGTTCCCATTCTCCGGGTTTAAATTTCTTCGATGATTGTTCGACGACTTCTAATGAGTTTGCTTCAGATGGCTGCTTGACTGGTATGGTAATCTTCAGTTTTAGTTGATCCCGTTTTCTTTCTTTGGCCTTCCTGCAGGCTGCTTCAACTAGTTCCCTTGATGGTTGAGCTATGTATATTTTCTTCTCTGCTTTATTCCGCGCCTTCGGCGCCTCGTTTTCCTTATCCCGGTGGTCGCTGCGTCTGCGGCGCCACTCTGCCCACGCTATCCTCTTCTCGCTGGGCTTCAATGTTGGGAGATCGGCCGCGGCATTGGCGTCTCCCGGTTGCTCTACGGATGTGTGGAAACAGTCCACTGTTGATGCTGATGTCGCGACGGAGTTGATGCCCTCCATGGGCTTCCGCGAAGTCGGGCTCGCGCACGCTGCCGCTGCGTGTGCCCCGTAGTGCGGTACCGTTGCCTCGAACGGTGTGCGTGTGTGTACACGTAGATTGATCGGACCCCCCAAATCCGATGATAGACGACCGGCGGTCTGTCTATTAATAACCGAACCCTTACCCGGGTTTTTGTACTCCTTGGTACGTAAAGCTTCCCTGAGCTTGCTTAATTTGTTGCGCCAGTCCTCCTTCTGGACGGCTATCTTCTTTTCGGCGTCTTCCAATTGACGCGCTATTTCCTCCAACTCCTTCTTCATTTTCTCCGCCGCGACTGGGTCCAGGTCCCTCGTGAGTGCCCGCTCAGATGGCGAGGCTCGGTCGTGAGCCTCGTGGAATGTGAGGGACCTGACGCCTGATGTGATGTTGCTCGTACTATCTTCACTCGAAGTTATGCCGGTGCCCGATGTGCTGCTCCTGCGGTGCCCGCGGCCCGCGTAGCCGAGTCGATTGCCGTGCGCACCCGTCGCGCCGGCCCGAGCTCGACCTCGATTCATCGTCCTGGACGAGGGGAACGGCCCGCTATCGCCCCAGGCGTGATCGGTGACTCGTAGATTGATCCGGTCGAAGGACCCGATCGACTAAACTCCCACTTGCTCGATGCGGCAGCCGGCGTTGATGAAACTGGATTACTGGAACTGGATACTGGAACTGATGATTGCTTGCTGATTTCTTTGCTGGTACTAGTTGCTGCTTGGAGATGTTACTTCCAGGAGTGACGAGCGGACACTGATTTGCTCCGGGCCGTACCTGCTATTTATACCTGCTAGTGGGCGAGCAAGACGTGCTGAGTGAGACAATAAAGGTTACGCCCACTTTGACTTGACTAATTTACATTGCAAGATGTTATTGGGATGTTATACATATTAATGGGCGGAAGACTAAGCTGATTTACAAAGTTCTAATATGGCTTGAGATCTTATAAGTACAGTAGGGTTCGTAAATATTTTCTTATCTGAATAATCGTACATGGAAATCGGGCAAACCGTAATTCGGTCCCTTTCTTAACACTTATTCATCATTTGCGCTGAACCTACTGAGTTTACTTATTTGTAAGTTTAAACATTTAATAGAACTTTTAATTAGCTTTCTAACAATATATAAATCATTCTGATACGATGAGCCGTTGTAAAGGTATAAACGTAAACATATTAATTGCAAAGTGAAAATGCGCCGTACTAAGTTCTAATTCAGGCTCGGTGGCCGCGGCTCTCGTTACGGTCATGTTGGCGCGATACACCCCTCCCCTCCATGGCGGCCAGTCTGCAGGGATTTGCCACGCAGCGCTAACCGAGTTCGGACGCCACATCTCCACACATCGCGCATTCTCTGTCTTATTGTTTAATAAGTTCGGACAATACAGCGGCCCGACTTTTAGTCGGAGGGGACCACATCAAGAAGAGCAACATCACTACCGGTTGCTACTGCAACCGCATATCCTGGAGGCGGAGGCCAAGAAGGAATGCGGTTGTAGTTCATCAGGTAGTGACTAGCGTCACTCGCCCTACGTCGTCCCAAATATGGGAAAAAAGCGAAACGTGAAACCGGAGGGTAGACCGAAGATGCAAGTCAACGATCTACCCGCCACCGTTCGCGCGGAATTAGAACGCGCTCGCAACCTGCCGCCGAATGTGCCGCAGCCGCCGCCGCCGAAGCTCACCATGATCCTCGGCGCCGACACGTGGCGCATCAAGGTGCCCACGATTGACGAGGAGCAGGAGGAGAGGAACTCCGACGCCAGCGGGGACAGCGACCTCTATGTAGGAGAGGACTTGCTGGACTCCGACGACGACGAGGACGCCGGCCGACCCCTGCAATGCTGCCGCAGCCTACGGACGCCTCCGGCGCCCAACCATCGCTGCCACACCCGACTGCGCGGCCCTTCTCGCCCGTGTCGCCCGTGCAAGAGGCCTCCCCTATGGACCAACTGCGATCTGACACGATCGTAGTTGGCCATATTATGGAGGCGGGCCTCCCATCACCGGGCCTGAAGGCGTGGATGGCCGCCTACATTCGCATCACAAGCCACCAGATGGGGTTAGAGGTGGACTTGCATCCAGACGACGGTCCATTCCTGGAATTCCTGCGGACGCACCCGACAGCCCTAAGGTCGGTGAAGCGCCCATGGCCGAGCCCGCCCACGCAAATTGAAGAGGAGAAGAGGAAGCGCGCTTGCCGCCTTCCGACGCCGCCCAGCACCTCCGCCGAGACCGCGCCGGCTACGAAGCCTGCGCCCACCGCCCCACCCCCCTCACACCCGCAGACGGAGAGGGGCACCGTGCAGCCGGAGACCCCCTGGATCGCACCCTTACCGCCGAACATGCAAGTGGTCGGCGGAAAGAGGATTGTTGCGCGGCACCTATTCCCGCAACAATCTGCGATCCAGGCGGTCGCCAAAGAGAAGGAGGTCGCCGCCGAGGCCAGGCGCGTCTCCTTCCTACCAGCCACCACCACGCCGGCGCCCGTCGTCGTCGCGCCAGTCACCGCCGCCGCCTCTATGCCCGACTTAGAGCCCGTCGCGGGGCCTGCCCCCCCGCCCGCCGCCGCCCCTCCGCCTGTCGCCACTCGA
This sequence comes from Epinotia demarniana, assembly GCA_945867215.1. Lineage (NCBI taxonomy): Eukaryota > Metazoa > Arthropoda > Insecta > Lepidoptera > Tortricidae > Epinotia > Epinotia demarniana. The sequence continues at coordinate 14,067,096 of OX244265.1, forward strand.
CCGGCGCCCGCCGCAACGGCAAAGAAGGCATCCTTCGCCGCCACCGCTGCCGCCGCCCCCAAGCCTGCCCCACGGACAAGCCCAGGGACAGCCGCCCAGCCGCAACAGCAGTCACAACCGCCGCAACCCCGCTACCCCACGATCGTGGCCCCAGTGCTGCCGAACTGGGTCAAGGTCGTGGCGGCCATCGCAGAGGAGCTGGGGGAGGCCCCGAACTCCAAGGCGATGGGCAGCGGCCTACGGTTCACCCCGCGGAGTGATAAGGAGTTCCGCGTGGTGCAGCGCCACCTGGACAACATGGAGAAAGCTGGTGAGGCCGTGGAGTGGCACATGTACCAGCTCAAAGAAGACACCAAGATGAAGGTGGCACTCCGCGGCCTCCCGGCCGATACGCCCACCGACGACATCGCCGCCGCCTGCCTGACGCTCGGCTACCCAGTTTAATACGTCAGGCAGATCAACGCCAGAGGGGGGAGGGGAGGGTGCACGTACTTCCTCCAACTGGCGGGCCCGCATCGCGAGAACACCGGCATCTTCGGGCTTAGGCAGCTCCTGCTAGTGCCGGATGTCAAAGTCGAAGCCTGGCGGGGCAAGAAGGGCCCCGCGCAATGCCACAGGTGCCAGGGATTCCGGCACCACTCACAGGGCTGCCACCGCCCGCTGAAATGCGTGCGATGCGCGGGCCCGCACACGGCCAAGGAGTGCGAGCGTCCCAGGAGCGAGCCACCGACCTGCTCCAACTGCAGCGGGCCGCACACGGCCAACGATACCAAGTGCCCTGTCTTCCGCAAGGAGGCCAGGAACAAGAAGGCAGGGACAGCGGCCCACACAGTCCCCCAGCGACACGGGCCTGAGACGAGGGCGTCGGTACGAGAGCCCTCGGTGGACGAGTCGGCGCCGGCGTCACTTATGGCGCCGGCCAACGCCCCCACACAAAGGGGCGCGGCGACCGCACCGAAACCCTCGTCCAAAAAGAAGAAAAACAAGAAGAAGAGGACGCCACAAGAGGCCCCTCCTCCCGCAGCACCCGCAGCCGGAGGGAGCAAAGCCCAGGACGGCAACCCTGACCTAGCGTCAATGATTGCCGCCCTACTCACTGCAGCAGCACACCAGGGCCCACAGGCGGTCCAGGAGGCCTTACGGAGAACATCATGTCCACCAGCTCAAATTTAAGAAGCCAAGAAGGCAAGATCACCGGCCCATTGTTATGGGTTGCGAACAAAACGCAGACTAAAAGTGAAGAAAAGACACTGAAAAGTCCCCCCCACCCTCCTGCGCTCGCGCGCAGGAGGGTGTGAGAAGAGCACGCGCGCGCGGCCAGTCTGCGCTGCGCTCGCGCATAGGCAACATCTCCTCTCTCTTTCTAATACAATTTGTACTGGGATTTTACTTTAATGTTTACAATATCAAATGAATGCTATGAGAGGGTGTTTTATATAAATAATTACTATGGGGATTCTAACTACTGGGTTCTTTATTTACTCTAAACAATCTAAGTCTTTATAAATAATCACATATTTCTCTTACGTATAATCTTCGTATGACGCGATGCGTAGCTCTGCCGTCGCGTGTTGATGTTGTCGTCCATAAGGGGGTTTATTCTGTCCCTTTTCCACAGAATGCACCTTCATGTGAAACGATTGTCATTTATGTACTGCAATTACTTTTACGCTCGAGTGCCGGGACGTCAAGATCCCCAGCGTTTTCTCCCTTTAACAAGGAATATTAACTGTTGGAGCTTCGTAATTTTTTGATATATCTACATAAATGGGATTTTCGTCAATAGGCATATTTTTTTGGCTTCTTTCTTTTGAAGCGATAACACATTTTGAGTCTCAACCCTATTTCAATGCCAGGAAACCGCTGGGTGTCCTGCTCTCAGGCAGTCCTCTACACTATATTATCCCCATGTTAGTTATCGGCTACGAGCGTAGCGCTACGAAACCGTTGGCACTGTATGTGTTAAATGAGTATCGCGCGATCATTTCAGAAAGAGCGCGCAAAACGTGCTTGTGACTCTTCGGGATATTCTATTTCGGTCTCATTCATTATAATTATCTAGATTTAAAACCAAACCGAATGCGGTTGTTATTTTAGTCATCTAGAGTCCTCTGGCCTTATATTTAGCTTTAATATTGTCTTTTATGTTTATCTCAGTCACGCACGCCCGCCATTAACTAGGTAAATTAATTAAAACTCCTTTGGAGCACCCCTGACAGGCATTAAACGGTTTTTGGGGTTTCCAAGTTAATCCAATTCTGCGTTGTATTTGGTCTAACGGGTTTATGGAGAATAACAAAAGAGGAAACTAACATTTTTTTTGTATCGCTGTTGGTTCACCACAAATTGTAGCATGCGTTCATGAACAAACTTCAAACGATATAAATAATAATATCTCCCGACATCATCGCGGAATTCAAGAAAATTGTAATCGCTTTTTAAACGAATGAATAAGGTATAAGATACCTACAATCGTGTATGTGTACACACTATTGAATTGTATAGTTTTGAGGTTAAAAACTTTCAAACATCCAAATTCGCTGAAAAACTATATTCAGACAAAATGAGTTCTTGAATTACTCGCAATATTTATTTAGTCCTCGTTCTGCGGGTTCCGTGATATCAGGTTGCCCACTCACTTTGACAAAGGGGGGGCAACTGTTACTCGCGTCCGCAGGAGCTACCTACCACAACCCTGCACGTGTCCCCTGGGTGGTACTAGAGAGTGACAAACTTTAAAGGCCCAAAAAATGTATGCCATACGATAAAAAAGGAAGAACTAAATATTTTAGTTTGTACTAAGATATTTAGCACAGTTTCAACTACAAAAGCACCACACTAATTAATTTACCGGTGGACGATGCATTTTTCTCACGAAATATTATTCAAAAAACTTATCAAGTGCTATACTTATGTATAAGGTGCTAATAATGTAAGTACCAAAACTTTACAAGACGTTACGTTACATAAAAGTAAATAACTTTAAATTGAAATAAAAAACTGTTAAAATTATCATTTTGTTGTTTTAATTTGTTGAACTATAATAAATACTTAATTCAAATTCTGCCATTCTCTAAATTTCCTTAACCGTCGTTTCACATAGAAAACGATTATAATTTGTAATAGTCCTTTCGTGGAGACGGAATAGGGTAGAGAGCCTATAACCAGAGCAAATAACTAGAAATAAAAACCTTTTTCTACTCCTGTACTTTTATCTGTCATTTACATAGGCCCGAACACTATTAGTGTTGTGTAAAGACATACAAAATAAGTCTGCAGAAAAGTCTATACTCTATTCCCCATAACAGTACGGCACAACCGTGCTGTTTTGTCGCCAAAACGATACGCTTAGCAGCCATACGCTTCTAAACCTGGGTAGTATTACGTGATCAACACTAATTTAACAACAAAATACATTAGGTACTACCAACTTAACTGCTCGCAACTTAACGCTAACTGCTGCTGCTAAAGGCTCGCATCGCAACTCACGACACTCGCGTTTTAAGACTCTACTTATACAACAGTTGCATAAAATACTATTTTAACCCCCAACGCAAAGAGAGGGGTGTTATAAGTTTAACGTCCCTGTGTGTCTGTCTGTGGTATCGTAGCTCCCAAACGGATGGACCGGTTTTTTTTGTGTCATAGATAATTTTATCCCGATTGTTCTTAGCCATGTTTCAAGAAAGTCTGTTCAGCCGTTTTTGAGATATTGGACTTTGAAATGAAAATGTCGGGGGTTTTTCAACTTTTAGAAGTTGTAGTTACTATTGCATGAAGATGTCATACCTACACAAGTAAGTGAAATCGTAACTGATTTGTTATTATGTTTTTAAATAGAATTATGTCGAACTGTCAGAATTGAAACTACTGTTGCGACAAGCGAGACCATCAATAATCTATGGTTTACGAATAATCCTGACTTATAGCAAACACCGGTACCATGGTATCGCGCCGCCAAAATGTCAAGTGTAATAATATTATAAATAGGATCATTAGCTATTTATAATATTATGTTGATATACGGAGTGTGGCCTGTAACAGGGGCAAACATTTAGAGGATGACTCCATAGAATGTCTGCTGTTATTCTATATATTCTTAATATCGGAAAAAAATGTTACAATACTTAAGGCACTTATGTAACAGTTATTAAAGTGTTTTTGTTATAAGTATAAGTACATACTTTTTTAGTTTTTTTTACATTTACAAGTTTTTTTTTTGCATTCCGAATTTAGAATAATATCGATAGTAATTAATAAAAAAAAAAAAAAAAAAAAAAAAAAAAAAAAAAAAAATTTCAGACGTTTGGAGTCCATAAGGTGTTAGTGTTACAGATTTATTTAAATAATAATGTTAAATTAATATATTTTGGTTATAATTTCAAGTCATTAGCATTATAGGGTTGCCACAAAAATCGCGACATTGACTGGAACAAAAACGACACGTTTGTGCAAGTAAATAATCGTCATGAGGTACGTCTCTGCCTGCAAACGTTTTTACTTTAAGCAATACCTACCCTGGAAACGTGGAGAGGTATAAATAAATTTATGTGACCAAGAAATACATTAATAAATAGATACCAATGTATCATGGAACTATCTTGTTTCCGATGACGATTGAAAGTCGAATAACATCAAAACTTTGCTTATTGTTTACGAAGCGTAACAAAATCGCATGAACTTTATGCGAAAACTATATCCATCAACGAAACTGTTCTTATTGTTTAGTTCGACTAAGCGCATCACGTATCGCAAAATCGTATGAACATTGCGTGACAGCTATATCCATCAAATTAAATCGCTTGTGTTATTCTCGACGTGAATTTGTAAAAAAGCAGCAGTGACCTGAAACTTAACCCGCCTCGGCCGGCACTGTGAAGCCCAACCGCGTTGAACTTTATGGAAACCATACAAAGACAAACTTTTAACGAAAGTTAAAAAATGTATTCCGTTTAATGTTCCCTGTGTATAATGGACAAAACAGTACTAAGCTTAAGGAACTTGGTTAGACTTTCTTTATTTTTCATTACAATATTCACGTGAGCCGGCTCTGCGCCCACGGAACAGAAAAAGAAAGTTAAATAACTAAATAAAAAACGAGATATGGGTCCCGCCCGACCCATATCTCGTTTTTTAGCACAGATAACAGACTAGACAAAGTTATTTGCTATGCGCTAATGCAAACCCCAGTTTGCATTAGCGCGTAGCAAATAACAGCCCAGAGGCGCACAGCTCAGGGGCGCGTCGTTTGAAGGCGCGCAGCTCAGAGGCGCGTTGTTAGAAAGCGCGCAGTTCAGGGGCGCGTTGTTAGCAGTCTCAGCTCAAGAGGGGTCCGTCCGTTTTACGACTTATACCTCTGAGGATCCACATTCCAGAATTTTCGTGAATCGACCATTGTGAAAGTAATGATTGCACAAAATAACAGAAAACGGGTAAGGAACGTTAGTACGTTTTCTTATGGAAAACATTGTAACATTTTGGATTAAAGCAATGCCATTTGGTACGAATAATATACACATCCACCTGAGCCCAAATCGCCCGGTAGCCAGTGATAACTCCGCGACAGGTGGGGGGAGGGGGGTTCAAAGTACAGAGCTCCCGACGCTCAGTTTGGACCTTTGAATCAAGTTTGGTGTCGTTATCAGGTAACTAAATGATGCCCAATTCATTCCCCATTCCATTTTTTTAGGGTTCCGTAGCAAAATATGACCCAATACTTAAAGTAATAAACTTTTTGTAGTAACAGAATCCAAACTAACGCTTATATTTTCATATTTTTGTATTAAACTTGGTTAATAAAAAATACTGTCAGCAACTGCAACCATTAAAAAGACAGGTGAACGCTACAACGACTGGCTTAATAACTTACCCTGTGCTGAGAGAAATGTGCAGAAATTGACGTGTGGTTGACGTTGTTTTTTTTAATTCATACTAATTTTATAAATACGTAAGTGTCTGTCTATCTGTCTGTATGTTACCTCCTTCACGCTTAAACCGCGATTTATATGTTATTTGGTACACAGATATTTTGAGTACCGGAGAACGACATAAGACAGTTTTTATCCCGGAAATCATTCCTCAAGGGGTTGAAATCGGGGGTGAAAGTTTGTATGGAGCTACAATATAAACGAGTTCTAGGCGGACGAAGTTGCGGGCAGAACCAAACTGAAATTAAATCAAATACGCGATTGTTGATAAGTAGGTAGGTATAGCTACTTAGAAACCTACATTAATAGGAAAACAACCGGGCATGTGCAAGTTTTCTCGGTTGTCGGATAGCCCCATAGTGGCGTCTATCCCCATGCCAAACAAGACTTGCCAACACAGCCTCCGGGCTTTAGCGTAGAACCGGTCAAAAAAAAAAAAAAGCATGTGCAAGTCGGACTCGCGCACTGAGGCTACTAAGGGCAAGGTATATAATAGTCACATTTAATAACAACTTTGCCGCTGGAAAATTGTTCCTATGACATTACCATAGACAGTTCTTCGTTTAGTGACGTAAAATCTTCGAGTCTCTTAAGTTAAACTTCGAATAGTAGGTATTAGGGGACAATCTTACGGGTACTATGGGGGTACGGGGGTTATGGGTACTAGACAACAATATACTTAATAGATAGAAATATTTCAATACATAGTCAACATCCAAGACTCAGAAGCAAATATTCATACTCATCACACAAATATTTGTCTTTACCGGGAATCGAACCCAGGACCTTGAGCTTCGTAGGCAGCGTTACTACCCACTAGGCTCATTAATTTTGCTTTTTTTGGGCTATAGCATAGCCCCGTTTTGTTTTCTAGAATATAAGTACTTATTTAACAATGTTCATGGATTTCTATGATAAAACAAAGGCTGAACCCAAAATTAATTTTATTCTAGGTTCTGTACTTTTGACTAACGCTAGCGACAGATCGTGACAAGACGAGATTAAGTTTTAATTAAACAGGCGGGCTGTCACAGGTATATCTGGAAAGTTCCAATTGGAACGAAATTAAAGTTTCCTATTCCATTATACTGTGTGTTACCGGCATGCGGGCTTTTTTTTAAGTAGGTAGGGTAAATTAACGGAGTTCTTTAACTTAATCATGACCTCAATACAGATAATTAACTATAAATCCGACTTCATAAATTTTCTAACAAAATTTAAATTGCCAGCAATGTACAGCAAAGTAAATTGACAAGTAAGTGTAAATGACAGCCCTTCATAATTTGTTTAGTACGGCGTCATACACCTAGTCCATTGAAGGTTTGTATTTTGGAAAATTAATTGCGCAGTTAATTTACATAATTATTTCAAATACATGCAAACAATTGCTAATGGAACATATTATTATCAGTTTTAATAAATGCCCGCATAAAACCGCCGGTAACGCACTGTACTTATACCTACACATTTAATGCTATCTACCTACGACTTTCGGAAAATCTAATATACATAAATTCATTGACCTACTTTAACTTCGATGTTGATATTGATATGTGTCGATCCATTCTGCATTCATTCCATTCGTAATTGGACGCAGGAAGACATATACGGTGAACGGTGAGAAACCATGTTTGCTTTGTTTGGGAATTAAGGTGCAAAGTGAGGAATAGCTCAGTTAGATTTGAGTAGGTATACTATCTACATAATTAAAGAACAATGTTACAGCTGTAAACGTGTTTTATTATTTATCATGTTAAAACTAAGTAACAGCGAACCAGAAACTATTACTAACGGCCAAAAACTTGACTAAACTTTTTTTCAGAATCTGAAAGGGCATTTTTGTTTTTTACTCCGTGCATGGTACAAGTATAATAAAAGTTACATGGGTGGCTAATTACAATACATCACATCATCACATCATCAGCCTATATACGTCCCACTGCTGGGCACAGGCCTCCTCTCATGTATGAGAGGGAATGGGCAGTAGTCCCCACGCTGGCCCAGAGCGGATTGGGGACTTCACATACACCTTTTATAATAAAACATATATATATACATATATATATATATATGTTTTATTCACATAAATTAATATGGAAGTACCTATATAAGATTATAGGTTAAAAACACACAATGCATATTAAATAAAAATATTAAACTTAAACTAAACACTAAAACTAGAAAATAAGATATCAACATAGAAAAAACAAGAAAGAAAAGGAAATATAAATATATTTTTTATGCCCGGCTGCCAGCTGGCTGCATTGCCCCGCTGAACTGCCACCGATATTTGTTGGACCAGGTAAGAGCCAGAACGAGGGTCGCAGCCCTTGTCTCTTAGACACCGACCCAGCTCCCAAATAAGTCTCCTGCCCTCCGAACACCAAGGACCAGCCGTCTCGATTGCGACCGGAACAAAGTCGTACGCCGATCCAAGGTGGGCGTATTTCCCATGTTTCAGTTTAGCCGCGTTATCGGCGGCCGCACCTGCTATCCTCATGGTCTGGTAAAGGTGAATAGGTGCAAATGTGCCCACACAGGTTGCATCCCATAGCAGGCAGCGGCCTTTTGCCCAGAGAATCAGCGTAAGACCACCCGGTCTCTTGCCATCCGTACGGCTTAGCTCTTGGGGCTCCAGAGCGCAAGGAAAGTTTGCCGAGACCATGCTGGTGCGGCGTATAAGCTCGTTAATGGCGTGATTTTTGGGGATCCTACGCCCTGCGCCGCTGATAACTTAGACCATGGTGCCCGTTCGCCTCGAGCATTGCTCCACATAAGCAGCGGTGGGCCTCGCATACCTTGCTTCCAAGACGCAGAGCTACCGCTATCCTCAATGTATCACTGTCGAGCAATGTTCCCAAGTTTGGTGAAGGCAAGGCGTGTAGCCACGCCCCAGACTCGCAGGGAGCTCTGGCAGCTTTTAGACGAGCCACATCTACCCCAAGACTTACATTTAACAAATTTGTATATATTCTATTACAAGACATATCGTCCTAGAGTCTTTGTGATGCGGGGTTGTCTGGTTGCGTTTCGTCAGAGAAGCGGGACCACTCAACTAGAGCCTCGCCTACATACGGTAGACAAATATTGACACCATTAAAAGAGAGTATCTTAGTGACAAGATTTGTCCACGCATGGGAAGAGGCGAGGAATGCAACGATCCCAACGTCTTTTATGCAACGAACCCCTAATCCCCCATAGCGGATTGGCAGTGTTGCTTGGCGCCACTGTGCCTCATTGAATTGCACGTTTAAAACAGTTTCCAGGCATTGTTTGAGTACATTATCATACATGTCCATATCCTGCCTAAATAACCAAGTTGGTGCCAATATGAAACAGTTACGGAGCAGTACGACACGTGCGCTGACAAGGGCTTTAAATGTTCCCCGGAGGACTTCAAAGCCGCTGTCTTAGCCAGGAGGACTGAACTTACATCATCAGGAAAAATTGGTGCTCCGAGAAGACAAAAGGACGACTTGTTTATAACTTTAATGTCTGGCAATAACGCTTGGAAATTAGATAATGAATTTAACGAGGCGGAACTACAAGGACCAATTGACCGCAGAGCTGGTAAGAGCGTACTGATATCATTGAGAACAACGTCAGAATTACCACCTATGGTGCCAGCGTCTAAATACCAGACATTCAGAGGTGACTCTAGCGTTGTAATCAAACTCTGCATGGCTAGACAGAACACCAGAGGGCCCAAAGGGTCGCCTTGTTGAGCACCGACCTGTGATGAAATGGTACAGTCGTCGTAGAAGAGATTACTTGGAGATGAATAACACTGAAAAAGATAGGGGTAGAGGGCAGGAGCATGATCTTTCACTTGGTTCCCCTTCAACAGAGTTGAAGGCGTTTTTTATGTCAAGTTTTACGATGACCTTGTCGCTGTTGTAGTTGGCTAACGCAAAATATCTCGTTCCATGGATGGCGGCCTAACAGCCAAAACCCATCTCAGGTGGAAGAAGGAAGGCTGCCGTTTCCTCTCGTACCGAGCGACATCCAAGTTTCGCAAATTTTAAAAAATTTTTTTTTCAGGATTTTATTCTACTGTTGTTTGTTGTTTACTGTATTGTTTGTCGGCGTGATTGGTTTATATACCCACGCCGAATTGCAGTTTTCTAGTTGAAAGGGTTACTGAGCTAAGCCGAAGACGGACAGACAGACGGATAGACATGGCGAAACTATAAGGGTTCCTTGTTGACTTCGGAACCCTAAAAATTGCAGTGCAATAGGCTCTGGCGGATGAAATGATATGAGAGTTAAAATAGGCGCCCAAAAAGGCTGGCATAAAATTCTACGAAATACATATACTATGGTATAACATAAGTACCTATACTATATGCTAGTAAGATTTTAAATAGGTATCACTGCTTCCCTGCAATATTCATTTTTGATGATAGCATTTTCCCTCCCAAAGCCGTTTTTCCTTGCCCCTCGTTACCGGAGCTTCGTTAAAAATTCAATATCCTCTGGCATGGACGTACGCTTGTTGAATATTATGAATCCACCTAGACCCTAGGATTAAAACACGTTCATTATCATAAATTCAGACGGCACGATAGCGTACTCAGACGCGTTTTATTACAGAGTAATAAACTGGGCACAAATCATGTTGATGCCGGCATGATGAATGTTGGTACCTATATATCGTAACTTCTGCTTATTCGTCAAGAATCGTGTCGCACTTAAAAGGAAACACTAAGGGCGAGATAATTATATAATTATATTGCTGTCGCGCCAACCTCAAGCGTCCCCCCGCCGAACGCGATAGAGACAACTGCAGCTTGGACCGAAAATACCTATGAAGAGTACATAAAATCAACGTTTCGTAGTCCCCTGATTTCTTCTCCAAAACATGACCTATATAACTATATTTTTTATTCAAAATCCAAGAAAGGCTTTTGTCGTGTTCCTATGTTTTCTATTTTTTTAATGATCTAGTCAAAATTGTTTCCTGGAAGTTTGAACACAGCGGAAAATCTGGCATTTTTTGTAGGTTTTTGAAGGTTTCCCCGGCGCCGGCGTTCATGAGTACAGACTGGAGGAATCTCCACAAAAGTATGAGAAAAAAAAGGGTCAAACAGCCCATTATGAGCAGTAGCTAATATTCCCACTACCGAGAATAGTATCGCCGGCAACCAGCGGTTTATGTTTTTTTTTTATTTATACATCACAAAATATAAGTTATAAGTTATAAATATTTGGGGACAATCTGAGAAAAATCGACCTAGTCCCAAACTAAGCAAAGCTTGTACTATGGGTACTAGACGACGATAAACATACTTATATAGATAAATAAATACTTAAATACATAGAAAACATCCATGACTCAGGAACAAATATTCATGCACATCACACAAATAAATGCCCTTACCGGGATTCGAACCCAGGACCTCTTGCTTCGTAGGCAGGGTCACTACCAACTAGGCTAAAGCGGTCATCATATTAAAGGAAAAATTGTGTGTTCGTTGAAATCAAAAATTGCGAACATTTTCCCAGGCTTTCCGCTCACTAAAATTCTGGTGGCTGTCAGTCGCAAATTTCAGGCATCATTGCCTTTGTTGTGGGCCGATGCTGGTACTTTTTCAAACTGATAAAAAAAAATCGCTTCTGGACGCAGCGAATCTAACAATTTACTCCACAAAAGGTGTGAAAAACATTCATTTATAATAGCGTTTTTAGGGTTCCGTAGTCAATAAGTTCCACCATGTCCGTCCGTCTGTCCGTCTGCAACTTAGATCGGCAACCCTTACTACTAGAAAACTGTAATTCGGCATGGGTATATTACGCCGACAAAACAGTAGACTAAATCACAAAAAAAAAAACTTTTTTGCCTAACGTGTTTTTGTATAGGTACCAATAGTGTGGGTTATCGTTGGATATTATGGGTAATTTTTATCTCAGTGATTACAACCCATCCAATCCTTTTCAATACATTTGCTCGTAACTTACCTCTTATCACGTCGCTATTAGGCTCATAATCCTTGGTACACGCGTGTTTTATAACATTACGACACTCGTGTTTTATGTGTATACCCCGATTAAGACACGTTGGCACATTGCATTACTAAGATGTATGCATGACCACGGTGCATTCTTGAACTAACCGGGTTGTACAGAACGTACAGCTTTTTTAATTCTTGGCAATGGATTGGCTCTACTAAACAAATTAAATTATTTTTGTTAATTAATTGACTTTTTCTTTTTGGATATGACATAGAAACGTTTAATTTAGTAAAACTATTCACATTAGCAAACATTTTACATAAATTAATGAAGATTACTTAGTCTCCTTCCATAACCCATTTTCCAGACCACCCACCATTCAACCCAATAACCCATGACCTTAATTTCCATCGCAGCACAGTGTTGCACTGCAATAGTCTTTGCACCTGGCGGGAACCATCACTGGGTGTATCATGTTGTGCGCTCGGAGATGGTATCCGCCACGTGTATCCCTCGCTTTATAATATATTTGTTTTAAAGGGCCTCTGCGCTGTTGGCTTCGGCCCCACGCATGCCTTCCAAAAGTCCAGGACCCCATGGTCCTGAGATATGAAAAAAAAAAAAAAAAAAAAACATACATAATAATAATAAATACTCTTTATTGCACCACAACAAGAGAGACAAACAGGTTACAAAAAATTTGCTTAATAAATAATCGTCACAACAGGCGGTCTTATCGCTTTAAAGCGATCTCTTCCAGACAACCTTTGTACAGCAGGAAACATTTAAACTAGAATTTTTAACAGGTAGTGCAGGAATTCATCATGAAGAGTAAACTAACACATCAATCTTTCAAATATTTCTAAACAGGACACTTGAAAAAAAATAATACATACCTAATAAATTAATAAATACATAGACATATATACAACCATACATACATACATACAATACATAAAAGGCAACTTAAGGGAGAGACAGGTAATATTGTTTCAACAGATTTTTGAAAATAGGAAGAGATTTTGCACACCTTATATGCAACGGCAAAGCATTCCACAACCCACAACCGAACAGCCCGAAAGGTAAATGAGCCATTATAAAATTTGGTAGATGAAGGTGGTGGGGCAAGAAGATGGTTTTGGGAAGATCTGATGTAAGTGAGACGATTAAAACGCTCTTTGAGATATGGAGGAGTAGAGGGAATAAAAAGTATACTGTAGAGTAACGCAAGAATGTGAGAATCACGACGGAGACGAATTGGAAGCCACTTGAGCTGAGAACGAAAGGAGGAAACGTGGTCATACTTGCGCAAATCAAATATGAACCTAAGAGACACATTTTGAAGGCGCTCAAGTTTGTCAATTTTGACTAGATTATTTAAAAAAAGGAAGACATAGGAACACCAAAACCTTTCTTTGATTTTTAATAATAAAAATACATAATAGTTAAATAGGTCAAGTTTTGGAGAAGAAATCAGGGGACTACGAAACGTCGATTTCATGTACCTTTAATAGGTATTTTCGGTCCAAGCTGCAGTTGTCTCTATCGCGCAGCAATACATTTAACTCTTATCTCGACCTTTTTGTTTCCTCTTAAACCTCTAGCTACACTTAAACGTCCCTTTATTAGGTCTGGGTTTTTCTTATTTAATTACCACTATATTTAGAAATGCTTTCTTTCGCAACTCGACAGCGGTATTGAAGGTCGAAATAAACAATGTCCTCCAGTTAATTAAGTAATTAAGGTCGGACGAATTTATTTCTTTTCGCAAAACCATTGTCTCGTTATCACGAGTCTCCGAGCACTTAATCACGAAGGCATTACCAGAGGTGAAGGATCTCGTGTTACCCCGATAACCCTATTTACTTATTTAGTTCTTGTTTAAAATACTGGGAGGAAAAACCGTTATGGGTAACTCTTACAGTGTGGATGTTATGTCGGAATCGCACCGAATAAAAATCCCCGTATGGTAGGTACTCCTCGTTTCGGACGAGTTACGCCAGTGGCGTATTGAGTTTAGATTGGAATCGTACCTATTATTGTCGCGCTTTCCCTATTACTATAAGGTAAAAGTACGTTTCAACGGACGCTTAAGACCTGGATGTACGTTTATTTTTTTAATAAGTACTGTGAGTTTCATAGGGCTACGAATAAAAGTTCAATTGTAAGATAGATCAATTTGCCATCATTTAAATGAATCTAGGAATTAATAACATACTTATAGATATGCTTAAAATATTTTTAAAGTTATTTGGGTCGGTTTCCGTGGTTTGTACCATTAACCGGACTAAGAAACGTGATTTGCACATAATACCGAATCGGCGTGCCGTTTCACCGGACTAGGGAAGAAATGTATGGGATTTGGGCGCTGCGTGGTGCTCAAACTTTAGTTGGTAAACAGTTGATTGGGATTATTTTTTTGAGACTTCTTCTTGATATTGAATCTTCATGATAAAAACATGGATTATTTATCAATAAATCGGCTCATTCGTCTACTTTTATACATATATAGTTGAGGGGTAACGCCGCAATATGTTAACATAAATAAATATACGTGACGTTACCATAAGACGTAACAAAAGTTGTAATAAAGCTTAGATCATGCTGGTAAATCTCTGTTATTTGTGGCAGGGGGCTTGCAGTGGGTGGGGCGCGGCGCGTTAACAACCTAGCGGTCGCGGAACCTCAGGTTCCAAGTCAGTCGAGGGCCGGCACCGCGCGAGCGAGCACATGTACGTGTTGAGACATGCCGCCGCCGCCGACTTGAACGCGACGAACGAACGTAACAGGGTCATTTTCAGATTTAGGTGAGCGTCTTTTCGGTGGACATTGCCAAAGTTCAGGGCTTTAAAGCCTAATTTTTGGTTGAACTCTGAATCCGCATAAGCGGCATCGCCTCTTCTATAATTCTATGCGATTAAAACATATTATACATAAACAGAAGCCCTTAACTATTGCCCACTGAAAAGACGATTTTTGTTTTACTGACTGACAATGACCCAACAACGTGTTATTTTATAATTATAAGCAACATAATTTTTTAAAACATGTAAAAATCAACAAACCGCCACAGCTGCTCAGTTTATGGCTGTTTAAAAAATGCCCAAAAGGACGTTGGATTATCTTTTTTTAATCTGGCCGCAAATTGTGAACGATAAGTTTATTTTTTTATTAGGTACTTACTTTAGGGTACCTACTTTACATTATGAAGATGTTAGGTACAGTACAATGTACAAAAACAATACAAATGCATGTTACTTATTATTACATATACTTTTAACGGGATACCTACTGCAATTTACTTCAAAATGAAAGACTGGTTTGAATATATATTTTACAATGCACTTGCTCTGAAAGTGCGCCTTTCAACAACCTGGGTCAACATGAACACAGAAAGCCCTCCATGCTGTCCTTAAAACTTCAAAAGTTAAATTGAATTAGTTAATAGAGAATAGAGAAGTGGCAGATCAATTTTATTTATGTGTGGTGTTATTCATAATGACGCTGACATACATTGTATGTGAAGTAAGCGTGTACTAAATTAATATCGGTTCACTTTACTCAAGCGACATCTGGTGAGCATTTTTTGCCTTCATTGATGTATTCTTGGCGTGACAGCCCTAGCGCTACACGTGCTGTGTGTGAATGAATACAAGTTATACAATAGACAGAGATGCACAGAGTAGGCACGTTTCTTATGCCTAAACGTCGTTTTTGCTAGGAAGTGCAATTTCTGTACTTGTACTATTACTTATTCTGTGTTTGTGGTGTAATAAGTATATTATTATTATTAGATAACTGAAATATAAAAAATGCAATTTATAAAATAAAATCAAGTTTTTATCGACTAAAAAACAAAAACAAACAAAAAAGTATTTTCACGTTACCTTCAAATTAATAGAATCGAGAAGTAAATTTCGAGTTGCCATAAATTTCGATTATTTTCGAGTTGGATTCAAACAATTAAAGAAAAAAAATATTATAATTACAAATAAATTCTTCATATTTATTTACAATTATAATAATTTTTCTTTATCAGCATTATAAATTTGAAACGTCGAAATTGGGCAAAATTCGCGCCCCGACATTTTTATTTCATACTTCAACATTTATTTCACAACTGGCAGAACCGATATTGTTGAAACGTTCGTTAAGAACCATCTCAATCACGTCAGCTTTCGGACAAAACCGCATTAAAATCGATCCATTAATTTAGGAGCTACAAATTACAATGCCACAGGCAGACACAGATGCACAGACACAAAGACAGAGATGTCTAACTTATAATTGTGTCAGGGTTTAAATATTTAGAATTTGAATTTAATTTAAAAATATAGTAAATGTATAAAAAAACTTATAACTGAATATATAATAAACATCAAATTAACAATAATTAATCATATTGTTATTGTACTAAATATGTTTTCACAACGACACAACAGAACGTTCGAAAAATAATTCACATTAATATCGACCTAGTTCGTAACGAGATAAGGTTGGTATTTCAATAAAACACTAAATAATAGTACGGCTGAGGCAAACGTGGATTCGGTAGCAGGCACTATGGGTATGTTTAACCGGACGCCCGTTCGGTGAATAGGACAAGCAAATTATGTGGAACCTATCACGCGAACAGAATTTTAAAAATAGTGTTTATACCGTATTAATTATGATGTAATTACAAACCTTCCATTTTTACAAGGAATCAGAACTTATTGTGAAACCATAAATACATGCGGCTCTTGATACTATTGATGTAATATGAGTGTTATATTTTTTTTTAAATCGCCTTACCAAAAAGCTTATTTTTACGTCAAAAAGTCTTGAAAATGATTAACTTCAAACACAGTTTTACAGAAATCTATCCAGATTATCAATGTTCGGTAAATGCTCATACACTATACTTTTAGTTATCTGAAAAGCGAAATAGTTTATATAAATAGTTTATGTTCAACATATAAATAAATAATTTTAAAAAACATACGGTTTCCCTGATTCCGGACGCTGTTCGTAGAAACCTTCAAGTCAAAACGAGGGTTGACCCATCACCGAATTCACATTTTAGTTAAATTCTTCAAATATGACTGCACTAAATGAACTTGTTTGCACAAATAACCAAAACCAATTGAATAATAACCCCGCAAAACCCAATTTTCATTCATAAATTTGCTTCTTAAAGGTTTTATGACCTTAAGAAATTCACTCAATTTCTTAACGATTTTCGTAAGGAGTCCCATACAAAACGGCGATCGACCGGCTCGATCAATTATCGTGGCTCGAATGAGGTCCGAAAAGGCTGTTTCTGCCGCGTAGTGGAAGTCATAGGTATCTAGCTAGCGAGGAAAATAATCAAAACGTAATATTAGCCGTAACTACTCGACTTATAGCTTAAAATAGGGGAAATCCGGCGATACGGCAGATCCGGTGAAGGGTACTTTTACCTTAGTGCCCTAGTCAATGTGTGAGAGCGGGTCGCACTGAAAATCAGATTTTGAACTAAGCCCTCGATATTCAAAGTAGTTATCAAATGTTAAGTTTCGGAGACATCATCAAGAGACGCTTTTACCCCATCGACGCATTTGCCCCGGTGGACCTTATATAATAGGTACTTTAAAAAATATAAGTAATATAAATGTATTCATTTAACTAACAAAAAATATAAACATGTACTTTCAGTATTAATACACGAGATACTCATTTTAAACTACGTACAATAAAATAAGAAATATATAATTAGTGAAACGTATCAAAGCTGTTGCCTTTAGTAATTGTTGAGATTCACCTAGCCTACATAAATTGAAATGTATGGTAATATTTTCCACAAGAACTGAATGCTTGGTAAAATATTCTGTCGGGAATCTCTGACCTACGGCAGAACGGGTATAAAAGTATCTAGGTATAACCTTCATACCCGTACTCACCTCATTTCCGCACGTTAAGACTCTCCGTAATTAACTGTCAGGGACAGTCCATTTAGCGGGATTACTCTGGATTACGCAGCACCAAATAAAATAAGTAATGCACTTTGATAAGTAGGCACCTACATATATTACTTATTTAATAAAAGCCGTCACAACAATACAATCAGTAAGCGTGTGTTGTGTTGATCTTTTGTTACTTAGGTGATTTTTACTTGAACACTAGGGCCTATAAAAAGGTAGGTTACCTAATGTTTTAAGGGTTAATTGTGCGTCCGACGAAGTTCAACGGAAAATACCGCATGACGGAACTCTAATGATCTAACTTACGTCGGTAGTGATAGGTACTTAGTTAAGTAGTACTAGTTATATTTGTCTAATCAAAAACCGTATAAACTGAAGTCAGGGGCAAAAGCTAGTGAATAATACAGTCCCTGGGCGACCGAGCTCTGCTCGGGTGCAAATAGAGAAAATACGGAGAAAACAATTTTTCCCAGACGTGAGACCCAGCTAGATCGATTTCTCGCCCCGTAAACCCCTATGCCCAAAATTTCATTGATTTCGTTAGAGCCGTTCTGGAGAACGTGATTCCAAATATATATATATACAAATATTGCTCGTTTAATAGTATAGGATTAAAACCTTTACAACCATTCATTCCGTGGCGCTACCAACCTACCCGATAACATGCGAAAATTGCGAAACCCCATTTGTATAGGAAAGCGCATACGGGCAGAAAACTACAATTGGCAGCGAATGTGTTAAGTGTAGTTGCATAGAAATGAGCCCATCGGTATTCTTAAGAATCGGTAAACTTAAGTGGCAGTTTAAGGGGCATATTGCGGTCACGGTACACAGTCATGATGGTGGCCATAGTTAATAGCAGCGACCCTATAAACCATAGTTGTCTAAGTACCACCGCAACATGGCCCCACAGAATGGGTGCCATTGCCATTATGCGGGGGTTGTGGGCGGGGTGTGAAAACGATGCCACGCAGCCGTTTAGTTTGAATATTTAATATATTTTTTCTTTTTTTAATATTTTTGTGCCGGGTTTAAGGCACGCGTTTGGGTAGGAAAAAAGCTCGCATTCTATAGTTTTTTCGTTCGCTGGTTAATAGCAGCTTAAGTAGCCAAATAAATCACAACACGTCTGTGTAGTCAGCATCATATTGTTAGTAGGTAGCAGCTTACTTTGCCAAATATATCGCAACACATCTTTATTAGGGTGTAAGGCTGTGTTACGAAATATTTAGGTACTCTGGCTGCTACTAGCTATATTATGCTGACTGTACCGGCAGACGCAGCGTGGGTAGACCCCCACAAGTTCAACTTATCGCCTAGTAAACGTCGCAAGATTCCGCTGGATGCGGGTGTTTGTGGGAAGCCTATGTCCAGCAGTTGGCGGCTTTCGGCTGATATGATGATGATAATGATATGCTTCGAGTAGCAATATTTGACAGATCGCCGTACAACCTATCACATAACTATGTCAAATTTCGCTCCTGCGCTACTACCTAGCTAAAATCGTCAAAAATCGATGACGGATATGGACAAGCCCTTTGACGGCGACTGCACCAATAATGTTATTCGTGACCAACTTATTTGTCAGTAACGTCTACACTCCATTTACCGATGTTTTATTTTTCTTTAACCAATATTTACTTAACTAAGTATTAATAATAAGCCTTTATTATTTCCATATTTGGTACATATGTAGATTTTACAAAGCTTTAGGTAACATTAATTTATATGGATCCCTAATCGGGTATAGGCCTCCCCCAGCTCTTTCCAACGTTCTCTGTCCCTTCCTTTTTCCATCCAGTATTTGCCTGCTACAACTTGTATGTCGTCTGCCCACCTCTTGTTTTTACCTAATACACATACTCATTATATGTATCGAACATACAAAGGGAATTATGAATTAAAATAACCAATGACTGACCATGAGAAAAATAATTTATTAAGGTATAAAAAATAGCATTACATTTTGAATAAAATAAGCAACGGAACAGGTAATAACTTTGAGTAGTCAGCATGAAGTGTGGCAAGAAAAACGTGGGAACTTATAGAACAAGGATACCCATTTTCAGCATTTCTGGAATTACTGACACGTTAAACGTTATTTTCATGTCTTTGTCCAGTTTATTGTGGCTTGGAAGGTCGCCTCCGCAGAAATTCTCTTAGGAATAGTTAACAGGTGGATGGCTTCCCTCTGGATACGACCGGGATGATGTCAACATGAGACTATTTTCAACAGACTGCCTGATGGCAAGGTCATCGTGGCATTTTACAGCAATGGGAAGGATTGAGATAGCCACATGTTGCTGTTCCACTCCAACCCGTTTGTCAGACACCCGGTCGGAATGTTAGGTTGGCATGTTTTTCCTGAGTTCCTCTGTTTTATTAAAGTATGTTTACCTTGCCCACCTGACTTTACTTGGGCGTAGTTTTGTGGAAAGTGATCTTAGCATTATTTTTTGGTAAAGTGACTCAAACTTAAACGGCCGTATTTTAATTAAAACGGCGTTAATATTCGTTTGTCCTTATCTGTCACTTTGACATTTGTGTTCGTAAGAAAGGGACCAAGCACATTTTCTTTAGAAGAGGCATTTTAAGGTTTATGAATTAGGGGGTAATACATTACACTAATTAGGTCACTTTCTGCAAAAAATATGGCCACTTTACGCCTTGTTTAAAAAAGTATAAACTTGACTTTAAGCCTGACATCACATGATAAACGTCTAAAAAAACTAGATACTTAACTTTAAAATGTTCAACATTATTTTAAATATTATAATGACATAAAAAGCTCATATTTATCTCAAATATTTTTTGTTTCTAGACTAGGCATTTTGAAAATGCTACTTAATATTTGTCTAACATGAAGCTTAGCTACACGTTTTGAATACAATTATATATATTAAAGTTTTTATGATTACATTATAATAATTTCTATGGAATAATCTCGTAAATATTACGGTGACAGTCGGGTGACTGTAAAAAGATTATAAATGTGATAATTGTAGGGATATGATGTAGAAAGCCAACAGCCACTTTAAATAATATTGCAACAATTGATTACATTTAGGTATTTTTATTAAAAAAATGCGTTCTAATAACAACATTGTATCTTTAGCTAATAAATTTGCTGTCTGACTATTCTCCACAATTGTATCACAATAAATAACATTCAATGCCGGTTTTAAAATAAATAAATAAACTTTAATAATCACAGATCCCATCCACCACATTTACCTCGGGCATATAACTCCTATTACACAAGTTAGTACAACAGCCTTAACTCAATATACATTCTAATGCAACTGCATTAAGATCAAAGTGGATTTTGAAATTGCAGCAAGTCATCTCAAAGACGGCTCACTAGTAAAAGGTATTTTATTTCAGTCTTTGACAAGCTTTATAATTTTAATAGTGAGACCTCTTCTCAACATTGTGATGAAGCTTAATCTAAATAGTTTTAGGCAGCCTTGTAGCATATTTGAACATTTTTGATATTAAGATAATGACAAGACGATTTATAATGCTGGGGCCACACTAACGAGAAATGCCATTAACTATCGCAATAATCGTAGTGCAGCCGTACCTTTAACGTCCATTATCGCGATAATTAATGGCATTTCTCGTTAGTGTGGCCCCCGCATAAATGTTTACAATATCAAGCGAAATTGAGCTCTATAGCAATTTGAAACAATTTTTTTTTCATAGCCACTGCAGGTTTTTTACGAGTATAACAAACAGCTATGAAAATTGAGCTATATTCGATTGAGATACGTTCTCAATTCGCTCGCCAGGCACAGCAATCCAGCAATGCATTGAAAATTGAGCTCTGTCCCTTTTAGATACGGTCTCCATTCGCTTGCTACCTGTAACTTATGCCGTATCTGGCGGCGACCTGTGGTGTGTGAGTGGTGGCAATGGCGAGCAGGAGAGGAACGTCGTTGACGTCGATGTTGAGGGACTTGGTTAGTGTGGCGATGTCGCAGAAATCCGTCGACATGAGCATGTCGGCGAGAGTCTTGGACAGTACGCAGAACTCGCGCAACTTCCCCTCGAGATATGTGAGGCACTGTAACGGGAATAAGTCATCATTGTTACACTCAATAGCAAACATACGTTTATGAATACAATATGGGATGGATTTTGAGGAAACTCATCGTGCAATGAAAAGCCCTTGCCCAAACATGTACGAGTAGCTAGGGCGAGGCGACTGTTAAGTAGGCTAGTTCTTTAACAATGTCAATCGAATTAGTTTTTAGTGAGGATCAACTATGATTAGAGGTCCAAAAAGACAGTAAAATTAGCCAGCGGTTTGCTGCCACGCATTGTAAACGTCCCTAATTAATTGACAGCCAAATGCGACGTCACAATGTTGCAATCCCGTATCCACTAACCGATGATTGACGATACCGTTGTTTTAAAGTTTCCGAATAATATATTTTTGACATTTTGTAGGGCTGAGCGCTACTACCGGGGTCCGCAGGCGGCGGATAGTGAAATGACGATGAATGAATGATATTGGGTAGGTGTGAATACATTGAATAAGCAGATCCCGTCAACACAGTGACAGAGTTATCAGAATGTAGTGAAAAGTCTGGTTGGAGGGGCTTCTATATTAAATGGTATACTCTTGCTTGCCAGAATTTCATTTGCCCGAATTTTATCTGCCATAATATACAACTGCCATAATGTTGTTTTCTATAATTTTGTATGCCATACTCATTGTTTACCATAATAATTATATGCCAGAATCTTTGTTTTCCGTAATATCAATATACTCATTTTCCATAATCATTGTAATCCATAACTATCACATGCCATAATATCATTTGCCATCCATCTCAACATCCATAATATTCTTATGTAATAAAGTGGGTACATATTGCAGTGTCTAATATTAAAAAAAAATACCTCGAACCTATCCGCGATCCAAGTCGGTTTTGCCACTAAGCAAAAATGAACTTTTCTCTGAGATTACCTAATGCCAAGATAGTGTTGTATCGTAGGCAGTAGGGAACAGGGGCTTAGTGGCAAAACCGACTCGGATCGCGGATAGGTTAGAAGACGGAAGCTTTCGTCTTCGAGGTTATTTTTTTTATAAAAGAGCGGAAAAACCAGCAAATTAACAAAGATGAATCCGAATGCATGTTTAGTATAGCGTTTAAATATTCTATTAAATAATATTATTGCAAACAATAATCTGGAATACAATACGTATGGCATTCGTATCATTATGACATCCAATATTCGGGTAAACTAGAGTATGTCAATTAACTATTATGGTAAACGAAACATTCGGGCAAATGAAATTCGAGCAAGCGAAGTTCGGGCAAATGATTATTATAGTATATGAATGTCGGGCTAACAATAGACAACCCTATTAAATGCTCTAATAAACGTTGACACACACGCCAAAGACGGATATATCCGCACCACCGTTTCAACGTAACCTCCCTGCATTGATATACGGTTTAGCTCCGCACTAAATGTCCGGTGAACGTGGCCTGTGGTTGACAACTTTTCTCTTCGATAGAGCGTTGAAAAGGTTCAACAAGCAAATCTCCGGTGACAGGCATCAGTGGCCCTAGTACCGTCAGGAGAACGAGGATATAAATGTGGTAATACTCTTGTTCAAAGTATCACAGAGCGAGGCAAATTCGAAGGAGTAATGGAGTACTGTGGAAGTTGGAAATGGCTCCACCGACAAGAGCGCTATGCTGTCGACTTGAGTAGACTTACCAATACTGTCCGCAACTCCTACAACATAGGTATCACAGACAGCCCCATGTGCAGAGCATGCATGCATGCAAGGGCCTGTATTCACTTTGATTAGTGATTAGTGCGAGTTCATACATTTGCTGCGAGTGCGAGTAGCTCTTGTATGGAGTCGCACTAATCAGTAATGAATGTGTATCCAGGCCATAAGCTGACCTGGTAGGCGGGCACCCGGGCGCGGCGCATGGCGGGCAGCGCGTCCAGCATGGCGCCCACGAGCGCGGACATGCCGGCGCCCGCCTCGCGGCCCAGCACGCGCACCTCCCTGCACACAACTTACATTAACTTACACCATACTTAACTTGTCACATGACGTACGAAAAGGTATCTAGTTCCATTTGGCACCGTTTCCATTCTAGGACTAGCAGACTTAGGTTTAAGGTAGGTTTAGACAGGGTCAGTGCACAAGTCAGTATCGACTGACCTCAAAATATTCGTGTGCGAATATACAAGTCAGCGCTGACCTCCCACCACTGCACTGGCTTAAAATCAATTTACATTGGGTTTTTCTCGGATCAGCGCTGACTTGTCTCGAATTCGAAGTCAGTCACTGACCTTGTCTAAACCTGCCTTTACTCTCTCCACGATTACCGATTACCACATAATTTGAAATTACCCTTACCCTTGAAATTTTGACCGGGAGTGATGGATTTTCTCAGACTTTCGGTCTATTTTAGGTGCGACAATCTTCTGATTCTTGCTCAGCACAACTTTCTCGACCGTGTGCCATGGATTTCATCGTGTTGTCATGAGACGCAGGTGCATTGGGAGTGGGCTTACGGACTATTAGGCTAGCTAGCCGCTACGACAGATGCAAGAAAACAAAGAAATGTGTCGTGTGTCGCGAGTTCAACGAAACTGTGTTAGGCCGGACTTGACAGCGCTTGAATGACTGATAAAACTGCGAAGAAATTTGTTTGATACCTATGATCCATCCGTGTTTCGTTTTTTTTTTTATAAGCCATTTATTTTTATATAAAAAAATATTAGTTACAAAGTTGGGTGTAATAAATTTTTCTTGTATTCGAATTTTATTTAAGGACCTCTCTATGAGTAAACGCCTCCTCCATTTTACTCCACATTTTTCTGTCTGGGGTTTTTGATACCCATTTTTCACCTGCTACCTTTTTTATTTCGTCTAGCCATCTCTCGGGAGGTCTGCCTCTTTTTCTTTTTCCGAGAGGGCCAACCCAATGTGTTACTCTTTTTGTCCATCTATCTTTATGCATCCGTGCAACGTGGCCTAACCATTTCCATTTGCTTGTTTTGCAGTGATTTAGAGCGTCTATTACTTTTGTTCGTTTCGTTTGTCAATACGTTTTAGGTTTAGGATGCTTCGCTCTATTGCTCTCTGGCAAGTTTGAATTTTTGTTTCAATTTTTCTATTATCCATGCCATGCCAACATTATGCCATGTTTGGCTTGCATATGATAGAGTAGCAAGCAAGAATCTAAAACAATTGACTTAAGGCTGGTGGGCAAGTTCGATTTTTAGATTTCTTTATACTTATAGCTCCAAAATTTGTTCCAGGTTAAGTTTACACGTCTGTTCAATTCATCAATATGTCTGGACTTTTTAAACGAAATTTGTTTGCCTAAATAGATATATTCTTGTACATATTCTAATGGACTTTCATCAACTTTTATCAAAGCTTCCACTCTGTTTGTCATTATCCTTGGTTTTGTGGTGTTCATTTCTAGACCTACACTGCAGCTTATGTTGTTAAGTTCGTTCAGCATTTTTTGTAGCTGCGTTGGTGTTTCTGAGAACAGCACAATGTCGTCGGCAAATCTGAGGTTGTTAAGGTAGTTACCATTTATAAATATTCCCTTTTTTGTCCAATTTAGGTTTTCATTATATATTGAAGAACAGTGGTAAACAGACTCGGGGACAGAGGGTCACCCTGCCTCACAACTCGGCATATTTTTATTTATGGACCTTTTCTCTCTAATTTGACTCTGCTAACACTTTTCTCATAGATATCTTTAATAAGTTCTATAGCTCCTTTTGGTACTGTACAGTCTTCCAGAGCTTTCCATATACTATCATGGGATGGATGGGATGGGAGTCGAATGCTTTAGCATAATCGATGAAGGCGAAGAAGCGGGGATTTTTTTTCTCCATATTTTTCAATTATTTGTTCTAGTGTGTGTATTTGGTCAATTGTTGAAAAACCTTTGCGGAATCCTGCCTGTTCTACTGGCTGGTAATGTTCGGTAAAGCGTTGTAAACGACTTCCAAGGCATGTGGCAAAAAGCTTGTACATGTTTGGTTGTAGACTAATGGGTCTGTAGTTACCAATTTCAGCAGGATCACCTTTTTTATATAGCAGTATAATATCAGACTGTGCCCACTCTTCTGGTATTTTTCTTTTTTCCAGTACTTTGTTGAAGAGAATCGTTATATAAGTGATAATAAGATGTTTGGCTGATTTCAGGGCTTCATTTGTTGTACCACAGTCGTTCTACTACAGACTACTAATCTATTTCATAAAATAACACTATAATCTAAGTATTGAACGACTGCATATAATGCCATACGCTTAAATAAATAAATTTGTTATACCGTCAGGTCCATTACTTTTCTCCGTCTTGAGATTTTTTATTTTTCCGAGTACTTCCTGTTCCGTAAATCTTTCTAATGATACCGAATCTTCAGGTTGGGTTATGACAATAGAGGTGTTTTGATTCGATGGTTTGGTAGATCTGTTTTTTGGGTGTACAGGGATTGGTAGAAATCAGTCGCTATGTTTATAATTTGTGATCATGAAAATGTTTTGGTAGTATTTTTGTTTAGGCATGGTAGTGTTTTGATTATTGTGATGTAAATAGGGTCCTTTAGGGGTAGTTTCCTTTTTAGAAGCTCTATAATAGATTGCCATGTTAGTCAGTGTGTGGCAATATTCAACTGAAGGACACCTGATTAAGAGAGGAAGGATACAGCAGAATATCATCTCACATTTGGACCAGCCCAACTAACGAAGTACCTACACCTTACAGAAGATCCCTGACAAAATAAGGCGCGGAACACACGGAGCGGTGCGGCACCGCTCGCCGCGGCGGCGCGCGGTGAAATTTTGTGTCAAGGTGTAGATAATCCGCCGACAGCGGGCACCGCTCCGTGTGTTCCTCGCCTAACACCATGACTTGTTTTGTATGTGGTGTTGTGTTGGAGTCATCAGGGTCACCAGAGTTCCCGAGGTTGCGCTGTGTTGAGTGTTGGACTTGCATGAATCCTCAAATCAATAAAGGGTGACTAGTGCGCTTGTGATTATTCCGGTGTCGCAAGCGTCCAAAGACGACGGCGTTTCCTTACCATCAGACAGGCCATATTCCTCTTTGCTACAGTCGTACTATAATATGACTTAGATGATAAAGGAAAATGAAAATAGCCTAAACGACATGAACTCTTTACTGACCAGGCATCGGTGTCGCCCACAATGGCTACGGGAATGCCAGCCGGCTCGCTCACTTTGTTGAGGTATGACGCGAGGTCCAAGTCGCGCCGCAAGTCCATCTCCCACGTCTGGGGCTTCGATATTGTGCCTGCACATTCAATAATGATAAGTACAGGTCGATTCACGAGAGCTGGCATGAATGAATTGACCGAAAGTAATGTCACTTGTCACTGTGAGTGGCGGTGTGAGTGCCGTTCTTATACAGGGGCCTCATAATATTTTTCGTTATTCAAGAAAGAAATAATTATATTATTATAATCTGCACGAAGTATCATGTTAATCCTTTTAGTAATTATTATTAAAGTATGTATGTAAAAAATGTAAAATTCTTTATTGTACATGGAACAGAACACAACAACAATACAATTATTACAGGAGCAGAAGATACATGTACAAAGGCGAGCTTAACCCTGGGAGGGATTTCTTCCAGCTAACCTTTGAGCTAATGAGTGGAAATTTGATGTACGCAAAACCGAGACACATGTACAAAAGTATTAAAAAGATAAACAAAATTAATTGATAATTTTAATATACATACTAAAAAAGTCCTTTGTAAATAAACGTATGTATATTTTCTGACTTATTTTTAATGTCAAGAATCGAAAGGTGATGGCTTCTTCGAACTGTTAAAAAAATAAAAAAGAGCAGAGAGCAAAGAGCAAAGAGAATGCTATTCTCTATAACACAATTATCATAATCACTTTTTGCATCAGCCTGTATTTAATAATTATGTGATGCACACATAGACATTATCATTCACTCGTTCGATTAATTCGTGCCAGCTTTCGTGAATCGACCTGTATAGAGTATAATCTTTTGTACTCAACCTTATCCACAAAAATCACACATATCAGAATAAAAAAGTAGGTCAAAGGCGAGGCGATTGTATATTTTTCTTGATTAAAATGCTGAAAAGGACTTACCAATGTTACATGCATGATGTAGGGAGTATTTGGCCAAGGCCGTCAAAAATATGACTTTTTTTCAACTAAACTCTGCTTTTGTGCTACATTTTGTATTGCCTGTAACACAAATTTTGTGTCATAGTCATTAGAGTATTTAAAAAGTACGAAACATAATATAAAATGTAGCACTAAAACACAAAAAAGTGATAATTTAGACGGCCTCGCTTTATTTCCATCATACAGTTTTAGAGCATAACTATATAAACGTGTAAATGGACCTCATGGGCTCAATATTTTCTACTTTGTTCGAAAGCAATCCTGTTTAAAGTGTCAACATCGAATCACGTGGCTTATTTAACTAAGTGGCGAAATGTCAATTTAGTAACAAATCTCATTTGGTGTGATACCGCTAGAGGATTTTTTCAGAACCTGGGGGTAAAACCGCTTTTATCCCCGGGTTCTGAAACAATAAAAAAAATATTCGAAGCAAGGGTAAAACAGCTATTGGTTGAGGATAACAGAGTGCAATAACCTAGCGAGTGAAACGATCACTAACCTTGTAAAACTAAATCAGGTACATAATGGTCCGTGACTCCGCCGAGTAGAGAGCCGTCGAGCCCCGCGCGCTGCGCCGGCCGCCGCGCCAGCCGCGGCACCGACATCTCGATCACCTGGCGCACCTCGCCTCTGTCCCGCTCGCTCCCGCCCGCGCCCGCCTCCACCCTGCTCACTTCCACCGACACACTAGGCTTAACGTTCACCACTAACGTTCCCTCCTTTTTTCTCCTGACGAAAGTCTTAGTCGGGGACGCACTATCTGTCTCACTCACTATAGACTCCTTCGCGTACTGGGGATCCGACTGCCGCGGCACATCGTTCATGTATTCGAATTCGGAAGCGTTCGTCGGAGTCTGGAGCATGGACTCCATCATCTGACACTTGTAACACGCCTCGCAGCGCTCCTCCTGTATCGCGGGAACTATCGTCGGATCGAACTGGAAATTGTCCAGCTTCAGGTTTCCCGGTTTCCCGATATAATGTCTATCTAATATTTCTAAGTTCTTGCTTTTCATATAATTAGTGACTATCTGAGGGTACTTATCGAACTCGAACTTAAAGCCGGAATGTTTTATTGGTTTGGAATGTTGAAGTGTTTGCGCGCAGCACTTGGACGGGCTGTCTGTGGACCGCGAACATTTCTGCTCGCAGGGCTGATCGCGGCTCTCTTTGGACTCGTCGCCGGCCTTCTCGATGGCGTCGAGGCTGGGCGGCTCGTGTTGAATTCTGGAAGACTTTTTCACGCTCTTCCCGCCGTTCGACTTATTCTTGAGCCCGACAAGCTTCTCGTCGTCCCCGAGCACGAAGACGACATTCCTCGCGACCTCCTCCTCGGAGGCGGACGATTCGAGACTGGAATCGGAGGAGGACTCGACCGCGAGCATCATAGTGGGATTCCTTCTCATCGCACTCTTGTTGCCCGACCGGGATTCGCCGAAATCCACGCTATTAGCAGGAGCGAGCTGTCTCGCAAAATCGGCGAGCGTCGTCGACCGGCCGAGGCCGGCGCGGCTCGGGGCCGGCGCGTCGGTCGCCTCCGCCTCGCGCTGTTCGGGCACGCGCGCGGTCCTCAAGGTGACCGTTTCGGTCTCCTTGATAGCGCTGTCGTCGAACTGGAAGTCGCCGCGCACGACATCACCGCAGCGGACGAAGTAGGTGAGGACGACTAGGAGCCTGTTGACGAAGGCTCGGTGCGCGCCGCTGATGACGGTGCGGGCGGCGCGCGGCGGGCAGCCGAGCGCGCCGTGCAGGTCGGCGAGCTGCGCCCACAGCGCGTTGTGCGGCCGCGGCGGCCCGGGCGCCCCGGCCGGCGCGCCCTCGTACGGGCTCACCGTGCTCACCCAGCCCAAGTGGTACGTCAGCACGTGCGTGACCAACGTGCTGATGAAGCTGAAACCGTTATAGAAATCGTTAGTCTGGCTAACGAAACATCGGAACGCATAAGGACGGTAAGGCTGGCTTCACACGGCATTATAAATTTTAATATATGATAAAAGGAAAATGATGTCAAAAAGGTTACTATACAATTTCAGAATACCATGAAGATCGGAACACGTGGAAATAAATTGTATTGTTTTAATGATTTAATCATTGTAATGTAATTTAATGTAGGTACCTAGGTTTATTATTATTATTGACGTCATAAAGTGATTGTAAAATCCAATTATGAAAATAAATGATATGATATGTTGCTTTTCGACCCAAAAATGTCATTTTTTTTATTAGACAAATCTATTGCTTGTATCATTCCAAATGCGACACGAGATGCCCCTGTGCCGATTTTCAATGTTTTTTCATAAATTATTTTTAAAGTTTGTTATCTTTTCACGAATGGAAAAGGTAAATGAAATCCTATAAAGCCACTATATCAACTTCATCGTTTAACGTGGCATTGTTTTATGTAGCAATTGAATGCGCATATTAAGCCGATTTCATTTGCTCATAAATGTGAATAGACTCGTATATAAGCAATAGATTTGTCTAATAACAAGAGAATGTAATTTTTTTGGGTCGAAAAGCACACTGTGCACTCTAAAACAACTTGATTCAATCACACAGTAACTCCATTAGTAAAAAAAGGTACGCAATTAACCAAAGCGTTGATGCGTAATTATATCCGGTGAGAAAAGCATTCGTCGGTCAGACTAGACCCAGCCGACAGGCCGAAAGTCAAGGTAAAGCAGAAAGTTGAATAGTGATTCAATAAATTGTATACAAGAAAATCTCAGAGAGTGAGGCAGAAAATAAGCGGTATTTGTTTTTCCTAAGTAGTCAAATGCTGGATTCTAGTCTACCAAAATCCTATATGTATTTCCAGGAAAAAATATAACACCTCAACGGAATAACATTACAAAACATATATATCATATTTGAAGATGAACTTTGACACGAAATAAATACGAAAGAACTATATTTAGCATCATTAAAAAGTAACTCGAAGTTAATAAAACTTGTAAATATAGAAGGACGTCCTAATTCCTAATACGTAAACGCTAAAAAGGGAAGTCATTAGTTGCACAACCGCTTCGTCCGCTTTGTAAACATCGACCCGTACCAAAATAGCAAAATCACGTGAAAACTACGTAAATATTGCTCGCGAATATAGCAGAGTGAACGACTCACACCTACATATATCACGTAGGTATTTCCTTTCCAAATTAACATACATTTAACAAACTTGATGCAGTTCTGTTTTATTTTTAAGATTGCCCTTTGAGACTCCTCACCTTAAGGCGACAGACCTACATAGAACGTAGGTATTTCCTTCCCAATTAAACTTGATAATTTTCTGTTTTATTTTTAACATTGCCTTTTGAGCCGGATATATTGCTAAAGATAGCATTGCTGCTCATCTAAAGCTACGCATCCACCAAATATATGCTAATAGCTGTGTGTCCATACAAGTGACTGTTAAGCGAGCTAATACGGACGAGGAAGCACATCTCTGGTGAATTCGTAGACTATTGGCGGGTTACATCGATCACACTTCACCGACCGGTAAAGGTTAAGTTAAATATGGCGCCGACTGCTGTCATCCCATAGAGAACTGTCAAACTTCCCACATAAACGGATTTTTTTAATATGAAGCAAGTTACAGAAAACATACGCCAAAATGTTAATGAAAAGCTTACATAAAGTACTTTTTTTACACGTAGCGTTGTACAGTCACCGGCATCAATATCTGCCGAAACAAAGCCGGCAAAAATATCTGACACGTCCTTATGGCATTAGACATAGAGTCCTGTCAGATATTTATGCGTGCTATGTTGTGGCAGATGTTATTGCTGGTGAATGTACCTGCAAGTTTAATAACACCTACAGGTGTTCTAAAGTCACATTAAGACCACCCACGATAAATTGACAACATGCCGCTCATACGTCACAGGTAATTACCGGTCAAACGGACGAGCCAACACGCGGATTGTTTTAACACTTCCTCCGGAATTGGCATGATTCCTACGGTTTTTTTTCGATGCCATTCGAACCAGTTTTTAGAGAGGAACTAGAGTTTTTAAGGGGGCAAGGGCAGGGCATTTAGACACAGCATAAGTAACAGTACGTACAGAAGGTTCCCTGTTAACAAATTCCGTTTAGGTACGCCAAACGTGCCCAAATGTGGCCATCTCTTTCTATCGCATGCAACGCGCTTTTTCGGAGGCGGACCCTTAGAGCTAGGGTTGCCGGCAGCTAGACCTATCCTATCCTACTAATATTATAAATGCGAAAGTTTAGATGTTTGGATGATGCACGCTTAAACGGCTGAACCGATTTGAATGAAATTTTGCACGAATGTCGTTTATAGCCTGGATTAAAATATAGGATAGTTTTTATCCCGGGGCCACGCAGACGAAGTCGCGGGCGGAAGCTAGTTAAATTATAAGTAAGTAGTAGTAGTTATAGTTTAGTTTTAGCGCGTGCTCGCGTGGCTAGTAGATACTATAACTTATTCTGTACTAGTACTATCTTATTCATATAAGTTGCATACAACTTTTAGCAATAATAGCTCTTCATTCATTGACATATTAAGCGTAAACAATGTGCATTGTTTCCATTTCAACATAATTGATAGGTGGGCATTTTCAATAAAACGTGCATCCAATAACGGTGAGTTGTTAAATAAAGGTTGACTCCAAGTCAGTTTTGTAACGAAAATTAAGCATACAAAATAGTCAAAAATGAACTTATTTCACATTTAAATAACTTGTACACGCATATCATTTCAAAATTGAAAAGAAAAAGTTAATTTTTATTGATTTTCAATACTTAATTGTCGTTACAAAACTGTCACTTTTTTATTTAACAACTCTCGCTAATTGGGTACACAAATTATTGAAAATGTCCAGGTTATCAATTTTAATATGAGGAAACTCCCATATTGCGTGGAACTTGGATGGAATCCAGTTAGTAACGGTGTATTTGCAAAGCATATTATCTCCGTATTAACGGCTTACACTTTCCTACTCTCAAGATAAGATAAATGTCTGTTTGACGACACCCAGATCCGCTGAAATTTCTCGAGAAATCATGTGATTATAATCTTTGACAAATTTAACTACATTAGATCAACAGTACCGCACTGAAAAGAACCTTGTGTTATGGCGACAGGATCGAGATTTGTACGGCAATGTTCCTGGGCAGTATTTTTAAGCATGAAGCTATAAATCATTTTTAACTGCGACAGCGCATTAGTACGTCTCATGCTACATTAACGGCTCTACAGAAATAAAATTACTGAGCTACAAAATGATTGTTCTACAGTCAAGGACAAGATATATGATATTTAAAATCTTAACCTCCTTCTAAACTTTTATAAATAATTACCTACCCACGTATTCAACGACAGACTATTACTAGTTTGTAACCGTTTGGCCTGGCTGCCATAGGAGATAATGTATAGAGTAAATTATACTTAAGTCCTCCAAATCTCTAAACTTAAGTGGCAGTGGGCGGGGCATATTTCACGTACAAGCTATAGCCGTTGGGGCAGAAAGGTTCTCAAGAGGCGACCTCGTACCAGAAGGCACGGCATGAGTAGCCCCCCCACAACGTGGACTGATGACCTGGTAAAGGTCGCGAGAGTCCGCTGGATGCCGGTGGCGCAGGACCGGTCATTGTGACACTCTTTGCGGGACGACTATGGCCAGCAGTGGGCGTCATTTTACATCCAGGTACAGGCAGGTAAAGTTACATGTATTTGACTCAGTATACTTGTACTAAATTACTAAAAATAATGTATACTGACGTCGAAGATTGGACGTGGACCTTAAACGTTGACGCGATTAAGGTAAATAATACGAATTTATATTCGTATTATTTAACCACCACACTCATAATAAATTATAGAGTCAATGTCGGACAGTTTATTTTAAATTACAGCATCACGTGAATATTATAGAAGTTGCTAGCTATAACCCTGACTTGGGCCTTCTGACACGAATATTGTATGATTAGAGATGTATTCATTCAGATAGAGACTGAACATCTGGCGCCTATTCAAACTTTAGACGGCAATGCAGCGTCCTTCGAAATTTAAATAGTTGACAAAACGTATCAACGAAGAGGTCATTTAACAGCGCGCTAAAAGCGCAGAAGATTTATAGAAACCCTTCCGCATCAATAGCT
Organism: Epinotia demarniana; assembly: GCA_945867215.1. Classification (NCBI taxonomy): domain Eukaryota; kingdom Metazoa; phylum Arthropoda; class Insecta; order Lepidoptera; family Tortricidae; genus Epinotia; species Epinotia demarniana. The sequence goes on from OX244265.1 coordinate 14,101,231, forward strand.
GCCACTCAAATGTGGATACGAAAAAGAGTTCCGGGTTTATTTTTAATTTTTTTCACTACATAGAACTCCATGATCCTGTAAATCTATCCCGTCAAGATGAGTTGAAGTCCGCTGCCCTAAATATTTAATACTTCCCAAAGCAGAAACTGATGACAACTGACTGAGATTATTCAATCCATTAGGAAACAACCCACTCCTTTCAATTGCTTAACAGTTTATCTTTTGTACATAGCGTAAGAACAGGTGGCTTCTTCATGATTTCAACTATCTTAAACACTATTATAAGAATTGTGACTCACAAGTTGGTGTCCTTGGTGTCAGCGTGAGTGAGTACGGCGCACAAGTCAGCGAGCAGCGAGTCGGCCATCTTGTGCGAGCGAGGCGGCTCGCTGTTCACCAACAGCAGCCAAGTTGGCTGCAGCCGCGGGCCCGATAGCAGCTGTGACAGCCTAAAAACATATCGCCATCATCAGCGCCGAATATTTAGGCAACCTTAAGTTACAAAAGGGTTTATAAACTCGCAAAGGATATGTTATGTTGCGAATCTTTATAATGAAGAGTATTGGGCAGAGACTATCAGAAATACACCTATAAGAATATCCCTGGGCAGTGGATTATCTTAGACCGTTATCACAAGAAAAATATGAGAGACCCCAACGTTAATCACCTGACCCCGATCACCCAGGGGAATTAGCGGCAAGTATTTGATGATAATGTTCGGTCATGGCGCTTCGCTGGACGCTACCGCGTCGCGCTCGCTTCGCTCGCTCGGCTCGCGCGCTGTAGGGTAGCACCTAACAACCTAACCGTTTTTTTTCGGGGATCAGGCTACGGGATTAACGTGGGCAACAGCCATATTTTAGAGTTGTGACATGACAATAAAATAAATGAGAGGACGAGCTTAAACTGACAGCAGGTCCCAAACTGGAGAAGAGTAGCAAATGAACGCTGTTTGGGAAGAGTTGAAGTTGAAAAACATGTAAAAAGGAATTTTAAAGAGAAGAATCCATACTAATATTGTAATATTATAAATGGGAAAGTGTATGTGTGTGTTTGTTAGTTTGTTTGTCCGTCTTTCACGGCAAAACGGAGCGACGAATTGACGTGATTTTTTAAGTGGAGATAGTTGAAGGGATGGATAGTGACATACGATAGTTTTTAAGGGGGTGAAATTGGGGGGGGGGGTAAAAGTTTGTGTGGAGCTGCGATATAAACGAGTTCCACGCGGAAGGAGTCGCGGGCAGAAGCTAGTAGTTGAATACACGTAGAATATTGTAGTCACCATCCAGCGGCATCGATGGCGGCACGGTGAAGCGTAGCGACGAACTTGGCACCCGCGCCCGCGGTCATAGTGGCCAGGCGTAATCGGCATACCATGCTCTGCAGTTGCGGGGACATTTCAACGCAGCGCCGGATGAAGTCTCTGCAAGGGAGCGCTGAGTTAAGGGTTATGTGAGTAAACCTATGATTTACGCAGGCTAGTGGAAAACTGGACGTTTTAGTGATTATTTGTTTACTTAATTCAGGTAACCCGGGCGGGGAATTATTTATTAGGTGTCCGGTAACCAGGTTTTGTGGTTTATGGACGGCACTGAAATTTTGGACGAAAGGTGTCTAAAACACGCATGATAATCGTAAAACCGTCGTGTCCCTATCTCGTAATAGTATCGTCCCAATCAGCAATTGACTATGCCTAGTAAAATTAAGATCTACACAGGAATGTATCACTGTGTAATTAGATTTCCGAAACCATTACCTTATTTGCGAAACATAACTTTGTTTAAGTACTCACTTCTCAGCCGAATCAGGGACGCTAATGAGCAGTGCGAGCCCTAGTTTGTTTTTCTTTAACGCCGCGCAGCTACTTGCCAGACTGTCGCTCGTGCCACTAGTGGAACTATTGCTGTATATCTGTAACAATGAGCTTGAACTAAAAGGTTTGGACGCCTGGGGAAGTCTATAAAAACTACAGTTCAAGCCTATCTCCTGGAGGTCTCTGACTTGGCTTTATAGGGTAGGGGCTTTACGAATTTGGAGCAGCCCAACTGAGGAAGTACCTCCGCCTTGCCTAAGACCACAGCCATAATAACACTACTACTTGCTCTGCAGTAGTGTTGTGTTACTGGAGGAGGTGAGCATTTTAGCAAGGTCGCTAGAGCTACCGAGGATGTTGTATTGACAGCGAGGGAATTTGTTCCTTCAGCTGTTAACACGCTGAATCCCCAAACATGTTACTCTTTTGGATTAACATGCGTTTATAGGATACGGTGTCCGCTTACCATTAGGCGGGCCGGGCCGTACGATTGTTTTCCACCGTCGATGTATTAAAAAAAATGCAGACTTAGGGCTCGAACCATTTCAAGCGGCAGCGGTCGAAGGCGGACTATTTTGTATCCGAGCCGTTAGACACGGCCGGCCCTTATACAAAATCGTCCATCAAACTTATTTTACCTTAAATGCCGTTAAAAATAATTTATCTTTATAGGTATGTCACTCTGACTTGTGTTTGTGAAAAAGGGATAGAACACATTTTAGTTGAGGTTAGTTAAGTTTTATATAGGGAATTGTGTTCACATTTCACATCAACTGTTAACGTATGGTCCAAATACTGCAATTCGCGGTTCTTGACTATTTTATCTAGACTTCCCTTGACGCTATTTAGTTTGGCTTAATACGGTGGCTATTTCCTAAGTTTTTTTTACTTTGTCCTAGTGTTTATTTGCCTTATTTAGTCGCGTTTATAATTTCCATCCCACTTGATAAATGAGATCTTACTTTAAAGTAGGTACTGTGAGTTACAAAGTAATTATCAGACTTCGTCCCTGACCTATATAATTTGGTTTGATTAGTCTGTTTGCTTAGAACTAATATTGGATAGTGTTTATGTTTTCTAGATGTCAGACACACCTATATCTCGAAACTGTTTTGCCATTATGCCCTAACAAATATTAAACGATTTTATCGCATATATCGCATTATGTCTTAAATACAACCTGACTCATTCCGGTTTATTGAGCTAGTAATAATCACGGAAACCGAAGACAATATTTGTAAGATTCCTGATTGAAATAATAATTTGAATATTCATCATTTCAGTTTCAAAATACGCTGTTGTTACGCTGTCATAAATTGACAATGTCAGTATGTTATTTATGCTTTATATTTACTCGTTACTTAAGATTTATCTACGAAACTTTTTTAGTCAGAAAGCAAACCACGTATATGTACAGTAACGAACGCATTTGAAAATACAATGCGAAAACACATTCAAAAGCCATTCACATTCAAACAGTGAGAAACAATGCATTAGCATCTATTCGTTGAAAGGAGTGCCTATTGAGAAGGCCGGAATCAAGGTTCGTCTAACCTAACGGTGCTTAATCTTCCATAATGCTAGCTTGACTGGGCATCCTATATACACTCTTATAAATGACTTTTATAATCGCACTAGAACCCATGGATTAAGGACACGCATTGAAAAAAATATATTCTTTCTTCTTTCTCGTGTGAAGGGATCAAAAAAAAACTAAATTTTGTTTTGCCAATAGCTTTCATAAGGTCTTCCTGAGTGCACGAAGCCGGACACAGGGAGCACTGCGTCATGTGCTGAGTCGTCTGAAAGGTGCCACATTCGCAGAGTACCAAAAAAATAATGAGATTTTTCAAAGTCTCTGTCTAAATTACGAAACAAAATGTATAATTACCAATTTGTATAAGATTGTCTGTGTCTGTGTTGTTGTATTTATTTATTTATATCTTGTACATAATTCATTATCTTGACCGTATATTTTGGGATTTTCAGCCACGAAAAAATTTTTTAATCACGAAATATTTATTTCAGGTTTTATTTTCCTTTTTTACCATTATTACGACGATGACGGTCTTTTACCACATCTAAAATCTCATAGAAGTAAATATGGATAATACTTCACAAATTTAGATATTTAACGACGTTTGTACAAAAAAGACATTCCCAAAGACTGTCACAACTCGTTTTTTTGTGCGCGTAAGACATTATGTCCCTTGCACGGGGTCATGGTTTACCAGAATCGAGGCATCCCCTTAATGAATCGTCACTTGTCAGGTGACATCAAAATATATGTTAATACTCGTAATGGCAGCTATTTATCATCACCGATAACAAGTCATATGACTAAACGATAGCCGCGGTCACTCATGTCATGTGACGGTTAATCACGAGGTATACTTGTCGATAAACTGTGTAAACAAAGCGTGAACTGATTTCCATTAGCGCCTCCAGACTTTCACCTGCTCGAGCATGGCTGCTGCGGCGAGCTGGGAAAGCAATATGCAATGCAGTCGCAAGTTTATGCCTCCCTTTCCTAAATGGCTTCAGGATCGCACAGGTTAACGTCCGACAGATCGCTGCCCTACCGGGGTGTTATTCGCTAGACACTAAAGGTGGTTTTCCACCGGCGAGGCGAGGCGGGGCGTGGAGGGGCGAGAATTGAAATTAGTATGGGACTTACTACCTATTTCCACTGGCACGGCGCACGCACTGTGGAAATAGGTAGTAAGTCCCATACTAATTTCAATTCACGCCCCTCCACGCCCCACCTCGCCTCGCCGGTGGAAAACCACCTTAATGCGGCTCACCCCGCCGGTCGCCCGTCACGAAACTAGACCTCTAACTACGCTTAGTTAGTACGCATTGAGGTGTCAAGATATATTTGTTCATGAACTTTGAGGTAAGCTTAAAACAAGTTACAGAATAGGGGGGCTGGTTTTGGACCCCGATTTTCCTCTATCTTTTCGACAGCGGCAACGGTGCCTTCGTTTCCTTTAGCCATGAACTGTCGGGAAATGACGCAAGGTCGGGACAAGTGGCGACAGCTCGTGTCGGAAGCCAAGACTCGCTTTCGGTCGGTGGGCCATTGTGATTAGTTATAGTATATTTCTTAAATGAATGTAAACAATACCCATGCTTAAATTCTGCCTTCCACGAAAGGAAATACCTTGACCTATGAAAAATAACCTCTTGCTTCCCTGTAAGAATCGTAATAGCGTTATAATGAGGAGGCTCGTAGAAACCATTAGACGTTAAGGCATTTATTTTTGCATAAAATGATCTGCGATGCATTCTGTCCCGTTCTTCAAACCTGAACTACTTATTATAATAAGCCAGGTAACAAAATGGCTTCCAGAGTTTATTATTACCGACAGATAAGTGACCAAGGTGGTCACATGGTCTGGCAATCTTCGCATGCATACACGAGGCAGGGACACTTATCCGAGAGATAAACGAGCGTTAAGACGTAAACAAAACGATCGGGGTGACAATAACCGATAACTCTGTATCTGTTAGATATTACAAATTAAACTATATAAAACCAAACGGTGCTTTATAAATACGAGCTTAGACCAGTCGGTTAATTGAAATAAATGTTGAATACATGAAAAATGGATGTCTTCAAACAAGCTACATTTTGTAGTAAAATAACAGTTTTCAAATGACTAACAAAGCTCAGCACCTTGAATCTTAGCATAATAAGATCGCACGTAATTAAGATCACTGTTGTTTCAAGAGATGAATCGCTGAAGGTAACTGGTAGGTACAGATTCGTTTATACGAATACTAATGTATCCAATCACACTGTTCTTGACTTTGAAACAAAACGGAAAGTAGGTACAGACTGCAGCAACAGCGCTTACTTGTAGCTTTTATGAATAAATACAATTGGAGTGTAGACTCGAAAATTATTATTTCACCAATATGCTCGGAAATGTTCGCCTTACTGTAGCAAAAATAGTACGTAAAGTTCCTCGTTACTGACAAACGCAGATTTAAAAAGTTAAAAGTCATTACTGTACAGTTTTAGCGGCCAGGAAAGTGTATGAAATTCCTTTACTGTATACTTTTTTACCTTTTAACTATATACTTTGACTAAGACAAATCACTACAAACAGCCAAGTGCTCGTATGTTTAAAGACCTTGCAATTTGTCACAACAACTTGCGATAGTTACACTGGGTAGTAGTGTATGGCTGTCTCTTTCGAACGATTGCAAGTTGCTGTGACAAATCACGCCCGTTTGTAGCCTGCTTTAAGTTTTCTTTTTTTTAATGGTCATAGACAAAACGCGTACTTTTTAAAGTGATCGAAGTGACGTTTTTAAATATTTCTCAAATAGTTTTCAATGAAGAAATAAATATAGTTATCGAAATAAAACTCACAACGAACTGAAATGCATTTAGATTGCAATCCCGTTTATTTTTTAATAATTATAATTGTATAAAACATTTAAAATTGTAACCGATTCTAATTATTTTAAAATTCGTATGTATGCCAATTGAAACTGGCACTATGAGTCGTGCCGTATACATACTTTTAAAAAATAAGTTGGGCGGGAACATCATAGGTTATTTACATACTCGCTATTTTAAGATTATTGAAAATATTATTTGTTTTCCTCACATTTTTGGAGAAAAGCACTATATCTGCCTTGGCGGGAACGGCAATTCGTGGATTCGTCTCTATTGTCGGAGTCAAAGTCAAAGTCAAAAGTTTATTTGTGCAAAAAGTAGGTAATGTTAACAACAGGTGTTATGTTGACAATTAAGAGGATCTCCACTTTTTACCGATAAAACGGCATACAAATTCAGCTTCGCTTCATCCGACAAAATCAACTTATCCACGAATTGCTACTTCCCGGCCGCTGCAATAATGTACTATTACTCCAAAAGAAAGAAGGCAAAAAAATATGCCTAGTGACGAAAATCTCATTCAGATTACGAAGCTACAACAGTTTTGAAGAATTACGAAGCTACAACAGTTTTGAATATTGCTTGTTTGAGAGAGAAAACGCGAGGCTGCCGCAAGCAAAGAGCGTCGCGCGCACGGTGGGTCGCGTCGGCGGCGGCGCCGAAAACGACGGGTCGCGGTACGTTGCCGTCTTCTATTGGCGTCACAATCCACAAGCGTCATCGTTTTATATGAAGTTGCGTTTTGCGAAACAGGGGCCCTTCTTAAAACTTTGGACACTTTTATAACGTCGTCATTTTTTAACCTTTTGCGTTGATTTTTTCTCCATTTGACTATATATTTAATCCTTATTCGAAGAAATATGACATTATTGATTATCTTATTCAATGTCTACACCCCTATTGAATTTGGCATTACATTTAAGTATTTTATGAAACATTTGTCAATAGAGTGAATGAAGTAACAATCGTGTAGGTACTCGTATATAATCAACAAATCAAAGTAGGATAAAGTGACACATGAGTGGTTTTATTAAGATCACAATTGTATCACGAAAGCGAATTTAGGTCCATTCCTTCTCATCCATAAAGGAAGGCCTCTAGCCAGGAGTGGGATGTATATGTCGGCGGCCGATCGTTAAATCCGTCAGATCACGAAATTCCTAGGCATATCGTAAAACGACGCCATTTCATGATTAGGTTGAGTGACGTCCGCCATATCGTTCAAACTTCACCATTTAACGATTTGCCTAGTGACGTTTAGGCGGGTCATGAACATCCTAGGCATATCATGAAACGCCGGCATTTCATGATTTGGCCAAGCCAGTGACGTTTAGGCTGATCATGAAATTCCTAGGCATATCATGAAACGCCGCCATATCGTTCAATACCCACCGTTATACGTAAGTTGGGTGTCCAAAATTGAAGAAGGTAAATTAAAAAAAATTGGAGTGCGGACTGATAATCTTCAGCGAGTCGACGCCACCCAACTGCGCGGGGTGTCTATTTCTGGTCTGAGGGGCACAAGTGAACCCTAACCTAACCGACCTAAGACAGAGTTCGCTTATGACAAGCCATTTTTTCCGCCCTGATTATTGGCTACCAAAGCGCCACCAGTGGCCAAGAAGGAAACGATTTGCCCGGTATAGAGCTAGGAATATCGACGAATGCGTTGCTCTAATCGATCTGCCGTATTGTTTATCAGGCACATCGTGATAAGCCTGGCCAACTTTTAAGAAATGGCGGCGCTTCACGATTTGCCTAGGAATTTCGTGATCTGGCGGATTTTACAATCGGCCGCCGACATATATAAGCTGATGCATTATGATATAGTAACGCACTCTATGGTTGAGTAGTTCCATACCTGCGAGTCGTTGGTGGAGGCGCTGGGCACAGTCAATAGATTTGAGCTGTTCCCGAGATCGAACCGCGTAGCGATGTTTCGGAACGTCCGCCGCTGCCAGCTGCCGTTGCTCGACGTACTCAACTTACGACCTGATGGGGCTGCGGAAAACATCATCATCATCATATCAGCCGAAAGACGTCCACTGCTGGACATAGGCCTCCCCCAAAGAGTGCCAAAGTGACCGGTCCTGCGCCACCCGCATCCAGCGGACTGCCGCCACCTTTACCAGGTCATCAGTCCACCGTGGGCGGCCTACCCACGCCGCGGAAAACATACTGGTAGAATATATTGAAAGCAATCTTTGGCCGTGCAGGGTAATTTTGAATGCGGAATCAACTGAGATTTTTACAGTAAACACAGACATGCCCGCAGCCCGCAGATAGAGCATAGGTTAAGTCGCGAAAACCACTTGCGTAAATTTACCTATGGAAGAGCTGGCTATCGGCCCCGCCGCGACATTGCGCGGCGGCGGCAGCGGTTTTTCTGATTCATTGCGTGTGACCCAACTAACCACAGTACGTTGCGCGTCCTGACCGCGCAATGGACAGATAAAACGCTTGCCGCGCCGCAATTCGCCCAATGTCGTGACCGAACCGTAACTCTGTACGCAAAAAAGACGGGCCACTGTACTAAAAAAAGCTAAGGACCGCAATGCAAGTTTTTACAAAGTAACTACCAATTAGCGCTAGGTATGTGCAAAAAGTACTGTTTCTATTCAGAAGTCGACGAAAACTAGCACACCGGTTACAATCTGTGGACCTCGCTGAAAGGTGAAGCCCCTCCCCTTTTCCTTTTACTACCCGCGCTCGCCCCGTCGCGTTTGCGCACCGTACCAGAGCGCCGACGTGACGTCATCGACGCCAGGTCCACAGATATTGTAACCGGGTTATAGTTAATTGATAGTCTACGAAGCATTAGTCAGAAGTTAAGAGAGTTGAGTCACGCAAGTATCAATGGTGTGTAGAGAACACAATCAGTTTCGTCGCAGTAAAGAAATAAGAGTAATGTTGGTAAACTTACTGTGGAAGAAGAACATATCGTCCTGGGTGTTGTTGCCATCCCAAACGTCAAACATGGAGAAATAGTCATAGGTGGAGTCGATGCTGCTGTGAGGCGTTTGGTCCCCGTAAAAACCTGCGAAGATAAAATACGTTCAGTATATAATTTCTATGCAAATAGATAACGAACAAAGAAATACGCAATACAATATTCGCGCTGTTTACAGATGGTTTTAAAAAGGTACGGCTAGCTGAATTTCAACAACCCACACGTAATGTTCAACATTATATTTGTCGTCAAATACGAACATTTACGAGTTATTAAGAAAATAGGGGTTATTTGATTACTCCAAAAGAAAAAAGGCAAAAAATATGCCTATAGTGACGAAAATTCCATTCAGTAATCTTGAGGTTTTTCTGCAGGGAGATCAGTGATTCGAAACATGATAAAGCAATATAATAAATAAATAAATACTTTTTATTGCACTACGACAAGAGAGAACAAGTTACAAAAAAAAAGCAATTTTCGCTCGATAGAAAAAAATCACGACCATTGGTCTAAAAGGGTCTAAAATACACTTAAAACATTCGTAACAAATTATGCACAAAAGCTAAAAACATTAAAATGGCTTCTAAAAATCGGCAATATCATGTTTGAGAGAAATCAGTGATTACATTATTATTTATTTGAATGGCCAGAAAATGAAAATTAATAAAACATGATATCCGCGCTTCCGAGCACGCACTTCCATCTCGCTCACGCTTATGCTCAATGAGAGGGAGAGAAGACCATGAACCTACGGCGCCTTAAGCATAAAAGTATCCTTATAAGCGCTGTACTTATATAACGTTTAGCGTCATTCATCCAGGACGCCTGCGCCCAGCAATGGGACTTATATTGGTTGACAATGATGATAACGTATCTACTAAACTTTATTTCATGGAGGATATATTTGAACGAGAGAGCGAAGCGAACGATATTCTCCGTTTCAGTTTGGGCGAAAATTCTTCGGTATGTCCGGCGCCTGTTCTCCCCTACAGGTCGCATTTCTAAACCGATTCTAGTGAAATTTGGTGAGCAGGCTCAATAATTACATAGATTCTTTTGTTGATACAGTTTATCGAAAAAATATACACAGACTCATGAGTTCTACAGCTACACACTAGTATAATTGATTACATACTGGCGAAAATATCAATGACGTATCAATCACCTGAGTAATTTACCTTGATGAAGCTTCAAAATAAACAGTTGAAAGAATCCACGTAGATACTCGTAGTGCTATTAAGAATTCTTATGATTTTCAATAATTTGAGCATAGTCATTAACCACACCCACGCTAGTCCTATAAATATCGTAACAAAGAATTGACCTTCCGAAGGCATAATAATAATAATAATTTGGCAGTGTGCGTGTTAGTACGTTGCGTTGGCGTGACGTTTGACGTGAAAATACTGAGTTCCACCTTATTTTGACCTAACACTGTCGAGGCAATGGGGAACATAAAAATAATTTTGTAGCCAGACTAATATAATATACCAACAATTAAATTAAGAAGGTATCAAATTGAGTTTTACGCTTTTAGCCTTGATACCTAATAAGTCTAATAACCACTCTTCAATATCTTTTGCATTTGGTTCATTCAAAGCGGATGAACAAACAGAATTTTAATCGGCTAACGCACTTAGGGATGTTATTCAAAACAAATTTCTGAATGGATAAGTTAAGGGACACATTCTTCTGCAGCAGCATTCCCTGGTGACCAGGGAAAGTCAGTGGACAAGCTTAGGAAACCTCTTCCTTTTCCAGCGACACTCTGGGCTCAGCAGCGCTGGCCTGGTACCATCCCCTGGAAATACCTGACAGGGAGGATTGAGGAACGTACGCGAGTCGCCTCTATCGATAGAGAAGCTAAGAGACACTTTTTCTTTCTGCAATGGCACGTTGCAATGGCACTCTGGGCTCAGCAGCGCTGGCCCGGCACCATCCCCTGGAAATACCTGACAGGGTGGATCGGGGAACGTACCCGAGTCGCCTCTATCGATGTAAAAGCTAAGAGACACCTCTTTTTTCTGCAATGGCACGTTGCAATGGCACTCTGGGTTCAGCAGCGCTGGCCCGGCACCATCCCCTGGAAATACATGACGTCGGATCGAGGAACGTACCCGAGTCGCCTCTATCGATGGAGAAGCTAAGAGACACCTCTTCTTTCTGCAATGGCACATTGAGCGGTTTGGAGCGTTCACTGAGCTGCTCCGCGGTGCTTGGCTCGTTCCGACGCTCCGCTCGGCTGATACGGCGGACGGTTGGCACGCAGAACACTTTCGTGCACATTAGCCTGTCCAAAAAAAACTGTCTAAAAAATTATGAACATTTTAGACCGTTCAATTCAAAAACCGTTCTACGCTATGATCGAAGTATAAACTAGTAAGCAATAAGGAGTACCTAGAGCGCTTCTTGGATTGAACGGTAATAACATTTATACCGCTACGTGTTAGCTGCCAATGTGTGCTTTCATGATCAGCAAATCTAGTGCACGCCCTGAGACTAGATGGAGTGGCGATATACGCAGGTGGGATGCATAGTGGGTGGCAAGAGCTGGATGAAATTTGCCACGGATCGTGCTCAGTTGGCGTGCAATTGGAGTTGCTTATCTAATATAGTATTATCATGATAATACTGATGATAATGACTGCCAACATGCTTTGTAGTCAGAGGCGAGCGACCTCTAGCGCGCCCTGTGAGTGGCGCTCGGCAGTTGAACCATGCGCCGTACCAAAAATCATGAAATGAACTTGAATGATAATTTCATAGCATCAGTCTTATCGGTAATGTAATGTTACTTCAAGTGTATGCCAGAAATGTTCGCATGATATCAAATAATATTTCGACACTCACTAGGAGAGACGATAAGCGTCACGTGGCGAACTTTATGCAGATTACTATTCAAATTTATTCAACAAATTCACACCGACAAATTGTTTACTGCCACATTAGATCGTGAACGTCGCTCCTTCATAATACGTTAAACAAATGTTACTTCCCTGCGCAACGTAAAGACGTTCTAGATGTCCACGTAGGTCGTGACGTCGGATTAATCCGCGGAGCTAACGTGACTAAGCGAGTGTGCCCAAAACCTTCACACTAATATGACCTTAAACATTATCGAGGTAATACAGCTAGTGTTAGCGAAGCGTTAACTATTACCTTTTCGGTTCGTCCATAATGTGAATCTTCAATGAGACGCCCTTGCAACTCATTGCAACTGCACCGAATATCATCTCACCGAGTACGCTCGCATCTGACGCTGGACCTTTATACTGGACAAAATAAACATATTTATTTACATACTGCACTTTGACGACCAGTTTAACCTAGCGGTGACCCTACGCAGAGGTGTATTTACCTACGGTGCTGGGTGTGCGTTGCACACGGGCGCAGCGGTCCTAGGGGGCGCAGAGCGCCGCCCGCTACCATTCTATTTTGACCGCGCGCTTACTAGGGGGCGCTAGAGTAATGTTTGCACACGGGCGCTGCATGGGCCAGATACGGCTCTGACCCTACCTACGAAGCTCACGGTCCTGGGTTCCAATCCCGGTAAGGGCAAATATTTGTGTGACAGCCAGAATACATATTTGTTTCGGAGTCTTGGATGTTTTCTATGTATTTAAGTATGTCGTCTCGTACTAAACACCAACACTTTTAACTGATCACTCGTGAACCTTATTACAATTAATGAACATAAAGTGCACGAACGGTCAGTTTACTGTGTAAGCGATGGTACACAGTTATAGTTATAACACAAGCTTTATCGCGCTTCCCATGGTGCTAATAGTTCGATTTGTTTTAGTATTTATTTTGGCCTTAATAGGGCAAATCCGTAATTGCTAGGGTCGCCGTCATCGAAATCGATGAGGAAGACTATATATACATACGATAATATATTGCCATCACAATTAATAGTCAATTGGGATTAACTCGAGCTCCCAATAACATATCAAACGAGATTAATCAAGGTTAATCAAGGCTTGATCAGATCGTCAAGCCCCATATTACATCGATAAACAAAAGATTTGAAATTGGGCTATAAATTATAACTAATAAGAGAATAACGGTCGATTCGAGATTATCTTAAGGGACTGTTACTTATTACTGAAGCTAAAATTAACCAATTCATTCTAGGGATTGCATAATAATTTCCGTACCAGTAGGTCGTTGTCTGTTACAAAATAATGAAACACTGTCCGAAAAAACATGAATACAAACGATACGTTGTCATGATGTCAAGTCGCTCGTTTGTTGACAGAAATAAATTATTCGAAGAGCCAGGGTAACCATTCGACGTGGTTCGGATGGGACTAATTTCCTCATTATCAATCGTTATTATTGTCTTGGCATCAAAGATCAGTTTCCCAGATTTTCACGGTCTTGGCGTATCGCGTTTATGTCTGGCAAATATTTGAAAATAAATGATAACAATGGCATAACGGCTAATTATAGTTACCGCGTGGCCTGCGTGGCAATCAATTACGCAAATAAGCTCGTAACAGAGGTGTTGTAAAACAAATATTTGCTGAAGTATGTATAGTTATGTTAGAAAAGTGTGAGTCGAAGAGTTGCTAATTATGTTTTTAGGGTTCCGTAGTCGACTAGGAACCCTTATAGTTTCGCCATGTCTGTCCGTCCGTCCGCGGATAATCTCAGTAACCGTTAGCGCTAGAAAGCTGAAATTCGGTAGTAATATGTATATCAAACACAATAAGTTTTAAAAATATGAAAAAAATCTCAAAAGTAGAACTTTATAAAAACTTTCTATTAAAATTATTTTGAACTTGATAGGTTGAATAGTTAAAAAAAAGAACTGAACTAAGTTTGTAATTTAACCGTATAACCAGGTGTTTATTGTGCCTGTAATTTCTATCACAATGAAATGACGTGTTCAAATAAAGTAAAAACGGTGAAAATCAGTTCACGCAATAAAGAATTATCCCATAAAAATCATCTTCCATACTTTAAGCTCGCGCTCAATAGTTTAATTAATTTGCCGATAGATGTCGCTGTAAGCAGAACGCTCATATCGTACATGGCGTTTCCATATATTAGTTCGAAAATTTGTCGTGCTCGAATTGTCTTAGTTGTCTTTGGTCATTCGTTGTCTAATAATAAAATTGTTCGCTAAGTATTGCTTGTATTGTTGGCTAATTATTGCTTGTTTAACGCTTAAGTAAGGGAACCCTACACTGAGCGTGGCCCGACACGGTTTTGGCCAGTAGGTATAGCGATGGATACTTTAGATTTTTCTGTCTTTAGAGGTAGGATACAAAATCAAATAAAAGATTTAATTAAAATAAATTAAGGGTTAACATTGATAAAACTACATTCATACAATTCGTAAATAGAAACGGCAGTAAACATTCACTAAATGTAGTTTTTGAAGACCAGATTTTAACAGAATCTTCTCACACAAAGTTTCTAGGTATATGGATGGACGAAACAGTTTCATGGAAAGAACATATCAATAATTTATGTAGCAAGTTAAACTCATTTTCATACGCTTTGTGGAAACTTACAAAAGTCAGTACTAAAGAAGCTGCTATACAGGCATATCATGGCTACATTTGTTCTTTACTTAGGTATGGCATTCTTCTCTGGGGCAATTCTAGCCATGTGAGACGTGTATTGATTGCGCAGAAACAATGTGTAAGAGCTTTATGTAATGTAAATATGCTGACATCTTGTAAGCCACTATTTAGAGACTTAAAACTATTGACTGTACCGTGCATATACATTTATGAAGTTTGTTTATTTGTAAAATCTAATCCAAACTTCTTTAATAAAAAAAGAGACTTCTGTAAATTTAACACCAGATACCCTGATCGACTGGCTATCCCGCATAAAAGAACCAAATTGTATGGCAATAATGCATATTGTATGTCAATTAGTATATATAATAGATTGCATGATGACATTAAAGAATTACCACTTACTTTATTTAAATGTAGACTAAAAAAATGGTGGATACAGGAATGTTTTTACAGCGTCAATGATTATTTTGAATATTATAAATCTTGACATGTATTGAAAAAAAAAATGTTTAAGTAGTACTAACATGCAAAAGTTCTAATACTTAGTTAAAGCAAGTAATCTGTGACGGTAGCGACGTTTAAATATACATAAGGCAGACAACTGCCAACCTTCCCAGAGTGCAACGCCTTTCTTACAATATTAATTAACCGTGAACTAGATAACAATGCGACGAAACTGAAATTGCAGCACAAACATGATAAAAACTTAAACAAATCAAACATACTTTCAAACGCACTCGTAGCATTAGTATTCGTAAAACGTCGTAAAGAACAAAGACGTCACGTGGTTCGCGTTCCGATGATGCGAGACGGACACTATCCAGGTAAACAAACGAGTTCCTCGTACCGGCTTACGAACCGACAACACCTATAGTTATCAACGATTAACTCTGTTATAAAAGTGATGGGAGTGCCTGTTTTATTAGATAAAAACCACTTAAGCGAAAAACATCGACGCGAAACATCAATAAATAAACATAAGCACAAATTCTGTAGGCACTATGCATAGCCCATAGACCTAATCTCTGATCAGATATACATATCTGACCGTAATGTACAGTTAAGTATGTACTTAACATCCAGAAAGCAGTAAGTAATTCAACAACTGTTTACATTTAGCGAATGACGCTGCACGACACGATAGGCGAGGTTAAATTAAATATGAGCAAATATAGAACGACTTAATTGATCCATTACGAGCATGTGATGTTCGTAATATTCGCAATCAGTCTAAAATTACAGTGTCCCACGCTGTAATTCGTTAGTCCCACTTAGAGGAGCGGCTTTAATCAAAAAGGCTAACTGAAGCTGGTCCATAAATAGACGCTGTAAGTGAGAATAAACCCAATTGAAGTCTCGTGACACCGTATCGACCATTGTGGCGTTATTTTTATATCGCGGATCGTAAGCCGTTGATAAAGTTCACATTCGCATACGTTGTTTTGGACGGACACAGTACACATGGCCAGAACTATATTAGACACCGCGCGTAACTAATAATCCGCGTTTACTGAAAAACACTCATTTATAACTACAACTTAGAAAAGTGGATAAACGCCCGACATTTTCATTTCAAAGTCCAATATCTCAAAAACGGCTGAACAGATTTTCGTGAAACATTGCTAAGAACACTCTGGATAAAATGATCTATGACACAGAAAAAACCGCATTCAAATCGGTTCATCCATTAGGGAGCTGCGCTACCACAGACAGATACACAAACAGACACGTTAAACTTATAACACACCCATTTTTGCGTCGGGGGTTAAAAATGAGGACGTGGATGTGGTGAAATTGTTATGTGATGAGGTACATAATTGGATATTAAAGTAACATTACTGGCAAATAAATCGATCGATTCTGTATACAAATAAGCTTTAAAAAAGACGCTAATGACGACGATCTCCACATCCGTGCAATAGGGGTCTCCCCACACTTATCGACGCGGAATCTCCGTTAGCCGATCAAAAAACTCATGTCCACGCAATAAGAGCGAAAAAGACGTCGATCGGCTCGGCCGACATCGACGGGATTACGAACAAAACACGAGGAGTGCGGTGCAAAACACTCGGCGAAAGCCGATTCCGCGTCGATAGGTGTGGGGAGACCTCGGTCTCAATCTCAACACGCCCTCACGACGTAGATAGCTTCAAATAATTAGGCCTTGTACCTCATTCCCCATAACAGATTCCCAAAATGGACAGGAATTAATACTTTTCCGGATTAATTGACAGTGACATGTTGAGAGTCCATAAAGAAGACTCGTTTGTTTAATACTTCGCCTGAATGGTATGGCATTTATCGCTAAGCCTAAGTGTCTAAACAAGTACGCGAAATAAATGATATAAATAAATATCATATCTATACATGGAGTCAAATAGACTACCAGTTAGTTGTACACGTTATGCACGTAGATTGTCTCGTCAGATGATTGTAGATTGTCACGTGCCGGGATGGATACTCTCGCACAGATTAGCATAATTCAGTTACTTATGGTATATTATTAGGTAAGGTTTCGTTCTGACTGGCTGCCAACGTTTAGGTCTTGCGAATTATTGATTACCAATAGAAATGACGTACGTCTCTGCCGTTAAATAAAAGATGTATGTACCAGCTTTAAGGACTTTTACTAACGTTGTAATTTCTCGCAACAACGGACAGTCGCGCTTTAAGTTAGAGTCAGAAGCAAACCATGGGTCACATTTTAAATAGGTATAGCGCGTTCTCTTCGAGATCATACTCGAAGAGAGGCCTATGCTCAGCAGTGGGCGATTACGGGCTGAAAATGATGATGATGATTATGGCGCGTTCTCTGATCGTTGCTGCGATAAATTGCTTTGTTTGTTGTTTTTGTCACATTGCATCCTTAAAAAACTGCAGCTAGACCGATTCATGAATAGTATTTGTACAAAATGTAGGAAAGGTGTATATAGGATACAATGTAATAAAATAAAATAATCTATTCTAGTTAGTCTAGCCGAATCTCGTTAGTTGCAAATAGGACCTTAGTGCACCTAGTAACAAGGTCCTTTCTCCCTCTTTATAAACGGATGCTCTAAGGAAGCTGAGGACGTAAAATTTGAATAACTTATTATATTAATCGACACTCGGGCATTTTTAAAAATTCGTGTACCCAATTAGCGTGAGTTGTTAAATATAAATTAACTCAGTGTCAGTTTTGTTACGAAAATTAAGCATACATATTATGTGAAATTGAACATGTTTCACATTAAAATAACTTGTATATGCATAGATAGCATATATAAATTGAAAAGAAAAAGTTATTTTTTATACAAACTGTATTCTTAATTGTTGTCACAAAACTGACACTGAGTTAATTTTTATTTCACAACTTTCGCTAATTGGGTACACGAATTTTTAAAAATGCTTACTCTCCAATAACTAACTACTCTAATTAGGTACTAATAATAACAAAGTATACAAAAACTAAAACTAACAATGAATCACACTTAATGCACAGAGGCGACGAGTGACGAATATGACGTGGGATTACACAATATATTCTAGCATGGCATCATTTGATGCAGAAAGCCCGGCCTAGAAACAAAACTTAAAAGAGAAAACGATTTAGCTTACGAACGCTACTAACGCGATACAGGCAGCGAATGAAAAAACCATATAAGTGGCCCCAGAGAATAGGTGCCATTGCGATTATACTGAAGGGGTCGGGGTGTCAAGTCAACACGATGGCAGGCAGCCGTTTAGTTTGAACATGCGCATACCGGGTTTTAGACACGTGTACGACTGGGTAGTTTGTAAGGAGCTTGCATTCTATGGTGACTTAAAACAAGTGTCGCACGACAGTTGCCCGATCGTGAAACGCCCGTTCGTGTCTCTGCAAAAAGTCGCCGTGTGTAACCGCTGTTAATTCCAACTTACTTGGACATTTAGGGAGCATTTGATATGGAGCCAAGTATTGAAATAATAATGAATAACAAGCCTGAACAATCAATTGAAAAAGTATACTTAAAGGGCAAAAGAAAAATAAACTGTTTATTACCTATGTCTTGTACTATTATCTATTCTGTGCCTATGTATATTCTTGCAAAGGACATTATTTATGGATTTGATAGGAGAAAGCTTTGATATTTTAACCATTTTACAAATTCCAGATAAAATATTTATATTTTAAGTTAACAAACGCTTGTTTTACACATTTACAGAGTAACTATCTCCGTCTATGGCAGAATATCGTGGACTTGCTCTGCAATTTTGACCTACTGTTCAGTATACAACCAAACCGATGGACCTCAATGCTTACGAGAGTAGGTATTGACCGACAATAACCATAGACACAATCCGTCAAGTGTCAGTGTCGAGAAAAGTCTTGAAGAAATATTAATTACGCAAAACAGCTACGGATAAAAATAAGTATTAAATATATTAAACAACCAACTATACAAGTGCACTGGGAGCAGAAGAGGGGCGCCCCTTCCACGTTGTGGGGACGACAGCGACGGGTAAGTCGGTCTCTCCTTTCTTTGTGGGTATTTGGGTTCATCGGGGTTTTTAGAATAACGCAGTATACAGTCCACTACTTTTCTCGTGGGTTTACGCCACATTTTCTGGTCATTCTCACCACATTCAGAATTAACCTTCTGGATTAGAACCTAATCCTAAATTCTCAAAATTTCTAAATTGTTCCCCATATCGCGAATCGCATTCGCTATTAATTACCCATACGCACATTGCGAATCGTATTATTCGCTATTTTCGATAGTACTTATTTTTATCCATCTTATTCCATCTGACAGAACTGTCCGTGACAGAACAATGGAAGGCGAGGCACAACTATTGTTGCAAATAAATGCGTTGACACTCAAAAAAGAATATTTGTTTAATAAGCTGTTAAGTTGGATAGTTTAGACTCGGTACAAAACTTCATGGTGCAGTTTTCAGAACTCGATGACGCTCGCAGCGACTTTGAGCATATTGTAATGGAAATTGCCATGCTTGAGATGCAAACAGACCCTAAGTTCAAGCCTTCATCAGGCCCATTAAATAGTTTCGATGATCTGTATTACGCTTGCAAGAAGGTAGCTTTGAACTGCAATCGTATAGGCCAGGAGCCAAACGACAAAATGATTGTTCAAAAAAGTGATGATTGTCTAGCTAGGCCGGTCTTACCAAAGCTAACTTTATTCGAATTTGATGGTCAAATGGAGAATTGGACCACATTTCATGATACGTTTGTGTCATTGGTCCATAGTCGCAATTTCGAAAACATAGATAAATTCCATTATCTGCTGTCCTGTGTCAAGGGTCCAGCACTGAATATGGTCAGGAGTCTGCCGATCACTGCCTATAATTATACTGTAGTGTGGCAAAGTTTGCTTAATAAGTATCAAGACGTCAGGGCGTTGACCGGCAGGTATCTGGACAAAATGCTGAATTTCTCACCTTTGACAAAGGACAACGTCGCCAATCTAACGTCTTTCGTGGAGACATTTGACCATTCGTTAAAAGCGATTCAGGCCTTAGAAATTAAACATTTAGATGACTACCTGATTTGTCATTTAGCATTGCGTGGGCTAGACATTCATACTCGAAAATTGTTTGAAGAAAGTCGCGATCAAAACAAATTGCCGACCTTTAAAGAATTAATTATTTTCGTGAACAAACAAATCAAAGTGTTGGAACATACATTTCCGACTACCGGCTCCCGGACTAATTTCAATGGTCAACAAATCAAAGTGAAGTCACCTGTCAACTTCACAAATATGCAACCGAGTCATAAACCAGCCAGTTTCAAATATTCGAACGCGACCTCGCCCTCGCAAAAGGTTGGATTAGCTGTTTCGCGTAATAATAATTCGAACCAAAACAAACTAACTTGCGTGCATTGCAATTTAAATCATCTGATTTATCGTTGCGAACAGTTTCGTAAACTGTTAGTTCAAGACAGGATTGACCGTGTCAATGTCTTGAAATTATGCACCAATTGTTTGAAAAGTGGGCATGACGATTCAAATTGCAAGAGCATCATGACGTGTGGAGTTTGCGCTCGTAATCACCACTACTTGCTACATCGGGATGCGAGTGTGGCGCAGCAGGTGCCGGCCGTGCCGGCCCCGCAGCCACCCCGCGCTGCCCTGCACACAGCTTGGCCGTCGCCGTCGCACTCCGTGAGTGTGACGCCTGCATCTGCCGTAACCGAGAATCTTCATTCCGTGAATGAAAACGTGAATTCTTACGGTGTAGTGTTGGGGACTACGAGGACTCTAATTGTTGACGTCACTGGTCAACATCAGAATTGCCGTGCAGTTCTTGATTCTGGAGCTCAAAGCTCGTTTATAACTTTGAACTGTGCTCAACGTTTGGGCCTACGCCGCAACAAGTGTCCATTTACTGTGTCTGGACTAGGCGGTGACATTGTCAAGAACTTTGGCATGGTGACCTGCGACATGAATCCGTGTAAATCGGACGTTCCGAGTTTCCAGGTGGATATGGTTGTCGTTGAGAAGGTTTCATCCGAGATGCCAAATGTTTCATTTCCACAGGAAGTTGTGGATGAATATAAGAACTTCGAATTGGCTGACCCGTGGTTCTTCGAGAAGTCGTCGATTGACATTTTGCTGGGCAACGATGTCGTGTCAGAGCTTATAAAAGACAAGCCGATTAATGTCAAATCAAATATTCCGAAAGTGATTCCAACAGGTTTTGGTTACGTCGTGAGTGGAAGATTGTACAATGATGGCAAACAACAGTCACAAAACTTTCACTTGTCAGTTTCTCAAGAGAAGACTTTGGATAGAACGCTGCGTGACTTCTGGGAAGTAGAGGAATTGCCGTGCAAACCTGTGCTTAGTGCAGCGGATCAACTAGCTGAAGATATATACGCACTTCATCACTCTCGTGATGAGGGGGGGAGATATATAGTGCCGTTACCTTTCGCGCCTGATGCGCCACTACTTGGAGATTCCCGCGCTGCAGCTGAACGACGATTGCTATCAACAGAGCGGAAACTCGCACGCTCTCCAGTGCTGCAACAAGCCTACAACGATTTCATGTTGGAATATGAAAAGCTTGACCACTTGGAATTGTACACTGGTAGGGAACCAAGTAGGTATCTGATCCCGCCGCGAGCTCCAACGTCTCTCTTAACGATACGCAGCTGACAGGACCAAACCTATACCGTGATATAGGTGCCATTATAACAAATTTTCGATTATTTGAATACTGTTTCGCAAGTGATATTTGTAAAATGTATCGTGCTATCCTGGTACGTGAATCTGATAGAAAATATCAACATATATTATACCGATCGACCGCTGACGAACCCATAAAGGTGTATGAGCTGAAAACCATTACGTACGGGGTGAGTTCAAGTCCGTTCTTGGCTATCCGCACCTTGCTGCAATTAGCCAGTGATGAAGGTGAACGTTTCCCTTCTGCCGCTAATGTCGTTAGACAAGGTATCTACATGGATGATATTCTTTGGTCATGCGCCACGTTCTCTGAAGCGTGTGCGTTACTAGATGAATTAATTAATATGCTGCAGTGCGGAGGGCTAGTTTTAAAGAAATGGTCGAGTAACTGTGAACAGCTTTTCGAACGTGTTCCAGAAGAACATCGCGAGAAAACAATTGACTTTCAAAAGGACAGGGATGATGTTTCAATAAAGCTTTTAGGTTTGAAATGGTCCCCAGTATTCGATGCGTTTAGCTTTTCCTTAAATAAGCAAGATACCGTCAATACAAAAAGATCCGTCTTAAGGACGCTGGCATCTATTTATGATCCCGTTGGATACATTGCTCCTTGCACCTTCGTTGCAAAGTGCATTTTACAGGATCTTTGGAAGCTGGGCCTTGGTTGGGACGATCCACTGCCCGTAGAAGAATGCCAGCAGTGGGTAGAATTTATAGACCAGTTACCCAGGCTATCTGAGTTGCAGATTGAACGACATATTTTGCTTCCAGATGTCACTGAATGCGAACTGGTAGGATTCAGTGACGCATCTTCTCGTGGCTACGCTGCATGCATTTATGTCATTTCACGACGTCACTTGGAAGTTAAGTGCAGACTGTTAATTGCTAAGTCGAAAGTGGCACCTGTCAAAGTTGAGACCATACCTAGAATGGAGCTTATGGCTGCCACACTTCTTAGCAAACTTATGAAGTATGCATGTGAATGCTTATCGCGGATCAATGTGTCCAGAATCACAGCACTAACCGATTCATCTATTGTATTGGCGTGGATACAAACTGATGCTTACAAATTAAAAACGTTTGTGTGTAACCGTGTTACACAGATACTAGAGTCAATACCTCCTCACGCATGGCGTCATGTCAACAGCGAGAATAACATGGCAGATGTTGCCTCGCGTGGTGTTACTCCATTACAATTCATGGCTTGCAGATCGCAATGGTTCGAGGGACCTGCCTGGATGTATGAGTATCATGAAAATTGGCCTGTATCTACATACATTAACAGAAAAGGTACTGAAATCCCGGAGATAAAGCCTAACTCCAATACATTCAATTTGTTATCTCAACAGACGGGGGAAGAAGATAAATTGGAATTTGTTGAACGTCTTGTCAACCAATTTTCGTCTTTTTCAAGAATGCAAAGAAGCATCGCATGGATATTGCGTTTTCTGCGGCGGTTTCGCGGTGATGCTTCTGTCTGCAGCCAAGAGGTCTTGACTACGAACGATTTGAATCAAGCTCATGATTGCTTAATTAAAGTAGTACAGGGCTCCTACTTCAAGAACGAAAGTGGGGCTTTGAATAAAGGCAAGACGTATATTCCTTCGTTAAGGAAACTTGCCCCCTTTATTGATGCTCGTGGCTTCCTGAGGGTGGGGGGTCGTATTCCTCACTCTGATCTGCCATACAATGCGAAGCATCCCTTGTTGTTGCCGAAGAAATGTAGGTTTGTGAAACTTTTGGTTGAATATTTCCACAAGAAATATTTACATGCTGGACCGCAAACCCTACAAAATATAATTAACCAGAAATACTGGATATTGTCGGCTCGTAGCCTCATTCGGTCAACTTTGTTGAAGTGTAAGACGTGCTTCAAATGTAAACCAACCCTGCTTCAGCCAAAAATGGGTGACCTTCCGTCGACACGGCTGCTGCCTGACAAGGTATTTGAACATGTGGGTGTTGACCTAGCCGGACCTTTGTACATAAAAGAAAGCTTACGGCGTAATGCAAAGATAGAGAAGGCTTATCTCGCAGTTTTTGTATGCTTCTCCACTAAAGCCGTGCATCTGGAAGCACTTTCTTCATTATCTGCAGATTGCTTCTTGGCTACCCTGGATAGATTTGTGTCACGACGTGGCCTGTCGTCACACTTCTATTCCGATTGCGGATCCAACTTCGTAGCAACGAGCAAGCACCTTGGCGAAGTGCAGAAATTTATGTCTGATAAAGGCAATCAGGAATATATATTTAATGGTTGTGCTCAACGCTTGATAAACTGGAACTTTAACCCTCCTAGTGCTCCACACATGGGTGGTTTGTGGGAAAGTTGCGTGCGCATAGCTAAATATCATCTTGTGCGTGCTGTCGGTGATAAAGCTTTGACCTTCGAAGAGCTTACGACAGTTTTCTGCAAAATAGAAGCCATAATGAACTCCCGTCCATTGTGTGCTCTACCGGCTAGTGATAATCCTAACGAGTTTAATGTATTAACGCCAGGACATTTCTTAATAGGTAAGAGTCTGACAGCTGTACCTGAGTATGATTTGCAAACGGTGCCTGTAAATCATATGTCACGATGGCAATATTTACAAAATTGCTCCCAATTGTTTTGGAAAAAATGGAGCCAAGATTATTTGAATACTTTACAGCAAAGGTCAAAATGGTTTGCCTCGCCGCCCAACCTTAATGTAGGAGACTTAGTTTTGGTCAAAGATGATCGCGTTTCTCCTTGCAGTTGGCCACTTGCAATTGTCCATCAGACACATCCCGGTTTAGATGGCATTGTACGTAAAGTTACCTTGAAAACGAAAGGAAATAACATAGTGTCGAGGCCTGTGAATAAACTCTGTCCTTTACCCTACACTAACTGACTCCCCTTTCCCTTTACTTCTTTTTTAGCCACAAGGGCCTTATTTTCTTTTCTTTTGTAGCGCTATCATATGCGCAGAAGCTCATTCCTCACTAATTTTGTTTTACTTCTATGCATTTATGTTATGGGAAAGCTACATAGTGCTTTCGGTGGGGGGTGTTCAGTATACAACCAAACCGATGGACCTCAATGCTTACGAGAGTAGGTATTGACCGACAATAACCATAGACACAATCCGTCAAGTGTCAGTGTCGAGAAAAGTCTTGAAGAAATATTAATTACGCAATACAGCTACGGATAAAAATAAGTATTAAATATATTAAACAACCAACTATACAAGTGCACTGGGAGCAGAAGAGGGGCGCCCCTTCCACGTTGTGGGGACGACAGCGACGGGTAAGTCGGTCTCTCCTTTCTTTGTGGGTATTTGGGTTCATCGGGGTTTTTAGAATAACGCAGTATACAGTCCACTACTTTTCTCGTGGGTTTACGCCACACCTACTTCCTGTACATTTCACTAAGATAATCAAACAATACAGAACCCTAAAATGTAGGGGTCCTTTGTAATTTTCGGAGCGCCACCACCACGCTGTCAGTTAATCTATAGTAATAGTAATCTCTACTAGTAAATGTAAATCGTTTTCCGGATTGTAATACGCAATATCGTATCCCGCGGCTCCGCCCAAATTCTGTGTACAGCGAGACGTGCGGGCAGTCCGCCAGTAAATATATTGATTTATCTGTTTAGTTTTTATAACTTATTTTATCTAGACTAGTGTCGTAAAGTTACCCTGTTCGATCTTTTTGAACGAGTGACCGAAGTCCGTCCGTCTTCTCCGTTTCAGCTTGGGCAAAAAGAAATCCTAGGTATATCCGGGGTCCGTCCGACTGTTCTCTACAGGTCGCATTTTTCTCCTCTACAGGTCGCATTTTTCTCCTCTACAGGTCGCATTTTTCTCGTCTACAGGTCGCATTTTTTGTGAGCAGGTTCAATAATTATATAGATTTCTTTTGTCGATTCAGAAGATAGGCTCGTGAGTTCTACAGTTCACAGAGTCAGATAGAGTTCACAGAGAGAGATAACAACATCGCGGTAACATTAACAGGGGCAGCAAATACTCGCATCGAGGTCAGCTAAATTTGATATAATTATCAGAGCGAGCACTGCACACACATTTCTATAAACGCCGTGACCGGCGACGGCGAACCCTAGTTAGTTGCGGGCGTGAGAACTGATATGATTTGCCAAGCTGAATAAAGAGATAGAAAAAAATCTTGTCCCAAACCCTCTTATGAATAAATCTAAATCAATAAGTATTAGTAGACAATCTTACACATATCGAACTAGCCCTAAAGTAAGCTCAATAAGGCTTGTGTTATGGGTACTAGACGATGATATTTTGAATAGATATAAATGCTAAAATATTCATGATTCAGAAACAAATATACATGCTCATTACAGGGATTCGAACCCAGTACCTTCAGCTCCGCACTCCGTAGGCAACGGTACTACGGGTCAATACGGTACTGGGTCAATAAGGTTATCCAGGAGACAACAAGACAGACTTTCTTATAAAAATTGCTATACTTCCCAGACGAATTCTCGCCCTTTATAAAACAATCCTATTTTATATGGACCGTCAACGTAAGAAAATCATCCAAACCCTACATTTGGTTAATTTAAACCCTTAAAATCCCAGGAGATAAGACCATGGCCGCTAAAGACAGTAAAAAGTTGTTTGGCCACAACAACAGTCCGGTCAGATTTACCGTGCAACATTGGTATAACTTACCACATAAGCGAATCCTTCTGCCACCTCCACGACGCAGGGAAACGAATTCGCCTGCTTTGCTCCATGGTCCTTCTCAGCGGGTACCTTCTCTATAGTCGACGAGTCAAACAGTAACTTCCTGCCTCGCCAGTCGCACTCCTTGAACAGAAGCAGCCGTACTTGCTTCGGCGTTATCTGGCAAGACCTGGTGGAGATTGTAAATTTTACTTGTGTTATCTGGTCATTGTGGCACTCTGCGGGAGGCCTATGTCCAGCAGTGGACGTCTTTCGGCTGATATGATGATGATCCGGTTGGGAGGACCAAGTACGTTTTCAGTATCCAAATGACTTTATAGATTAGGGGTGAGTTGCACCAACCCGTCTTCGTTAGTGTTGCCTTGAATGTATGGAAAGTTTGACAAGTTTCGCGGCGCCATATTAAATTTAACGCTGACCGACCTGTAAGTTCGATCGTTGTCGTAAGTTGGCGCACCCTATAGGCAAAGATCCGTCGAAGACGAATGTACCCTCATCTGTTCTTTGATAATGACTAATATTACATCACTACATAGTATAAAACAAAGTCGCTTTCCGCTGTCTGTCCCTATGTATGCTTAGATCTTTAAAACTACGCAACTGATTTGGATGTGGTTTGTTTAATAGCTAGAGTTATACAAGAGGAAGGTTTATATGTATAATATAGTACCCGTAAACTTGAAAATTGTTGAGATAAAGCTTGATTGATTTTATGTCATATACTACCAGCTAATGCTTGATTTTTATGAAAAACACTTGAGGGTAGTTGACCCAAAAAAGATACTTAGTACTTATTTTAATCAACTTGTTTTGAGTCCGCAGTAAGCTCGATTCTCCATACAAACGTAGTTACGCTCTGATCTTAAAACTACGTGTTGGATTGTAACGAAACTTTGCATGTACAATGACATAAGGTATATCCAGTTCTGTAATTAGTTTATGTAGCTTCAGATATCATAGTAAAAAAAATATGGCTAATGCATGTAACAAGGCTCATCCAGCCATCCCTGAACGTGATCATGAGACGGCCGCGACATACTCTCGATTTTTCTCGCACTATACATCTTGTTCTAAGTGCTCTAATAACAAGAAACGGATAGTGCGAGAAAATCGAGAGAGCTCGCTCGCGCGCCGTCGCTTGAAAGCCGTGCTGTAGTCTACCGCGTGATACGCAGGCTATATGATATGGAGATGTTAAGGCTCCTCTACACAATCGGCCATCATTGATCATCGTACAGGACGCAACTATGCGTTAGACGGACAAGACACACTTTCAATCGCATAAATGCATCCCTGCCCTGCCTGCCTGCCTAATGGGCCACTATGGCCCTTGTGTAAGGATCCTTAAAAGTACGTTGTTCAGCCACCGTTATGGTAGCTAGACGTCAATATACATTTGCGTAGTTTCCTTCAGAGTAACAGTATGGCAAACTTAATTGAAACCGAATTTGTTTCAACTTACTGTTCTAAAGATCAATATTTAGTAGGTTGAATTGGAACGATCAACTATTTCTAAATAGTCTGAAATCGTTTTATCATGGACATTGATAATTTGATACTGTAGGTTGTGCCGCATATCTGTTCCCATGGAACCACTAGAGACACTGATCTATAAAGCCTATAAACTTTACCAAACGTAACTTTAATAGCGATATTAACTTTTTAGAAAAGCTAAGAATGTACTTTATGTTATCCATAAAATGACGGGACTAGCAATTTGGAACAAATTTACCCATCTCTTGTACTTTTCTTCATCCATACTGACTCAATTTTATTGATCATCCTCTATTACAGTTACAGTTACACTTTTGGGTTGGGACCCTTAAAAAGATGACTTTTAGTGTTTTTCAAGGCAATATTTTAGTCATCAAAAATCATATTCATGAAAATAAAGATTACTTTATTTTCATGAATATGATTTATCTATTTATATAGAGACATATCCTGGCCAGGAATTTTCGCTTCTGAAGTAATTTCATGGCCACTTCATACTGTACAATATTGTCAATCATTTAGAGAAAGTGACAAGGATTGATTATTTTTCATTATATTCTAACCGCCCAACCTCCAAACGAATTACGGTACCTACATATGTATTAAATATACATTTGAATCCCCAAGAATCCATTAAAATTGGTCCAGTTATTTACCATAGAGCTTATTTGTAGCTAAAGACCAACCACTGTGATAAAGGGCTTCAACTATGAAGAGATTTGTAGATTTGTATCTATTTAAAATAGAGTAAGTCTTTATTAATACACAATTTAGCAAATTTTAAAACACTTTAACAACAGTAAATACAATATGTCAAAAAATTACAAAAAAGGGTACAAATGGGTTAATAATAAATTATTAACCTAGTCAAAAAGCCCGCCCCGCGTCACTCCCGGCGGAAAAGTGCCCAGCACGCTCGCCGCGTTGCCGCGCTGAATCGCGATGGACAGACGTTGCACCAGGAATGACCCGGAACGGGAGTCATGACCCCTCTCCGCCAGGCGGCGCCCAATCTCCTTTACAAACATTTTAGCCTCCGAACCCCAACAACCGGACGTTTCTACCGCGAGCGGGACAAATAAATAATTATCCAGCGCAGAATATTTAACTCGCTTCCTAAGAGCCGCCGTCTCGGCAGCTGCTCCAGCCTTTAAAATAGTATTAGGTAATATTGATAGTCCTTTATAAGGAGTTTTTTATTAATTCACTTAGTACTGATTTCATATATTACTGATGATATTATGTCTAACTAGAATCTTATAAGAATTGCTCCTATAAAATTTTTAATTTCTTTGACGGTATTTAAAGTAAACCATAGTAAATTATGTTAGATCTTCTATTATTTTCTTGAGTGTTTGGTAATCAAGTAGTAGTAACCAATCAATGTGGTAACCATATTGTTAGAATGGACCACTGCTGCACTGTGCGTGATTTTTGATTACAACAAAACAGTCACTTAAAAAAAATTAAGGATTTATTAGTATAATATTACCTGAACTTTGTGCCAAAAGCTATGTCAATTTAAATGTTATGTTAGTTATACAGATATTTCCTTTTTTAACTGAATGTAAAGGTTGTTACAAGTGTAAAAACACTTTGCCATATCATTGACAAGAGGTAAAGCTGAGTCCAGACCAGGGTTTACTCCCAGGACTGGATGTGTATATGTATGGCCAGTCCCAATGTTCCCGGAATTTTGGAACTGACCATACAAATCCAGTCCCTGGAGCAAACCCTAGATCAGGCAGCACATGTCACCTATTTCACTACTAATATTACCATAGATCACACCACCACACATTTACAAACTCACAACAAATAAAACTTTCTCCAACAAGAATATAATAAACAATCAGTTCTCACAGTCCTTTTGACAATTTTATTTAAAACAAACATGTTCAATATCTCTATGAGACTAACAGGAAAATGAGTTTGACATATTTCTAGTTCTGTTCTAGTTTAAATTGAAAACCAGCCAGGATATGCCGCTAAACTATTTAGAAAGCAACATATATTGGCTTCCTCTATCTGTACAGCCATAAAATAAAAGCAAGCTCACACTGCTTCAGACTACTACTCCCTAATGGCAAGACAATATGAATCCTCTTATACCAGGCCCAACCAGATTGGCAGTCTGTTAAGGACTAATCAAAACAACACAACAAGCAATCAAATTACCTAATTTTCATTTTATTTCATAGTCACTAGTAAAGTGGGCTCACATCTGCACAATCAATAACAGTTATCACTGAACAAACAATATATCCACATACACTGAAAGAAATGCAATATTGGCATAGATTTCACTTTAAATGCAGATCGTAATATTAATGACGGGAGGCGATCTACCGCGCCGAGTGGAATGTGCTGTTGTACTAGTCGGCATGTAAACAATGGCGGAGTGTTGGGCGCGCCGCCCCTCCCGTTAGTGACGCGGCCCGCGCCGCGCGCGCGCCCCGCACCAGTCACCGGTGTCACATGCTCACTGATACAGCTTTGCCAGCTCTGTGTGCGTCAAGAGAGCCTCCCGCACTTCGCGCGAAGGTCCACGGAGCGCCCTCCGTGCGCCCGGCGCCGGACCACGCTCCGTGCGTCAAACAAATCCGCATGCCACGATACTCAGAAATAGAATTACATGAATGAAAAGCATTCACTCTGACGTACCTGTAGTCTCGTGATTCACGGCGGCCGTCGAGTTTTCTCTTTGTAGAAAAGAGTTTTTCGAACAATGCCATTGCGTCACATGCAACATATAAACATCACGATATCATCGTGATTCGGTGCTCCTGACATTTTCGCGTATCAAGATCCCCGTATTATGGAAACATAATGGATTAATTTATCTTTTTTGTAACACTTTCGCAAAGTAAATAGAATAATCTGACAGATCACGTGCGAAAGTCATATGATGAACCACAGACAAAGTGGATTTTATTTTAAGAAAGGTCAAGGTTAAAATGAAAAGTTGTTAAAGTAGTTCCTACAGTAATTATTATTCGAGAGTTTATTCATAAGCACGGCTATCACAAGACGGCGCACGAGTGAAGCTTGTTATGAAGTGTTATAACGATATTATTACTATTTAAGAAATTGTTGTACATGGAGACAATAGACCAATATAGTATGTTTGTGTTTAGTGGATGGTTTTATATTGACGTCGAACAGTCTCTGTCACAAATATCGAAACTGACAATGACAAATGACACTGAATTGACACAACAGACAGACAGACAGTGACAGCAACTCAGTGTTGCCGGTGCGGATCTTTTGGTCCGATTTCGGATAATTCAGACCTCTGGCGGATCTTGTGCGGATCCTGACTCAAATCGGACTATTTCGGATCCTATCCCACGGGACTGTTATTTTGTATATTTTTTATTTTTATTAAATCTGTATGCATCAATACTATACCTGCAATCCAGCACGGCGAACGTCGAAAGACGGCGCGCGAGCCCTCTCGATTTTTCTTGCACTTTACGTCTATTTCTAAGTGTTCTTATAAGGGAGAGACGGATAGTGCGAGAAACATCACAAAAGCTCGCGCGCCGTCTTGTGATAGCTGTGCTGGATTGCACTTACAGAATTGATGAAAAAAGCGACATAGGGAGATGAATGATTTGCTGCGCCTATAGGTCTTAAACAAATAATAACTTATTATTTTGTTTTAAGATCTAGGCAGACCATTCACGATTGTTAAAACTAGAAGATTCGGTTGGGTTAGGTTAGGGGGGGTCAGTTTTTGCACTTAGAACATTTTTGAAAATTTTGTTTTTTTTTATTTAATTTTCTCTTATGCATAAAAATAAGTATGTATACGTAAAACTTTTTCTCTCATATCGGTATTTACCTAGATATTTGGGTTCAAAGGTTAGTCATTTAAACGGTTCTGGGACAAAAAAATACAAAATCTTGAACCGACTCGGATGGCGGATATTAGGTTAGAAGAAGGTGGTGGGAGCGGAGCTTGTTAGTTGTTTATTTTTTTTTAATAGCGGTGAGCGGAAAAAACTTTTGTAGAGAAAAGTTTTTCAAGTAAAAAATGCTTATTTTGATGTGTTCTGTACGTAACAATCATTTAAAATAGGTGTTTGACACCACTTTTGCAAAAAAATTAAAGTGCTGAAATGTCTCTGCTCCACCCAATAATGAACTTTGAACCGCTCAAGTCCATAAAAGTTCTAGTTAATCAAAAAAAATATCAATAAAAGATGCTTTTTTCATTTATTATATAAAGTTCTTATCAAAAAACTAGTAAAAACGCAAAAAAAGTCCGAAAATCGCCTGCCATTTGCTATACTCAGACGTCATGGTCAAAAATACGCCTTGTGAAAGTTATTTATTGTAATCTACAATAATGCTCATGCAAACAGCACGGCTATCACGAGCCGGCGCGGTTCGCGAGCTCTCTGGATTTTTTTTCGTACTATCCATCTCTTTCTTATTAGAACACTTAGAAAGAGAGGTAAGTATAGTGCGAGAAAAATCGAGAGTATGTCGCGGCTGTCTCATGATAGACGTGCTGGGTGAGTGAATAAAGAGCTAAATTGTTTATCTTTTAAAACGTCTTTTCATGGTACCTCCGCCTTGCAGAAGACCACAGCCATAATAACACTACTACTTGCTCTGTAGCAGTGTTGTGTCCCTGGAGACGAGCAAGGTCGCCAGAGCTCTCGAGGATGCGTTGTGCGAGAGCGAGGGAACTTGTTCCGTCAGCTGTCAACACGACGAACCTTCAAACATAACAAGGGTCGGCAACGCCCGTGTTACTCCTTTGGAGCTGCATGCGTCTATAGGCTGCGGTCTCCGCTTACCATCAGACGGGCCGTACGCTTGTTTGCCACCGTCGTTGTATAAAAATTATACTCAATATCTTTTAAACACTAATATATCGACAAATTATGAAAATGTACTTTGCGGATCCTCGCCACTATTTTCGGATCTTTTCAAGGCTCAGATCGCATCGAATCGAATTCCAGTGCTGGCAACACTGCAGCAACTGTAGGTAACTTGTGAGTGAACTGAACCAAGTATCTTCCTACTTCCTAGTAGTCTGTGAACTGAACTGAAGTGTATCACAAATCATAATACAAAGGACTTTGCACGGACTTTGTAAACAATTTGTGTTTATGAGAAGAGGAATTATTCGTTTCATTTAATGGTTTATTTTATGGACCAATGCTAATATGGCGACGGCAAAGGATGCATATCAAAAACTGGATGATTTTAAGGTAAATATATTAATAACTGAAATTCAAGAACTAAGCTTAGCTTGCAGGGGAACATTAAGAACTTACCTAAATGACACAAAGGCAATAGAACAGTCTGATAAGATACAAATTCAAGCAATACTGGACTACATGCATGAGCAGATTAACATAGGAAATTGGAAAGAAGTTAAGCCATTCTTACGAAAAACTATTACCATTGCTTCTTTTTTAAAGCTCCTTGTTCACATAAAGTTCTCAAATGAACTTACTGAAGAAGTACTGAGAGAATCATTCAAGATAATTGATCATGGAATAATTTTCGGTTGTCCTCTAGAGAAAGAACCCGAATTGCTCCATACCTGTGCTTCTTATTTAAATAACATGTATATGAAATCAAAAAATATCAAAACCATTCAGCTACCAGCTTGTCCAAAGGCCTCATTAAAAGAATATAATGCCACTCCATTAGAGATATTAGACTGTCCTAGCATGGAACACTTTTTTAAAAATTATATGGTAGCTGAAAAACCAGTTGTTCTAGATAATTGCATAAATCACTGGCCAGCCTTGACAAAATGGAAAGACCAAAACTATATTATAAAGCTTGCTGGTTTAAGAACTGTTCCTATAGAAATTGGCAGAGAGTATACAGAATCTGATTGGACACAAAAACTCATGACAGTTGAAGAGTTTATAAACAATCACATATACAAATCAGATGGGAGCACAGGTTACTTGGCACAGTACCAGCTGTTTGATCAAGTTCCTGAGTTAAGGAATGACATAACAGAGCCAGAATACTGTTGTTTTTCTGAAGACAATGATCCTGTAGACATTATGGCTTGGTACGGCCCCAAAGGCACAGTGTCTCCTCTGCATCATGACCCCAAAAAGAACCTGTTAGCCCAAGTGGTGGGTGAAAAGCAGATATTCTTATTTTCACCCAAAGACTCGGAGTGTTTGTATCCACATGATCATGAATTACTCTGTAACACAGCAAGAGTGGATCCAAGAAAACCTGATTTGGAGTGTTATCCAAAATATGAATATGCTAAGCCATATTATGGCATATTGAGGCCTGGACAGTTGTTATATATTCCACCAAAATGGTGGCATTTTGTAGAGTCTCTTTCTATTAGTTTTTCCGTCAGCTTCTGGTGGACTTAACATTTTTTTTATGGATGAAACTATATATATGGAGTTACTGGTAATAAGTGGTTTTGTGAAGTGCTGGGTCTGATTCATGATTGTACTGTGTCCTTGAGTAAACTATGAATGATACCTATGATAAAAAATCAACAATTTACATAAGTATAAAATATAATTTATTAACAACTTTTTGTTTATTTATATTCATTGTTCAAAGCTCGCCCAATTAACATTCTCCTGACTTCCGAAGTTCCAGCTCCAATTTCATAAAGCTTAGCATCTCTTAGAATCCTTCCTGTTGGGTAGTCGTTAATGTAACCATTCCCTCCTGTAAAACAAAAGGTTTACATTTAGGTTTTGATTGGTACAGTCACGAGTTTTAATGTAGGACCCACCTAAAGCTGACTATTGTGTAGCAAACTTACGCTATTTAGAGCTAATATTTTAACGCAATGTCAATATCATAATGTTTACCATCGATAACTTTACGTTT
The DNA here is from genome assembly GCA_945867215.1 of Epinotia demarniana. Taxonomy (NCBI): domain Eukaryota; kingdom Metazoa; phylum Arthropoda; class Insecta; order Lepidoptera; family Tortricidae; genus Epinotia; species Epinotia demarniana. Next base: position 14,136,134 of record OX244265.1, read on the forward strand.
CTAGGGGCAACCGTGCAATTACGTCAAGTGGAGCGAGGGCAAACAATCATTTCCGATGTTTTCCGATTAATTGTTACTTGGGTAAGCGGGATTTTGGTCCTGTCTTCTATCTGTTTTCTTCACTGACACTGACACGACTTATGTTCGTAATTAGAAAACCGTAGTGATAGCGTTTGGCAAAGAGGTTATCATTTCAAGGGTTGATTCGATAAGACATTATATGTCTTAACTTGACATCCGTCAGTATCAAACTAAAATTGAGACCTTATTGCACTATGTATGTTCTAACAACATTTAATGGAAATGGGTCCTAAATTAAAGCTCGTGACTGTACGTCTCAGTTTTATAAAAACGATTTCTTTTAAGTGCTTATTTTAAAACCAGAACAATATTTATATGACAACTTCTTACTTTCAAAACCAGAAGAATATTGGTATATGACACAAGCTTTCTGTTAAGTGTTAGGAGATCAAACTTACTGTAACTAGAGAGAACAATATTACAAAAAACTGATAATTTCCAAGGAAATACCCTTGCTATGTTCCAACAGACGGTTCAGGCAGGCACTTGTACAAACAGCAGCAAATACAACCGACCGTTAATAGACCTTATTTCCTTGCTATAAGGTATATGAATGGTCGGTTAACTGAGTCATTGACACTGGTATGTTCTCTGAAACTAACCCAGTATCTGTATGGCGTCTAGCGCAACTTGCGTAGCCTTCTCCGCGCAGTAGAGGATGACGCCGGCGCAGTCCTTGCTGTTGACGTGGCCTTCATCGCAGGCCCTTGCCACACTGTACAGGTAGCTACGACACGCACTTAGGGTCGTGTACATATCGGCCATCTTGCCCTGAAACAAAAGAAATAGTAGGTAGGTACCACCAGAAGTCTTTCTCTAGCCTAACTTTTGAAAGATTCGGCTTCTGTTCGCGAGAGTGCAACGAATACTTGACCCGATTGAGTGGAGGGCAATCACTCAAGCCTCATAGTGGAGGGATAGAAAATATGCCCCGATCGATGGTGCTCCTGTAGTGGAGTTTTAAACAAAATTATCTCGACATTTCTATTTGAGATACTTTGCAGCTTTCAATAAGTCTCTGTGAAGCTGATCATTCAGAGATCACGGCTATAGTGAGACCTGTGGCAGTCGCTTTCATGAAACCAGTGCCTACTCCAAGCGGACCCTGCGATCCTTCAGGATTTAACCGAGGAAAACGTTAAGTTAACTATGACGCTTCCACTTTACCTGCATCAATTGGAACTCGCCAATGTTCCGTCCGAATTGTTTCCTAGTGTGCGCGTATTGGAACGCCGAATCGATGGCGGCCTGCATCAGACCAACCGGTCCGGCAGCCAGCACTAGCCGTTCCAGATCCAAACCGGACATCAAGACGTATACTCCTTTGTTCAGCTCGCCTAAGACGTTTGAGGCTGGAACCTAGGAAAAATACTGGTGATAACTACCTATCTCTCAACACTCCAAAAAAAACTCAAGTTAGAGTAGTCTTAGTCATTAATTTATTAGTGCCACCACCAACCATAGTGTGAGGATTGGGGGAAGGACATTAAGATTTCAGGTTACAATAGATACGAGTAAGTAGATATACACAATGAAAGATATCTCATTGATTATCCCATACAAGAAGGAAGCTGCGCGGATACTATAAAACGCTTCATTCGTAGGTATTGGCAGAGAGGGAGACATTGCGAGTTTCGACTTTCGCGATTCGGGGAGCGCTGCTGAAACCAACCTTTAGCAAAACTATTTCGTATGGTAAAAGGTAATAATAAAGTTCTCAAGTCTCAACCAGCACTGAGTCAATGTTGGATCTGTGCACTTCCCTTTCATCATCATCATCTTTGATTAAATGGCCCGTGCTTAGCAGCAGGAAGTAGGTGATCCAATGATTGGTTGGTTTAGGTATCTTGTTCTATCGGCCCACGTAGTTATGTTTACAGAGTTGAATTTATATTTAACTTCTCACCTTGCAATCTTCGAACACTAACTCGCACGTGTTGGAGCCTCTCATGCCCAATTTGTCCAGTTTCTGGGCGGTGGAGAAACCGGGGTAATCTTTCTCTATTAAAAATGCGGTGATACCGTGCTGTGGCTTGGCTGTAGATGGGTCAGTTCTAGCGTAAACCTGAAACAAAAAATGAATGAATCAGCCTGCATAACATACCTACCACACTTTTGGACCACATACCTATCAACATACTTAATGCATTCATACACATGAAAGAACAGGATGTAGATGAACTACCTATATTCTTTACTGCCTGAGATGTCAGGCAGTTAACGTGTCTGCCTGTGTATCTGTCTGTGGTATCGTAGCTCCCAAACGGATGGATGGATGGAAATGGATTTTCAATGTGTTTTTTTTTTGTCATAGGTTATTTTATCCTGAGTGTTCTTAGCCATGTTTCATGAAAATTTGTTCAGCCGTTTTTGAGATATTGAACTTTGAAATGAAAATGTCGGGGATTTCTCAACTTTTCTAAGAAGTAGTTATTTCTTTTCCCTTTTCTATCTGTGAGTGCCTTTCGCCTTTGTACTACTATATAAGACTTATATCATGTTTTTGCAGCTGTTTGTAACTCCTTACCTAAGTATAAATAAAAACAGCTTACCACTAAAACATCAGCGTCAGGACCATTCGTGATCCAGAACTTGTTGCCATTGAGTATGTAGTAGTCTCCCTTCTTCTCGGCCCTCAGCTTCATGGAGACGACGTCGCTGCCCGCCCCGGGCTCCGACATTGCCAGGGCGCCTATGTGCTCTCCTGAACATAACTGAAAACATACTGGTCTGAATAGATTGTTTCCCCATTGCGTAGGTACCTATGTAAAGCCAGGTTTAGACGAAGTCAGTGCGCCGACATTGTATGTAAAGCTAGATTTAGGCGAAGCCAGTGCTGGCTCACTGGCTTGGAAAATAGGCCGGCGCTCTATTCCCGCCAGTGCTTTAAGCCAGGTTTAGACGAAGCCAGTGCTGGCTTGTTATGTATGTAAAGCACTGGCTATAGTCTCTGAGTCTTGGGTGTTTTCAATGTATAAGTAGCTAACTAATAAGTATATCGTCGTGTAATCGGTCTTATACCCGCGGAATTGTTAGAAGTCGCTGAAAATTAAAATGACTGTGCTCTGTTTACGCTTTCTGGGAACGCGGGCGAAAATGTATGAATGTAAGTATTATGTAACTATATCACTTTTGATTCATGGAACCCACAGTAAGGGCTTAAGTGACAGTGGGCAGGACACATAGCACGAAGAACCGATGGCCATTGGGGCGGAAAGGTTCTCGAGTGGCGACCGCGTACCGGAAGGCGCGGCGTAGGTAGGCCCCCCACAAGGTGGACTGATGACCTGGTAAAGGTTGCGAGAGTCCACTGGATGCGGGTGGCGCAGGACCGGTCACTTTGGCACTCTTTGGGGGAGGCCTATGTCCAGCAGTGGACGTCTTTCGGCTGATATGATGATGAGGATCACTTTGGGTAACTGATATAGCCCTCCGAATTGCTAAACTTAAGTGGCAGTGGCCGGGGCACATAGCACGTGGAACCGATGGCCGTTGGGGCGGAAAGGTTCTAGAGTGGCGACCACGTAGTACCGGAACGCGCGGCGTGGGTACGTGGTGGACTGATGACCTGGTAAAGGTTGCTGGAGTCCGCTGATGCGGGTTGCGCAGGACCGGTCACTTTGGGGGAGGCCCATGTCCAGCCAGCAGTGGCCGTCGTTCGGCTGATATGATGATGCTGATGATCACTTTAGGCACTCACTTTGGGCAGATATTTAGTTTTCTGGTCGTGTGTTCCGTTTCTGTTGATCTGGTTCACGCACAGATTGGAGTGGGCTCCGTACGATAGCGCGATGCCGCCCGCAGCTCTGTAATTGTTATCTATCTTGGAATTTGGAATTATTTGAACAACTTTACCTATGTATACTTATACACTTATACGTTGGCAGGGATTTTGCGAGTTAGGCAACCATTATGCATAGATCACGACTACCTATTATCTGATCAAGTGATCACCCTGAGTCAAGTAGTACTTACTCCAAGCATTGACTTTTATGCTATCGACACAGTAAAGTACCGAATGGTACGGTTTCATGAATACTTATATAGGACTTTAGGATCAGTATCTGCCGAGTGGTAAGGAATTAGGGTGTCAAAGCGGACCCTAGGCTTCCTTAAGGGTACAACTGGAATGAGCGCTAGGATCGTATACTTCCAAAGGAATTCTAGTTAGATAAGTACCTATGTCGTAACTAACTATAAATATGGATATATAGGAGAAGTGGCGAAACAACACGTCGAAATGAAATTGTATACTAGTGTTTTATGGTTATACTGGCAGACCCACAAACGGCAATACAGTTAACTGACCATCCTGTATTTATATAGAACCTTAGTTATTACAATGCACTTAAAGTGCACGGATGGTCAGTTAGCTGTATTGTCGATAGTACCTGGAAAGCTCTTCCATTATAACGCAGTGGTCGGAGTACTTTCCACCGGTTCCGCCATAGTCAGGACTGGCTGTTATTCCTGAAATAATGATAACTTTCGTATAAAAGAATGCTAGGTAAAACTGAATCATATGTTTGCACAAGTGGTCTTAACAAAACTTTTAGTATTGTATCTTCTACCAGTAGGTACAAACAATAAATAACCGTAATTTTTTTTTCTACCAGTAGGTACAAACAAAAAAGTTACGTGGGTAACTGGGCGTGACTAGGTATTATGTCATTGTAATAAGACTTCCGACCGTTAACCTGTGTTCCGATGGTACAGTCAACCAAGAAACTGCTCTACCACTTGTGCGCCTAGTAGGCTACTTTCTTGGCTTCCTGTACCTATAACGGTACTTCGATGTACTTATAACATGCGATAAGTAGCTGTGGGTACTTGCCTAAAACTCCCAAACTTCCTAGTTTCTTCCAAAATTCCCGTAGTTCAGGGAAATTGTTGTTCTTGTCTATCTCAGCTGATTTTGGCGCCAATTCCTTTTGGGCGAAATCGAAGACTGCTTGTCGCAACTGAAACACATTTAAAAAGTCTTGTAACCCGATCAACACATTTTTTATCATAAATTATTATAATGGCCACCTAGAGGCGTTGCTTCAGCTACTTACTTACCATAAGTAGATAATTATTAATTAGTCATAACATGAAATATAAAATAGTAACTTACGTACCTACTCACCTCTCACGGAAAGCAACAGAACTTGGCGCTAAAAATATCTATTTAATTGATTGAAACTTCGATTGAATTGAAACCTGTGATTGAAACCGATGAAGAATACTTGATTCGGACCAGCGCCTGTGCGATGTCGCATAATGTTGACTTAAGATTGGTTGCTATTTACTTTATGATAGGTGTTTATCCAAATCCTTTCAACCGGGAAAATATATAGTTAATTCTAAACTGCTGTATTTAATGTCATGAGTTAAAAGTGTTAATTGATGACTGCCATTTAGTTCCTTAAGAAAGTATTGTAAAAACTGAATAAACTAATCATTAAAATATGTGCGTCATACTGTTAAGTTTTGTTTACATTAACATTATTTGCGTATTACTCATACCTGTTGTTGTTCACTTGACAACCCAAACACACATTCGTCAATAGGATAATGCGACATGCATCTTAAACTAGTCTTGATAGCACATTGACTCAAAACACGTTTTACACACACCAACGCAGCCATTATAACGTCCGCTACTTATCACTAGTCACCCAACACTGAATAAACCCGTTATACATTACGTTGATATTACTTAACAGGCGTCTTATCTATGTAGCTGCAAGATTGATAATCGCTTGGCATTGAAGTGATGTTATTATGGTAATTATTTCGTACGATAACAGTTGAAAGAGAGTTATCAGCTTATATATTTCTGTTGTTTTCAACCGAATTGTAGATAACATTAGGGCGTGTTTAAAAGTCATTAGATTTAATGATAATGTAGAGATTATTATCATTCTTAAGATATTTGTAGTGATTTGAAATAGCCAAATATGTAGTTTAGTTCTTTGTAAACAAAACTAACACTCGACTAGCTAACATGAACGCCTTTTTTTCCATCAAAAGCAATCAGGTGTTTCTGTTACCTACAGTTAGATATTTTCTCGTACGAATACCTTTTGTCGCGATACATTTTTTTTTCTGATGGCCACATCGAAGATATCGAAATATAAAAAAAAACAACGTTGATAAAATTAATCCGTATATTCCTAAGCTTTTAAAGCACCATATTAAATTACAATATATAATACATATTACATAATGATTTAAACATCTTAAAGTCTTAACATCTGTCAAACAATAATATAACTATTTCTTAAATAATCTTAAAATGTAACGAAGTGATAATAAAAACACTCAAAATAATTTGATTAATCCAAAATAAAATAAAATTGATTGTACTAACAGAGTACTTTTATGAAATAAAAGCATTAAAATTGATATATTTCATTATACAAAGGAAGGATTCTAAAACAATTGTCTGGTAACATAATGTCGATCTTAATCATAAAATAGTAAGTAATTTATCAACGGAATGTGTAAAAATATAATACACATTATACTGGCTGTGATTGGAATGTACAACACTTAGAAAAACAAGCAGAATAAATCACAACAAAACCACAACACTCATAATACTTATTAAGTACATATGAAAATAATATAAGAAACTTGATATTGAATCTGGAAGAAACATGATTGGAATTCATAACGATAAACCTAACGGCTCGAATACTATCCTAGTATGTAAGTAGGTACATTGATTAGTAACGAAATACAATTACTTGCAACAAAATAACACCAATAGAATATTTCGTAGAGCCTTCATATTTTTCCCGCAAACTTATTTGCGAAGTTTTTAAAATTAACGCAGTGTGTAAAAACTTTGCGTACTAAGTCATTAAATTATAAAGTTGATTTAATAATTGTAAATACCTGATTGAGAACGAGCTTACTGCTCTACATTAATTTCGTTTATTTGGTCACAGTTTCGATACTATTATGACTATCTGATTAAGGTGGAAGTGGGTTAGTTGACGTCCATCTTGGCTTTGAGCGATTGGTAATATTCGGCGAGGACCTTCCACGCCGAAGGAGCCATGAAGCCTTTAGGCGGCTCCTTGCCAGACTTCGCGAGTCCTGTAGGATAAAAAATAAATAAATATTTATTAAATGGTTCACAATATAAATATCATCTGTATAGAAAATGGCAATAACCCTGTTTTGGCTGTCGCGTAGTCGGGTTAAAACCGGCAGAAATGTGAAGATTGTATAATCCAAAGGCGATGTTACAATACCCATTCCGTGACTGCTGAGTCCCTAGACGTGGTTTCTGATAAATCTCATCAATAATCTAACTTAAATAAACAGTAAAAACAATAAACAGGGCGCCACGCGCTGTGTCCGGGCGCGAGTCACGCCCGCATCGCGCCGCGCTCGCGCGCGCGATGAGGGCGTGTTGAGAGCGCGAGGCCGGCGCGATCCACGCGCGCCCTGTTTGAACAGTCATCGCGCCGGCAACACGCGGCGCGGACGTCGCGCTGCGTCGCGCCCTGTGCCTGGCCAAGCCTTTAAACTTTCGTAGGTATGGCTATTTCCGGATCCGTCCAGAACGGTTTGAAACTAACGTCCCAAAACTTAAAGGTAGTGTTCTAAGTAGTAGGTTCAACCCCTGAAAGTATTGTAGCGTTCAAGGCCACCTCACACTAAATATAAAATCGACTTCAAAAACTTTTTCAGTCAATCACCTCGCATCCGAGTTCCGGAGATGAAATCGAAGTCCTCCTTCCGAGTGGGATCGAAGAAAGCCATCTCGCCCACGGATGTATCGTACGCCGCCACGCGGAACGGGATAATCTGCACAAATACATCATTATCAATCCATACTAATATTATAAATGGGAAAAGTGTATGGGTGTGTTTGTTTGTTTGTCCGTCTCTCACAGCAAAACGGAGCGACGAATTGACGTAATTTTTTAAGTGGAAATAGTTGAAGGGATGGAGAGTGACATAGGATAGGTTTTATCCCCGAAATCTTCCCCAAAGGGAGTTAAATGGGGGGGTAATATTTTGTATGGAGCTGCGATATAAACGAGTTCCACGAGGACGGGGTCGCAGGCAGAAGCTCGTACTAAATAATAGCAATAATTTATATATTTATTTATTTTAGCACGTAGAACCGATGGCCGTTGGGGCAGAAAGGTTCTCGAGTGGCGACCACGCACCGGAAGGCGCGGCGTGGGTAGGCCCCCGACAAGGTGGACTGATGACCTGGTAAAGGTTGCGGCAGTCCGCTGGATGCGGGTGGCGCAGGACCGGTCACTTTGGCACTCTTTGAGGGAGGCCTATGTCCAGCAGTGGACGTCTTTCGGCTGATATGATGATATATTTATTGGTCCATCGTACCTCGAGATCGTTAAGGCCGGGCGCCATCTTGAGAACAATGGCGCCATACCGCGGGTCGTAGAGGTCGCCGCCGCCGGCCGGGTGCGGCAGGCCCGCCGGGTCGCGGCCCACGATGTAGTGGTTGGCGCCTGCGTTCATGCGGCACTTGGCGTGCCATTGTACCTGCCAAATGTAACAACAGTTGAATGTCAAGCATGGTCACAGAATAGATAATAGTACAGAAGAGACGGTTCCTTTGATCATTACAAAAGGCGCTTTTTTCTCAGTCAAAACATTAAGATTTATGGCCCTCATCCTGACGTTGGGGCACCGGCATGAACTTGTAGCGATGAACGTAAATCGCGGAGTGTCCAGCGCCTGGCATGGTCAATGTTTAGGTCACAGATATAGATATACACTAGATGACTTAAGAGTCTGCAGTAAGCTCGATTCTGCATACAAACGTAGTTACGCTCTCAATTTTAAACTACATGTTGGATTGTTACGAAACTCTGCATGTACAATGACATGAGATATATCCATTATCCAGGTCTGTAATTAGTTTATGTAGCTTCAGATACCATGGTTAAAAAAATACAGCGAATTTCTGTTATTCATACAAAAATTGTTTTTGCTATTTCGTTTGTTTTATAAACTGGAACCATATAAACTAATTATAGACATAGATATACCTCATGTCATCGTACGAGTATATAGTATATAGTAGTACAAGTGTATAGAAAGTTTCGTCACAATCCAAGGCGTAGTTTTAAAATGAGCACGAAACTTCGTTTGTATGGGAAGGTGAATTTCGGCCGAGCTTACTGCGGACTTTTAAACACCTCAATGTGTATTAAAACCAAACGTGTCACTTTTTTTCTACCTACTGTGTCGTCACAAAGGGCGAATTAGTGATGTGAATTCCCCGTTGTCCGCGCAAAATCGATTTTGCAATAAGGCATTTACTTAATATTCACGGACAACCGGCTACCATTACAGACGCGCGCGGAATGCCAGTCGGACTGCCAACTCGGAGACCGAGTTCGGACAAGCGAAGTAGATGCATTTGCGTGATCTAGTGTATATCTATATCTGTGGTTTGAGTGCTTAGGTTACATTAAGCTTCAACTTAATATTGCCCATTGTCAAAATGCATAAATCCCAGAATGCCTATTGTTTTTTTTCTCAAAACACCGGTTTCTTTCAACGTAAGGTGGTTTGAGATAAAGATGTAAAATGAGACAAGAACTTTTAACATTCAGCCGGATAAATAAAAATAAGTATTTGGGAATTTAATTCATTTTTAGTAATAGTATTTGCGTAGTGCGCAAAATTAAATTAAGTGTTAACAACTTATTTTAATTTGGGTTGATAGGTGTGTCAACTTAAACGCTTAAGTTGTTAAGCGTGTAAGTCACACGCCTATCAATTTACTTTTATAATAGAACTAGCGACCCGCCCCGGCTTCGCACGGGTACTATATTATACATATAAACCTTCCTCTTGGATCACTCTATTAAAAAACCGCATCTAAATCCGTTACGTAGTTTTAAAGATCGAAGCATACAGTGGGAAAGGAAGGGAAGGAAGTTTTACAGGTGTTATGAATCAAGCAATCAAAATCTACTTATTATTTGGCTATTTCTATTAATTATATACCCCACCTCTGTAGGCCCAGCATACATCATGGGCGAAGGGAAGATGGCAAGCACGGTGGCCTGTGGATCCAACACGCCTTCGCTGAGCACAGCCTTATGCTGGTTGATGCGCGTCTCCAGCGGCACATCATCGTCTTTCGTCCATCCACCTAACAAGTAATAATAGTACATTTCGATGCTAGTGCGGAAAGTATTCATTACGTCACGAGCACCGAGAGATACCGGGACGAATGAAGAATGACATTTCCGCACGTGTATCGGACGACGTTTTTTAATACAGTCGCGAAAAAATAAGAAAAGCAACAACTAAGGAATTCGAAGCTTTTATATTATTAATTCTGTAAAATCATTGTGAATCTGTAGAATCATGAAGTTGTTCAAAATTGTTATTTACGATACAAGTGCCGAAAATAGAAAATCCGCAACGAGTGGTGATAAATTAAAACACGACCGAAGGGAGTGTTTTAAATCGACACGAGTTGCGAATTACCTATTCGCACGTGTATCGTACAATGTTTTACTGTAGTACATATAGTAGTGTTTTACTGTAGTATATGGCTCTTTAAAGTTTCGACATATGCACGGAAAGTGCTCGTTTCCGCACTAGTGCGGGAAAGTAGCACCGTATGTACCCACTGCAAAAGCATTTTTATTAATACAGTTCTATCTTATTTTTTTGCCGACTGTACCTTTCCGTATACCGTCATCAACTCAGTAGACGATTCTAACGAGCCCAAACTCAAGGTTACCTCGGTTAAGTACTGAATTCCCATGGCCACCTGTCTCCATAATCAGATCAGCTCGATGGTCCCATAATATTGAATTGTCATCCGAACTCTACTTATATGCCAAATTTCAGCTCAATCGGTTACCGGGAAGTGCGTTAAATTTAACTTGCAAGATTTCATTACAGACACCTGGACAGGTGAAGCTAAGTAAAAGCTTGTAAATTAAATCCTCTTCACGACCAGGTTCCAAAATTTTACTTTGTCGACGCAAGCGTCCATAGGCAACGGTGTTTGCTTACCATCCAGCAGGTATGATGGTTTGCCGCCGTGGTATTAAAAAAATACATGTTGTAAAAACCCAAGTGTAATCAAATCAATTTTAAAACTAAGAGGCAGCGTTTGCTGGTTTACGACATAATTATAATCCGTGAGGGGTGGCCATTGTAAAGGCATAGATATTTTGCAACGTTTTGTTTCTTTGTCGGCTTGTCGGTACATCACAAGTACTGTTACTATTGTTTATAATTATATTTGTACAGCGTGAGAACCGCCACATTTGGTGGCCAGGTAGGCAACTCCGTTTTCTGGACACGGCTTTGGTATATCATAGCTTGTCTGGATTGGGAGCCAAACTCCGTAGCCACATCCGTAGGGTACGCAACCGCGCGTTGTTCGTGCTAGGAAGGCTAGGGCCGATGATCAACAAGTTTAGTAAAATGTCACTTAGGAATAAGCTGACACTCTACAAGACTTGTGTTCGTCCAATCATGACATATGCAAGTGTAGCATTCGCTCACGTGCCTATGTCATCGCTCAAGCCGCTTCAGGTCATTCAGAATCGTTTTCTCCGAAGGGCGACTGGTGCCCCGTGGTACCAATCGAACCTCAGCCTGCACCACGACATGGAGATTAGCACCATGTATGGTTTCTTTAAGCAGGCTGCCAGACGTTATTTTGATAACGCTCCCCACCATAGGAATCCGTTAGTTAGGAAGGCTGCTGACTACGTCCCCATCCCTCCCCCCTCTGTCGTTACTCGGCGCTCACTGATTAGGGGCCGCACGGTCCGGCGTCCTAGGCACACACTCACGGACCCGGACGACGAAATCACAGCGTCCATCGAAAGATGGAACGCTGCGCTTTCGGCGTCCAACACATCGCGTACACTTCAGCGTTCCCGCCGGCGGGGACGTCCACCGCGAGACAACACAGACACATACAGTCCGCTTTCGTCCCGGTACCGCCGCATACCGGGTAGAGTCAGTCCGACGCAAGTCGGGCCTAGCTGAGTTTCTTGCTGGACTCTTCTCAGCTAGGCTAGGTTTTAGCGAACCAGCGATAAAACTCCCAGTAGTTCGATACCACTCACACCCCAGATTCGGTTGATACCGTTCAACCAATCTCACTGGAGCGCAAACTCTTAGAGTATTCCAGTGTACAAACTTCCCCGCGTGGTCGTGCCGGAGGCTTCCCCTGGATTTTCCCCAGGCCACCCTCCAACCACGCAGTTCGACCGCTATATTGGGTCCGTCCTATTATAGCAACAGTCAGGGTCAAAAAAAAAAAAAAAAAAAAAAAAAAAAAAAAAAAAAAAAAAGGGAGCCAAACATTCCGGTTACGGCAGCGGTCGAGTGAGGTCGTGCTTTAGCGGTGCGCTCTTACCCTATTGTTGTTTTAACCCGAATATCCTCTCCGACTACCTGCTCACTCTTATCGCTCCCCCGCGCGGTGATTATCGCAATTACCACGTGGAAGCATCGGGTGTGTTAGTTAAGACTTTCACAAGTCTCCAGTCGACCCGCGTGTCCCTGCCCCTCTGGAAATCCACGCTCGTAGTGGTCGCAGTCTTTCGGGGCTGTGGGCTAGACACGTCAGTGACTACCCGTTAGTTAAGACTTTCTCAAGTCAGACCCGGGTCTCTGTCCCTTAGAAAGACCACGCTCGCAGTGGCTACACAGTGACGGATCCTAACGGTGCCAACTAAGTCACAGTGTGGGGTGGATACCACCACGAAGCCCAGTAATTCGTACAGTCCGACTCTTCCCTTCGTGTTAGGACACATAGCTGACACTGACACGGCGGACAAGTGGACAAGACTCGACACCGACATCAGGATAGCATTTCGGTTCATATTAGGCGTAGGAAAAGCTTAGCGGCGACCGACCAACCAAGTAGGATGGAGCTGCAAGAAAGGATCACGAGGATGGAGGAAGTCATGCGGGCTATGCAGGCCGAAATCGATCGCCTCGCTGCTGAGAACCGACAGCTCAAGCTGGCTCTCAGCGGCGAGGTCTTTGACTCTGCCCAGGCGGCTCCCATACAACCTCCCCCCCCGACAAGTCTCGACTTGCAACTCCAGGCCCGTCCGGCCACTCCGACGGCCACTCTGGCCGCCCAAGCCCCTAAGGCCACCATGGGACCGCCGCCGCCACCGCCGTCGGCGGCAGCAGCGACCCCTTCGCCCCCTACCCAGGCCCCTAAGGCCAAAACGCCCAGTAAGGGCAAAAGTAAACTCGCCAAGGCAGCCGCGTCTGCCCCAGCCAGCCCTCCGGCCCTTCAGGCCCCCCCCGAAGCGGATTTAAGCGTGAGACAATCGCGTTCTCGCTCCCTCCAGAGGCGACCCTCCATGCGAGAGGAACGCACTGTCCCACGCTCCAGCTCTCCCCCCCACCCCCTCCTTCGGTGTCTCTCCACGACCAGACTGACCGACGAACAGACTCGCGACCTCCTCTACTCGAACGAGGAAATGACCATGGACACGACAGTCTGGACCACAGTAGGCAGCAGCCGCAAGGGCAAACGTGCGCTGCCGAAGTCTCCTAGGGCCGATTCGCCGGCGAAGAAAGCCCTTCGGACTCCCGCCGTCCAGGCGCCCTCTGCGCAGGCCCCTCAGGCCAGTAGTGCCATTCTGGCAGCGGACGGCGGGTCTTCGGCCCCCAGCAAGCCAACTCCGGTAGGCAACCCGGACAAGCCGGATTCATGTGTCCTGATCGACACACATAGATACCACACTGCCATGGCCATAGCCAGTCAGCGTGGCATCCGGGTGGTCGGTTCGGAGATTTTGAAACCGCCCTTGGAAGGGATGCGCATCACGGTCCAGGGACCCGAGGACTACCGTGCTCTGACCCGTCTCTTCGACGAGCTGTCGATGGCCTACAACCGGAGGCTGACCGTCGAGGAGAAAGGCTACAGGGCCGTCCTCCGGGGAATCCACAAGGATATCCCGGAGGACGAGGTAGCCGCGGACCTCAAACGCAAGGGGATCGCCGTCAGGGAGGTTCATCGCCTCTACAATAAGCAAGTAGGGAAGTACGATATCGTACTAATAGTCACCGACCCGAACCAGCGCAAAGCCGTCCACTCCCTTAAGGAGGTCCTTAAAATGGCGGTGAGAGTGGAGACTCCCAAAAAGAGGACCCACCTCTCACAGTGCCACAACTGCCAGCGGTTTGGCCACGGCGCCCGTGGCTGCCACTCTCCCCCCCGTTGCGTCAAGTGCGCTGGGGATCACGCGACTCGCGATTGCGAGCGCCCAAAAGGCTGCAAGGACCCGAACGGCATACGGTGCTGCAACTGTTTGGGTCGCAAGCTCCCCCATGGGCATACTGCCAATTATGGGGGATGCCCTTGCCGCCCAAAGAGTCGCGACACCGGGGCAAAGTCGAAGTCCTCGCCTCCCTCTGGGCGCAAGCAAAGCGCGGGCCGGGGTGCTCCCCATAGCACTCCGCAAAACTTCCCCGCCCTTCCGGCCGTAGGGTTAGGAGCCCCTAGGAACCCGCCGCCTTCAGCGGCCGTAGGTCCCCGCCCGGTGCCTTCTGCACCCCAATCCCAGGCGGGCCCCTCTGTATGGGGACCCGCCGCCAGTCAAGCGGGCCGGCCCGCTATGGACCCACTCTATGCGTTTATGCAGTTAGTACAGGTACTCCCACCGGAGGTGGCGAGCGGCCTGTCTACCCACATATTCGCATCAGCTACTCGCTATCTCGCCGCACCAAGCGGCAGCCAGGTTAACGGTGCCTATTAGTATGGATAGTACATCCCAGAAGCTTAAACCTGCTTCGATTACCATTGGCATTTATAATGCCAATGGTCTAAGGGGTATGAAGGACCAGGTGATGAACTTCCTTCGCGATCACTCAGTAGATTTACTTCTGGTCCAAGAGACCTTTTATCGTCCCGGCATTAGAGCCTTTCGCGTCCCTGGATACGTTCAGATTAGAGATGATAGGCAAGATGGTAGGCCATTCGGGGGCACGCTCATTTTCTACAAACGTAACTTACATTGCATAAGTCTCAATCCACCGCCCCTGACTAATATAGAAGTGTCGGTCTGTCGCATCTCGATGGAGGGGCACCCCCCGATATCGATTGCGTCAACCTACCTTTCACCTCAACGAGACTTACTTCTGACTGACCTCAACTCTTTAGCCTCCCTAGGTCCTTCGGTCATCGTGGCCGGGGACCTAAATAGTAAGCATATCAGCTGGGGATGCGTAGCATCCAATCCCAACGGCAATCGGCTTCATCACCTTTTGATCGATAGCCTCCCTTTCGATCTCCTCGCTCCCTTAGAGCCGACTCACTTCCCTCATAACGTAGACCACCGACCTGACATACTCGACATAGCTCTACTAAAGAACGTAGCGTTAACTCTGCGTTCTATAGAAGTGCTACACGAACTAGACTCGGATCATAGGCCAGTCCTCTTGAGACTAGGCCCTCACCCCAATAGTACTCCTCGAACCAGGACACTCGTGGACTGGGACAAGGTACAATCAGGTCTCCTACAGACGGACTCCCCCCTGCTTAGAGATATCCCAGACAATATAACTACAACCGAACAGACAGACCAAGCGATCGATTCTTTCACCAACTACCTCAACGCTGTTCGAAGCGAAGCCTCAAGGGAGGTGTCGGCGGAGGACATCCAAAACCGACCTCTACCTACGGAACTGAGAGAGTTGGTGACAAGGAAAAATCGCGCCATACGTACCTATTCAAATCACCCTTCTGCCGAAAATCGGCAAATCCTGAGGGACTTGTCTAACGAGTCCAAACAGAGAATTGCCGAATTTCGGGAGAACTCGTTCAGGGATCTGATGGGGGAGATAACGCCTAGTCACCTGGCTTACTGGAAACTAGCGAGATCTCTCAAATCCGATGCCTGTTGGACCATCCCTCCCTTGGATCGACCGGATCACTCAACCCCCGCGTTCGAGGACAGTGAGAAAGCCGAATGCCTTGCGAGTAGTTTAGAGTCCCAATGTTCGCCCAACCTCCTCAACACCGACGAAGCCCACATTAGTAGGGTCGATTCCGAGGTGGACAGGAGATCGCGTCTCCCCGTAACTTCACCCATTTTACCGGTGTCGGTTAAGGAAGTCAGTGACCTTGTCAGGCGTCTCCGTATTAGGAAGGCTCCGGGTGCGGATGGTCTATCCAATCGCATCCTGAAACTTCTCCCCGAAACCCTCCTCCTCCTTTTGGTCGGCATCTTCAATGCCGCACTGACCAATGCTCACTTTCCAGCCGCGTGGAAATGTGCAACGGTCATAGGGATAGCGAAGCCCGGCAAACCCCGGACCTCGCCTGCCTCTTATAGGCCGATCAGCTTACTTAGCTCCCTTGGAAAGCTATATGAGCGGATCCTTCTCACGAGAATTCTCAGATTTACGGCTGAGAATAACCTCCTCATCGATGAGCAGTTCGGTTTTAGATCCGGACACTCATGCGTCCAACAGGTGCACCGCGTCACGGAGCACGTGTTGGATGGTTTCTCTCGATTCCAGGGGCTCAAGACCGGTGCGATCTTTCTCGACGTAGCGAAAGCCTTCGACAAGGTCTGGCATAACGGGCTTGTATACAAGTTATACCAGCTCGGAATGCCGGACAGACTCGTACTCACAATACGAGATTTTCTCAGTGACCGAAGCTTTCGATACCGACTGGAGGGAACGTATTCGGACCCACACCCCATCCGGGCCGGAGTCCCGCAAGGCTCCGTGCTCTCTCCCAGTCTCTACTCGTTATTCACAAACGACATTCCCAGGCACCCTAAGGTGCAACTGGGGTTGTTTGCGGATGACACCGCGCTCTTTACGACTCATTGTAAGTACGCTACTATCCGGCGATACCTCCAAGAGGCAATCTCCGACCTAGGTCGTTGGTTTAATCTTTGGCGTATCGAAGTCAACCCGGAGAAAAGCACTGCAATAGTCTTTCATCCGTCGGACTGCATTAGTACAGAAAGGCGGGTGGCTCCGATCCAGATGTTTGACCGACCCATCCCCTGGGTCAACGAGGCCAAATATCTTGGAGTGACCCTCGACAGGAGACTGACTTTCCGTAGCCACATCCGTAGGGTACGCAACCGCGCGTTGTTCGTGCTAGGAAGGCTAGGGCCGATGATCAACAAGTTTAGTAAAATGTCACTTAGGAATAAGCTGACACTCTACAAGACTTGTGTTCGTCCAATCATGACATATGCAAGTGTAGCATTCGCTCACGTGCCTATGTCATCGCTCAAGCCGCTTCAGGTCATTCAGAATCGTTTTCTCCGAAGGGCGACTGGTGCCCCGTGGTACCAATCGAACCTCAGCCTGCACCACGACATGGAGATTAGCACCATGTATGGTTTCTTTAAGCAGGCTGCCAGACGTTATTTTGATAACGCTCCCCACCATAGGAATCCGTTAGTTAGGAAGGCTGCTGACTACGTCCCCATCCCTCCCCCCTCTGTCGTTACTCGGCGCTCACTGATTAGGGGCCGCACGGTCCGGCGTCCTAGGCACACACTCACGGACCCGGACGACGAAATCACAGCGTCCATCGAAAGATGGAACGCTGCGCTTTCGGCGTCCAACACATCGCGTACACTTCAGCGTTCCCGCCGGCGGGGACGTCCACCGCGAGACAACACAGACACATACAGTCCGCTTTCGTCCCGGTACCGCCGCATACCGGGTAGAGTCAGTCCGACGCAAGTCGGGCCTAGCTGAGTTTCTTGCTGGACTCTTCTCAGCTAGGCTAGGTTTTAGCGAACCAGCGATAAAACTCCCAGTAGTTCGATACCACTCACACCCCAGATTCGGTTGATACCGTTCAACCAATCTCACTGGAGCGCAAACTCTTAGAGTATTCCAGTGTACAAACTTCCCCGCGTGGTCGTGCCGGAGGCTTCCCCTGGATTTTCCCCAGGCCACCCTCCAACCACGCAGTTCGACCGCTATATTGGGTCCGTCCTATTATAGCAACAGTCAGGTTCAAAAAAAAAAAAAAAAAAAAAAAAGGGAGCCAAACAGTTAGAGCCTGATCTCCGTAGAGGCTAGTCGAGTTGTGTTTTTATTTCTACTAGTTTTCCACTGGCTTAGTCGAGTCCAGTTTTGTATCTTCTAGGATATCGATTATCAACGTCGTAATTTTATTTGTGCTTAATTCAGTAAATGTTCATGTAACTTCAATGAACCTAGTTTTAGTATAATTAGGGCGTCTAAACTTCTAAAAAGTTATATATTAGAGCCGTGAGTGTCAACAGGCAACGGTGTCTATTTACCAGCAGACAGGCCGTTAGCTAGTTTGCCACCGTAAGTAAGTTTCTGTTGCCTTATCATCATGCTTACTACATTCTCAACTGAGTATGCACTCATTTGTTATCAGAAGTTGTGCTTGAATTGAGTTCTGGGAAGGATGTAATCTGAGACGGAACTAAATAATATTCGCTAACTTCGCTAAGCGCTGTGTAGTTAGTCGCGACTGGAAGCTGAACTGAATTGATTGTGTACGAATTGTGATTTCATATTGTGCTTTTCTAAGGTAAGGGCATTTCATCAGACTCAAACGATGGAACCTCAGGCGATAATTAGCATATTTTATTATGAATACAAAATCTCTAATTGATTTAGTTATGATAATTTAAAGTGATCGATTTTTCAAAAAACTGTCAATTAAATTTGAATCTTTTATCTATGACTGTAGAGTTGCTTTTAGAATGGACTACTTTCAAGCAAAAGCAGTGTACAGACAACAACATTAAATATGTACACATAGTTTATTTTGTTCCAATTATTGGAATTAATTTGCCAAAGTGACAATATATCTTTGACGTCCGCTGTACTACAGTGTTATGTCCACACTTTTTCACCGTATTCGGTATTCCTTTGCTTCACTATAATTAAACAAAAAGCCCCTTTATTCTTAAATTAAGGATCTTGTATGTAAGTTGGCCTCCGCCAATGTTTTGGTCTGTATTATTTTCAAACAATATAAAATTAAATCAGTTTGTCAATATATTGCCATTAGCATAAGCTCCCTTGTAAAATACATCTATGTGCAAATGCATAATTGTTTACATTTTTTTCAAAAGGATTTCTGACGTTATCGTAATTTTAATCATCTCCGGATCTAAATTTTTCAATTTAAATATACACTGGTATCTCTTTACAAATAAACGCAAATTGGGTACCTACGAAATGCCAACTCTATTCGGCACAAAACTAACACTCTCGAAAGAGGTGAAATATCTGGGTATAACACTAGATGACAAACTGAACTGCAGCAAACACCTAGACAGTAGACTAAACAAAGCAACAGTAGCCTTCTGGCAATGCAGAAGGATGGTGGGGAAGAGATGGGGCCTGGCCCCCCAAATCATACTGTGGCTATACAAAACGGTGATAGTACCAATGATAAGCTATGGTGCCATAGTATGGTGGCCGCGCACGCAAACCACAAGTGCAATAAACAAAATCCAGAAAACACAAAGGCTAGCATGTGTTGCGGCTACAGGTTGCATGAGAACAACCCCAACAGCCGCACTAGAAATCATGCTAGGACTCCTACCTTTACACATGCATATACAGAAGGAAGCGGCAGCGACGGCAATACGCCTAAAAAGCCTCAACCTATTGACGAAACTTAACGCACCACACACTAAAATCCATAACAGACTGATCACAAGCCTCCCCATGATGGAGGCTTCAATCGATAAAATACCAAGAACTCCAGTCTTCAGGAAAGACTATGACATATCACTAACAGAAGACTCGAAAGAGGGGCTAAACCAAACGGACCTCAGAATATTTACAGATGGCTCAAAAACGAACACGGGAACGGGATGTGGTGTGTTCTCAGAGGATTTAAACATACACATATCCAAACCACTAGGTAAACATAACACGGTATTCCAGACCGAATGCGTAGGGATAACTGAAGCCTGCAATGCCATAAAAAGACGACAAGTCGAGAATACAAACATACGGATACTCTCAGACAGTAAATCGGTACTACAGGCACTGAGCAGTGATAACATCACATCTAGCCTGCTATACGAATGCCACCAAAGCCTCACAGAGGTGTGCGCAGATAAAAACAACGTTACTATACAATGGATCAAGGGGCACAGTGGCTCAAGAGGAAACGATGCAGCGGATGAACTGGCCAGGAAAGGCTCAGAAACAACGGCATACGGACCGGAGCCAATCTTACCCCTGCCACAAAGCTACATATATAATCAACTGGAGCTATACACCAAAGACCAACACCAAAGATACTGGGAGGACATAGACACATGCAGACAGACTAAAGAGATTTTGTCGAAACGCGACAACAAACTCACTACCGCACTACTGAGGACACAGAGAAGCCAACTACGCAAGATAGTTGGAATAATAACAGGACACAACACTCTGAACAGACACCTCTACAACTTAGGTATCACAGACAGCCCCATGTGCAGAGCGTGCATGGAAGCAGAAGAAACAACCAAACATATTCTACTGGACTGTAAGCAGGTAGAAGTATACAGGAAAAAACACCTAGGGTCTCCGGACACACTAAAGGACGCAGTCAGCAATACCAAGGCACTCACAAACTTTCTGGAGGAACTGGGGTGGTTAGAGTAGCGCTACCCCACCGATTCACGCAAAATAGGCACACTGGATGTCGACTTGCGGAAAACGCCCAGTAAAACTAACTAACTAACTAACTACACTGGTACGGCATTTTCTAATAATCATAGTTTACTTTATAGTCTAATAAACAGCTACTTTGTTGTAAAAGTATAGAGTCATGATACATAAGCTATAATCTGAAGCTAGTGAGGTATCTGAGTGTGAAGAGCCGCACGGTCCCTGGTTCTGGCTAGCACGCGTGTATTGACACAAAAGTAGAATTTTTGTATTGATTAGTTCATTTTACATTAAACGTATTTAGCGTCTATTGCTGTTTAAATTCATTTCCTACTAGAATCTTATTAATGTATTCCTTTTCAGATATCTACCGAGTTTTGAAGTTTCAACCAACTATATGATGTCTGAGTGCTTGATCACTGCAGAAATTGGTGATAAGAAACCGTCTCAATTTCTGCGCTATTTAAAATCGATAAGTGGGACGCAAGTATCTGATGGAGTTATCAGGCATTTGGTTTTGCGACAACTGCCAGTACAAGCACGAGTTATTCTGACAGTTTTGCATGACAAGAGTTCAGATGAGTGGGGTAGAGCTGCAGATGCTGTGATGGAAGCCATAGAATTGCCAAAACAAAAAGAAAACGAAGTGTCAATCAGGCAAGAGATTGAGTTGTTGAGGGCTGACTTAGAGAAATTGAAAGTTGACGTGCAAATTCTGTCTCAGTCGAGATTTGAAGTCGGAACTGGTGGAAATCGAGCCAGGTCTGATAGTCGCTCGGGGTTCAGAAGCCGTGGAAGGTCGACTCGTAGAACTAGATCACGTCGCTCGCAATCGAGAGAAAATACTACAACAATGTGCTGGTACCATCGTACATTTGGAGCAGATGCTCATTATTGCTATTCTCCGTGTACTTTTTATAATTGATGTACTGAGCTTTTTTAATGAATCTTCAAAATGCGAAAATCATGCCAATAATTATAATATTACAGTCCGTGATCATTTATAATACGATTCGGGTCTGTATTACCCTGTCGCTTGCGCTTACGCGTTCTTATCCAAAATAAGCGGTTTCACCCGAATCCGAATACTATTATAAAAGCTCATGAACTGTACGTAGCGTAGGTATATCATAAAATGCAGATAAAAATAAAATCATTGAACAGTTTAAAATTTTAGCCACTCATCTAATGAATGTGTTTCCAACATGCGAGTTAAAAATTCTTCAGTAAAATCTACTAGGATTTTTTTTGAACTAAGCGATGTCAATGCAAAGTATACTTCGTAATTTATAATGTCAAAGAACCGAAACCTGACATTGTAAAAGCTAACTGAAATTGGGTTCACAAGTTAGTGGAAATGTGGATTACGTTATACTATAGCCTCATATTGATTTCACCTGTCATTAAGAATATTGTATATATTTAGCATTGCAGTCACCCTTCCATTAGTTATACTGATTTGAAACTTTCCAATACGAAAAAATAAGCGAGTTACAAAAATAGTATACCGGTATTTCTGTATGAAAAGAATAGCGGTATACGGCTCCTGGTTTAGCTGTGACACTTTGGTTTACTGTGTCGTAAACACATAATGATTGGTCATGATGACCTAACATGTGTAAATAGATAAATAGGTATGTATTAAATAAATGCTACTTGTTTAAACAATACATTGTGTGTATCATTTATTCGCTCTCACCGTCAACCCCTCTAAAAATATAGGCAGAAAATAATTAGGTATACTCTATCCGAAACTGCAATTTTTCTAACGAACGCAAGCAAAAAAGAACTTTGTGCTCTAAATATGCGGTACTTTTTTGTTTGCGTTTTTAACAGCATTTGGTTTTAAAGCTTCTTATGTAAGTAAATATACTATCAAGTCAATCTAAAAATGGAGCCAGAATGTGGAACGCTTCAATAGGTAATAGCAATGCTTATACTTCGACGAATGGTCAGCCTAGTGGGTAGTGACGCTGCCGAATCCCGGTAAGGGTAAATATTTGTGTGGTGAGGATGAATAGTTGTTTTGAGTTTTGGATTTTTTCTATGTATATGAGCATTTATATATATTAAAAATATCGTTTTCTACTACCCTCAACACAAGTCTTATTGAAGTTATTATGCGGCTCGTTGGATTTGTGTAAAGTTCTCCCCTAATATTATAACACTAAAATTGATTGCTTTGAACCAAGTCCGCTCAGACATTGACCCATGGCTTGACTAGTGGACACTCTTATTTTTTTATACAACAACGGTGGCAAACAAGCGTACGGCCCGCCTAGAGTTTGCAATTCGAATATTCGAATATTCATATTATTCGAATATTCGTCATAAATATTATTCGAATAAAATACAACACGAACTATTCGAATTATTCGAATATTATGTATACTATAAAAAATATATAATTACTGATACACTTAATAAAACCTTAGGAATCTGTTTTTGCAGGTGAATGTCACATTAGATTTATAAGGAATTGATATAAAACACAAATATGTAAGACCCAAAACTTAATAAATTTTCTCCTTTTCTAGAAGAACTCGTAATGATACTGGGAAAGTCGGCAACTCCACGTGTTAAAATTTCAATGCATATGCGAGAATCCCGGGACCCTTTTTCTATCTGCTAAATAATTAGCATTACTTTAAGTTTATCTTCTTCTTCTACCTGGCGTTATCCCGGCCTTTGCCAGGGTCCGCTTTCCTACTCGCTTTCCTCCATTTTGCACGATTCTGGGCGTCTTCTTTTGTGAGCCCGTTTTCGCTCATGTCGGCCTTCACGACATCCAGCCATCGCTTCTTAGGTCTGCCGCGGAGTCGAGGGCCGTCGAGAACTAGGCCAAGGCATTTGTTCCCCATGTAGTCCGAGGGCCTGCGAGAGACGTGACCGAACCAACGAAGGCGACATTCCTGGAGATTATTCGCTGCGTCACGAACACGAACTCCGAGGCTGCCACGGATGTACTCGTTACGAATGCGATCCGCACGCGTAACGCCGCAGATCCACCGCAAGAACGCGAAGCTCCTGAATGTGCCTTCCAAGAACTGGCCACGTCTCGCTGCCATATAACAGAGGACTGGTCGTATGACGCACTTGTACACTAGCCCTTTGAGTCGAAGTGGTATTCTGCGATCGCAGATGACTCATGATCATCTGACGTGGGATGCAATCGAAAGCCTTTTGCAGGTCAAGAAATGCCATGTAAAGTGTGGCTCTCGTTTCTTCCTGTAAGCTTCGGCCAGACTGCAAGCTTCGCTCAGATATTACTTTAAATTTATGGCTCTGCTAATCCCATCACGGTCATATAAGCAGTACTTAGCAGTTCCGTGAGTTCGTTGTTATTGTTTTTATTGTGCCGTGCGTAGAGGGGACCTATTAACATTGTGTTTTTAACAATTAAAGTACATGTGGTTAGTTTGACACGCTACTGCTGGCCTGGATGATGTAAGTAAATTGTTTTCTTGTACTTTATTATTACTCTGGTGAAAATAATTAGACATTAAACTGATACCTATTTTACGTGCAAATTGTGATCTAGTATGATTTTACATTACTACATATTCAATGTGTATTCTAGCTAGCTAGCGATAAAAGGTATCACGTCTGAAACCTTTATTTTTACTTTTATTGCATCAGTTAAACAAAAACAGTATTACATATATTATGTTACACGTATTTATTCAGGCATGATCATAATCAAAACAATCCTATTGATTATCCACAAATTCAGCGATACGAAAACGATTAAAAAAATTCAAAATTAATCAGTGAAAATATTCTTACTTATTCGTTTTTCCTTTGGCAGGTTGACTTCGTTTACTCATGTTGAGCAAGAAATGCTTTAAATGGAGAATAATAGTGACTTTACCGAATATGAAACTTCTAATAGAGAAAAAAACTTTGTGGCTTGAAATTTGATACCTAATAGTACAATTTCAGTAATGTTAATTTGTATTATGGTTTTAAATGGACTAGTTTATTGAAATCTGATTTTATAATTGATATTACATGACTTCAAATCGAAAATTTTGTTCCATTTTCTCAAATATTCATATTATTCGAAATATTCGAATATTCGAATAATGAAATTTTTTGTATTCATATTATTCGAATACTAAAAACGGACGAATAATCCAAACCCTAGGCCCGCCTGATGATACGCGGACACCGCAGCCTATAGACGCATGCAACTCCAAAGGAGTAACATGGGCGTTGCCGACCCTTGACATGTTTGAGGATTCGCCGTGTATATCATCCGCCGCCAGATCCTGGACTCCTCCGCATGAGAGCGCAGACGGTGGCTGCCGTGGAATTTTTGGTGAATAGAACCACATTACCCAACTTAGCTGGCTGGTTTTATCCGCAAAAAAAAAAAGAAAAAAGACAACGGAAGGTTTTGTATGCCAGTACGTACCTAGAGGGTGCAGGAGTAGCACCGGTTTCTTGTATCCCCTCTCGATGAGCTGACGCTGAGTGTCTTGCATCAACAGCGCGTGACCGTTGTGGATTGGGTTGCGTAACTGGTGAGTAAATTTTATATGTAAATATGGCAAACAAAAATTCTTTCAAGGCTCATTTAGAAAAAAAGACCGGGTGGCGCTTCGGGAGTGCTGGCAGAAGTAAAAACTCAACGACATTGTAACAGTTTTTCGATCAGGTCACGAGTCCGTCTTACGAATTTTCAATCTGTCGAATCTTACGGTCACGTGACCTGTTGCGAGTTTAACATTTTTTCCCCACCACATAAGTGCGCAGCACCGCTAAAGAAGTTTTCACTTCAAAAACTTGTAACACAATGTGTCATGAAATATATGAAAGTATTTGGCAATTGCACTTTATAATAATAAAATCTTTCCAATTATTACATGCAGCCTCCCGCAGTTGTTTAGTACCTGATATGTAATTGATTAAGTAAGATACTACTTGGTATTAAATTATTTTAATATTGATTTGTCGTTGTTTGCGTTACACACTGAACAGTGTAACACGGCGCTAGCGCACTGGCCGGCGAGAAAGAAAAAACATAGGATTTTCACGGCCGTGTTTTGTTTTTTCTTCGGGAAAATAATTGCTGAAAGATTGGATTGAGATTTCTTCTACTTTAAAACGTAAAAACTAATGTTTTATGTAATGCACATTACTTCTGTTCATAAATAGTGTATATAGTTAATGCATACAAGGGCTGCCACTTAAGCAGCCCTTTATGCCTCGTAGTCTTCAAACTTGATCACTGCTTGGCTGCTGGATATACCTATGTCTGCGTCGCCGCCTCCGAGCAACCTAAAGGCGAGCCCTAGACCTACCCAGCCCAGCGAGAGCTCCGAGGCTATTTAAACTAAAAACGTCTCATCTGAACTTTTCAGGCCAGTGACTTTTAGCTTGTAACATTATGCCTCTGTACTGACTGATTAATTACCCAATTTGTACATATATCTTCTTCATTATTATTATTATATTTTATTGTAAATAAAATATTAGTTTTATAAAAATATTATAAGCCAAGATCAAAATCACAATCTGAAGCTCACACTAGCAACTCACTACAAACGAGGGACCTGCCCCACTCCCAAACAGAGTCTCAAGCTACAAATCAAGATCAACGTCAACCACCAACTTGGCAGCGAGCGCCTACAAACAAAAAACGAAAAATTAGGGAAGTTACTGCGTCACCTGAAGGAAATCAACTCGGCAACAACAGATTCTCTGCCCTACCTCTGGATAACGGTGAGGATCCTCCCACCAATGCGAAAGCTCCCAGTAAACCGCCACCTATCGTACTCTACGGAATCGAAGACGTGAACGAACTGACCAACCTACTGGACACGGTAGTCCAAAAGAACGAATTTAAATACAAATTAGTGAATAAAAATCTTCTTCGCATAATGGTCGACACAGCTGACAATTACAAAAAGGTTATCGACCTATTAAGATCAAAAGGACTCATCGGCCATACCTTTGCAAGGAAAGACGGTTCCCCTCCGTTAGCCCTAATAATTTCATACCTAATTTTACTAGCCCTAATTTCATTAACCCTAAAATCACAAACCCGAATTTTCATTGTTCCTAATTATTCATTAGCCCTAATTTCAGTATCCCGAATTTTCATAATATCTAATTTCTCATGACCGAATTCTCACTAGGACTAATTTTATTTGACCAATTTCTTCCTAGGCCTAATATTGCAATGCCTAATAATGACTACACCTTATTATCAATGGCTCTAAAATCACTAACCCGAATTTTCATTTTGCCTAAGTATTTTAGCCCTAATGTCATTATCCCGAATTGTCAGTAGTACTAATTTTATTTCACTGTTTTTTCTTCTTATAATGTTGGTTCTGGCGCTTCGCCGGCCGCTGCCGCGGCACGCTAGCTTCGCTCGCTCGCTGTAGGGTCGCAGTTCTACCTAACACTCCTCCTCGCTTCGCTCGTCGTCGTACCTACACTGACCTGCCTTAGGGTAGAATAGGTGGGTAATCCGATGTCTATCTAGCTCACCCTTATTAGACAGAGAAGTATCATGCGAGAAAAAATGAGAGAGCTCGTGCGCCGTCTTGTGATAGCCGTAAGCAAGTCGACGCCACCCCGCTGCGCGGGGTGTCTATTTCTGATCTGAGGGACACAAGTGAACCCTAACCTAACCGACTTAGGATAGAGTTCGCTTATGACATGTCATTTTCGTCCGCCCTGATAATGCACGATCCAATAATCCACGTCCTCGAAAACTGGACACGGATTATCGGGCCGTACATTATTTGGCCGTGCATTATTGGCTCCCATTTTGACGAGATTAGGAAGTCTATCATGGGACGGCCGCGACATACTCCGCGGTAAAAAGTAGCCTGTTCATCAGGGTTGCATTAATTAGTACTAGGCAAACATTAGAGCAAAAGTTAATAGGTCAAGTGATAGTTAGGTGTGACGAAATTAGGTGTAGTGAACATTAAACATAGTGATCATTAGGCACATTAATCATTAGGCTTAGTAGTCATTAGGAAAAATGATTATTAGTTTCCAATATATTAGCACACTTGATGTTTAGTATTAGGAATGATTAGGAGGTTTGAAATTAGGCGCAGCAAATAATTATGCCATATAAAATTAGTTATCCGAATATTAGGGCTAATGAAAATTATATCGAACGTTGTTAGGTGTAATGAAATTAGCACTAACGATATTAGTTTAAGTGGGGGTGACCCAGGAAAGACACTAAGTGTTATCGTGTAGTAATAAAAAACCTACACCACACTACTCCCCACGATGCAATCATTGAAGAAATCGAAAACACTGGAAACATAGTAAAAGGAGAAATAATAAATGTCCGCTATGGCGTAGACAAAATACCAACCTCCACATTTTTCGTTAATATCGAACCTAGCTTTAATAACAAGGCAGTAAAAAATATTCAATACATATATCACCAACGTATAAAGATAGAAGATCCACGCAAATCAAAATCGATAGTTCAATGCCACCGCTGCCAACAACTTGGTCATTCAAAAAATTATTGCATGAGACCTTACCGCTGTGTGAAGTGTGCGGAAAACCACAAATCTTCAGAGTGTCCCAAAAAAGACAGGAAAACGCTGGCGAAATGTGCATTATGCTCCCGAGATCATCCTGCGAACTACAAAGGATGTATAGAGAAATATTAGAAAGGAAGACGAACAAGACTCGCCCAAGAAAACCACCAACCGACGGAGCCGCTGATAGAAATCGAACCGACAACGACGAAACCGTAACAAAATCTGCAAGAGCACCCACAACCCCCCTGGCACCAAATAATATACCTTCACCCGCCTACCCTGTATCCGGACAGTACTCAGATGCAGCTCGTGGACGAGTTCGAAATCAATCTGCAATGGCAACTTCAAACCATGAGACCGACAATGAGAATCAACAACATACTAAAGTAGAATTACTATTAATAAAACAAAGTGAAAAAATCGACATACTCCTACAACAAATAAGCTCCCTTATGGGACTATTAACTACAGTAATATCTAAACTAGTTCCAAAATGACTGGTTTACGTATAGCGATATGGAACATAAATGGCTTATCTCCAAATACTCAAGAACTCGAAGTGATCCTTTCGGATAATAAACTGGACGTGGCACTTCTATCCGAATCCCACGTCACCACACGCAGCACGTTTCACATCAGAGGCTACCAGGTATATATCACTCCACATCCAGACGGCAGAGCCCACGCAGGAACAGCTATTGTAATCAAGTCTAACTTGAAGCACTCGCCCCGGGAAGCCTACTCGACCGACCACATACAAGCCACCTCGATAAGCCTAGAGGACCGTGCAGGATCTATCGTTCTCTCAGCAGTCTATTGCCCACCTAAACACCGAATCTCCGAGCAAATGTTCAATCATTTCTTCCAGACACTCGGCCAACGCTTTGTCGCCGGTGGTGACTGGAATGCCAAGCATATATTCTGGGGCTCACGGTGTACCGTAACCAGAGGACGCGCACTCAAAGGATGTGTAGACAATACCAAGCTGGATACATGGTCCTCTGGCAACCCTACTTACTGGCCTTCTGACCCCAAAAGGATGCCTGACCTTCTTGACTTTTATATCGTCAAGGGAGTGTCATTTGTACACAAGTATTGAATCCTGTCTTGATGGGTCATCGGACCACACTCCAGTTATACTGAATTTATGTGCCAACATCATTAGTCAAAAAAAGGCGGATTCCCTATACAACTATAAAACTGACTGGGATGGGTTTCGCACCTATCTGGAAAAATTGACCTTAAGATCCCGCTGAGATGCGGTGACGACGTGGAAAAGGCTTGTCTGAACGCTACCAATCTTATTCAAATGGCAGCCTGGATCAACACACCGACGTTACCTGATTCGCATCAGACCTATCCTACGCCTCTGGAAATTAGAAATAAACTTCAGGAAAAGCGTCGATTAAGGAGACAATGGCATCACTCACACCATCCGGCTGATAAGACAAAGTATAACCGCGCAGCGAGAGAGCTCAAAAATCTCCTCAAAGAATCCTCTAACGACAAAATAAAAATCACATTGGAAATGATGTCACCAAGCGGCCGAAATGAACATTCACTTTGGAAGGCCTGTAAAAGCATCGATAAATCAAAAATTCACTGCCCCCCCATAAAATTGGGATCCTCTTGGGCAAGAACTGACGAGGAAAAAGCCGAAGCTTTCGCGCTGCACCTATCCAGAGTTTTCCAGCCAAATCATGACGATGGCCCTTCTAACGAAAGTGATTTGGACGAGATACTAAACCAAGATCTGCAATTATGCTTACCCATCAGACCGACGTCTCCAAGAGAAGTCGCAAGTGTCATTCGAACCCTAGATTCCAAGAAGGCGCCGGGTTATGATCTAATTACACCGAAGGTACTCAAGGAATTACCAAGGAAAACAATAACTCTCCTAACGTGTCTGTTTAATGCGATCTTCAGAACGGGATGCTTTCCTAGTACATGGAAAATCTCGCAAATTATAATGATACACAAACCAGGCAAGCCGGCACATGAAACTGGGTCGTATCGTCCTATAAGTCTCACTCCAGTGTTGTCAAAACTGTGGGAAAGGATCTTCCTGGTCCGCCTAAAAGTGCACTTGGATGCATGTGATGTTATACCGGCACACCAATTTGGATTTAGAACGTCACATTCCACAACTGAACAGGTACACCGTGTTCACGATACCATACGCCAGTGCTTCGAACGGAAACAATACTGCTCGGCAGCGTTCTTAGACGTCCAACAAGCGTTCGACCGTGTCTGGCACAAGGGCCTACTGTGCAAGATAAAACAAAACTTACGGCACTCACTCTTCAATATCTTATCCTCGTATCTATCAGACAGAATATTTCAAGTGAGACACGGTGATGCAAGATCTAGCTTTTACGATATCAAGGCAGGCGTGCCTCAGGGGTCAGTGATTGGTCCCGTTCTCTACAACATATTTACCCACGACTTACCTACCTCTGAGTATTTGACCGCTGCCACTTATGCGGATGATATCGCCTATCTCTCCTGCCACGAATCACCCAAAACAGCCAGTGAACGACTGCAGTTAGCGTTAAACAACACCCATAGATGGCTAACAAAATGGCGCATAAAAGCCAGTGCCTCAAAATCGCAGCACATTACCTTCACTTTAAGAAGAGGAGATTGCTCACCTGTCCAACTGGGTAACGACGTCTTGCCGCACTGCGAGAGCATCAAGTACCTAGGCTTCCATCTGGATCGACGTCTAACTTGGAAAACTCACATAAAGCACAAGCGAAACGTGATGAACCTAAAGTACAAAAACCTGCATTGGCTTATGGGACGTAACTCAACTCTTTCCGTAGATAACAAACTACTCCTGTATAACACCATTATCAAACCTATCTGGACTTATGGCATCCAGTTGTGTGGGATTGCCAGCGACAGCAACATTATGTGTCTACAAAGAGCACAGAACGCAATTCTACGCGTAATTGCCAACGCACCTTGGTTTACCCGGAACGACGAAATACACAATTACCTCAACATGCCCACCGTAAAGGACGAAATTATAAAGCACACGAGACGATATATCGAGCGCCTTGCAGGCCACCCAAATCCTTTGGCTATAAGGTTACTAGATACGACACAAGCTGTGAAACGCCTAACACGAAAGCACATTGTTTAGGGCTGCATAGTGGTTGAGCGAGGCGATGGTCTCCTAAACCCAATCTCATGAAGGCACTCACCAAAACTGATAATAGTCGTTACCGACTGATGGCAGTTCTTTAAGAGAAGAAAAAAAAAAAAGTTTTATTTTCACCCGCCGGCTATCCGGGCTACAACAGCTTGCAAAAAAAGCAATAGTTCATAGTTCATTTATTCAAGAACCATACATTAATTGTGTTTGAATTTGTCACATAAATAAATAAATAATTAAATACATTGAATTATTTACAATACGTCGTTTTTAATTACGTCGTTTGTTTGTGTATCTCCTTCTCCGCTTCCTCGCTTAAATACCCAAGTGCGATAGAGACAGAGAAATACGAACGGACAATTTCATGATAGCCTCTCTGAGTTTTACCATTTCACTATACCGCATTCTTTAATGAGTACCGTTTTGGACTTTTTATGATTTTGAAATGTAAAAGAGAAAATAACCGTTGAGCACGAAACGCGTTCTCGTTTCATGGGTCGATCTAATTCTTGTCATTATTATGTCCAGTTTAGCATGGAGACAATAAGATAGAGTTTCATTGAAAAGTTGTTAAAACATCGTATTTTCTAGAGCCTGGCCTTCGCTTCTTAGAAGAAGGCTCATAAAAAGGGGGTTATGGGCATTTTCAATATTTTGTGTACCCAATTAGCGTGTTGTTAAATAAACATTAACTCAATGTCAGTATTGTAACGACAATTAAGTATTGAATATCAATAAAAAATAACTTTTTCTTTTCAATTTTGAAATGATATGCGTACACGTTATTTAAATGTGAAATAAATTAATTTTTAAAAATTTTGTATGCTTAATTTTCGTTACAAAACTGACTTAGAGTTAACTTTTATTTAACAACTCACGCTAATTGGGTACACGTTTTATTGAGAATGCCCTTATAATTACCAGAAAACCCAGTTTCATTGTATTTAAAACCGTCAAAACGGCAGTTTTAAAGTTACCCAAGAATAACCACGGCCACTAGTGGCAGAAAAAGGTAGGTTAAACCTCACCTGGAAAGCAAACACGGCGTCAGCACCCAGCTCCCGGAATTTCTGACGCAGCTCGTTCGGCGTCAGACGGTAGGAGTCCAGCCCATCGTGCCAGCGAATACGCTCGAACACCTCGATGTTGCCACCCACCAGCCAGTCGCCAGAGTCTTCAATCATCTGCGAATATCAACCTTAAGTATTAGGCGGTAAGTCAGGATATTGCATGAAGAGATTCTCTGGATTCCACCCGTTATTGGGCAAAATTAATGTGCTGCTGAGATTATAAATGATCAGTGCAAGAGAGACAACGAGTGCGAGGGAAGAAATTATGACCCCATTGGCCCAGACTTTTATAAAAAAGGGCATTTAAAAAGTCTCTACACAGCATTAAATTTATGGCTTTAATTGCACAAAAACTCTTATTCCTAAGAATGCATGACTTATCTCAATATAGCGGTGTCCACGGTGACGTAAAGTATCTCAAACTCACTCAAAAGTCAAATCAAACCAAAAGAACCTTATTTCTTAGGCAACTAAGAACAACTTAATATAATAGCGTCCTCTGTGATGTAAAGGGAACTGCTTCCTATATTTATAATACTCCCTATGCGGGTAGAACTTAGGATCGCGAAAGATAGCGACTGGCTTACCGCTTGAGACTGTTAATATCAAATAAATTTAAACCTTCCTTCTAAGGCAACAAAGCTAATCTTATTTTAAAGGCGTGAGGTGATGTATAGTGAACTGCTTCCCACATCTGTATTCCTTCCTTTGCGAGTAGAACTCAGGAGCGCGCAAGATAGCGATTGGCTTGCCGTCGTAAACAAGCACGATCAAAGAAATATCAACCGTATTTCTAAGTTTACAAGACTTACCTTATTATAAGGATGTCCATTAATATTTATAGTTAACTGCTTCCCACATCTGTACTCCTTCCTGTGCGGGTAGAACTCAGCAGCGCACAAGATGGCGACTGGCTTGCCGCCATAAACAAGCACATTCAAAGCAATATTAACCGTATTTCTAAGTAAACAAAGCTTACCTTAATATTAGGGGGTCCATTATTATGTATAGTGAACTGCTTCCCACATCTGTATTCCTTCCTTTGCGGGTAGAACTCAGGAGCGCGCTAGATGGCAACTGGCTTGCCGCCATAAACAAGCACGATCAAAGAAATATCAACCGTATTTCTAAGTAAACAAAATGAACTGCTTCCCACATCTGTACTCCTTCCTGTGCGGGTAGAACTCGGGAGCGCGCAAGATGGCGACTGTCTTGCCGCCATAGACAAGCACGATCAAATAAATATGAACAGTATTTCAAAGTAAACAAAGCTTACCTTAATATAAGGGTGTCCATTGTGATGTATAGTGAACTGCTTCCCACATCTGTACTCCTTCCTGTGCGGGTAGAACTCAGGAGCGCGCAAGATGGCGACTGGCTTGCCGCCATAGACTAGCGCCACGGCTTCCGCACCGGAAAGATTCTCTTTGACTTCCGTAGACACTGGCAACACTACTGGCACAGACTGGTTGACTACCGAACCGTCAGCGAGGGTCAGACTGTTGAAATTTAAGGCCTGCGAATAAGAGTTTTGATAAAAAAAGTAAAGACAAAAAGCTTATGGAAATTGCCTTGCAAGATTTGGATTTAAAACCGGTACACGATGAATGAGAATTAAACAAAATAGTTTTTGTGCAGTTTAAGGAAATTGTCTGTGAGAGCCCAATATGGGAAAAGGAAAATGTATCAGGCGTCTTTGATTCGAAATACAGAATTTAAATAGATGTGAAGAAAAAATCTACTTACTTGAAGATATTCATGTTCCCGCATGAATCCTTTCAGAGGGTAAGCCCATCCTTCAGAGAGTACCTATAAATGGACAAAGAATATTGAAAATTATGATATATTTCCCACCTGTTATACAGCAAAGAGTAATTGTTGCCCTCAAGTGATAGCAAAGTTATTCTTTTCTTCCCTGACATTCCCTGTTCAATTTCTTTTTACACCATAGAGCGTGTAAAAAGCAGCATATGCAAAATTATTTCCGCCTTGGGCTTATACACTTGAATCCCGAGTTATGCTCAAGATTCAATATACCGCCCTCGCCGTAAATATATAATTTTGCTCCCTTCCTATACTATTTAGATGCAAATAGCTAGTGGTGCTTCGATGTAGTGTATGGGATCAAGTATTAAAAAAATATAGTTAGAACCAATGGTATACATTACTTACATTATCAAAACACAAATTAAAATGTTAATATGGGCTTGTCCATAAATTACGTCATCGTTTTTTTATCGATTTTAGACCCCCCCCCTCCCCCTATCATCATCCTGTTATTCCTTCAAATGGACCCTCCCCGCCTAATAAAATGACTATCATCATCCAATGGTCAGACACCCTCCCCCCTATTTAGAAATGACGTAATTTATGAATATCCCCTATTTCTAGTTTTTGTTTGGATTCTCCTATTAATAGTTTTCATGTGTTGTCTTCACCTGTATAATGTCAGCGATACAATTTTGGCTTTCGATATTTTATGAAAACCGAATACGTATGTATTCGGTAAATGCCTAGATCCAGTAAGCATGTGAGGACTAGTTTGAAACGTAGATATGTACAAAGAGTAATCCGTTTAATTTCTTTGATCAATTCTGAACTTACCTGCACCCACATAAGGTCCAAAGAGGTGATTTCGATTTGCTGCAAACTAGCAGCCTCCTCAATTGCACTGGTCAGCCTGTTTCCGTATATGAAAAGCTCTTCGACGCCAATTTGGTTACCTTCGAAGCTTGGAATGATGCCCTGCAAGTTTCAAGGAGGAATTTACACACAATATTTTATAATATGAAAGATGATTATTGTGCTTTATTATTAAGAGCCTCAAGTGTCCCACTGCTGGGCAAAGGCCTCCCTCTTTTTCTTCCACGCATCCCTGTCCTGGGCAGACTCCCACCAGTCTTGGTCAAAGACGTCAAGCTCGTCTCGCCATCTCCTGCGTGGTCGACCGAGACGCCGTATTCGGTTCTGTGGGACCCACTTGGTGGTAATTGTAGGCCACAACGCTTCTGGCATGCGGCAGACGTTTCCGGTCCATTCCCATTTGAGTTTTGCGGCTGTGTGGGCTACGTCAGCTATCTGAGTTTTGGAACGCAGTATTGTATTTTTAATGCGATCCGTTAATTTCACGCCCAAAATACTGCGTTCCATGGCTCTTTGGCAAACCTTAAGGGCAGATTTCTGAACTTTTGTCAAAGACCAAGTTAGTGCTGTCTATGTTAGAATTGGAAGAATGCACATGTGTGTGCATGATTGTGCTTCATTTTATAATATTTATCCAATGATACTAACAGTTGTCAAATGCACGTTCAATATCACATCAGCAAGAACCTTGTCAGTGTAATGAGTCTAATGACTATCCACTTCGTATAATATCTGAGGAGCCGTTTTCTAATGGACCACAGCATCAGTCTTGTTCTGACAAAATGAGGTATTCCGGGAGATACAAGCTTTGAAATAAAAAACAGTCCTTAAATTACCCGATTGACTGTAAATTCAACAAAAATAAATGCTTCTTCTTATTTGAGAATTCTATATCATCATCCTCCTAGCGTTATTCCCGGTTGAGCCCTAAAAGAGCCCGGGGTCTGCTTTGACACCTAATCCCAAGATTTGGCATAGGTACTAATTTTACGAAAGCGACTGCCATCTGATATCCCAACCCTGAGCGAAAACAAGACCTTATTGGGATTAAGATTTTTTTCCGATGTTTCCCTTCACCGAAAACTAACGGTAAATATTCCATACATAAGTTCCGAAAAACTCATTGGTACGAGCCGGGATTCGAACCCACGATCTAATTAACGGATTAAATTGATAATGATTATGATAAACTCCGTAATTTATGATGAAACAGTGCCAGGATTGGCAATCATCAAAGTCGTAATTATGATAAGTTGGCCAGTGATACTATGCGATAGGTAAGTTAAGTACATTTTTTATCTTATAATATTCGATCTTATCTAATGAGATACGTAACGAAATGTACTTTGACCGCTGGCTAATAACGAAAATTTTGATACAATAAATGATATTAAACATAAGAATT
The DNA here is from genome assembly GCA_945867215.1 of Epinotia demarniana. Taxonomy (NCBI): domain Eukaryota; kingdom Metazoa; phylum Arthropoda; class Insecta; order Lepidoptera; family Tortricidae; genus Epinotia; species Epinotia demarniana. Next base: position 14,172,650 of record OX244265.1, read on the forward strand.
ACTAGTAATATGTTTTTATGTATTATAATGTAATAAAGACGGATAAAAAAAAGTTGCAGGGCTAGCACAACAGACGTGTGTGTGTGACGCGAGACGTATTTTACCCTTCCCTTTCTTATTTGTATAGTGCTATAAGCTGGGAACAAATTATCGGACGCGGCTGACGGACGCGGCTCACAGCCGCGACTTATAGGTATCTAGGTAATAATATACACTGAATTGTGCTAACTATCAGAGGTACCTAAGCCGTGGACGTAACCTTGTCGATTTCTGTCGGACGGTAGGTCAGCACCTCTGGCGTTCGGACGTCCGACAGAAATCTGGCGCGCTGGATGTTTTTGTCAGCCGCACATTTATCAGTCACGGCCGTCAGCCCCGTCAGTCAGCCGCGTCCGTCAGCCGCGACCGTCGTAGGTAGGTTACTCACATTCTCTTCCAAAAGGCGCACGACTTGCATAGTGGATTCCTCGATGGAACTGCCGACCGTCTTCACGATCAGCTCCGGCGCTTCGGGCCGCTCGTACTCCTGGGTGATGCCAGTGAAGCCCTGGAACGACCAAAAATATCATGATGACACCCGCTAAGTGGGTGGTCTACGCATTTTCGCTGCGAGCGTACCGCCACGAAATCGTTAGTAGTGTATGTGTTCAATTAGTTTTTTTACAACAACACAATAGATAAAATTCATCGTCAGACTCTTAATAGATGATACAAGCTGATACTATAATTCTTACGTTACGCTCAAGATTATATTTCAGAATTGCCTGCACCTCGCTATTCTGTTGTAGGATCTTTCGCTTTACCCAAGATTCAATATACCGCCCTCAGAGGCGTCTTTACCTATGGTGCAGGGTGTGCGTTGCACACGGGCGCAGCGGTCCAAGGGGACGCCGAGCGCCGCCCGCTACCATTCCATTTTGACCGCGCGTTTACTAGCTAGGGGGCGCTAGAGTAATGTTTGCACACGGGCACTGCATGGAGAGGCGCCTCTGACCGCCCTCGCCGTAAACATATCATTTTGCTCCCTTGAGACACAATCTAATTTCGAAACAAATATCCAAATTACCTTGATCTGTCCATCTCTAGCCTTTTTATAAAGTCCCTTGGTGTCCCTCTGTTCGCAGACATCCAGCGGAGTGTCGATGAAGACCTCGAAGAACGGGAACCCAGAGTCCGTATGCGTCCGGCGCGCCACTTCTCGGTCCTTAACAGAGGGATTATTACTTAAAAAACAAAAGTTTAAACGTGAATCACCGGAGATGTGCGAAGATGTGTTTTCATCTCAGATCATAGAAAAGGGATATGGCATGCGGGCGTGGTGCGTGTCGCCTCGATATGATTAAATTGATCATACTCTTAGCACTGACTGATTTACGCGGCGACTGATGCTCACGCTAGGGCTCCGGATTTATTGCGAAATGCTGGTCTGTAGCTTGTTTATTTGTAAAAAACTACAAGACATGTTGAATAACATACCACTTGGTTAATGCTATTTTAAAGTAGTATTTCTATTATTAATGTATTTTTAATGTTTTGTAATTCACCTTTAAAATTTCACCTTAAATGCCTGCTAAGTGCAAGCACCTTACGCAGCTGCGAGTGCCCGGCGTCGGGCAGTACAGTGCATAATTATTTTTCATATCTCATGCTCTGAAAGTGGGTCGTTGTTGTTCTAAAAAGTGTGTTGAAAGTTATACGTTTCTGCTCTAGTGCAGAAAAGTAGTGTATTCCAGTTAGAATGGAAACTAGTAAAGTTCATTAAATATATTTTTCATATCTCATGCTCTGAAAGTGGGTCGTTGTTGTTCTAAAAAGTGTCCTGAAAGTGATACGTTCCTGCTCTAGTGCAGAAAAGTAGTGTATTCCAGTTAGTATCAATACTTACGCCGCCACTGACAAAGGCAAATACTTTTATACTTAGGTACTAATTCATTAATTTTATTTTATTTAAAATAAGTTTATGTTATTCATTCATTGCTTTTATTTTAGCTAAAATATCCACTAGGGTCTATGAGGTGGTGACAAACGGAATACACCCATAATGCCTTTTTTTGTATCTCAAAGTTGTGCATGTGGGCTAAGGCAGAATCGCATACAGCCACTCTTCAACTAATACTAATAATAAATACAAATAGTATGAAAATATTTGAATCAGAATTAAATTATGAAAGTATGTTATTCATATAGTTTTGACTTAGGAAATACGAATATAATACTATTTGGTTATAAAAATGTGAGCAATATTTTTATATTCAATATTAAAATCGTAGTTGTATTATCTGTATGTCCCATGACCGAATTACACCCATATTACACCATATAACCATAAGCGCGAGCGAGACAGATATTTGCCTCTTTCTTTAGGACAGGTGAGATGGGACTATTCTTTCGGCTCGGACGACGTCACGATAATGGCGGCTGCCGGTTTTGAATTGTATACTTTGAATAAACATATTGTTTTATTTTCCGTCTGTGGTTTTTTCACTTTCCTCGTATTCGATATGAAAAGTAGAGTGTTTAACTCGGGTGAATGTCACCCATTTCTGACTCGAACCATTGGCGCTCTCACTTCGTTCGAGCGCCAAAATATCTCGTCAGAAATGGGTGCCTTTCATCCCTTGGTTAACAATCTACTATTCCGTCGTATTTTCACGGAAACGTACGAACGTATCTTGCTATTTTAGTCAGTCTCGGTACAAAAAGTACTAGCCATGTGAGAAGTCATAGACCTAATATTGTTTCAAATACGTACTTACCGTACACGCTCGGTAAAATTTTTAATCAAAAAAAACGGGTTAGATTTGTTTACCAAATAGTCTAGATCGCGTGCTACAACATTATTCAGTTGATTTTAATTAAACTGTTACAATGATTAATGATTATACACGATAACGACTATGACATTTGATAAATATTGTTTTACAGTAGGTACAAAAGAATCGGACCGTTCTAATTCGCTGTTTGCGACTAATTTGATCAGCTTTGAGGCGTTTATTGTCCTACTGTTTCATTAATTAGAGATACGAAACTGCAAATGTAGGCCTCTTCGCTGTTTTCAAATAGTTTGGCTACCTCTGCGGCGGGTCTGCTATCCGCTTATTTCACGATTTTAAATGTTAGTATCATCTTATCTCTGCCGCCGGGGCGATACGACACTGCAAAGGCAGACGTGCCCGCTATCTGTAAATAGTTTGGCAACCTCTACGAAGTGTATACTTTCTTGCACATAAGTGTTCAGGTTGCTGGAGGTGAGCAAGATCGCCAGAGCTCCGGAGGATGCGTTGTGTTGAGAGCGAGGGAATTTATTCCTTCAGCTGCCAGCTGGAAAATCCTTAAACATATCAAGGGTCGGCAACGCCCATTTTACTCCTTTGGAGTTGCATGCGTCTCTATAGACGCATGCTGCGGTGTCTGCTTACCATCAGGCGGGCCGTACGCTTGTTTGCTACCGTCGTTGTATAAAAAAAAGTTATCTTACCTCTTCGAACGGCGATACGAAACTGCAAAGGCAGACGTGCCCGCTGTCTGCGAACAATTTTGCAACCTCCGCGACGCGTCTGATGTTCTCTTCGCGATCCTGTTTCGTGAAGCCGAGGTTTTTGTTAAGGCCTGTGCGGATATTGTCGCCGTCTAGCGCGTATGTTGGGATACCTGCGAATATAACAAACATCATTATTTTTCTGTGGGCCATCTAATTTATATTTACATTATAGGTTATGGAGGGTGAGCAATTGAGTATCCACCAGATGTGCTAGTTAGCAAGAGTGCGAGGAATAAATCAAATTCGGGGCATCGTGGTGAAATGCTCGCTAACTGCATCTACCATAAACGGCAGAGAGGGAAACACAGCAGTGGTTTTAGTTCGTAGACTCCCTCTCCCTTCTCTTTAGTAAAGATGGCTGGAGGGTGAGAGTCCCAGATACCCTCCCCCCCCTCCATAAGGGCATAAAGTTGATGCTAAAATATATCAAATTATTACTATAACCTAAACCTACTAACACTTAGATTCATAAGCATACAATTGTAATACTAACTCTATATGAGTTCTATGCCTAAAATAATTGAATTGAATAGAATTGAATTTAGCTTCACGAGGCTATGGGGGTCCGTAAGTTCATTTCCACTCTGTCAACAAAAAAAGGAATAAATCCACTAACATTACTAGTCTCGCTCACTTTCTATTGGAGGATTTTCCCTCGCACACCGCTATGCTACCTCGCACAGTTCTGGTGGATACTCACCCTTAATGTAAGAATTAAAGGTAAACTCCGTGCTTTTAAATATGTATGGCTAAAAAACTAGATTATTGTCTCACACAAAAAGTGAGACAAACACAACTTGATCGACCGGCTCGGCTAGGGGTCACATTTTTTTTCCATTTTTTGTAGACAAGCACATAACATGCACACATTGCACATTTTTAATTTTATGCAGACATCTACATTACATTATAAAGAGGAAAGATTTGATTGTTTGTTTGTATTGAATAGGCTGTGAAACTACTGGACCGATTTGAAAAAATATTTACCATTAGAAGCCGACATTATCCTTGATGAACATAGGCTATTTTTTACCGCGGGAAAATGCTTCATTCCTACGGAAAAATGGAAAACTAACCGTGCGAAGCCGGGCCGGGCAGCTAGTCCTTAATATTCATAAGAAAATTAGACTAACAATAGTCTTGTCTTGAGTTAACTTGACCTAGTTTACAAATCATCTAGTGAGTGAATGAAGTACCGCGTTCCATGATAGTAAGACGTTATCTTACCTCTATTTAAACAATTTATATTCAATGTCAGGGAACTATTTATATAGCTGTAGGCACAATATTAGCATACATATGTTCTAGTTATGATATGAATTATTATCGTATAAATTGTTAGAGATACATTTTCGGTCTTTCAATAATAGGGCCAAATAAGCCATGTGAAAAAGAACGCACACTTGCGAGACGCCGCTTCGCCCTCGATAGTGTATGCTTAATGCACTTAAATTATATTTTTAGAAACTAGATGAGCTTCCAACACGAAGGCAATAGTGGTCTACCCAGAGCCCCTGAGGCCGTTTCGGCAGACAGTGTCGTCATTTCATAACGACTGCTCTTCGGCCTTAACCCAGGCTCTCAACACCGTTCGTAAGAGACATCCGAAGAAATGAAGTAACCTTTAGCGACAAGGCAAGCTTCCAGAGAAAAGACAATAGTGGTTTTCCCAGGGCGGTCAGCGAGACGGTGCCGTCTTTTAACGATTCTCCTTTGCCCTGAACTCAGGCTCTCAACACTGTTCGTAACTTTTCGGATGCTTTGACACAGTTACACAGACAGTGTCACATTGTAATTTATATAACAGAGTAAATTTTCTATAGCATCTTATCAGTACTAAGTCATACGAAGGGTTAAGAGACATCCGAAGAAAAAAACTAACCTTTAGAGACAAGGTACGCTTCCAACGCAAAAGCAATAGTGGTCTTCCCAGCGCCACTGAGGCCGGTCAGCCAGACGGTGCTGCCGCGGAAGGCGCGACTACCCAGCGCACGGCTCCGCTTCGCTCGGGACACTGTGTGTTTCTGCTCCACTACGTTTGTAGCTACTTGGGCGCACTGGAACAGATGAAAAAACGTTGATTAGTGACAGAACGGTAGTTTTATTGGAAGAACAGGGATATACCCAACTGTTACCGCCATGTTGCTACCACACTGGTAGCAAAAGAGGATTGTTTTTCGCAGTAGATATCGACAAATAAAGGTGAGGCTGTTACCATTAGTCAGTGGAACGAGATTCAGAATAAATATTACCCGCTATCAACATTAAAAAGTTGAATTATGGTTGTATCTGGTAGGTAGTGTGTGTGGTGGGGAAATCCTGAAATTTAATTAATGATAACATTACACTTTTTTTAGAGATGTCGCGCTGGAAATTGCAATTTTCAAGACCAACATACCTCCATGGCCCTTAACACGATTTAATGTTGAACAAAAACACATGAAACAGTTATACAGGTAGCTTCGATATTGTTTCAAAGCTAGAGTAGCGCTTTCCAACCATATTATGTTGTTTACATAAAAACATACTTCGATTAAAATACGTTATCATATTTTAGGCGATCACAGCACTTATCGATTAGTATCTTAGTTGATGTATTAAGACATTTATACCTACCTATATTGCAACAATGTGATGACGTTTATGGAATATCACTGACAATGAAAAATAATGTTCTACGTAACAACGCATATCTATTAATCCAAGAAAATTAAGCCGAATATGGGCAATTAGGGGAAATAATTCCTGTAGTTTTGTAAATTGGTACAATTATACCCACCGATGTCCAGATAAACATACTAAAAGTCCTCGAGGGTGGGGGCTGTGCTGAGGGTGTAGGGGGGGGTTGAAGGTACCTTTTTTCAGATTTTCGTACATATCTCGAATATCTGTACGAAAAGCGTTATAATAACTTCAGACAAAAGTTTCTACATAAAATTTCCTACAAAATTGGTCATAAAGATTTTTACTCTACGATCAATACTTTGGGAGCTACAGGATGTTAAAGTAAACAAAGAGATAAAAAATTGTTGATTTAAGAAAACGTCGTTATTTCGTAGTTGTTCATCATAACTCTTATAATTACTTTAGATAAAAGTTTGTCCATAAAATTTCCTACAAAATTGGTCATATTTATTTTCACTCTACGATCGATACTTTAGGAGCTACAGGATGTTCAAGTTAAAAAAATAGTCGATTTAAGAAAACGTCATTTTTTCGTAGTTGTTCATCATAATTCATTTTGCGTTTAGGATAAGCAAGCTCAGTTACCTGCTTATCAAACATACAATTCCCATGTCGATCCATTGAGAATTTCTAAACAAAACAAACAAATAAAGCTGCAAGACCACTGATTTCTCACTGACATAGTTGTTTCTTCGGGAAAGAGTGCAACTATGACCTGGTAATGTATGAAACAAGGGTCTCTCCGTGTGACCCCAAAAAAAATTGGCATTTCAAGGTTTGCCTCGGAGAGAAAGTTGGAGTACAGCCTGGCTAAACGGTCAGACCTAGGTCAGGGGTGCTCGACCAAATGTCATAGGAAACCGCATGCAGTTTTTGATGACCAAAAAAAAAAAAAGTTTTTGGTCTTTAGTAAAATCAGGGGAAATAATTCCTGTATTTTTGTAAATTGGTACAATTACACCTTGTGGTGTCCAGATAAACATACTAAAAGTCCTCGAGGGTTTATTGCTGTCAAAGTACGAGTATACAACAAACTGCCTGCCTGTATTAAATCTCTATTCATTTATAACTTGTTCTACAAAGAGTTGAAATCATTGCTGTTACGAAAATGTTATTATTCTTTAAATGAATATATGTGTGATACTGAAAACAATGAATAATATAATGCTATAAAATGGAATACTTTGCTAGTCATGTAAATTAAAATAATTAGAACTTGAATTGTATAAAAAATTTACTTAATTAATTTATAATAAATTGTTTGCTTAGTCTGCCACTATAAAGTCTTAAATGTATAATTTATGCCTATATGTATTGTGTACCATAGCTTAATTAGGTTAAGTATATTGCAATACCCAAAATGGGTGCATGTTGATACCGTTCACTCCATTTAACACCATGTAAAACACATGTAAGCAATTAAATAAATAAATAAATAAATAAAAGGGTGGGGGCTGTGCCGAGGGTGTAGGGGGGGATGGAAGGTACTTTCTTTCAGATTTTCGTACCTAGTCGTATGTTTTCTTCCCGGCCTTAAACAACAACAACTCACTTTTTGCCGCATTGTACTTAAGGCGTACAGCAGACAGCATAAGTGCATGGTCATTCCAGAAACAGTATTGCTTGTCGCCGAATCCTACGCCATCTGACGTGTAATATAGTTATGGATGTTAATTTAAACCTCAGAGGATTAGGTAGATTTCACTAGATGGCGTTGTAAGCAATTTTTTGGCAAAAAAATAATTTACGTTTTTCTTGTCTGTGAAAACTGTATGACTGATTATTTTTAGATTATATTTATCAAGTCAACCGCGTTGCCAATTTTTTGTTTGTCACTACTCACTTTTTGTGGATTTATTATCTTTTTCTTATGTTTGTGTTCTGCGCCACGAGGAAATTTCCAAACATTGAATAAATTACAAAAACACTAATTCCCACCATAACTTGGCTGGGCGCAGATTTGAACTCGAAACCTTCGAGTAATGGGCCATTATGACAGTCGTAAAGTTGGTTGAAATTCGTCATCAGTTTCATTTTGTATGCAAATATTCGTCGCATCACAACTACGAATAATTGAGGAGGGTAGACTGTATTGTAATATATAACTACCATCCAATTTCTTATTGCATTTACTTTTTGTTCGTAGCTCGGCCATTTACGATTCGAGTTCCTTCTATACAAACGTAGCAATGAGTACTCGATTGACCTAGTTAAAAGATCACAATTAATTGGTAAAATATAATGTAAACGTAAGTTGTGTTTATATATGTTTTGTAATAATAAATATATTTAGGTATACCTTAGTGCATACTTGTATCTTACATTTTTCTTATTGTGTATTTACGAATACAGTTGTTACAGCGAACAACGGTTATTTTATGGGCACGAGAGGAACGATGGTCTCATTGATACCGCGCATTATGAAGCTGTGAAGATGACCTAATTATGAATAAAATTTGTTTAAGCGGACAACCTACATTCCATTCCAAACAAGCGAATGCCCAGTTCGTGGTCTCTAACAGAAGCCCAGAAAACAAGGTTGTGACTTGGCCTATGATATTTAACTGTCTAAGTGAAGAGTGAAAAAGTGAAGTTTATTAAATCCAGTCAACACGGCCATTTAAGTTTATGGTGTAAAATTTAATACGCGTCGTGATAATGGTCGCGTAGTTTACCTACTAAAAAAAAAGTGAAGATGCTGTCGGCCAAACAGTGCGGATTACGTTAAGATTTATATATATATTTTATAAACCGGGTTATCCTAAATAAATTAAATATATATATATTGTTGCAGTAGGTAGGTAATTATGCCGTTTGCATTCTTTTTTTTATTCCTTTACTATTTAAAATGTGATATTATTGAACTTCTCAAACAAGTCTAAGTAACGGTGAAAGCCCAAATAAAATTATTATGATTATTTTCAAATCAATAACGCAATAATTCATGATTTGAACGCTCACATATGGTATAGATAGTTATATTCGCGTTCTGCTGTTTTGAATGTTAGATAACCCGGTTGTAAGTGTATATTGTCAATATTATATTTATTGGGGTGAAGCTTCAATCTTTTTCCAATTACGGAAATGAAACTTAAGCTATTACCTCAATAAAAATGTAACAAAGTTGCTAGGTGACTATTACTAGGTAGTATTATAAAATTGCTTTAACAGAACTGTAGTGAAGAAAATAAACATATTTCAACATAAAAAGCTGTTTTGATTAAGTATTTAATTTATGAATATTTCATTTTCTTTATGACTAATATTTGTATATTATAAAGAACTTTCATCTGCAGAAATACAAAAAATATACAAAAATTTAAAAACATAAACCGATAGCTTGGATTCGAACCTCGATCGTTTTGGGCTGCTGAGCCATGACCACATTTCTTGATCCATTGAGCTATCTCAACATTCTAGATACCTGTGGAAATATAGCATTCAGATACCCGTGGTATCGCACTTAAATACAGCTATTATAAATTAGCATTTAGTAGCCTTGTTAATGATTATAATAATAGGAGAACATTTCTGGTGATAACAGGGGTCCATTTATAGGTATTTAATGTGCCTAATAATAGCATGCTTATTTTCCCCGGTATGTCGCGGTAACGCCATCTAGTTTAATTATTGCGCACCACGGGCAACTATGTGAGCAGCAGACGTCAAACGATGCAAGCGAAACTGGGCCGTAAGGTGTCCATGCATTATTGCAGCCGATCCACACACATATAGCCAGCAACTTTCTCAAGGCACTGATGCATGGACTCAATACCACCATATCATCCGCGTAGCTGATGTTGTTAACAACCTTTCCACCAACGGAACAACCTATAGGGGTGTTACTCATGGATCAGCCCGTCCATATACAGGTTGAAGAGCTTCGGAGATGTCAATCCACCCTGTCTCACTCCACACCTCAATCTGTACACATCCGACATATGACCAGCCAACCTCACAACATTAGCCTGGTTCTTGTACCAATATTTAAATATTGACACAAGCTCCCCCGGCATGCTTGTTTCCTTAGATAATTTTGACCACAAGCTATCGTACGATACTAGGTCGAAGGCCTTAGAAAGATCTAAGAAAGAAGCATACACAGGAGTTCTTTCATTATTAGCATAGTACTGGACAGTGCGCTTGAGACAGTAGATTGCTGATTCAGTGGATAAACCAGCCCGGAATCCGAACTGGGCATCATTCAGCTTCACATGGGCACCTAACTGATGATGAAGCCTACAAAATCTAAAAAGGTACCTAAACCCCCCCCCCCCCCCCCCTCCCCCACACACACACCCTCAGCACAGCCCCCACCCTCGAGGACTTTCGTTTATCTGGACACGACAAGGTATAACTGTACCAATTTACAAAGCTACACGAATTATTTCCCCTGATTTTACTGAAGTTCTAAAACTTTTTTTAAATTTTTTTTGGTCATCAAAAACTGCACGCGGTTACCTATGAAATTTGGTCGAACACCCCTGACCTAGGTCTGACCGTTTAGCCAGGCTGTACTCCAACTTTCTCCCCGAGGCAAATCTTGAAATGGCATTTTATTTTTTGGGGTTACACGGAGAGACCCTACACTTGTTTCATACATTACCAGGTCATAGTTGCACTCTTTCCCGAAGAAACAACTATGTCAGTGAGAAATCAGTGGTCTTGCAGCTTTATTTGTTTGTTTTGTTTAGAAATTCTCAATGGTTCGACATGGGAATTGTAAGTTCGATAAGCAGGTGACTGAGCTTGCTTATCCTAAACGCAAAATGAATTATGATGAACAAATACGAAAAAATGACGTTTTCTTAAATCGACTATTTTTTTAACTTGAACATCCTGTAGCTCCTAAAGTATCGATCGTAGAGTGAAAATAAATATGACCAATTTTGTAGGAAATTTTATGGACAAACTTTTATCTAAAGTAATTATAAGAGTTATGATGAACAACTACGAAATAACGACGTTTTCTTAAATCAACAATTTTTTATCTCTTTGTTTACTTTAACATCCTGTAGCTCCCAAAGTATTGATCGTAGAGTAAAAATCTTTATGACCAATTTTGTAGGAAATTTTATGTTAAAACTTTTATCTGAAGTTATTATAACGCTATTCGTACAGGTATTCGAGATATGTACGAAAATCTGAAAAAAGGTACCTTCAACCCCCCCCTACAGCCCCCACCCTCGAGGACTTTTAGTATGTTCATCGGGATACGACAAGGTATAACTGTACTAATTTACAAAACTACAGGAATTATTTCCCCTGATTTTACTAATTTTCTCGTACTTTATAGCCCACACCCTTTTTCGCAAAATAATGAATGCCTTGGATGGCGCCGATACTTATTAAGAAGAAGCGTATAGGGCGCTCGCAGTTAGGGCAAATATGCTACCTCGCAGATTCACGCGATGCACAAGGGAAGTTAAAGTTTTATTTCGAGCCTATTGAAACCTCGTTGTACTCGTGCAATCTGTGGGCCCGGCATACGCGCAGATCACTCAGCGCCCTACGCGTCCAGGGCTGGTCACCCGTCACGTAACTAGACATCTACCTACGCTTCGTTACTACGCATCGCGGTGTCAAGATATATATTTGTGGGTGAGCGTTGAGGTGAGCTTAAAACAAGTTACAGAGTAGGGGCGCAGTACAATAACGCGCTAAGGGTGATGCTGGGACTGCCACGCCGCTGTAACGCATCGGGCATGTTCGCGGAGGCGCGCACCGTATGCTTCTTCACTGCAAACAAACTTCTGCGCAAGCAAAGTCGTGCTAGTTCCAACATCATCATGAATATGATTTCTGCCAGATTCGATGGCGCGTACATGGCTCATTGCATGCAGATTCGATTCATGTACACAAGAATGTAAAATAATTATCCCGCACCTAGTAGTTTAGTTTAGTTTTTCAAGTGATATCTTGAAATTCTATAATAATTTAAATTCATTTTATTGTGAATTTGTACTTATTTTAACGAAATTATGTGTGCTCCAATATAATGTAATGTGTACGATGTGTGGACCGATGTCGTATGGAATAAATGATACTATTATTATTACATTGAGGAGACAGGTGAATATTTTATTACATTTGTTACTACGACCACCCAGTTAATTTAATCCATATGGTCCAAACATATGTGTCTACTGGTGTATACTAGGTAAATAACTATGCATTATGAAATTTATCAATAACAAAGAATGCTCACCTATTCTCTTAATAACACGTTTCTACTATATACTAGGTACACAGGGGAAAAGTTTAGACCATAGTTGGCTGAATTTAGGGTAGGGTTTACTATCGTTAGGGCGAAGAACAGCTTCCTTCTATATCTGTAGTGCACTTAGTAAATAAATCAGTACAACAGTAAACACAATTGAATATTCATAACCACATGATGAAATAAGGGCAGAAGTTGCAATCTAACATAATTACATAATTTTGCCCAGGTAGTCAACAAGACCGTTCAAAGGTCGGCTGTATACCTACGTTTAATCTGCATTGAGACCCAGTTAACTACATCTGTGTATGGATACGAGCAATCCTAATTATCTAAACTACTTATTTAAGCTTGACATATAAGATCCATTATATCCACTTCTGTTGGTTAATTTGCCAATACCCGACTAACTATAGCTAGCATTATTGGATTTATGACCGACATAAAGTCATCGTCCCTCTCCAGCAATAGCGAACGTGAAAGGGGGACGATTATTTTACGTCTGACATATACGCGATCATGAGAGCTAGTCATTAATTTGTAAAACTATTTCAAATGCAATTAAATGTGACGTTGCACAATAAACGTGACCTCAGAGTGAGGTCAAAGCTGCACTCTGTCAATAACAAACCAATATTAAATATAATAGTTAAAAAAACTATGATTGAGCTAAAGCTGTTTTATACTTCCACTTCCCCTTCCTTGAAAAATAATACTTAATTGGAAATAGATTGTTATAAAGGATTAGAGTTTGTACAAATGACTGGTTGCCTATTGCTCAGTTTTAAATTGCATTCGTTACACTAATTTGAATAGTGACGTCAAACCCCTGCGACCAGAGGCGCTCTTTGTTTCATTATATTTACAATTGCTTACATATTTAGCACGAATATATCTATCTAACAGTTAGTAGCATAATGACGACCTTAACTTGCATGTAATTAACCCAATCAGCCACCAGATGACCGACGCGTAGTGAAGGGCTAACCACTAAACCTTGACAACGCTGCCATATTCAGATAAATGTATTAATGTACTCTACTTATTACAATTAAAAGCAAATAAAAACCAGCCAAGTACGTGTCGGGCCAAGCGCAGTGTAGGGTTCCCTAGTTGCCTGTCTTTGTTACATCGACACGCACGCACCAAGTAAATGGTGCGGTTGCCTCGGCCGAATTTGTACGAAAGTTGGCCTTTAGTACATTTTAAGTTGATCGAGTATTACTCGGTAAATAGTAATGTCTACTTCGCCGTGATAGTTTTCCTTTTAAATTCATTGTATGAAGTAGGTACTGCCACGATTTTAGAACAGCAGCCATTTAGCTGGCAGGGGGTGGACACTTAGCTCTAACAAAAACATGGGCTTTAAAGCTAAGTATTACACAAATGAACCACTGAACTTAAAATGGTTTTAGAAACCTATAAGTAGCTAATATTTATGAGCAAGTTTTCCAACGATACCACACATCATGGGATTGACAAGAATAGTACATTACTGTGTGTTACTAGTGTGTTGTTAATCTGCAAATTTTAAATTATTATGGTGTTAGATTATTATTATTTTATTGTAAGATTATTATTTTTAATTTAAATTACCGTACGGCATGTAAAAGTGCCCTTGTGGTCTATTTGCAGAATAAATAATTTGTATTTGTATATTTGTATATTTTTCAAGGAAGGGGAAGTGGAAGTATAAAACAGCTTTAGCTCAATCATAGTTTTTTTAACTATTATATTTAATATTGGTTTGTTATTGACAGAGTGCAGCTTTGACCTCACTCTGAGGTCACGTTTATTGTGCAACGTCACATTTAATTGCATTTGAAATAGTTTTACAAATTAATGACTAGCTCTCATGATCGCGTATATGTCAGACGTAAAATAATCGTCCCCCTTTCACGTTCGCTATTGCTGGAGAGGGACGATGACTTTATGTCGGTCATAAATCCAATAATGCTAGCTATAGTTAGTCGGGTATTGGCAAATTAACCAACAGAAGTGGATATAATGGATCTTATATGTCAAGCTTAAATAAGTAGTTTAGATAATTAGGATTGCTCGTATCCATACACAGATGTAGTTAACTGGGTCTCAATGCAGATTAAACGTAGGTATACAGCCGACCTTTGAACGGTCTTGTTGACTACCTGGGCAAAATTATGTAATTATGTTAGATTGCAACTTCTGCCCTTATTTCATCATGTGGTTATGAATATTCAATTGTGTTTACTGTTGTACTGATTTATTTACTAAGTGCACTACAGATATAGAAGGAAGCTGTTCTTCGCCCTAACGATAGTAAACCCTACCCTAAATTCAGCCAACTATGGTCTAAACTTTTCCCCTGTGTATTACTAGAGGCCGGGAAGGGGTTGGCGGCCGAGTACATATAGACGGCCGAGCGTAGCGAGGTCGGATAGTTACGAGGCTGGCAACCCTTTTTCACGCCGAGGTATGTATAGTGCTTTTCTCAAACATACAATGAAATAAATTAAAAAACTGCAAGAAATCAAACTTTAATTTTCATGGCCGAACGCCGTGATTCTGTGCCACAAATTATGGAATTGAAATTAAAAAAGCCCATCTTGCCGGCCTAGGCCTCCAATTTTGTATGAAATGCCATTACGTGTCTCTCGTCTCGCTGCGCCCGAAACGTGACACTTCGAAGCCCATAATGAAGAACACAACGTCAATAATTCATTGCATGTTAGAGAAAAAAAAAATCAGCCCCACTTTAGGTGTAGAGGAGGTACCTACAGTCATCAGCAAAAGTAGATACGCGGGACAAGTGCTCAAAATGACCTACACACGACTCTAATGCCAAGAGGATAAGGACTGTCTAGATCATTTTGAGTGTGTTATTATGCGTAGCTACTTCTGCTTACTTGTACCTTACATTTTTTTTTTCAAGATTTTATTCTACTATTTTGTCAGCTTGATATTAATGGGAACTACAGCTTTCTTAGTAGTAAGGGCCCTGAGCTAAGCCGCAGACGGACAGAGGAACATGGCGAAACTATAAGGGTTCTTTGTTGATTACGGAACCCTAAAAGGGGTACACTTTGGATTGAATTTCCATGTAAACTACTTATACCAGTGTTTTTTTTCTCTTGAGTATATTTAAAATGTTCACAATCAATTTCACTATCTTCTTTTTTCAGTGG
Source organism: Epinotia demarniana (assembly GCA_945867215.1). Taxonomy (NCBI): domain Eukaryota; kingdom Metazoa; phylum Arthropoda; class Insecta; order Lepidoptera; family Tortricidae; genus Epinotia; species Epinotia demarniana. The sequence continues at coordinate 14,188,260 of OX244265.1, forward strand.
CATTTGCATCCTTAAGAGCGATTTAATACCTCAAAAAACAGATCAAATGGAGAATATTAGGGTACCGTACAAAAAGTGTAAATATGCAAAACTGAATAGGAGTCCTCTCACAACTATATTTTATATTTTGCATAGCTTATTAAAATCTTGGTTCCAATGACTGTTGGATTATATTTTTCTTTGTGTAGAGTTTATTTGTAGGACATTAATACTTATTTCACTTAGGGTTTAAACTTAGATTTTATAGAGATACCTACTTGCTGCCCGCGCGGCTTCGCCCGCGAATTCCAAAGAATACTTGGCAAACCAGTGAGAAAAAAGCTTATATCGGTGGAGGTGAAAGAATTTTTGAAAACAGATGCGAAGTTCGGGAGATTATACCCATTATATACAAACTTACAAAGCTACAATCTCAGAGACTTTTCTCCTCATTATATTAGTAAAGACATACCTACGAAGAATGGAGGCTGTACTTTTTATAGTTTGCTCTAAATATGCAATGAAGCGATAATCAAGTACACAAAGCAGATCATGTCAGAAAACAATAAATATCTAAATATTATACAATTATAGACCTTGAACCTATCTTGAATCATATAACCTTACTAGGTAAAGGGCATTCCGCGTTTCCGCGGTTGGTTGGGTGTAGCGCTTAAGGCGCCGTAGGTTCAGCGAAGTTAAGCGAACAGAATTTTTGAAACAATATAATGCGTCGGTTTATAATAATATGGTTGAAAAAAATACGAATAGTCATCTTGAGGCTTTTCTGCAGGGAGATCAGTGTTTAGAAACATGATTAAGCAATTTATGCTCGATAGAAAACGAACATAGGTCGAAAAGGGTCTAAAATACACTTAAAATATTTGTCACAAATTCTGCACAAAAGCTAAAAATATTAGTGGCGTCTAAAAATCGGCAATATCATGTTTGAGAGAACTCAGTGTTTACTTTTTTATTTATTTAAACGGACAAAAAATAAAACAATAATAAACATGATTTCCTCGCTTCCGAGCATGCACTTCCATCTCGCTCACGCTTATGCTCAGTGAGAGGGAGAGAAGACCATGAACCTACGACGCCTTAAGTAGGTATAATACGTAATTTAGCTAGAATTGGGAGCTAATTAATATGGGTGCATTACTAAGTTGCAACTTTGTATGCAAGTTAAGTAAAAAAATAAATAAAGATAGCATCTAAAGAGTTTTTTTTTATGTAACGTTGATTTTGAGTAATACGAGCTGAAAAGTTTACAGAAATCCATTTCAATGAACTGCTCTCGCGCTCTTTGGGGGAGACCTATGTCCAGGTCCAGCAGTGGACGTCTCTCGGCTGAAATGATGATGATTATAATACCTAATGCGATTGTGAAGCAATATATTCACATGAAACTACTAAAAGCCTTTACACCTCTTTAGTCCTTGTGTAGGTACTTAATAAATAAGACTAAATTTGCTATAATAACATGATTGATTTCCTAAACTATAAAGTCTTATAACGACATAAAGGGCTTCAAAGATTTTGTAGCTGATTAATAAACGGAAGGGTGAGCACATTGCGAACTCATCCATACCTAGGAAACGGAGAAAGTCGGCGCTTTACGTAAAACCGGCCAACGCATAACAAGTGAGATAAGACAGCTATAATGTTCATAACAGTCACATAAGTACGTACGTACGTCACTTAAATTAGGTGGGTCACTTACAGCCAATTTATAAAAGTCCCAATTCCCATCTTACTTCACGATGCAATTTCAGAACCAATTTTTAGACAGGATCAAATGTCCGTACAAGACGGAAAAAACTAAGCGGGCCGTTCTCGATTCTCTAACAAGCCGAATAGAGCAGCGCTGTACCAAAATAAGATCAAGAATATCAAAACTGTAACGTTTAAAGATAGTTGGCGCAACTCGTTGGATACCTAAATGGAGCGCGATGCGCCAATGCGCCATCCGAATGGAACGGTCGTGGATGACAAAATTCAACGCTGGAACATCTACGTGTGAACGTATCCATTTGTGGCCTAAAATGGAACGCTAGTGAATGTCGGAACAACACACACGGTGACAGCTGCGGGGCGCGCCCATGTATGTAGTCAATATATAATATCCATCCATTTGACACTGTCCGTTGAAAACCCGCATTTATTGAGCCCTATATTATAAAGAGTGAGTTAGCACTCTTGGAACTAGCTTGGTAAGTCAAGGAAGGGCGTATTTATGCACGGCAAAAATCGATCAGAATACGCTCATAATAACAAATTATGCGGTGGTATAATCGGGAATGTAAAAAAATAAGATAAGGGAGATTATAGTTATCTATAACTCGTTCATACGCAGTATCAGATAATCATATGATTAGGTTAGAACTAATCTTGAAAAAAAAGCTTATAGTGATAGCTTCCGTAAGTATGTGACAGTTCGATTCGGAATATGTAACGATAATAAATTACGTCGACGACCAATTATGAGATAATCTGAGTATATCTGTGTCTTTGAACACTTGTATCTTTTTTTATTTTTTATTTATTGATTAGGTACACATCAGACACCATACATTATGAGGTACAATGGTTTTTAATGAATAGCCTATACAAGGTGTAACAAAAATAACGCAATACCGTTTAAGGGAGCGATAACAGGTAACGTGTTCTGATAAGAAAAAACTAAGACATTTTTCGACGCGATTTTTTACATTTTTATGGAGCGTTTTGGCCGACTACGGGACCTGCTCCACCCAACCAAATTTAAAAAAAATCGCGTCATAAAAATGTTATTTTAGTTTTTTTTATCAGAACACGATACTTGTTATGCCCTTAAATGATTTTGCTTCATTTTTGTTACACGTTGTATACTAGCATTAATTCCAAGGCAAGTGCACACAGCATGTTCAGCAAGTTAGGGGATATGCAATCAACTGCAACAGAAATAAAACACTAGTGTCGAGTCGCCCAAGATAGAATAGGGTTGATTCCAAAAACAGTGGATCGCGACATGCGCAACCCAAGGGGGGTCGCATACTCGCATAGCCTCTTGAAAAAGGTCGCAGCTAGGTACTGGTATTTAAACCATCATCATCATCATCATCATCATCATCATCATCACGAAAGACGTCCAAGTAATACCTACAAAAGAAATAATTTAAGAATTTGTAATTTATAACATTATAAAAAAGATTTCGTGAAATATTTTTCCAACTTATATGAAGTTGATTTACAACGCGCTGACGCTAACTAGTCTGTTTTAGTAAGCTAAAACAAACTAGCTACTCGTATATTCAGAGCAATGACGTGTAGTTGCAGTGTCCAAGAGGCAACCGGATGGCTCGCGGTATTTGAGCTCACAAAGTGTCGTGGAACCGCTCTGTGCAACCCGATCTGAGGTCGGAAACTGAAAGAATCTGTTGCTACAAATTAAAATAGACCGAGTTAAACGTTAATCATACGAAGGTTCATATTGATGATTTTTTTCTATTATATTTATGTTACAATTTACAGCAACATTTTTAACTTTAAACCCCGGCGCTCACGTGGCTAATTACAAAAACACGTGTACATTACACGTATCTGTGTGTCTTGACTTGTATGTAATATCCTTGCAATCAGTATTCATACAGGTTGACAGGACTGTCTCTCCGCGAGCCAGCTTGCTATGCAGCTATGTTTGTTTTGTTGGGGATGAATTAACCATTTTTCTGGCAGAGGCGTTATATCAACGACATATTGCCTGTCAAACATGTATCTTAATTTGAATGCGCAAGACTGACATTCGGTCTTCACTTTTTAAATTCCGGCCCGAAGTATGGTGTATATGCTTATATGCAGATTTGATAACACCGACACCCATGAAATAATCACACGGTTAAAACGGCATGGAAATAGCATTAAGTACATCGCGGATGTATCTCGTTAGCTACACTTCCGCATAGGAATGGACTCGCATTGTTGCAGTTTTTCTCGAATACAAAGCATGATCCATATATCCCCGTCCAGCATTTGCCCAACTGTAAGACACGACATGATAAGCCCAGAAAAAAAATGGTTGCGTTGTGATTACTTCGGTAATGTAATAAAAAACACTGACGAAGGGTCATATCACACATTCACGAACAATTAATATTTCATTTAACTTCTAACTATATTGTTTTTATATATTGTTATTCAATTATTTCATAGAAACATTAAAACATTGATATGCATTTGGGGCTAGTTGGTAGTGAAGTAATAAGTAGTGAGTGACGCAGCCGATGGTCTCGGGTTCAAATCCTGGTAAGTTCATATACCTATGTGATACCTAAGTCACGTGCCGGCGCATCCGACGCCCTATTTGCCATCGCTCGAACAGCTCGCTTTTAACTTACGATTACAGGCCGATCAACGTTAAATATGGAACCGGCAGCTGTCATTCCATAGAATCTTGACAATCTTTCCATACATTCCGATTTTAACGAGCACCGCTTACGATTACAGACGGTTGGGTGCAGCCTACCCTTAATCTGTCATCTGTCTGCATGTGATTATTTCATACACACGCTTGATGGTGCTAATACTATGTCCAATAGATAATCGTATCACTTTACAACTGGATTTCAGTGTTTAAACTTTCATAATCTTATAGTTAACTCGCACTCATGTAATAAGAATTATTGTTAGTTAGAAAGGGGATTAGTGACATTACTAGACTAATTAAATGTGTTAGTTCATGTAGTAAAGATATTATAAATGCGATTGTTCCGTAATAAAAACCTGAACTGGTGCAAAGCAAAACAATGGTAGGGTACGAAACAACGGTAACGAACCCCAATTGATTGATACAACCGAGCTTAACTCTCATAGTGATAGTGAAGAAAAAGTTTCTCACGAAAATGTAGTTTTTGAGCCAAGTTTTTTATTGATGACTGTACTTTTTGTTGCATATAGTCGTCAGCTACTCGGCAAGGTAACTACCTAAACCTAACATGGCCGATTTCTCATGTGTGATTTGGGATTTGTATGGCCACCTTCAGTCTCCATAGCCAGTGGTACAATAATAAAAGTGCATCGTCAGACTACAATACGTATACACCAGTATTGATGGATTTCGAGAAGTTGGTCAAATTTGACGGGCAAGAATTGAAAGTTTAGATTTTCCAAATCAAGATTTTTCGTAATGTATCCACTTCACCCTTTTAGACCGGAGACAACCAAATAGGATTTAGGATTTAATCTGAGATTAAACGCAAACTTGTATAGACTATAGACTAGGATATCTAATTGATTTCTCCAATCAACTTCTTCTTTGGTCGAATTGACATTTAGAAATCCGTTGATGTATTCAGCCGCCGTGCTTTAAAACTAGTGAAAGAATATCACTTGTTTGTTTTATGGCATGTTTGCTCTGATTTCAGGTCATTTACCGATAGATAATTTAAAAAGTTGTCGTGGCCGATCAAGACTACTTAGTCTCAATTCGACCAAAACTTTATTTTTAGTTATTTCTAATTATTCGAATCCATCCTAAATAAATGAAGTATTCTACTGAAGCAATATCACAGAATAGATAATAGTACAAGTACAGTAGGGACACTCCTTTGATCATTACAAAAGGCGCTTTTTTCCCAGCCAAAACATTAAGATTTATGGGCCTCTGACGTCGTCGCCGACGTCCCCGTTCATCGCTACAAGTCTATACAATGTACCTAATACAATATAGGAACTATGGTGCTGACTTGTAAATCTCATATTTCAACGTATTCTAGCATAAAATGTCCGACTTAAAGCCCGACCAGGAAAATAAAAAACCTGCTCTGGACGCGCTAAATTAGCAATAATTATGGCAACACTAATTCATTTCCATTGCACATACTATATGCTATAACTATATGTAGGTATGTAACTCTTGGCTCGATTTAAATTTGGTGACAGAAAGTTCAACAATTTTATACAGGAAGCGCAGAGAAAGTGCTGCCATTACGAAGAACATTAGGTAAATCAGAGTCGCATATGTTTTTATTGAACGTGTGTATGTTATTCAACTTTAATTTGGTTCGCTATATTAGTCACTGATAAATGTGTGCCTTTTTTGTAGAGGACACCATCATGCAACTAACAATAGGTATATGTATGAAAGGTCACTTTTGAACATCTCAACTCGAAGATACCGACATATTCGCTGATCGTTACACAATTTTATACAACTTTGCCAGACTAGTTTTTTAACGACTGAAACTAAATTCCTAGCTGAATCAAATCGCTACATTGAATCAATCGTTACCGCTAGCTCCATTACCTAAAACGCGCAATAGTGCCTAGTACAAATGTATAATGCTATAATAATTAACTACTTACTTGACATTGCTTATCTTGGATCAACTTAATCTTTATAATTTGCCTATATTTAATTATTATCAGAATGTTTTGACTTTATCCTAAATTGTATTAGTATGACTTTAGACTAATTATTGTAATTCCTCGATTTATTTATCTTTCCATGACATTTAATCAATTATTTTGTTCTCTCAATCTCTTTTATGTAATTAATTAGCTTCTAAATTCTAATGTAATGTGTAAATTGAATGTACCTATAACAATAATTTCACTGCACCTGACATTAAATAATGCATGTTAGCTATTAATAAATGTAACGCTGATTAGCACGTAAGGTGTACGTACTGTTAGTGTTAATTGTATGCGATAAATAAATAAACAATAAATAAATAAACTATTTTCAAATAATATTTTTTATGACTATCATTAGACATTTCATTGTATTTTAAATTTATTCATTTTGACATCTCTTTTTATTGTATTTCAATTGTATTATTTTTGACATCTCTTATTATTGTATTTTAATTTTATTATTTTTGACTCCTGTACATGTATTTTCCAGTGTGTTTAATTAGTGATTGCCCTAGCTTGTAATAGCTTTAGTTTCGAACTGTAAACTTACATGTGTTTAATAAATAAATAAAAATAAAACCCTAAAAGAGTAACTATAAAGTAACTATTTTTTACACATATAATTAAGCAAAATGTGTGGCTAAAATGTACCGGCACGTTTACTTCATGGAGTTGTGTCTTCAGTCACACTGCTTTTTTTATTTTTAATGAGCCGGAGAAATTTAAAAATTTAATTAACACATTATTACGATAAATCTCTTAATTAAACACAAACAGAGTCAGTAAATTGAGGGCGAATTTTATTGATAAAAACTACATTGTCGGTACTTAAACCTTATTGCGTAAACAAATAAAATATGCGCCTGCAAACGTCAGAATACTCCAGCGAATTAAATAAAACTTTGTTATTATTTATCCTACCCATAATGACACTAACCGTTCTGGGCCCCCATTCAGAAATCCTGTATTTCTCAAAGGCATCGGCGACCTTTCTATTTCTTGCCTCTCGGTTCATTTTGCTAATTGGATAATTTGTAATTGCACTTTCCCGCCAGAGCGTTGAACCGGTCTACGTACGTCGCGGTATACACGGCAGCGCGCGCGCCGATGCCTAAACGACTGACGCATGCCCACTCGGGTCGTGTATTTTATTCATATTTTATTATACTCGCGGCCGGCAATTGTACCGAATTCGTTCGAAAAATAAAAAATAAAATTTTAAAAGTCTGCTATAGATACGAGAAGTCTTTGTAGTTTCAAGGAGGTTCACAATTCTTGCGAAACTTTTTTTTTAAACTGATCTTAGTATCTCTTTTGTGATTGTCTGTAATTGGTGAAACATGGGCGAATTTAATCTCAAAGTGGTTTTACAAGGCCTATAATATAAAAATTCATCATTTTTGGTACAGTCAGCAGGGGGATGTCTCGCTCAAGCTGACTGTGCATGGTTTTATTGTCGACCGTACCTACTTATTTTTCGGGCATCATGATCAACGAATCGTTAAGGCCAAGACGACGAGTGTTGTGGAGTTTAGGACTTTGCATGGCCACCTTCTGACTGCATCATCAGCTTGATGGTCTCGTAATATTGCATAGACATCTGACTGACATAGGTATAAGGCTGCTCCACGCACTACCAGCATTGCAAACGAGCTTAGAAGAGAACTCTAACTTGCGCATTATGATTTTTTGACGTGCGATAATCGCGTCGCAAAAATGCAACGTATGTGTTTATAATATGGCAGTTATGCACGTCATATCGATTATCGCACGTCTAAAAATCCTATTGCGCGAGTTAGAGTTCTCTTCTTAGCTCTTTTGCAATGCTGTAATACAAACTTGTTTGAAAATCGAACCACATGTCAGTGTCGGTCTCATTATGCACGGGTGTACAATGGCCAAAAGATGTTTGTCATTTAAAATGTCCCTAATCTATACAGGCGCATACACCCAAATAGTTTTAAATGTACATTTGAATTTTACCATACTGATTTCAATGATATGATCTACTCGTATTTATTGTCATGTCTCAGTCAGTTATTTTAAAGTAGGTACCTATATTAATTTACGGATACTTCATTTGCCGGCAGTGGTTGATGGTTGAGGATCGTGTCCACTGCCGGCAATAATTACGATGTTGATGGGGGAGTAGAGAGGGTGAGTGTGGACTGCACCCCAGAGGGGTTTATGGCAGTCCACACTCAGAGAGACACTCTGAGGTACTGTCAATACAATGGTTATTTATTCATTAATTAACACAGTATATATACAAGTAGCTACATGCATAATCATCCATACATCTCGCACGTACTTAATCTATCGCTAATCTTATACACGTATTTAAGAATATCTTATCGCTACAATAGAATGTGCCTTGCCGGCACACTTCATATTACCAACTTTGCAACAGTTAAAAACAATATAAAAAAGTAAGAAGTCCACTTATATCAAACAAGGAACTGAAGGAAGTTAGACTCATGCTTGAACGTTAATGTTTGGAGGTCGACATGTATTGAGAGGTGTTGCTTGGTAAATGTCCAAGTCAAAATGTGATATTGCACTGATAGTTTGCTAGCCCATCGACACGCTTCAACCCTGCTCCCTACCTCCAAATCCTCCAATGTCTCCAATCCCAATCCAATTAAATTTTATTATATAATTTTTGGGTTTTAACTCTCTTTTTTGTATAAATGTGCATGTCTAATTTGTTCTTGAATACGCTTTTTGACAAAAGTCAAATCAGCTTCTTTTCATGAAACGTCAAAAACGCTCCGTTAGTATGGAATTTGTAGGGATTACAGGCGTGTGACGTCACAATCAAACGTCCTTATTGTTAATTTTAATGAATTTAAAAATCTTAAAATTGACTTAAATAAATATATAAATATATGGGACAATCTTACTCAAATCGACCTAGTCTCAAACTAAGCAAAGCTTGTACTATGGGTGCTAGACGACGATAAACATACTTATATAGATAAATAAATTTACTTAAATACATAGAACACATCCATGACTCAGGAACAAATATTCATGCTCATCACACAAATAAATGCCCTTACCGGGATTCGAACCCGGGACCTCCGGCTTCATAGGCAGGGTCCAACCAACTAGGCTAGTAGGCTACGGCGGTCGTAAATGAAAGATTGATATTTCCAAGGGTTTTCGTCTTTTCCAGGCGCGTCCCTTGTCAGGTGTTATTTTCCTTTTCAAACATATTATGGAAATCTTTGTGATTATAGTGCCTGGTTAGTATTCTGCATGTCTCCATCAGGCCACCACATTCCCTGGGCTGCTTTAGGTTACTTAAAAGACTAACTCAAATCAAAGGTAAAATAGATTTAGTGTATAGTAGATCCCATCAAAAACATTCTGTAAAAAACTAGCCAAGTCTCGATGGAGCTGCTTGTTTATCTCTAAATAGTAATGAAATCTAGACAAAGTCGTACCAAGGCCTGAGACTTGGTATTCTAATTATTCTTTATTTGCTAACTAAATAAAATTATGCAACTTGGCCATCACACAACTTTATTGCATTTAATAATATTGCACACATCCATTAATACACAAACACCTAAACCAATTCATACAATCACCAGACTCAATGCCGTCCTACGTCACACATGGCCGTACTTACCTGCTCCCCAAAGACAGTGACACAACTAACCCCGCAAATTATCGACCCATCACCTGCCTACAAACCATTTACAAAATACTAACCGCTTGCATAAGTGAAACCATCTATAGTCATCTCTCACAACACAACATACTTAAAGAACAACAAAAGGGTTGTAGGAAACATAGTCAAGGTTGTAAAGAACAATTAATTATTGATTCAGTTGCCATGACACAAGCATTTAGACGAAAACGAAACATTCACTCCATGTACATAGATTATAGAAAAGCGTTCGATTCCGTGCCCCATAGCTGGCTTATACATATATTACATAGATACAGAATTCACCTAACAATAATTAAATTCTTGCAAACAGCTATGAATAATTGGCAGACTACTTTGACAATTAAACAGGAAGATAATTCACTAAGTACCGATCCGATTCGCATTAGAAGAGGTATCTTTCAAGGAGATGCTTTAAGTCCATTATGGTTTTGCATGGCTTTAAATCCTCTATCCGAATTATTAGATCAAACTGATGTTGGCTTTAAATTGAAATTTGATAATGCCCATCACACACTATCCCACCTCATGTACGTAGATGACATAAAACTATACGCAGACAATATCACTGAACTGTTTCAACTAGCTGACATAACACAAGAAATTTCCCAGGATATAGGCATGCGATTTGGTATTGATAAATGCAAAATACATTCCGTACACAAAGGAAAAATCCAAAGCAATAGGTACACATTAGAGACAGGAGAACAAATCGAGCACATGACCGAACAAGACACCTACAAATACTTAGGCTTACATCAATCCAGACCGATACATCAGAAACAAACAAAACAAGAACTCACCCGAAAATTTAGACATAGACTCAGTACCATTTTAAAAACACATCTGAACTCACGTAACACTATTAAAGCTATTAACACTTACGCAATACCGGTCTTAACGTATTCGTTCGTTGTAATAAATTGGTCGCAGTCCGACTTAAAGAAACTTCAGCGCACCATTAATACAAATTTAACTAAGCACAGGAAACATCATCCAAAATCCTGCTCACAACGACTTACTTTACCGCGAAGAGAAGGAGGGAGAGGCCTAATAGACATACAAAACCTACACAATAAACAGATAACCACACTCAGGCACTACTTCCATACTAAAGCCGACCAATCCCCATTGCACAAATACACTGTTGAAATTGATAGCCACTACACCCCCCTTAATCTATATGATAAAACCGCTCAACGTAACGAACAAATCGTCAGTGCACAGCAATAAACATCTGCGTGGGCCCAAAAATCGCTACACGGGAGGCATCACGCCGATCTCAGTCAGCCATTTGTTGATAAGGAATTATCAAACACTTGGCTAAAAAGAGGCGAACTTTTCCCGGAAACCGAAGCCTTTATGCTTGCAATACAGGATCAAGTTATTGCTACCCGCAACTACCGAAAACATATCACTAAAGAATTAGGCCGACAAACTGACTCATGTAGACACTGCAATAGCGCGCCGGAAACGATCCAACATATAACAGGTGCATGTAAAACCATTGTACAAACCGACTACAAACACCGCCACGATCAGGTTGCATCTATAGTTCACCAGTACCTAGCACACAAAAACCATTTCATTGATAAGCAGCTACCATATTATAAATATACACCATCCACAGTACATGAAAACAGACAACATAAACTGTATTGGGATCGAACATTATTAACCGATAGAACGATACACTCCAATAGACCCGATATAACCTTTTACGACAAATCAAATCAGACCATTTATCTTATCGATATAGCTATCCCAAACACACATAAGATCCAATCAACAATTAACGATAAATTGAAAAAATACCAAGATTTGGCCATTGAGCTTAAGCGTCAATGGCAAGCTAGCACTGTACACATAGTCCCAATAGTTATTTCCACAACAGGAGTAGTGCCCAAAACCCTATGTAATAGCTTGAAGACCCTCCATATCCCAACTCAAATTATAGGAACGCTTCAAAAAGCTACAATTTTAAATACATGCCGCATAACCAGAAAGTTTTTGACATCATAGACCATATCCGAGAGTAGTGCAAGTTAATTTAAGTAAGTTGTTATGTGTTTCGTTAGCGAGTAAGTGTAAATAGTACGTAAAGTCACCAGTTTTTGATATGCTTGGCTATGGCCCGCATTTCAAAGCAACTACCCTGTAAAAAGGAGAAATAGAGAAAAAATAATAATAATTATTATTGCATTTATGGATACCTAAAACTATGTAGTATTGTGTAATTGCCAAGTCACAAAATTATATTTAGTTAGCAAATAAAGAATAATAAGAATGCCTGAGACTTGGTACGACTTCGTCTAGATTTCATTACTTTTTTGAGATAAACAAGCAGCTCCATCGAGACTTGGCTAGTTTTTTACAGAATGTTTTCATGGGATTTCACATCTTTTTGTAGAAACGTGGGCTTATTGAAGAATAATAAGAATGCCTGAGACTTGGCACAACTTTGTCTAGATTTCATTACTTTTTTGAGATAAACAAGCAGGTCCATCGAGACTTGGCTAGTTTTTTACCGAATTTTTTTGATGGGATTCCACTTCTTTTTGTAGAAACGTGGGCTTATTAAAGAAAAATAAGAATGCCTGAGACTTGGCACGACTTTGTCTAATAGTTTGGTTGGGCTCTTGTGTTTTCTAATCAGGGTCACCAGGTACTCCAGATCTTCGATTATCCTAGTTTTTATAGTTTTCCCTTTATGTGGCCATTAAACCCTAACGCTGTACCAAATTTCAGCTCTCCGAGTTTATGGGAAGTACTAGTTCTATTTTTATGATCATGAGTGAGTGAGTGTCATAAATGCGAAACTTTGCTTTCGCTTATCTTCGGAACTTAATGACTTGAAATTTTGGATTTTAAGTATGTGATTATAGCTTACTGGATGACGAAAATTTCTGCGTTCTGGTCTTATCCAGAGGTTCTTAAATAGGGGCCTGAAAATGCGGCGAAATGGTTCTAGTAAAGGATGGTACGGCAGTGTTTGCTTCGCGCTCGACTTGGCGGGGGCACTGCCGTGCCCCCAGATTACATAGAGTGATTAGATGTGACGAAATAGCTCCTAAGCAGGTCCGAGTACATGTGAAGGATTACACTGTAGAACAAAAAAAACTTTAAACTAAATGAAGTACAGCTTTTGAAAGATGGACACACCACAGTGGGATAACTGTTTAACACATACAATGTGCCCACTGGGTCATGTTGAAGTAATTGCAGAAAAATAAACATTATGGAATTGAATAGTGATTATGAAAGAGCTCAAGAGCTGGAGCAGAATAAATAATAGTACATTATTGTCGAAGCAAGGGAAGTAGGCAATTGCTGGCTGAGTATTCTTTTTAAACGGACGACCTTGGGAGTCCGTTTAATTTAATACGAAGCCAGCAATTGCCCTTCCGGCTAAGACTAATATAGTGCTTTTCTCAAAAAATGTGCAAGAAAACAAAAATGTACTTTCTGAAAATGATAAGGCATGCATTTCTTCTCGCCGCTTTATGAAATTGTAGTACGCCTTTCGATATTTGTCTTTTGGCTTTGCAACTTACACTTAACAAATAATCAATAACTGACCTTGCAGCTTCTTTTAGATCTCGAATGATTTTCACGTCAATTTTCTATATTTTCCGTAAAAACAATTAGCCACTGTATGTCAAAACGGAATATGTTTTGCATTTGCATTGCCGCCTTTTATTATTTTCAATAATAAGTTGGAAGTGTATTTTTCTTCCGAAAACGCCATAAGTTATTTGAGACAACTTAAAAGTCGCGATAAGTCACAGCTACTGATCTTCTGTTGTGGCTGTTTAGGACCTATGCCTTTTATTTATATGGCCGTTTTAACATTTTAAAAAGTTTGTACCACGACAAATAATGGAATTTGTATGCAACATTGTAGTCGAGCAAAATCGAGCCGGCAAGGTTTTTTATTTTTATTATTTTGACTAACCATAAACTATGCACTTCACGTCCTGACTCCCAATAAAGTCAACTTTGCCGATGATTTTTGAGAAAAGGTATATTTAAATTGTGGGTGTATTTGAATCCCCCTTAAAAGGTACAAAAGACTTGTTGCATAAATGTAACATGCGTCTTACCGTTAGAAACTTTTTAGTGTTTCATTGGGTGTAGCACATTGGTGAAGGTAAACATTGTGAGGTAACCTTTCTAATCTAAATAAAATAAGGTCTAGTTTTCCCTAATGGATTATAAACATGCTAAAGGAAAGAATTATAAGACTATCCGAAAACAAAAGCCACCAGGAGCTAGTCATAAGAGGATGCCCACAAGGAGGCGTCCTCAAGCTGCTGTGGAACCTGGTAGTTAATGACCTAATAACGAAACTAAACAATAACCGTTTTCTAACTATACGATACGCGGACGACCTAGTCATACTGGTCAGCGGCCTGATCATAAGCACACTATGTGAACTCACACGAACAGCACTGAAAATAATAGAGAAATGGTGCAAGGAGAATGACCTATCGGTAAACCCAAAGAAAACCGACACAATTCTCTTAACAAATAAACGAAAACTGGGTAGGTACCTACGAAATGCCAACACTTTCTGGCACAAAACTAACACTCTCGAAGGAAGTGAAATATCTAGGTATAACACTAGACGACAAACTTAATTGGAGCAAACACCTAGACAGTAGACTTAACAAAGCAACAGTAGCCTTCTGGCAATGCAGAAGGATGGTGGGGAAGAGATGGGGCCTGGCCCCCCACATCATACTGCTATACAAAATACTCATAGTACCAATGATAAGCTATGGTGCCATAGTATGGTGGCCCCGCACCCAAACCACGAGTGCAATCACCAAAATCCAGAAAACACAAAGACTAGCATGTGTAGCGGCTACAGGATATATGAGAACAACCCCAACGGCAGCACTAGAAATAATGCTAGGACTTTACACATGTATATACAAAAGGAAGCGGCTGCGACGGCAATACGCCTAAAACTATGGACGAAACGAAACTGAACACACCACACACGAAGATTCATAACATACTGATCACTAGCCTCCCTATCCTGGAGGCTACAATCGACAGAATACCAAGAACTGCAGTCTTCAGGAAAGACTACGGCTTATCACTAACAGAAGACTCGAGAGAGGGGCTAAACCAAACAGACCTAAGGTCTGTTCTTAAAATCTTCACAGATGGTTCGAAAACAAATACGGGAACGGGATGTGGAGTGTTCTCAGAGGACTTAAACATACACATATCCAAACCACTGGGCGAACAAAACACGGTATTCCAGGCTGAATGCGAAGGGATAATCGAAGCCTGCAATGCCATAAAGAGACGACAAGTTGACAACACAAACATACGAATACTTTCAGACAGTGAATCGGTACTACAAGCACTAAGCAGTGACGTCACATCTAGCTTGATATACGAATGCCACCAAAATCTAATGGAGATGTGCGCAGACAAAAACAACGGTACTTTACAATGGATCAAGGGGCACAGTGGCTCAAGAGGAAACAATGCAGCGGACGAACTGGCCAGAAAAGGCTCAGAAACAATGGCATACGGACCCGAACCAGTCTTGCCCCTGCCACAAAGCTACATATACAATCAACTTGACCTATATACCAAAAACCTACACCAAAGACACTGGGAGGAGATAGACACATGCAGACAGACCAAAGAGATTCTGTGAAAACGCGACAACAAACTCACAACCGCACTACTGAGGACACATAGAAACCAACTACACAAGATAGTAGGAATAATAACAGGACACAACACCCAGAACAGACACCTCTACAACATAGGTATCACGGACAGCCCCATGTGCAGAGCATGCATGGAGGCGGAAGAAACGACCAAACATATTCTATTGGACTGCAAGCAGGTAGAAGTATACAGGAAAAAGCACCTAGGGTCCCCGGACACACTACGGGACGCAGTCAAAAACACAAAGGCACTCACCAACTTTCTGGAGGAACTGGGGTGGTTAGAGTAGCGCTACCCCACCATTTCACGCCAAATAGGCACACTGGATGTCGACTTGCGGAAAAGAGCCCAGTATGACTGACTAACTAACACCCTATGGGTTGGAAGCTCAGATGGCATTCCCTTTCGTAAAACTAGGACGGATTAGGTGTCAAAGCGAACCCTGGGCTCCTTTAGGGCACAACTGGAACAACGCTAGGAGGACGATGAGGATGAATGGTTGTACCTACACTGTGAACTTGCGTATGTCCTGTATGCCATCAATGACTTGACCACTTTGGCCCATGTTTGAACTTAAGGAAGACCAGGATGCTCGACTCTCCAACTCTCTTTGGTTCTCATTTCAAAGCGACACGTTAGAATAACATGAAAGTTTATTTACAAAATAGAATCTGCCATAACTAGGTCGGAAACAAGTTTCTGTTTGTAGAAATTAAAATACTTGAGTCATCAAAGCTGGGGATGTTAAAAAATATTTTCTCACATTTATTTGCCTACCAATTTGCAAGACATGCCAATCAAGGATACTCAAGTTATCCTTGAAGAGACACTTATGACATGATAATAAACGCCGGAATGTTAAAAAACAATCCTTGTGTAAAAATGCAAATTGGCAATCATTGAAAACATGACATGAATATGGAAGAACAATGTTTAAGCAGCTTTAATGGACCATCTGTAATAACAGTGATCACCAAATAAGTCAGCAAATTTCAATCCAACTTGACGACAGCCAGCACGGATTTCGAAATTTACCGACTTTGTAGACTATGCCTCAACGGCAATGGACGAAAGACGCCAGGTCGACGCGGCGTATTTTGATTTCAAAAAGGCCTTTGATATAGTCGACAATGATATTTTACTACAAAATTTGCAGCGATAGAATTTTCAACCAACTTAATTTGTTTCTTTGCAAGCTACCTGCGAAATAGCACTGAATAAGTAATAGTACAAGTACAGAAATTGCACTTCCTAGCAAAAACGACGTTTAGGCATAAGAAACGTGCCTACTCTGTGCATCTCTGTCTATCGTATAACTTGTATTCATTCACACACAGCACGTGTAGCGCTAGGGCTGTCACGCCAAGAATACATCAATGAAGGCAAAAAATGCTCACCAGATGTCGCTTGAGTAAAGTGAACCGATATTAATTTAGTACATGCTTACTTCACTTCACATACAATGTATGTCAGCGTCATTATGAATAACACCACACATAAATAAAGTTGATCTGCCACTTCTCTATTCTCTATTAACTAATTCAATTTAACTTTTGAAGTTTTAAGGACAGCATGGAGGGCTTTCTGTGTTCATGAAAAGGCGCACTTTCAGAGAAAGTGCATTGTAATAAAATATATATTCAAACCAGTCTTTCATTTTGAAGTAAATTGCAGTAGGTATCCCGTTAAAAGTATAGGTAACATGAATTTGTGTTGTTTTTGTACTGTACTTTACATCTTCATAATGTAAAGTAGGTACCCTAAAGTAGACCGGTACCTAATAAAAAAATAAACTTATCGTTCACAATTTCCGGGGAGGATTAAAATAAGATAATCCAACGTCTTTTTGGGCATTTTTTAAACAGCCATAAACTTAGCAGCTGTCGCGGTTTGTTGATTTTTACATGTTTTAAAAAATTATGTTACTTATAATTATAAAATAACACGTTGTTACGTTCGTTCGTCGCGTTCAAGTCGGCGGCGGCGGCAAGTCTCAACACGCACCGTGCCGTGTGCTCGCTCGCGCGGTGCCGGCCCTCGACTGACTTGTGAATTGGAACCTGAGGTTCCGCGACCGCTAGGTTATTAACGCGCCGCGCCCCACCCACTGCAAGCCCCCTGACTCTACTTTGCGTATGTTCGAAGTCGCTTGGAATATGGAGATATTGTGTGGGATCCGCAAGATAGCTCCATACAAGCTAATGCTCGAGAAGCTGCAACGCAAATTTGCCAGATTTGTGTATAAAAGGACATACGGATGTTATCCTTACCTCAACCCCTCTAGCTTTGTATTAGGAATGGTAGGCCTCGACACCATGGAGCTTAGGCGAAAGCTACTTCTTATAGCCCACTACCACTCCCTACTCCACGGCCACGGCGGTATAGATAACTCTGGTGTTCTTAAGCTATCGGTACCGCCACCAACCTACGGCCTGCCGGGTGCGAGCTTGGGCGGCGCGCGGCCTGCGCGGCGAAGCCGCCGCCAGTTGGCGAGTCCCGTGACGCGCACGGTGCACGCCGCGAGCGCGCCCACCTTCCGGGCCATCTCACTCATAAATAATGTGCTGATCGGGGTCCCGGATGACGACATTTTTTCTGACAGATTGAGCAAGTTTTTGCATACCACTTTGTCCGCCTTAAATGGATGAAATGATTCAATGGATGAAACTTAATAATTTATTATAATAATAAGCCTTTATTTCTCACATTAAGTTATGTTAAGTAGGTACAGTTTTCGTATTTATTTTTATTTTATTTTCTCTAGTGAGGTACCCATTTTTGGGCAAAGACCTCCTCCAGCTCCTTCCAGTTTAGCCTGTCCTTGGCTTTACGGGTCGATGCCAGTCCGGCTATTTGAGCGTTGTCGTCAGCCCACCGCCGCCGCGGGCGACCGCGTGGGCGCTTCGCGTCTCGCGGGTGCCAGTGTAGGATCCTCTCGCTCCACCTATTGTCGGTTGTTCGTGTTACATGGCCAGCCCATCTCCATTTCAACCTACATGCTAATTCAGCGGCATCTGTGACTTTTGTTATTTTCCTAATTTCACTATTCCTCTTTCTGTCACTCCGTCTGATATTCAGCATGCTCCTCTCTGTCGCTCTTTGAAATACATGTATCTTCTGGATGATGTCTCTGTCCATGCGATTTTTATCCTTCGCTCGACTTCAGTTGATGTTTGTTGACTAAATGATATTATTCTCCCCAAGTATACATAGTTGTCTACATAGTCTATTTTGCTGGATTCTGTTATGATACGTATTCTGTCACTGTTTGTCATGGCAAAAGTTTTTTGCTTGTTCATTTGCAAACCACATTTCTTGCTTTCTTTATCTAAAGTATCCAGCATATAGACTATATCTTCGTGGTTATTTGCCATTAGAACTATGTCATCAGCAAAGCGAAGATTGCTGAGGTATTCGCCATTAATGTTTATGTTAATTTATTATATTAATTAATTTAATTTATTTACCCACTAACTGTGTTACCTATAGGCTATTGGAATATTGGTTTGTGATATGTGAATGTTTATATATTTATTATAAAATTTGTACAGTGTAATTTGTATATTGTTACATAATATGTTACCGTGTAAGTGTTTTGGTGAAATACTGCAAGCTTCTATGTGTGTGTTTATAATAAATAAATAAATAAACAGTTGTGATTCTCATGGAAACATTACTTTTTTTGTTGTTGCCGCTTTTGCCTTTATATCTTAAACTAGCTTCTGCCCGCGACTCCATCCGCGTGGAACTCGTTTATATCGCAGCTCCATACAAAATTTTACCCCCCATTTCACCCCCTTAGTGGATAATTTCAGGGATAAAACCTGTCCTATGTCACTCTCCATCCTTTCAACTATCTCCACTTAAAAAGTCACATAAATTCGTCGCTCAGTTTTGCCGTGAAAGACGGACAAACAAACAAACGCATACACTTTCCCATTTATAATATTAGTATGGATGGAAGTATGGATATGGATAATGGCATAAGTGCCCACAACATTAGGTACCTTTTCCATGTGAGTGACACATATATTGCCCATGGAAAATTAATTACCGGAGAAAATGTTCCGCAACTCAGCATTGATTTGTATTGATATATAAACATTCACTTACTGTTTTAAGTTTCTTCTTCGCTCCCGAAGGTTCTTCCATTTTAATAATAATTAACCACTCCTATTCTTATTTTTCAATGGGAAGATAAAGTTGTCTTTAAGTAAGATAATAATTTTATTTAGGTAATGTATTTTAGTAATTCATCGTCATCAATTATCATTTCATTTCACTTCACTGTCAATCAAGAGCACTAGACTAGAAGTGGGTGAAGCAGGGGAAAGGGAGAATGGGATGGGAGAAAAACGTTATGACAGATGACATTCACGGTTCGTTCGGAAACCTAGCTTCACCAACGACACAATTTTGTTAATTTTATTTCCGAGTTTGTAGATCGAAGGGACTTTCAATCTACAACTCGGAAACCTAATTCCCTCAATTCAATTCAATTTTGGGGCTATATGGCTCCATCAAAGCCTTGATGATTCCGCCAATGTCGAGTTTGGATAAGACACGGCCAGTATTTAATCTTGACGGTGGACTACAGGTAGTGTTCGGTAGTATATCCGACCAATCGAACCGCCAATCTACAACAAAACACAAACTACAACAAACACAATCTACTATTAGTTTGTTTTATTAAAGGATATTATGGGGTTAAAGGAGTTTTAAATCTATTTACTACTTATACTGACATACGAGACACATACACAATGAGTTAGTTATATTTGAGGATATCACAACCTAATGTTATTTTTGGACAAGAATTTATTTAATATTCACCTAATTTATTTATTTATTTATTAGAGAAATGGCAGCCTCTAGGGCCTTTGCCAAAAACAGTGTACAGAAATCAGAAATAAAAAAAACATTTCACATGCATGATGTACGGTGTAAGGCCTTCACGATGCACTCGCACTGAGTGATAGCTGGAGCAGTACAAAGTATAATGGCGGCCGCGACCACGAACCGCTGAATGATGCCCAAGAATTGGTTATTCGCATTTCCTGGAAAATTCTTCATAAACTGTAGCCGTCATGTTTGCCATTTATTGCATAATACGCTATCAAAACTATACATTAAACAGCAGGATGCAGAAAATGAAAAAAAATGTCTGGAGCACGATCCGCCATGTTCCAAGGATCATTCAAAAGATCCGAAAATAGTGGCGAGGATCCGCAAAGTACATTTTCATAATTTGTCGATATATTAGTGTTTAAAAGATATTGAGTATATTTTTTATACAACGATGGTGGCAAACAAGCGTACGGCCCGTCTGATGGTAAGCGGAGACCGCAGCCTATAGACGCATGCAGCTCCAAAGGAGTAACACGGGCGTTGCCGACCCTTGTTATGTTTGAAGGTTCGTCGTGTTGACAGCTGACGGAACAAGTTCCCTCGCTCTCAACACAACGCATCCTCGGGAGCTCTGGCGACCTTGCTCGCCTCCATGAACACAACACTGCTACAGAGCAAGTAGTAGTGTTATTATGGCTGTGGTCTTCTGCAAGGCGGAGGTACCATGAAAAGACGTTTTAAAAGATAAACAATTTAGCTCTTTATTCACTCACCCAGCACGTCTATCATGAGACAGCCGCGACATACTCTCGATTTTTCTCGCACTATACTTACCTCTCTTTCTAAGTGTTCTAATAAGAAAGAGATGGATAGTACGAAAAAAAATCCAGAGAGCTCGCGAACCGCGCCGGCTCGTGATAGCCGTGCTGTTTGCATGAGCATTATTGTAGATTACAATAAATAACTTTCACAAGGCGTATTTTTGACCATGACGTCTGAGTATAGCAAATGGCAGGCGATTCTCGGACTTTTTTTGCGTTTTTACTAGTTTTTTGATAAGAACTTTATATAAAAAAGCATCTTTTATTGATATTTTTTTTTGATTAACTAGAACTTTTATGGACTAGAGCGGTTCAAAGTTCATTATTGGGTGGAGCAGAGACATTTCAGCACTTTAATTTTTTTGCAAAAGTGGTGTCAAACACCTATTTTAAATGAATGTTACGTACAGAACACATCAAAATAAGCATTTTTTACTTGAAAAACTTTTCTCTACAAAAGTTTTTTCCGCTCACCGCTATTAAAAAAAATAAACAACTAACAAGCTCCGCTCCCGCCACCTTCTTCTAACCTAATATCCGCCATCCGAATCGGTTCAAGATTTTGTATTTTTTTGTCCCAGAACCGTTTAAATGAGTAACCTTTGAACCCAAATATCTAAGTAAATACCGATATGAGAGAAAAAGTTTTACGTATATATACTTATTTTTATGCATAAGAGAAAATTAAATAAAAAAAAACAAAATTTTCAAAAATGTTCTAAGTGCAAAAACTGACCCCCCTAACCTAACCCAACCGAATCTTCTAGTTTTAACAATCGTGAATGGTCTGCCTAGATCTTAAAACAATAAGTTATTATTTGTTTAAGACCTATAGGCGCAGCAAATCATTCATCTCCCTATGTCGCTTTTTTCATCAATTCTGTACGTGCAATCCAGCACAGCTATCACAAGACGGCGTGCGAGCTTTTGTGATGTTTCTCGCACTATCCGTCTCTCCCTTATAAGAACACTTACAAACAGACGTAAAGTGCAAGAAAAATCGAGAGGGCTCGCGCGCCGTCTTTCGACGTTCGCCGTGCTGGATTGCAGGTATAGTATTGATGCATACAGATTTAATAAAAATAAAAAATATACTAAATAACAGTCCCGTGGGATAGGATCCGAAATAGTCCGATTTGAGTCAGGATCCGCACAAGATCCGCCAGAGGTCTGAATTATCCGAAATCGGACCAAAAGATCCGCACCGGCAACACTGAGTCATTCACCTAATTCCCTAATTCAAGACCAAAAAAACTACGACAGATATGTCACTGTCATTAAGTGTCAAAGTCACTTATGTCATTGTCAATTGAACATGTCAGATGTAGCCAACCTTTTTGCATTGATCATCAAATCGTTCAAAAACAATTACAATATCCCAAAACAAAAATTGCTTGTTAAACATTTTATAAATCTATTAAGATATAAAATGACAGATTGACAATTACTAATCTATGGGGTCATGGCTGGTGGGATCTACAGACTACATGATTTCACCACAATTTGTCAGTACAACATGTCGAAGTCATAATTGGGTGTGTCGTACAGATGTAACAATCCAATCACATGTGCATGCAATTTCTCAATACAACTCTTTTGACAGTTGGATCAGCAGCGCAACATGCCTCCAGACAATAGCAATTAGTCAGTTTCTGATAACTTGGGGCTGACAAATCATTACATGTATAGACCCCTTAAGAAAATGGCGGATGATTGTGATTATAAAGTGAGCTACACACTTTTGGCCTGTTATTTTGTCGAATAGCTAAACGCATGGTATAAACACACCAAGCCAACGAACGCCAACGAACGATTTTCGGTGTTGGCTGTCGCACGCTCGTTGGTTCTCTTTCAGGTGCGTACACACCAGGCCAACGAACGACAGCAAATGGGTTTCGCTGGCCTTCGCTGGCCTTCGTTGGCTGTGTGTGGACGGATTAATAAATGCTGACGATTGTTTGTTGGCCTGTGCCGGCGATCCGCACCGAGGCGGCAACATCAAAGGATTTGAAGCAATCGGCCCGACGTGGTGTGGATTGGTTGCCGAAGGCCAACAAACGAATGGTCCAATCGTATTCAAGAACCATTCAAAATCTTCAGAAGTCATTCTTCTAAAGTTGTCATATTAAACTTTACTCTTTTTTTGCAATTTTGTTAGTTCCACTGTTAACGTTTCTGCTTTTAAAATATGTAATGTATGTGACGTCGTTGTCCACTATCTCCGCCGTCATTTCGGGTTTTTTCCTTTTGTTAACTCGTTAGGATATAGAAAACTAGCAACTATAATCACAGTGTCGTCAAACGTTGGCTACCGCACAACGAACGTTCGTTCTGGACGCATCTTCAAGAACCAACGAACGTGCGGGAGCGTGCGGTAGCCAACGCCGAATATCTTTCGTTGGCGTTCGTTGGTCTGGTTGGTCAATGATACTGCCACAGCGGATTGCCGGCACACGCTAACGAACGATCATAGAACGGTCGTTGGCGTTTGTTAAATAGTCCAGATAGGGCCAACGAAGACCGGCGAAACCCATTCGTTGGCGTTCGTTGGCTTGGTGTGTACACACCAACGTTCTTCACGACTATTGTTTACAAATCGTACCAAATGTTATATTATACCTGAAGTATTATAAGTGCAATAAGAGTTTTTCTACCAAAAATCTTCTATGGTTAAATACTTAACAGGGCATCTAGTATTTTTGTAAATAAGTTGAATTAAATTGTTTATTTAAATCGTAGGTTCAAACTACTAATAAATATTTTTTCTAGGTGCGGGCTTTTAAAAAGTGAAAATATACCACCGTAAACATATTTATTTTACTTTAGTGGCAACCCGCGTTGGTCTTGAATTAGGTTTCCGAGTATAATACGAAATCCAATGGATAAATTGCGAATGAGACGAGTGCATTATATCTGACATAAACGCGATTAAGCTAGCTAGGCAGCAAGTCGTGGTGGTGTAAAATGTACCAGTCAGACGTGGTTTATTACTTCTATGGTTATTTTGAATTGCAGGGGCTACCGCGAAACGATTTTCTTGTAGCGGCTTCCGGACCGTGAGAGCCCTTATATCACTGCGACCATTGCTGATCTATTGTGATCGAGAATAACCACAGATTACAGAGAAAAGCAGATAGGCTCTAATAAATTGAACGTTTTCTATACATCCGATCTCTTCTCACTTACGTACTGAACGCCGAGTAAGAAAGGGATAGAACTATGTTATCTGACAGGTCTTCATACGTCATTGTCTCCGCTTTCTCGCTCGCACGATGTAATTCGCTCTCTCGCTCGCTCGAGATTTAGTGCACAGAAAGATATTTTCTTACAAGTTATCGATATCGTTATTTACTTTTTTTTTTTTTTTTCGTTATCTGCAATCAGTCTCCAGACTATGATCAGATTAGTGGAATGAAGGATGGCGGGTCGTAGATTTAGAGGCCAATGCCTCATTCACTACTTATAGAATATGGTTACGTTTCAGTCTCTTAACCACATTGACATTATTAAGCAATCCACAGGCCAATGGATTGGAGTGATGGGTAAGGCGAGCTATGTGTTGTTCCTTGTAGCGGGCGACTTCGGATGCTACTGTTGGCATTTTCACATGCTCATGAATTTCATCGTTCCTCGCGAACCATGGAGCATTGGTGATGCATCTAAGAATGTTATTTTGTACTCTTTGTAGGCAGGCTATGTTACTCTTACTGGCTACTCCCCATATTGCGATGCCGTATGACCAGATGGGTTTCAAAATAGCTGAGTATATTAAAAGCTTATTATCCAGTGAGAGCACTGAGTTTCTTGCCATCATCCAGTAAAGTTTTCTGAATTTGTAGTTCACTTGGTCTCTTTTTGCCTTTATGTGATTTTTCCAGGTCATGCGTCTGTCCAAGTGGAATCCGAGGTATTTTACGCAGTTCGTTTGTGGTAGGATGTTGTTTGCCAAGTATACCGGGGGACAGGTGTCTTTTCTCAGGGTGAAGGTAATGTGAGTTGACTTCTAGGCACTAGCTTGAATCCGCCACTTTTGAAGCCAGGCTGAGGTGGAGTCCAGCACTTGTTGTAGTTTGGCACTTGCCGCAATGGGATCGCTGTCTGCTGCCAGGTAGGCTATGTCGTCAGCATAAGTAGCGACGGTGACGTCATGTTTGGTCGGTAAATCTGCTATATAGATGTTGTACAACACAGGTCCGAGGACGGAGCCTTGGGGTACTCCAGCTTTGACAGGGTACAATGAAGACCGTGCTTCTCTATGCTTGACTTGAAAGAGCCTATTGAAAAGGTAAGACTCTTGGATGTGGTACACAGAGTGAGGGAGGGTTTCCTTGATTTTGCAGAGCAGACCTTTGTGCCATACTCTGTCAAACGCTTGTTGTACGTCCAAAAATGCAGCTGAGCAGTATTTTTTGTGTTCGAGGCATTGTCTGACAGAGTGATACACACGATGTACTTCTTCGACAGTGGAGTGCGCTTTGCGGAATCCGAACTGATGATTGGGAATTATCTCATTTTGCATCATTGCTTCGGATAGTGTTTTGAGAAATATTCTTTCCCACAGCTTCGAAAGTACAGGAGTCAAGCTTATAGGTCGGTATGATGAACATGCATGTGGCGGTTTGCCGTCTTTGTGAATCATTACAATCTGTGAGACCTTCCATGTATCCGGGAAGTAACAGACTCGAAAAATGGCATTAAAAAGGCAAGTTAATAATGTGATGCACTTTTTAGGTAGTTCTTTTAGGATCCTCGGCGTTATCAGATCAAAGCCAGGTGCCTTTTTGGTGTCGAGCAATTTGATCTCTCTCGCTAGTTCCCGTGGTGACGTTGGCCTGAGAGGTAAGCACAGTTGAATGTCTCGGTCGAGAATGGCGTCCAGATCGGTCTCATCACAATGGCCTTCGTTCGGTTGAAATACCTGGCTCAGATGCGCCGCGAATGCTTCAGCTTTTTCTTCATCGGTCTTTGCCCATAGATTTGACTGGTTTCTAATGGGAGGGAATGATTGTTGAGGTTTATTTAGGTGCTTAGTGGCTTTCCAAAGAGAGAACTCGCCTCGGCCTGTTGGTGACATACTTTCGAGAGTTTTCTGGAGGCTGTAGTTTCTTTGCTCCTCGAGTGCCGCTTTTAGATCCTTAATGGCTCTGTTGAATTTTGTTTTGTCGGCTTGATGTCGTGACTGCTGCCAGGTTCTTCTGAGTCGCCGTTTTTCAGCTATTTTATTTTTTATTTCAATAGGTTGGATTATGTTGGTTCTCAAGTTTGTACAGGCTGGAGTATTGATCCATGCTGCTACCTGAATAGCGTTGGTGATATAGCTACAGGCTTCTTCAACATCTTCTTTTGTTTTAAGTGGACTTCTCAGATTGAGGTTGTTATCCAGATATGATCGGAAGCAGTCCCAGTCCGTTTTTACATTATGTAGCGATTCCGAACTCTCCCGTTGGATTACGGTAGAGCTCACGGTTAGGATCACTGGAGTGTGATCTGATGACCCATCGAGATTGGATTCGATGCTGGTAAAGAGGTCGCTTATACCTTTCGTAATGAAGAAGTCTAGCAAATCTGGCAGCTTCTTAGGGTCTGTGGGCCAATAGGTCGGATCTCCAGTCGACAGTGGATGGTAGGAAAGGCGATCCACGCATTTCTTTAATTGACTTCCTCTTGTAACAGTTAATCTGGAGCCCCAGAAGGTGTTCTTGGCATTCCAGTCTCCGCCAGCAATAAGCCTGTTACCCAGTGCATTGAAGTAGTCCGCAAACATCTCCTCAGTTATCTTGTATTTAGGGGGGCAGTAGATTGCCGACAGGGTGATTGGTCCTGCTCGATCCTCTAGTTTCACAGTAGTGGCCTGCAGATGGTTGGTCGAATACGCTTCGAGAAGACAATGCTTGAGACTTGATCTAATCACTAGCGCAGATCCTGCATGGGCGCGGCCGTCGGGATGGGTAGTATAGTAGAGATCGTAGCCTTTGATACGGTATGAGTTGTTTGTGGTGGCATGCGACTCAGAAATCAAGACGACATCCAGTTTATTGGTAGCGATCAGAGCTTGTAGTTCAAGAACGTTATGGGATAGCCCATTTATGTTCCAAGTGGAAATCCGTAACGATGCCATTATTTGGTAAGTTTTGGGATGATGGCAGTGAGTAGACTAAGCAATGTGCTGATCTGTTGTAGGAGTAGGTCTATCTTTTCGGATTGTTTGATCAGTATCTGTTCTACCATAGAGGTTTGTTGATTTTTTGTTTTTTCTGCATAGGTGGGATTCTCATCAGTCTTGTTAGGTGCCGTCTGGGGTAGCGATCCCGATATGTTACTAGTCGAGGGAGCGTTGTTGGATTCGGTTATAGGTGCTGTCGGTGTTGGACGTGTTCTGGGTCTAGGTCGGTTAGTTTTTCTAGCTAATATCTCTTTAAGGACTTGGCAGCCCTTGTAGTTGGCAGGGTGGTCATTATCACACAGAGCACATTTGGCAGGGGTGTTTCTGTCTTTTTTCGGGCAATCGGATGTCTTGTGCCCTTCTGCGCATTTCAAGCAACGATATGGTCGCATGCAATTGTTTTTAGAGTGGCCGTACTGTTGGCATCTGTGACATTGAACAGGGGTTTTCTGCTTGCGGGGGTTCTCTATTTTGACTCTTTGGTGAAATATATATTCAATGTCTTTGGCAGCCTTGTTGTTCGGATTAGGTTTCAGGTTTACGAAGAATGTGTTGGTAGGTGTTTTTTCAGCACCAAATCGACAATTTATAATTTCGCCGCAAACTTTGTTCCCGGATTTCTCTATTTCTTCCACAATGGCTTCATGAGGTGTTGTATGATGGAGATTTTTAATAACAATTCGATAGAGTTTTGCGTCTCTCCTGGTGAAGGTGTGCCCTATTAAGCCTTTTTGTCTGACTACATCTATCACTTTTTTGTAGTTTTCTGTCGTATTTATTTTCAAATGTAGGAGATTCTTATTGATGATCTTGAGTCTAAAGTCAGCGGCTGAGACCACGGATTCTGCTAGTTTTGATAACTCGTTAGCATCATCAATGCCATACAAGACTATGGGTGGCGGCTTGTTTTGGTGAGTAACTGTTGGAACGGAGTCATCCTTGGAGTTCAGTGGTAGTACGCGAAATCTATTTTCAGTCTGCGTAGGTGAAGGTGGAGAGTCCTCGCGTATTTTGCGCTTCTTGTACGATGGCGCTCGCTGCCATGATGGGTGTTGCTGTTGCTGGGTTGCAGGCTCAAGTGTTGTCGGGGATTTCGCTGCAGCTTCATGGTCTTGTCCATTGCTAGTGCTTCCACTGAAGGAGCTGGATCTTGGTCGGAGCTCAAACATGCCTTTATGGAAGACCTGCTGAGTGTATGTTTTCGGTGTATCGTATGTAGATTTATTTTCGGAATCATTCATTTTGTTCCCACGAGTGTGGACGATAGGGTTGTCGCTCACAGGGTGACGCCTTTCCTGTGAGAAGGCTATATACAATGACGTTCGCCAGGCCCGTCAAGGTTGGCGCTAGTGACTGAGACCCTCAGCCACTCATCCTCTTGGCGCGTTTCCCACCGTAGGATTAGGGTGATTTATTATTGAGGTTTTCTTCCTCTTAGTCCAGGCGTTGAAGCCAAGACCCCCGACCTCGCGAGACATGACCACGGGGTAACGGGTTGTGCAAGTCATTTCCTACCCGCACTAATAAGACTGTTAAGTCTTAATTAAGGGTCTGGTTATTTAACCGCCGCCTGACGCTCGGCGTTGTCGTTACTCGTTTCGCACCACCCGGGGGACACGTGTAGGGTGGGCCATGGAAAAGGTGGTAAATCCTACGGACGCGAGTAACTCCATCCCCCATCGATATTTACTGTTAATAAATTCGTAATATGCGATACTCGTAAGTAAATTGTATCTCTATCCATACTATGCAAAAATTAATATGGTACTTACCAAATAGAAGACAAAAATCATTACACGACTACGAATATAATAAACTGCATTCATGTTTCATATGTTCGCTACAAATTAAATTATGCAAATACATAGGTAGTCAGACGAGTTACTTTTTAAGTCTCACTATTTTGTGGATCTTTAGTGGAACACATTTATTTTTAACCGACTTCTGAAACTTATCAATTCCGCTGGCTGTTTATTTTTTTATGTATGTTCCTCGATTACTCTTAGACGCCTGGACCGATAAGAATGGTGTTTTGTTAGAAAAGGTGGTCCTAGGCAGGTCAGGATCTGAAGATGGAATCCTGGAGAAAACCAGGGCAATCTTCAAATCTTATTTTGAAACGATTTGGGTACTTTGAAATCGTGCATTTGCTATCAGAAAGCAGTTCATGCGGTAATATGGAATGTGGCTCCGTGAAGTATTGATTTGAAGTCGATTAAAACTTTGTTTTTAAAGTAAGCTAACACAAAATAACAACGCAATTATATTCCTGGAAACATCTCATTTTAATAAAAAAGTTACATCTAATGCTTTATTTAAATAATAAATATCCAATTATATAGAACTTTTTGCAATCAGTAAACTTGCATCACCTGAAGAGGCAATGCAGATGTCTTAGGTATTGTATCTGGTAGCCTTTCATTACTGCTCAGCATCATTTTGTTGTAGTTGCCTTCTAATTGTTGATCCTGGTGAGATCCCTGCATTAAATACAGTAACGAAATAGTTATTTGTTATACAAGGCTGCAAAGTTGTTGTTTGGCGCAAGTGCTTAGTATTGAAAGCCGAGCTAGCGAAGGATTGTAAAATTGAACCATGAGCGAAGCGAATGATTCAAAAGTACAATCCTGAGCATAGCGAGGCTTTCAAGGCACGAGACGCCAAACAATTTTGCTGCCGAGCGAAACACACAATTTTTCACCTCACCACCGCGAGGAAAATTGTAGGTAAGTAAATTTAATGGAAGTAATTTGGACCTTATAGTCATTTTCAATAAAGGTTTATTTACATCTCATCAAAATCTAGCATTTTATAATTATCAAATGTAACATACATATTTTTGCATCTTTAAATAACCTCACGCTTACCTACATTAAACTAGTCAAAGTATTGTTGGGTACTCACGGTTTAAACTAAGACTCAAATACGCTTATTTCACTTTTTCCGCTAACTTAGCAGGCATCAAAATTCATATATGTATATATTCTGCACTAAAATCAATAAATAACCACCATTTTTTTGGTTTTACTGTCCGTGGCTTTAGAACAAACCAAAATTAAATGTATATGAGTTTTTTCTTAAATTAACTTTTCAAACGGTGCGTTCCAAATTTGGAAAAAAGCGAATTTTTTTGAAAAATAAAACGACATTTTAAAATTATTTATTCGTATTTTATCCTTATAAGTCAGTCTAAATGTTAATATTTCGTATGTACCTACTTATTTAAGAGAGAATAAGTATTATTAATTTTATTTTATCAGAATAATAACAATTTTTTTAATTAACATCATCAGTTTCTGAACGCACCTCTCATTCTGCATAGAAAAAAGTTGGGTCTCGCGATCGAGCGTCACGTTCCAAATTCAAAAACTCTTTCCACGCTAGCGGATAAAATGGACTTTTGGGCGCAGATTTTGAGCGATAAAGCAAGCCTTTTCGAGCCGGTGAGGTGAAAACATTATTATACAATCTCTATCAGTTGAGCTGCTTAAGTATGAACAGGTAAACAACAAACCTACACAGAGTTACTTTCGCATGTATAAAACATATTATAGTAGTTATGGATATATGAAGAAAATCAATGTACTAATACAAATTCTTTGCATATACAAAACTTAAATGAAACGAAGTCATCTGGAGGAACCTCAGAAATGTCAAGTAATAAAATAAATAAAACTCACTATACTCTGAAAAACTGTAGGTATCGCATCTGGCAGCAAGTGTTTTATGTTTTTAATAATAACGAAACAGTTAGTTTCGAAATGTTTCGAACATAATCTATGGTGTTTTTTCGGCGTCCAATTATTGCGCCCTACTGCGTCAATCCATTTTTTTCGAAGATTATTATTTACCGGAAACCTGAAGTTAACAGTTAAGACATGTAACATTAAAATATTTTGTCTAAACGCCTACATGAATAATTCATGTCGACGAAATATCGATATATACATGGTAACAACACTACCCATGTTTACGACAATTGTATTTTTACTAAAAATCCCAAAAATATAAAGTTTGATCCATGTAAAAAGTACTTATCCGATAGTATCAAGCATCTGCTGTAATCCCAGACCATTATATTGCGTAATGTACATGAAATGTTTGAAAAATAACCAAATGATTCTTACCGATGAAATCCGATTGTTTCTCCGGTCTTTTTTAACAATCTAGCGTAACTTCGGCAGTACGGAACTGCACAAGCCATTGTGCCACTTCATACAACTTAAATCATTAACTTATTACAGAAATATTTAGTTTTTCAACACAATATTCTTGAAATAACCAACTTTCCTCAAGATTCACAAGAGATTTGACGTTGATTTGACTTTGACAGATTGTTTAGCATTTAACACCGTGGTTAACAGTTTTTGGAGACAAGTCGTCAATAGACTCAAAATACCATACTATTCGTCTCATTCTAACTCACATCAGCTGACCATAAGCAGTGACAGAGTCAACTATATGTGTTGAGGCAATAAAGTATTAGATCATTGTCTATGACCACTGGTCTATTGTTTATGTGCGGTCGTCTTCTGTTGGGTTTGAAAAAGGTGACGTGTCACTCTAAGACTCTCTAAGACAATAATGTGTTTGTAATGAGAGCAATCTTGAATTAAACAGAATTGTGACCAACCCTGTGCACTTTAATTACCAAGTCCTATCAGGTTATGGGCCTGCCGGGTCATATTTCTGTACAGGTGAAGATTGCGGGTTGTGGTGATTCGGAGGCTAACGAGGGGCACGTGAAGAGAGGTTCCAGGAGGAGCCTTGGAGGTCGTGCGGTGGTCGCGATAAAGGCTAAGAGGGAACACACGTCGCAAGGAAAGCAAAAATGGAATCACACACGGTATCGACAGCAACGAGGCTGGAAGGGCAGAGAAACTGGAGCGTCTGGAAATTCCAAGTGTCGGTCACGCTAAGGGGAGCAGATCTGTGGAATATAGTTAATGGCACTGAGAAAATAACGGCGGCCAATAAGGTAGAATGGACAAAAAGAGACGCTAGAGCACAGTCAATAATAGTGACAAGGCTGAGCGAGGCTGTAGTGGTACATGTATTAACATGTGAAACTGCAGAAGAGATTTGGAGCAAATTGCAAACCGTGTTTGAGCCAAAATCAGCGACAGCCACGCTCATGCTCCAACAAAAATTCCTACAATTTAAATTCGAAGGAGGAGATTTGGCTGTCTTTCTATCCAAATTACAGGAATTGAAATGCCAGTTAAAACAAGGTGGCGAGGAGGTGTCTGACAAGTTTATGATGACAAAAATTCTAATGTCCTTGCCAGAGAGGTACAGTCATTTTATCTGCGCGTGGGAGTCGGTAGAGACGAGTAAACAAAACTGCGATGATCTGGTTGCAAGACTCTTGATAGAAGAAGAGAGGGTGAAGGCCAGAGATTC
The DNA here is from genome assembly GCA_945867215.1 of Epinotia demarniana. NCBI lineage: Eukaryota > Metazoa > Arthropoda > Insecta > Lepidoptera > Tortricidae > Epinotia > Epinotia demarniana. Next base: position 14,221,243 of record OX244265.1, read on the forward strand.
CAGAGGAGAGGAGGATAATGCGGCTTTATATATGAGTCAGAATCACAAAGCTGGCGGCTCAAGCAAGAAATGTTTCAAATGTGGTAAAGCTGGTCATTTCGCGCAACATTGCAAATATGCGTCTGAAAATAGGAGGTGCTTTGTGTGCGACAAAATTGGGCATTTAAAAGCAGACTGTCCCAGGCTAAAAAAGACATATCATAAAGAAGCGAAGTTTCTAAGTTCGTCACAAAATAATGCGTTCTTGGTGACAGCTATGACAGCGGGCAGTGACCTATTTGGTGAAAATTGGGTGGTAGACAGCGGGGCCAGCGAACATCTGACAGGGGACAAGTCAAAACTGACAAACTACCAGTCAGTGACAGATCGATTTGTTGTGGTCGGAGATGGACGGCGATTGCCCGTTTTGGGTATTGGAGAGATGGAAATGGAGATCCATAACGGTAAAACGTATGTAAATTCGACGTTTAGTAACGTACTGCATGTACCGGGGATGAAAATTAATTTGCTGTCAGTACTGAAAATTACTAATAAGGGATACGAGGTAACAATGCAAAATGACGAATGCTTGATTACTAAACACGGACTTATTTGTGGACGGGGATCCCGGGTGGCTAATTACTATGTCCTGAATACGAAACCAAAGCAAGAAGATGTGGCAGCCATCTGTTCCTTGGATGTGTGGCACCAGAGATTATGTCATCAAAATAATAAGCTCGTAAAGTGCACTTTGAAGAAGTATGGTATTGAATATGCGGAGAGTGACAAAGCATGTGAGAACTGTGCCTTAAACAAAATACATAGAACGCCCTTTACTGCGAGTACGAGTGTATCAGATGATGTGTTGGAGCTGGTGCATGGTGACGTGGCTGGACCTATGGAAGTGCCTTCTATCGGAGGGGCAAGATACTTCTTACTTTTAAAGGATGACCTGTCTAACTACAGGATGGTTTATTTTCTTAAGCGGAAGTCTGAAGTGGCGGAAAAAATTAAAGAATATATTTTGACATCAGAGAGATATACGATATACGTCAAAGAAAATGAAGGTCTTGAGGACGGATAATGAGAAGGAGTTCGTAAATCGAGAAGTTAAGGAGATACTCGGAGCAATGGGTATCACGCATCAAACTACGATCCCCTACAACGCGGAACAGAATGGAAGAGCGGAACGAGAGATGCGTACCCTCGTGGAGGCTGCACGTTCTATGATAAACGGCCTTGGCAAAGAGCTGTGGTCAGAGGCTATCAATATGGCTGTCTTTGTTTTGAACCGGACTGGAAAAAGTCGTATTAAGGAAAAAACGCCGTACGAGTTGTGGGAAGGCAAACAGTTTGACATAAGTAGTTTGACAATGATTTTTGGCAGCCTGGTGGCAGTTCACATTCCCAAAGAGAAGCGTTTGAAGTGGGACCCTAAAGGAAAGAAAGGTATGTTTGTGGGCTACGAGAAGTCTAAAGGCTATAGAATCTACTATCCTGATGAAAGATTTGTGGACATACGAAGAGACATCATTGCACTGTCAGGAAAACCCTATGTTCCACCAAATGACAAGTCGGATGAGAAGGATAAAGCCGAGGAGTTGGTAATATCTTTGGACATTGAACACGAACAGGTCCCGACAAGAGATGACCAACTGTAAGAGGATGAATTCCTAGATGTTGAGAACATAGAGAATTCATCAGATACAGATATTGTTTCAGATTTGGAGTCAGAACTCGTCCCGGCGACAATTCAAGGGGTTCCGGTGATTGAGCAGTCGGTTCCTGCGGTATCTCAACAAGTTCCGGCAGAAGCTCAGCAAACCTCCAGGTCAGGACGGCAAATTAGGAAGCCACAGAGGTATGATGATATGATGATGGTAGTCAGCGATGAATGCGAACCAAAAACCTATGCTGAGGCTATGAAGTCCAACGACAAGGAGAAATGGGAGCTAGCTATCAAGGCTGAGCTCGCCCAAATGAAGGAATACAATACATGGACTGAGGTCCAAATTATCCCGGATTCGGCAAGTGCCGTTAGTTCAAAATGGGTTTTTAAGAAGAAAGATGAGAATACTTTTAAGGCTAGGTTAGTCGCTAGAGGCTTCGAACAAAACTGTAATGATGACTACAATGTGTATGCGCCAGTAGCTAGGCTTAACACCTTTCGAATTTTTGTTTCAGTAGCGACTAAACTAAACTTGCAAATTAACCAAATGGATGTATGCGGAGCATTCTTAAATGCAAATTTGGATGAGGAATTGTACATATTACTGCCTGAAGGTTGTGACGCTAGGTATGGTAAACTGAATAAATCCTTGTATGGACTCAAGGGAGCTCCCAGGTATTGGAATGAGACGTTTATTAGCCTCGTTAAGTCATTAGACTTTGTACAGGCGGAAAAGGATTGTTGTTTGTTCTCGAAGTGCAGTACAAAGTCTAAGACATGGCTATTATTGTATGTAGACGATATACTGTTTTTCAGTACCTGTGAGAAAGAGACTGTCAAGGTGAGAGATATATTGAGTAAATCCTTTAAAATGAAGGATATGGGGAAGATTACTAAATACTTAGGATTTGAGGTTAAACAGGATTTACACAAAAAATTTACGACTATGTCTCAAAGAGGATATTTGGAGAAGGTATTGCTGACTTATGGTATGACAGATTGCAAAACTTTGTTATTACCGATTGATAAAAACTTCGACTTTCATATATTAAAAAGAGAATCTTCTGAAAGTGCAGAGATAGAGAGCCAGTGCAGGACTTTGGTAGGGAGTTTGACTTATTTGGCAGCTGGAACAAGGCCTGACATTAGTGCAGTCGTGGCAATGCTCAGCAGATATCAAAGTTGTGCATCTGTGCTGTTGTATAAATTATTATTCAACGTTTTGAGATATTTAGCAGGTACAAGAGATTTTTGTTTAAAATATGAATGCACTGAAGATGGTTGTGTAGGTTACGTAGATAGTGATTGGGGAGGGAGTGAGGATCGAAGATCAACAACAGGCTGTTGCTTCAAACTGTGGGGATGCACCATAATATGGTTTTCGAAAAAACAGCAGTCTGTGAGTCTTTCTTCGACTGAGGCAGAATTTGTTGCCTTGAGCCACGCAACCAGTGAAGCGTGCTGGCTCAAAGACATCTTGACTGTCTTTGATTTTCATGTAGGACCGATTGTGATATATGAAGACAATCAGTCGGCAATTAAGATGGCTCATATGACAAGGTGGCTTACAAGGGTAAAGCATCTTGACATAAAACAAAGCTTTGTCAAAGAAAAGATAACGCGAGGCATTATCTTGTTAAAGTATATTTGCACTAGTGAGCAAGTAGCCGACATTTTTACTAAAGCTTTGGGAGGAGTCTTATTTAGAAAATTTAGGGGTTTATTGTTTGATACGCAGAAGGTTTAGGAAAATGAGTGGTTAGTGTTGTAGTATGTAATTGTGTATTGTTTGGGGTTAGGTCGTTAACAGCTTTAATGCCCAACGGTATACTTTAGTGGTCAGGCTAAAATATTTTATTGAGGGGTGGTGTTGAGGCAATAAAGTATTAGATCATTGTCTATGACCACTGGTCTATTGTTTATGTGCGGTCGTCTTCTGTTGGGTTTGAAAAAGGTGACGTGTCACTTTAAGACAATAATGTGTTTGTAATGAGAGCAATCTTGAATTAAACAGAATTGTGACCAACCCTGTGCACTTTAATTACCAAGTCCTATCAATATGAAACTAAAGCAAGACGATGTGCGTCTGTATTAGTCTGTGAGAATAACGAAGTTCGTTTTCGTTTCGCGCTAGCCTCTGAGCCCTGAGGGGCTACCGGGAAATGAAAACGAACTTCGTTTGTGTATCTCCATCTCTGTCGCACTTGCTAGTTCAAGCGACAGAGACGGAGATATTCGAACGAAGTTCGTTTTCACTTCGCGGTAGCCCCTCTGAGTCTCTATTAGTCTCACTCTAACACTCTATGAAGTCTATTATTGTCTATTGCAAAAAAAGGACAGCTAACATCATCACTTAGGCATAAGGCAGTCACAGAGTACTTACTTTTCTATATGTAGGCCGTGGACCTTCTGTACCATGTACATAGGATTCTGTACAGTGTACCTACTAGCATGAAAAGACGTTCAAATATGGTGCGCTCCGGACCGTGACCTTGGTCTGCTCCGTACAATATTCGATGGTGTGTACAGCGGTCCGCCGGACATTATTATTATTATTGACGGTTCGCTCTGTCAGAAGGTTTTGCCCTCCGGATTTGGTTCGGCCCCTTAGAGCATTAAACCAACCGGAGACGACACGCGCTCACATTTCTATCTAAAAAAGTCTGCCGATTTTTGCGGGGGAGGGGAACGTCAAATGTATGCGTAACGTGAAAATAGCTACGTCAGATAAACGTCAGTCCATACAATGTGTATGACCACTGGTCATATACATTTGGCAGAGGGGAACGCCTGTCAATGGCGGCTCCGGTTGGTTTAATGCTCTAAGTTCGGCCCGGACCAAGTTCGAACGTGTGGATGGACCTGCCATAGAAATATCGTCGGAGCAGACCAAGGTCACGGTGCGAGCGTACCATATTCAAACGTCTGTTCATGTTCATGTGTCACATGGCACGGTTCGGTGGTGTAAGTAGCGCGTCGAGCGCACCGAACATTGACCGAACATGTCCGTCGGTTCGGTCGTACCACTCGTACCATATTCGAACGTCTATTAATACTATTATAGGCCTTCTACACGATCGGGACCAACCGCCAACCACCGTGTCCTTGGTCGGATCAACGGTTGGCCGACAGCGTTCCAGACGGTTGAGATTGAGACCAACCACCGACGCAGCCTGTCGCGAGGGATGCGCTCACGACCAAGGCCGTTGACATCAACCAAATATCGGTTGGTCAACCGCTTTCTACACGGTCCATTTTTATATCAACCCGACCATGGACACGGTGGTTGGCGGTTGGTCCCGATCGTGTAGAAGGCCTTTTACTATTACTATACCACAGAGTACTTTTCTATACAGTCTGTCTTCTGTGCAAAGACTACAATATACATACTGAGAATTCTGTGGTTGCAGACACAGAGGGGCTACCGCGAAGTGAAAACGAACTTCGTTCAAATATCTCCCTCTCTGTCGCTCGAACTAGCAAGTGCGACAGAGACGGTGATACACAAACGAAGTTCGTTTTCGTTTCGCGGTAGCCCCTCAGACTAATAAGAGATACTAACGTGGTTATATTTATATATTTTATATTCTCTTTTCTCTTTGGCATTTGGAAAAAAATAAGTAAGAACTGCTGATACTGCAGTGCGCAAGTAAAGTAAATAAGTTTTATTTTATATATAACTTTACTTCATATATTTATGGTTTTACGGGAGCCGTTTAGTGAAATTTATCTTTATTATTTTCTCTTGATCAGTGGAAGCAACAAGCAGTGCAAACACTGTGACCAAAATGCCTGCAGTAACGTCCACGACTACCGATGAACAAAATGATCCTGACCAGCGAATGTGGAATGCTCTGAAATGGTACATAACTCGCGAACGGCAAAGGAAAAAGCAAGGTAAATAACAGGCTAGGCTCTAAATAACTAGGCTCAGTGAATACACTGTTGTTTGTTTATGATGATTATGTGCCTGAGAAATCAGATTTTGTTGTCATTCACATAATTTGAATGATGTATTCCATTCTAACAACTGTTTATCTCTCCTGTTTGTAAAGTAAACTTATTTAGATAATTATAAAGAAACTATATATCGAACTCAGAAAAAACCATGGTAAGTCCAAAAAACATTATCCAGTAAAATCACTCCTTTCATACCCAAACAATAATTGGTGTTCTCACTATATTAAAACACCGAAACATGTTGTTTTGTAATGGGTCAGTTTTATCCAGAGTTTAACAACAACCATTATAGTGTTATATTCTCTGCACATGCACTCAATAATTTATCACATCTTATAGTGTGACTGTTTCCAGTCACTTTCTTAATAGGACAACACTGTGACAAGTATTGCCGTAATAACATCCTAAGTAGAAAACATTATAATAATAATAAAGCCTTTTATTTCTCATCACTTAGTGTTACTTGACAACACGAAGTGATGGCAAATAAAAGGCTTTATTATTATTATAATGTATTCTACTTAGGATGTTATTGCTGAGCATTCCTTGCTCCAGCAAGTGCGCTTAGTGTAGACTGAGTCATCTGCGCGAGAACTGTTCAGCCCAACAGTCCCCAAGCTCGAGCCCAACGCATGCGGTGTGGATCCAGCTATTCCTGTATTGAGGTGTGCACTAAAGACTAAGTTATGCAACCATGTTCCAGAGTATGAAGCGGAGGTTGAAGAGGAGAGACTAAGAAAAGAGAGAGAAGCAAGAGAGAGACAAGACGTCATGACATTGGGTATGTCATTTTCAGTGCTTATTTATTTAGTAAACACAAAATTAGTAAGTATAGTTCAAAATTAAGGTGGTTCGATTGCCATACAAAACGTCATTTGACATTCGCAGGATAACGGCGTGATATTTTAAGAAACATATGTAACAATCTTTCATAAATTGGCTTCCCATTTGCGCGAAATTCCCCATTTGTTAGAATAATCTATATATATAAATGCCTTTGTCCTGACTGACCCACTCATCAACGCACAGCCGAAACTACTGGGACTAGAAACTTGAAATTTACACCAGACTTCCTTTTATGACATAGGCAACCGATAAGACGGGATTTTTGGAAATTCCATCCCTAAGGGGGCTAAATGGGGGTGCAAAGTTTGTATGGGGGAAACATTAATTTTTGAACTATGAACTTGAAACTTTGTAGAAAGATTACCTATTAAAATACAGTAAAAGTAATTTCAGCGTTTAAGAAAATTCCACCCCTAAGGGGGTTAAATAGGGGTGCAATGTTTGTATGGGGGAAACATTAATTTTTGAACTATGAACTTGAAACTTTGTAGAAAGATTACTTATTAGAATACAAAAAAGTAATTTCTACATTTAAGAAAATTGTACCTTTAAGAGGGTCAAATAGGGGTCCAAAGAGGAAACTTTATTTTTTGAGATAGAAACTTGAAATTTTTTAAAAAGATTACTTATTAGAATACAAAAAAAACAGCATTCTATCCCAATGGGGATTAAAAAAGGTTGAAGGTTTTGTACGGGGAACACTGGATTTTCTAAAGAGATACTCTTCATTAACCTGTCTCCATTTCTCGATTTCCAGTGCTGAGTTTAAGATTGCTTTAACAGCCTTGCGATAATTACCTTTTTTTTAAATCACACTCATAATAACTAAGATCCCCATTTTCTAGCTCCAAATCCATGCGTCGCTCTATATCTGGCAGAGTCATTTTTGCCAAATATTAAAATAAGATTAAAGCATCAGGAAACTGACGGAATAAGTATTGAGCATTCTGCAAACAATTCCCGTAATCTGATTGGAAAATCTTTAAAAAATCTTTAACAATTGCATATCAGTGTCTGCCACTGTTTGAAATGTAATATATCTAGACCATTTTCACTAAGAATAAAATTCACTTACCTATTTTATATCTTTGTCATCATCAAAAATTTACGCGGTTTAATTTATGAAAGATTGTTACATAAGTTCCCTAAAATATCACGCCGTTAGCTTGCGAATGTCAAAAGACTTTTTGTATGGCGATCGAACCACCTTAAGGCCCACTGCATTCTATCAAGAATAAAGGCTTTCTGTATTCATAAATCTCTAGGTGCTCCTCATTATTTTAACTTAATTGCACAATACAAACAAAAGGTTCGCTCAATTACTACCAGTCATAAAAATAAAACAATAACTTGGAAAATTTCAGAGGAAACTAAGGAACAGATTGATGGATTAGAGCAGAAACTGAAACAGTTAGAGAAAGAGAAGCAGCAGTTGTTCATGCAGCTGAAGAAGGTGCTTAATGAGGATGAGATCAGAAAGAGACAGCAGCAGAAGGAGTCCAAGTGAGTATGGAATGTTTTATTTTTGCATTGTTTTTAAATAAGGACTGATGTGTATTAAAATGTATTGTAAGTAAAACTGTAGTTGGTTGTGACTGAGCCTTACTTACTTACTTAGTCATTTGGAACGTTTTGCATTACACAATAAATATTATTATTATTAATTATCATGCTGGGAAAGTGTATGTGTTTGTTTGTTTGTATGTATGTATGTATGTAAGCACTTTATTGTCTTTTTTTGTCTTTCACGGCAAAACGGAGCGACGAATTGACGTGATTTTTTAAATGGAGATAGTTGTAGGGATGGAGAGTATAACATAGAATAGCTTTTATCCCCGAAATCATCCCCTAAGGGGGTGAAATGGGGGGGGGGGGGGGGTAAAAGTTTGTATGGAGCTGCAATATAAACGAGTTCCACGCGGACGGAGTCGCGGGCAGAAGCTAGTTTTAAACAAATTAATCAATTTTAGGGGAGTATCTTACACAATTCGAACTAGCTCCATAGGAAGCTCAATAAAGCTTGTGTTGTGGGTACTAGGCAATGATATCTTTGATATATTTTGTGTTTATATAACCAGATTTTCCCATGAGCATCATGCTGCAGCAAAAGTTAATTTCGTTTAATTTATACAATTAGTTCTTACTTTAATCATAATGTATTGAATTCTCAGTGAAAACCAACCAATGAAGATGCAAATGGGGGGCAACATACAGATTCCAATGTTCCCCATGTCAACATCAACGGGTCAAGGCGAACAAATACAGTCGCAGGGCAGGCCCCCACCTCTAACTTCTCATATGCTGAACAAGGTACTACTGTATTCTATGAAGAAAAGGGTTGTAGACTCGAAAATTATTATTTCTCCAAAAGAAAGAAGGCAAAAAAATATCCCTAGTTACGAAAATCCCATTCAGATATCTCAAAGAATTACAAAGCTACAACCGTTTTAATATTGCTTGTTAGAGAGATATTCGCAAATAGTGTGTGACGTCACAATATGCGAGGCTGCCGCGTCGCGCGCGCAGCAGGCCGCATCGCCGGCGGCGCCGACCACGATGGGGCACGGCACGCTGACGTATTCTAGAGACGTCACAAGCTGGGAAAGTCATCGTTTCATATGAAGTTGTTTTGCTAAAAAGGGGTCGGAACATACCCCTTCTTAAAACTTTGGACACTTATAACTTCGTGATTATTTAACCTCTTCCGTTGATTTTTTCTCCATTTGACTACATTTATAATCCTTTTTCGAGAAAATATGACATTATTTATTATTTCATTTAGTGTCTACCCCTATTATTTAATTTATTCAACCTATTGATACCCGATGCCGGCCCAGGGAACCATGGGGGAGATCCTTTAGGAGTCATGGCATTCGAAAAGCTAAAACCTTCATACTTCATGGTTGACAATAGTTAGAAAAATTATGCATTTTTTTAAATTGTCCAATAGTCAATTTAAAGCTACCAATAATCCTTACCCTTTTTTAGAAACAACATTGTATGACAACTATGGGGTATTTGTGTAGGATTGTCCCCTTATATTTATTTATTTATTTATGGACCTAAATGCAGTATTTCGCGACCGATACAGTAATTTACTTGGTTTTCCATGCAATGATTAGTACAAATAGACAGTGGTGACGTCATACTTCTGTGTCAATTAGTATGAAGCGTTTCGGCCAGCGAGGTCCGTCCTTGGCTCAATTTTTTGTCTATTTATGTACTTTGATTGTAGTTAGGTACTCCCCCTCTTTAACCTTTTCACCGCCAAATGGTAAAGCAAATTGCCGTGCCACCTCACGCCACAAGGGTAAAAAATAATGGATAAAGAAATAATGCCAACATGAAATTGGGCTATTTCAGAGTAGGTTTTCATAAATAAAAGAAAATAAAAAAAATGACGGCAAATGCCGTCTTTGGCGTCGGTGTCACGAATCGTCGATGACGTGATTTCACGTGTTTGGCGGTGAAAAGGTTAAAACTGGTTCGAATGCCATCGACAAAAAACCGTAGGAATCATGCCTATTCCTTATAACTTCATCTAACATTAATGACACATGGAGTCCTATGCTTTGACATGTTTTTAATACGATTTCTCTCTATTTCTCTAAGCAGTTCTTAATAAATTTGAAAAAAGAACTTCTAATTTTTCAATAAATTTAAGTCATAGGTAAATTAAATAAATTGAAGATCCTAAAACAAGAAAAACCCTACAAATGCAACAAAAGCTTCCTAACAATAAATGTATTGTAAATAAAACAGCAGACCATAGTTCGCGGCCCCATGCAGGCCGGGGCGAAGCGCGCGCGCAGTCCCTCGCCGACCTACGCGCTGTACTCGCAGCGCCTCCACCAACCACCCATGAAACACCAGCCGGTGTATTCTGACCACAGTAAGTATTATTAATGTCTCCATTTTAAATCCGGTGCGATCCTCGTTCCGGATCGTTCCTGGCTCAACAGATTTCTTTGGCCTTTAGCGTGGCAACGCCGCCAGTGCGATGGGAACTTTCGGGTTAACAACGATCCGGGGCGGTCCTTTTGGTAAGTTAAAGTTTTTACTTATTATTGACAAGCCTGTTGCGGATTCTATCTCCCGTGAGCGCTCATGAATAAGGGCCACATATTGGTTCGAAACATGTCGAGCGATTAAGACGTGAATGACCCGTTTCATTATATTTTACTGCTGACATCTGACTGCCAGAGAAAAGAGAAAATCTGCCATCTTTACAAGTTTTATATTAACTTGCCCTGTATGGGACAAATCTTGCAAGTCAAATTTGACCCACTTCTCGGTGACCGATTGAGCTGAAATTTTGGGTATAAGTAAAGTTTGGATGACAATTCAATATTATGGTACCATCGAGCTGATCTGATGACGGAGACAGAAGGTGGCCATGGGAATTCAGTACTTAACCGACGTAGGTAACCCCGTTGAGTTTGGATTCGTTAGAATCGTCTCAATGAGTAGTTGATGATGGTGTACAGAAAAGTACAGTTAGGCAATAAAATCTGGTACCAAAAATGAAATTTTAGACAGAAACTTATTTAACCTTTAACCCTTACGGGCACAGTCATCTGGATTTTCATAGATTTGAACCCTATCACATAGAAATAAAGTTTATTCATCGTGAGAATATAGTTCCCTCTTCCTTGCAAAGGGTGAGTAACAGGTTCCGCTACTTGGAAAACTCTATTAAATACCTGGCAAAGGATATTTTCAAGGAACATCAGCAATAAACGCAATTGATTTTGTGTGACTATAATTTCCAAATGTTTGGTATATCAGTGAGTCAGCGAATTGTGCAGTACTCATTCATGAAGAAATTTGGACTTAACATTTTGATTTTACCACCCGGTATGGATACCGAAAGACATGCACTGGAGCATATACCGGTAATCATATGAAAGGCCTGTCAAATTCAATAGATTTGACAATCATCGTGTTTCTGAGGAACAATAGTGAAGTGACACCGTCAAAAATTGTATTATCTTGTCTTTCATTGCAGTGTGTTTACTGTACTTGTAAAAACGATTGCTTACGACAACATTTCTATGATAATCTTTTACAGAAGTAGAAGACGGTCGTATGGGCCGGCAAATGCGCGCCGTACTGTGGAACAGTGAGTTATACGCTAGGTGTCACACCGCTTGCTCCGTTTCATTTTTATTTCCTTCCACATTTCATTTATTCCTGCATTTTGTTTAACTTTCACCATCTTAACTGGTTACGGCGTCCTCATTCTCTATCATTATTACGTCATACATTGCGTTGTACTCTTAATTTTGTTATACACTCTCTTCAGGGCTTTCCTGTCTCATTGAATGGTTTATTCGGATCTCTTTAAGGAAATTACCTACTTCTAATAAACCAATCCTAATAACATAATCGTGCGACTAATAGCATGTCTTCTATAAAGCTATTGTTCTTTTTCCTATACCTCTACAGAAAGTAACCCATAACCATTTTGTTTATTGTCCATTTTTTTTGTCAATATTGTAGTGTGTTTTACTTTTTCCTAGTCGTGCTGTTTAAGCTTATTGTTGTGAATGTCAAGTAGTTATTTCATGTAATTCCTTAAAAAAGAAACAATTTATTAAGATACTGGCCTAATCCACTAAATGTCTTCTGTCTAAATCCACTAAATGTCTCTTAATGAAATTGATAAACTAGTTATTAAAAATTCAATTAAATATTAACAATATTGAGACTCACTGCCAGTAACCCGGCTATCGGGCGCCTACGCCCTTGGCGCTATTCGCTACTTAGCGGGAAAAGCACGAGATCGGTTACGAGCTTAGGCCGTAGCGATTCTTGGAAGTGAATGTGTTAATAATCAAACTTCTCATGTTATCTAGAACCTAGGTGTTAAGTTACTATTATAGGGCCAATATAAACGTGTAGATGGAGGTCATAAACATAAATCATTACGTCACGGGTGCTCGTTCTCGCTTTTACCAACAGCGACTGAAAGCAAAAGTTTATTTACGTCACACCTGGCCTCAATGCGAGTTTTACTGCACGCTGCGCGTACGGGAAAACTCGCATTGTGGCCAGGTAAAGACGTAAAATTTTGTACGCAACACGGGCGGTAATTCGTAAAGCCCCAGAGCGCATATTTATGGCCCTCACCTTCGTTTCGGGCCACAAATACCTGCGATCTGGGGCATTCACGAATTCACCGCCCTAGTTACGTAATGTACTATTATCACATTTATGACCTCGTCGACACGTTTACTTTGGCCCTATAATAGTATACTCCCATGATTCCAGAACCGTCTCAATACGGGGGCAACTCCGGCTCCGTGACTCCTGGCGCGTATTACGCGATGCCGACGTCAGGCGTTGTGGTCGGCGAGCGCCCGCCCCCTCTCATATACGCGCACCACGCGCACACCCCTCACACGCCGCACACGCCGCACACGCACCACACGGGGCTGATGTACGCACCTGCCCCGCAGCCGCAGTTGTACCTGGATATGCTGAAGAATAGGGAGGGGCAGCAACATCCAGAGCCTAAGAAGGAGGCACAGGTATATTATAGTCAGGTTTAGAAGCGATAAACGACAAGATAGTCTGTCACTTTTTATCGAATTTATCGAATAGTGGCTCGCAGCCTACGAGCCTCCCTGTTTTGAATGCAAGTTGAACGAGTTTGAATACAGAATTTTGAAATTGCTTGTTAAAGTCGCAAATTCCAACCCTTCAAATAGCTCGAAAGGGCATTGGGTAACCTTGTATGAGAAAAATTGTCATTTTATTTTTGCAGCGGCCACGGATGTTTGTGTAAAAATCTTTTAGAGGACCTCTTAATACGCATATATATATATATAAATAAACGCGTTAAACAATATCGGAGCCGAGATGTTTTAGTTTGGTTTATAACTTTTCAATATGACCTGCGGAAATATGTATTGAAAATATCTCGGCTCCGATGCATTTTAGAGTATCACATTTCATAACAAAATATGTTTGTTTGTTGTGTCAGTAAAAAAATATGACAACACATTTACCCAAACCCTTTTCTGCAGTATTTACACACTTTTGCCACAATCTACGTAGATGGCTAGATTTGTGTACAGGAACCAAAAAAACAGATCTGGGATCACCGCGGATGCCTTCGTTCGACCAACGTTAGGTAATGCAGGAAAAAGGCCGATTGTTTACAACCCTCGATTATCAGTAATTTGGGCTGTCATATGACCGGTTCCTTAAATTGGGTAGTTTACTTAGGTTAAAATTTATGTCATAGTGTACTTAAACGCAACATTAAATTTCACGACTAAAACAGCAATTTACTTAATACAATATACAACAGTTATAACGGGTCTCAGCATTGTGATGTCACTGGGCAATCAATCAATTCTGATTAGATTCTGGCAAACGAAAGCGTGACCTGAGAAAACGGGGCAAAATAAAAAAATACATGCTGTATTACTAATTATAGTAGTTTTTTTTACAGAATTTTGAAAATTTTCAAGATTATCTGTAAACATAAGAAAAGGTTCCATCATTATCGTCAATATTATTATATCAAATAATCAGCCAACAAGGATTAAGATTACAAAGTCATACTAACCTAAAAATCCGACATCGCATCTACTTTGTTGTTTCTCTTGGAAAACAACTTCTTTCTCCTCTTGTTTTTGCTTGAAATTACTGATCATAGTACCTATGTAGCAGCTTTCGCACATTACTTTTTATTGTTTTACCCATATTACGGCAGTTATAAATGCAAAATTATTGAGTTCACAAAATACTGATAACTCAAACCAAATACTGACGTGCCTTTGGCAGATTAATAATGTTGCCACTTTAAAAAAAGTCCAGGTCACGCTTTTGTTTGCCAGAATCTATGCGTGCGTACGCACCGTTTTCAATTGACCCCAGCGCGGTCTGCATTCAAATTGTAACTCCATACTAACAACTGCCTCAAATGGCATCATGCAAAAAAAAAGAATCTACCCTATTGCAATCTGCACAAGATTATATATTCCAACTTCCGACAGGGTCAACAAGTGGTGATCGGTTTGAGCGAGGCGGTGCACCCGTCCGTGAGCACGGCCGTGGTGTACGCGCCGCCCGCCAGCCGCCACCTCGCCATCCACCAGCCCAACCACACCATGCAGGTAACGGATCCACGCATAGCTCGTTTAATCCAGACCTCGTCATCCACCAGCCCAACCACACCATGCAGGTAACGGATCCACGCATAACTCGCTCAAACCAGACCTCGTCGTCCACCAGCCCAACCACACCATGCAGGTTACGGATCCACGCATAATTCGCTCAATCCAGACCTCGTCGTCCACCAGCCCAACCACATCATGCAGGTAACGGATCCACGCATAGCTCGCTTAATCCAGACCTCGTCATCCACCAGCCCAACCACACCATGCAGGTAACGGATCCACACATAACTCGCTCAAACCAGACCTCTTCGTCCACCAGCCCAACCACACCATGCAGGTAACGGATCCACGCATAGCTCGCTCAATCCAGACCTCGCCATCCACCAGCCCAACTACACCGTGCAGGTAACGGATCCACACATAGCTCGCTTAATCCAGACCGCACCATCCACCGCCCAACCATACCATGCAGGTAACGTATCCACGCATAGCTCGCTCGATCCAGACCTCGCCATCCACCCGCCCAACCACACCATGCAGGTAACGGATCCACGCATAACTCGCTCAATCTAGACCTCGCCATCCACCAGCCCAACCACACCAAGCAGGTAACGGATCTACGCATAACTCGCTTAATCCAGTCCTCGCCATCCACCAGCCCAACCACACCATGCTGGTAACGGATCCACGCATAGCTCGCTCAATCCAGGATAAATTGCCCCCTAAGTTAGGGACAAAATTAAAACTAGACGTAACTGATGAGGAGTGGGGCACTTCCTCGTGGATTTAACATTTGTTACATACCTGTTGCTTGATAAAAATTCATGTCAGTTACCGTTTCTCAAGTCTGATTAATTACAGTTCCTTAAATCAATGACCTGAATCTATTAATTAACTACCATTAATCTTATTTTATCTGGAGGCATTAGGATTCAACTTGCAAGATTTGCAGCTCAGATTTTCCTTCAGTTTAAATGAAAGAACGAAATAAATTACCACCCAGCAAAAAAAAACTGTGAGTTCAAAAATATTTAAAACAGTCGAAGGTGTAAACTAATCTGATGAGTGATAAAATGGCACCCATGCAACGCTCCCTGACCCCGTATCATGGTCGGCCTTATCACACGATAAGTGACAAGATAGAGCGTCCGTCCCTGGCTGACACCGTTCGATAGAACAAGACGACGCTCCTATCTTGTCACTTATCGCGTGATAAGGCTTCGCAGGATACGGGGTTCTTCATTATTAGTCGAACTAGGAAATATTCTTAACAAAATCATCTTCCACAGACATCAAAACCCGGCAGCATAACGCAGGGCTACCCGGTGCAGCAGTCGAACCCGAACGTCCAGAACCCCAACATATATCCGAACCGCCACCGATATTAGCTAGTGCTTTTGCACCGGCACCCCGCCAAGCCACCCTAGCAGAGATTCCCGGGCGGGCAGACACCGCAGCGATGAGGTTACCGTGTTTCATTCAAGACAGTTGTACGGAGAAACAGTTGGGCAACTAAAGTACTCGAAATCTAAGAAAGAACAAAAGATGGTTGTCTACTGGTGGTCAGAAGCAATGCTATCTTTGTGAGTTATTTCATACTATTGAGATATCTCGCTCTTTTATGGTCCAGGTCAAGGAGAATGTCAATGTAGTGTCGTATCAGGAGCTCAAAGCAGTGGCAGAGCGTAGAGCCGAATGGCGGTTACTCCACCGACAAGAGCAGAGCTCTTAAGTTGAAGAAGGAGGAAGGAAGGAGATATCTCGCATCGCATCGCCTCTCCTCGCCAGCTCGAACGCTCAATTAGAGTTGTTTCATATCCCGCCAACGTCTGATATCGTGTCAGGTAATAAAATAAGTTACATACATTTTACACTGATACCGATACTGTCGGGCAATGTGAAACTGCTTTTGATCTTTGACAAAGGATTACAGTGCATATAGTCTGGCCAGCAAATTGGGACAAAAGTATGATTTTATATGGCAACCATTTTACCTATGACAGCTATCAGCTACGTACGTCATATAAGTATCGAACACGTCGCCATACATTTTGCGTTACCAGCACGATTGTTTTTCGAATTTGCCGCTTTTTTCTTGTGACTGGAATCGCTGGTTAGACTACCTTTTTTACCACTTTGTTAAAAGTAACTGTTTCTGCTAATGACTGCATATTCGTATGTGAAAGTTGTCTATTTCTAGACTCTACAGCTATATCCTCTAGCCGTCCAAACGGCTCAATTTCATTGAGGCCATTTTAATTGGAACTGTATTGCATTTGTTTCTTTACGTTTACGTTAATTTCAAAACAAAATTTAACTATATTTCTTGTTGTAGTTGATTCAAATTTAATTGCCAGTTTTTCTTGTGGACGGCAGCTAGAGGTTATAGCCGCGCCGAGTGAATGGTAATCTCATCGAGTGTCGTAAACCCGTTCCGAACAAAACATGGGTTCGTGCCGTGCTGATCACAAGTGTTGAGTGAACAGAACAATTCAAGTGAACAATACATTACTAAATGGTCATAGACATTGTAAAGTATATAATGTACAATTCATACACATAGTTGCATAGTGATCTAGATTCTGTAAAAACAATATTTACCAGAGATTTATTCCTTTAGCATTGATGAGGTTGCAGTGCAGTGCGTTTTATAAGAATGTAGGAACGGGTAATGCTTTGAGCAACACATTGCCAAGAATCGCTACGCGCTACGTTCGCAGCCAATCCCGTATGTAGCGGCGTAACTACGACGTAGGCGCTAGAAGGGTTCCTGGCAGCGAACGTGTTAAATCACGTCGTGGATTGAGCATTGGACTTTTAATAATATCCTGCATTACGAAGCCAGAAATTAATAATATCTTGCATTACGAAGTTCGATAGAAAGTACACGCTCGGTCCGATTGGTCCATTATCCTTTTAACCGCAATCTTCTGCTATTGCAGACCAGGTGACAGACAGGTTTATTTATAATATTCTATTCTAACTGACGTTCGGCGGTTAAAAGGTCACTTACATGAAAGTACTGACTGGACGCACGGCACTGCAATCGTGTTTGTGTTATTGGGCTAATTAGTTCTTATTAGTTCACTCTGAAGGTATTTGGCTAAATTGAGATCAGGTAACACTAATTCATACCTATAGTAGTAGAATCCACTGTATCCTGTGAAAAATTGTTGTGGAAAATTAATATTTTGAGTATCATGAGATCATGAACATTTTGAGAGTAGAGGATGATACAAGGAGTATGCTTTCCAAAGGATTTAGCCAAATAACTATACAAGTGAAATATAATATTTAGATTGACTGGTAGCGGCCATCTTCGATTAATGAAAAAAGAGCTTAAAGGAGCTCTGCACACAATTTCCAAGCAGGTCAATCAATCATGCAGGACAATCATTGACTGTCAATGTAAAATACAATAAATTAATTTTATTTATGGAAGTGTTACTAGATGGTTGGTGGCTGGTCAAGTAGCCTACTTATATTGTACGTTATTTTCCGAAAAAGGGCGGAAATATTAAAAATTACATTACAAGGACGTGTTGCCTTGTTTTGTATATCAATAACCCTCCTCTCCTTCGGCAGTCGGGTAAAAATAAAGTGCGGGTCTTTTAGCTCTTCTTTCTCAATCTATCCTCTTCTGTCAATCAACATTAACTATATTTAATTATGAACTTGTAATACGGTTATATAATCTATAAAGTAAAAAAACTATTAGATGCTCTTAACAATCATGTCTAAAGATAATAGATACATCTTCAGCTTGTGGTGGTACACGTTTAAGAAAATACAGGAAAAAAATAAGCAAAAAATAGTTTCATTACCAAAACCTAGATTAGGTGTCACCCAATCGTGACGTTTTCTCGGCAACATTGATTCGGTTATCTTTCATGAAGGTGTAGGCTGCGTATACCCAACCTACCTCTATCTAATATGCTAGTAATAGTCGAAATGTACGACATCATCACCTACTTCATTGAATTAATACTCTATACACTTGAATACGATTATTATAATTTTTGCTATACAGAACTATACGTGCTACGTAAATTGGAGTGTATGGTACCTCTTACAACATGCGGCATCCTTTGATAATGCGGCGCGCGGCGGGACGCTCGTTCTACCTTAGACCCCGTTCGCACGAGCGCTTTTTCAACGCGCGTTAAAAAAACGTTGAAATGACAAATTGATAATGTATTTATTCACACGAAGGCGGTTTTAAAGCGCGGCGCTTTTTTATCGAGCAGTGGTCGATTTTAGACGTTGGGACGTTGATTCGAATTTAGCGTACGGAACTCCGTAAACGTTTTTTTAACGCCCGTTGAATAAGCGCTCGTGCGAACCGGGCCTTACACGAGGCGGCAATGGCGGCATCTTTTGACCGACGGCGGCGCATGCCGCGTGGCACTTTACTAAGAACTCCAGATAGACCGAGCACACTAACATTATGACGACTTTGTACAAATTGTGTTATCTATTATTAAAGACTTATTCGACAAACTTGTGTACAGGTATATAGTTGTATGAAAAATAAAAGTTCATATATATGTAATTAAAAAAATACGTTTATCGACAATAGTAGTTTATGCGACTGATCCATAATGACAGGCCTTAAAATACGAGTGTGGTTTTGAGCGTCAGCGAGTTTCATAATAGGATCACACGAGGGTTTTAAGGCTTATTATGTACACTTGCATACACTACTTTATCTTCACATATCATAAATAGGTAAGTAACAGCAAAAAACCAACGAATGAATGAAGTCCCTATACTCATATCACTTGAGATCAAATGTCGTGCGGTATATATAAAATAAACATACTGGATTGACGTTCCGTATCGATAAATGTTTTAATATCTATGGATAGAGACCCGCTTGAGTTTTGACAACTGTTCCAAATTTAAACTCATAACGATACAAAAATCTGTACTGTAATGACATTACAGTACAGATTTTACCTACTACCACAGACAAGAAAGTTCTCATAGTAAAATCGGTTGTAATAATGCTGGTCATTTCCTACGGTTTCTGAACGCATTTTAGAGCACTAATGATATGTGCGTAGATAATAGTACATTACGTAACTAGGGCGGTGAATTCGTGAATGCCCCAGGTCGCAGGTGTTTGTGGCCTTCGGTTCGCGCCATAAATATGCGCTCTGGGGCTTTACGAATTACCGCCCGTGTTGAGTACAAAATTTTACGTCTTCACCTGGCCACAATGCGAGTTTTACTGCACGCTGCGCGTACGGGATATTTATGGCTCTCACCTTTGGTTCGGGCCACAAACACCTGCGATCTTGGGCTTTCACGAATTCACCGCCCTAGTTACGTAATGTACTATTACACAACAATTACAAATGAGCTACACTAAAATATTTCTATTTCTTGATGTACGGAACTCCTGGTTATTATTATTTATGTCTTTCTCGCTCACGGGACAAACATGTCCCGGACCTTTGGGAGGCGTGCGTGGAGCTAGGTACCTACAAAGTACCAACTGAGCCAACACGTAGAGGCCCTTTTGACAATTTAATGAAATGCAAGGAGTACACCGAGCAGATGCTGTCCCTGCCCGTATCATGGGACGCACACAGAGACAGCACCCGCTGGGGTGTATAGGGCCTATTGATGGTTGATGGAATCTAAATGAAACGGGTTATTGGGTTAAAATGATGGACTAGTGGCTGGGCTATTGGATGAAACATCGG
Source organism: Epinotia demarniana (assembly GCA_945867215.1). Taxonomy (NCBI): domain Eukaryota; kingdom Metazoa; phylum Arthropoda; class Insecta; order Lepidoptera; family Tortricidae; genus Epinotia; species Epinotia demarniana. The sequence goes on from OX244265.1 coordinate 14,241,540, forward strand.
ACGCCTGCCTAATAAAACTGTTTCACTTTTTATCTCTGGCAGACGGTGACTCGCTAACTGCTAGATGGGCCCCTATTAATAGGGACATTAAAAAATGGCCTAAGGGCAACACCGCACCGGTCAGAGAGCTGGGGGGTAGAGAGGTGGCACTGGACTTTAAACATATAGCCAACTCGCCACTTAGATGTCCACATCTACCCTCAAGCAACAGCTCTTGCGACTCCACTCTCGACGGCCAGTAAAGGCAAGCAAGAGGCGAGGGGCCTGTCCAACCATCCACCCGATCGGCTCAGCTTGACCCCTGGACACCCCCAGGAGTACTCAGGTGCGCTGCGCTGCCTTACGTTGGCTGATTGCGCCAGAAATCTGGTGGATGATGGGGCCGTCACATCCCTACCTACGCTCTTATTATTTATTATTATTAGACTGTACGATCGGGGGTCCGAACCCGCGACATACACATTGAAACACGCGTGCCTTACCGCTCGGCTACTGTGGCTTCCTAGAAACTAAAATGACTCCATTAGATATTACAATTAATTCAATTCAACAATAGTTTTCGAACAATGAAAGTTCAGCCAAGTCCGTGAGTGATGTAAGTGGTCTCATTACGCTGGGTGAGAGGCGAGCGACCCGCGGTGACCTGCAAGTAGGTCGCTGCAGCAATCGATCGCATCTTGCAGCTCTCACATTGGACATTAACAGCATGTTCGGAAAGGCAAAATAGTGGCGCCGTGTGAGACTTAGCTACCTATACAAAATATGACGGTCAAATATGTATCTTACCTACTTGCTCTTTGATAATACCTTAAGACACCGAGGTTTCACATCCATGTGTCAAAAATGAAGATGGTGACCCGCACTTATCGAACTATTCCCTATTCTATAAAACATTAGAGAAATCGTGCGTTGATTGTCAGTCGATTTCAAGGAAAACCATTTTGAAACGCAAAAACATTTAATGATCAAAATAAGTAAAACTAGTTCAATATTTGCCTTTGATATCCTAAATAAAGGAAAAACCGTAGGCGAATTTGTCTGTTTAATAAAGGTTTCAAGTCTCCCGGACTGCCCCTACTAATGATGCTTTAGAATTGACCTTCAACTTGTTAGTCACAAGAAGAGATACATTTTTCGCCTTATCGCAAGGGAATAAGGTGCAAAAGTTTAAACAATATGTTAGACGTAGACTGTACATAATAGGACCCCACACGGACATGCCAAATTTTATTTATAGGTAAGAGTGGAAATATTGGACCGTAAGTAGTCCAAAATATGAAGGTAGCGAACACCATGGGCAAGATAACACGCAACACCTTTTGTTGTTCATGGCGTCTAGAGGTGTAACACATTCACTGCCAAAAATCGCTACCCGCTACACTCTTAGCCGATCCCGTGGTTTCTCTTGTATGTAGCGGAAAGCGACTACGGCGTGAGAGTGTTAAAAATATGGGGCTGATATCTACTTTCCGAGGCACGATAGCCTAGTGGTTCAGGCATGCGATTGTTAAGCGGCGGTCGTGGGTTCGACCAATGAGTCCAGGCTTGTACCAATGAGTTTTTCGGAATTTATGTACCTACGGAATATTTACCGTTACGTTTTCGTTGAAGGAAAACATCGTGAGGAAACCGGTCTAATCCCAATAAGGTCTAGTTTTCCCTTTAGGTTGGAAGATCAGATGGCAGTCGCTTTACAAAAAAAAAACTAGAAAAGAATAAAAAAGTTCTTGAAAATCTTACCCTAACGCGCTTATTCATGAAAAAAAAAACTTTACATTTTTTCGTTAACATATTTCATTACCATTATTTTAAATTAGTTAAATATTACCCTTGGCACATGATTTCGTTTTTTAATTATTCTTGTAGCCCTGAAACGAATTTTAAGCCATGTCAGGTATGATTTTACTTCACTCAGTAAATTGAAAACTTCTGTCTTGTTTTTTTCGACTAAGGGACGTTTGTAACCATTCAAATTAAACGTTCTTGAGTTCATTATATCGACGAAGTTGTTCATTAGAGTAATGAATTTAATCGTTCCCGAGGAATCTAAAAGTTTTGTGGATTTCAAAACTTATTCACACAGATTCAGTGCGTTTGCTACACTCATACTCAATAACTGTGTGCCAAGTTTGACTTTCATTATCTATTGGCGAAAGTAAATGTGTCTATTGGACTTTTTGTCGGCAAATATTAGTCCTTTATGTTCTTGCAACTTATTTAAGTTGATTAAAAGTTGCCATTTTATTTTGTTGTTACTCTCGTCAAACAGCAGCCTCTTCATTTCAAATGCATTTCTAATCAATATTATGACATGGATCCATAAAAATGCTCACTTTATCAGAGGTGATTGGGTTGGGTTAGGTTAGGAAAATGAGTTTTAATATTGTTTACATTATTCAACTGACATCCCAAAGTTTCAGCAGCTTTTATATTGGCTAAACAACCGTCAAATGTTACACTAACGACAGTAGCACCAGCCTCGTGACATTTTTGCAAACACATATTTATTAAATTCGCTTTAACTTCAGCAGGTAGGTACTCCGGCAGTTAAAAAGTATACCCGGAGCAACTTCCAATCTTCATTCAAGGAAACAAGCATAAACACTAATGCTTGTGTCGCAACTGCATTTTCGTCTTCGCCTTCTACAGGCGCGGTTCCAAAGTTGACATAATCAAGTTTTCGTTTGTGGTGTTCCAATTTTTGCCTTCGTATGTTAATTTCGTCGAAGACTTAGTGAACATACTTACTACAGGTTTCTCGTTTAGTTTGCACTTGTCTGTCAAAGCTTTAGCGTCTACTCTTGAATACCATCGAGTGATAGTTCGTGGATGTGGCGGAGCTTTGTAGCAATCTGTAACATATTTGTACGCTGCTGGTGAATAATAATTTAAAGTCAAGGCAAACTTTATTACGTATAGCCCTTCCTTGAGAAAGTTTGCCTTGATTTTAAATTATTATTCATTCCTTCTTGATTTCAGCTTCATAACTTAGGTCAAACTTTTTTTCAGAGTCTGTACCAAAGACTTATTTGAAATCGTAACATTTCCATTTTGTCTTCTAGCGTCTTCTTCTTAGCTAATTTATTTTTAAGAAAGATTTTCCGTGAAGTGTCGCATATAGACTCGGAGTCACTAAATGGTTCTGCTATAGGCTCAAATCTTGACTCAGAAGATTCAGGCGACTGAAACTAAAGATGCCATAAAAATATTTGTTATAAATTGAGCCTTGAAAATTACGATTAATTATTATTATTCCTGCCCATTCCCTCTCATACATGAGAGGAGGCCTGTGCCCAGCAGTGGGACGTATATAGGCTGATGATGTGATGTGATTATTATTCCTAATAATACATATTAACAATTATTAGTTTCTTACCCGATCGTACGGCACTGCAGTCTTCCGTAGATAAATAAGTCCGTTTAGGCGTTATGTATTTTAAAATGCATGGAACAAATGACTGTGGTCGCCGAGGGTAACCATGTTGGTTCACTACGGTTCTTCTGAACAAACTTAATCCATGATTCACGTTTATCGCTCACTCGTGGAAACCTTGAAAGTAAAATAATGAAACATGTTTGTTTTGGATTAAATGTAAAATTATAATCGTAAAATGAAATTTTTACAGCCCGAAATTTTACTTTAAATATGAAATAATCTCACTAGAGACTACAGCACGAACTGTTCCATACCGATAGAATAAAGTACGTACGTTCTTCTTAGTATATATCTAAGGAAATTGGGCTAAAATTTAAATAAGTCAAACTTTAGACGAAGAACGTTGCCATTTCGATAAAAAGTATTGAATAAAAAAAATGTTGCTATTTGGCGCTATAATGCAGAATATTTAAAGTTTCAAATAGTCGCCGTTTATCAAGTATAATCGAAATTGTCACTTCTACATTTTAAATGTTAGAAATAATGGCGAGTTGTATTATAAATTACCGCAAACTATATAACTGTTATTAAAAATATCCGTGAACTTACTGATGAAAAGTGATTCCAGTACCTTTACTAGTGTAGTAGTGTTGTGTGTGTTGTTAGTAAATAGCGTAATGCACAAGAAGGCATTTTTTTAAAGTTTGAAGACCGAACTACACTCAAGACGACCGCCTACAGTGCCCGCCACAGACTAAACCACGGTATCCCATTACATTTAGTTACATAGTACAGTGCAGACCTTCCCTAGCATAAGTTTTCGCAGGGTAAACTACTCACATGGGATTACCTTTGATTAGTGAGGGGCTGGCGCAGTCGAAAAGGGCTCTCCTAGACTAGCAAGGCATGGCCGTGGCGGTCAAATAGTAAACTTGACATTAGCTGTCAAATCTACTATCGACGCCGCCGCAGGCCGCGCCAGTGTGTTGCAGGCACAAATAGTAAGGCGGGCTGATGGAAGACAAGGAAAATGTTTTAAGTAACCAGTCTCTACGAAGTAATAGTAAGATAACTACAACTTACAAAAGTTGAAAAACCCCCGACATTTTCATTTCAAAGTCCATTCATTTTCATTTCATTTCAAATTTTCATCTCAAAAACGGCTGTTGTGTTCAGATTTTGATGAAATATAGCTAAGAACACTTGGGATAAAATTATCTATGACACAAAAAAAACCGCATTCAAATCGGTCCATCCGTTTGGGAGCTACGATACCACAGACAGATACACAGATACACAGACAGACGTTAAACTTATAACACCCCTCTTTTTTCGTCGGGGGTTAAAAATGGTCTCATTCTCATGAGGTCTCACTCTGGTAGGTTAGGTCATGTTTGTTCTGTTATTGGTGTGTTTGTGTTGGTACGAGTATTTGGATATTGTAGTTGTGCCCAGAACCTGCACTAAATTGGTTCAGAAGTTTCTCATGTTTTGTCTCGTTCGATTTGAAAACAAAAAAAACTACTCTATTTTTTCCTACTAGCTTTTGCCCGCGACTTTCTCCGCAACGTACTCGATTTTATCGTTCTTCATACAAACTTCCGCCCAGCATTTCACCCAGCACTTTGGAAATAAAAAGTATCCTTCCCCGAGATTAAAACTATATCCATAACAAATTTCATCTCAATCGGTTCAGCGGTTTAAGCGTCTGTTGACAGATAGTCAGACATAGTTACTTGCGCATTATTTGAATTACATAAGTAGTATAATATATATACACATATATTACATTTCGTATACAGTATGGATTGCTCGTGTGACTAGGCTAGAGGATAGGTCGGTGCGATTTCTGATAAATGCAACCTACTCAATTAGGTACTACTCCCAAGTTATTGAAGTTACAGTTACGATATAGGTAGAACCAAAGATTGACGAACTGATTGCACCCGATCTACCGGAAGCATAAGAAGCGCTTACTAATTTCAATATCCCGTTTCTAGAATCCAATTTATTAACTCCTTTGTGTTATCTAAACTCACGAGAGACTAACGCTCTAAAATCAATCATAAGACTTAAGTTACTGACGGTTGAAATTCCAGTAACGGTAGATTACTACGCACAATGGGAGCCTTGGAAGGCGCATGCGCGAACCTATCGACTGCCCCCCACTGTCCCCCGTTGAAACCTGAACGTACCTAGTGCTTTCAGGATCCAAAGGACTTATTGTATACGTAATATAGCAACATTCATTGTGATGCTAGGTTCGAGAATATCGTTTACAGATTGAGCTTGTATAATACGATTGTATTATTAATTTAACGTTTCTTAAAATACAGGGCTTATTCTTAAATCATGTGTGTAAATGCTTATTTATTACAATATAGGGTTCTTAGATTGAGTGAGATTTCACTTATCATGACGGCAGAATTTATCTATATAGTCAAGTTCGGAACCAATAATTGTTTTAAGCTTGCATTAACTACTAACTACTGTTTAGGTAACTAAGTTCATTCTCTGGAAAGTTTGTCTAAACAGTCAACATCCCAGTATAGTCAACTTCGTTAGTAGATAGCGAAATTAGTAGCTAAGTAGTGAAATGCCTTTGAGCTTAGGGAATTCAATCTTTCTCACTACGCGCTATTGTAGCCGAACTTTAAGGCACGCATTTTTTTATTTGGAGGCCACTAGATAAAAAAAAAATCTTATGTATATACGCAATATTACCTGATATTAAACAGTAGATTTTCGGTGAAGGAAAGCATCGTGAGGAAACCGGTCTAATCCCAGCAACGCCTAGTTTTAGCTTGAAGGTCAGATGGCATTCGCTTTCGCTAAATCTTGGGACTGGCCAAAGCGGACCCGTCCTTTAGACAAAATCGGGAAAATTGCTGGAAGGTCGACATCTTATAACCTATCTATATACTTTAACTAAAGAGAAAATTAATGTTATGTCGTATCAAGACCTCAAAACAGTGGCAAAGAGAAGAGCAGAGTGGCGATTACTCCACCGACAAGAGCCCGGCTCTTAAGTTTATGATGATGATGTTATACTTTTGCACCTTGTTCCTTGTAAAAGGCATAATGTATAAATCGCTCACGTCGACTATACTGTGCTTATGTCTGTTTATAAATGCACATCTCTGCAATATGTGGGTGTCCAACTCCCACGGCCTCGCACACAATGTCATAACAAGTATCGTGGATGGATTCATGAATGAAATCAACGTGGATTTTACTTGTTTACCCTGATCTCACGCAGGTGTAAATAAAAAAATCTGATGCGATGAAATTTTAGACATTTTTGCCGACTATGCAAATTCAAGTTATTAGCCTGCTGGATTCCGAAAGCAAGTTTAGTTAATTTTCTTGAGTAGAATATTAAGTACCTACTTTTGCTTTCGAATTTTTTTTATTTTTTTTTATTAGCCTATATTGTGTCCCACTGCTGGGCAAAGGCCTCCCCTCCTTTCCGCCACTCGTCTCGCTCCTGTGCCAGTGTTCGCCAATCTGCACAAAAAACGTCTCAAGGTCGTCCCGCCATCTCCTTTTCGGTCTGCCTCTACCTCGGAAGCCATCTTTTGGAAGCCATTCAGTGGCTAATTTGGCCCATCGCTCCGCGTGCATCCGGCAGACATGTCCAGCCCAGTCCCACTTTAGCTTCGCGGTCTTAGCACCCACATCTACGATGCCAGTTTTAGCACGCAGTTCCGTGTTCCTGATCCGATCGATCCTACGAACTCCGAGTATGCTGCGTTCCATTGCTCGCTGGCAAATCTTGAGTCGGGACTTTTGGGCTTCTGTTAATGACCAAGTTTGGGCGCCATAGGTTAGGATAGGCAGGATGCACATATCGAAAAGCTTGCGCTTCAGTGTCAAAGGAAGGGTACCCTTCATTAGCGCCTTCATGGACCAGAAGCTCCTCCAGGCTTTCGAATGTCTGTGTTAAATTACTAGTTTAATAGCTCTGTACCTACCTAGGCGACCAAGCACGGCTCAGGTGAAAATAGGGAGAAAACTAATTTTGCCAGATCTTATGATCGATTATTCGTCCCCATTAATTCCTACAGTTAAAATTTCATCGAAATCGTTAAAGCCGTTTTCGAGGTGAATACAAATAAATATACTTACTTATGTGTATTCAAATATAGCTAGTTTATTTGTACAAGATAGGATTATTAAGTTTGTGACAAAAATAACACACTTTTCGAACATGAGACGTGAAAAACACAACATTTTACTTTACCGTTTGTAATCAATAATCAATATCAATTAGAGTATGTACACGTCTGGCAACAAGAAGCCGTTAGTTACAATAGAAAGTAAGAATTCCTGACAGACCCCGATGTCCTCTGCATTGAAGGCTGCCAAAAGGGCTGATTACACGAGTTGCATTGCAACAAACAATACAGGAAAACATCCGTCAATCTCATCCTCATATCGTATTGTCGAAAATCTCACAAAAAATATTCAAAGTGCACTGGTCGATGGCGTGGCCGTTCCGAATAGCCCCATTCGGTTACAAAGCACCATAGCAAGTCGAAAAAGATTAAAATAGGAAACACAATATCAACAATTGGTTACTGGCCTCATGTTAAAATGTAGAACGTAGTGTTGCTGCTATTCATAGCAAATTAGCAAACCATCAAATTATTAAAAGATTCTATCGTTATATAATAATATGTTTGTATCATTTTAATAAAATTATGTAATTTACACTAAATTAAGTACATAATTTTATTAAAATGAAACAAAGTGAGATATTTTTTTTGCTCTAAGAATATCTGTAAAAAGAATCAAAACATGTGCGAAGCCTTAGATATGCTCTCTCATTGTCAAGTCAACATACATATATTATGTTCAGACACGTGAATTAGTGAGTTACTAACATAACGTATTAGTAGCATCCTCATTTTAACTAAGATCGAAGGAAACAATGTATACTAACATTAACTATCATTAGCAATCCATGAAATACCGTTCCCATTTCTGGTCTCACCTAATGGGCCCCCACTGGTGATATCATACCCATCTATGATATAGGTAGCTTATATGCCCAAGCCACTGCCAAGGTCACATCGATCGACAACGACAGGGATGCAGCTATCTGAGGTTCTTATCATCCCTTTCTATGAAGGGACTTTGGTGGAAATTTTTGCCCCAGTCTGGGCAGACTGTTAGTAAACAAGAGGTGTCTTATAATTTATATCAGGCTATTGTCACGACTATAGCTTTTTTCCTCAGCAAAATGTTGGGTAGTAATTAGTTTTTCATTTGTTTTACGGAGCATGAAATGTAATATTGCTTGTTATCGGTTGTGTTAGTATCTTAGGTATATAACATATCAAGGCGGCAAGGGACTGATTATTGAGGCGGCAATAGGGCGACCGTTGGAAGAGGCTTAATGTCCAGCATTCATTGAATGTTATTTGATTTAATTATATTATGACGCCATGACGTAATCTATATCAGAGGGAGACAGATTGCTGTGTTGACTTAACACACCTTTATTATATTACGCAATTTCATTTTAACGTTCGTTTCCCGGTTTTCGAAAAAAAGCCCGCAGGAAATAAATATGTTTCCATCTTTCCTATATGTATGAGAGAGGTGGAATGGCTTTGTTGGACAAATACGTAAATAGTAATGTACTTTTGTTAAATCTCAAAATTGTTGCATACTGCAGTACCTATTTTTTATCTTCTGTTACTTGAAACAAAATAAAACATTACCCTTCGACTTAATGCATTGAATTGGAATTAGCATGATATTGGTCGCGCCCGACCGTTCTGACGGAAACGCATTTCATCCACGATAAGTTTAGGAGTGGAATAGCTTCATATATACCCTTTATCGTATTTGTATGGCAAACTGATGATACCTCAGCCAAACTATTAGCGCCGCGATGTTGCGCTATGTTGCCTCACACCGCTCGTGCTGGGATTAATCGCGACGCCGACGCTCCGCATTATGTTACTTGCGTTTATTGCCGCTCCTTTGACTCGCGCCCAAAAAACTGACAAAACAGGGAGCGGTGGCCAAGAAGAGAGGCATGACGAGTAAGTAACGTTTCCACACCATGGTGTCTCTTTCTCCTTTCCTCGCTGTTTCCCACGACACTCGACGAGAGGGTGACGACGCAGGTATACAGGATGTTACATAATTGGTGATACAAAATAGCAAAATGTGAATCTATCCATGATCCTGAACAACTTTTACTATGAGACAAATTTTGTGTTATGCAAAAGAAAAAACTGCTGTACATTTTCGTCAGTCTAAACTGAGCAAAGTTATTGAAATACTTAGTTGGATTTTTTTGGCATAGCACAAAGTTGGTTCCATAGTAAAAGTTGTTCAGAATCATGGATAGATTCACATTTTACTATTTTGTTTCACCAATTACGTAACAGCCTGTAATAAGCTTTGTAACTTGAGCAATAGCAAACCAACTCAATCTACAAGTTAAGGTGAAATATAATCCCAGGTCGCTGTAGCGATAGATAACCTGCAAGCACTACCTAATCAAAACTTCATGCAATACTCTCTCTCCTGCTTCTGAGATTGAATTCGGTTCATATCTTTCCCGTCACAATCACATGTTAGCTCGAAGTGAAAGCGAGCAAGCATAACGGATTGAAATATGATTGGGATGTGCTGGGCAAAATAGACTTCCTGCTCCGCCCTATAGGTAGTTACTTATTCCGTAAATATCCCAAACATTTATCACCTCATTCCAATAAATACGGATATAAGCTGATAGAAATCGGCAACTTTTTTGAATCTTCAAAATCGCTCTCATAAGGTGCTGACGCTGGAGCATTCATTCATTCATTAAAAAGGAGGAGGTTCTCAATTCGGTTGTTTTTTTTTATTGTCAATGTTTCATGACAGAATCATCAATGTTGGAGTCATCAATGACGGAGTTCTGAGGTAACCCTCAGAACTCCGTCATTGATGAGCCGATTCGAAAAAAAAAATTTTTTGTTTGTATGTATAGGCTTTCAGGTGGGTCCCATTTTTTTCCAAATTCAGTTAGATGATGGGTTCCATGAGGAATTGAGGGAACTCCTCAATTTTATTAGGCACGTGTGTAGTGATTTTGGTATTTTCTGTTATAATTCGTGTATTTATATCCGGAAATCATAAATTTGGTGGCGAGGAATTGATTATGAAGACCACAGATGACTTATCGAATTCCTCAATTATGTACTTAAATGTGCAAAAGTACGTCACAGGTTCTGATAAGATTCCGTTGAAATAGGAACTAATGAAGTGCCATTGGTGATGATCATGGGGAATCGACGGAAGTCCTCAAATATTATCGGCCCACATACAGCGATTCGGTTTTTTTCTATAGTAATCAACGCATTTGCTATCGGAAATCAGTCCATGTGGTAAATTGTAAAAAAAATGTGGAAATGTTCTCGTGGCTTGGCGGAGTACTAAACTGAAGTCGGTTAAAACTTTGCTTTTAAAGTAAATTATTCAATCAAGCAATCTGTTCTTTTGCCGAGCCGAGCAATTTTGTTATTGTTCCGCCGCCGTCCCTCCCCCCTGCACGCCGTTTACTGGAGCGTTCGTTAGAATGAATGTGAAAATGTTCGCAGCGATTTTTGCCGCTGTTCGTTGTTCAGAAAGACAAAATTTAAGAAAGGTGAATGGTCAATGTTCTTTTACCTGTGAATGCCAAGTTTATCAGCACCTTTAATGTGAAGTTTGTAGGAAAATACGAACAATAAAAATAGTTATTTGTTATGCAAGGCTGCAAAGTTGTTGTTTGGCGCAAGTGCTTAGTATTGAAAGCCGAGCTAGCGAAGGATTGTAAAATTGAACCATGAGCGAAGCGAATGGTTCAAAAGTACAATCCTGAGCATAGCGAGGCTTTCAAGGCACGAGACGCCAAACAATTTTGCTGCCGAGCGAAACACACAATTTTTCACCTCACCACCGCGAGGAAAATTGTAGGTAAGTAAATGTAATGGAAGTAATTTGGACCTTATACTCATATTCAATAAAGGTTTGTTTACATCTCATCAAGATCTAGCATTTTATAATTATCAAATGTAACATAAATATTTTTGCATCTTTAAATGACCTCACGCTTACCTACATTAAAAAAGTCAAAGTATTGTTGGGTACTCACGGTTTAAACTCAGACTCAAATACGCTTATTTCACTTTTTCCGCTAACTTAGCAGGCATCAATATTGATATATGTATATATTCTGCACTAAAATCTATAAATAACCCCCATTATTTTGCTTTTACTGTCTGTGCCTTTAGAACAAAACAAAATTAAATGTATATGAGTTTTTTCTTAAATTAACTTTTAAAACGGTGCGTTCCAAATTTGGAAAAAGCTAAATTTTTAGAAAAATAAAACGACATTTTAAAATTATTTGTCGTATTTTATCCTTATAAGTCAGTCTAACTGTTAATATTTCGTATGTACCTACTTAATTAAAAGAGAATAAGCATTATTAATTTTATTTTATCAAAATAATAACAATTTATTATTGGCATAACACCATCAGTTTCTGAACGCACCTTTCATTCTGTATAGAAAAAAGTTGGGTCTCGCGATCGACCGTCACGTTCCAAATTCAAAAACTCTTTCCACGCTAGCGGATAAAATGGACTTTTGGGCGCAGATTTTGAGCGATAAAGCAAGCCTTTTCGAGCCGGTGAGGTGAAAAGGTATATTTTTTTGATCAAAACTGAGCAACCAAAAGCAATCGCGTGATGTTTTCCGAGTATTTTCGCGAGTTCTGTTTATTAGTAATGTAAAAATAATATTTTTTTAATGTATTAAAGTGTTGTTACCTTTATTGCTATGGCTTAAGATTGAAGATGCCAACTATTAAGCAGTGGGAAGCCCTTATATACCAAAGTTGTCCATAAGAAATCTTTTTCGAAGAAAGTTTTGATTAACCGTATTCCCAGTAGCCCGATCGCTGGCTCACTTCATATATTATTGTTTAGCGAAGTTAGAGCTAATATTGTGTGTCTTGACAATGCTACTACCGAGTAATATTCGAGTAAGTATACAAGGAGTTTCAAAGTTACCCTTAAAGCGAATAGGGGGTTAAATGGTGCCTTTTGAAAAGTCCATTAACAATACATGAACATCGTTATATGACTTACCGACAAAAATACTTTTATACACGTCACTTTATTTCTAACAATGCATTCTTTTAAAAAGGGCATGGTAAACGTACCACAAACTAATTTGCATTGAACTTCTCTCCACCAAAGCCAGTAGTAGCGTGTTATTATGGCTGCGATCTTCTGTAAGGAGGAAGTACTTCAATATGAGTGAGATGACATTCCACTGTGCCCCCTCTCATATATCTGCGTCTTTATTTATATTATACTAGCGAACCGCTTAGCGATGATAGTATAGAATCATTTAAATTGATAATAGTATAGAATCATTTAAATTGATAATAGTATAGAATCATTTAAATTGAAGTGATTGAACAAGCTAGTAAATACAGTATCATCGGAGAGACAATGAGACTAACGACTGACTGATGATTACTTACTTAGGATGATGATGACAACCTGACAGACTTTTCCTCTTTATAATATTTGTAAATAATCATTTTAATTGAAGTGAAACCCTATTTTAGTAAAAATTGGTCATAAACACAGTTAAATCGGAAAGATGGAATGATTAGTTGACGATTATAAAACACGTTTAAAGTACTCATGTATTTAAACATTCATACTGGCAACTTTACTGGTTTTTCAGTCGGCTATATACGACCACGCAACGAATTCACGGCCTTTACACAATACACAATGTGGCACGGTTGACCTCAATATTAGCACATAACTACTGTATTCTGGCCTCTGAGAACCTCCATAAGTATAACTAAACAAAGAGGGAATATCTTTAATTACATTACGGATAGAGCCTGTGGAAATAGAAGCGTCTTGACAGAATAGGCAACAAACGGCGTGACTCATATTTAAAAATATTGATATTTAGCACTTTCGCAACCAAGAACCCGCCTAACGGGCGCCTACGCCGTAGTCGCTTTCCGCTTCGATGCGATCCGATTAAAAAAATGGCGATAATAGCAGAATTTGTGCTCTATTATATTCAAGATTAATCATAAAAAAATAAATCTAAATAATTACTTCCAGGTAGAAAGTTCGTAGGATTCTTTAATAAAGCATCTTAGATTAACTTTTTAAAATGAAATAAACAAAAACACTTTTATAAACTATCACATTCAGTGCCGGGAACCCGACTATCGGGTGCCTACGCCGTAGGCGCTTTCCGCTACATACGAGAAAAACCACGGGATCGGCTCGGAGCGTAAGCCCGTATAGTTATGTCAAAGCTAAAAAACATTGTCATGTCACGATCCAATACATCAAATATAAAGTTAGGTATTGGGCACCGAAAGGTAAACAAATAGTACATTACGTAACTAGGGCGGTGAATTCGTAAATGCCCCAGATCGCAGGTGTTTGTGGCCCGAACCGAAGGTGAGGGCCATAAATATGCGCTCTGGGGCTTTACGAATTACCACCCGTGTTGCGTACAAAATTTTACGTCTTCACCTGGCCACAATGCTAGTTTTCCCGTACGCGCAGCGTGCAGTAAAACTCGCATTATGGCCAGGTGTGACGTAAAAATATATACGTGCTCGGTCTATTTTGAATGAGGCTCCAGTGGCAGCGGGGGCGTGGATCGTAGCGAGCAGGTCGTAGCTGCTCTACGGCGTAGGCGCTCGTAGATTCGTCGTCGTACTACGGAGATAAAAGGCTTTGGGGTCAACTCTGAAAAGCGCTGCATTGGCGCCGCGATACAAAATGAATTTGGCTTCTCGCTATTACTAGTGATATATGCAATTATTACAGCTTAGTAAAGCCAAATTGTTGGGAACACATACATTAGTGCGGATTAAACAAGACTAAATTCTATGTATTTATGTGTGTATGTATTAAACTTTAATGTACAGGTGGAATATAGCAGGTACAAAAAAAACACAATAAAACGTTCATATTTTCCTATGAAAATATAGGAACATATAAACATATGAACGTGATTAGTCGATAGCAAAAAAGTGAATAACAATACGTATCAAGTTCAACTTTAATTCTTCTTTAGAGTTATATGTATGGCAACCCGCACATAGATACTTTATACTCGTTGAGATAAAGAAATCAACCTATTATGTAATATGAAGATAGTCTTTTGCGCCACAGTGCCTACTAATTTACCCCAGAAGCTAGCACTACTGACGCCGCGACGCAACGCGGGACGGGCAAATGTTCCTCTTTCTCGGTTGCACAGTGCGAGTAAGACACAACATCACTGAGTCACGCGCGAAGCGAGTTGAAGGTAAGTTGTGTCCCCAGCTGAGAAATTTTATTTACTTAAATTTACAGTGCATATTTATTACGTTGGATTCTTCGGCTCGGCTCGGCAAAACTCGGTGATCTGTAGGAATGGCCGCGAGCGCTCGCCGGCCGGCAAGCGTGCGCTTCTACATGTTTACATACTAGGGATGGGCGTGTGTCTATCGATAATATGACGTATTATAAAATTTAGAATAGCGAATATTTTTTTACCTAATTTACACGTGAGCGGAAACGGTTGCCGTAAGTTGGGGTAAAGTACAAAACGTAGCAGTTTTTAAGACGCGTTAGTTCTCGTTATTTTGAATGTACAGCGGATTTTTAATACAACGCATTTTTTTACTGGGAAGGAGTAGTCTTTGACACAGGCGTTAGAAGTTTACGAAGTTTAAGTTTTAAGTTGAGTTGGTTGAAATTTGGTTTCCAAGTCCGAGATTATATATTTACAACAAATATTTGAGACTAGACAGCGAAATGTAGAGCCCACGGATATGCGTCGAATTCCGTCATTTTTTTAAAGCATATAGATAAGCGCCGGTGCGACAGAAGATTTTACTTTGCCCGCAAGCATTATGTTGGTTAGACGGGTAATGGCCTAACTGGGGCTGACGTGTCGCTGGAACAAAGAAGTTGAGCAGCACCTTTGAGGTCCCTATCGTTAATTTTGGATTCTACAATTTTAAGGATTTTACTAGGTTTGGGAAGATATGTTGGATCGAATACGTACTTTAAACCAAATATTGATGAATAGGTATTTATTATAAAGAATATATTTTTTACATTCAACAAACAACACAATCCCAAGACACACTGACCCGACTATACATGATAGTATGTACATTATTGCCATATATTATGCGGTTTACAGCGACACTACTTCAGGGTTAAATCGGGACTTCTCGGGCTATACTATACACGCACACAGAAATACGAAACGATATATGTAAACCTTACTAAAATAATTGAGTATCGCACGCGGTTCGTATTTAAGTTTTGCTCTATGCCGACATATGTATGTTTTCTTTCTGGATTGTTATACCGTACTCTCTTCAGCTATAGGCAGTAAGTATTAAGTTGTGGGCCACTTTGTTGGTTTATGATATAAATAACAATAATACGTACAATAGTACCGTTTTTCCCAAATAAACATTAAAAACCGTGATATAACACAAGGTTACTATAATATTATTATTTCTATCGATGTAAATATTTACCCCCGTCCCTACGCCAGCCCGGCCCAGCCCCTTAGTCGGTGAAGCCGGGAGCTCGCGCGCGGACGTCAAATCCGCCATTTTGTTTACCCGCCGCCGTTCTCCAAATAATTACAAACCGTTTTGATTTATCATTAATCACACGTTTACTTCCCTAGGACGTAACCGCTGACGCAGGTAAGCTTGTTTTAGACGATTTTGCGCCCGCGTTATACTCCCTCCTCCTAGATGAGCCTCGGTCTCAAGGACGTTTCTTGTTCGACGCTTCCGGAGTAAATAGTAACGTTATTTTGTTATTCAGTGCGTTATCAATATTAATACGAATGTTTGTTTACAATTTTTATCGGACGTACGGACGTTTTAATTTCGGTAGCACTAATTATCGATAGTGATACAAAAATAAATACGGTATGATTTTAAACAGCGATCACTTCTGTTTTAATCTCATTTTGATACTTTCCTATAATATTGTTGATAAAGAGTCGATTTAAAGCAATCGATCTACAGAAAAGCCAAGGGTTAGGCGAGCTTCGGTAACAATGATAAGAGACACGCCCCGCTCGGCGTAACCGGGTCAACCCACTACCGGTTCACTGAATTATAAATATTTTTTGCACTGAGATGAAAATTAAACCAACTACAATATGACGAAGAAAATAAGTAGCTCTCGTAAACCTTGACTTAGCTCAGGAAATACAGGCTGGACGATCAACACCACGACGACGTCTATAGATGTCGAACATTTTGCTTAACAATGGTTTTTGGCTTAACTTACTCTTGGGCCCAGGAGCCGTTAGGGGGGGGGGGGGAGGTCTGCTCGTGGCTGCTTTCCTCAGATAGCAGTAAAACTCTGGCATCGGTTACAAGCGGCTTTTTACGATTTTTTTTGGCACTGAATGTATTTTTTTTAGGGGACAATCTTACATAAATCGACCTAGTCCCAAACTAAGCAAAGCTTGTACTATGGGTACTAGACGACGATAAACATACTTATATAGATAAATAAATCCATGACTCAGGAACAAATGTTCGTGCTCATCACATAAATAAATGTCCTTACCGGGATTCGAACCCAGGACCTCTTGCTTCTTGTTTGATGTACTTATACCGGTACCGGTACCAAAAGTGTGCTTAAACATAAATCGTAAACCTTGTAACGATATGTTATATCTAGCTGACGTCTTAAAGTGCCGTAAAACTATAATAATACTGACATAATATACTTACCTAAAAATAGCAAAGTAACAACACTGTATTTTGTTATGTTACTGCACTTTTCCAGCTGGCTGGACGGAGCGCGGCATAAAAGACGGATTTAGACTGTGTGCGATACCTTACTAGTAGTTGCGAAGATGTTGGTATGCGATGCGTTTTAACCCAATCAGTGACAATCACAACACATGCGTCAGAGCGATACAGGCACTTTTCGCTACATATCGATATTAAGCTATAGCAATACGGTTTAGAGCTACGGACGTGGAGTTGCGATGAATGGGTTAACACAAACCAACAATTGTATAATGAACCTAGGAATATAAACAGTCGACTTCATTGATATGTTTTTGCCTCTGCACCTCATTCCAATGATCAATTTACTGTAATTCTAACGTTAGGAATAAATAAAATCAGTATATAACCATCTATAATTTAACACTTATATAGCAGTCTAAAATAAATATAAACCTGTAATTCCAGCAGTTAATTTATAAACATTGTCCAATTCCAACAAAATGATTCCGGCTTGATATTCTGCAAGACATCGCTTGTGTATACATTGTAAATTAGGTAGTTTCCGAATATGGAGTTCTGCGTATTGTCTTGCTCATTATATCGAATTTTTGTTGCATGTTAATGCTTATAAATCCGTGAAATGTAATAAAATAAATGGCGTGATTTTTAACAAATTGTTTTGATACAGATACAAAATATTGACATCACGAATACGCGCTACTGACCGTCTAAGCGCATCCAAACGGCCGAGCGCGGCAGACAGCATACGTTGCATAAAATACAGGGAGATAGAGACCAATCTATCCCGGTCAATCTCATAGCTTATGCCATGTATGCAGTCAACCACGCTTGGACGCTTGGACGCGGCTATAGGCTGTCAGAGGCGTTTATTTTTTAATAAGAGCGACTTGAGGAATAAAAAACACCTAAAGCCGAGGTTCCATTAGAGTCACGCCGCGTGTCGCAACGCTTACTTTGAATTGAACGTGGCGATACGCGGGACTGAGCTAATGTGACTACGTTCATACTAAATGTATGTAACCGATTGGCAATCCCACACGTTGCGACACGCGGCGTGGCTCTAATATAACCCGGGCTTAGTGTTTGAAATTAATTCTGTATCCTGATTGGTCGATTTAACTAACTGTATTCTGGTTAGTTGATAGGAAATACAAATATAAAAAAAAGTTGTGGTTGGTCAAATCAAAATGTAATAATAACATAAATATGTTTACATACTTTCCCTAGAGCCTAAATGTACTACTTTAACCCCGCTTGTTAAGCCTAATATGACACACTTTTCGCGCATGAGAAGTGAGAAATAATAAGGACAATGTTCCTAAAACACGACGCCAGAGATAAATTTTTGGCTCAAGTTTTTACCTTTAAACGTTCGTCCATTGTTCCAATTGTGTCGCTAAAAGCCATTTCATAAAAAAAAACTATTGTTATGCGAGACTGCAGAGTAATTTTGCGGTGTTTACACTGAGATGACCTCTAATATGAAGAAGGTTAAATCAGCGAATTATAAATCTAGGTTTGTCCTATGGGAGTAGTTGTTATGCTGGCTGGTAGTATTACAGCAGAGTGTATGTCATTACGAATGCATGAGCTAATCCAAGTAAAGCTTAATAAACGAGATATGCGTGATTTTCTTCAGTCGTAACCAAGTAGAGACGTGAGCTGAAATGAGAATATTGAAATGTAATATTTACTTACTGCTCTTGCCCCTTAGATTTTTTGTGACTTTGAACCTGTGGAATTCTTTTAGAGATCAAAAATCTAAGTTTAACATGAGTATCTTCGTGTCTATGTAGCGGTTTTTACTTTTTATGAACTCAGAAACACCCGTTTAAAATGTACGTAGATAACTATCGACCCCAAAGGTTCGGGTTATGTTTGTTCAACAAAACACAATTATTGTATTGTTTTTTTATTTGCGCACTGCATATTAATAAGAAATTAATAATATATAGAACGATCCTTACTATTGAGAGATTATCCATTGACAAGTTCCACAATCCAGTTACATTACCAGATTAATTACATGATACCAAATTCTTGACATACTAAAACCTTTTCAACAGGCTAGGTGAAATTCAATATTATGCCTATATCATAATAGTGGTTGTACGTTGTTTCATGTACTACATTTACATCGTAGAATTTTGCTTCATAGAAAATGTTTCCCATATTATCATTTCATAGAATGATCATTTTTAATGCACTTACTTTGTAGAAGCTTATTTCATAGTTTTTTAATTTTTGAGATTATTAATGTTTCGAAATTCATGTCATCGATTTTTAGGTCATATATTATTGTTCCTTATAATATTTAGTTTATAGAATAGTTTTTCCAAAGCCTGTAAGAATTTTGCTTCATAGAAAATGTTTCCCATATTATCATTTCATAGAATGATCATTTTTAATGCACTTACTTTGTAGAAGCTTATTTCATAGATTTTTTATTTTTGAGATTATTAATGTTTCGAAATTCATGTCATCGATTTTTAGGTCATATATTATTGTTCCTTATAATATTTAGTTTATAGAATAGTTTTTTCAAAGCCTGTATATTCATAGAATTTTGTTTGTCATCTTATTAAGCTTAATATTATCGTTTCATAGAAGGATAGGTTAAAGAAGAAAATGGGAGTTTTAATAACAAGTATTCCGCTCTTTTATAAAAAAAATAACCACGAAGACGAAAGCGGGAGCTAAGCTCCCGCTTCCGTCTTCTAACCTATCCGCGATCAGAGTCGATTTTGCCACTAAGTTCCTGTTCCTTGATCCTTGTGTACTTGTAATTTAATTGAAGTTCATAAGAATTTTTGAAAACAAAAAAACTGGTACTAAATATTATATGAAACGGTTCCTATGAAACAATAATCGACGAAATTTGTGTATACGAAACAAGAATACACGAAACATAATTCTACAGTTTGATAGGTTTCTGAAGTAAAAAAGGTTTATAGTAATATACATTGAACTGAATTTCTGTGAAATATGTTTCAACTAAGTGAATAGTCTATGAAACAATAATATTGGAACTGAAAGTATATGAACCAAATAATTTATGAAATATTTTCTAAGAAACGAAATTCAATGAAATTTCTGTCTGTGAAATAGGGTGACACCCATAATAGTACATCAAGTAACTAGGGCGGTGAAATCGTGAATACCCCAGATTGCAGGTGTTTGTGACCCGAACCG
This sequence comes from Epinotia demarniana, assembly GCA_945867215.1. Taxonomy (NCBI): domain Eukaryota; kingdom Metazoa; phylum Arthropoda; class Insecta; order Lepidoptera; family Tortricidae; genus Epinotia; species Epinotia demarniana. The sequence goes on from OX244265.1 coordinate 14,261,942, forward strand.
AAGGCGAGGGCCATAAATACGCGCTCTGGGGCTTCACGAATTACCGCCCGTGTTGAGTATAAAATTTTACGTCTTCACCTGGCCACAATGCGAGTTTGCCCTTACGAGCAGCGTGCAGTAAAACTCGCATTATGGCCAGATGTGACGTAAAATGTATAAACACAGTGGCAGGGAAAATGTTTACCACTCCATAACAGTGTACTGTGCTGTGTGCTTGGAAGGTTTTAAGAGTCAAAATCGACTTGCAAGATTTGATTACAATATTGCATGTTACATACAACCTTACATGATTTGAAAAGAATTAGAAGTTCCGATAAAGCTTGTTAAAATATGAAATAATCTCCATCGTGTAACTTTATTATTTAACACTTTCACTGACAGTAACCCGCCTAGCGAGCGCCTACGCCGTAGCCGCATTTTGCTACTTAACTTGCAAGATCGGCTTCGAACGTAGCACGTACCGATTCTTGGCAGTGAATGTGTTAAGTTACATTGCTGGCACTCAACATCACAAGTTTTAAGCAAACCTCGTTCATAAAAAAAGTAAAACCATAAACAGGGTTTTACCGCGATGCTTATTTTATGGTAGATACTAATGGGGCTTCTAAACGGGCATTTTCCTGCAATTTCTGGCCGGCAATTATTGCTATTTCACGCTGACTTGGTATGCTACAGATAGATGCACATAATTGCCGGCCACACATTGCCGTAAAAATGTTGCCCGTTTAGAAGCCCCATAACTGTTGACTATAGTGCGTTTTTTTAGCATTAGAAAGAAGGATAAAGCAAGAAGCACGAGGTCTTTTATATGAGACACTTTATGCCACACAACTGTCAAAGTATCTCAAACAGCCACTAAAAAAGACTTACGTTATTGTTGTCTTACCTAAAATGATAGAAGTGTTTTCATTATTTATATCTTAATAATACTTACAACGATATATTTATTTTTAAAGCATTTATTTTTTGACTTAGTTATTTTGAATTTCGATTCTCCCCTAACGTTTTGCCTTCACTACAAGCAAAGAGACAGAAATAGAGTCCATTAACAACAAATGAGAAACATAAGGTAGTGAAAATATACAAGTTGCTGTGTGAACTTTGCAGCAAGGATGAATTTCCGGATAACATCAAATATTTTTCCCAAGCACAAAAGGTTGACAATGACTGCTTCTTTGTTTACCGTTTTTCTAATCCTAAAAAAACGGACTATTATATATAATGGCGTCAGTCACGGCGTTTAGTAAACGAGGTCAGAGGTAGCTGAAGAACGTGGGAGGTCGTTGACACGGGATTACGATCGATTCTCTTTAGGGCTCATTAGTGATCGATAATTACTAAAAATAATAATATATAAATAAAAGTAATAATTCAAGAAAAACAACACCGCTTAATTAAAAATAGAAAAGAAATGATTATAAAATAATAGTACATTATTGTCGAAGCAAGGGAAGTAGGCAAGTAAATTATAGTGCTTTCCTCAAAAATTGTGCTAGAAAACAAAAATGTACTTTCTGAAAATGATAAGGCATTCATTTCTTCTCGCCGCTTCATGATATTGTCGTACACCTTTTCGGTTTTGCAACTTACACGTAACAAATAATCAATAACTGACTTGCTGTATCTTTTAAATCTGGATTCATTTTCAGGTCAATTTTCTATAGTTTCCGTAAAAACAATTAGCCACTGTGTGTAAAACAGAATAAATTTTGCATTGCCGCCTTTGTTTTTTTAAAAATAATAAGTTAGAAGTGTATTTTTCTTCCGAAAACGCCATAAGTTATTTGAGACAACTAAAAAGTCGCGATAAGTCACAGCTACGACTGATCTTCCGTTTTGGCAGTTTAGGACCTATGCCTTTTATTTATATGGGCGTTTTAACTTTTTAAAAAGTTTGTACCACGACAAATAATGGAATTTGTATGCAACATTGTAGTCGAGCAAAATCGAGCCGGCAAGGTTTTTATTTTTTAAACTTTTACTAACCATAAACTATGCACTTCACGTCCCGGTTTTAGGGTTCCGTAGCCAAATTGCAAAAATCGGAACCCTTATGGATTCGTCATGTCTGTCTGTCCGTCCGTATGTCACAGGCATTTTACTCGAAAACTATTAGGTGTATTAGAATAAAATTTTGAGAATAGGTGTATTTGGTTAACCGCTACATAGATTTGCAATAAAATTAATAAAGTTTTTAGGAGTGCGCTCCATACGTAAACTGAAGGTCATTTTATTTTATTTTATTGCAAGCCCACGTGTGGCACATCAATCGATAGGCCTTTCAAAATAAATATAAGGTTTCTACAATTTTTTTTTTGATTAAGTGAATAGAGTCAGTGATAATCGCCCCGAAAGTCATTAAAATTGTGCCCCCCCCCCCCTCTAATTTTTAAACCGTGTATTTTAAAAATATGAAAATATCATGGGCTTATTAAATTCTTTCAGCGAAAATTGTTTTGAACAAGTTTGGTTCAAAGGTTTTCAAGATATTTCTAAAAAACTGCCTTCCTTAAATAAAAGGACGTAAGTTCCATAAGATTTCAGTAACGATACGACCTTTTTAATAGGCATGGAAACCTTGTCGTGCACACGCACTTGGCCGCTTTTTTACCAATAAAGTCAACTTTGCCGACGGTTTTTGAGAAATTACCATTGTTATTTATTTGGTAATTTATAAATAGCCTGGAACTGTTCAAAAAAGAGCATGGCCATAGACATGTTTCCTTGGGGCATATGCATTCGAACGTTCATTAAAAATATTCCTTTTTGTACTGTTAAAATAATTATATTGATAAAATTTTGATATAACTAATATCAATTAGATACACCCCGATTTAACCTGTTAGAATGAGAACGCGAAAGGGTGTCGATTATTGGAATTAAATTGTCAATAACTGGGACGTTTACCTCCATTGACATCTATCGGGACCGCAACAGGGCCTTGTATCGAAAGTGGAATAAGTCATCCAATTCCTCGTAGTAATTGCACGTCACTCGTTGGAAAAGGTCTCGCCTCAGAGCTACGTGATTCGTAGCACCTCTCCCCGTCCGCTACGCTACGCCCTCGCTACGCACTATGCCGCGCCGCTACGCAGAAGGCTACGACGCAGTTGCCACCGTTTACGTAATCTCGGAACGTCTCGTCTTTTGTTTGCAAGAGACTCGGGCAAAAAGAGTAATGTAAATAGACTCGGAGTAAACAATTGTGGTATATTGTTTGAAGAAGCCAAAGAATTTGTTTTTAAAGAAAAGCAGCTTAAGATGTATGTCCACCGTAAAACATAAAAAGATAGGTAAGTCCTTGGGTTTTCCGCCTTGTAACAATAACTTGCCATGAACCGAGAACCCGCCTAAATGCTTCTATATAGGCAGTCAATATGCAAATCATTTTACAGACTCGTTTTATTTAGAACTAGCAGAGCGTACACAGTTTCTCAAGCGCGAAGTTATCAATGCGATACGGTTTGATATTAGCCGTAAACGCTCGCCGTCAAGTTAACAGCCAAAAGAAATACAAAAACGATACCAATTCAAAATTGTGCGTGGAAAAGAATCCAGGATAACAATCCTAAAACAATGAAACTTTCATCGAAAATTGTTCTGAAATAGGAGCTCTCAAAGTTTAGGTATTAATAAAGAAGCGTAAAAGGTGCCGTAATTGCTTTGTCAAAATTCCAAAACTGAGTAGTTGGTTCAGGGTTGTTTTAACAACTTGTAATTGTGGGTACAAAGATGTATAGTTCATTTAATTTACTATTCTAAGTTACAATCACTATTTCCCAGTTGACGTAGGATTACATTATACACATTTACTGATTGGACTAGGAAACTAAATGAATGACTCTTTGTAACTTGAATGTATGTTTTATTGTTTTTCGGAAGCTTTAGATATACCTATAATTACATACACAGAACAGTGCAATTTGATCTAAACCTTGTAAAAGAGTCATATAGATTGGAAATCATATAAAAGCAGAAGCCGTTTATACGGATTAAGAACCCAACCAAAAACTAGGCTTTGTAGCCCTTCACTTTGGCACTGTCTACAGGAGAACAGTGAACCTAAATCTCTGTATGACCCAAAAACAATACGACCTACATTGGAAAACAGTAGTGTTATAATAAATTCATTTTATATGTTACGGTTTGATAAACACGTGTATTTTACGTTCTCTGGTTGTAAAACCTAGAGCAGATAATATCATACCATTCGTTGCCAAAAAGACAATTATTACAATTCAATTAACTCGTTCGCAACCAAGAACCCGCCTAGCGGGCACTCGTAATGTTTGCTCAGATGCCGGCTGAGCCCGCTAGGCGGGCAGTAGTATGAACTTACACGCCTAGCGAGTTCTGTCGATTTCTGGTGAATGGTTCTATTATTAGTCCGGTTGCGAAAGTATTAAGCGAGTAATCATCAAAGTACAGTCAGCGTCATAGATGTTTACGCTTGTTCACTTTATTCCATTGTACACAATGTGACACAATGTGACACATGTTAACGTCTCTTTGACGTCGACTGTACGTGCATGTGCGTGCTTGTGTACAGCTGCCCGTGATAAATCAACACGACAATTTTAATATGGAATCAACGATGGAACTGGCGAACAAATTAGATTAGATGAGTTGACAACCAGATCAATAACTTGAGTGTTAGTCTAGCCTGCTAAATATGGTAGTTGCGGTACCAATATACATAGATTATAGGTAGACTATCCTGGTCTCAAATTTAGTTTTCCCCTTTAATTATGAAATACTAACTACATAGTTACTCGATACCGTGGCGCTTTGAATTTGACTCTTGACTTTGATTATTATGTAGTAAAGTAACTAAGACCGCGGCGCACTTACAAAATACATCGAATTGGAATTGTATTTCATGGCTTTAACTTAGTCCCTGTTCTGTTGTGTGACGTAAACCAATATCACTTCCGAGTATCTATGAAGCACGCCAAGCTCATTAGGTTAGGTATTGATTCGTACTAGCTTTAGCCTTGAAGTCAAGCCAAACTCCAGGCCGGAGCCTTTATTAACTCTAAAGCTTTCAGATATAACGTATCGTATATCTTAGCTCATAACGCGTAGATTTCTAGGTCACAAACGGACCTTTGTTCTCCGAATTGTATCTAGGTACTTGTACCTATATATAAAAGAAGAAGTTCTGACTGACTCATCAACGCAAATCCGAAACTACTAATGTTAGAGAGTTGATTTTTGCACAGTCGGTTACTTTTATAACGTGGGTTAGGGACAAGAAGGGATTTTTGGAAATACCTCCCCTAAGGGGGTTAAATAGGGGTGCAAAGTTTCTATGGGGGAACTTTTTTTTGAGCTAGAGACTTGAAACTTGGCAGAAAGATTGCTTACTAAAATATGAAAAAAGTTATTTCAGCGTTTTAGAAAATTCCATCCCTAAGGGTGTTAACCTTTTCACCGCTAGATGGTAAAGCAACTTGCCGTGCCACCTCACGCCACAAGGGTAAAAAAATAATGGATAAAGAAATAATGCCAACATGAAATTGGGCTATTTCAGAGTAGGTTTTCATAAATAAAAAAAAATAAAAAAAATGTCGGCAAATGCCGTCTTTGGCGTCGGTGTCACGATTTTACGTTGACGTCATTCGCCGTCTTTGGCGGTGAAAAGGTTAAAAGGGGGTGCAAGGTTTGTATGGGAAGCACTTTTTTTTTGAGCTAGAGATTTGAAACTTTGTAGAAAGATTACTTATTAGAATACAAAAAATATTTTCAGCGTTCTAGAAAATTCCAGCCAGGGGGGTTAAAAAGGGGCGCAGGGTTTCTATGAAAACGCTTTCATTTTGAGCTAGATACTTGAAACGTTGTATAAACAATTATTATCAGAATAAAAAATGATCTTCCAGCGTTTTGGAAAATATCCACCCCTAAGGGGTTTATAACGGGATTCAAGGGATGGAGACTAAGAAAATGTTGTAGTAAGAGATTTGTAACTTCGGTCTTAGCCTGTATGACTACAAAACTGATTTCAGAGTTTTTTGAAGGTGTTGTTTTCAAAACTATACAGGTAGCCCGAACTAACGTGAGTAAAACTACTAGACGGATTTAGGCAAACATTTCCAGTAATGTAGCTTTCTTTAATACTTTATGAAAAAATATACAATTTAAGCAGAAACGTCTGTTGATGACTCTTAAGATTATTTATATTTCTAAAAACGGAGTTTTAAATTCAGCAATTTAAACTAATGTACTCATCGCACCTACCTATTACGCTTAACCCCTGAACAGATTTAGATGAAATTTTCCGTACGGTAAATTTGATATCCTTGGAAGGATATAGGATAGTTTTTATCTCTGATTATTATTATTATTATTATTTATTTCAGTAAAGCACTTTACAATGACTTAAAACTAAATACAACGTCCCACAAAACTGTTTGCACAGTTTGACTGTGGGATCCATGAGTCTATATAATTTGAGGTAGTCTTAATGATAAATGAGTCTAATATAAAGTGGTATAGTCCTAATCAGTCTATATAATTAGTAAAGTCTTAAGAAGTAAGTAGGTAAGATGATGTGGTATAAAGTGGATAGGTATAAGATTAGGTACTAGATATAAGACTAGGTATTTAAATACTGTCAAGATAGTGTTTCAACAGGGCTCTTTTAAATTTATTTTTGTTTTTCTCTTGTCTAATAGCCACAGGTAAAGCGTTAAGCAAATATGGTAAGCGTTTTTCGATGAGCCTATCCCCGTGGTAATTGCTTACTCTGAGAACGGCATACTTACCTGCAGCTACGGATCTGGTGACATATGTTTGGCTCATTTGAGATAAGTTACTTTCTTGATTGCCGTGCTGATTGACTAAAATTAAGTAAAGTAGTAATTAAGTAAGTAGTGATGGTAGAACTTTGTTGGGGTCGGCAATAATTAAGGTTCCGCCTACAATAATTTAGTACATCAATAAATAAGTTCTACGCGGACGAAGTCGCAGGAAACAGCTAGTTATATATATAATGACGCAAGCAAGAATCCTATCTCTATCTATCTATTTTACTTGGTCAAAAATGTGATAAATACGGCCATTTCGAAAAATGTCGCGCACGATATCATACGGATTTATAAAAAAAAGTGCTATAAGTAAACGTTCCAAAAGTGCTAACACTAAAACTGAGTCAATGGCACCACCTAGCCTCATTTTAGCGTGTTCAACGGAAACGTATGCTGTCTAACGAGATTTTGTGGCCATTTTAAACATAGAATTTTGTACAGACAACGTGGTAGTACCTACTTGCCTGTAGGTACCTCTTTTTAGGGTTCCGTACCCAAAGGGTAAAACGGGACCCTATTACTAAGACTTCGCTGTCTGTCTGTCCGTCCGTCTGTCTATCACAGGCTGTATCTCAAGAACCGCGATAGCTAGACAGTTGAACTTTTCACAGATGATGTATTTCTGTTGCCGCTATAACAACAAATACTAAAAACAAAGTAAAATAAATATTTAACGGGGGGCTCCCATACAACAAACGTGATCTTTTTGCTGTTTTTATAGATAATGACACGGAACCCTCCGTGCGCGAGTCCCACTCGCACTTGGCCGGTTTTTTATTTATATTACATCATTGCTCACAATCATCATTTATATGAAAGAAAACTGGACTTCACGATTGTTAAGGCACTAGACTGCCGCAAAACTGAGGGGTGTCAAGTCTTTCGTTGGCACTTTCTAGCTTAAAATGAATTGACGGATGTTGACATATGAAGTTATGCCTAAAGTCGCCGTCAATAGAATTTGTTAACTGTGTAAACAAACCGCCATAGTGAAAGACAATTTCAATATGGCGGTTTGTTTACATAGTTAGCAAATTCTATTGACGGCCACTTTAGATATAATTTTATCATAATCAATTGGTTGTAAAACAAAAGATAAAACACGTTTGCACATTGTTTATGATAGGACGCAATTGTCCCGACTTGAAAGTAAAACACACGTAAGTTTGTACAACAACGTTATCCGCGGCATGCGAGCCTCGATAGCGGGCTAGCGGCAGCGTCAAATACGTCAAGAGTATGTACATCCTTCCTGGGCTTTCACATCCACCAGGGTTTGACATGGGAGAATCATATTGACTCCCTGTGCGGTAAAATGGGAAGAGCTTCTTTCGACACTGGTAGACTAGCTAGTACCCTCCCACTATCTTCTGTCCCCTACTCTTATACTTTGCCAGTATTCAGTCTATTACAAAGCACGGGCTCGAGCTGTGGGAACGCGCGGCTGACTGGCAGCCTGTTTATCGGCTGCAAAAACGAGCCGTGAGAGCGATGGCGCGAGTTCCATGCGAAATGCGACCTGTAGAGGAGAACAACTGTACATCCGGACATACGAAAGAATTTTTGCGCAAGCTGAAAAAGAAGAACTTCGTTCGGGTTGTTCGCTCGTTCAACTTCGCGCTTTATTATTTCACACGTTGTCAAGGTTCCGCTTCCGTCGGCAAATTTCTTGAATTCATGAACTCCCAAGTTTATTTGCTCTAAAAAAATCTAAGCAAAACATTGTACAAATCGCGGACGGGCATGTTGTAGCCCGAATTGGATATTGATTGCGTGCCAGCGGCGAATTACCTGTTCATTGACACCCTTCACAATGTACGGCTTTTCGGAAGCTGAAGTACGAGAGGTCTATTTTGTTCCTCACTTTCCATCTTAATTTAAATTCAATATGTTCCGCGTGCTCACTTCCAGTGATCGTTTCGAGCTAAGGTGTCAGAACAAGCGATATAAACACATTGGAACGCTATCGGGATGCGAATATGATGAATCGAATTGAGGCAATGTAATTAGATTTACACAAGCTTTGGCATTTGTGAATTCACCTAAACTGACACGTACATATATGTATACTAGCAGCCGTCCGCGACTTCGTCCGCGTAGATTTTTGATGATGACAAAGATATTAAAATAGGTAAGAGAATTTTATTCTTAGATAAAATGGTCTAGACATATTACAATTAAAAAAGTGGCAGACACTGATATGCAATTTTTAAAGAATTATTGAAGACTAGCTGTACCTGCGACTTCGTTTGCATGGTAAAGTGGTGGGAGTTAATGAATTTCTTATTTTGGACATAGGACACATGCAGTTCTAATTTAACCTTTCAAGTAAAACGTTGAACAAACCTATTTTAGCTAAAATGCCGTTAAAATTCTTTTCTTTGATGTTTAAATTAGTAAGAAAGGGACAAAACTCGTTTTATGGGGTATAGTTTAGTAGATGTTTGTGGCCATAGATCCAACAGGTAGGACACAGGCTGCAGCATTAAATTTTTATATATCTTCTTCTCTACATATTTATAATATAACTCTGTTTTATATTAAATAAATACAAACGTGATGACTGAAATCATCTTGAGTCACTCCGACTCTCAGGTAAAGATGTGTATAGAATTAATAAATAGATTTAATAATCCTTTCGAGTACCCGGAGTAGGTACCCATTGACCGGTAAGTGTTTACGCGGAACAAAAGATCTCTTTGTTAACGTCTGAATTTATATTTTCCAAGCTATACCTACCTAACCACTAACTAAGTTCTAGAACCATAACGCGAGTCCGAGTCCCTTTCTATTAAAGGTAATTAATGTAATTATTAAAAATATTAAAGTAATATGTTTATTTTTTCATATTGCAATGTTTCAGATCGCACTATCACATTCTGCCGATCTTCTGTATGTTCCCGCCATTGTCAACTTAAGGAATGTGTATTGCAGGCTTTATGATAAAAGTTTTATCTGTATGTTGGCCGATTCCTGTGTCTCTATATAGGCTGAATGTCAACTTGAAGGCGCGGAGTACGAAGTAAAATACCGCCTTAATACCTACTGACCCGCTTGATAATTAATGTTTTTAAAAAAAGGGGCCCGTTCTTTACTGATTTAATATAGTTTTACTGTTTATTGCTGATAAATATAAATACTGACAAACCAGCACGGCTATCACAAGACGGCGCTCCGTCCGTCCGTCCGTCTCTCTCGTAATATACAACTTAAAAGAGACGTATAGTGCGAGAAAAATCGAGAGAGCTCCCGCGCCATCTTGTGATAGCCGTTAAGTATCGTGACAAATACTCAGCGTGTATAATCTTGCAGAAACTCATAAACCTAGACGTTTTGGCTGAACGCGAGACAACGCTAGGCCATGCCATTAAAAAAAAGGCAGAGTCAGACTATTGACGTTATTTTGTTGAAATTTGTTGATACATTTATTGAAATTACGCCTCAATACGAATTTAGCGCGTATAAGTTTCCATATCAGAATCGATCATTTTTTTATGCTTTCGAATTTAATATGCGTTTTGTGAAGGTCTATCACAGCACCGGATCGAAATTATTACTGTTAGTTAGATATGGCAAGTCCGCCATTTTGACGTCACTGACAGTTGACGGATATGGCGGCTATGATTTCAAGAAGAAGAACTGAATAATTTAATGAGGTCAAATGTTTCCGAAAATTAATTAACTGTCGCAGTTGGATAAAAACCTAGTCCCAAACTAAGCAAAGCTTGTATTATGGGTACTAGACGACGATAAACATACTTATATAGATAAATAAATACTTAAATACATAGAAAACATCCATGACTCAGGAACAAATATTCGTGCTCATCACACAAATAAATGCCCTCACCGGGATTCGAACCCAGGACCTCTTGCTTCGTAGGCAGGGTCACTACCAACTGGGCTAAAGCGGTCGTCAAATTAGATTACGGGAATTGTTTGCAGGATGGAATTTTCTAAAACGCCAAATTCACTTTTTTTGCTTTTTATTAAGTAATCTTTCTACAAAGTTTCAAGTCTCTAGTTCAAAAAATAATATTCCCCTCATACAAACATTGCACCCATATTTAACCCTCTTAGGGGTGGAATTTTCTAAAATGGTGAAAATACTTTTTATGTACTTAATAAATAATATCTATGCAAATTTTCTATTTCAAAATATAAAGTTTCTTCTCTACAAACTTTGCACCCTTATTTAACCCCATTTAGGGGTAGAATTTTCTAATACATCGAAAGTGTTTTTTTTTTGTTTTATAAAAAGTAATCTTTCTATAAAGTTTCAAGTCTCTTGTTATATAAAAATAAATGTTTCAACTATACAAACCTTGCACCCCTATTTAACCTCTTAGGGGGAATTTTCTAAAACGGTGAAATTACTTTTTTGTATCTTAATAAGTAATCGTTCTACAAAGTCACTAGCTCAAAAAAAAGTTTCCCCCAAACAATCTTTTCATCCCTTTTTAATCACCTTAGGGGTGGCTTTTTCCAAAACGCAGAAATTACTTATTTGTATTTAAATCAGTAATCTTTCTACAGAGTTTCGTCTCTAGTTCAAAAAGTAATGTTTCCCCCAAACAAATATTGCACCCCCATTTAACCCCCTTAGGGGTGGAATTTTCTCAAACGCTGAAATTACTTTTTTCGTATCTTAATCAGTAATCTTTCTACAAAGTGTCAAGTCTCTAGTTCATAAAATAAAGTTTCCCCCATACAAACTTTGCACCCCTATTTAACCCCCTTAGGGGTGGAATTTCCAAAAATCCCGTCTTATCCCTTGCCTACGTCATGAAAGGAAAATCTGGTGTGAATTTCAAGTTTCTAGTCCCAGTAGTTTCTGCTTTGCGTTGATGAGTCAGTCAGTCAGGACTTCTTCTCTTATATATATATATATTACTTATATGCAATGGCAAGGGGAGAAATGGTATAAGAATCCACATCATATTCGTATTAGGCACGTGTGAAAATAAAAATACCACTACAATCGTGTCGTGCTTTTACAAATAAATAAATACTTAGGTCATTCTCAAATCTAGTTACGCTCATAAATAAGTTAGATATTATTGTCTCTGGGAGCATATTACTTTGCGAGACTTATATACAGCAGTAACACGTGAATTAACAAACCGTTGTGATAGCCACGTCACAATTTCATTTCACTGTTACATCTTCCAAAGTGTTCCCAACACGACTCATATTTGCAATTTCTAGGTATCATCTTGAAATAAGTCGTCCGTCGAGCCGTCCAGCTCACGTGATCAATCGAACATCAATAAATGTTAGATTGGCCATCCATCAAGCTAAACCAACCTGTCGGACGGGACGTATCGCGAACGATGCTAATGGATTCCTGAAGTACTTAAGCGTGAACTTTGGAGAAGGTTTAGAAAGCCACCCGAGTTTATATTGACTGTACCATTAAGTTTGGGGCTTTGATTATCATAAATAAATACATCCCATACATTTTAGAATGCTACCCGAAAATGTTACAAAATTTACGATGTCTGGATACTAGACCAGCGGCTGAACAAAAATGGGTTTTTACATCATTAAAGTTTATTCTTTTTTGATATGTTGTTGGAGGCATGTTAAATAACACGTATGTAAAAAGTTAGAAAATTTTAGGTGGAGCGTTCGTTAACTAAAATATTGAAATATTTTAGTTTTTATTATATGGCTGCATATTTTTTTTTATAGTATTAGACTTATCTTTACAGACTCTAATTCAATATTCGATCTTACAGGACAAAAAACGCATATTACTTTTATAGCATGTATCCTATTCTTCTACATTTTTAACTCTGTCTATTAACTAAAGAAATAAAAGATATTTTTGAGGATTTGTAAACTTTAATTCAATATCGAAAAAGTAATACCCTAATTCTGGTTTGACAAAAAAGCTGCTTTAAAAAAATTCTACAAACTTAACAACACATAGCGTCATACATATTATAAATTATGAAGCTAAAACTTTTCACTTAAATTCAATATTTAGCAAATATGCTTAAAAATATGTGCCATTTCATATACTCGTAAGCATCACTTTTCCCTCTTTAGAATTATAAAAACTTATAGGGCAAAAATTCGGTCCAGCTACTCGCCTATACAACATACGTACAGTTAGGTATCTACGTATCTATGTATCAACTGGACAATTGTGAAAATCATTTATGTTCTCGATAATCTGTTTGTGGGGAATTTATTTGTTCCATAAAAATGAAATATAAACATACGATACTAAAAAGTTTATAATTTTGTTACAGATTTTAGCAGCAACGCGGAAGAGAATATATTCAAAATTCTGCCCCTTTCGATTACTTTTTCCCTTCGGTGTCAGTGTCAGAATCTCAACAATACCCAAGATGACAGATGATAATTGAACAAAATCTGCCGCGTTTTACCTTCAGCTCGTCCTGAACACCTGCGGAAGTGCTACGATTGTGACTATGGAGAACATCCACTAGCGTTGTGAGCTAGCAAGCTCCTCCACCCACCTTCAACCCATCAATGCTAAACTACAGACTCGTTTCAACGCGATTCTTGAAGCAGCCGTAAATATCATAACCAGCAGCTATAATACTGACTGTTTGTGCCGTACCAATATGTGCCGCGACCGAGATATGTCGGTGCAAAGTATTGACATCATCAAATAGACTGTCCACGGACTATAAAGATTGTACATTAAGTATCTATAGGTTCAGTGTAAAGCTTCCGCCAAGACGGCGCGTGCTTCCGCCCTGCCGTTTCGTTTTGTTTATTTCAGTTTGTTTTATATCAAGGGATAAACAATAACCCGGTGGTTAAGCGTTTGCTTTTGGATTTCTGGACGGGGTTCAGCCCAGGAGGGCCCCCAGCGACCTGGCCAGCCGCAGTCGGGACAACATTTCCAGGATTTTGGACTCCATAGTCGGTGCTGCGAGATACTGCATTGTAAGTAAACATTTGCAACTCTGAGCAATAAGTGATGGTATTTTAAGTGGCGTCCGATCCGCGATATGAAGCTATTTCATAAATGCAGCCGGTTTGATTTTGAGCCAGCTTTTCACAATTTTAGAGCTATTTTGAATTGCTTCGTCAGTGACGGATTTGTGGCTATACACATATTATAACGTAGTGCCAATCGATGATCGAAGACTTAATATTACCATGTAGGTATTGTAGGTACCTACTGTTCGCGACAAGCCGATTTGGCAATCGGGGCGTTAGACAACCGGCGGGGTGTAAGTTTAGTTGTATGGGTGTTTAGTTGTACGTTTATATCTAGCATGCCGCTCTCGTTGGCTAATGATTTAACTAATAAAATTAGTGACATACGTTCAAAATTAAGAGTAGGTCATAGTTATAATTTCTTCTACGATTTGTATTTTTACATGAATTTAAAAAATGACATTTGCTACTACGCTACGTTTACTTTAAGTAGAATAATGTAACCAATCACGTGGTTTTCTTTGGCAGACATGGTTGGAAGTGCATCGACATTTATACCTGTGGTTGAGTGAGTCAGATGGAAAAGTAGAACTTCACATTAGGTATGTGCGGTTTCATATAAAGCTGCTCACAGACTGGCGCGGTCTGGTCGCGGTAGTCCGTAAGGCGTATGCCCACTCCCGATACACCTACGTCTCATGTCAACACAATAAAATGCATGGCAGCAGGCCGAGAAAGTTATGCTGCGCAAGAATCAGAAGTTTCTTGCGCCTAAAATTGGCCAAAAGTTTGAAAACCTACACTTCCGGTGTAAATTTACGTCATGTGATTACAGTCAGAGACATGTGGCATTATTTAGCACTTTCATCGTAGAGAGAGTAAACCTAAGTCTGTCAGTCCTCAAATGGTACCTGGCAGCCGGTGCCAAAGTAGGCCACCCATTCAAATTTTGACCAGAAGTGAAGGGTTTTCAAATCTTCAGCCAATTTTAGGTGCGATAATCTTCAGATTCTTGCTCAGCGCAACTTTCTCGACCTGCTGCCATACATTTTATCGTATTATCATGAGACGTAGGTGTATTGGGAGTGGGCTTACGGACTACGGTGGTCAATGGTAAACTTGTCATTGGCTGTCTTTGCTTTATTGAACGCCGCCGCGGACCGCGCCAGTCTGTTGCAGGCTTTACGTAACGACCACTTGTAATTACTCAACCGTGATGGGTTTTGGATTGGATTAGCTGACAGTTCAAATAAACTTTGACGTATTTATTCGTCAAAACTGTCTCCTCCAATCCCATTCTAGAGGTATTTATACGAATACAAATTTGTACTTATTAGAAAAAAAAAATATTTATAAACTAAAGTTTCCAAATCGTTTCATTGGAATAAAATGTGTGTGTGTACTGTACTGCACATACTCTTAATCGATGTTTGCCTTGGGAAACCTCACTGACACACTGTTGATTAGACTAGACAGGGTGCGATCTGCGGCTTATTTTTCGCAGTTCAATTTGGTTATCAAAATGTTTGACGCGCGCCAACCTATATGTTTTTAATAGCAGTCCCCTTGTTGGTAAGCGGAGCTTTAACAGAGCAAGTAGGTGGTACGGCCCGCCCCGGCCACGACACTGTGCGAGTTGCGGCACTACTGCAAGCGTTGTATCTGTTCATTGCGCGGTCGAGACGCGCATCGCACTGTGGTTAGTTGGGATCACACGCAATTAATTAGAAAAACCGCTGCCGCCGCCGCCGCCGCCGCTCGAAATCGTGGACGGGGCCGGTACGGTGGCTGTGGTCTTCTGTAAGGCTGAGGTAATTACCCAGTTGGGCTGCTCCAAAAATGAGTGAAATGACATTACGCTGTGCCCTGTCTCCCTCTAACGAGTACATATATATGTATGACGCGCTCTTTCTGACACGTTAGAGAGAGATAGAGCACAGCGGAATGTCATTTCACTGATATTTTTGGAGCAGCCCAACTGAGGAATTACCTCAGCCTTACAGAAGACCGCATGAAATCAAATTGGAATGCGAAATGTATGTCTCACATTAATCCCAGATTCTCAGGTTTCTACTATTTAGGTTCAGCACTCCTCGCAATATTTATCGAATGGTAGATAAATTAGATTTAGTAGCATGAAGGTAGCATGTAGGGCTAAAAATTTTGCTGTTCTTTATTTTGGGCAGGAAAATTGTATATTCAACACTTAAAGCAGTCAAGAATGTTTAGTTTGAGAAGACGATGCTCACCCTGGTTGTTGTTTTACAATGTTATACATTTTAAAAAATCCACCCGAAGGCGACATAATATATCCAAATTTCAATTCGATACTGTAAATTATATTATCTGGTTAATATTTCACTGACTTGATAGTTGTCGCTTGAAAATGACTAGCCGTACATTGCTGAGTTTATAAGTAAAGATCTCTAAGCACTGTCGTTACATACAGAAACGTACGACGAATTTTATTATCATTGCCGGCATAGCTAACATGACTGCGTTTATGTCGGACTTTAAGCATTCGTATATATAATGCTGGTAAGAGACAAATGTTTTATGTCCGACATAGACTTTTTCATGCTAGATAGCAAGTTATTATGGTTCGGTGGGTGGAAAAGGGTCGCTCGGGGTGAAAATAGATATCACTTTCTTAAAGTCAACGGGTTCAAATGACATGACAATGTGAAAATGGGGTTTACAGGAACACCAAAGGCAAATAAGTTCAACTATTCAGTGGCAATATAATTTTACCGCATAAATTTGACGTACATGGGGGCTAGCACAACTGACGCCGCGCCGCGACGCGAGTCGAGAAGGATCTACCCTCCTCGTTCTAATTTGCACGGTGCGAGAGTGACAGGGGACGCTCAGTCGCGCGACAAGCGGCTTGCAAGCAAGTTGTGCTAGACGTACAGCTAGTTCGAGTTGTCGCAAACAGTACCCTACAAGTTTAAGTATGGTTGAGTATTTAGAAAGAGTATTTCAGTTGCACTAGATCCATACATGGTTTAATTTCAGAGTCCTCACATTACGGCCTTTGGATATTGGGGATTTTATTTCGCGTCTAAAGTTTTAAGTCAGAAGCGAACATGGTACAATTGGAAATTCAGCAGGTACTTTTAAATTCATAGGTGGTGGGGCTTCACATTGTCACATTATATTATGTAGAAAGTAGTGATCCTATTCTATTTACTCGTATATGCGCTTCTATTTGCCTATTCATTATTGGTACTGGAAAAGTTGCTAAAAACTGATTCGTGAAGTTATATTTAAGTGTTTTTAAATTACAATTTGCATACATCGTGCGATACTTTTCCTGTAACTATTTGTTTCAAAACTTTTTAAATCTTTATGCGTAGGTACGTACAAAACCCGTCGTTCGACGAAAACGCTTTTTATTTCAAATACCTAGTAACAGTAGCACAAACAAATACGGGTGTAGACTCGGAAATTATCATTACTCCAAAAGAAAGAAGGCAAAAATATGTCTAAAAATCACATTCAAATATCTCAAAGAATTACGAAGCTACAACCGTTTTAATATTGCTTATTAGACAGATAAAACAGTGTGTGACGTCACAATACGCGAGGCTGCCGCAGAGCGTGCCGCGCGCGCGGCGGGCCGCGTCAATGGCGGCGCCAAACACGGCACGGCACGTTACTGTCTATTAGTGACGTCACAATCGACAAGCGTCATCGTTTCATATGAATTTGCGTTTTGCGAAAAAGGGTTCTTAAAACTTTGGACTCGTATAACTTCGTGGTTATTTAACATGTTGGATTGATTTTGTCTCCATTTGACTACAATTTTAATCATTTTTCGATGGTTTTTCGAGAAAATATGATATTATTAATTATTTCATTTAGTGTCTACACCCCTATTGCTTTAAAAACGTATGCGTCTAAGTAAATTATATTAGAGACATATCACCTACTTACGTATAATTATGTATATTACCCGAATAGCGATTATAAGAACACCGTATCCCAAGCATTTAAACACTTGTTCATCCACAAATCCGAATCCCATTTGAAAGCGCAAGTATCAGCTTTACCCACCTCGAGTGCGCACGATACACCAATACATTATACTAAATGGTAGGGTTACGGGCACGAAAGCGAGTGCTCGAGCGAGCGGCCCGTTGTTATAACTGGGCTCGGGTGGCCTGCGCAGTGCTGCGAGCGGGAGCGGCAGCGAGCGCGGGACGCGGACGGGATGGCAGCGCCCGAGTGCGAGCGGGAGGCGCGCAAGCGGCGCGAGCGGCGTGACTCTGGCTGCGCGCACGAGCGAAAAGAGAGGCGACCGCACAGCGAGGACCGTGCACCGCCGCCGCCGCCTCCACCACCACTGCACGACTATAACCGCCTCGAGGTAATTGATTATACTCGTCTGTTGACGAAATTCGGTTGTATCTGCCTCCGAAAGATCCGTTACATACGTATTAGACGGTAAGTAGTTTATCATCGACAAATCTACTTACTTGGATATTATAGGCTTATGGCACCTTGTGTAAACATGCCAATGCCCATGGACGTGGTAATTTCAAAAATATTTAAATAAGAGAAAATATTAACGCGATTTATGGTACAATATTGAAGAAATAGTAAACCACTCCGGTTTACTCTTGTTTGTATTATTTATTTATTTATTTATTTATTTGAGTCAGGCAACAAGGCCCATATTTACAAATACCAACACGATAATGGCATAATAACAATACTAAAATCTAGCGCTATTGCATTAAAACGATGCTCTACAAGCAAAACGCCTTAACACATTCACTGCCAACAATTTTGTGGCGCTATACGCTTATAGCCAATGCCGTGGGTTTTCCGCTAAGTAGAGGGATGCCCCTACAAATACGGCTCCCGCTAGACGGGTTCCTGGCAGTTACCGTGAAGCACCAAAAATAATGATTTCCCATAGTCCTGTCAACTAACGTCCCAATGTGTTCAGTCTGAGCGGCGCGCCGAGCGGCTCTCGCGCGCCCGCCGCCCGCAGTTCGGCGGCAAGCGGCGACGCGCGCCCGCCCGCCAACACAAGCCCAAGGAGAACGAGGCAGACGACGTGCGGTGCGCAACACCCCCGCACTTCGACTACACCCTACTGCAGAAATCACAACGTATGTACCATTGCCAGCATCTGTATTAAGATCATTAGACGACCGGTTACGGTTAGCCTAGTGGGTAGTGACGCTGCCTACAAAGCTGAAGGTCCTGTGGGTTCGAATCCCGGTAAGACTAAATATTTGTGTGATGAGCATGAATATTTATTTCTGAGTCTTGGATGTGTTCTATAAATTTAAGTAGGTATTTAGATTCAGGCATGCGGCTGTCAAACGGCGGTCGTGGGTTCGAATCTCGGCTCGTACCAATGAGTTTCTCGGAACTTATGTACGCAACATCATTTGATATTTACCTACCGTTAGCTTTTCGGTGAAGGAAAAACATCGTGAGGAAACCTGCATACATCCACGAAGAAATTCAAAGGTGTATGTGAAGTCCCCAACTCGCACTGGGCCAGCGTGGGGACTACTGCCCGTTCCCTCTCATCCATGAGAGGAGGCCTGTGGCCCAGCAGTGAGACGTATATAGGTTGATTTATTATATTATTATTCTCTTTATTCAATCTTCTTCTTAGGCTAGGTTTTTACAATAATGATATAAAAAGTAAAATATAAAACTATAAATATAAAACATAAAACCATTATAAAAACCTAACCTAGGGTACCGCCGGCAGCGGGGCGGGGCCTAAGCTGCCGGTGGTCAGGGCGACAGAGACAGGAACCTCCTGACTATTCGCGCAGTATCCAAGAGTACCGCCTTCTGTATCTGACTGTTGATCCAGCCATCTAGCGAGTCTCTTTAGGTGACGGTCGAGACTCTTCGCTATCAAACCGTTCGCCGAAACGACTATCGGGACGATGTTCGTCGAATCAACATCCCACAGTCTAGGTACTTGCTGGCTTTGTCCTTCTCGGCCTTCAAAAGGTTCTCGTCATGGGGGATGGTGATGTCGACGAGCACTGCCTGGCGTTTCGATCGATGTATCAGGACGATATTAGGCCTATTGGCAAGAATAGTCCTGTCCGTGATGACAGATCAATCCCAATAGAGCGTAGCACAACCATTTTCGAGAACTGGCGCAGGTGTGTACTTATAGTAAGGCACTTCGGAGACCACAAGACCGTATAACAGAGCAAGTTGCTGGTGAATAATTCTGGCTACAAGGTTATGTCTGTGCAAGTACTCGCCGTTAGCAAGATGACCACAACCGGAGATAATATGCCTGAGTGACTCCCCGGGAAGGCGGCATGCCCGACAAATGTCGACCGCGTACCGTTCTTCAGGATATACCTCCGGTAGTTGTTCGTCATGATAACTTCGTCCGCAATTGCACAGACAAAACCCTCGGTTTCCCCGAAGAGATTCCCGAAACGTAGCCAGTTCACCGACGCGAGCAGATCGACATCGGGCCCTATGAGGGCCTTGTAGAACCGCCCGTGTAGCTCCTTGCTCCTCCATACCGCCTTGCGGTCCTCGGCGCTCATTACTTTAAGTCTGCGCCAGTTCTCGTTTGCGAAGGAGAGCGGGGTGAAGTTTCCGCCTACTGCTACTATGTCGCGATGCATCCCACACTCGTTGTTTAGGAAATAATCCCTGAGACTGCACACCTCGCGGTTGTGGAGGTCTTTGGCATTTAAAAAGCCGCGACCTCTACACTTCCGCGAGATGTATAGTCTCATAACAGACGAGCGTGGGTATAGCATGCGATGCGCAGTAAGCAGTACTCGGACTCTTCGGTCCAGGGCATCCAGCTCAGTCTGAGTCGACCTTAGTACGCCAAAGGAGTAAATAAGCAAGGGCATCACCCAGGCGTTGAAGGCGCGAACCTTGTTGCCGCCCGACAAAAGACTATTGAGTACTTTTGTCAAGCGACAAAAGAAGCGCTCCTTCACCGCCCGCTTTACGCTCTCACTCTCAATACCCAATGACTGTGACATACCAAGATACTTACTTAGATTAATTGTATTCTAATGAAGTGTGGATTGTTATGCAAATTTTTTGACGAACTTTTGTGGGATGCCTTATTTTAGTCAAAAATTAACGTGTGTATTGACATTGATATGTAATTTTTATTTTTTATTTCAAGTTTTTATTTTTCTTTGACGATCATAATATCAAATCGTGTAAATTGACCAAAGGTAATTTGTATTGTATTTTTATATTATGAAATAAAGAAATCTAAATCTAAATCTTATAGGTTTCTACTTCGGAGATAGATTTGAGGGACATTGTCTCAGAAAGTTGCAAATTTGTTGAATTTACAACTTTCCCTCGCTGTACATGCATGACCGCACACTTATCGACACCAAATTCCATTTTGATGGCGCTACTGAAGACTTCTGTTGTCTTCAGTAGTTCCAACAGGTCATGTCTATTTGGTGCAAACAGCTTAAGGTCATCCATATAGAGCAGGTGGGAAATGACCTCACCCCCTCTCCGAAGCCGGCAACCTAGCCCTGAATCCTTCAGCAGGGTGCTGAGCGGATTCAGCGCTAAGCAGAACCACAAAGGACTCAGGCTGTCAATGATGTCGTCGATAATCATTTTATGTTTTTGTATATACTTGTGGTGCGCAATAATGGTAGATTGTGTCACAAGGGAGCAAAATGGCATATTTACGGCGAGGGCGTTGATTGAATCCCGAATGAAGCGAAGGATTCCAGAATAGAATCCCGAGCGTAGTGAGGGATTGTAAGGTGGAATCCTGAGCGTAGTGAGGGATTCAAGTTTTCACACCCAAGTTGGAAATAATTTTGCTTCCGTGTGACTCATACTGCGTTTCAGATCACCTATGAGGATAAGGAAATATGTCAGTAATAAAACACATGTATTAGGTGAGTAGCTGTATTAAATTATTTATTATAAACCTACTGATTATAGTGTTACTTTTAATAACATATAATTACTTGTATTTTATTACGTTTGTAGTAGTAACAATAGTCGAATTTAACATCAGTAACAATAGTAGTCAAGGTAAAAAATATATGCAAGTAATCGATTTAAAAAATAAGTAATCGATTATGTGTAGGTGTATACTATTTTCATGTATTCATTGGGATATATTTTTTTATTCTGGCAACAATATGTCCTGGAACAGAAAAGTGCCACTTTGATGCCTCCTCGCAGGGAAGAAAAAGCCCTTATCCGAATAGCTGATGTGAAAAGTATATTACCATTAGGTATGCGTGCCAGATAGTATTGAGTATGCCTGACAGACGTATAGTTATATTATCCATATAATAATGTAGTAATATTCTGAAAACTGACGAGCCCATATTTAGGTACACATTTATCCCCTCATTTAAGGGATTGAGGGATGGTTTTTTCAACAACCTGCGACACGTACTTTTCAATTTCTGGTCTGCGTATTCCAGTATGCGAGGAGCCCGAGACCCTAGACGCGGGCGCGCTAGTGGCGGCGGACGACGCGACGGCGGCCGAGCGCGCGCGACGCGACGAACGGAGCGTGGCACCGCACTCGCGCCGCGACCAGCCTGCGCCCGACCGCCGCCTTGACAAGATTAACAAGAAGGTATTTATGGATACCTAAATAACTAGAGAGTTCCCAGCATGCTCAACTAAAGTCGACTCTGACGTACAAAAGTACTTTTCACTTTACTATGTAAAACTTCTACTAGCACTTTTTTTAAAAATCCTTTTTGTTATGTTATTCCAGCATTTTGATTTAAAATGTGAACCAAACTACGTTTGTGTTCAGAGTCGAGCGTGCTGGGGACTCATAAGGTTAAGAACAGGCTTTCGTCGACTGTTCGACTACGGTTCTAAAAGTTTTCATAGATCTCGTTACCAGAAAACATCGTTCAATGAACTTGTAGTGTAGCAGGTAAGGGTTTCATTAACGAGTGTTCTTGAGAATAACGGTATATATGTTGCAGGGAAATGGTCAAAACAGAGATTTGATCAAATCTCTAAGGATATGATCAAATCACGCAGGATGTTAAAATGGCCAATCCATTTTATCATTTACCTAATACAAATCAGTAATTTGATCAAATCTCTGAATCTGTTTAGTGAAATGACGAAATCGGACAAATAAGGCAACTCGTTTTTTCATTTCACTAGACTTGTTTAGTGATTTGTTAAAATCCCTGAAACGCGTCAGTGAGTTGACGAAACTAACGCGATAAAGATTTTTCCGCTCTTTTATAAAAAAAATAACCACGAAGACGAGCTCTGCTCCCGCCACCATCTTCTATAACCTATCCGCCATCCGAGTGAGTCCCAGAACCGTTTAAATGACTAATGATTTAGGAGCCAATATCTGCGAGTTAGTTTCGTCAATTCACTGAGGCGTTTCAGGGATTTATTAAATCACTAAACAAATCTAGTGAAATGAAAAAACGAGTTGCCTTTTTTGTCCGATTTCGTCATTTCCACTAAACAGATTCAGAGATTTGATCAAATGACTGATTTGCATTAGGTAAATGATAAAATTGATTCGCCATTTTAACATCCTGCGTGATTTGATCATATCCCTTAGGGATTTGTTCAAATCCCTGTTTTGGCCATTTCACTGCGACATATACACGGCGTCGTTTTATAGCAATTTATACTATGCCTTGGCAAACGCAGCGACCCGTGACGTGGAGTGTGAAGCGTGTATGGAAAATGCACCCAAAAATTGTCCTACGTAAGTCTTTGCCGGGTAAAGGAACCGTACTGGGTTAAGTTTACCGCAGAGTGTAATAAGAATAACTAAGGCCAGCCGCAACAAGGTCCCTTTTCTCAGGGATCGACACATATGTGTGATTTGTAGCACTAACTAGTACGGCCATTACGGGCACAACGTCAATAATAAATATAAACATTTGTCAGTACAACATATCGAAGTCATAATTGGGTAATGCTAACAGATGTAACAATCCGACCACATATGCATGCAATTTCTCAGTAGGTACAACTCGTTTGACAGTTGGATCAGAAGCGCAACATGCCTCCAGACGATAGCAATTAGTCAGCGTCTGATAAATTAGGGCTGACAAGTCATGACATGTATACACCCCATAAGCCTATGCTTCGTCAAAGAAGGGGCGTTTTTGCATACAAATCCTTACCGCATTACATACTATATTGTTTAAATTTCAGATCAGCGTTCTCAAGAAGAGCATAACCAAACACGAGACCGAATACGAAGCCAAGCACGGCCATGCCATCACGCCCAGCGACCGTATCACCGACGTGCAACTCACGCGCATGAATGAAACTCTGAGACGGCTACAGGCTGAGAAGCGCTGCATCAAGGCCGACCCAGTTGAATACGCACTCAAAGTGCAAGCCGCCAAACAACAGAAGGAGAGAGATGATAAGCTAGACGCTGCGCTGAAGAGTGACAAAACTATGACTGATGTTGTTAAGGATATTGAGGAGGTGAGTTGCAGCTATTATCTTCGCAGTGCAAGCTAGGCATTACCTTATGGTGTGACTTTAAGTTGGACAAGAATCCAAGTGAATCCTCACATTGGAATATCTTGAAGCTATACATAAGAATCCATGACCTAATAGCATTTTGTCCTGATTAGGTACATGTTCATGATCAAGCCGATTATATTTCCTTCGCTTTACGTTTTAAATATTAGAATTCGGAAAACCACGCTGCGCTCCAAAACACACATAGCCAGCCAGGATTATCGCATGCATGCATATTCCTTTACAATTGCAAGAAGTGCTGACTCGGGAGTCATGGTAAACAAGGGACATTTACGCTAAGTAGAAACGTGTTTTCTTCGGTACAGAAGTATTTACAATATTCTAATCTCTGTTTTTATGTATACCTGACTTAACTGTTCCCATCTCGCATTTCTAGTGGTTAGAAGGCTGTCGCCAAGCATCCGGCCGGCTCACGAGCGCGGAAGGCGGCTGGACGAGCGCACAGCTAGCCACGGAGAAGTCGTGTGTGCAGCGTGCCTTGTTGAGGCTGGAGGCGGCGCGCGGCCGGCCGCCCGCGCACTCGGCCGAGCGCGGCGCCGCGCGGCACCTGTACGAGAGGTACAGGGCCGTCAAGCGGGCGCTGGCCACCTCCAGACCTGACGCGGTGAGTATCGTATCAGCCGAAACACCGCTGAGGGGTGTAGGCCTTCCCTAAGTCCTCCGGTGCGGTAGACTAAGCTTATACAACCTTCCACACATGCGCCAGAGAAGCAACTGCTAGAAACAACTGGCACAAAATTATTCGACATGATACTACGACTATTCTTCTAAACGCTTCTGACTAAGAAGAGAAAGATCACCTTTACAATCGACGCGGTAAAAGTAAAACTGTTATTTTTGTATTAAATACCCCTCAATCCGTTTCCAAGCATATCTATATCATAAACTAGAGCTATCACAACATCGTAATAGCCACATCGTATATAGATACATGTCCATATACGAGTAAAACAGCGCAATCAAACATGTCCTACCTATGCTCCGATTCTACTTAACTTAAACTTTGTTCTCCCTCGGATTTCTCTTGCTTCATAGGTAGACCCGTACGAAAATATGATGTGAAGTTTAATGATAAGGTTGAATGTCCAATTACATGTGAATGTAACATAGATTCGTGGCCTTGCCAGGATATTTTGTAATAGTAGGTACCGTCGTATTGTTGTGTTCGCCATTTCGACAAAATGCCATAGAAGCCGATCGCTTTTCTTTCACTGCTTTTCATCGCGTTGCGATCCTGCATCCATTCATAACGTTTGTATGACTCAGACCACCAAAAAAAAAGACGGAGTATAACAAAAAACCTAGTGGAGCCAGTTTTAAACCATGCATAATAAGCACGAGGTCGCCATCAACTTTCAAGGCTATATTTCACGGCTCCGCGCTAACGAAGCTCTGAGGACGGTCGATAAAAATAAATAATATTATTTGCAGGTGATCGGTGGAACGAACGGGGAGCTGGCAACGATACACGAGCATGAGGCAATGCTGTTCAACACGAGCGTGGACAGCTCCAGCGATAGCCAGGAGAAGCCTTCCGACTCTTCGCAGGTGCGTCTTCTATATCAGAGATGAAAGACCTGTAACTTGCACAATTTACTATCGGATGTTACTTTGTTTAGCAAGTTATGTTTAATTCTTCATCGCGTTAGTAAGAGTAACTATTCACCACAGCTATGCGGCCAGCAATGCCATTGTAATGTAGTTTTGATTTTTGCCACTGCCAATCAAATCAAAACTGCATAGATACAAGCACGCGCACAGATACATCAACGCGCGCACAGGTTCAGCAGCGCGCAAAGAAGAACTATCTGTAGGTAAGTCGTATTCTATTGGAATTGGACACATAAACCATTAGATCTCACAAACAAGATATATAGAGGTTACGAGTAGGGACCGGCCCGCTATCCCTTATAAAGGGTTTTGTATGGGTTTTGCATAAGGCTTAACTCACCATACCCTTTGCCCGACGAAACCCATTCATTTTGCTTTTAAAGCCCTTATATAAACGCTAACCCATATGAGCAATCGGTATCCCAATACCCTTACAAAACCCTTATCATCCGCTCACCAATACCGTATAAGGGTTAGCCTTATAAAGGGCTTCCCTTTTAGCATATAAGCGAGCTAATTGAAATCGTCTACCTTGTTCATAGAGCACACATTACTCCGAATCCAATAGTAAGCGATCGTCGGCGGCGGCGGCGTTATTTGATGTTCGCGCGCTTCCGAATGATCGAAGCCGCTGTAGATTAAATACGGTTCAATTTTCAATGGCAAAGAGTTGTGATTGGCTGTTGGTTTGGTGCTGTCTCTTTTACGCAAGGCTCAACTACGACATTATTAAAGGGAAAGCTTTATAAAAAGCGCTTAGTTATAAGGGTAACCCTTATTAAGGGATTGCAAGACCATATGGGATAGCAGTAAGCAAATGCAAAGGGCTAGCTTTATTTTTTGCTGAGTTTCGATAAGGAGTAGTCAAGCGAATGGGCTAGCAGTTCAAACTGGAAAGTCTTTCAATGGGTTAGCCGTGTATAAGGGATGCCCTTTGAAAGGCTTTAACCGCGGAAAGGGTTGTCTGGTCCTGTGGACTCCAAACACTTTACAAATACTTTATTAATAACACCAAGTTACATGTCAGGTTTTTACATACGCATATTTAATGCGTTGGTACATTATACATCATTAAATTCATTTCATCACTATCCATTCATTTATTACATACATTTTATCCTAGGTACGATATATGGTTACGAGTATGTTTATGTGTTAGATGTAGTCCCTACTGCCACGCGTCAAAATTTAAGAGAAAGTCCGGCCTATTTATGCTAGCCATCGAAATCGATATGGAGGACTCTATATTGGTATAAGTATTCATATTTTTCACATTACAATAATACCTCTAATGCAGAACTGTAGTGCAATACGGAATAATACCTACACATGTCTGTCGGAAAGTCATATGGAGTTTTTTGTAACGTGTTGGTGTTTATATAAATATACATGAAATTGAAATGAGTATGCTTTCCCACACTAAGTAAGAGCCTAATATGGTTGTTTATAATGACAATTATTGGAAAGAACGCCGTGAAAATTCTCCGGCATTGGTGAATGTGGGTCTCATTTAAAATAGATGACAACATCTATCGCTAATTGGGTATCTTTTGCTACAGGAGACAACAGAAACGCCGCTCCAGTCGCCGCCCACACGCGACGGCGAGGAACCTCCATCATCTACCTCGTCAGCTAAGTCTGGGACCACCAGCGAAGAGGCCACGCCCTCCAACGAGGGCTTACACTGTCTCGGACTCGACGACCTAGCCAGAGCTCTTGGCGAAGCCAAACTGCAGAAATGTGTAAGTGCACAACACTACCTGAACGTCTAGCACAACTT
This sequence comes from Epinotia demarniana, assembly GCA_945867215.1. Lineage (NCBI taxonomy): Eukaryota > Metazoa > Arthropoda > Insecta > Lepidoptera > Tortricidae > Epinotia > Epinotia demarniana. The sequence goes on from OX244265.1 coordinate 14,289,578, forward strand.
GCTGACAAGCCGCTTGTCGCGCGACTGAGCGTCCCCTGTCACACTCGCACCGTGCAAATTAGAAAGAGGAGGGTAGATCTTACTCGACTCGCGTCGCGGCGCGGCGTCAGTTGTGCTAGCCCCCCTGCTTCTAAATAGCTGCCGATTGTCTACTCTATGGCATTCCAGTCTCTTGTCGATGAATATTTAGAAAAAAGCTTTGAAACTTTTTTTTTAGTCATAGGTACCTGAGAAACGGTGGGGCTAGAAATTTCATAGGATCGACAAAGAAAATGAAGCAAATAGTCGCCGCCGCTGTATCGATGGTATACATACGTACCTTGAGATATCCACCGTACTCAGCGTGTCCCAATGTTCACTATTTTACTAAGTTGCATATAGATACTAAACGTTTCATATCTCATTTGTCTCAGGTATTACGCCGAAGCATCAAAGAGTACGAAATAAGCTTCGAAATTCAAAATAGTAGAAAAGTCCAGCGCGACGACAAAAAGGGCCGTGAAGAGGAATACCTCCGCTACAAGGCTGTAAAAGCAAGGATCAAACTGCTAAATGCCCTAATCAACAAACAGAAGGTTTTGAATTTCTAGTTGAAGCTACCTTGCGATGATACTTTTTCTCGTGTTTGCCTTGGCTGTGTGGTCTAAACGTTCTAGATTTCAACGAACATAACAATTTAAAACCCACATGGAAGAGTCAGAACGGGTGAGAAGTCGTTGGATTACCTGATTGGATGATATCAAGCAAGTTAAATTATGGGATTATACTCATTACTAATGAATCAAGAAGTTTTGAGATTGTGTCTATAAATTCATTCAGAATGGATTTACAAGTGGTAAGATCATGTGTAAGCGACGGGTTAGTTTCCAACAATGCTGTCTCATCTGACCATCTGTGAGATATTATGTTATGACGTAGCGTACTCAATGTACCTTTGAAAGGATTTATCAATGTTCATTTGATAAAACATCCATCAATTAAGCATTGTTGTGCTAAATTCAGTAAGCAAGTTCAGGGGGAAATTTTAGCAAGTAACATTTTTACAAGTCTCACTCTTTTCCAGGCAGGGACAGGGCGGTTTATCGACCTCATACTACCTGTCAAATTTATTGGACTCGTATGCGTAAGGCGTTCGATTGTTACTTTTCAACTCCCGGCCTGGAATTCGGGTCTAAACTGACAGCAGGGTCAAATTGAGGTAAAAAAATGAGAGTTTTTCCTATAGATAAAAGCTATGTTTTGGTTATACCTGCATAATCATAAATCGCGATTGACATAGTATGCCAGTATGGTTTCAGCAACAAATTTAGGTATTTAAAGAACATTTGGATATGTATTTTGTGTATTTTGGTGAAGTAGGGCACAGCGAAAAGTCATCCCGTTCGAATGTGGAGCAGCCCAACTGGGGAAGTATCTCCGCCTTGCAGTGTTGTGTTCCTGGAGGTGAGCAAGGTCGCCAGAGCTCCCGAGGATGCGTTGTGTTGAGAGCGAGGGAATTTGTTCCTTCAGCTGTCAACACGGCGAATCCTCAAACATATCAAGGGTCAGCAACGCCCATGATACTCCATTGGAGTGGCATGCGTCTATAGGCTGCGGTGTCTGCTTACTATCAGGCGAGCCGTACGCTTGTTTGTCACCGTCGTTGTATAACCGGCCAAGTGCGAGTCGGACTCGCGCACCGAGGGTTCCGTACAAAAAATTGCGGTTTTCGCAATTTTTCCTTTATCTGTGCTATAAGACGTTGCTTCGTGTCAAATTTCAAGATTCTGAGGTCACGGGAAGTACCCTGCAGGTTTTGATTCCCTAGCGAGTTCCCTGTATCTTTTGATTGCGTTGGCTTAGAAGTTTGATTTTTTTATTGTTTCAAGGGACAGTAGACCTGAGTGTTTCTTTTAAATTATAGCTAGATACCTCCACGCGTCCCTGAGAAAAAGGGTCTTGACAGACGGACGGACAACAAATTGATCCTTTGGATGCCGTTTTTGCATTTTGAGGTACGGTACCCTAAAAAGACCGGGTTGCACTTCGGGAGTGCCGGCAGAAGTGAAAACTCAACGACATTGTAACAGTTTTTCGATCAGGTCACGTGTCCGTCTTACGAATTTTCAATCTGTCGAATCTTACGGTCACGTGCCCTGTTGCGAGTTTAACATTTTTTCCTCATCGCGGAAGTGCACAGCGTCGCTAAAGAAGTTTTCACTTCAAAAATGTCTACAGGAAATTATAAACACCAACGCATAAGAAAATGTTATAGACCCAGCACTGAAGCGCTTTAAGCGGTGACCTTTTTGACCGCTGTTCAGACTTGTACAACTGTAATTATAGCTTTAAAAATTAGCTCCATAACTTCCAGAAGGTATAAAATAATGGATGTTTCTGACTCTCTTTCCATCTGCTGCTGGTGCTATTCTATACATACGCTACCTAAAACTGACTAGATTACTGTCAGACATATACGTTTCGTCACGTTACTGACAGTTTAAGTACCTGCAGTCAAGGGCAAAATATGTATACACCAAAAAATCTCAACAATTTGTAGGCAGACCTTATTTCTACAAAAATAAGGTTGTAGTATACATATTTATGAAACTTCGAATGAATACATATCGGTGCCGTTGACTGTACCTAAAATATAAGTGTGGTTGACAGCTTATTGTACATGTATGTTGTACTTGTGTGTCAGGACACGAGTGACATGTAAGACGGTGGAAGCCAAACCCGAGGGGTAATCACGTAACGTTTCGAACGCGCGTTTAGACAGTTTAACTGTCATTTATCCATATAAAATGTCAAATTTGACGTATTTAGATCTACTTAGCGTACTTGCAATGCGTTACGTAACTGACCTGCAGGTAAACTGTTTTATAAGAAAGTTTTGATGATTTTTTTAAAAGTCAGATGACCGAGAACGATTCCTTTATATAACACTTCTTGTTATACTAATCGCACATTTTTTTGCTACTGTTAGTTGTATTTTATGTACTTCCCTTGTCTTACGAGCAATATTATATTTTATTAGGAATCTCAGGGACGGTTTGTATTCATAGTCGTAGAAAGTATTGCTTTTGGACAAACTTGAGATAGGATCAAAGAATTGTGTAGTTCAAAGGGCTAATCACTGAAGAAAATGTGCTTCCGATTATCGATGAAATCCGATGTAAAAGTACTGGTAAAACGGTTATAAATCGATTTGGAATAAGGCAGTGAATGTACATATATACGGGTCTATGCACACCACGTTTATAAACGCTGCCGTCGACGCGGGTTGGTGTCAATACACACGTGATTTGAAATAAACGCGCGTCGACGGTGCGTTTTAAAAAGGCGGTGTATAGGCCCTTAGGCCTCGTTTATGATCAGACTGGGTGCGCAAGAGTCAGAACATGTGCAAATGCCTACATATAACAAATGGCGACGCTTAACCTTTTCACCGCCAAAGACGGCCATTCACGTCATCGAAAAAAACATACCAAACATTATAAAGGAGTTCTAGAAGTGGTTTCTATTGGTTTTTGGACGGTCTTCATTTGACGTCGGTGGCCATAAAATAAAGATAATAATACCAAACATTATAAAAGAGTTCTACAAGTGGTTTCTATTGGTTTTTGGACGGTCGTCTATTGACGTCGGTGGCGTCCGTAGCACGGCGAGTCATTTATACAGCTGGCGGTGAAAAGTTTAAGAGTGTTCATGTACAGGCGCGCTTCAGAGCACGGAATATTAATGAAACTTTTAAAAAATCTAAATATTTATCGACGTTTGTTCAAATAAGCCATTCCCGAAGAGTGTTCTGCCTCTTTTTTTTGTGCGCGAAGAAATAAACGTACCTACCTCTTTCACGAGGGCTTGGTTTACGAGGATCAAGGAACGGCCTTAAAGTGGCCTAAGGTTCGGAGAATTAACGTGTATTATATATGGAAATTACCTTCTCGTCACATCAGACTTTGAGCCAATTTGACCGAACAAGAATGGTGTTTGTATTGAAGTCCTGGGATGACGTCCTATTTGGTGGAATGCGACCCGAGTAGTCACGGGTCACGGTTAACTAGTACAGCATGATACATTTTTCTGTGACCACTGACCACCATATTGTACTGAATTTTACAACTACTCACGGATATTAATTATGTACCTGATGCTTGCGGACAGAGGTAGATTTTCTACATTTAATAACTGTACTTCACGGAATCAAAACTAAAGTATTTATTGTTGTAAGATTAACACTATATTATAAATATACGCGCTGTAAATAGATACATTTACGAGTACCATATATATGCCACGATATTTCTGTGTTCTATGACTACATATGTACCTAAAGTTCACTTTACCCAGAACTTGTCACGGTCTATTTTGGAAGATAAATACGCCGAAAATCGACACAACGATTCCTTAATTCTACTATGACTATCGATGTACCTACTGACCATGTGACCTACTGAAATCCAAAATTTCGAAATTTACCCAATGGAATTTACTAAAATGGAAGCTTTCTTAATTTTTGTGAAAGGTATCTCAAACTTCGGGGATGTTCCTCATATTTTTAAAACTTCTGTACATAACCTGAACGCGATCTCATTGTCGGGGCGTTAAATTGTGTTCAGATATTTTCGAGTAAAATTTACATTTAAACATGAACCTATCTAATCATGACTCTACAGCAAGCCAAAAATGTGGTCTATCACTTTTACATACCTAATAGAGTTGAACACCACTTTTTCGGCTTACTATACAATCATTTTGCGAGTAAAAATATAAAACTAGGAGTTATATATATTATAGTCAAATGTTGTAGATTATGGGAACATAATTTCGAATGCTCTCTCCCATTGACACTTAAGGTGCAGGTCACTGACCGTGGAGTAGGCAGCTTTAGGTGCGTTTCAAGCATCTTCTCTAAAAGAGATAATTACTTAAATAGAAACGCTATTAATTAAATTATAAAAAAATTAAAATAGTTGTTTAGTGATAAACTACTTACCTGTGATTTTCATTACATTTTTAATATTCTTGTGTGACAAGAATTTGTCTTTTTATTGAATATTTTTAATTCATTATTGTTATAGTCCAGGGGTTCCCAAACTTTATTTTCTCATAGACCACTTTCAAAAGTTAACTGGTTTTGGTAGACCCCCTACACCACATTTCTACCATATTCCCAAAACTCGGCAAAAAATGCGAAGATTACCTTAGTCTGGAGACGCTCGCGATCTGTTGCAGACTTGCAGTCGACAAGTTTTAGAGGCGAATGGTGTAATAAGCCAGATACATTTTCGTGGACCCCCACTTACGAATTGTGCACCCCCATTTTTTTGTCACGCCAACGTGAACCCCCGTCGAGTCTCCTGTGGACCCCTGGGGGTCCACCTGGACCACTTTGGGAACCCCTGTTATAGTCGTATTATGATTTAATTTATATGTCGTTGTATCTATTAAATACACACATGATCTAAACATACCTAAGGTGAAATTACGTCTAGACCGATTTATGGAATTCTGTGGTTCTATTTTCTATCGAGTGTACTTAAAAATGAGCTGGTAGACGCTCCAAGCTACTAGGAAGTAAAGAGTACCTAATGGATTTGTCGCAGTAATATACTCGTATAGTTATATCCCTAGAGATATAGCTATAACTCGAATAGGTGCACACATCAGTGGTACAGCTATAATTCCATAACTAAATATCCTACAGAGACAGTAACACGATTATATAGAATTTGCTTTATAGAAAATGGAATCAAAAATTACACGTATTGGCCTGGGTGGGCTACATCACCATAGAACAGCCCTTCTATTCTGTAAATTGTTAAGGTCACCTCAACGCTCACCCATAAATGGGCCCTGCATGGCTATAGAGGTATAGTGCGAGAAAAATCTAGAGTATGTCGCGGCCGTCCCATGATTCGCTACGCGCTAATGCGGCACACCCCGCCGGTCACCCGTCACGAAACTAGACCTCTACCTACGCTTAGTTACTACGCATTGCGGTGTCAAGATATATTTGTGGGTGAGCGTTGAGGTGAGCTTAAAAGAAGTTACAGAATAGGGGGGCAGGTGTCATATTGTTGCACGTCTTCTTCGTTTGTCGATATTTTAGCAAGAAAAATCAATTTGTGCATTATTATAGAGGTCATCAAACTTTCTATGAGCAAATAACATTAAATGTATTCGGATTCGGACTGCAATTTTATACTAGTATTGAGTATTATTATTATATGATAATAATGTGTAGCTTGAGGTAGGTGCCTGCCAGGTACCGAGGTACCATTGAAATTTGTACATACATATCTATATAAAAATGAAAGTAATATATACCACATGGTTCTGGAAATCGTCCATTGTTAGACGAAATACTTTATGTTTGTGTACCTATAAATATCCATAAATAGCTATTTCCAGTTAAGATTTAGAGAAATAGATCTGGTACCGAGTTTGAAAGAAAACTTCGTATGGTTGAGTGCTGATGTACCTTGCCCAGAGAGGAGAGAGATATACTTTGCTTTCCAAATAACGTTTCACAAGATAGGGCATCTCGAAAGTTGGTTCATCTAAGTATACAAAATATATCACACGATAGTACGACACAAACTTTCCTTTTACATAAGCACTGTGTTATAACTCTCTACTCTCTGTTTTCGCCTAATATTATGAAAATAATCAGCCAGTAATTAAGTAGGTTTCTGTAAATTGCCATTATTATCCATATACGAATATGTTTAACAATAAAATACTGATCTATTCAATTGTATATTATTTAATATTCATTCTAAATGAGGAACTCTGTAGACTCTGCTTAGATAGGTATAGGAACTAAGTAGTAGAAGATCCCTTTGTACACGTACCACCACCAAATACAGGGTGGGCACATTAAGTGTCCTAGCCTTATATCGTATTTTTTTAACATAATCCAACTTTTTTTTACCGTATACATATGTTTTTAAATAGAAAATTCATTCGTATTTATGATGTCTAGACTTCATCTTGTAATTTTTTTGTCTTTTGTTTTCAACAATGGACGCGAAACGTGAGCTCGTTGTCAAATTGCACATGTTTTTTTTTTTGCCCGAGCGAGATATTAAGGAAGCTGAAACATTTAAATATCAATGTTAGGTTCATATCACGGACCATCAAGCGATTTAATGAAACTGGGGCTTCACGAATCAGTTCCAAATTTGGACGTAAACCATCTGTTCGTGTCAAAAAAGTGATCAAAAATGTTCGTGAGCGTATTAGGCGAAATCCACCCCAAGTGCAAGTAAACTAGCGAAAGATATGAAAATATCCCGACGATCAATGAGTCGTATATTGCGACATGATCTTGGATTGAAGGCCTACAATAGCCTACAATACCTAGCCATTGCTGATACGCAGACAGCCGGATGGACAGCGGAAGCTTAGGAACAGGGTTTCGTTTGATATCCTTTGGGAACTCTATTCTAAAAAAATATCTAGTTGAATTCCTTGACCCCCAATATATATATCTAGACACTAAGTTTGTGATTCTACGTTATTTAGAACTCGAGATATTAATGATATACGTATAATCCAAGATGGCCGACGAAGGAGTTGGTTCCTATCAAAAACTTAAAGCTTTGAACCTAACAAGTACCTGAAAAAAAATTGGTGCTTTTGTCCAGCGTGGCCACTATCCACTATATATAACCTGAAACTGCCCTACTATTTTGTTACTGGTTGGTATCAGACGACGACGTCAGTGTTCCGTAATTACTTTCCATTCACCCATTGTTCAATCAAATTATTTGAGATGGAAAACAATAGGTTCAAATAAGTGTTTTAGTGATCTAATCAGCTTGTCCCTTTCCTTTGGTACAGTTTCGTAAGTAGGTAATATAAATTAATAAAAATTATTTATACCTATTGTAGAGTTGTAGTACCTATATAGGTAACTAGTTTTTTTTTTTTACTTTGGTTATTAATTATATTTGGGACATTGCTTAAGGTGATCTATTGTTTGAGTGGTAGTGTTGTCACACGGACACAGGTCATCCGCTGTAATTTTGAATCTGTGGAGATATGCTTTGTGATACCCGTGCCCGGGCAGCACCTGAGTCAGTTGAAAGGTGATTGCAATTGAGGCTCTTAAATTTCGTATACCGGTTATAGACGGCAACTCTTTCTTCATGTGTGCTCGAGTTGCTGATTCTTGATAAACCCGTGCTAGTGCTTTCTCGGTGTCCATTTTGCGATGCCGTTTGTCATAAGATATAGGGAATCTGTCATAGTCAGGAGTCTTGTGTAGAGTCGCTGCCTTTTTCGCCTCCGTGTCCGCAATTTCGTAACCATGGACCATATTGTGTGCTTTTACCCATCCAAATGTTATAGTTCCCGTTTCTTTGATCTTTTTAATGTGCCTATGGACTTTTGACTTATTTTCCTGTGTCCCCTAGATGGGGCAGAGGGCGTCCACAGTGCGCCGCCATCCCGTTCGGTCTTGAGCTTCGCGCTTCTATTCGCACCAAGTCTTCCCTATGGTCTTCGCCTCTGCGATGATCGTCCGCCGCCAGGTCTGTTTAGGGCGGCCACGTTTACGCTTTCCTTGGGGATTCCAGTCCAGGGCTTGCCTCGGTATGTGATCAGGGTCCCTTCGGAGCGTGTGGCCGATCCAGTTCCACTTGCGGCGTTTGATCTGCTGGTCGATCGGAGTCTCATCGCAGCGTTCCCACAGTTCTATGTTGGAGATTTTCTCGAGCCAGTAAACACCGAGAATACGGCGAAGACAGCGGTTGATGACGACCTGGAGGCGGTGCGAGATGGCCTTTGTAACCTTCCACGTCTCACAACCGTACAGCACAACACGGTTTTTACGTTGGACCGGAATATTTTGAGCTTAAGAGGCCGCAGCAAGCTCGGCCGAATTTCACCTTCCCATACAAACGTAGTTACGCTCTCATTTTAAAATTACGTGTTGGATTGTGACGAAACTTTGCATATACAATGACATGAGGTATATCTATGTCTGTAATTAGTTTATATGGTTCCAATTTATAAAACAAACTAAATACAGCAAAAACTAGTTTTGTATGAAAAACTTAAATTCGCTGTATTTTTTTATTATGGTATCTGAAGCTACATAAACTAATTTCAGACATAGATATACCTCATTTCATTGAACATGCAAAGTTTCGTTACAATCCAACACGTAGTTTTAAAATGCGAGCCTTGGCGATTCTCGAAGCGATGTCCTCTTCGGTCCCTCCAGTTTCCGACACTACACTACCGAGGTAAGTAAATTTGTGGACCCTTTCCACAGCCTCTGTGCCAATGAGCAACGGCAAAGCGCTTGTTGCCCCGCACCTCATTTCCGGGTGTTGAATTTCAATCCTGTCTCCTTTGCTTCTCGTTGTAGGTCGTCCAGCTTGGCTTGCATGTCGGCGTGTGCGTGGCTCAGCAGGCATAGGTGATCGGCATAATCCAGGTCTTCCAAGACGCTGGTATACCGCGGCGCTTGTTGCAGATTGTAGAGCTCATGGTGCCATCGAGAATAACAAGGAATAGGAGAGGTGAGAGAAGGCAACCCTGTCGTACACCGGCACGCACCGGTATGTCCTCCGAGACGAGGCCGTCGTGAGTCACTCTACAGGAATACTTCCCGTAGATGGCCTTGATCATGTTGGTTATTTTCTCGGGGACCCGAATTTCACGCAATCGGTTCCAGATGCAACTCCACCTCAGCGTATCGAAGGCTTTTTCGAAGTCGACGAAGGTGCCTATGGAGGTTATGTATAATTTGTTGGGTGGAATTTCGGTTGGAAAGCTCTTGAAGGGCAGACATTGAGTCAGATAAGATAGCTACGTCTTCAAGCCGGTCTTGACTGCATTTTTTGCAGAGCATCTCGATAGCTAGACATTCTGCCTGGTAATCCGTACAGTTGTTATGAAAATTTAACCTCTTGGTATCCTGTCTACCATCCGGGTATAACATTACAAGCCAGGAATCATGCTTCCCATTATGTAGCTGGTTACGAAACGTTAGTTACCAAACAGTGGCCTCAGCAGGCGAGGGGCAAGCTAATTAGATCATTAAGACATTTGATCAGTTTTAACGAAGTAATTATTATAAGTAAACGTTATTTAGAAGTCTGTATTCTGTTCCGTTTCGTTACTCATCTGGCAACATTGTTTCATTACACAAGATTTGTGCCACGACAATAATACGCGAGAAATCCAAAACCGCTAACATTACGAGGGAATATGTGATAACTACAGTCACAGCGGTCAGTCACATATACGTTATCTATGTAGACACGGGAAAAGTTCGTATCGACCTTGCAGAACGGCTATAGTACGGCGGGAATTGGCCAATATTGATAAAAGTCATGTACTCGTCTTCTGTATACCTAAAACTGGTATGGATGTGTTTCTTATTGTGTCCAGAGAACGAATCTTCCGGATTTAGTTAAGGGAGAGGGGGACGGATATAACTGACGTACAACCTACCGTCTGCAAAAAAAAGAACAATTATAGAACGTTTGATATGCTTTCAAATGACACCTCACACGAACCGATCAGTAAAATAGAACCTCTAGATTTGCCCCCCACAAGGTGGACGGATGACCTGGTAAAGGTCGAAATCCAAGTCAGCTTCCAGCGGACTTGGATTGGGTCGCAGCGGAAAGCAGCGTCGGGAGCAAACAGCGCGCGAGTTCACATCGAACGTTTGGATCTAGGGGAGGTGCGACAGGCGTTGGCACGGCTCCCGGCCAAGCGATCCACAGCGCCAGATGGAATACCACCATTTCTCTTGAAGGACTGTCGTGCCACACTAGCCGAACCTCTGTGTCATATATTTAACGTTTGCCTTAGATCAAGGATATTTCCGGAAAGGTGGAAAGTGACAAGGGTGGTACCGGTACCGAAGGGTAGCGGCGGGCCGAATGCCAGTGACTACAGACCAGTAGCTGTACTAAATGTACCTGCCAAGGTTTTCGAATCGGCTTTACAAAAGACATTACAGTCGCAAGTGAGTGCTCAACTTTCAGATGCGCAGTACGAGTATGGATTCCGAGCAGCACGCAGCACGACGGGAAACCTCCTGCATCTTATGACGCTATTGGTGTGGGCCTTGGATGCCGGTAAGCAGGTCGATATAGCGTAGTTTGATTTTCGTAAGGCGTTCGATACTGTTGATAAGAACATTCTGCTCACGAAATTTGCTAGGGCCGCTTGCACGCCACATACTTTAGAATTCTTTGCCAGCTATATGCGAGATAGGCAGCAGTATGTAGATTGTGCGGGCAGTAAATCTCAGCCATACTATGTTAGATCAGGAGTGAGTCAAGGCAGCAATTTAGGGCCATTAGGATTCATTCTCATGATAAACGATCTCCCGGATGTGGTGGTGGATTCTACGTGCCTCTTATTCGCTGACGATTTAAAGCTGGTTCGAGTGATAAGTGATGTCTCGGATTATGGTAAGCTGCAGGAGGAGATCGATAGAGTTGTGCACTGGAGTGTGCACAATAAACTGTACTTTAACGAATCCAAATGTACTGTGATTTCGTTCAGCCGTATGCGCAGCCCGGTGCACCATCACTATGAAGTAGGTGGAAAGCCAATGCAGCGTGTGACGGAGGTGCGGGATCTCGAAGTTCGCCTAGCTGCTGATTTATCATTCCGGGACCACATTATTTCTATCTGCAAAAAAGCATTTCGTAACCTAGGTTTCTTGTTGCGCCAGGTGAAGGACTTCACAAATATCTCGGCGATAAAAGCTGTGTATGAAGCTCTCGTAAACAGCCACCTTGAAGGTAACGCTGCAGTCTGGAGTCCACGAGAAGCCAAATACAAGCTCATGTTGGAGCGTATCCAAAACAAGTTCGTTAGGTATCTCTACTTGAAGTTATATGGTGTCTATCCTGGATATCCTCTGTTGTACCCTACTCTCTTCGTGCTAGGAATGGTGGGGCACAACAAGTTAGAAGTGAGACGAGAGCAAGCCCTCGCTACATCTGTGATGAAAGTACTACGTGGTGAATTATGCCACCCCGGGGTGGCGGGCGCCCTGGCGCTAAACGTGCCGGACCGGTTCGTGTGGCGGCGACGCCGGCCGCCGCTGCTGGCCGAGCCCGCCGCGCGCACGAAGCTACTGAAGGACGCACCGCTAAGTGTAAGGCCTGAGTGGACGCCCCGCTCAGAGCGGGGCGTCGAGCGTGCATATAAATTGCATTTGTTTTATATGGACGCCGCACGCCCCGCTCTGAGCGGGGCGTCCACTCAGGCCTTGCACTTACACGGGCTATTCGAATTATTAATAAAGTCGCACTTAAGTCGGACATATTTACATGCTCCCTGAACGACTTTACAAAGGCCACTATGTTTGTACTGTGCTATAATCAGTAACTGTATTTATAATTTATTGTATATAATGTGCTAGTATTAGTTATTATTATTCACTTGTCTATCGCATCAGGTAATAAGCCTGTAATGATAGATTTAAGTTTTTGCTTAAATAAATAAATAAAATAAATAAAAAAATATTTATTATTATTATTATTTATTATTACCGACGGCTAGACGATTTATTTAAGACTAAGTATGAGTAAGTATGACTAAGATAGTACCACTTCAGCTTTTATTTGTTTAATAGTACATTGTGATACAAGTGAGGTATGTTGATAATTACATCAGAGGCGAAATTGTTCACGCTAACCGCAGGTGAGCCTGATAAGGAAGCCGAGGATGTAATTATCAAAGCTCACGCGTATTATACGACGTTTTTCAACACATTTTGCGAGGAAAAAAACATTTTTATAAGATGAAAATGTTATAGGCCTGCCAAATTATTTTCTTTACATTAAGTAAATCATTAAGATGACAACAGGGTTTTACTCACAATTGCACATCGCCAAGAATTTCCAGTGGCATCCATTCTATTTATCACATGTCTAGGCACCACGAGTCAACATTTTTGATAATAACCAAACACGCATAAACAAATTTTACAAATAATTGTGAAATAACGTATAATGGCGCCCAACAGTTTTTTTTTCGTGAAGTTTGCGCAGTGCAGTGCGGGCACATAAATCTCTAAACAGCCAATACAAAATAAAATAATATTTTCGTTTTAAAATGTTATCTGTATTTAATTCATGTAAAATGTTATCAAAAGTGAATAGTTTTACTAAATTATACGTTTCTATATCATATACAAAAAGAAATAGTTTAGGTTTAATTTGTTTAGTCGAGTAAGAATCCAAATGCCGAGAATTAAAAAAAAGCTGTACATTCTGTACAACCCGGTTAATTTAGGAATGCACCGTGTTCATGCATATATCTTGCTGCAAGGTGCCAACGTAACTTAATCGGGATATAACCATAACACACAAGTGTTGTAATGTTATGCTTATATTTTTTATTTTTCTAGTTCTGACATTTTATTACAATTTTTGACATTACTACGATTAATATTGTTTTAAATTAGTATTTCTGTCTGTCCTTGTTAATTATTATTGTTAGAAATGAAATTATTGTAACTTATTGTATATACCTGACGAGCTTTCTGTGAATTCATTTTATTTATATACAAAGAAAATTTGTTAAATATAATGTAAATTTTCAATAAGCAATAAATGAATCTGAATCTGAATCTATAAAACACGCGATTTTAATATCCAGGATTATGAGCCTAAAAGCGACACAATTAAGAGGTACGTTACGAGCAATTGTGTTGAAAACTTTATTACACTGTACCAAAATAAAATGTACATTGTTCTATTGTGACGCAATTTTGTTAACGACCTTTAATCGATTGTGAAATTGTCTCTATGTGGATTTTGTACATTGTGCAAGGTTTTCAACATAAGGGGTACGTTACTGATAGGCTACTTCAGTTATAACCTCAATAACCTCGATTTGAAGAAATTATATCCTGCTACTTCATTTGATGTATCGCAATAATATTCATTGGCGGTCTAATTATCTACTTATGCATGATATTTCTTAAAACTGCAGCGACGACTAACTAGAAACGATCCTAAAACCCTTGGAGAACGTACATTAGGCACAAAGGTTATCAGCTACGCTGCCAGCCTAAGCCAAAAACAACGATGTCGTTATGAAACACGTAGGTACCTATGATTTTTCCTCGAAAAACTGAATGTGTTGAAAAACGCCGTATAAATTCGTGAGCTTTGATAATTATATCCTCGGCTCTCTTATCACGTTCACCTGCGGCTCGCGTGAACAATTCGGCCTCGGGTGTATACAATCACAATCAATCACAATCGGGTGTATATGATCAACATAGCTCATTGTATCACAATGTATTATTTTGTGAATATAATTATAATATAATACCTACTTCTTAGTAGAACGAGAGAACTACGAAGACACGGCCACGACTGAGTCATATGTGGGTGCATGCGTGAGGTGGGATCGCGCCCTCTCACTTGCGCGTATGGCCCACGGCTGCAAACTGCTGAAAGGTATTTGTGTTGTAGATTTTTGTGTTTTACATACGCGGTTGAAAGTGCAAGCTCTACTAATACAGATAAATGGTAGATAACTTCTGAACTCCGAACTTACAATTGTTGACAACCACGGGTTACCTACAAATTGTCATTCCGCTCAGTCGCGGACAGCCAGCGTCGAGATCTCTGTTTACAGATTCGAGCTATGAATATTGAGATCTGATTATAATATTGACGAACAGACACCTCAGTTAAATAACGTTTTACAGATTCGCCAAATTAGTTTGCGACTGTGATGTTAGGTACTTGTAGCGTCGCAGAGGGGTTCGACGGGTGTACGTACATAGGAGGCGACTTGAGGCTAACTTCAGAGACGAAAACTTATGTAGTGCGTATTGTAAGTAACGAATTCCTTATCACAGCCAGTGAGAGGGAATATTGTGCGAACAGTATGGACGTAGAATCTACTTAGTGTTGTGATGTACATATATAAGATGCCCCACAGGAATGAGAGCTTCAGTCGCGTGTCTCTCGAGCGCCATCATGTTGTGTAAACTTGTATTAGTCGCCTGGCTAGCCGTGGGTAAGTCGAATATCCACTATAACTATGCTTTGTTCAAGCAAATTCAACCATAGTTGTGTTATTTTAATTGGCACAGGCTTTTTAATTTGTTACCCTCGTATCCATTTCAGGACCTTTTTTTTCTATCTCCGTAAAGCGTTTGTGTTATAATATGTATATAATTATACCTGCTTAATGTCAATTTGGGTGATATTCATTATTATTTTTACAAGGTTAAGTTCCCATACGGCGGTATCGTGTCATTATTTTTTTTAAATATGTTAAGGGGTTGTTTAATATATTTTTCAACAAAATAGTGCAATAAGTTTCACAAAAAATGTAGTAGTACAGATAAAGCAAGAGAAGTATTTCTGTATCAAAGTCTTTATTTCTCTTGGCCTGTAGAAAAGGGGTTTCCTGGAACATAAAAAAAATACATCTTACTATTTATTTACATGGATCATTTGGAAAAAATGCTGTGCCCAACATGCACCTAAACCTTGTTTGACAGGTGTGTTCGGCCACACGGTGTTCAACTCGTACAACCAGAACGATCCCTACGACGAGTACAGCCAGACAATTGCAACCGAGTACTGTAAGGCCACTAATGCTGAAGACAAGGTGCCAGAAGTGAAGGTAACGATGCTGCAGTTTGCATTTACATACACGAACCCAACCCGAGAAACGTTTATTTACTGAATATCAGGTTTATGCTTAGGACCTTAAAGCCATTGAAGTACCAACCAGAAAGTTATTTTAAAAAGTCACTAAGTACGTAATTTTAAAAAATCCGTTGTAAGTTAAGAAAATTAATAAAATCAGGGGAAATAATTCCTGTAGTTTTGTAAATTGGTACAGTTATACCTTGTCGTGTCCAGGTGAACATACTAAAAGTCCTCGAGGGTGGGGGCTGTGCTGAGGGTCATACACCCGTTATGATAACTTCAGACAAAAGTTTCTACATAAAATTTCCTACAAAATTGGTCATAAATATTTTTACTTTACGATCAATACTTTGGGAGCTACAGGATGTTAAAGTAAACAAAGAGATAAAAATTGTTGATTTAAGAAAACGTAGTTTTTTCGTAGTTGTTCATCATAACTAGGTATTATAACACTTCAGAAAAAAGTTTGTCCATAAAATTTCCTACAAAGTTGGTCATATTTATTTTTACTCGACGATCGATACTTTAGGAGCTACAGGATGTTTAAGTTAAAAAATATAGAATTTCTAGGATTGACACTGCAAGGTATAATTGTACCAATTTACAAAATACACGAATTATTACTCCTCCCATACCCAAGTCACTTCTCAACACGCATACGTCATCATTGTGTTTTAAATAAGGCAAGTTTAATAGGTATAAATAGGTACATAGTAAAGTATATTAACAGTTCCGATCCGAAGCAGGACACAGGACACTTTTTATGGTTGTCTATTGTTTGCCCGACATTCACATACTATAATAATCATTTGCCCGAACTTCGCTTGCCCGAATTTCATTTGCCCGAGTTTCGTTTACCATAATAGTTAATTGACATACTCTTGTTTACCCGAATATTGGATGTCATAATGATACGAATGCCATACGTATTGTTTTCCAGATTATTGTTTGCAATAATATTATTTAATTGAATATTTAAACGCCATACTAAACATGCATTCGGATTCATCTTTGTTAATTTGTTAGTTTATCCTCTCTTTTATAAAAAAAGAACCTCGAAGACGGAAGCGGGAGCCAAGCTCCCGCTTCCGTCTTCTAACCTATCCGCGATCCGAGTCAGTTTTGCCACTAAGCCCCTGTTCCCTACTGCCTATGATATACCACTATCTTGGCATTGGGTAATCTCAGAGAAAAGTTTATTTTTACTTAGTGGCAAAACCGACCCGGATCGCAGATAGGTTCGAGGTATTTTTTTTATTCATTTTAGACACTGCAATACGTCCCACATTATTACATACGAATATTATGGATGTTGAGATGGATAGCAAATGACATTATGGCATGTGATAGTTATGGATTACAATGATTATGGAAAATGAGATAATTGATATTGATATTATGGAAAACAAAGATTCTGGCTTATAATTAATATGGTAAACAATGAGTATGGCATACAAAATTATAGAAAACAAACTTTATGCCAGTTGAATATTATGGCAGATAAAATTCGGGCAAATAAAATTCTGGCAAGCAAGAGTATACCACTTTTTATCCCACAAACCACATTTTTTATCATTGACCTGTAATATATTATGAGAGTGCAGTGCATTTAACGAGTTCTGATTTTTACATTATTCTGTTCTAGGCGTCCATTAAAACGTTCGCTACGTGTGTGAAGGGCGTTATCGATACTGAGGCCATCACAAGGGAAATCGAAGCAGAGAAGGGTACTGGATCCTACGACAACGTAATTAAGAAGTAAGTGCCATCCATAATAATTTGAGACCCGCGTCTAATCGGGCCGCCTACTTTCTCTGGAAAGTACTTAATGTGATGAACCCAAACAGACGACGAGTCGAGTACGGAGCTTTTCTTACGAACGAAGGTTGTAAAAAAGCCGGCCAAGTGCGTGTCGGGCCACGCACAGTGTAGGATTCCGTAGTTGCCAGTCTATTTTTATTACATTGACATGCGCGCGCCGAATAAACGTTGCGGTTGGGTCGCGCAAAATTGTACAAAAGTACAATTTTTTAAGTTGATCGACTAATTACTCGTTAACGAGTTGTCTACCTATCCTTGATAGTTTTCTTTTTAAATTCATTATTAGTACGGTAAACATACAAATGCTCCACACTGTACTTGAATACATTATGGCGGGCATGGGCACACTATATCAATATCACTATAAGCAGTAGGTATGGGTTAAATTTTAACTAACGGGATTTTTCTTCATTCGGATTTAAGCCATGTCATTTTGACATTTTTTTTTTGACGTGGATCTAGCCGTAGCCCGAAGGCTGTAACGTCGAATCGTGGCTGGCTGGTGGATAGGCGACACTATGGTGCTATCCGAAGAACAGGCAGAGCTGGGTACACCGGACTGGGGGGCTGCGGAGGGGGTGGTGAAGGAGGAGATGATGGAGTGGGCGATCAAATCCTTTGCTCCCTTCAAAGCGGCGGGACCGGACGGGATACTCCCGGTACTACTGCAGAAAGGGTATGAACACATCAAAGATAATCTAGCACGACTTTACAGAGCAAGCATAGCCCTAGGCTACGTCCCGAAGGCATGGAGACAAGTGAGAGTGGTCTTCTTACCGAAACCGGGAAAGAAATCATACCAGGAGGTGAAATCCTTCAGGAACATAAGTTTATCATCATTTGCCCTAAAGACCTTGGAGAAAATGATAGATAAATCGATAAGAGAGAAGGTGGAATGCGGGAGGTACCCACTTCATGGGAACCAACATGCATACATGGCAGGTAAATCGACGGAGACCGCCCTGCACAATCTAGCGGTCAGGGTGGAAAGAGCGCTAGACACAAAGCAGTATGCACTAGGCTGTTTCTTCGACGTAGAGGGAGCTTTTGACAAGGCTACCTTTGCGGCGGTGGAGAACAGCCTAGACAGAGAAGGAATCAATCGAGCAGTAGCGAGATGGATAGGCCGAATGTTAAAAGATCGTGACATAACAGCGGAACTGGGAGGAGTCACAAAAAGAATAAGTCCTAGAAGGGGATTCCCGCAGGGTGGATGCTTGTCCCCCCTGATGTGGTGCCTATTACTGGACTCATTAGTGAAGATGGTCAACAGGGGAGGTGTGTACATGCAGGCCTTCTCTGATGACGGAGTACTACTGGTGAGAGGAACGGTTCTAAACACCATAAGAGACGTAATGAGCAGAAGTCTCAGAGAGGTGTTAGGATGGTGTAAAGACAGAGGCCTGGATCTGAATCCAACGAAGACAAAGCTGGTGTTATTCACCAACAAAAGGAAGAAGGAGGACATAAAACCAATAAAGATACAGAATGTAGAACTAGAGATAGTAAAAGAGGTGAAGTATCTGGGAGTAACGCTGGACAGCACACTCAGGTATAAAACTCACATTAAGGAGCAAGCGGCGAAGGCCATTAGAACACTATACCAATGTAAAAGAGCAGTGGGAAGAAAATGGGGACTGAGACCCGAGATGATCAATTGGATCTATAGGGCAATCATCCTACCTAGGGTGCTTTACGGAGCATTGGTATGGTGGCACAGGGTCCGCATAAAAGAATATCAAAAAGAACTGGACAAGGTGCAGAGACTAGCGTGCTTGATGGTGACGGGGGCCATGAGAACAACCCCGACACGGGCCTTGGAAATACTGCTAGGCATGAAGACAATGCGTATTGAAGTGGAGAAAAGGGCCACCGAACAGTGGTACAGGATGAAAGCATGTAAGGAATGGAGAGGAAGCTGCGTGGACAAAAGACACGCGCTGATACAGGAAGAGACGCTATCGAAGATGCACATGATGGTAGCCAATAACGACCTCATAAAGAGGCAGGAGATATTCGACAAAAAGTACAAGATACACATAGGAGAAAGAGACAACTGGAAAGTGGACGTTGAACACCCAATGACGGTCTGCTTTACGGACGGATCAAGAAGAGAATCAACAAAGTTAGCGGGAGCAGGTATAGTCATACCCAAACTACAGGAGAAAGTATCCATCCCCCTGTGGAGATATGCTAGTGTCTTCCAAGCAGAAGTGTGCGCAATAACGAGGTGCGCACAGATCATCAGAGAAGGAAAGCAACAGACTGGAAGGGTGGTGATATACACAGACAGTCAGGCAGCACTGAAGGCACTAAATAAGGCGACTGTAACATCCGCCTTAGTGAAAGAATGTAAGGAGGAGTTAAACAAGATAGGAGAAAACCCAGGTGTTACGTTGGCATGGGTGCCAGGGCATCAGGGGATAGCGGGAAATGAGAGGGCAGATGAGCTGGCTAGGGAGGGAGCGGGAAAGGAGTTTGTAGGCCCGGAACCGGTCCTTCCCTTCTCGGTTCAAGTCACAAAGGGGGTCATAGAAAGGCTAAGAGAGCAGGAAGGAGATAGAGAATGGAGGGAAGCACCTGGATGTAGACAGAGAAAGATGATGATAGGAGGTATGGATCACAGAAGAACCAGGTATCTGCTGAAACTGGGTACGAGCAATCTAAGAATGTTGACAGGTATTATAACTGGTCATAACACTCTAAATAGACACTTAAAGATATTAGGTATTAGAAATGATGCTTCCTGCCCGCACTGTGGGGAGGAAGAAACTAGCAAGCACGTACTAGCGGAATGCGTCATGTACGCGGCACCGCGGTTTAGAGCTTTCGGTAGAGATGTGTTAGAGGAGTGAGAATTGAGGGATGTCAACCTTAAGGATGTCCTTCTGTTCTGCAGGAACACAAGAAGAATGGAAGAGTGTAGTGTGGGAACGCTGCCGGGACAGTAACCTTAAGCTCCAACCTAAGGGAATGGGGCTGAATGAACGCGACGAGCGATCGACTGCCCGCCTGCTTCCGGCCAGGCGTCCCTTCACTACATCTACATCTACATGGTGCTATCCGACCGCCGAAGAAATCATTTTGACCTAGAGTGCTCATGCCATATATACTAGTACAGCATGGAGCACTCGGACATGTACCTTACTACTGTCATGATTTTTTAATACTCAGTAGTAAAGATTTACCCGACAGGGAGGGGACTAGACTGTAACAAAAATTTGGGCTTTAAAACCCCATGTAACGCAAATGGATCCATGCATTGAAAAAATGCATTCAGATCTGAGGGAAAGGAACCAGTATTTATTCAATCCTGTTAAAGCAAACAAAGGCATTGATAATTATTGAGATGTGTGCTTCCATTCTCGACTAACACCACAGTATATTTGTAGATAACAGAATCTTTACCTACTGTAATTTCGCTCTATCTATACCGTATCTGTGTTTATGTCTACTCAAATGAACATCTATTTCTACAGCTAGGCAAACATCCGTAATCTTAGAGGAATAATGAATGTAACTACCTTATGCTAATTTTGACAAAAGCGTTAATAACATTCATTACATAAGGGTATATAATCTTCTTACAGATGACATAAAAAATTTATCGTTAGTTTAATAACCAGAGCCCGGATTTTTCACGGCAAAAAAAAACACTATCGTAATCTAGCCAGTGATAGAATAGTAGATTATACACTAAGGGGATAAAGCACTGTTTTATGTCACGGGAGCGAATTGAATCCCGAACGTAACGAAGGACTCATAATTTAACTCCTGAGCGTAGCGAGGGAGTTATAAGTTAATTCCTGAGCGAAGCGAGGGAATTAAGACTGAGTCCTGAGTGCAGTGAGGGGTTCAACCGCCCAAGACTAAAACAGTCTTATCCCCGAGGTGTATACTCTACTTTTCACACCTTATGCGAGACAAAAAAACAGGCTCATTAGATAAAAACACTTTCATCACTCGACATTTTCAATATTATTTTTGAAATTAAATCTTTTATAGGCACCTACAAGAACTCGATTTGTTCGTCACGCGTGAACAAATGAAGGCGCGCGACGTTCCAAATTCGAAAGCACAAGCCGTGGTCCTAGATTCGAAATTCGAATTTCGAACACCGCGCTCCTCCGGACCGGGGTTCACACGGAGGCAAACTTCATTTATTTTGTCAAATCAAGTAGGCCATGGCCTAGGACAAATTGTGTTTAGCAAAATTAAACTTTATGCATATAGTAATAAGAATTATGAAAAGTGAAATCATATTATTAACCAGCGGGTTATAATGAAATTCAGTACAACATTATAACCCGGCTAATACCAAGGGATTTAATGTCTTGCTTTCGGTAGGGTTTACATGACCTATAATTCGGCATTGTCGAGCATGTGGTTTGAAAACATTATTTTATCTTTAACGAGTATTATTAGGTATGTGGGTATAAAAATAACTTGCTGATTGTTCAATAAACAATCTTGCATCCCCTCCATATCCCGGGCGCACCGCGCTTACCTATTGACAATGACCGACAGATGACCCTTTGCTTGCATTAAAATAAGGCGTATGTCGCTCCACCTGTGACGTCACATACCAAGTCTATCTCGCGTGTGAGCTCGTGTGTGTGCCTGTGACTGGCTGTGACTCCTGAACCCTGGACTGCGCATCTATCTGTGGTATGTAAGCAAATGACCTAAAGACACCTAGTTTCTCAGTGTTAATTCCCATTTTATACATTTGGTAGCAATAGCGTGGTTTCATAGCCTCTGTTGAAATAACTATTTTAAGTTTAACCTTCTCGTAAACAAGACTTAAGCATCCCCCAATTGTATTTGCGCCGTAGTTTAATTAAACCCTCATAGTTTTATTACCTAAAGATTTAACCATTAAAAATTAAAGTTGTTTACCAGGTGACAGACATCCGAGCCGGTTTATCGTAATTTGTGCTTTATCTATTTACCTGGACGGTCTAAATTAGCTTGAAGGGCCGAAATAACGCATTACGTATTAAATATCACATAACCATTAATTTGTAGTTTGGAAAAGAATTTATTTGTTCTAATTGTGTTTCCTAAACCCTTTTGCATAGTTCTGCGTAAGTACCTCTGCACCTCGTGGTGTACTAAACGAACGTGCTTCCAAATTGGGTCTTGTTTGTAAGCGTATACGATTGAAATTGAGTGTAGATATTACTGTTCATATATATTTTTCTTGTTTTCCTTGTTGCTAACGGTTGCCTATACAAGTTGAAATGAGTGAGAACGGAGATAATGATACTATGCGGGCAACCTTATTTACGGAAACCGCGGAGTATAGAAAATCAATCGGCACTTTAAGACTGACCAGTGAATGGATTTCGAACGCCTATCAACGGCTTAACTCGACAGACCGTGCCCGGCTGATAGTTTTATTTAGCGAAGTCGAGGATCAGTATAAGGAATGTCGTGATGCTAGTGCCATTCTCTTGGGCGGCTTGGATCGGGCTATAGATGTGGAGGAATATGCCTATGTGCAAGATATTATTAAGTCGGTGCGCGATCAGATCTTAGATATTAAAGTTAGGCGCAATGAAATAGTCGCACCTATCTCTGCCAGTACCCCAATGCGTTCAGTGCCCGACCGCGCAACAGCAGTGGGTGACCTTGACCTCCCTCGTTCCCAACGGTTGCCAGATCTTCCGATTCCGCGCTTTAACGGACGTCCGGACGCTTGGATTAGTTTTATAGACCAATTTGACAGTGTTGTTGATGCCCGAAGTGATTTGCTTTCCACCCATAAAATGCACTATTTAATGAGTGCGTTGTCTGACGAACCGAAACGTTTAGTACAACATTTAAAAGTTGAAGCCGGCAATTATAGTGTAGCTCGTGATCTTCTCAAACGGAGATACCACAATACGCGAGTACTTGCCGATACATACATCGCACAGATTATGTCCCTGCCTGATATCAGTCCCCGGTTGACTGGTCTACGAGTTTCTTTTCTTAACCCCCTCCTTACTGCATATCGTTGTTTAGAGCGACTTGAATTACCGGTAAAACATTGGTCATATATCCTTGTACACATTTGTTTCGCGAAACTTCCCACGGATTTACGATCGCGATTTGAGCGTCGTCACGGCGATGGTCTTAGGCACCTCCCTACTTTTGATAAGCTGATTGATTTCCTCGAAGAGGAATGTCGTCATCACGACAATGTCGGAAATACCTCTTTAGTAGACGCACCGTCCTCTCAAGCAAAGCCCCCACCACCAGTAGTCAGAACCCCACGTCAGTTCTTAGTTGCTGAGACCGACATGCGTGAACAAAAATGTCCTATGTGTTCTAGCCAGTCCCATTATCTACGCGAGTGCAAAGATTTCCTAGATATGAACCCACGCGATCGTTCAATCTTTGTGAAAATGAATGGCCTGTGTTATAGATGTTTAGATAAACACACCATTGCATCTTGCATGCGCGATTATCGCTGTGGAACCTGTAGGCGCCCGACGCATCATACCCTCCTATGTTTCAATGACCCGCGGAACCCGGTTTACTCCTCTCGTGTTAAACCAGAGACTCGATCAGTGTCTTTTCGAAGCTCTCCGGAACCAGCTCGGCCGACCTCCCCGCATTCTCGCACGGGCGGGGGTTCCCGCTCCCGCTATTATATTATCACCTCGATCCAGTCCGCCAGCCTCACCCCGAGGATCTCCCCCGCCGTCTTCATCTCGGACATGGCACCGTGCTTCGAATCGCTCACCCAACCGGTACCCTTCCCCGCCTCCTCGTCGCAGTGAGCGCCACGAGCGCCCCCCTACTCCCTCCACCAGTAGAGATAAACAAGACTTGTCACCATATTCCTCGCGTTGCTCCCATCATGACAGCCCACAATAACTAGACTGCCCCCCTATTTCTGACCCTACCCGTGCTCCAACCGTTATAAATTCAGACTTGGTTTTACTCCCTACCGCCGTCATTCAGGTTAAAACATCTAGCGGATATTATGTTGAAGCTCGGGCGTTGTGCGATACTGGTGCTTAAGGTTGCCTAGTTACTTGTGATCTTGCGGTTACCAAATTAAATATGCGTTTGTCACCCCCTTTGTCCCCAGTGTTACTAAGAGGCATTGGAAACATTCCTTATCTGCCAGCTCGTGGTTGTATTCCCCTTACATTCAAGCCTATGCATTGCCCTTACCCGGTTATTACAACCTCAGCTGTAGTGGTAGATAACATCGCCGGTGTTCATCCCGACGTAGAGTTACCCATGTCTGTTCGATCCATTGCGGAATCCTTACCTCTGGCTGATGCCTTATTTTACAAGCCTGATTTGGTTGAAGTGCTTTTGGGAGCCGACGTCCTAGGCTCACTCCTACGCCCAGATTTAATTAATCTGAAACCCTGCGGGTTGACTGCTATATCAACCGTCTTTGGCTATGCCTTGTCCGGGCCAGTCAAGGATCTACCCAGTTCCGAGCTCCCTATGACTGGTGTTTCTTTATCCCAAATAGTTGAGCGATTTTGGAAAATAGAAGAATTTCCAGAGACACCTCAAACAAACCCGTTGGATGTTGAGTGTGAGACATTCTTTAAATCGTCTACTAGGAGAAACCTTGATGGTACTTTCGTGACAAAATTACCCTTTTTATGTGATCGTCCTTCCCTTGGTGAGTCCCGATCTATAGCGGAAAAGAGATTCATTAACTTAGAACGGCGACTACAAAAATATCCCCGCCTAAAGGCGCAATATATCGACTTTATGCGTGAATACTACAACTTAAATCACATGTCGGTGTCTTCTTTGAACTTACAATCCATGGAACATTATTTTATCCCCCACCACTGCGTTTTTAAAACCGGTGATAATGAAAAGATTCGAGTCGTTTTTGATGGTAGTAGTACGACCTCGAATGGAATATCCCTTAATCAGTGTCTACACACGGGTCCTAAGCTCCAGCGTGACATCACGCACATCCTTCTCAACTTTCGTAGACATGCTATTGTGTTTGTTGCTGATATCCGTATGATGTTCCGGATGTCGTGGGTACATCCAGAGGACAGACTGGATCTCCTGCAGAATCTCTCATTACGTATGAGCTTAATACTAATACTTACGGTCTACGGTCTAGCCCCTATATTGCAATCCGCGTGCTCCTTGAATTGGCTGATCAGGAACGTTCTAGATACCCTAAGGCGGCCGCAGTCATTGAGTCCGATGTATATGTTGACGATTGCCTGACCGGTGCTTCCAGCCTCGAAGAAGCTCGCCTTCTTAAATCAGAGCTAGAATCCCTAATGCGAGCAGGTGGTTACGAATTACGAAAATGGATCTCGAACAAGCCAGAGCTATTAGAAGATCTCCCCCCTAATCACCTTCAACCCCTTCACACCATACAGGACATCGAAAACCTTCAAACAGTAGCGGTCCTCGGAGTTCAGTTTAACCCTGTGACGGATGCCTTTACCTATACGACCTGTGTAGACTCTGACAAGTCCCCAACCAAACGAAAAGTTCTGTCCCTTATAGCCCGTACGTTTGACCCCAGTGGTTGGATCTCACCTATTGTATTCCAGGCTAAGGTCTTTATACAGCGCCTGTGGCTTTCGGGCCTTCAGTGGGATGAACCACTTACCCCAGAACTAGCTGCCGAGTGGTTGACCTTCACCAGTGAACTGGCAAACACTATGCATAAGATTCATATACCCAGACGTATTCTTCCCCCCACACCCCAGTCTTATACTTTACATGGTTTCAGTGACGCCTCAGAAGGTGGATTCGCTGCAGTACTCTATCTCCGTGCTGTAGACCAGTTGAATAATTGCTCCGTCCATTTGTTAATGTCCAAAACTAAGGTTGCCCCAGTCCGGACCCGTTTGACAATTCCAAAATTGGAACTACAGGGAGCTGCGCTCCTTTCGAAATTAGTGCAACACGTTGTCTCCTGTCTGCAGAAGTCAATAGTGTTGGACGCCATCTATACTTGGACGGATAGCCAAATCGTTCTCTCCTGGCTCAATACTTCACCACACGAACTTCAAACCTTTGAAGCCAATCGGGTCTCCATAATTAAAAATGCAGAGATATTCTCTATTTGGCGACATGTTCCTGGCAATCTGAATCCTGCCGACTGCGCGTCCCGCGGTTTATCCCCTCGGGCGCTTCTCAACCACCAACTCTGGTGGTGCCCAAAGTGGCTGTTGCAGCCTCCATCTAGTTGGCCATCCGACAAATCATCACAGGTTGCACAACTTCCTGGACTACGTTGCCTCTTAGTCACCAGTGCAAGTTGCGTTCCAAGTCCTGAGTTCCTCTTAAATCGGTTTAGCTCCTTCCAAAAACTTATTGGCGTCACCGGCTTCATTTTACGATTCATTAATAATGCCCGTTCGCGCAATCAACGTGAGATATCTCCCTTTCTTTCCGTGACTGAACGGAAAACCGCCCTTAACTTCCTTATCAAACTGGTTCAGAAGCTTTCGTTCTCTGAGGATATTGACAACCTTAAACGTGGACTAGCAGTGCGGTCTTCCATTCGAAAACTGAACCCATTCCTTGACACTACCGGTTTAACGAGAGTTGGGGGTCGTATAAGACATTCGGATTTGCCCTTTGATGCCCGCCACCCTATACTCTTACCGAAACATGGCAATTTCGTGAAATTATTAATAACCCATTACCATGAGGTCAACTCCCATGCCTCACCTGGTGCCTTACACGCCATATTATCCCGTGAATTTTGGATCCTATCCGTGCGCAGGTTAATTAATAACGTTTTATTTAAATGCCTACCCTGCTATCGTTTAAATGCTGTTGCAAGGCAACCCTTTATGGGCGACCTTCCAAAAGACCGAATCACAGCTACACGTGCATTTAAAGGAGTAGGAACAGATTTTGCGGGACCATTCTACACAAAAATTCAAGCTGTTCGAAACCGGAAACTAGTTAAAACCTACCTCTGCGTCTTTGTGTGCCTGGCGACCAAGGCGGTCCACCTGGAGGTAGTGTCAGACCTCACTACAGAAGCGTTCCTCGCCGCCCTTACTCGTTTTGCCTCTCGTCGTGGCACCCTTTCGCTTATTCGGTCGGACTGTGGACGTAATTACGTGGGTGCGGATAACCACCTTTTAGAAGTCCATAATTTCCTTAACTTAAATAAGTATACTCTAGGCTCGGAAATGGCAAAGCGAAATATCACTTGGATTTTTGATCCTCCTACTACCCCACACTGGGGCGGTCTTTTCGAGGCGGCTGTAAAGTCAGCCAAGACTCACCTAAAACGTGTTATCGGAGACACTCCCCTCACCTATGAAGAATTGACGACAGTCTTTACTAAAATTGAGGCAGTCCTCAACTCGCATCCGTTGTGCCCCTTATCATCGGATCCTAACGACCTTGAAGTCCTGACACCAGGCCATCTCATTATTGGAGAGCCTTTAACTGCGATTCCCGAATACCCGTTGCACGATATTAAAACGAATAAACTCACTCGATTTCAACTTGTACAACAGATGCTACAACACTTTTGGTCACGATGGCAAACTCAATATTTATCGACGTTGCAAACAAGGCCTAAATGGGCAGCCTATACTGAGCCTCCCTCAGTGGGTGATTTGGTCCTCCTGAGAGAGGATAATGTCCCTCCATTGGAATGGCGACGCGCTCGCATCATATCAGTGGTTCCCGGGAAAGATGGCGTCGTGCGTGTAGTACAAGTTAGGACGGCTACGGGTGTTCTGACAAGACCTACCAATCGGATTATTAGATTACCCTAAGAATCCCTTAAAGTAACTTTGTTTTTTTTATTTTTTTTTTATTTGTTTTTTATTTGTTTTTTATTTTTTTATTTTCCTTTTTTTTTCGTAAACATTGTCATGTTTAGGGCGGGGGTATGTTCAATAAACAATCTTGCATCCCCTCCATATCCCGGGCGCACCGCGCTTACCTATTGACAATGACCGACAGATGACCATTTGCTTGCATTAAAATAAGGCGTATGTCGCTCCACCTGTGACGTCACATACCAAGTCTATCTCGCGTGTGAGCTCGTGTGTGTGCCTGTGACTGGCTGTGACTCCTGAACCCTGGACTGCGCATCTATCTGTGGTATGTAAGCAAATGACCTAAAGACACCTAGTTTCTCAGTGTTAATTCCCATTTTATACACTGATATATTTTTACATTATTGACAATTTACAATGTGCCAAACAACCTTTTTATATTTTTTAATAAAAAACTAGAAGTGTATTTTTCTTCCGAAAACTCCATATGGTATTTGAGCCAACTAAAAAGTCGCGATAATGACTATACCACCCCACCTCATTGAAAATAATAGACAATACAGTCAATAATAGAGATGTTTTGCATTACAACAAAACATATATTATATTCTGAAGTCATACACACAGCATGGCTTAAATGAGAGTGCGTCAAGTTTATTTACGTGATACGTATGGCAACATACCTGAAATCGGGCAGATTTACCCGATTGCCGAAGCCTTAATTCGATCGCCAGAAGGCGCCAATTCCCTTGTCGCTTCGCTGGTGCTGCTTTGGTTGGCAGCACCGGCTCCGTGTCAGTCACTGTCTTCGCCAGCAAGAGCCTTGCTGCCATGCTGTGTGTATGACGTCAGAATATAATATATGTTTTGTTGTAATGCAAAATATCTCTATTATATTCCTTCGTCATACACACAGCATGGCTTAAATGAGAAGACGTGTTTGTTATCTGCTGGCGATCGAAGTGCCATTAACGCTGTGTGATAAGATTAATTATTAAATAGGTAATGAAGCATTATAATTCTATAAAAGTATCTACTTCACTCTTGAGAAAATAAAGTAAACATAAGGTAACTAACAGATACTTCATATTTAGAGCGGAATCTAAATATATTATTTATGAAATCAGTCATCTAAGAACTATATACAATAATGTATGTTTAAATCTTTTTTTTTTTTATATAAAAATGGAAAGTAATCATAACTGAGCTCATGATTGGCTTATGATTCACATAAAATAATGTAAGTTTCTGACCATATCAAACATTTGTAAAATGATTATGCAACAGATCTGTACTTTGTACATTGTCCTGTCTTTCAACTGAATGATAATAGGGAATGTTTACTGAAAGTTTGGAAATATCTCCAATTTCTCTAGGGACATTCTAGAGACAAGATCTATAGGTATACTTTCTAGCCAGTCCTTCCAGGCTGCTAATCTTATGCTGCATAGTGTTGCTCCCATATTTGATTCCTTTACCATTTGCCTTAAGAAGATTAATGGTGATCTGATAATTCACCTTGCAATCATGAGAGCTATGCTAAATATCATTTTTGACACTGCCATATTTATGAAAATAAATAAATATATTTTTATATCTCAATGTTCATAATTTAGTTTTCCACTCATATTTCTTATAGTATTCCTTGACTTCAATAAATTTACCAAATAAACCGACAGTGTAGACTTGATACCTCCAGCCTTTTCACAAAGTTTTCTTCTGTCTGGCTTCCTTGCCCTTAGTTCATGTCAAACTGTAGTACACATGAATCAACCTTCATTTGCAGGTAGAATTGTGTAGTTGTCCAAGTAGACGCAATGAAAGCTC
This sequence comes from Epinotia demarniana, assembly GCA_945867215.1. NCBI lineage: Eukaryota > Metazoa > Arthropoda > Insecta > Lepidoptera > Tortricidae > Epinotia > Epinotia demarniana. Next base: position 14,319,633 of record OX244265.1, read on the forward strand.
CGCTTTTTTTTTTTTTTTTTTGATATCCCAACTTATTAATATAGTTTCCTTAGCCATGGGCGTAAGTCTAGTCAAGAGTTCGGCTGGGCTAATCAGTACATTTGTTTGTCTGATCGATTATCCATCTATTGAAATTTAATCTCTATGGCTCTAGTAGAGACACATCATCTTGGGCTTAGAGCATTTTATCAAATAAGCCTGTGAGGCAATAAAGTAGGTACTAGAGAGTATTTTTTATTTTATATTCATACTTCTACGGCCTCCGTGGCCTTAGGAATCACCAAAAGTAAGACTAGAACGCAATAGCTAAAATGTAGTAACATTTTGGGATTTCCCAACTTTTGAATAGCCTCCGTGGCCTTGGGAATAATACAAAACTCTGGGCTAAATTGCTTGTGTTGAAGTATGTTTAGTATCACAAGGTTGGCAGAATTTTGATTCGCCCAACTTTTGAACATAGCCTCCGCTGCCTTGGGTTTTTTTTTTTATTAATGCCTATAAATCTAACTAAACAAATATGATTAGTATTACAAATGTATGTCACTTTTCAGTCTCCCAACTTTCGAACATAGCCTCTGCGGCCTTGGGAATAATATATATCTTTTGTGTCACAAAGTAAGACATACTTTTGACTCTCCCAACATTTGAATATAGCCTCCGTGGGCCTTGGGAACAATACAAATTTGTGGGAATCACTAAAATGGTCATATAAGCCCAAATTTGTTGAGCATAAAGTTAGATACACACTTTTTTTTACCTCCCAACTTTTGAACATAGCCTCCGCGGCTTTGGGAATAATATATATATATATCTTTTGTATCACAAAGTAAGACTTACTTTTTAACCCTCCCAACTTTCGAACATAGCCTCCGCGGCGTTGGAAATAATATATATCTTTTGCATCAAAAACTAAGACATACTTTTGACTCTTCCAACTTTTGAATATAGCCTGCAATCTAAAAATCTTTGGGTATAACCAAACTGGTCGTATAAGCCCAAATTTGTTGAGCATAAAGTTAGACACAAATTTTTATCTCCCAACTTTGAATAAAGCCTCCGGGGCCTTGGGAATACAGCACATTATTATTGTTATTATTTATTATTTATAAATGCCTGTGTCTAAGTAAACCAATATATTTGGTATCACGAAAGATTTGAAACTCCCAACTTTTGAATATAGCCTCCGCGGCCTTGGGAATAAGCCACCATTATAGATGCAAGACAAAAGATCTCTAGAATAGAAATCTGCCATAGTATAAAACTTTTCAAGAAGCACAGAGATGTTTCTCACCGGTAACTGAATGTTAATACTCAATACTCAATCATTTATTGCATTCCACAATGTTAGTTTACAGGGTTTTAGGAAAACTTAAGGTTTAGTTTAACATCTTATATAGATTGTTAAACAAAGTAAAAGTCTCTAGTATTGACTTGTACATATCCAATTATTATTACCTGTGCTGAGCAGAAATTTAGTATACATAATAATAATGAAATATTATTTTTATTTTACATGTGGATCTTACCACTGGACCTCTCCGAGAGCTCCCGGTATAACTGTGCTAACTTACTGTTAGAAGTCACTAAGCGCTCCAAGTATCCACATTAACATGTTCTCAGATCTGATTCTGAACTTGGATTGTGGCAAATATAATTCTGTAATTTAACAGATAGGTACCGAACACGTACCGAAACACTAAAGTTCTTTCTTGTCAATTGTAGTGCCTTTTACTTTTGCTCACTAGGTTAAATTTGTACTAGCTCATAAATATGTCTATTATGTAAACTATGACTTAATTCAGATCTATCTGACACATTACAATCCAAATGCAAATAATCCTGTCTCTGTAGCTAGGTATTTGCTTTTATGTAAATATGTACCTATACGAGTACAAGGACAGACTGAAACATGACACTGAATTTGGACCTCTGTGGTTCATTTCATTACAGTTGCTAATATTAGGGTATAATTCTGGTTAATCACCCTATTTGTTTAAGTGCTTGTTGCCTTGCGCCTAAGTCTAGTAAAATTTGTATATGGCCTGAAAATATTCTTATAGCCAATAAGAGCCCAAGACAATATTATAACAAAATATGGATCAAGTTGTCCGAATGAAATATTTTTGATTTGATTCGATCTGATATAAGCCAGAAGAGTAAATAATTCATAGTAATTCACTGAGTGTACAGAATTTAAACTTTAAGTCACCAACAGACTGATATGCTGCTTACATTGAGTGAGTGAAATTTAATTTTTAATTTATTACCTAAATCTCACTGGCTGGTAATAAAAAATATAGAAACATAATGTTGAACATCTTGCAATAGGGTCAACTAGCATAATAAGCATTACTATAATATATAGTTCAAGCAGCTGTATCTTATGATATTGTACACTCTCTTGCACGGCTATAAAATTAATACCTTATAGTCAAGGTATAGTACAGAAGCCTTTTGTCAGGTAAAATTTACTTGCCAATGCAATCTTGCTATTTAGTTTATGTGGGTACTGCTAAAGTAAGTACTGTTAATTAACAAAGTGACACTCACCTAATGTTTGTTAGAATCAACTTTTTCCAAATTTTCATTAAATTTTCATTTTTGCAACTTTTAAAGTTGTGTTTGCATTTGTTTCCGCAGCATTATTTTGTCTGACAAGGTATTATTGCCACCAACAAATACTTATATGGTGATCATCAGCAACAATAGAAATATCAATTTTGCGAATCAGTACTTAAAAGCACCTTTTAATTCACTAATGAATTGCATGAACCAGCTGACAGATGGTCAGTGGAGTCTAGAAAGTCCTTTCCTTTATTTAATTGTGTATGTTCTCCATTTATCTTAGGTTCAATAAACCCTGGAGTAGTAGACACTAATATCAGAAGGGGTTTTTACCTTAATTTGCCAGGCCTGACAATTGAATCTATAGTCTGTCTAATTGTTTTAGACAGTCAATATTTGCCTCCGCGACAACTTTTTTACCCTTGGCCTCAGTTACAAATTCACCAACATGGACAAGAAGGATTTGCGGGTCGCCGGTGGGGTTAGGAATTGTTCCGAATCTGCGCGAGTATCGCGACTTGTGGTCGGTCCTGTGGACCTGTACTTGGCTGTTCATGCATCTGTACTATGTAAGTAATTTGAAAGATAACTTACTTGATTTACAAGCGAGTTGACACGTGGGTCGAACGACTTTTGACACCTCTCCGCGAGACTGTCTTCGTCGCTTATTAGATGGAGGAATCCGCCTCGTCTTGATTTACAAGCGAGTCGACACGTGGGTCGAACGATTTTTGACACCTCTCCGCGAGACTGTCTTCGTCGCTTATTAGATGGCGGAACCCGCCTCGTCCCGCGAGGATCACGACGAAGATATATCATCGACAGAATCGACTAGGATAGCTTTTTTGGCCGTGTCTGACCAGTACGGTCTTTCTACCTCCGGCCCCGAGCCGTTCTCGGAAGTCATCGTCGTTTAAAACTTAACGAAAGCAAAGAAATACACTATTATACTTTTAGCTTAAATGATAAGTGTAACTTTTGTGGCTTTTCTTATACTTTTTAACATCAAAAAGTAAAAAAGCCGTGTGTTTTTGCAAATAAACACTAACGCAGTGACTGACACGGAGCCGGTGCTGCCAACCAAAGCAGCACCAGCGAAGCGACAAGGGAATTGGCGCCTTCTGGCGATCGAATTAAGGCTTCGGCAATCGGGTAAATCTGCCCGATTTCAGGTATGTTGCCATACGTATCACGTAAATAAACTTGACGCACTCTCATTTAAGCCATGCTGTGTGTATGACGAAGGAATATAATAGACACTTATTACCCCATAAGACTTTAATAGTACATTACGTAACTAGGGCGGTGAATTCGTGAATGCCCCAGATCGCAGGTGTTTGTGGCCCGAACCGAAGGTGAGGGCCATAAATATGCGCTCTGGGGCTTTACGAATTACCGCCCGTGTTGAGTACACGATTTTACGTATTCACCGCCCTAGGTACGTAATGTACTATTCATTACGTATAAATCATAAATTGCGTCTAGATATTATTCATTTCTTATAAGTTATAACGCTTTGAAACCGACGTGTTTGATATACGTATAATACCTTCATATTACAGTTACTAATAAAAATAAAAATGAGTAATGTGCAAGATAGGATCGAAACGTGGATAGAGAATCACCCTGAATTAGTCTATAATACGAACTTCACGTATTTTTTTAATTAAATATTTGGTGACGTTTTTACTTCTACTACACAATTATCGATATCGATAAAACAATGTTTCTACCACTGGCTAGATTACGATAGTGTTTTGTTTTGCCGTGAAAAATCCGGGCTCTGCTAATAACATTTGACATGAAAGAAAAATACTATTTTGTATCCCGTCCATTTTACTTCATTAAGGAATATTATGTAAAAATATTGACTAATCCACATACCATTGACTGTTTAATTATATCGTTTGATAATTATTTATTACTTATCTAGACTTTTTGCTTTGCTGCCATTGACTGTTCTTTTATTAATATTTTATTGGTAACCTGACTTCTTTTCTATTTCATGTAGAGTTTAAGTGTGTTTTTTTCCTTTCTGAATGTAGCAAGAGCAAATAATATTATAATAATTGATTATGGTTATGTTATGATTAAACTTATGCGATTACAGTGTAATAGCGTAGTCAGCCGCATTTTTTCCCGACAGCTATGTTTTCCTAAGATTAGTTTAAATCTGTTTTTTTCCAGGTACTGCGCGAAATCACCCCAGCTAAAGGATTGTACTCGCGATCTTATCAAAGGCGTGGGCCCGTGTCTGCCGCCCGGAGCAGTCGGCAGCTCAGAAAAGAGCACCTTTGCACTCATAGACTTCCTTTGCGACAACGACGGTGCTAGGATCACCTGTGAGTAACGGTTTTTCAACTACAACATCAGACAAACCACAAGGCCGGCTCTGTGCTCATTTTACAGATAACTACGTGACAATGAAACAAAAATCATTAAACCATGATATCGAAAGTAAAGATACGCCTGTCCGAACAACATTCACTTGACATACCTACTGTGACACACTGCACTGTGACAGCTGAAGACTAAGGCACGATGGCCCGCGATTGCTTGTGGCGGGCCACCGCATTGGACGAATTAGGTACTCGTGGGCGTTGGGCCTATCTTTACGAAGTAATATATATGTCTGTCATTAAAACACAAGTCTAGTCTAGTCAATACTAGTGTAATAAATAGTGTATACCTAAATTCACTTTACCATTATGAGCTTAAATACAACTAATTATCAAGCTTTTAGTCACGGTATGCACTCCACACATATGTTACCCTTGTGGCTCGGACTTTGTTGTAAAATAAGTGCAGGCCGTTTTTCAAGAAAAGTGACACCTTAATGACATAATGCTGGTCTCTTGCCACCATCATTGTGTCTGCTCTTGACTGCTCTGCTCGGACTGGCATTGTCAGGGATGATGCCAAAATACCTGATCTTGTGGGACGCTACCTGTGTAGACACGACACACTGGCACCGCCAGCATCCTCAGCAGCAACCTCTTTTTAGGGTTCCGTACCTCAAAAGGAAAAAAGCGGGACCCCTTATAGTACTTTGTTGTGTGTCTGTCAAGATCCTTTATATCGGGAACGCCTGGAGGTATCGAGTTCAAATTGAAATCTTATTTTATTTTATTTATTTATTCTGGTTCACCAACTATCGTTTACACTGTTTACACTAATCAAAATAATATTTACGTCATACCTGGCCATAATGCGAGTTTTACTGCACGCTGCGCGTACGGGAAAACTCGCATTGTGGCCAGATGAAGACGTAAAATTTTGTACTTACCACGGGCGGTAATTCGTAAAGTCCCAGAGCGCATATTTATGGAAACACCTGCGATCTGGGGCATTCACGAATTCACCGCCCTAGGTACGTAATGTACTATAACTTAGTACTATTCCTAAGTGTAACAATCACTTAAAGGGAAACACCGCATGCACTAGGTAAAGAAAAACCTTAACATTAACTAATCAAAATTATACACAGGTTTTTTAACTTATTACTACTACGAGTATACACGGTGGAATTTAATCGGTGATCAGGAATCCAAAAATCTTAATTATCAATCTACACAGAAACCAATACGTGAGATCTCGTGCAATATAGCTCAAAATCTAATTAATCACACTTAATTAACATCGGTAAAATGTACACTGACTGAATAAATGGACGGTTGTCTATTGTTTGCCCGACATTCACATACTATAATAATCATTTGCCCGAACTTCGATTGCCCGAATTTCATTTGCCCGAATGTTTCGTTTACCATAATAGTTAATTGACATACTCTTGTTTACCCGAATATTGGATGTCATAATGATACGAATGCCATACGTATTGTTTTCCAGATTATTGTTTGCAATAATATTATTTAATGGAATATTTAAACGCCATACTAAACATGCATTCGGATTCATGTTTGTTAATTTGTTAGTTTTTCCGCTATTTTATAAATAAAATAACCTCGAAGACGAAAGCGGGAGCAAAGCTCCCGCTTCCGTCTTCTAACCTGCCCGCGATCCGAGTCGGTTTTGCCACTAAGCCCCTGTTCCCTACTGCCTATGATACACCACTATCTTGGCATTGGGTAATCTCAGAGAAAAGTTTATTTTTACTTAGTGGCAAAACCGACCCGGATCGCAGATAGGTTCGAGGTATTTTTTTTTCATTTTAGACACTTCAATACGTACCTACCCACATTATTACATATGAATATTATGGATGTTAAGATGGATGGCAAATGACATTATGGCATGTGATAGTTATGGATTACAATGATTATGGAAAATGAGATTATTGATATTGATATTATGGAAAACAAAGATTCTGGCATATAATTAATATGGCAAACAATGAGTATGGCATACAAAATTATAGAAAACAACTTTATGGCAGTTGAATATTATGGCAGATAAAATTCGGGCAAATGAAATTCTGGCAAGCAAGAGTATACCTAAATGGACACCCTACTATTATTGAAGGGAAGTTACTCGTAAGTGTACATACGTCAAGTGCTTGCTGGCTTTGGCGGGAAACTAGACAGATGAAGCAATTTGTTATGAATTTGACAATGACAAATTGACAGCTTATTGCTCATTTATGTTTTAAGTTTCTATGGCTGATAGAGGTATTAAACTTTTCAGACTAAACCATTAGTAGTGTGACAATAAATTTTAGTTAAAATTTAATTTCGTCTTAAAAATTAGTTATGTTAAAAAAAAACTTGGTTCCACTTAAGTACTACATAAACGTGACCGCCATCGATTACTGAATTAGAAAAATGGGTTCCTGTTCACCGATTAAATTCCACCGTGTATAACTAAGGGCCGATTTATCAATCTCTAGATAAAGTTATCCGTCAGTTAAAATTATCACCATCTTTTTCTTAACTCATATTAAAGAAAAGGACAGAGCTAACATTTATCTGACAGATGGCTTTATCTGGGAATTGAAAAATCGGCCCTAAATAATATAAAATTTTGTGCTCGTCACTTACTTTTGAAGAAGTTACTAGACCGTATTATAAATATCATGACCGAGTCAAAGAAAACATCAGACATGTGACTGATATAGTCAAGTTTACAGTCCTTTGAAGGGGTACACTACATTATTAAAATACCGATTTTCAAAAATCCGAATATCATTACACCGACCAATTATAAACCCGAATAAACAAAAATCCGAAAAATCAGAATTACGAATTCCTGTAACTAATAACTATCAAATGAATAATTAAAATAACCCCCAACGTCTATTGTTCAAGACAGTCATTATTTAGTAAATTTCGTAGTCTTATTCCCATCTACTATTATAAACACATGTAGTGGGTAAATGTGAATGGAAACATTTCGATCCGCCCACATAAGAAAAAAGCGTATTGAGCAAGCAGGCGCTCGATATTATGCATCTCGTTTTAATTATAAAACATGTGGTGGGTAGATGTGAATGGGACTGTTTCAATCCACCTACATTTAAAAAGAGCACTGAGCGAGCAGGCGCTTGTTATCTTGTGTCTCGTTCTAATCATAAAATGTATGGTGGGTAGATTTGAATGGGAGTATTTCGATCCACCTACAATACGAAAAATAAGTAGTAAGCGCGGCGCGCGATATTTTATTTCGTTTTTAATCGATACGTAAATATGACTGCAGCGCGCGTTTCAGTAGTACCTGAAAATTGATGTACACGCATGTATTGTAAAGGTGAGAACGAAATTTGGATTGACAAATTTATACTCATATTTGTTCGATTAAGCTACCTTGGTTAGCATATTTCTTGTGCTTACGTATTAGGGGGAGACTGTTCAAGGCAGCCGTCTGTAAGACAAATACATAGCTTTGACTCTTTATTTTACCATCTTAACAGCTCTCTTTGGTTCATAGGTTTCAGACTTATGTCAAGATACTTTCTCCTACAGTTAACATCTTATATGAGCGGATTGGTTTAGTTTACTAACCATCCAAATATACCCGGACTTGACAATAACGTGTAGGTAAAAGCCTCCGTTAAGAGCTTTAAGCTCCAAACATAAATAGGTAGACCAAGTTGTACCATTTATAGAGGTCACACCTTTGGTAGGTGTGCCTCACGATTCAAATATTCCTCATTGATTGTGACTTTGGCCTGGCCGCCTGAAAAGCCGGTGGCTGCAAAGCTTTCAGAGTGCGCTTTGCAAAGCTTTCAGTCACATAACCAAAGCTGGGTTCATTTAGTTTTCATACAAGGTTGTTTCCATATTTTCTAAATTTACTTAATTTACATTCATGTAGAATCACAAAACAACCTTTGCTTATCCGTAATTAATTCTGCTTAAAACGGCAATGCGCCGAACGTAGTTAAGGATTTAGCATAAGTTTTAACCGTAAGAGCTTTCACTAGCTTCTAGCAAGCTTTTCTTTATATTCAGTAGAATCTGCATATAATTGCATTAATTTTGTAACCATAATTATATTCTAGATACATGAGTTGTTTACATACAAGCTTGATAGTAAAGTTAATAACTTGCCTCCTTTTTCTGTAGTAAATTTGCATAAGCGGCACTATGCCACGGTAGGTAAAGCTCTTCAAGCTAATTAGAAACATGTATTATAATCATTTCCTTTGCATAGCTCATATTATGGTAGTTTTCGCTTGCACTATGCTCATAATTCATAAATATTAGACAAGCCTTAAGCTTAATACAGTAAACTTTACTACATCAATAATCTACAGTGTTATATTAATCTAATGAAATAACTGAGAATAGTGCTTACGACCTCTGTTAGATATAACAAAGGAATCAAAAGTATTAATTTATATAAAACTACAAAGGTTCAGTGTTTAGATAGGTATTTCGCCTAAACTATTTGCAATGTATTCATTTAGCCTATTAACAATTATGCACTAAGTAATTCTGTACAAGATTAACATAATTTAAGACCTAGGTTTACCTAGATTAAGACGGTACTGGAATGCAAACGCAAGAAACCTAAGACGAATTTGTGTAAAGAAATGATTGTTTATTTGAAATAAAGATGTTTCACTTTATGGTAATGTTGGAAGGTTTATATATGAGGTGGAGTATAAGCAAAATGTTCTCATAACAAGCTCGACTATCACTAGAGCAACATATACCCATCTCGCTCCAACCAACCAGCCGTGCCATCAAGCTTTCTCAAGAGTATCGGAGTTTTATTTCCGCCTGTGGATCCCGCTTGTGTGTGAGCGCGACGACAACTGAGCTCCCGTCACGCTCGCACCGTGCCTCCGCTGCTGCAGTAAACAGTCGACGGCCACACATGCTAATTTGTGGGCGCGTCGACCTACTTCGCGGTTCGGACTAGCGACCTCGCTAGGTCAGCCCACTTAGTCCGAGGCTATTGAAGCCAGGCACCAGACGTCGCAACCCTCTTCCCGTGATGTAACTACGGGGCACCGCGGCGTTCAATGGTCCTTCGAGAGCCGGATCCCTGACGAAGCAAGCAGTTCAAGCAGAAGATTTGGCTTTAAAGAAGATTCTTCTATCAATCAAGCATTAGATTGGCCCTTTTAAAGAAGACATCCTCTAACAATCTTCAAGCATCGTACGAGAAGCTGCCATTTGAAGCAAGCAGTTCAGCGCGAACAGATTGGCCTTAAAGAAGATTCCTTTCTAACAATCAAGCTGTTGGATTGGCCTTAAAGAAAGTGAACTTCGAACAATCTGCGCCGTACGAAGAAGCTGCCAGGAAATAAGAACAAAGAACTCTCAAGCAAGAAAAGCCCTCAACAGGGTTAATGAAGAAAGAAAGCAGAAACAAGAAGAGCCCTCAATAGGGATAACGAAGGCTCAAGCACGAAGAGCCCTCAACAGGGTTAACGAATAAAGAAGCCTCAAGAACGAAAAGCCCTCAAAAGGGATAACGAAGCCTCAAGACCGAAAAGCCCTCAACAGGGATAAAGAAGCAAGAAAAGGCGTACCAGCGAGGAAGACACACCAGCGAGGAAGACTTCGAAATCGAAGCGTCAAGTCGTCGTGGTCATCGAGCATCTGTAAATCCTATCAGAACCGGGTATATGTCAATCCCCGTTGTAATCTGGTAGGTGGCGTGGCTCTGGCCTAACGGTGTCAACCAGAGCTCATAACACGTCTTAGTGCGGTATACCGAGTGGTTACTGCAGCGCTCTTTTCAGAGCGTCTTTATAACTCGGCCGTTTGCTGGTATTGATACTTTGCGGTGTTTGGCCACAGGTTGGCAAGCTGAAGGGCGTGGCGTTCCACCACGTCCCGAGCACCTACATCGCACAGTGGTCCTCTGCCAGACGGTACCTATCACCTCCTTCCTCCCTACGTTCCCATTCTCAATCGGCATCAATACGGTAGTACGCCGAGCGAGCAGATAGGGCCTGTTAGTGCTAGGCAGGTAGGGACTGTTAGTGTTAGGGGGGTAAGGTTAGGATGACAGGTAAGGGGGAGGGTCGAGTAACGAGGTCGAGGAGTAGGCAGGAGTCAGACAGCGGTGAGGATGAGAACCCCGTTCTAGCCAATAACGGTAAAATTTTAGACGCCAATAGTTTAGGCGCGAACCTACAAGACGCCAACCCTTTGGGCGCAAATATTTTAGACGCCAACAGTTTAGGCGCGAATGTAGGCAACGTAGTTCACGCGGGCGTTGTCGATCAAGTTGTAAATCCGCGTAGTGGTTCGAGAACCGGTTCAGTAGAAGGTGAGCGGGCACAAACGCCACCTAGGGTCATTGACGCCACTGATTATGACGCCGTAAGAGCTGAAGACAATAGGTTAGTTAGACTACGTGCGGAGTCGGAACTCCGCGCGTCGCAGTTGGAGCAAGCCAGGGCAGCCGTCGCTTATGCCGCTTCTAGGTACGAATTGTTGTTAGCTGAAAGTCAACATTCGGTTATAAGAGCGCCGCCGCCCAACCCTTTTTGTTTGCCCAACGAAGCCACGCATGGTAGAAACGTAGCTAACGCCTCTCCCACTCTGGGACAGCCAGGTAGCAGTAGGCCACCACAGCATAGACCCCAAGAAACCGAGGGTGTAGATAGGAACCACAGCCCAAACAATGCGGCTGGGGAAATTAGCGCTCTACGCGACGCTATAGTGCAAGCCATCAGTATGAATAGGACTGACAACCACGTTTCACCCATGCCACAGCAATTCACCTCGGGCAAATATATAGGTGACTTGCCCTTTTTTGACGGCAATCCTTCGGATTGGATTGCATTTAAACGTGTTTATTTAGATACGGAGAGTTCGTTCTCCGACATAGCTAATATGGGACGCCTTCGGAAGGCAGTCAAGGGACAGGCACGTGAGTCAGTAAGGTCTATGTTACACACATGCAGTAATCCTTACGAAGTAATCGCCGCTTTAGATAGAGCTTTCGGCAAGCCAGACGTAATTATTTTGTCTGAAATTCAGAATGTCAAGCGGATGCCGCGATTGAGCGATGATAGTCGGAACATTTCTGAATTCAGCAATCGTGTGTGTAATGTAGTAGCCTCTATTAAAGCCCTGAATAAGCCACAGTACCTATACGCTCCTGAATTAGTTAGCCGTATAGTAGAAAAAATGAATAATATAGTTAGATTTGAGTGGTATAGGTACAAGAACAACGCTGATGATGTGCCGGAACTCTTATCATTGTCAAGATTTTTGAAGGACTTGAGTGAGAACTTTAACTGTATGTTCGCGTACGAACAATCCAAGATCAAGTCGGGTGTGCGCTCACGTAGGGTGAATAACATTAATTCACGGCATAGGTATAGGGAGAGCTCGGTGTCGTCCGACGATGAGGGAGGTAGTGATTTCTACGATGACAATTCCGTATCAAGTCACGACTCTCGCGCGTCTGCGTCACATAGGCAGGATAGGAAAACTCTACCTATATCAAATGATTCTGATAGTGAAGCCGATTCGGAGCAACATTATGTTGCAACGGCAAACAAGCGCACAACGCGAGGCGGCTTCAAGTCTAGGCGTAATAATGATAGGAAGTTTAAACCACAGGAAAATAGGAATAACGTCTCTGCTAATAACAGTCAGAAAAGTAAGTGTGCAGTTTGCGCAGGCAATCATCCTGTAGCAAGTTGTGCTGACTTTATTAAGCTGAGCGTTAACGATAGATGGGACGTTTTAAAACGCTATAAGCTCTGTTTCCGGTGTTTAGGTGACTTGCATAAATCCTCATACAATAAATGCAAATATAACCCATGTGGGAAGGGTGAATGCGAGGCATCCCACCATGCTTTATTGCATGGCAGGAGAAAGAGCTTAGAGCGTAAAGAAAAGACCGTAGCGACTAAAGAGCAAGTTAGTTCGGTTAACTACTCGAACCAGTCTCAAGCGTATTTAAAAATAATTCCGGTAGAGCTAAAGGGTTCAAAAGGTACCATCTCTACATACGCTTTGATGGACGAAGGCGCGACGCTATCGTTAATCCAGAAGGATATAGCTTTGCAAGTTTCGCATCCCGGTAAACGGGAAACCCTCTCCTTCGAAGGAGTAGGTGGTCACGAGGTGATAGACAACGATTCTTCGCGAGTAAAACTTAGAATTAGAGGTACCTCTAGTAGAGAGTTTCATGATTTTACCGCGCATACGATAGATAAGTTGAACCTTGCGTCGCAAGCTGTAGATAGGTCGGTCGTTCGTAAATGTGCTCATTTACGGCATTTAGAAGATGAGTTGTGTTACGAGTCAGCACAACCCACTATACTTATAGGTCAAGACTCATGGCATTTGATAGTGAGTAGGCAAGTATGTGAAGCAGGTAGAGCTTTACCCTGCGCATCCCTGACGCACCTCGGTTGGGTGCTTCATGGAGTTAACGATCTTCCTCGTAAATTGTTAGGGGCGGTTAATCACATTAAACCTACTTGCGATAATCAAGATCCAGCTCTAGCTTTGATACGCGAGCACTTTAGTATAGAGTCATTGGGCATAGAGCCGCGTAAACAAATTAACGATCCAGAAGATAGAGCTGTTAAGTTGCTAGAATCTACGTGTAAGCGTATACCTAACGAGGATAGGTTTGAAGCAGGTTTATTGTGGAAAACTGATGATGAGACTCTACCGGATAATAAAGCTCACGCATTGCGACGCTTATACACGTTAGAGAAAAAACTAGATAGAGACCCGGAACTTAAGGCTGAATATAATAGGCAGATGGATGATCTTATAGAACAAGGTTTCGCTGAAAGAGTTGACTCTATCACGGACTCACCGCGCGCCTTTTACCTCCCGCATTTTAATGTTATTCACCCCCAAAAAGGAAAAAGTAGAGTCGTTTTTGATGCTGCGTGTAGAACAAGCGGTAAAGCACTAAATGACGCGATTTTACCTGGTCCCGATTTAATTCAATCGCTTTTCGGAGTTTTGATAAGATTTCGTGAGGGCCGTATAGCGGTAATTTCGGACATAAAGCAAATGTTCCTTCAGGTTAAAGTCATAGAAGCGGATCGCGATAGTTTACGATTTTTATGGCGCGGGGAAAGCAGGGACTCGCCTCCACAGACTTATACAATGACGTCTTTGATTTTTGGTAGTGCGTCGAGTCCTGCTACGGCTATTTATGTTAAGAATAAAAACGCAAACGAATATCGCGATACGTATCCTGAAGTAGCTAGACTCACGGAACGTAACTTCTATGTAGACGATTTTTTGGGCGCATTTGACACGGTAGAGCAGGCGCAGAAAACCATTAGCGACATGGACAAGGTGTTCAGAAAGGCCTCGTTCACGCTATGTGGCTGGGCATCTAATGAACCTAGAGCTGTGTGCAACGTTAAGGATGTGTCTAAGGACTCTACCACGATATTAGGAAAATCGGACCACGAGCGTACCTTGGGACTTTTGTGGAACCACCAAAATGACAGCTTAGGTTTCAACTTGAATCTACGCAATACACCTATAGACGTAGTCAAGGGACTTAGGGTACCTACGAAACAACAGGTCACAAGCGCAGTGTTTAGCGTTTTCGATCCGACTGGCATGGCGACACCAGTAACGATTTTTGGCAAAATGCTAATTCAAGATTTGTGGAGGGCGTCTTGCCAGTGGGACGAAGCGATACCCGAACATCTAAACAAAGCATGGCGCGAGTGGTTGGATAGTCTGGACTTATTACAAGATCTTGCTATACCTAGGCATATACCTGGATCGAAAGGACCAGCTTATCTGCACGCCTTTTGCGATTCGAGCGAGAAAGCTTTTGCAACTGCGATATACATTGTAGTTACCGACTTTGACGGCAATAAAACATCACATCTGGTCAGTAGTAAAGCTAGGGTAACACCTTTAAAGTGTATTTCGATACCTAGACTTGAATTACAATCAACCGTCTTAGCTTGCAGACTGGCAGACGCGGTCCGGCGTGAAACGGACTACGAAATCTGCCAGTCCTACTACTGGACTGATTCTCGAACCGTACTCGCTTGGATAAACTCGGATCCTAGGACGTTTAAACCGTTCGTAGCACATCGTTTAGCCGAATTAGAGACTTTTACGAGACCGTCCGATTGGCACTGGGTACCGACCAGTGAAAATGTTGCGGACATTGCGACACGCGGTATAAAATCAGATTTCGATATAAACCACCGGTGGTTTAGAGGCCCTCAGTTTATTTTAGAGTCTCCAGATAAGTGGCCTAAAATTAAAACGATAGTACAGGCTACGTCTAACACCGGTGAAGAACGTAAACCGGTTAATACTGCCACCGCCGGCAATGTCACCAAGGATAGGTTCGCTCACCTGCCAGATCCGCAGCGTTTTTCACGTTTCGTCAGATTGCAGCGCGCTCTCAGTCGTTTGTTGGTGGCTGTTGAAATTTTTGCCTCTAGGCAAGTAAAGAGTACGTTAGGTAATGACATGATGCCTTTCGGTAGTTTCAGCGATAAAAAATCTCTTAAAAATAGCTGGCAAGAAGTTCAGCAGCTCGCTGAGAGATTCTGGAAGAAGTGGCTCATAGAATATAAACCAACTTTGTTACCACGCAAGCGGGCCTCCGACTCGCCAAACTTAAAACCCGGCGATATTGTTTTAATAGCGGACAACACTTTGCCTAGAGGTATTTGGCCCCGCGGGCGTATAGAGAAAGTTTATCCTGGACCTGATGGCAAGGTACGTGTCACAGAGGTAAGAACATCAGCTGGACTCATCCGTCGCCCGACCTCGAGACTCGTACTGATAGATTCGACTAGTCTTGATTAGTTTTTGTACTTGCGTACTGGGGGGAGATTGTTCAAGACAGTCATTATTTAGTAAATTTCGTAGTCTTATTCCCATCTACTATTATAAACACATGTAGTGGGTAAATGTGAATGGAAACATTTCGATCCGCCCACATAAGAAAAAAGCGTATTGAGCAAGCAGGCGCTCGATATTATGCATCTCGTTTTAATTATAAAACATGTGGTGGGTAGATGTGAATGGGACTGTTTCAATCCACCTACATTTAAAAAGAGCACTGAGCGAGCAGGCGCTTGTTATCTTGTGTCTCGTTCTAATCATAAAATGTATGGTGGGTAGATTTGAATGGGAGTATTTCGATCCACCTACAATACGAAAAATAAGTAGTAAGCGCGGCGCGCGATATTTTATTTCGTTTTTAATCGATACGTAAATATGACTGCAGCGCGCGTTTCAGTAGTACCTGAAAATTGATGTACACGCATGTATTGTAAAGGTGAGAACGAAATTTGGATTGACAAATTTATACTCATATTTGTTCGATTAAGCTACCTTGGTTAGCATATTTCTTGTGCTTACGTATTAGGGGGAGACTGTTCAAGGCAGCCGTCTGTAAGACAAATACATAGCTTTGACTCTTTATTTTACCATCTTAACAGCTCTCTTTGGTTCATAGGTTTCAGACTTATGTCAAGATACTTTCTCCTACAGTTAACATCTTATATGAGCGGATTGGTTTAGTTTACTAACCATCCAAATATACCCGGACTTGACAATAACGTGTAGGTAAAAGCCTCCGTTAAGAGCTTTAAGCTCCAAACATAAATAGGTAGACCAAGTTGTACCATTTATAGAGGTCACACCTTTGGTAGGTGTGCCTCACGATTCAAATATTCCTCATTGATTGTGACTTTGGCCTGGCCGCCTGAAAAGCCGGTGGCTGCAAAGCTTTCAGAGTGCGCTTTGCAAAGCTTTCAGTCACATAACCAAAGCTGGGTTCATTTAGTTTTCATACAAGGTTGTTTCCATATTTTCTAAATTTACTTAATTTACATTCATGTAGAATCACAAAACAACCTTTGCTTATCCGTAATTAATTCTGCTTAAAACGGCAATGCGCCGAACGTAGTTAAGGATTTAGCATAAGTTTTAACCGTAAGAGCTTTCACTAGCTTCTAGCAAGCTTTTCTTTATATTCAGTAGAATCTGCATATAATTGCATTAATTTTGTAACCATAATTATATTCTAGATACATGAGTTGTTTACATACAAGCTTGATAGTAAAGTTAATAACTTGCCTCCTTTTTCTGTAGTAAATTTGCATAAGCGGCACTATGCCACGGTAGGTAAAGCTCTTCAAGCTAATTAGAAACATGTATTATAATCATTTCCTTTGCATAGCTCATATTATGGTAGTTTTCGCTTGCACTATGCTCATAATTCATAAATATTAGACAAGCCTTAAGCTTAATACAGTAAACTTTACTACATCAATAATCTACAGTGTTATATTAATCTAATGAAATAACTGAGAATAGTGCTTACGACCTCTGTTAGATATAACAAAGGAATCAAAAGTATTAATTTATATAAAACTACAAAGGTTCAGTGTTTAGATAGGTATTTCGCCTAAACTATTTGCAATGTATTCATTTAGCCTATTAACAATTATGCACTAAGTAATTCTGTACAAGATTAACATAATTTAAGACCTAGGTTTACCTAGATTAAGACGGTACTGGAATGCAAACGCAAGAAACCTAAGACGAATTTGTGTAAAGAAATGATTGTTTATTTGAAATAAAGATGTTTCACTTTATGGTAATGTTGGAAGGTTTATATATGAGGTGGAGTATAAGCAAAATGTTCTCATAACAAGCTCGACTATCACTAGAGCAACATATACCCATCTCGCTCCAACCAACCAGCCGTGCCATCAAGCTTTCTCAAGAGTATCGGAGTTTTATTTCCGCCTGTGGATCCCGCTTGTGTGTGAGCGCGACGACAACTGAGCTCCCGTCACGCTCGCACCGTGCCTCCGCTGCTGCAGTAAACAGTCGACGGCCACACATGCTAATTTGTGGGCGCGTCGACCTACTTCGCGGTTCGGACTAGCGACCTCGCTAGGTCAGCCCACTTAGTCCGAGGCTATTGAAGCCAGGCACCAGACGTCGCAACCCTCTTCCCGTGATGTAACTACGGGGCACCGCGGCGTTCATCTATGATCACTAGTATCACTACCGCAGCTAACACACACGAATTAAGTACCTAAGATCCGCATTTTGAACGCCTGCAGTGGAGAAACTGAATAGCAAATCACATGAATACACACACAATTAATCGACATCATTCATAAGGAACAAGTTAACTATTTATAGATGGAAAACGAATTACAAGCAATTCCTATACAGAATATCGTGAGCAAATGGTGTACAACACATTATCCTCGTAAATATATAATAAAAAGAAGATTAAGAATAAGAAGATTATAAAAAAATAGAATTCTGGGCGTATAAAGGCAGACTTACTGCAATAATGCAACGTAACCGCCAGCGGGTCGACGTCACCCCGCTTCGCGGGGTGCCTATTTCCACTCTAAGGGACACAAGCTAACCCTAACCTAACCTACCAATAATACCATTTTTACGACTATTTGTTGTTTATTTTTTACTGCAGGGGGCTTCGGAGAAAAGGCAGAACCCTATTCTCTACGGGAAATAAGAATCGTAATTATCGGATTTTTTATCCCCCGTGTAGTTTCAAAAATCCGAATTTCAGAATTCCGAAGAAATAAAATTCCGATTATTGAAAACACGAAGTTCATTATCCCGAATATCAGATTTCCGAATTAGTAATGAAATTTCGGAAATTTTACAATCGGAGTACTGTTTTTCGGGCCAATGACACTTCGCGCTTTTGATTGTTCGGAGTTATAAAAATCGGAAAAACAAACTATCGACATTATGAAATTCGGTAAAATGAAATTCGTGTTTTTTAGTAATCGTAATTATAAGTCTTAGGAATTATGAAATTCGGAGTTTTGAAAATCGGAATTAGCAAATTCGGAATTGAATATTTCGGAGTATTAGGGTGTTCCCCCTTTGAAGCTGTGAAAAAAATCCAAGTTAACGTAAAAAAAAGATACAGCGTTTATGCCGCAAAAAATGTTTATTCGAGGGTACTTTCCGTTTAGAACTATGAAATTTGGCGAGTAGTATCGTCTTATACTATAAGTACCTAGAGGGAAAAATCTGAAAACTATACATTTGTAATTTTGTACGGAATTTCTTCGAGTTTGAAAAAAAATGGGTGACCATTTATTTTATTCAATGTTAATTATCATCTTGCATATACTTTAGAAAATAAACATACTAGTAACACTTAAAAAAAATAGCTGATGTGTGTTTAATATGTTGCAGCCTTTCTTAAAGAAGATGGCCCTAGTTGTGTTTATAAGAAGAGATTAGCACTTGCGTTCTGCCAGAGTGAAATGCAGACAAACATCACTAAAGTTGCAAATGTGTACGGCAGCGGGCCTGCTAGTGCGCTGATGATTCAAGTGAAGGTGAGCTCGCTTCGTAGATACACTTTTATACCGCACTATCATCATTAATATTGTACATATATTAAGCATCAACCAGGCAATGAGTAGGTACCTACCTCTTATTATATTTGGTATTGGATTTTGTCACAGAGAGTCTAAGTTCAAAGTCGTGTGGTCCTACGCAGTACAGCCGCCAGGCCATAGTCACCTTCTATCTTCGACGTCGACTGAACCAGAGCCTAACTCGAAAAAAAATGCATTCGAATTCAAACCATTGTTAGAATTCGATTTAAGGCTGATTTACATTTAGTCAAGTATTAAGTGCAGTTGCAATTTGATTAGTTAACATGTTGTATGGTGTTTGTAGAGGTTCGAATCTGTACCAATAAAACAACAACTGTTCCACAATCACAAGACTGCCGTGGTAGCTAGTGCAAGAGTGGCCGCAGAGGCATCTCCTCCCAGCACCCTTGCCACGTCGGGTCCACCAGCCGTAGTGCATATTTATTTACTACAGTGTAAGACTGGCCTCACACGGTCGGAATCAGTCACTGAATTCAGTATATGGCACACTCAAGAACAAAAAAAAAGGTACACTCTTTGGTTGAATTTCTGCATGAAGTGACCCAAATTTTAAAAAGGTACACTCGTTGGTAGAATTTCTGCATAAAGTGTACCATTTTAAAAAGGTAGGTATACCCTTTGGTAGATTTTCTGCATGAATGAGAGGTTAACACAAATGGCATCACAAAACTCAGCTTTATTGGCGTTCCATTGACACATCATGTCTAACCTCCGATACGGCCTCATTTTATGGGGAAATTCCACATTTGCCACCCCGGCGTTCATACTCCAAAAAAAATTCGTCACAGCGATATGTGGCGCAAATAATGCTGATTCATGTGTACCGCTGTTCAAGGAATTAAAGATACTCCCATTGCCCACTCTGTATATATTTGAACTGTGTCTGTTTGTGAAAACCCATATAAACAGCTATAAAATCATGCCCTCCAATCAGGACACTAACCTCTGTTACCCAATCCATTAACTCTGCTCACTTTAAGAAAAGTATGTTGTATATGTCGGTCAGAATCTTTAACCATTTGCCAAATGACCTGAAAACTCTGAATTTACCGGAATTAAAAAATAAGTTATTTAATTGGTGCCTAAATAAAATGTATTATAGAATTAACGAAATTTTGAAATTAACAATTCCTTATTAGTATGTGACCAAATTCTTGTATTACCATTTCCTGTGACTTGTAATTTCTTATTTTTATTATTTTGTTTGTATTCTGTATTGCATAACTGATAATTGACCTCGCATCACTATACATATATTCGTAGCATGACATTTTTATTTTTATTTTTCTTATCATTACGACATTTTTTTCTTTTGTTTTAAGTACTTTTATTATTATTATTGACGTAGCTATCTATATTAAAAATACATTAATTCAATTCAATGACATGCAATGAATAAATTCATCAAATATTGTGTGCCAAAATCTGGCTGATTGTGACGGACAATACATACATACTGAGACATATTATAATCATTTGTATTTGAATTGTACCATTTTAAAAAAGGTACACTCTTTGGTAGACTACATAGTTCGGTCTGCTTGAAGGCTTGAAGTGTAACATCTTATTTGCTCTTCAGTGATTCCGATTATGGTTCAGTGATTATATTTCGTTGAGTTTGAGGCCAGCCTTAAGTGTAAATCAGCAGCGTTCGTGGTCACGGCCTCTCTGACCGCATAGCCCCTTGGCCTGTAGACCCGCGTCATTTTGCCCGCTCTACCACCCTGTAGTGTAACGTTCTCACTGGTGCAAATCATATCACTGTCACAGTCATTTTAACACCTGCACTAGCTACTTGACAAAATGTGAGTAAGTCAGGCATTAGTCAGTGGGCCCTAACGAAACAAAGCACGTTGGTATCGCTCCAAAATAAAGGACGGGGACATGAGACTTGGCGTGAGCCCAAGGTTTTTCTTCGTGCAACATTATGTATTGTATACCTGGAGTCGAAAGTATGAACAGCTAGCGCGCCGGATGAAATTCTAATCGAAACCACATAGACCTCCTATGTGGTTTCGATTAGAATTTCATCCGGTAGGTAGGTACTGAAAATAACTCGACTGAAAAAGCATACATTATATAACGATTGCATGAAATACTATTCCACAAGTCCAGTAAAATACACGTCGTATGTCACCTTCACTTTTCTCACGGCGAGGCCTGCGGTGTTGTATATACTTACCTACTTACATTACGAGTATTATAACAAGGAACCAGCACACAAAAGAAATATGTGACGAAAGCTTCCCAGCACGAAATTCCCAGTTTAACTTCGCTCATCATTACTAATAGAGGGGTATTGGCATTCTTAAAAGATTTTTACGAGTGCTGATCCATAAGTCAATGTAATTTACTTTAAAAACAAAGTTTTAACCGACTTCAATTTTTAGTACTCCGCCAAGCCACGAGAACATTTCCTAATTTTTTTTACAATTTACCACATGAACTGATTTCCGATAGCAAATGCGTTGATTAAGTACTATATAAAAAAACCGAATCGCTGTATGTGGGCCGATAATATTTGAGGGATTCCATCGATTCCCCAAGATCATCACCAATGGCACTTCATTAGTTCATATTTCAACGGAATCTTATCAGACCCTGTGACGTACTTTTGCACTTTTAAGTACATAATTGAGGAATTCTATAAGTCATCTGTCTTCATCATCAATTCCTCGCCACCAAATTTATGATTCCGGATGTAAATACACGAGTTAAAATAGAAAATACCAAAATCACTACACTCGTGCCTAATAAAATTTAGGAGTTCCCTCAATTTCTCATGGATCCCATCATCTAACTGAATTTTGAAAAAAAGGGGTCCCATTTGGAAGTGTATATGTCGCAGTGAAATGGCCAAAACAGAGATTTGAACAAATCCCTAAGGGATATGATCAAATCACGCAGGATGTTAAAATGGCGAATCCATTTTATCATTTGCCTAATACAAATCAGTCATTTGATCAAATCTCTGAATCTGTTTAGTGAAATGACGAAATCGGACGAAAAAGGCAACTCATTTTTTCATTTCACTAGATTTGTTTAGTGATTTGATAAAATCCCTGAAACGCGGAAGTGAAGTGAACAAACAAAAAAAAATTTTTTGAATCGGCTCATCAATGACGGATTTCTTAGGTAACAAACATTGAAAAAAATACAGCCGAATTGAGAACCTCCTCCTTTTTTTGAAGTCGGTTTAAAAGGCTTTGGCTGTCTGAATCATTGGTATGATGAGAGCCTGTGAGAGGCTTATTATCAGTACACGCGGATAGCCGCACATTTCTAAAGATTTGCTGATTGATAGAACTAAGCCCGCAAATATGTTCGGCGTCACTTAACTAATAATGGGTTGCCATTATTAGTTAAGTGACGCCGAATGATAAAATTTTGTAATGATAGGGCTACGACTACACCATCGCCATCAAACGTTTGACCAGAATGTAAAAGATTGGTCGCGGATCATACAGTTTGCAGCAGAAGTACTAGGTAGTAGTTACGAAGGAAAAGTTGAAAATTGTGTACACACTTCTGCAAAATTACAAGGCGATACGAACTTGTTTAGATATTATTTGTACTTCGTCCGCTTCTGCTGATTCTTATGTCAAGCATTGTAAAATATTATAAACTAGCTCCCGCTCGCGACTTCGTCTGCGTGGAACCGGGGAAAAAACTCTCCAAATCCTGGCTTTAAACTATCTTCGTACAAAATTTAATTCAAATCGGTTGAGCCGTTTAAGCGTGATTGTGTAACAAATATCCAAACATCCAAATATCCAAACCTTGTAAGGTAAACGTCCGAGTGCTCGACGCTGTACAAGTAAGTGCAAGGCCTGAGTGGACGCCCCGCCCAGAGCGGGGCGTGCAGCGTCCATATGAAACAAATGCAATTTATATGGACGCTCGACGCCCCGCTCCGAGCGGGGCGTCCCCTCAGCCCTTACACTAAGGCATGGGCACTCTATGTCAAATTGACATTGCTTAAATTTGAATGAAGAAATATTCTCTTAGTTCGGATTTAAACCATATT
Organism: Epinotia demarniana; assembly: GCA_945867215.1. NCBI lineage: Eukaryota > Metazoa > Arthropoda > Insecta > Lepidoptera > Tortricidae > Epinotia > Epinotia demarniana. Next base: position 14,343,023 of record OX244265.1, read on the forward strand.
GCTTTGACATAGAGTGCCCATACCATATCCTAGTACAGATGCCGTCAAACTTCTTGAACATTTGACCTTGCCTGCGCAAAGGCGAATTGTACCTGCGAGCTGTCCCCCCCACTTCGTCCCGCATGTTCAAGAAGTTTGACGGCATCTGTACAGCGGCGAGCACTCGGACGTTAACCTTATAAAAATAAAATAAAAAAAGGCAGGTTTGTGTCCCTTCCAGTGAATTTACATTATCTTATTTTAATAAGATAATGTAAATTTCGAGGCATTGAAGTTGGGATTTCTTCTGGTAGCTTTTCGTGTACCTACTTGAGAGTTATCATGTTCGTTTAACATATTATATATGGTTTCAGGACCAATGCGGCATCATGGACGATGGACTGTCGTGCTTTGCAAATGCGATAAAGAGTTGCTCGAATAAAACTCCTGGAAACTTGGCCCAGGAGTTACACGATATGTATCTGAAGAGCACGGCCTGCACCGCGGTTAGTAACTACATATCCACTCAAATAGCAGATTTTCGCTGCACTTCCCAGTCGGATTTTTTGACCAATTGTTCCCCATCTCCATATGCCGTGTAAACTAGTTACAAGCTCACAGATTTCACAATTAATTCTTTTGATGTAGGGTAGCCATTGCCCAAGTCCTTTATTCTCTGCCTCGGCAGGGGAAGGTGGTTCATTGTATCCTTCCTATTGACACACATATCGATCGGGGTTAGTTATTTTATTTAACAGTTTGACCGTCTAGGTTTTGCTGGCTAAGATTCTCTTTGGGTTCTAAATGGCAAAACGGAACTAAATTTGACCGTTATTTCACCTGAATGGACCTAAGTGGAGGTCTATGACGGCGATTCAACAAATTGGTATTTTATTTCTAATTTATCACGCGCACTCCTTTCCACGCTCACCGAGTACAACGTGTTAGAAAGAATGCGCACAAAACATCGCATACCAATATGATTGTATTCCAATGGAATACTATGAGACATAATTAGTACATTACTGCAGAATCCAGTAAGCAAGCCTTCCTGGCCAAGTATTAGCTAGGTATACGAGGCCAGGATGGCTTTCTTACTGGTTGAGGCACAAGCCTTACAAAAGTATAATGCTTTTCTCAAAAATGAAAGAAAGTTTAACAACAAATTCGTTTCATTAATATTGTAGGTTACATTCATATTATTGCAATTACTAATTGATATTGTGATCGATTTACCGGAAACATAGAATACACAGCCCATAAACTTGTCGGCTGTTTTGTGTGGCGCAGAAAGCTGAAATATGCCAAGAATACATTTTCAGACCAACTGTTGGCTTGTTTTTCTGCCTTCCACTTCATAAATTTTTCATAAGTTCTCATATATCGCTCCTTGGATTTTGGAGGAAGTAAATTGTTTTTGCTAATTCGGCCCCAGCTTTTAAAACAGGAGGAATCTATTTCCGAATCAGATTCGCTTGAACTCATTTTTTGGGATGATTTATTTTCACGCGGTAAATTTAAACACAATGATTTTGTCGCAATCGAATTTGAAATCCCGCCTCCGTCTGTCGTATTTTTTAAATAAAAAGTTTGCGTTTAGTTTTGACCATTGTTCTTTTTTTACATTACATGAATGTTTTAGTAAAAAATATAAACTACTTATTGTTTTTGAAACCCCATGTTAATTTTATAATGCAAAGTTTTAATCCAACATGATTAATAAACTTAAATTACTAAATACAAACATGAAATCCCACACTATACTTCAACAACATTACTAAGTACAAATACAAAACGCAACGTGCATACTTTTTCTGCGTCGCGTTAAGTGTCACTATAAAATGGCTGTTTAAGGCTCCAAAACTACATCTATCTCATACAATTTATTTATTTATTTAAAATAATTACACAGCATTACAGTTAAAAACTAAGTCACTGTGAATTACAAATTATATATACAATTATACACTGCATTTTAATATATGACAGAAGAATTACGTCTATCCATCATCTTACAGTACCTTAAGCATTCGCGATGCATACAATGTCATACCAAAAAGAGAGACAGATATATATTTGGAGCCTCACTCCTTTAACCATAAACTCTAATCTGTGTCTGGTACTATGTTTTTTTTAAGCATATCTAAAGAGGATGACCTACTGTCCAGTTAGTAAATTACATACAGGTCGACACACGTAAAAAGAGCCCTGGCGGCCATATAAAAAGTATGGCCGCCAGGGTTCTTTTTACATGAGTCGACCTGTACTTACTTACTGGACAGTAGGAGATTCCAAATTTAAAATCTCGCTTCTTACTGGACAGTTGTGAATAAGTCTCCGGTAGAGTTCACTTTCTGGATACTTTTTAGAGATGTTATGGCAAAATTACATACCATTTTTGAGAAAAATTTGATACCTACGTAATTGAACTATGTAGATGGCGCTACACGGCCGTCGATAATGTATAAATTTTGAGTTGAATCTTTATCAATCCGTTCCAGTCAAACATGCAGACCTTGTATTATTGAATGTACTTAATTTGTGAGTTGAACTGACACTTATTTTAATATATTTAATAGGTATCTTTACCGTAAACCTTTTTTACAGGAAAAATCCGAAACACAAACTGAGGTGGTAGTTGGGAAAGTAAACGTTGCTGGTCAGGCATTGCTGTCAAGCTCAGGAATCCGTAAGGATTTAGATTTCCTGACGAAAAGAAAACTGCAATTAGAAGTACGCACCGCAGAGCTGGATGTCTGGAACCGAGAAAACCAGCTGAAAGTACAACATACCGTTCTCACATCGGATGTACAAACTCTCTAGTACAAACCAGCTACCATAGCGGCATATAAATTTATGTAACCGCATGCCGGTGTCGCTCGCTGTTCAAGAATTTATGTAAAATTGTTTATAAATATATTGGAATAATAAAATAAATATATTTATCATGCTCATGTTTCATATTGTTTTAAAAATTAGTAAGTAGACCGAAGTAGGTACGGGAGATCAGTAGCAGCTAGCATATTGGGTTTTATGGTCTTTTCTAAGTGACTTTTTGGGCCATGCGGGCCGTTTTAAAAAGATATGTACTATTAGAACTTATATCAGTCATTGAAGTAGCAAAAAGGAGCAGTGTTGGAAAAAGCGTACCCAGTTATTAGCGTATTTAGCGCTGACTATGGTGCGTTTTTTTAGCATTAGAAAGAACGATAGAGCACGAATCACGAGGTTTTTTATATACAGACACTTTATGCCACAAACAGCCATTAAAAAAGACTTACGTTATTGTTGTGTGCCCTAAAGTATAGAAGTGTTTTCATTATTTATATCTAAATAATACTTACAAAAATATATTTATTTTTAAAGTATTTATTTTTTGACTGTAGAAATTTTGAATTTCGTTATTCAGTTCTGGAAAGGTTGCTTGATAAAAAACCTAAAGAAGAAGAGGTTTGAAACAATCGGTTCGTTTTTTGCTGTCAACATTCGTATCTCACGTTCTTTTTCTTGTTTTCATTGTAATCAACAAATTGTTGAAGATTACGAGATTGTTATACGAGTATCTATTTGTTAAATAATATTAAGTTTTAATTTTTCCCTGTGTGTGGTGGCGTGCGGACTGCGATGGACCAACCAGAGGCAGGTCCAAGTGGCCAATAAAAAAGGCCGACTCGTTCTCCCCTGAACGTTTTGCCTTCACCACAAGCAAAGAAACTGAAACAGAGTTCATTATCAACAAATGAGACATTTACAAGTTGGTGTGTGAACTTTGCAGCAAGGGTATTAAAGAAGGGACAAATATTAGATGTTACCCGGAAATTCGGTAACATCTAATATTTGTCCCAAGCAGAAAAGGTTGACGACTATTGCCTCTTTGTTTACCGTATCTCTAATCCTAAAAAAAACGCACTATACAAGACGTGAAGGCTGCCGGTATTGCCGGTCTTAAGCTGATTTTCCACCGGAGGGGCGAGACGAGACGAGGCGAGGTGAGACTTGAAATTCGTATGGCAAATTTTCAATTCTCTCCTCGTGCATCTTCGGTGGAAATAGTAATTAAGTGCCATACAAGTTTTAATTCTCGCCTCGTCTCGTCTCGCCCCTCCGGTGGAAAATCAGCTCAACGTACTTTTCTTGTTAACTCTTCTCCTTTGATGTTGTAACGAATTAATGTGAACGATGATGGTTTTTAGAAAGGTAAAAGGTTTACTTAGAACTTGGTTACCTGAATGGAACTTCCGTAAAGCGGCTGTAGGGCGGGTTGCATCAACTTACGATTACAGACCGACCAACGTTATAAATGGCACCGACAGTCATTCCTATAGAAACGTGTCAAACTTTCCATACATTGAGGTTTTAACGAACAGCGCATATGATTAAGTACATAGTGCTAGCTGCAAATGGTGTTGAAAACATGACAATCGGAAAGATGGATCTTTGGGCCTTACGAATCAATGTGACCCGTAGCAGAGGGAAAAAAATAGGAGAGGAGTTACGACATCATCTTTTTTTGTATGGGAAAAAATAAATTTTTGTCCTGAAACCTATCGTGTGTATCTAATAAAAGGTCGTGTGTACCTAAGCCGATTCAAAAATATATATTTCAGTTACTTGTTAAAATTAAAATTTCAATCAGTTTCAAAACATACCAAGTTTGAACTCCTCCTAATATGATACGGTTGAATCAATATTTGTAAAATATATATCATTTCAGCTTTTTTGGCATACCGCTAGCACTATACCGACGGTTTGGTAACAATCAAGTGTAAAAGTATGGGTGCATACAACTTACTCAGAAACATGTCCCTTAACTCTTATGTTGCCGACTCATTTTGGAATTATTTGATGTAGATTACTCGTATTGATATTCGAAGACTTGAATACATTTTAAGCGTTCGTACGTCAATATAACCACTTCATAAAAATCGTGTACGAAAAGTCACGTGGACCACGTGGTCGACAAATGACGAATAGAAAATACCTAGCCAATATTAAAATTTTCTACTCGTATTCTACCAAACGCTACGCTTGAATTTCGATCGCTATACAATGTCTAGCCAAGTGGCACGTTTGATAGACGAAAACGCTCGCAGAGATGTAAACAAGATGGTGGATTTCGGTCGGCGGTTAAATTGGTGCAACCACACTACAGTTGTGTTTATGTCCGGTGTTACGCCTATATTGTCTTTATTCAGTTGTTTAGACTAATTACAATTCAATTTGAATAGAAATGCACTTAATCGGAATTTTTCTATAGGACCAAATTTAAACGTCAATTATAACCCAAAAATAGTGATTTTACTAACTATAAGAGGTGCCCATTAAGTGCGTAAATATTTAGTGGGAACATCGGAATCTCTTAATTTACCGACAAACGTTTCGGACACCGGAGATGCATGTTCTGTTTTTGGAAATCCCATAATTAGGTCGTATTTTTATTAGATTTATCGAGTTTTCAACGCAGGAAGGACAAAAACATTTATTAATCCATGTATGTCCCGGTTATTGAAATGTTAAATTAACCACAGAAAAAAACCGATCGCTGCTTAGTAAGGATTGTGGTAAAAATAAATACTGAAAACAGGAAAACTATTTAAGGTATTACTTTAAACTATAACGCATTAAACTATTTTCTTCTACAATGGCAATTTTTCACCTTTGGACTTGTCTTGATTAATAAGCACTATGTCCATGATTCTGTTAATATTGTTTGATTACGTGGTTCCAAAGTCAGAGGACTTATTGCTGCAATATAGTGGCTGATTAAAAAAAAGTTAGATGATTTGACATCGTGGTAAACAGTGCTTTTATGGAAAATGTATGAACCAAAAAAGTACACTAAAGAGTGCGTTTATGGGCCATAGAGCATAGAGTTTTTCGACGACTTATTATCGGTGTCATTGTATTTGAAATAAAGCCTATATAAATGACAGATAACGGTACAGGAGTAGAAAAAGATATTTAAAATTCACTGGAAACTACACTCTAACGTATAAACGTGATGACAAACCTGTACATGGTTATTGCGATGCAGACTGCCCCCCTATTATGTAACTTGTTTTAAGCTCACCTCAACGCTTACCCACAAAAATATATTGACACCGCGATACGTAGTAAATAATCGTGGGTAGAGGTCTAGTTTCGTGACGGGTGACGGACTGAGTGAGCAGCATTAGCGAACAACAGCAAACTATGTTGGCGTAGCATGGTTGACATTTTATCACTTAATATAATAATATCGATAAGACTTGTCCGTCACGTGCGGAGTATGCGAGTCGTCAAGTATGCGAGTGCCTGAGTGACGGATGTCTTATCCACAACGATAAGTTATAAAATGGCAACCATCATAGACCCGATGCACGAACGTAGATCATGTATCGGCTACGTATTTATTTACCAGGGTGGAGCAATTAGTGGAATGGAAGAGTCTAAAGACTCTTCTTGGACTAGCAGTACTCCAGCTATAATTATATATAAATATCCAAGGGGGGATGTAGAAATATAGTCATCAAACCTCATCTTAACGAGTCTAATGCCGCTCGTGACATATCTTAAAAACTGTGTAAAAATAAATATACAATAACAAATACTCTTTTCAACACATTTGCTCGTAACGTACCTCTTATTGTGTCGCTTTTAGGCTCATAATCCTGGATATTAAACACGCGTGTTTTATAACATTACAACACTTGTGTGTTATGATTATATCCCGATTAAGTCACGTTGGCACCTTGCAGCAGGATATATGCATGAACACGGTGCATTCTTAAATTAACCGGGTTGTACAGAATGAACAGCTTTTTTTTAAATTCTCGGCAAATGGATTTTTACTCGACTAAACAAATTAAATCCTTTTTGTTAATGAATTGACTATTTCTTTTTGTATATGATATAGAAACGTTTAATTTAGTAAAACTATTTACTTTTGATAACATTTTACATGAATTAAATACAGATAACATTTTAAAACGAAAATATTATTTTATTTTGTATTGGCTGTTTAGAGATTTCTGTGACCGCACTGCGCAAACTTCACGAAAAAAAAACTGTTGCGCGCCATTATAAGGTAACGGCGCCTATTACCGTGGTACGCAAGGTACTTTTCAAATGATTCTAAAAAATGATGGGTATGAAAGCTCCTTAACGTCCTAGTTTATTTTTTTTATTGAAGAGTGTTTATTTAACTTTCAGAGTCGTAACTTTTTGAACCAATTTTAGTTTGTTATATTTGATAAAATAATTATTGAAACCACGAAAGGAGAATCTTCTATTACCGTGGTAATGGATGGGATGTGATTCTATTACCGCGAAATTAGCTTTTATTACCGAGGGTACAAAAAGCAGCAATTTTCTACCATCGGTAATAGTAACCTGATACACAATTCGGCACCCAATATCGAGGGTTAAAATAATATTCATGACTTTGGTTCCGTACTATATAAAAATAAAGAAAACATAAAACATACTTAAATCAACAAAATGATGTCCACTGGTTATAAGAATAACTACTACTTGCATACATAGCAGGTAAAGACTAACTTTTATTAAATCAGTTACATTACATTATACTATGGATTCGGTATTTTGTATTCAAAGATTAAATAAATAACATACGGGGTATTATAAAAAACCTAATAAGTACAATACTGAGTATACTAACAGACTGAATGACTCGAAAACGATATTTTGCGTTTTGTGTAGGTAAGTAACACCTTTATCTATACTTATGTGTCGTTTCCGGGTTGTTTGAATGTTTTAGGACTTTATTTAATTTTTCAAATTTTGCTGGGATATGTTATTATCTCCGTTCACCACCCATCTTAATAGTACGAACCATAGAAATCAATTTTATCAAATGAAATTGTACGAACGGAACCCTAGATGTGATTTATTTTAAGACAAAACTAAAATGTCACTCGGTAATAGATACTTCTTTTTAACCTATTACCGACCCAAACAAATATTGAATAGGTCGGTAAAAAATTCCCATAGTTACTATTACCGATTGTTGTGGGATCTTACCATCGGTAATAGACTTAATTTGGAATTTTGTAAAATCTAATTCCGATCCATAAAAACTTTAGGATAAAATTGTATTTTCATTACAAATCAAACATACATATTACAAGCTTGATATAAAACCAAAATCACATAACTGGTAAGTAAGTATAGTTAATTATTACAATATTTAAACGACATGACAATATAAGGGTTTCCATAGAAACTGCAGATTCAGTACTAAAGTTTTGGTTAAAAATTAAGGGTTTGTTGGATACTTTCCATACCACGGAAATAGTTCTTTAATAGCGTCAATAGATCAAGATTCGAATAGCTGTAAGAGATTTTATAATCGATGACATATAAAAAAGATAAAGCTCAAAGAAGCAAATCACCGACTTAACTATTACCCTGGTATGCCACGGTATTAGTTTCCCCAACTAAAAATGGCGTCTATCACCGCTGTATTTTATATTCCATTTTTAATGAATTTCCAGGCCAAAAAATATATAACGAGTACGCGAAAGTTGTGCAGAAAACTATAGATAACCATTTAAAATCCATAGCATTTGTTCAATTGTCATAGGTATTGCGTGAAATAATAAATAAGATTCGGGTATACTTACCAGTGACGCCATGCGTTTGTATGACACAACCTCTTCCTACGCCGCCGTCGCAGAAACTGACGGATTGCGTGCTTGTTATTTCATTCACACACATTTGCGTAAACAGGACCGTTAGTCAACTAAATTAGGCTTCATTTGTGTAAAGTATGTTTTATTGTAAATCGAACGGTTTGATTTTAAAATGCGTATTTGAAAATGCCACGGTAATGGTAGCCGAATTTGATACCCCCGGTAATAGGCGCCGTTACCTTAAGTTATTTCACAAATATTTGTAAAATTTGTTTATGCGTGTTTGGTTATTATCAAAAATGTTGACTCGTGGTCACTAGAAAAGTGATAAACAGAATGGACGCCACTGGAAATTCTCGGCGATGTGGAATTGTGAGTAAAAACCTGTTGTCATCTTAATGATTTACTTAAACAGGCCTATAACATTTTCATCTTATAAAAATGTTTTTTTCCTCGCAAAATGTGTTGAAAACCGTCGTATGATACGCGTGAGCTTTGATAATTACATCCTCGGCTTCCTTATCACGCCCATTTGCGGTTCGCGTGAACAATTTCGCCTGTGATGTAATTATCAACATACCTCACTTGTATCACAATGTACTATTATTGCATACCTCAAAACATGAATCAATTAATATATATTGCATTCATCGACTTTAAAAAAGCGTTCGACACGATATCGCGCGACGCTCTATGGAAAGCTCTGATAGAAAGTAGGGTCCATCCAACATATACAAAGATAATCCTAAATGTATACTTGAACTCTAGAAGCAAAATAAGACGCGAAAGTACTGTTAGGAATATTAAAATACAGAGATGAGTGACACAGGGCGATCTACAGAGCATGCTACGAGAAGCAAGGAAATGGGCCTTGATATGAACCTGAACAAAACGAAATTACTAACAAATGACACAGAGGAAGAAATACATATACTTAGAATACGAGACAATTGACTACGTGGGAACCTGCATATATCTAGTGAAACAAATATCCTGCCACAAAAAGCGGAATGTAAATGAAATAGAACAACTAAGTAAAACTTGATGCAAATTTATTCGTCTCAAAGAAGTTTTATAAAGCACTCTACCAATGCCACTGAAAAAGAAAGTCATGGACACATGAATGGTCCAACAGGCAAACGAAGTCGTGGACGGTCACGATCTAGATGGATCGACGATATCAAAAAAAAGAACTCCTGATAATTTGGTACATGAAAACGCAGAACTGAGAGGATTGGCGAAAACTGGGACGTTAGAGTTTAATTTAAATAGTCAATAAATATTATGGCAGATAAGAACAAGTAAAGACAGATATATGGGGTACACTACATAAATACGAAAAACTAAATTCCGATAGTCGAAATCACGAATTTCATAATACCGATTTTCATAATTCCCAATGTTTTAAAACGATTCGTCATAAATCCGATTTTCATAAATCCGAAATTTCAAAAGGTCTAACGGTTACAACTCCGATTATCAAAATTCCGAATTTCAATACCCCGAATAATAAGAAGTCCGACGGAATAATAATCCGAAATATGAAAAATCCGAATTCCGATTATTAAAATACCGATTTTATAAATACCGAAATTACGAATTCCTGTTACTAATAAATCAAGTTAATCTACCGCAGCTAACACACGCGAATTAAGTACCTAAGATTCGCATTTTAAACGACTGGAGTGGAGAAACTAAATAGCAAATCACATGATACACAATGAATCGACATCATTCATAAGGAACGAGTTAAGTATTTATAGAAAGATGGGTAGATGGAAAACGAATTACAAGCATTTCCTTTACAGAACATTGTGAGCAAATTGTGTACAACACATTATCCTCGTAAATATATAATAAAAAGAAGATTGAGAATAATAAGATTATAAAAAAATAGAATGTTGGGCGGTAAAGGCAGACTTAATGCAATAAGGCAACCTAACCGCCAGCGGGTCGACGTCACCCCGCTTCGCGGGGTGCCTATTTCCGCTCTTAAGGACACAAGCGAACCCTAACCTAACCTACTAATATTGCCATTGTTACGATTATTTGTTGTTTTTTTTTACTGCAGGGGCCTTCGGAGAAAAGGCAGAACCCTATTCTCTACGGGAAATAAGAATCGTAATTTCCGGTTTTTTTATTCCCGGTGTAGTTTCATAAATCCGAATTTCATAATACCTAACAACTAAAATTCCGATTATCGGAAACACGAAGTTCATTATCCCGAATATCAGATTTCCGAATTAGTAATGAAATTCCGGAAATTTGATAATCGGAGTACTGTTTTTCGGGCCAATGACACTTCGCGCTTTTGATTGTTCGGAGTTATAAAATCGGAAAAACAAACTATCGACATTATGAAATTCGGTAAAATGAAATTCGTGTTTTTTAGTAATCGTAATTATAAGTCTTAGGAATTATGAATTTCGGAGTTTTGAAAATCGGAATTAGTAAATTCGGAATTAAATATTTCGGAGTATTTGGGTGTTCCCAGATATATGTATACCTAGTTTATTTGTTTATGGTAATATAACTTTTAGCAGATGAGACGGAATAAAAGGCTTTTTTATGTTTGTTTTATTTATTAGTCCAATCATTTAATTGACAACTCATATGGAAAAAACTACAAAATTGAAAAAAATATTACGTGTTAATAAAATAAGCAAAACCTGAAATAGTCCATTGAATGAGTCCCTCCAAGGGGGGTCTAGAGTGCGTGAGTTAGTAACGTAAGATGTTTCTTCGGAAACATGTCAAGAGTCCCTAGGTAATAAACATACTAAAACCCCGGGACACTAGGAGGAGCCCCGGAGTGGGGGGAGGGGGGGAAAGGGTCCATTTTTTCATTTTTCGCTTAAATCTCAAAAACGGTACATGTTAGAGAAAAACTTTCAAGGAAAAGTTGAAAGGCCATAAAATTATCTACAAGTTGTACCTAAATTATTTTTTTCTATTCGCAGCCGTTTTCGAGCTACATCCCATGAAAGGTGAAAAATTCGAAAACTTTTTATTTTACCAACTTAGGGTGCCCGCAGACGACCGTTTTTTTCTCCGCTTTTGTTGTGGATTGTAAGAAATGACGATGATGATGATGATGATGATGATGATGATGATGACTACTTTTTCATCCTTTTGGGTTGGGACGGTCCTGTTAAGAGTTCTTCTTCTATTATTTGTTCATCCTCAGATGTAGGTGATTCGTGGTGAAGCTCTTCGTCATCACCATCACCATCATCATCATCTTCCTGAATGGATACGCTGTTAAGGCATTTCCCTTGGCAATGAAGGCATGCCGCTGAACATTTGAGCATTGCTTTTCGGCATCCACATTTGCCGCTAGCACAATCTTTAGTGCAACGGCAAAATATGGTCTGTAGTAAGGCCTCTGGTGCTGGTGGATCTTCGGTTTTTATGGGCTCCAGGGTGTTTCCTACAGACTGCCATCCCCACTCTTGTGGAGGCAGCTCATTCCCAAGCCACTGTTGTACTTGATAGTAAGTGCGCCGGGAATGCTGTTTTGCCGCACTTTCCGTGGGTGGGAGAGAGCTTATGTCTGGCTTTAGTTTGGCTACTGACCTCATAAAGGACTGGAAGCGGTATTGGTTGAGAGAGATGACTTTAGTTGGTGCTCCATACCATTTTAAGAAGCAAATTTTTCCAGCCTCTTCAACGTCACTTTGAGTGGAGGAGGGGTTGTAAAAGATCATCGATGCTTTTTTTATGACGTCACATTTTAAATATTGCTTTGTGAAAGCCATCTTGCTTTTTCTAAACGTCGCAGATGTCGTATCGCAGCCATCCTCATCCTCCTAAACGCCTCCATGGTGGAATCTGGTTTTTTTATCAATGATAGACCTAATTATGAGCAATCTATCAGTACCGGTCACAAGTTGCACTTTTGAGCTTTTTGGAAGAAAAAAAATAAAAAGTTCAAGTATCGTAACTACCCTAATAAAATTCAATTCCCCGTAAACGCCTCCGTGGTGGAATCTGGTATTTTTATCAATGATAGACCTAATTATGAGCAATCTATCTGTACCGGTCACAAGTTGCACTTTTGAGTTTTTTTGGAAGAAAAAATAAAAAGATCAAGTTCAGTAACTCAAAATACCCTAATATAATATTTTGACAATCGATTCCCCCTAAAGGCTTCCATGGAGGAATGTGTTTACTTTACCAATTATAGACCTAATTAAGAGCAATCTATCAGTACCGGTCACAAGTTGCACATTTGAGTTATTTGGAAGAAAGAAATATTTTTTGATCGATTGATGTGATAAACATGGGTATTTAGTATGGGGAAATTGTTTGAGCCAAAATCATTTTTAACTGCGTGTAACTCAGAAACGGTAGGATATAGGAAAAAATGATTTAGGTACAACTTGTAGATAATTTTATGGCCTTTCAACTTTTCCTTGAAAGTTTTTCTCTAACATGTACCGTTTTTGAGATTTAAGCGAATAATGAAAAAATGGACCCTTTCCCCCCCTCCCCCCACTCCGGGGCTCCTCCTAGTGTCCCGGGGTTTTAGTATGTTTATTACCTAGGGACTCTTGACATGTTTCCGAAGAAACATCTTACGTTACTAACTCACGCACTCTAGAACTTTTTATTCAATGGACTAAAAACAGTTTGCTCAGAATCGATGGTAAAATGTGAAAAAATAGGACAATTTTTCCCCCTTTTTTCACAATCTACTGTCGATTATGAACAAACTGTTTTCAGGTTTTGCGTTGTTTTATTAACACGTTGTATAATAGACAGCTGACTTTTTATGAGTAACGGATAGGTAGAGACAAAATCCAACGAAATAACAGACATCAAAAAGTATATAACTAAATTAGCTCCAGAAGATATCTATTAATCTTATAATCTTTATTTTGATTAATTTACATTTGTTCTATAATATTTAAGATAACTTTAATAATCAGCGTACAAAAATAAAGCTATATTTATAAATCTATGTAATTTATTTAGTTTGTGGGGTTCTTTTATAAAGCATATCAGAAGCGTTTTAAAAATAAATAACAAAAAAACGCTATTTTAAATCAATGTTTTTTATACCCGTGTTTTTCCTGGAGTAGCTAAGTATTATTTAAATTCTTGTGGTTTAATGTTTCGATAATAAACTCAATGTATAAATGTGTTTGTAATCAATCTTCCTGTTACGCAAAGGCACTTTGATTACATATTTAAAAAAACCGTTCAATAATGAGTCAACTTGCGCACCGAGGATTCAAGCCAATTTATTTTTCTTAATTTAACCATCATGTAAATACATATGCTTCTAGGAAAAATTTTGCTTCACGGTGCGGGGCAGCGATTGTAGCATTCGCTTTGCTAAAAAGAGGTTACGGCTTACCCCTCATCTATATAGACATAGGTAATTTACCAACTACAAATAGGTAGGTCCGTTTATAGTCGCAAAAAAATGTAACCACAACGTTTTCGGATTTATTCCTGTACGTACACTTAGCTTGCGAACCCTTTCCTTCCGTATAAGCTTTACTTATTTTGATCGTTTTGGGGAAGAATTGGCGGTCACTTAATATTTATTTAAATATTTATTTTTACAGTTCAATTAGTTTTCAACATTTTTACATTTGTATTGAGCGTTGGCCGACTGGAGCGACCTGCTTCATACAAATGTTAAAGATATAAGCATTGTAAAAAGGTATCTATTCAAGCCTGAGACATTATTAAATACTTAATGTAAACCATCGAACAGGTCTAGATGAATTTACTTATATAGGTAACAGAAGTAAATTTATACCTCTTAAGTCTCATAACAGTCGAATTTCTGTAATTTTGTGGGGTTTTCTGAACCAGTGTCAGCGTTGCTATAGATAGTAGATTACATAATTACTTGGCCCGTTTCAATAAACTACAAGTAACAATTGTACAAGTGTATACTGGCAATACTGGTCAAAGGCCAGTCCTTATTGGACTTGTAATATTGTAACTTGTAGCTTCGTGAAACAGGCTACTGACCTCTGCACTTTGATACGAGTACCTATATTGTTGAAAACCGCAGTTTTGGGGTCCAATTATAATATGGACGAGCAGAAACCAATAACGGTAATAATTACTTAAACCTACTAATTCCTTATAAAAATATATAATTACTACCGTGACTTCTTCTGCGTGGACCCGGGATGAAAACTACCCTATATTTTAATCCAGGCTATAAACTGTCTTCGTGCAAAATTTCATTCAAATCGGTTGAGCCGTTTAAGCGTGATAGAGTAACAAACATCCAAGCTTTCGCATTTATAATGTTTAGGATTGATTCCTCATCATAGTGAGTGAGAGGGAATATTGTGCGAATAGTATGGACGTAAAAACCATGCATTGGTTAACCTATATATGCTGCCTCACAGGACTCAGAGCTTCAGTCGGCAGTGATACCGACCCTCGCAACTAAACTCACTCTGAGGTGTCTCTCAGGCCCCGCCATGTTGTGCAAACTTGTTCTCGTCGCCTCGCTAGCTGTGGGTAAGTTGAATACCAAAATTATGCTATTTCAACTTTAGTTGTGTTATTCTATTTGGCTCCGAATGAATTTTAATGTAAATATTTTTTTTTTAATTTCCGTAACGTGTTTGTTCATTTATATATATTTATGTGACGTCGTCAACGTGGAAGAGATTAATAATTATATAATAAATACTTTTTAAAGTATGAGTGTTAATTAAGTATTTTTACATTAAATTAAAATGTTTGAAGGGATTTTTACATAATTTTTAGTGGAATCGACTTGTTGGTGTCATTCTGTTTGGCTGACAAGGAGCTACAGCTGCAAAAAATATTGTTCAAAAATGACCCCGTTTTTCGGAAATATAGATATTTTTCGAAAATTTATACGTAAATATAATATGTTTTACAAATACTACACACCTAACTCCATACTTTTTTAAAAATCAAGATAACTGTATAATACGGTATATTTCCTTTTTGGTACGTTGTCTATTTTTAGGGTTCCGTACCAAAAATGGTAAAAAAGGAACCCTTATGGTGAGACTCCGTCCGTCTGTCTGTCTGTCACAAAGTAAAATATCTCACGAACTACTTTAGCTATCAATTTGAAATTTGGAATGATTATAAATGAGAGATCCGCGTGCATGGAAAATGAAAGTTTTAAATATAAATTTAAATTTACTATGAAAAATTACGAATTTGAGGAGGGGGCCAAAAAAAAATATTCAACTATTAGGTCAAGTGGGGTATCATTTGAAAGGGCTTGAGTTGCACTTTTCGAAGCAGTTTTTCTTTTTTTTCTACATTGGTAAAATTTCGATTTATGAAGGAAAATGTAAAAAAAATACCATTCCCCCCCCCTGCCTTATCTCCGAAGTTATCAAAGCGAAAAATTTGAAATAATTACTTGTGATTAAGATAAACATAAATATTACTGGAAAAGTGTAACTTTTTTCTAGGATATTTTTTGTTTTGTTTTGATTTTGAGGAGGGGGCAAAAAAAAAAATTCAAGTTGAGGGGGGGTTTCATATGAAAATTTTGATCTATGAAGGAAATAGTAAAAAATACCATTCTCCACCACCCCCCTTATCTCCGAAGTTATCAAAGCGAAAAATTTTAAAAAATTTGGCCGAAAATCGTTCTTGCATCCGGTGTATGTAACGGTGTCCTGCAGTCCGGCTGTTCTCCTCTACAGCACGTCTATCATGGGTCGGCGCGACATACTCTCGATTTTTCTCGCACTATACCTCTTGTTCTAAGTGTTAATAAGAGAGAGACGGATAGTGAGAGAAAAAATCAAAAGAGCTCGCGCGCCGTCGCGTGATAGCCATGCTGGTCGCATTTCTCAACCGATATATAGAATTTATAATACAGGTATTTTTTTAAGTACAGGCTCGCGAATTCGACAGCTCACAGAGCCGCTAACTGTTATAGTACATTACGTAACTAGGGCGGTGAATTCGTGAATGCCCCAGATCGCAGGTGTTTGTGGCCCGAACCGAAGGTGAGGGCCATAAATATGCGCTCTGGGGTTTTACGAATTACCGCCCGTGTTGCGTACAAAATTTTACGTCTTCACCTGGCCACAATGCGAGTTTTTCCGTACGCGCAGCGTGCAGTATAACGCGCATTATGGCCAGGTGTGACGTAAAAATAATTATGTAGTTGCCTACTAATTACTTCGTAGGAGACCGTAGCGAATAATAACACTTGCTGTGTTGATATTATGTGGTGTTGTGTTTCTGGTGCTAGGTCGTTAGACCCGTCCTAGGTCGTTAGATAGGTCCCTGCATTTGGTTCTATAGCTGTCACACACGAATCCTCAAATCAATATCGGATCGGAAACTCCAGAGGACACAGGTGTATGCTTATTGGTCTCCGACGTGGTATTAATAAATCCTAAAATAATTTCAACATACCGTCATAACATAACACCCACTACGCTACGTTAATCCTATATTATTGTCAGTCGATATCAGTCAAAAACATTCGCAATAAACATGATATCATATGCATACTATTCATTTATTATTATATAATATAATTACCCATAGAAAATGTTTTTTGCCATTGCATCTGTGAACAATTATACATTTAGTATTTTTTATGGTTCCATCGTAAGACCAGCGCTGGCCAGCAGGCCAGATGCTGTGCCAAATATAAGTACCTACCTAAACCTTCTTTGACAGGTGTGTTCCGTCCTGTCACGTCCTCGTACAATCGCTACGGTGCATACGAACTGGCAATGGAGAATATTCCTGCCAAGCACTGTCATACTAAAGAAAAGGATCTGGCATTTGACGTAAGGATATACCTACTGCAGTTAATAGGCACATACACGAACCCAAGTCACACATCCATAACCTTTTTCCGGAACTGTTCGAGAACAATGATGTGTCAAATATATTGAATCTATATGGTGTAAATCAATCCTACGCTATTCTTGAATTAATGGTAGATGAGCTGAAAAACGAGCCCGAAAGAAATTCACTTTCTCTTTTGGCATATAAATAAAAGAATACACATGTATTCTTATATTTCATATTCATATTCATGTATTATTAACTATTTATACGTATACATACGTATAAATAGTTAATAATTATTTAAAGTACCCATACGGTACCGGCGGCAAGCAAGGACCACCCTAATTTCAAAGCCTTGTAAAACAATTAATTACAGTATGATGAACAAAGAAAAGCCATTGATACGACTTCAATTGATTTAAGTGACAAAACAAAAACAATAAAAAAAACAATATTATTTGCGTTAAAACAGAAAAAAACCTATTTATAATAAATGTTGCTGGGCCATTTAGTTTTTAGGCACCCAGTCGTTTAACAGGCTTTGTATAAATTAACAAAAATATGCGTTAAATCAATGTTTAAACAATACTGTCGTCTAGAACTGGTAGTGAAATACACTTAATAAGCTATTAAATAAAATATTCAAGAAACACCAAAATGTTGGCCGTGGGCCTTCTTAGGAGTATGAAAATTAAGAATTTGCTATAAAACGAGGTAACTTTTTGAATCAGAGAGAGAAAAAGTGAGATTCTTTATCAACCAGTAAGTTGTTTCTTTATTCAGTCATTATTTTTGATGTACTTTTAGTTAGCGATATGCAGTGAGCCTTACTTAATCTAAGAAAATTAAGCCGAATATGGGCAATCAGGGGACATCATTCGTGTAGTTTTGTAAATTTGTACAATTATACCTTGTGGTGTCCAGATAAATCTACTAAGAGTCCTCGAGGGTGGGGGCTGTGCTGAGGGTGTGTGGGGGGGGGGGGGGGGGGGGTTGAACATACTTTTTTTCAGATTTTCGTACATATCTCGAATATCTGTACGAACAGCGTTATAATTACTTGAGACAAAAGTTTCTACATAAAATTTGCTACAAAATTGGTCATAATTATTTTTACTCTACGATCAATACTTTGGGAGCTACAGGGCGTTAAAATAAACAAAGAGATAAAAAATAGTCGATTTACGAAAACGTCGTTTTTTCGTAGTTGTTCATCATAACTAATACAAAATAAAAATTAAAAAAACGAAGTTTTTTTTCGTCAAAATTTCAAAACGGCTGTCCTAACGAGCTGAGATTTGGCCTCAATGTTTGTATGGGCCTCAAGATTCAGAAAGCCAAAAATACTTTTTTCTTGCATTAACGGGTTTTTTTAATTTTTTTTGGTCATCAAAAACTGCACGCGGTTCCCTATGACATTTGGTCGAGCACCCCTGACCTAGGTCTGACCGTTTAGCCAGGCTGTTCCCAACTTTTTACCCCGAGGCAAATCTTGAAATGTCAGATTTTTCTGGGGGTCACACGGTGAGACCCTACACTTGTTCCATACATCACCAGGTCGTAATTGCCCGGAGAACAACTTTATTTGTTTGTTTTGTTTAGAAATTCTCAATGGATCGACATGGGAATTGTATGTTCGATAAGCAGGTGACTAAGCCTACGTATCCTAAAAAAATGAATTATGATGAACAACTACGAAAAAACGACGTTTTCTTAAATCGACTATTTTTTTTAACTTAAACATCCTGTAGTCCTAAAGTTTCGATCGTACTCGTACAGTAAAAATAAATATCATCTGGACACTACAAGGTATAACTGTACCAATTTAGAAAACTACACGAATTATTTCCCCTGATTTTATTATTTTTTTTATGCTAACTAGGGCACTTAAATAATAAAAAAATAAAAAAAAAGCATTTAATTCAGACAAAGTAGGTACTTAAGGGGCTACCCGAGGTTTCCATCGATTTTTGACAAGTTTTGAATCGTATCTCCTACTTTTGCACTACAGATAGAAGTATAAAATCAAACGGTTATCGGTTCTTCAATCTTTTATCTCCATTCTGGTCTACCGGATTTTGAAACAAATGAATACTTAATTTTGTATGATCTTTTTAAACATTGTCTAAAATAACACTTATTTTGTATCTCTATTGACGTGAAAGATCTAACACATACGAAATCTACATATTTGGGTTCGTATGTGACGTCCCTAAAAACTTGTCTAGGGTTTTCTTTCTAAACCAATTACAAAAAGTTATGGCCAGAAACCGGTTTTTTGGCCAAAAATTGTTCAACTTTGATGCCAAATATCTCGAAAACAATGATCTTTGAAGTAAATATGGGATACTATATTGCTTAAAGTTGTTGTTAACATAATAAGCTACAAAAAACCTAAGAAAACCAAGAGATTCAAATCGAAGATCCCATACGCCAATTATGGGAGCCCCTTAATCCATAAATGTTAGTATTAATTACAATTGAACTTTTATAGCCATGTTAGTAACAAAATGTAAGTGCTGAGAGGTCCGGTGTCTGAGTAGGGCCCTTTACTTCAGGTAAATGAAGTATTGCAAATATAAATTAATAAAAGTTTTTAAATAATGGTGGTCATTCGGTTTTCCTTGTCCCATTTACTTGGGATCGGCTCAGCGTCTTTTTAGGGTTCCGTATCCAAAGGGTAAAAACGGGACCCTATTACTAAGACTTCGCTGTCCATCCGTCTGTCTGTCACGTCACTAGTGACGCAATATTTCGTGAAGCTAGTGCCTACTCCAAATCTTGGGATCACATGTCAAAGCGGACCTCGGGCGCCTTTAGGGCAGCACCGGGAATAACGCTAGGAGAATGAATGTTCAAATGTGTACATTATTCTGTTCCAGGCGTTCGTTGAGTGCCTGGTGGAGATCGATTCTGATGCCATCTTAGAATTGGGAACCGGGGTCTACGGTGGCCCAATTAGGAAGTAAGTGCAATCAAATATGGTAACTTGACACCCGCGGCCGCGAAGTTACCCGAGACGCGTGGTTTCTCCAGAAACACGAAAACAGAAAACACGATATGTGACGAGTACGAGGCTTACAGGTTATAATTGGTTCATAACGAGCTTTTCATATGGAGATTAAAATCTCATGTGAGTTCGTAGGGTTTGACCCTTTAAAAGGCGTATTGAAAATTGTATACATTTAATTGTAACAGACTAAACTTTTAAAAGTTATCCAGTTTATAGAATCTATTATTACCCATCACTAGGTAGGTAAAGTCGTTACCAATGGACTTTGCTATTTAAGTAAACAAACCGCCATGTTGATATAGTCTCTGAATGATGAATTTAGTAGTGATGGGGAAGTCTTACTGTACTCTTTTATGTCAAAACATGTCGAATATTAATATATCGAAAGTAAAAAACAAACTAGTAGGTATTTTTATTTAGTTATTTTAACCACTTTACCCACTAATAAGTACAATTTTTCGTTTTGTTTTTTACGGTAACGACCGGTTCAATAGTGTATAGTTTCAGTGGTGTTTGAGGAGGTGATGTGAAAATTAAAGGAGAAACAGCGACAAAACAAAAGTTAGGTACGTCCTTTGTCTACATAGACAGCAAAGTCAATTGATGACGACCTTACATCGTTCCGTCTGCCGGAAGCGACTGAGTAAACTTATGTGGTGAGCTGACAGGGACAGTGTAAACCCACATTCATCAGCAGCTTTCGTTCCCGATAGCTATTTATGTATGCCTTATTAGAGTTATTAATTTAAAGATTTTAAAGCTAGCTGCTTTTTTCTTAGGTACTGCGCGAAATCACCCCAGTTGAAGGAATGTACTCGTAGCTTTATCAAAGACGTGGGCCCGTGTCTGCCGCCCGAAGAAGTCCGCATCTTCGAAAATACCATCTTTCGACTCACCGATTTCCTTTGCCTCGACGGAGGTGCTAGGATCATCTGTGGGTAACGGTTTTTCTACATGACACAAAATACGACTATTATATAGACCTAACCCGTTATCTTGATACGACTATTATATAGACCTAACCCGTTATCTTGATACGACTATTATATAGACCTAACCCGTTATCTTGTCGCACTGACATTGCTTTTCCGTAGAGCGTGTATGTTTTTTTAACGACCATCTAAATGTCGATATTGTAGTAGGTACTTTGAGTTATAAGTATGTCACTGATAATTAGTCAACTGATAAGGAGTTATTAGGAACTCGATATAAATATATATGATAAAAAATAAGAAATAAAAGTCTCGGGTGTCACCTACTTATACAATTTATTCCAAGGGATATTGGAGGAATCATAAATTTTGTCACATCCATATTAAACTGCGATTGGTCTGCTGTTTCGCCTACTAAATCGTTGTGTTTTTTGAATCTAGATATTTCTGTACGGTGCCTCTTCATGGAACTTTCAGCAAACAGTAAAAATCAGACGTGTAATTTTTTTTTCACTTCTCATGCTCAAAAAGGGTCACCTTTATGCTGTGCTTAGGCGACATAAGGTCGTTTTTATGCTCTAGTGCCGAAAGTAAAATCTTCGGCGAAGACCAAGGCAATTGGTCCAACAGCCACACGAGCAACTTCAACTTCATAGAATAAACTCTTTTTTTATGTTTCGTTAGTATTCTAAGACCAAGACAAGGATACCAACAGACAAAGTACACTATAAAACTTCATGAAATAAACTTATAGTTTTCATTTCCTCGCAATCGAAGTGAAAAGCAGAGTGTACAATTCGTCCATAAAACCCATTTTACACTCGATTTTATATCCATCCTCGCACGCAAACTCGCTTGAATGGATAAACGTCTCGCGTAAAATGGTGCGTTTTATGCACTTGTTGTACAATCTACTATTCAAATCTTCCATTGTGACATAGTAATATGTACATAGGCAATTAAATAAACTCCATGGCAATATTGAACAAACACTTTCACAAAAACTGCAAGCTGCTGCTGTCAATGCAGTTGCAAATAGGTAAATCATTTATCTAAGGCTATCGCTTCACGTAAGACTAATGAAGTTCTCAACTTATTTTTAATCAAGAAGTTTTGAGCAATGATTTAAAAGGCGAAAATTCAAATCCCTTGTTACATTATATACCTAAACACCGATATCGAGACGGTCGATAAAAAAATACGTTCACGTTCTGCGGAAAAGCAATGTCAGTGCCACAAGAGGTGATAGAGCAGCATTAATTATACTCAAAATAAAGTGGACGTCTTTCAGTTCCATTGCACAATGATGTTTTCCGCAAGAAAAATGCATATGATCTACCTACTAGTTACTATGCAAAAATTTGGTACAAGCTTTTGTAGCCGAGTGTGTTTTATGGCAGCACATTTATCAACTACTTACTCGTTAAGAGGATTCCAATGATCCCAAACACGAAGGCTGTATCTTGTGTGTTTTAGAAGTGGTTATGGCCGCTCCACACGATAGGCCATCCTGACCCATCATACGGGACGCAACTATGCGTTAAAGGGAGTAAGACATATTTATGTCTCGTTCTACCGCATAGCCGCGTCCTGTATGATGGGTCAGGGTGGCCCATCGTGTGGAGCGGCCATTACGTACGTCCACCTTCTGTCTCCATCGTCAGAACAGCGCAGCGGTGCCATAATATTGTTGTATGAATACCTATGCAGAATTTCGGCCCTATCACTCAATGATAACTGCTTATAAATAGGGGTGTAGACCGTAAATAAATTAATCAAAAATTACATATTTTCTCGAAAAAGCATTAAAAAGTAGTCAAATGGAGAAAAAATCATTTATAGCCTATTATTTATATTATTTGACTCAAAATAATTCAGGTATTAATATTATCAAATAAATCCTATTATAAGACTTGTCCCGCGGCAACACGTGATTTCACTGGAATTTATAAACCTTGTCGGCATTTCACACAGGAATATAACAGGAACGCCGCGCCCTAGTGCCCGCACTAGTGCGGAAAAGAGCACTTTTCGTGCATATGTCGAAACTATAAAGAGCCATATGTAAACCATATGTAAACAGTAAAACGTTGTACGATACACGTGCGAATAGGTAATTCGCAACTCGTGTCGATTTAAATTATCACCACTCGTTGCGAATTTCCTATATTTGGCACTTGTATCGTAATAGTACATTGTTTAACGAGAGTCGTAAGTAGAATATTGCAAACAAGAGTCTATCAGAAGCCCGACGCCGAAGGCGGGTTGATGACTAGAGTTTGCAATATTCTTACGCCCGTGTTATACACAATGTTTATTATCATATTTGCGAGGAAACAAGTATATTTTAGATGAAATTAATACAAATCGTGATAAAAACTGCAACTGTCAGTTGTCCATTGTTGAATTTGACGTGAGGCGCGTATGGCAAAGACCCTTCGGTTTGAAACACGAAAAAATATTTTACATAGACACATAACTACATACTAAATCTGTAAATATATCTGTTAAACATGTTTAGTAGTGTTTTTAAGTTTTAATTTATTTATAAATACGTTTTCAGACATCCTATTTCATATAAAACCTCTTTGCTTTGTAACTGCGGCATGAGTGACAGATACAATTTAAGAAAAAGGCCATTACGCCCGTGGGCGTAACAAAGGCTCTGTATGTCTGCGCATTATGAAGCCCTTTTCTAGCAAATGTGATGAAAATAACTATTTCGGTAATCGGTGGGTTTGGTTACGTGATTATTTGAATTCGGTAAAGCAATTAATTGTTTAAGTGCTTGTGTTTTTTTTTTGGTTTAATAGTGCGTAAGCCACTCTCCGAGGTATGTTATTTGGATATTAGAAACTCTTTTTCATACTATGATTACTATCTCTGTACTTAATTATTTATTAGCGATTAAAATTGAATTCAGTGGGTGTGATCACCGCGGATTCGATGGGTTTTAGACCACCGAAATAAAAAAATAGTACACCGTTGTCAATCTTTAGTATGAAATGTTCGTTATCTTTGTAGTTTACAGCATACAAAGGCTTTACAGCACAATAATTTGTTTATGTTAACATATGCTACGAGCATGTGCATATTATGCAAATATGCATGCCCAAATAAATATATAATTTTGATTTTTAAGCTGGTGCCCCATTCATTGTATTTATTTATTAACAGTACAATCTGCAATCTAATATGAACATGCGTACAAAAAGCATAGCAACTTTTTAATAAAGTGTGGACTTTACTGTTAATGTAGTTCTTACAATATTAGTGAATTTTGAATTCAATATTTTAAAATATTGATTTCGGTGAGTGTGTTTGATTTCAGTGTTTTGAAAAACTTAAATATCTCTCGAACCCTTACGTCTTTCACCAACATATTTTTTATAATTAATTCTAATTCTTAATGTTAACAGCATATATCTATAAAGTAAAAAAAAAATCGGCACCGAAGTCAGGCACCAAAGGTTACCTCTGAGAATCGCCCGGGTATGTTCTGCCCGCGTTCTGTCCCTTATTCGCAAAACACAAGTTCTTATGAAACGATGACGCTGGAAGATTGTACGTCACGTGATACGTGCAACGTGCCGTGCCCATTGTGTGCGGCGCCACCGTCGACGCGGCACCCCGGCAGCATCCCATAACGTGACGTCACACACTGTTTGCGTTTTCTCTCTCTAACAAGCAATATTAAAGCGGTTGTAGCTTCGTAATTCTTTAAGATATCTGAACGGGATTTTCGTCAGTAGGCATATATTTTTGCATTCTTTCTTTTGGAGTAATAATAATTTTCGAGTCTACACCCCTATTCAGTTGTAAGATTGCAACCCCAAATACCAACAAACGAACAAGGCCAGTTAATAATATATAAAGCTTGTAAAACGACACACTGATACAAGCAGGTATGCGAGCCACTTGCATAACATACATATAGATTTTTTCCAAACTATACTGCCCACTGTAAAGTGTTGTGCCGAAAACGATCCCTAATGGAGCGGGAATCATTGAAATGAAAGAATTAATATAAGGCTACTATAGAAACCTCACTTGGGCAATAACTTTTTACAAATTCATAACACATCATTATGAGCAGAGATCTATACAACTAGTATTAAAGGTTTATATTATGTGAGTTTAATATGTTGCAGCCTTACTTGAACTTCGCTACGATAAACAGACCTCACTTGCACTTGTAGCCTGCAAGCAATCAATTATCGCTAGAAAGCCTAGAAACATCTTTAAGGTGAGCTTGCGGTGTACACACACATTTATATACTTAAATACCACATTTTATCATCACAAATACTTGTAGGTATTCAACGTGTCCCAAAAGCCAACGGCTAGCCAAAACGGGTGATAGGCCAGTAAGAGTTCACAAAAAATAGAAAAAAAATAGTCATGTCATATAAAACATTACAAACAATAAATAAAAATAGGCCAAGTGCGTGTCATGAAAAGGCCTATGGGACAAATCGGCCAACG
Organism: Epinotia demarniana; assembly: GCA_945867215.1. Lineage (NCBI taxonomy): Eukaryota > Metazoa > Arthropoda > Insecta > Lepidoptera > Tortricidae > Epinotia > Epinotia demarniana. Next base: position 14,368,849 of record OX244265.1, read on the forward strand.
TAACCGCACCAATTACTTGGCGCGTGAGTGTCGACGAAACAAAGACAGACAGGTTACTACGAAGCTCTACGCTGCACGTGCATGTCGCACTTGGCCAGTTTTCTTTTCATTTATTTTGTTTTTTTTTTATATGAATGAAATTGTTATATAAGTATTTATAATTTCTGAATTGTTTCTATCGAGCAGTGTAAAATATTCTGTTAAGGCGCCGTAGGATCATGGTTTTCTCTCCCTCTCACTGAGCATAAGCGCGATCGAGATGGAAGTGCGGCGCGGAAATCATGTTTTTTGTTTTAATTTTTTGGCCGTTTAAATAAATAAAAAAGGAAACACTGAGTCCTCTCAAACATGATATTGCCGATTTAAAGAAGTCATTTTAATATTTTTAGCTTTAGTGCATAATTTGTAACGAATATTTTAAGTGTATTTGTGACCCTTTTAGACCTATGTTCGTGATTTTTTTTTTAGGCATATGTTTAACGGACCACCACATATAGTAAAATATAGCGCCAAAAAATACTTTTTACTGCCAAAAATACTAAATGATCACTAAAATTTTATCTCCATTTTAATGTGAAATAGTAACCCAAATTATAACATCTTACTATCCTATTAAAGAAAATGCTATCCTAATAAAGCATTGCTAATCCAAAAATGGTTTAATGATCACCAAAATTTTATCTCCTATTAATGTGAAATAATAACCCAAATTATAACATCTTACTGTCCTATTAATGAAAATGCTATCCTAATAAATCATTGCTAACCCAAAAATAGTAAATGATCACCAAAATTGTATCTCCTATAAATGTGAAATAATAACGCAAATAATAACTTCTTACTATCCTATGAAAGAAAATGCTATCCTAATAAATCATTGCTAAATCAAAAATAGTAAAATCATTTCCGTAATTCGACGGAGCCCCGCTTTCGTTTCTGGGACTCAGTGTCCCGCCGTCCGCTCGGGCTCCCGCCAGAAACTCTTGAGAGCTTCTGGCTCCAGAGCTTCTGGCTCCGCGGGCTTTTATATACACTTTAGGGGTAGGACAGACAAGACCACGTGGAAGTAGGGTGCACTCATTCGGGTTTTGGTAGCACTTGTAAATTTGGCATCATTATACTTTATTTACCCCGACAAGGTGGCCTGATGACCTGGTAAAGGTTGCGGGAGTCCGCTTGATGCGGGTGGCGCGGGATCGGTCACTTTGGCACTCTTTGGGGGAGGCCTATGTCCAGCAATGGACGTTTTTCGGCTTATGTGATAATGATGATGATTATGATACTTTATTAGGTAACATTCATACATTTTATGGCAATCATAGTGGGTTATTTAGGTAGAAGTATTGTATAAATTTGGTTGCAAAGGTTTGGTGATCATTTAGTAAATTTGGTGTTCGAATACAATTTAAAGTGCAGTCGTTACTAAAATAGCTAGTACTATTGTAATGGTAGAATTATTATTTTTGGGGTTCAGTATTTTTTTTGGTAAAAGAGCTTTCAAAAACTATGTTCGCTTAACTTCGCTGAACCTACTGCGCCTTAATAAAGGCTATTTGTCCCCACCAGTAGACTTAAATAAGATTGCTGCAAGTACTGCCAATTTCGAGGCATTCTACTCGGGGTTTCTTCTCCTAGCCATTTGTGTGCTTGAGAGTTATCATGGTCGTACCACATTGCTGGCGTACTGATTCCAGGAGAAATGCAGCATCATGGACGATGGAATGTCGTGCATCACGAATGCGCTGAAGACCTGTGCAAGTAAAACTCCAGCAGAATTTTCCCAGGAGCTACACAATTTGTTACTCGACAGCATGGCCTGCTCCGGGGTTGGTATACTTATTTTACCTATCTTCTTAACTAGGGGCCGTTTTTATCGCGCTTCCCAGTTCAGCTTGAGCCCAAAATCGTTATTTTGTCCAGATGTCCACCTGGACAAAAGAATGATTTTCGGCGGATGTCCGGTCCGGTTCGGGTGGATGTCCGGAGGTCGCTCTTTCCCGCTGTTCTCTTATCCAGGTCGAATATCTCAACCGATTTTCGTATTGTCAATATAAATCCTAAACTATGCGTTTTAAAAAGGACTACTGCTACAATTTGAGACCAGAACCGGCTCTCAAAGTTTAATACTTACCGAGATAGAGCTCTCCAAAACTTTTTGTTGTTTATTATTTTTTAGTCTTATTCACGTGTTTGGCCTTTATGGCAATTGAAGTTTGAGACAAAAATATTTTCCGAATGAGGCCTTTGGGTAACATTTATTTGACTAATTGCCTTAAAATTAATCCATGAATAATATTACTCTCCTCACTGCCTCGTCTTTTATCCTTTAAGGCTGCTTTCACGTGCTCACTAGCGCCACTGGTAAATAATTGTGATTATTTACCAGTGGCGCTAGTTTATCAATCTATATTATCAATCTATGCGGGCAAAGTTAAAACGGCCGTTTTTCTTTTAGTTCATAGATTGATCAACGAATCCAGTAACATAAAAACTAGTTTGATGTATTCACAAGGTACTTAAACACAAAATACAGTGCGTAGCGGCCTCCTTTTTTTAATATCTATCGTTAAATTTAAATAATCACAATTATTTACCAGTGGCGCTAGTGTTCACGTGAAAGCAGCCTTAAAACCAGTGGGCAAAAACGCATTTTATCCACAAGTAGGGAAAGTAATTTGACCTTGGAGCGTGTTTAAGTACGAGTAGCTCGTTATACAAAAAAATCACAGATGATGTATTTCTGTTGCCGCTATAACAACAAATAAGTACAAAAAAAACAGAATAATAAAGATTTAAGAACTTTAAAAAAATTGCTTGTTGCCTTCATCAGGCGCTGGGTCTCAAAATGTATGAGAAAACTAAAATCCGACTCGCGCTCGTGAATAATTTACTGTAAAAAATATCCCACCAAAAACATAAATGTCAAAAAGGAGAGCCTAGTTCAATACAAAAATTATGCTTGGCTTTGGGCTTCGCCGCAAAAAGAATGGAGATCCAAATGAGTGCCAAGTTCTATGCAAAATCCAAATATGTATTTATAGGAACAAAATAAAATTATGAACACACCGTTGGCCGGTTGTTTAGCGCGTATTACAAGTTATGGGGACACCACTTTTTTTTTACTTAACTTTATTTTTATATATCTGTTATATAGCAAATATAATAATACATATATTGGGATAGTTTCAATATGTACATGTAACGGTTCCAACGCTACAATTTAAAAATATGTATGGGGACCCCCCCTATTTTTTAACTTTTTTTTATTTTTAGTTTTTTTCCTACGCTTACACACAATTATCGAGCTGTATTCCAAATTTCATTCTTCTAGGTCATCTGGAAATAGGTTAGGTTTAGGTACTATATATCAGTCAGTCAGTCAGTGCTAAAATTTACGACCTTTTGACCTTCATATCATTATAACCGTTTGAGCTAGCTTCATTAAATTTGGGCTTCTAGATGTTCTTATGGATTTAATTAAACACACGTAGTTTTATGTGTTTACGTTAAAGAGGTTTTGAGTTATAGAGGGGTCAAAAGTGGCACCAAGTGGTTCGTGTAACATTCATTACACTCGGCGCTGGCTAGCCAGTTGCTTTGCTTGAACTTGGCTTGACACACTGCTGCGTGTCTAGATTATTAATTATTAAAAAAATATATTATTATTTAAATTAAATAAAGTGGTTTTGCATGTTGCACTTTCCTCGCTACAGTGAGGTGAAAAGTTTTCTGTTACACATGGGTGAAAATGTATTTTCCTTCTCGTGTGTTGAAACACTCGCTACGCCCAGGATTCTATTTTAGAACCACTCGCTTCGCTCGTCGTTGTTTTGGATACAATTGAAAAAAAAAAACAAAAAAATTGTCGATTCCCAGACCGAACATTTTATAATAGAAGTCGGCGGTTTTGAAAGCGACACATCGGAGTCAGTCTTCGTAGTCACAAGCTAGGTTTAGGTTTAAAGACGTTTATTCTCATATAAGAAATTACATCACTTCCATGAGAACAATAGTTTAAGTACATAACTAAATATATTAAAATACATAAATTATTTATAGCTAACAAGCTGAAAAGTACTAACTTAAATATCGAATACGTTCTTAGAATCAATAAGGATGAATAGGTATATATTATAGCATAGAATGTTTACATTCAACAAACGACACAATGCCTCCACACTGTCCCGACTATACATGACGTATGTCCATGTCCATAATTACCATATACTATGCGATTATAATAGGTGTGTATTTTCTTTTCCTTCCAGGTATCGATCATTCACCAGAATGGTGTTCTCCGTTTAATGCTCGCTATTATTTTTTTCCATTTACTTATTGTCAAGTTTAATAACAAATGTTAGAACAAATGTACAATCTCGCCAAGTCAAGCAAAACAGCGGTACGTCCTTTTCTCGAAGCAGTTCAGGGCATTTTCGACCCCCGATAAACGACCCCTAAATAAAATTTTGTTTCTTGGCAATCACACAATACTACATAGTTTTAGGTAAGTATGCAAAAATCCATAAATGCAGTAAAGTTGTGTGATTGCCAAGTTGCAGAATTTTATTTATGTAGCCAGCGAACGAAAAAAACATAGAATACGTGCTCCTTGCAAATTTCTACCCAAACACGTGCTTAAATCCAGTATGCGCATGTTCTAACCAAGCGGCTGCCTGGCATCGCTTTGACACCCCGCCCCATCCCCGCGTAATGGATGGCACCCATTTTGTGGGGCTATTTTGCGGCGCTACTTAGACTTCTATGTTTTTTTCGTTCGCTGTAGCTAGCAATTAAAGAATAATAAGAATACCTGGGACTTGGTACTAGAAATATCTCACAACTTTATACGGTGGAAGAGTTTCGAGACTTGGCCTCTTTTTACATGGAATGATTTTAATGAGATTTTAAGTGCCTAGTCCAAAGAGGACTTGCTTATTATGGACAGTTCGCCCCTACCTACCTCGACCTACCTGCTACGAACGACCTACTACGTTCGACCTATATACTTATATTTATAAAGCTTTTTATTATTTAGCGATGCGTTTACTACAAACATCGAATTATTTATTCAAACTTATATTTTTTCTTTCACAATACCTACTTTGACTGTTCGGGCATATTCATTATTTTATGGCCCTTAAACGGATCGTTACGGATAGTAAGCGACCTGGACCAAATGCGAGCCAGACGAACGGCTAACAAATCAACAAAACCGACAGTCAATGTCAATTGCATAACATTTAGTATAAAACAGACAGGTTAGATGCGACTTAAGTATTACTTTAGTTAACCTTAATCTGACATTTTTTGGAAACTCCCCGTTCACTGAAACATGTTTTATGCAGACTGTAAATTAGAAGCGCTTGTCAAATGGGTATGATTTCAGTACACATGTGTTAACTACTTAACTAGTGCTTACCTATGAGTATTTAAAGCTTAATATAGTATTTGAGAAATAAAGCATACCAATCTTTTATTTTTAATCAACTCTAATAAAGGAGGAGGTTCTATTTCCCACTGTATGTATTTCTTATGTATGTTCACCGATTTCTCTGTCAATTGTGTACCAATTTTCAAAATTCTTTATTCGAAAGAGCATATACCTAATACTTTTAAGGTGATCTCCTTGTCACCAAATGATGGGATCTCAGGCAAATTGAGGGAAACCCTCAAACTTTATAGGCACGAGTGTAGTGATTTCAGTATTTTCTATTATAACTCGGGTATCCTCGGAAATCGCAATGTTCGTGAAGTAGAACTGATGTGGAACTCCTCAAGGATGTAAAGTGCGTCAACGATTCTTACATGCTTCCGTTGAAGTAGCAACTAATGAAGTGTCCAAAGTCCTCGAATATTATCAGCCCACATACAGCGATTTGGTTTTATTCTGTAAAAAATCAATGTTCTTGTGTAAATATGCATGTACAACCTATGGGGTTTAGCGAAGTACTGAATCGAAGTCTGTTTAAACTTTGGTTTAACAGTAGGGGAGACCGGGGATGGTTGACTAAATTTCAGCTTAACCATTTGTATTCTTATTTCTTTAGAGTATATTAACTTGATATCGATTTCAGTTAATAAATATACTAATAAGCTTTAGAAAAAAGTGGCAAAAAGCACGATATTCATTACGATATAGTGTACCTACAGGATCTCGTAGCATAGGAAAAACTAGTCAACCTACCCCATGTATGGGGTTGGTTGACTTGTCAGCAGGGGTAAGTTGACCTATGAAGTTGTTAGAGCAATGTCTACGAAGACATAGGACAAAAGATACAAAAAACAGGCAAACATTATTCATTTTTTATTTGAATCAAAAAAGGTATCTTCCGCCACTCAAATAAACATAATAGACTTCCAATAACAATAAACAATCAGACATTTAAACATTAGGCAATTTGATTACCTAAAATGTTAACCTGTTACACGTTGTACTTTCTAAGTATTTAAAACATAACTAAACAACTTTAATCATTTGGTCACAAATCGTACCTAACAAATTTCATTATTTTTAATATTTGGTAACAGTCTTGATATGTCGACCAGCCCCGTTATAAATTAGTCTACTAACCCCGAACCACGTTTTAATTTATAATCACGTGCCATAACCATAAATAACTGCGACGAAATCAATAAGAATGATAATGTATAGAAAGACCATGAGTCAAACTTTCGTTACTTAAATGCTTTGATAATCAATAACAACAAATAAGTAGGCGTCATTACAAATAATATCACGACAAAAATAATTACTTAGGTGCGTTGTTTTTCAATATTACGCTCCTTCTCTCCAAAGACATGCGTGCACGACATCGCGTTCCCGGTGACAGAGCGGGGGGAGGTGACGGACTCTCGTCGCTTATTGGTTCGCTCAAGGCCTTTGCGTCAGAAGAGTTTTTGATAGTGAGTCTACCTACCCCTATAGTCAACCATCCCCGGTCTCCCCTAATTTTTATGAGTTATCGTTGTATATAAGACATCTGTCACTGTCGCACTCGCATACTTGTCAGAATAGGTACATTATACTAGCTTCTGCCCGCGACTCCGTCTGTGTGGAACTCGTTTATATCGCAGCTCCATACAAACTTTTACCCCCCCCCCCCCATTTCACCCCCTTCGGGGATGATTTCGGAGATAAAAACTATCCTATGTCACTCTCCATCCCTTCAATTATCTCCACTTAAAAAATGACGTCAATTCGTCGCTTTGTTTTGCCGTGAAAGACGGACAAACAAACACACACATACACTTTCCCATTAATAATATTAAGTATGGATTTGTGGCATTCGGTTTATCAAGCAAACCCAAAGCACTCAGCTCCGGACTGGCCTCTCGCGATGTTATTTCCGCCACAAATCGCTGACACTGATAATATATTTTTTGCAACGACCTTGACCTGCAGAACTTCAACATTATTAAGATGGAATGGAAGTAACATGAGATCACCGTTACCGTTTGACATGTAAAAGTGCCCTTGTGGCCTATTTGCAGAATAAATAATTGATTTTGATTGATTTTGATTTTGCACGCGCCATATACTATATACTTTTATCTTTACTCTATGGCAGGTTGAGGTGATGTAGAGGTTGTCACACTTACCATTGTATATCGCGGAAGGTGGCGCGCGACACATGGCTCGACAATAATGTTTAACATTCGTTTTTTTTTTAACTCCATAATGTTGCCTGAAATGTTTGCAAATATTCCTTCAATAAATAAATAAATAAATAATAAATAAATAAATATAAGGGGACAATCTTACACAAATCGACCTAGTCCCATAGTAAGCTCAGTAAGGCTCGTGTTATGGGTTCTAGACGACGATATATATAATAGATATAAATACATAGAAAATATCCATGACTCAGAAACAAATATTCATGCTCATCACATAAATGTTTGCCCTTACCGGGATTCGAACCCAGGACCTCTTGCTTCGTAGGCAGGGTCACTACCAACTAGGCTAAAGCGGTCGTCGCAATCACACAGAACATCACAATAGTTTAACCTAGATAATATAAGTGATTCACATAGGTCAACACGCAAATCGACACTAAGGTAATCTCGTATATTATATAGAACTTTAAGGCGATAAAAGCAGTTACTCACAACATTAAGTATGTGGTTCTCAAAGCGCAAATTCCCGTCCATTAGAAGGCCGAGGTTGGTTGCTTCTACCACCCGTTCTATTGGTTCGCCCATGACGGCAACATTCCCGGAAGTTAGAGCTTCAAGGTTATTAAGGGTATTACGGATTTGATGTTTTGACCCAAAAACCACATATTTCGACTTGCTAGGATTAAGAACTAAACAGTTCTTGTCCGACCAAGAGGAAATACGGTCAAGGTCAGCATTTATGATGTCTATGGCAGCAGATGTGTCTGACGGCGAGCTAGAAAAGTAAAGTTGCACGTCGTCCGCGTACAGGTGATACTTGCCGCTCTCTATACTGTTAGTGATGTCAGCGCTGTACAGTATAAAGAGCAGAGGCCGAGTATCGAACCCTGCGGTACTCCTCTTGTCACAGGACAAACAGAGGACCGCAGAGCACTACCATCCGCCCTACGCAACGCAACTGCCTGCGCACGGCCAGACAAATAGCTACTGAACCATTTTGATTTTTGCTTAGTAATAAGCATTGATTTGAAGCCAGATTTGGCTTAGTAATAAGCATATCCAAGACTCAAGTACTAAAACAACCAGCCCGTAATTGCGAAGCGGACACTTCCAACCTAACAATAGAAGGGAAACCCCTAACAGAAGTGTCCTCTTTCTAGTATCTTGGGAGCCAAATCAGAAAGGATAACAGAGTAGCCTCCGAGATCCCATCTAGGATTGGCGTATGAGTGATAGCAGACTACCAAAAGCCGTTCACTACTCCCAGCTATCAGCTGGTAAACGGAAGCAAGGTGGGCAGCACCTACGTTACAAGGATGTGCTTAAGCGCCACCTAACTGCCTGCGGTATACCACCTGACAAATGGGAGGAGTTAGCTTCACAGCGTCCAGAATGGCGTTCTCGTGTTAAGATAAGCGTAAAGAACTTTGAAGACACTCGTCTCATTGATCTTGATGCGAAACGTCAGATACGTAAATCCCGGCCGAAACCCTCCTATAATTATACTTATAATAATTCTGGACAACTTCACTGCCCTACCTGCGAATTTTAAAATTCATGGTCTTCCTTTTATTTCTGACACTATGTTATTTAGCAAAAAATAATCCTTCTGATGAACCCTTTCGATCGGTATGATAAAGCTACAGGCTGATTTTTTTCTCGTGTAGCGGGTTCGATTCCCGGTTCAAACGTATAATTATTCAAAAATCTATGAACGCAGTTAAAATTGTTTTTAAAATTAAAATAATGTTTTCTTTCAGTAAAATGTTCTATCTACAATATTTAAGGTACTTTCCCTCCATGTGGCATGGGCGTGGGACGCCCTGTATAGTTCCATAGCTTTAAGTTTTTGATAGGAACCAACTCCTCCATCGGCCATTTTTTTTAGGCGCCCATGTTAATTATAGTTAATTATTAACATCTTGAGTTCTTTAGAAGTTCTCAGAATCACAAAGTTGGTGTCTAAATATACATATTTGGGGTCAGGGAATTCAACTAGATAAGTATTTTACTGATATAACACTGCATATAAATATAAAACATCTTTTTCTTAGAGTTAGTTTAAGTTATGATAAAAAAACTATTATTCAAATTATTATGTACTTTTTCACTCGTTATTATAGAAACTATAGTTATACATAATCTGCGGAAATTTCAAGTGTCTATACTACGGTTCTAGATATATATACCCATTGTTATGGGCGGGCAATAAAATTACGTTTAATGTATGCGAGAACTGTTTAATTTTAAATTGATTTTATTTTTATGAATGTATGTTAAAGCAGCAATAGAAAAACAACTTCTGTGGAAATTTGAACAGTCTAGCGATTGCTGATACGCAGACAGCCGGATGGACAGCGGAAGCTTAGGAACAGGGTTCCGTCTGATATCCTTTGGGAACTCGACTCTAAAATATATCGAGTTGTATTCCTTGACCCCAATTATGTATATTTAGACACTAAGTTTGTGATTCTATGTTATTTAGAACTCGAGATAGTAATGATATAAGTACCCTATGTAGGTATTATTCAAAATTACCGCCATAAAATTAAAGATGGCCGACGGAGGAGGTGGTTCCTATCAAAAACGTAAAGCTATGGACCTAACAAGTACCTGAAAAAAATTTGGTGCTCTTGTCCAGCGTGTCCACATTATCGCCTGAAACTGCCCTACTACTACGGTATAGGCACCCGATAGTCGAGTTCCCGGCACTGATTATGTTACTGGTGAATTAAATACCCTCAACGTTCTCTAACGGAGTACACTACCCACCGTCCGTAAGCCAATTGAAAGCGCACCAGAGAGTAGAAGAACAACACTCTTATAATGATAATTGTTAATGATTAAGCCAGAACAAACAGTAGCTGGGGCCGAAATCAGTCAGGACGACATCATCATCACCACACTACCCAATGGTAAAGACGATAAATAAATGTTGATTTACGTCTAACAGAGACTGAGTACGTTGCTTCTGTTATTTTATTCATATTCAATTGACTTCTAAATCGTTTCGGACGTTAAGTAGTTTCTGTCGGCGCAACTCCGGTTCCTATTTATGTAGCAGTAGCGTTGTGCAAATAGACCATTTGCGTACTATCTACTAACATTCTTCACACACTGCACAGAGGGCCTACAGTGGAACGAAAACTGACTTCGTTCGTGTATCTCCTGGTTCGAGCGACAAAGACGAAGATACACGAACGAAGTTCGTTTTCGTTTCGCGGTAGCCCCTCAGATCAAAGGCTTTGATCAGGAATTGTGGTTTACATTCCATTCCATATCAATCATTTTCCTTTTTAGACTAACAAGACTCAACATCAAATAATAAAATGTACATACTACTTACCGAACGATATTAAAAAGTTCTTTTTATTATTATTTTATATTAGTTTCATGTTTTATGTGCTTTTCTTGTTTATTTTATTATTTAATGTGTGTCCTGTGTGTTTGTGAATCTTTCTTTCTTTCTCTCAATACGAGAGACAGAGAGAGAGATGTAGGTATATCATTTCTTACCTTTGTTATAGTTTTATTATTGCCACAATCTTAAGAAGAGGAAACAAACAATTGAGTACATTGTTCATGGCAGGCATTCATCCATTTAAAAACATGCGCTCGATTTAGTTGCTTAGATTTTCAGTGTTAGGAACCCTCCAAGTGGGCGCTCCGCTCGTAGGCGCTTTCGTCTACAAACGGGTTTTCCCATAATGGCGTAGCGCTAAGAAATTATTGGCATCACAGTTTTAAACAGAAGCATAATGTATCCGTTACATAGAAAAAATCAGCTATTATAAATTATTTCCAACATTATCATTTTTTACATACAAGTTCTCAGTTCATTGACTGGACTACTTATATGTCCTTATATATGGTGTTATCAATAAAGTATTGTATTGTATTGAAGAGTGCTGGTTTCGAACCAGTTGTTGTCAGGTTCAAATGTCTTTAAGGCACCGACTACAATTAGAGCACAGCAAAGAAAAATTAAAAACTGCTATTTTGGTCGTGAAGAACTGCGTTTCAAACTGTAAAATTATAACAAGTTTGTGAAAATTGTGTCAATTTTTTTATAATTTTCCTAGCTCTGTTGGGAATTTTACAGGTTTATGCGTTTTATTTGCGTGTAAAATTACACAATATTAACAGTGTACAATACTCTTTATTGCACACCTCACACAAACAAAGCAGTTTATAAAGAGAAAGAATACAATAACATGGTGTGTACAATGGTGACTTAGTACCCATACAATAGAATAACATAAACATATTTTTTTGTATTTTTGAGTCTCACATATTTTTATATATTTTTTGTAATTTACATTTTATTAAGGTAATTTTATGGATTTTTGTCCATAAATAAATAAAATAAAAACAAAAAAAGCCTTTAATATACCTCAAAACTTCAACATTACCATCCTCACCACTTAGATGGTTGGCAGTCCTCAACTGTGCGCTTCTCCAGAAACTTCCTGCCTCGCACAGCTAAACTGTGGAATGGATTGTCGCCTGCGGTATTTCCGGACCGATACGACCTTCAAACCTTCAAGAAAAGAGCGTACTCCCATCTTAAAGGCCGGCAACGCACTCACAACACCTCTGGTGTTGCAGGTGTCCATGGGCGGCGGTAATCGCTTACCATCAGGTGATCCGTCTGCTCGTTTGCCTCCTATCACAAAAAAAAATGTACAATAAAATTTCGTGCAAACACTTTTTAAACATTATTATACCTATAAAATTGCATTTGAAATTGTATTTCCATTCTGATAAAATAATAATGTAGTTAAGAAATAATTAATGAATTCCTTTTAAATAATTGCAAAGCGAAGATGGCTTAATCGATCGCCGTTTATCCAGATTCCTTTCTTAGTCCATGGTAAACCTTCCATAATATGTTACAGTACATGTGGTGCTACTTTCCCGCACTAGTGCGGAAAAGAGCACTTTCCGTGCATATGTCAAAACTTCAAAGAGCCATTTGTACAGTAAAACGTTGTACGATACACGTGCGAAAAGGTAATTCGCAACTTATGTCAATTTAAAACACTCCCTTTGGTCGTGTTTTAATTTATCACCACTCGTTGCGAATTTCCTGTTTTCGACACTTGTATCGTAAATAACTATTGTAGAACAGAAATAAAGATTTTTGGTGAGAGCGGGTCGCCCTGTCTTACGCCTCTACAAATTTTTATAGGCGGTCCGATTTGGTCTAGCTTGACTCTGCTTGAGGTTTTTCTGTATATATCTTTTATGATATTTATATAAGGGTGAGGAATTGATTGTGCAAGTAGAGCGTTCCAAATGCTTTGGTGAGAAATTAACGAAAGCCAGGTAAAGTGTAGTATTAAATTCTTTGTACTTCTCGATGATTTGGTCCAGCATGTGGATATGGTCTATTGTACCTACTATATTTTTTTCTGAACCCTGCTTGTTCTGGTGGTTGGTAGGTAAGTTTTTTAAGAGTTGGATTCTTATCCATACTAGTACCTATATTAACACCATGCTATACATTTACATCATCATCCTCCTAGCGTTATTCCTGGTTGTGCGCTTTGACACCTAATCCCGTGTTATATGTAGTAATATATATTGTTTTAATAGCCATGCTACGCCGTAGCATGTCGCAATGCGTAGCATATTATATTTCTAGTCATTATTTGCGTCGTCAGTGGTAAAAATAATAGTGGTGGTGTAGCACCTTGATGCGCTGCGGAATCATGCGAGAGGTGTCGGTCCGACTTATTGGCGTTTCTGGTGACAAGGCCGGTTCCTTCTTTGCCCAGTGTCTAAGCCTAGCGGTGCAAAGAGGCAATGCGCGGCCAGCATCCTAGGGTCCATGCCTCAAGCGGGAAGCGGGTGAACTGGGTGGGGTATTTTATATTTAGTTTATAAGTCTTGTTCGTAGTTCTTTTATAGTATCAAAATGTCGTTTTCTTATATTTATACAATAACTTATTGAAATTTTATACAAAATAAATATAATCATGCGCGCAGATAAATAGGTAGTACTTAAAACAGATAATTTTCTTACTCATCAATGACGAACGCAAAAAAACGAAGTGTACGTAAGTTGAAATGAAGAACGTGTCGGCTCAACTCCGATAAATATAAAAGAAAAAATGAATTAGACCATTCTCAGAACGCCTATATTCGAAACGATGAAGCGACACAGGTATGTACAGTATACGTGAGCAAGGACTCGCAAGCCAGTTGTCGCATGCCTTCCTGGAGCGAGCCACGGCCCCTCCAATTGTGCTTCAAAATGAATTGGATACTAACTCTGCTTGCAGCGATCATTCCTGTTTTATCCGTCGGTATGTTATTCCATGTTTTCAGCAGACTTTAGTCAAGTGAAGTTAAGAATTAATTCAAGCTTTGGCTTGTCCATGAGAATAAGTACAAAATCGGAACAAACCGGACATCTTGTGAACAATTTAGCACCAATTTAGTTGAATTGAATGAAGATTGGCCGCCCCCCAGTTTACTATTTGGAAATATCTTAATTTCAGAGGCTTGGGGGAAGTACAACGCTCTTGAACAGAAACAAATAACGGAGTATGTGACCAAACTCTGCACGAAGAGTGGGGCTGAAGACAAGGTTCCCCAGGTCCTGGTAAGACCTTTTTGACTTACCTTACCAATATCTTTATAGGTACTACTTAGGGCTGTGGGTTTGGGAAAACTTACAAGATTCAAAGGTGATGTAACCTTGTCATAACTTGACTTAATACGTACCTATATATTAATTAAGTATCTAGTAGATGTGACGGCCGTGTCAAGGCAAGGACAATTGGCATCTAATCTCAAAATGACAATTCAATGTAAGTACATTACTGCGTTTATAGTAGGTACCTATGCAGAATAATACTATGTTGTCTAGCAACCACATGGTCGTGTCGACCTAATTATAAACTACTAGCTTCTGCCCGCGACTCCCGGGGATAAAAACTATCCTATGTCACTCTCCATCCCTTCAACTATCTCCACTTAAATCACGTCACTTCGTCGCTCCGTTTTGCCGTGAAAGACACACAAACACACAAAAAAACACACACAAACACACACACACACACACACACACATACACACACACACACACACACACACACACACACACACACACACACACACACACCTGCGGTGCGGTTGCATCGACCGAATTTGTACGAAAATTGGCCTCTCCAAGAACACATTAAGTTGGTCGACTATTACTCGGTAACTTTCTTATGCCTACTTGTCCGTGATCGTTTTCCTTTTAAATTCATTATATGTACTACTACTACGAATTTTTTCGCATCCCCAGTAGTAGCCATTTAGCCGGCAGGGGGGGGGGGCACATGACTGGAACAAAAATTAGGGCTTTAAATCCTATTATCTCGCAAACGCAGAACTGAGTTGAAAAATAGTTTTTAGAAAACCCATAATATTTTTGAACAAGCTATCCAACGAAGGTACCCTAAAAAATCATTTTCAGGATTTTATTCTACTGTTTTGTCGGCGTGATTGGTTCTAGTGGTAAGGGTTACTGAGCTAAGCCGAAGACGGACAGACAGACGGACGGATGTGCCCAAGTATTTCACACAAACCTAGATACTCGTATTATTACTAGTGAACTTAATAAGGGTAGGCAGAGCATATGCAATTTATTTTTAAATGCTACTTCTCTAGAAATAGTAGGTTGAATAAAATGTAATTTGAGTGGCAGTTTACTATCCCATCGCCCACAACACACCACATTTCCACACCTTATTTCCATAGTCGAGTCTAAGTATTTATTGTCCTTTTAATTTGAACCAAGTAACTATTAGATCAAATAATTATCTTTCAGGCATTGACTTAGTGTAAATTTCAAGTTTCTAGTCCCAGTAGTTTTAAATACAAACTTTGCCCCCCTATTTAACCCCCTTAGGGGTAGAATTTTATAAAACGCTGAAAGTACTTTTTTTGCATCAATAATTAATCTTCCTACAAAGTTTCAAGTCTCTAGTTCAATACATAATGTTTCCCCCATACAAACTTTGGACCCCCATTTCACACCCTCAGGGATAGCATGTAGTCCGTTTTCTTATGGGAAACAGTATGCCATTTTAAAGTTAAGCCATGCCATTTGGTACGAATGATATACACATCCACCTGAGCCCAAATCGCCCGGTAACTAGTGATAACTCCGCGACAAGTGGGGGGGAGGGGGAGTCAAAGTCCCGGGGAGCTCCCTGCGCTCAGAAAAAAAATTCTGGCGGTTTAGTTTGGACCTTTGAATCAAGTTCGGTGTCGTTATCGGGTAACTAGGTGATGCCCAATTTATTCCCTATTACAGTTTTTTAGGGTTCAGGGAGGGAGGGACAAAGTACAGAGCTCCCGGCGCTCAGAAAAAAAATCTGGCGGATTAGTTTGAACTTTTGAGTCAAGTTTGGTGTCGTTATCAGGTAACCAAGTTTACTATGAAAATATAAATCTAAACGGGTTTGTTTGGATTGTGTCACTACTAAAAGTTTATTAAGTATTTTAAGGACTGTATCATATTTTGCTAGGGAACCCTAAAAAACTGGTATGGGGAATGAATTGGGCATCATTTAGTTACTTGATAACGACACCAAACTTGACTCAAAGGTCCAAACTAATCCGCCAGATTGTCATTTTGTGAGCGCCGGGTACTTTGACCCTCCCTCCCTTTCAATAATTTTTTTTACATTAATAATTGTTAAATGTACAATTACTGTTAATGTTTTTAGAATCTGCATTAAATGGGTTTTCGGACAGTATTTTTATAAACCGAATATACTACAAAAATATGAAAATATGAGTGTTTGTTTGGATTTCGTTAATACAAAAATTTATTATTTTAAGTATTGCGTCATATTTTACTACGGAACCCTAAAAAACTGGAATGGGAAATAAATTGGGCATCACCTAGTTACCCGATAACGACACCAAACTTGATTCAAAGGCCCAAACTAAACCGCCAGAATTTTTTTTCTGAGCGCCGGGAGCTCTGTACTTTGACCCCCCCTCCCCCACACCTGTCGCGGAGTTATCACTGGCTACCGGGCGGTTTGGGCTTAAGTGGATGTGTATATCATTCGTACCAAATGGCATTGCTTTACTCCAAAATGTATACCACTCCATACAAGCATTCCCATAAGAAAACGGACTAATGTCCAAAAATCCTGTTCTATCCCCTGCCTACGTCTCAAAAGGAAATTCTGGTGTAAATTTCGAGTTTCTAGTCCCAATATTTTTGAATACAAAATTTGCACCCCTATTTAATCCCTTTAGGGGTGGAATTTTATAAAACGCTAAAGACGTTTTTCCTATGAGTCCTTCCTTAGTTTTTCCTATTATCCTTATAAGTAATCTTCCTACAAAGTTTCAAGTCTCTAGTTCAATAAATAATGTTTCACCTATACAAACATTGCACCCCTATTTGACCCCTGAGGGGTAGAATTTTCTAAAACGCTGAAAGAACTTTTTTTGTATCTTAATAAGTAATATTCCTACAAAGTTTCAAGTCTCTAGTACAAAAAAATATGTTTCTCCCATACAAACTTTACACCCCTATTTGACCCCCTTAGGGATAGAATTTCCAAAAATCCTGTTCTATCCCTTGCCTACGTCATAAAAGTTCTGGTGTAAATTTCAAGTTTGTAGTCCAAGTAGTTTTTAATACAATCTTTGCACCCCTATTTAACCCCTTTAGGGGTAGAATTTTGTAAAAAGCTGAAAGTGCTTTTTTGTATCTTAGGTAATAATCTTCCTACAAAGTTTCAAGTCTCTAGTTCAAAAAAGAATGCTTCCCCCATACAAACTTTAGACCCCCATTTTACCCCTTTAGGGGGTAAGTTTTGAAAAATCCTTTCTTAGTGCTCCCCTACACCTTATAAGGAACCTACGTGCCAAATTTGGAATCCCTAAACCCAGCAGTTTGGGCTGTGCGATGATATGTCAGTCAGTCAATCAGTCAGTCAGTCAATCAGTTAGTCAGTCAGTCAGTCAGTCAGTTTCTTCTTTTATATATTTAGATATATGCATAGATAGATTATTATTAGTGCTCCACAGACTAAGAAAATTGGTGTCCTCTCAAGTCAATGTCACGCGCAAACTTAAGCTACAGGATGCATAACAATTTACAAGTAATAATACAAGCGGAAGTCTCTATCAAATGGAAAGAAGAGGTGAAAAGAGTTTTTCGCTTGTAATATAAGTAAGATGTTGTTATGCCGTGGGTCTCTGCTCTGTACTTAGGTACATATTTGAACCCAATGCTTTCAGGATGCAATCGAAAACTTCGAGAAGTGCTCCGTTAGCTTGTTCAAAGACGAGGTGCTGTTACAGGAGGTAGCGACCGCCATTCGCAACAACGATCTCAATGGAGTCTTCAAAAAGTTAGTATAAAATGTATATGTTGCAGGGAAATGGTCAAAACAGAGATTTGATCAAATCTCTAAGGGATATGATCAAATCACGCAGGATGTTAAAATGGCGAATCCATTTTATCATTTGCCTACTACAAATCAGTAATTTGATCAAATCTCTGAATCTGTTTAGTGAAATGACGAAATCGGACAAAAAAAGCAACTCGTTTTTTCATTTCACTAGACTTGTTTGGAGATTTGATAAAATCCCTGAAACGCGTCAGTGAGTTGACGAAACTAACTCGCAGAGGGGGCACAATTAAGTTTTTTCCGCTCTTTTATAAAAAAAATAACCACGAAGACGGTGGCGGGAGCAGAGCTCTAACCTATCCGCCATCCGAGTCTAAGTCCCAGAACCGTTTAAATGACTAATGATTTAGGAGCCAATATCTGCGAGTTAGTTTCGTCAATTCACTGACGCGTTTCAGGGATTTATCAAATCACTAAACAAATCTAGTGAAATGATAAAACGAGTTGCCTTTTTTATCCGATTTCGTCATTTCACTAAACAGATTCAGAGATTTGATCAAATGACTGATTTGTATTAGGTAAATGATAAAATGGATTCGCCATTTTAACATCCTGCGTGATTTGATCATATCCCTTAGGGATTTGTTCAAATCTCTGTTTTGGCCATTTCACTGCGACATATATATATATATATATATATATATATTACTACATTACTAGCTTCTGCCCGGAGCTTCTGCTCCATCTGCCACGATCACCTGAGACCTGTCACGCAACATGTCGATCATTAATTTTAGAGCTCGATTATCAAAGCCATAGTGGCGCAGCTTGTCTTCTAAGACACCATGATCCGCTACGTCGAAGGCCTTGGGCAGGTCACAGCACAACAGTGCGACCTGTTTTTTAGACTCTCGAGCCTCTAATATTCGGCGTATGACCTCCCGTGTCAGTGCTGTCGTCGACCGCCCTTTGCGATACGCATATTGTCGATCAGAGAGCCGTCCGCGTGGAACTCGTTTATATCTTTATACCAAATTTCACCTAAATCGGTTCAGCGGTTTAAACGTGAAAAGGTACCTAACAGACAGACACACTTTCGCATTTATAATATTAGTATGGAGTATGGTTTCAGCAAATAGGCCACGAGGGCACTTTTAGGAGTCAAAATGTCTATATATAGACTGAATAGTTTGAGTACAACATAATAGAATTATAACTACCTCAAAGTTTACTACTCAAAAACAATAGGAAAAAAACAATCTTATTTCTTAGAGATGTATAAGGGATCTGTGTGCCTCAATTAAAATAATGAGAATTAAGTCTCATCCACAGCTTCAACTAAGTAATAAAACAATCGAAGACAGAGTGAAGTCTCTCACAATGCCGCAGAACAGTGGAATGAAGTTATGCTTGTCGTCCTTGCAAACATGAACTGACCGGACTCCACAAGCAGCTCCCGTTCACGAGTATGACGCGTATCTCAGCCCGATGGCTGGATGGAGGCGATCCTCCATCGACCATATGTTAGGGATGGTGGCGGCCCGATCAACGACGCCGCCGTAAGCAAAGACCTTTAAGCGAGCGTGATATATTTAAGATGTAGGACATTCATACAGACTAAATTAACAATCATAAGAACACCTTTTCAAAAGAGAAACCTCAATATGTGCTCACATGTTACATGAAAGGACTATTATATCTTATACAAATTAACTGGCCAACTTGAACTTGTATTCATAAATACACTATGAACATATAAATTAGTAACAAGGGCACTTTTACAAGTCAAAATGAATGAACTCTAAATCATACATAATACAATATACTATTATAACATTACAAAACTTGTAAATCTCAAAGATGTATAAGGTCTCCAAACGTGTAAATAGGTACCTATCCGCAGAGATGTATAGTATAAGGTCAGGGCAGAGCATCTTGCGGTTTCAGAGCTTCATGGTCAAACAAGTCTTCATTAATTTAGCACTACTGGCATGCGGCTTTGTAAGAGCAGATGTCTCGTAGTGAACGTAATTAGGTATGTGTTTCGAAAATTATTTTTATTTTATTAAAAAATATGAATTTTAATGATGTGATATTTTTTTAGAATCGCCACAAAAAGTCTTTTAATATGATTACTAGACAAGATAGGTTTCTGAAAAAAACCATCACATCACACACATCATCAGCCTATATACGTCCCACTGCTGGGCACAGGCCTCCTCTCATGTATGAGAGGGAACGGGCAGCGGGAAAAAAACCATACCAAAAATAAAATGACTCAGCACAAACCAAGGGATTTTTTTTAGTAACTGCAGGTCTAAAATTATGTTTTGACCTCTAGTATGCGTGTGCCAAACGGATAAATTGTACATCGATTTACGGTTTTTTTAAAACGCTTTTATTAGGTCGACCTATAGGTATTAATCGTACGGCTTACACTATTTGTTCGTCGCAGGCTTGTACTATTCTCTGTCGCAGGTACTGCGCGCGCACGGACCGCTTGGCCGCCTGCACGTACACCCTGATCGACAGCGTCGGCCTCTGCGTCGCGGGCGCCGACCTGCCCGCCGCGCACAACTTCGTCGACCAACTCCTGGGCTTCGTCTGCCACAACGACGGCGAGAGGATTGGCTGTAATCATTTATCTTATTATTGGCTGCACACGCGGCTTTGCTCGCGTATTGTAAAGAACGCATGCAGAACCAAATATAGCCTAACGTCCGTTCAGAAAGCCCATTATCGAAATTCTTTCACCTGGGTATAGGCACGGGTGAAATAATTTTTGAAGTAGGACAAGCGGTTCCAGAAATTACCCCCTACATACAATCTCAGAGGTATTTCATCTCTATCATATTACTATAGGGGACCAGTTCCTTACCTTAACATATACAACAAATATAATTTTCTATATACTTACATATTTTTTAGTTTAATTTGAGTCAGTCCCAATTAATTTAATATAATAAATTTCTAGTGTTCATTCAAGAAGGCGGGCCTCAGTGCTTCCAGCAGAACGTAGGCTCCCTCAATGGCTGTGCCAGTACAGCATTAACGGAGATCGACTCAGCGCAACCCGGCAAAGTAAGACTGTTACTTTATGTGTATTTTTGTCTACAAGGAGAATGCACGCGGCTGAATGGCTAAGAACCTTCGATATTAATTTGTGAAATGCTTCATATTTACCTGATGTATTATCTACACGGTGGAATTTAATCGGTGAACAGGAACCCATTTTTCTAATTCAGTAATCGATGGCGGTCACGTTTACTTAAGTGGAACCAAGTTTTTTTTTATCATAACCAATTTTTAAGTTGAAATTAAATTTAAATTAAAATTTATTGTCACCCTACTAATGGTTTAGTCTGAAAAGTTTAATACCTCTTTTCAAACTATCAGCCATAGAAACGTAAAATATAAATGAGCAATAAGCTGTCAATTTGTCATTGTCAAATTCATAACAAATTGCTTATTGACGTCTGATCTGTCTAGTTTCCCGCCAAAGCCAGCAAGCACTTGACGTATGTACACTTACGAGTAACTTCCCTTCAATAAAAGTAGGGTGTCCATTTATTCAGTCAGTGTACATTTTACCGATGTTAATTAAGTGTGATTAATTAGATTTTGAGCTATATTGCACGAGATCTCACTATTGGTTTCTGTGTAGATTGATAATTAAGATTTTTGGATTCCTGATCACCGATTAAATTCCACCGTGTATATTTCGATTAGCTTAAATGTTATTTTCATGCCATGCAAAAAAATAAATAAGAGAACCAAAAGGTATAATTTATACAGAGCCATCTTACCGAAACTTGCGTTTAGAATAAGGAAACAATTTATTTTCTAAAGTATATACAAGATGATAACTAACATTAATTAAATTAAATTAAAACTAAGTTAAATCTAAAAAAGACTCTCGAGGCAATTACCGAGGATGCTGGCGGCATTTCCTGCTGAATTGCAATGCTGATGCGTTGCGCGAGAAAGCCGCCAGCTCACCAGTTACGTCAACCAGACGCTTTGCGATTTCCGCAAATAACTTTTGCACGCTGGGACCCCACGGACCGAGGGTCTCGAGGCTCGACGCCAAATGATACAAAGTTGGACTCTCTGCCGAGGCCTCTATACTCGTATTGAATGCGTTTCAGATTATAATTATATTTAAACCGGATGATTGATTACAGTTCTATTTAACCATACCAATATAGTAATACAATATAGTTCAAGTACATTAAAATATTTAGAACATCTTTCAAAGATATGCCTAACGTAGAACGTGTAACAGTATAGCAGATCACTTACGTAACGTATTGTACGTGCGTACGTCAGATAGATCTAAATTCAAAATGCCACTTACTGTGGGGGAAACACCAGTTGAATTGTGCTTACGCTCGTTTGGAAAGTTACGCGTTTACCCCTCAGGAAACACTGATAATCTATGATAACTATCTCATATTATAATAATTTATATTACGAAATGATTCCTGAAATTACAAGTGACGCGAAATCCTCTGCGCGAAGCGCGGATCTTAGGTTCCATTAGTCGACCTCAGTTAATTTTCCCTTTACTATTTCTAGATCTTTATTGAGATTAATAGATTAATTACTAAATGAACCAATTTAAATTAGGTGCCTTGTAATGAAACCTTCGAAGTCAAAAAAACATAACTTTACTATATCGTTTCTATATGAGCCAAAATTACAGGGATATATAGTGAATCGCCTTAGAGCGCCCGCACATTACAGCCACTGGGCGCGGCTCGCGCGACTTCCTCGGCGTGTGGCTCGGCTCGGGTGCGGCCACCGCTGCTGTGCACCGATGCTACGCAAAATGTATGAAAGAACTCGTCCGCAGCTTGTGGAGGCCAGTGATGGCCACGACTAGTGGCCCAACGAGCGACGGCTCTTATCGAATATAGCGATGACGATAATATGTTTGTTCCACAGGAACGTTGCGCGAAGTTCGACGAGCTGTCCAAGTGCGTGGTCGACACGCTGGGCACATGCTCGCCAGCCGCGCCCGCGGACATGACGCGCGCGCTGCTGGCGCACGTGCGCCAGGCCACGCCGTGCGCCGCGGACGACGACGCGTTCCGTACCTATATGCGCTGGCTGGGGCAGGGGACCAACTGAAACCAACAACAAACCAATTCACACTCATTGCTTAGTGAAATAACTTTGAACATACTTGTATGTATAGATTTCTAAAACTATCTTGAAGTGTAGAGTGTGATATTAATAAATCCTTGTGTAACCAATGCTTGCAAGTTGTCTTCGTCAAGTCTCAACACAACAAAACTATGTCAGGTTTTTTATTGACGTATTTTGGCTGGGACAAGGGCCCAGATAATCCAATAGTACCTACTAAGTCACACTCATTGCTTTCAATATTTACCTACTGCAGCTTGGGGTGAGTTGCATCAACTTACGATTACAAACCGATTATCGCTAAATATGGCGCCGGCAGCTGTTATTCCAAATTCAAATTGAATCATATTCGTGACAGCTTATACACACTAATAGATATGGAAGAGACAAAATAAATAAATACTATATACGGCCTAAGCCATGACACGAAATGGACCCGGCTCAGTATGATGCTGACTGTAACTGCCAGCGCTGGTCTTCCGCCGAGTCCATAGAAACTTGTCAAACTTTACATATGTACTTACCTACATTCAGGCAACGAACACCGTTTACGATTAGAAACGGTTTGGTTAGTACAATAATTTTGAACATAGGTACTTGTACCTATAGATTTCTAAAACTAGCCGCAATATAATCTTACAGTTTCGAGTGTGCATGAATTTAATAAACTCTTGTATAACCAATGCTCACAATGCATCAAAACTATGCAAGTCTTTATTTATTCAAATATCTAGATATTTCCTGGCCACCAACAACATAAGCTATGCAAGTAATCTACACTCGGCAGCGTGTGAAGCCTAGTTCAAGCCTAGCCGCCGAAATATGTCTGGTGATCTATTCGCCGACAAACGAATCGAGATCTAAAGGGGTGCCAAGTTCTGTAGATAATCCATAACAGTCGAACTATTATAACCAATCACGATAACTTGTGTGTGAAACCTAGCCTAGTCAATTTTTGAACTACGATGTATCCTAAGTTGGTTACACTATCACATGTCTGTCGGTTACCGCTTTTTCACGCTTATACTATATACTGAACTGATTTAAGAAAATGAGTATGGAGAAAGTTTGACACCCCAGAAAAGACATAGAAATGGGTTTGTACCGGAATTCATGTGCACAGGAAAGTTTCTGTGACTGTTGATGTTGCGCCTGTGCGTAGCCTAATGACATATACCTATTTGCTATTTATTTCGATTTAGTTCAGTCAGGCGTTCGCTAACGAGTTAGGCGAGCAATGTTTTTGCATTATGCAATATTAACTAACTAGTTAATATTTCATTAAGAAAAACACGTCTACCTATTTGAAATCTAACTAGATTGCTTCTAGGTAGAAGTGTATTTTTAAAGATCAGAGATCAGATATTTCAACAATTTAGCTTCGATTGCTACCATTCCTATAAAATTTACAATGTAATAAATATGAGGCATAAAATCTAAAACTATAAGTAGGTAATAATTATTAGAAATCAGTACACTTCGTCTGTGCCGGGGTGAAAGGTTATCATATTTAAATCTGAAAGAAAAGTACACTTTTTCATAAGACATCAAGAAATTTATTTCTTTCCAAAATAACGTATGTTACTTACCTTAATAAATAGAAACTTCAAAATTGTATACCTACACTGAACCTATCTTAGGTTAATACTAAAGTAGGATAATACTAAATCATTTCGCCGATTTCTTTTCTACCCAATTTCTTGATTCAATTGGCGTTGGACTAGTCGACTTCTTATATTGGCCTGACAAGCTATGGGAAGGCAGCATTCTGTACATATATCTTTCTTCTGCAGGCTTTTCTGGGAAAATACCCATATTTGGATGCAAGGTGTTCCTCGGGAACTTGGGAGTCGGTGGTGATGATATCTTCTGATGCGGGACGGATACGGTTCCTGGCTCGTCAGGCGCCACGGAATAGTCGCTGTCGTCCAGTCCTGTGGGGGCGCTGGAAGCAATATTTCCAGTTGCGATCACAACAAAAACATATATCACAGTCACTTTTGATAAACATATTTTTGAAGACCTCATTTTATGTTTAATGAATTATGCACAGTAGAGTGAGATCCCAAACAGTCAGTTTATATACGTAGTGTCCGACGGATTACTAAGAGTGTACTTACGTATATTATATTACGTAAATGTTTGTTATGAAAAAGCTCTTATCATTCGGCCAGGCCGTGACAAGTGTACAAACTAAGACGTAGTAGGCAAATCGAATTGGAAAAACAGTATCATTCTTGGAAACGGCGAACAATCTACCTAAAGTAATTTATCGTACCAGATTCCAAGAATTCCTCTTTCGTGGAATTTTGAGAGATAAAAAAGTGTTGTGTACCAGGGTTTTTCAAAAACAAATGTATCATACCAGATTCCAAGAATTCCTCATTCTTGGAATTTGAGGAGATAAAAATGTGTTGTGTACCAGGGTTTTTTATACGCAAACAAAATATTCTCGAGACATACCTATACCTAATTTAACAAATAACCTTTCGGCTTTTCAGTAAAGGAAAACATCATGAGGAAACTCTACAAGGTCTACTTTTCCCTCTGAGTTAGAAGGTCAAATATCAGTCGCTTTCGTAAAAACTAATGCCTAGATAGGCGGAACCCGGGCTCCTTTAGGATACAACCGGGCAAAACGCTAGAGGATGAACAGACAATGTTGCGCCACTTATAGTGGTCTAAGCCGATGTATGAGATAGTTAAACTCAGGAGGGAAACTAGGGCAATATTCAATGACGCAAAGGCATCTAATGACTTTGGGTACTATGCACAAAAACTCACAGAACTCAGCAAGGCTGTGAGGAAAGCCAAAAGGAGAGCGTGGAGGAACCACTGCGATCAAATTGAGTCAATACCAGAAGGAATGAGACTAACAAAGGCACTAGCGACCACAAAGTCGGCCCCGCTCACATCCATTAGGGACAATGACGGTAGAATGACGAAAACGGGGCTGGAAACCCTTAAGGTAATGTGTAACACGCACTTCCCAGGCTCAGTAATACACGACAGCGTAACAGACGATGGTGCAATTAGTGCGTTGGAACAGACCACAAGTACAACGAGACACAATTGGGACACGTCCAAAAAGGTAGTAGATCATAACAAGATAAAGTGGGCACTTTCAACATTTCAACCTTACAAAGCCCCGGGGCCAGATGGCATCTACCCCATTCTACTACAAGAAGGCGCTAATGTACTAATCCCGCATCTTAGCAGATTGTACAGGGCGTGCTTGGCCTTCGCACACGTGCCACGGGTGTGGAGGATGGTAAAAGTAACCTATCTGCCCAAACCGGGTAAGGCGGATTACAGTGAAGCCAAATCGTATAGGCCGATAAGTTTATCGTCGTTTTTCCTCAAAACACTGGAGAAATTGGTAGATAGACACATAAGGGATGGCCCATTAAGGAGACAATCGCTGCACGAACTACAATGTGCATACCAGCCAGGGAAGTCAACGGAAACCGCACTTCACCTGGTAACAACCAGGGCTGAACAGGCTATAGAGAATAAGGAACTATGTCTGGCAGCTTTCTTCGACGTGGAGGGAGCGTTCGATCGTACCACGTATAAAGCTATCAGCGAAGCAGCTGCAAAACATGGTGTAGAGCCCACCCTATGTAAATGGATAGGCAATATGCTAAATGGCAGACTAATAAAGTCATCTCTCTTAGGGGATGAGATAATGGCCACGGCCACAAAGAGATGTCCACAGGGGGGGGGTACTCTCACCAACTCTCTGGAGTCTGGTGGTGAACTCACTCCTGGTAGAACTCAATAAGGGTCCCATCCACACGGTGGGATATGCTGATGATCTAGTGATACTGGTTAATGGGAAGTTCCCAGGCAACAAGGCACTGCGGATAGTGGAGAAATAGTGCGACCTGCACCAACTATCCATTAATCCAGGCAAAACTGTGGTAATACCCTTTACTAGGAAAAGGACCCTTCCAGGCGTACAGCAGTTAAAACTGTACGGGAGGGTACTAGAACTGCCCGATGATGTGAAATATCTAGGTGTTACACTGGATAAGGAACTGAATTAGAAGAAGCATACAGATCTTACCATCACAAAGGCACTGAGGGTATTTGGAATGTGTAGATCAGCATATGGCAAAACATGGGGATTGAACCCAAAGGTACTTAAGTGGATCTACACTATGATGGTGAGGCCCATATTATTGTACGGCAGCCTGGTATGGTGGCCAAGGACTTTAGCACATGCAGAGAGGCTCTGATGAAGGTGCAGAGATCGGCTTGCATGGCTATAACAGGGGCGTTTCGTACCACGCCTACAGCGGCACTAGAAGTCCTACTGGGCCTACCGCCACTTCACTTGGTGATTAAGTCAGAGGCGCGGAAATCGCTCTACAGATTAAGAACTCTTGGACTGTGGAGCGACAACAAACCAAAGACTAAACACACAAACATGGAGACTGATGGTTTCTTAGACAGAATAACAAGCATGGGAAGTGACAAAATGCTACCCAAGTTTGTATTCCATAGGAACTACACAACAAAAGTTCCATCCAGGGCTGAATGGGCCGAAGGTCTAGAACCGCCTAGGTCTGGTATCGAAGACAGTATATGGTACACGGACGGATCAAAAATGGGATCCGGTACGGGAGCAGGCATTTATGCGAATGACTACAGTAGTAGTGTAAGCATGGGTAGTTTGGCAACCGTCTTCCAGGCGGAGACATACGCTATAATTGCCTGTGCACAGGAGAATATAGACAGGCAAACCAGAGGGCAGACCATCTATATACTCAGTGACAGTCAAGCGGCCCTTAAAGCACTTACGGCGCCGAAAGTGGAATCTAGACTAGTCTATAACGGCGTCCAGGCACTGAACAAGCTTGGAAAGCATAATAAGGTGCAACTAGTTTGGATACCAGGGCACGAGGGCTTCATCGGCAACGAAAGAGCGGATGAGCTTGCAAGAGGGGGGTCTACAAATCACTTTGTAGGTCCAGAACCATGTGTGGGACTCTCGCAGGGAACCATAACTTCGGCCTTTAAAGCCCACGCCAAAACCAAACACCAACACGAGTGGAGGAATGAGGCGGGCTTAAGGCACTCTAAGCTCTTCATAGAAGGAGTGGACTCGGGCTGGACTAACAAACTCTGGAAATCCAGTAGGAAGCAGCTCAGAATCATATCTGGGGTGTTCACAGGTCACTTCGGGGTCAAGGATCTCTTGGCCAAGATGGGACTATCGGACAGTTTAGACTGTAGAATGTGTGGCGAGGAGGATGAGACTATGGAACACTTATTGTGTGAATGTCATGCCCTTGCCAGACAAAGAATGAATTACTTCGGTAACGGTTATCCACAACCAAAGGAATTCAAGGTACTTCCGCTGAGCTGCATCATCCGCTATGTGGAAATGATGGAGCGAAGTTGGGAGTAGACATAAGGAGAGGGCAAATGCACAAAAGATCCCACTGGGTCGAAGTGCATCCGAAAGGGCCCTCATCTAGATAAGATAAGATAAGATAAGCCGATGTATGACGGGGCGTATAACCCGAAGCATGCTTTCGTTCTTTGGCGCATAACATGTACCTAATGTGCGCTTTCATATTGTTCGGCGTATCAAGTATTAAAGTCAATAGTCTCCGGTTAAGGCGCCGTAGGTTCAGCGAAATGAACACGTTCGCAACCAAGAACCCACTTAGCGGCACTCGTAATGTTTGCTCAGATGCCGGCTGGACCCGCTAGACGGGCAGTAGTATGAACTTACACGCCTGGCGAATTCTGTCGGTTTCTGGTGAATGTTTCCATTTTTAGTCCGGTTGCGAAAGTGTTAAGCGAACAGAGTTTTTGAAACAATATAATGCGTCTGTTTATAATAATATGGTTTCAAAAAAATACGAATAGTAATCTTGAGGCTATTCTGCGGGGAGATCAGGGATTCGAAATATGATTAAGCAATTTTCGCTCTATAGAAAAAAATCACGAACATTATTCTAAAAGGGTCCAAAATACACTTAAAACATTCGTAACAAATTATGCACAAAAGATGAAAATATTAAAATGGCTTCTGAAAATCGGCAGTATCATTGTTTGAGAGAAATTACATTTTTATTTATTTGAATTGAATCTAGTGCAAACTAAGCAAAGCTTGCACTATGGGTACTACTAGATGACAATATCTTTACTTCTATAGATAAATAAATACTTAAATACATAGAAAACATCCACGATTCAGGAACAAAATATGTTCATGATCATCACACAAATAAATACCGGGATTCGAACCCGGGACCTCCGGCTTCGTAGGCAGGGTCACCAACTAGGCTACAGAGGTCGTCAATAAAATTTGATATATTTTGTATTTTTATTGTATTCAAACGAATGTAACGTAACGATTACGACGACGAGAAATCGATCTAGCTAGGTTTCGTGTCTGGGAAAATTCGGTTTCTCCGAATTTTCTCTGTTTTTTACCCGAACTGTGCTCGGTCGGTCGCCTAGGGACTATACATAGTCACAGCAACCAGCCATTTGTAATAGAGGTATAAGTCCATTAGAGTAAAAATATAAAACTATACTAGCTTTCCGCCCGCGACTTCGTCCGCGTATACTACGGTTCCTCATACAGACTTTCATTCCCTATTTCATTCCCTCATTTTTTGTATAAGAACTATCTTTTGTTCATCCCCGGGAATCCCCGAATCATCATCTAAATTGATTTAGCCATTAAGACGAGAAAACGGGACACGTAGACAGTATTATGCAAATAATAACGTAAACGTACCCTATTATTTGCGTAACACTTCTTTGTAAACAATATTAGCGGTGGTTTTCGTTGGCGATAAAATGACTACTGGCAGAGCTTACCCTGGAATACGCGACGTAAAATTGGCCGTGAGAGAAGCAGTTCTCACTCAAGTCAATGCCTGCCATTTTTAATGACTGCCCTTGAGATTTATTGATTGTCATGGCAAAGCACAACTTGAGAGGAAACTGTATCATTTTAAACTCATACGGGTAGTCTGATGGAATAATATTGGGTATTCTCGGAACAAAAATGATTTCACCCTGTGCACAACCTGTAATTACTGCTGCTACTACGAGTACAATGTTTTTATGAAGAACTTTTACTTGTAATCTGGTACCATGACGTAATTTAGGCGGCCGGTCGAATTAGCATGACTGGTGCTCCAACTTTAAGAGTGAGAATGTGTTGTGGAAGGCCCGTAGTATTTAAACTATTTAAAAACTCTATAGGATAGTGGACAGCATCATCAGTTTGAATTACAGAATCGAAAGATAAACTGGAAGGTTTGTGCTTCAAAACTGTTCAGTAATAATTCATTAATGCTGCGGCATGGTAATTTTTAGGGGTCAAAATAGCGCGCTCGCATAACCATTCTCTTGATTTCTTTTCTATGTTTTTTATGTCTGGATATATTGTAAAAGTTAGTTCGGGTATTTAACGCAAGCTTGTTTGCCGGAAATCTCCAGATAACAAAACAGTGACCCCTCCCATCACACTATCATCTCCTCTAATATCCATTAATATTCGATTAAGTAACTACTAACCCACCCTTAGGCGCCATTGTACATTCATCCCAAATTATAAGTTTACACTCTTTTAAAACTTTCGCTAAATTACTTTGTTTGGTGATGTTACATGTTGGTGACTTACTCGTATGTTGCGTCAAAATTTAGAGGCAGTTTTAAAGCGGAGAATCAGCTAATCATTGGGCTAAACAGGGATTCATAAAAGGTGCAAAGAAAATAAGTATGATCATTTCTGTATCGAATGCGAACACGTGAAGGGAAAAAAAGTACAAAGTGTATCCTTCCTTCCTTTTTACTTCCCTAAACGCACGAATTTAATAAAATCTTAATAAACAAAATTTTAATTAAGGCTAAAAAACAATGTTTCCCCCATACAAACGTTTCACTCCTCTTTATCCCCCTTAGGGGAGGGTTTTTCCAAAAATCCCGTCTTATCCCTTGCCTACGTTATGAAAGGAAGTTCTGGTGTAAATTTTAGGTTTCTAGTCCCGGTAGTTTCGGCTGTGCGGTGATGAATCTTCTTTTATATATGTAGATAGATAGGGTTTTTCCTTCCTACGTATAGTGCTCTAGCGGTACACCCCGTAATTCAGAAACATGCGGCAAATGGAGTTAGTCTTGAAAATTGGTACGGTTGATCTTTAGGCCAAACGAGTCAATTTGACCCATAGCCCGAAAAAAAAACCAAAAAGGAAAGGATTTATGTCAACATCTTTTTTTTGTATGGAAAAAATATATTTTGTTCTGAAACCTATCGTGTGTGGTGCCGTATGAAAGGGCTTACGAAGCCGATTCTAAAAATATATCACATCATTATATTTCAGCCATTTTTGTTAAATTAAAACAAAAATCAATTTTCGAAACAAACCAATATTTGGGCTCCTCCAGACACGATATGGCTTATTTTTTTAAATACAATATACCACAAATAATATGTGATATCCTCATATCTAACCTCAAAAAGCAATTTTGAAAACAATTTCATTCAGTTTTTTTTATAATTTTTAAAAATTACAAAATGTGATAAAATCACAATCGTATAAAAAATTCAATTTTAAACACTGAGGATGATAAATGCTAATGCGAGACGAGTTTTCAATAATATCTAAATTATTTATTGATATTATTTTTATTTAAAAAATAATGCTTATACACAAATAATTTGTGTGTATTGTACATTCTCGTTGTTTTCTTATTTTTGTTATTTTTAATCGTTACATAATGTAACTTAATGGATGACTGAGGCCTTATTTTATATAAGCATTATTTCTTGATACGCTTGAAGTTCTAAATACATGGAATGTGCACATTGCGCTTGCACACCAGTTTGCTTTATGGATACGCGCGTTATAAAGCAACGTTTAGTGTGGTCCGATGCGCAGTCGGCTGTTTTTTTGTATTTTTGTAGTTACGTATTTAAGTTAGAGAGTTGGAGCACAGCGGAAAGTCATTATAGAGAGGCAGGGCACAGTGAAATGTCATCACGCTCTTAGTATTTGGTGTAGCGTAACTGGGGAAGTACCTACTAAGCTTACAGAAGACAGCAGCCAATGGAGAGTGAGGTCGCCGGAGCTCCCGAGGGTATGCGGTCAGTTGAGAGCGAGGGACCTGCGGTGGTCTCTTGCTATTAACAAAACGGATCCTGAATTCAATAAGGGGTCGTAAGCGGGCTTTTGCAAGCGTCCATAGTCAATGGTTCTCGAGTGGTGACCACGTACCGGAAGGCGCGGCGTGAGTAGCCCCCCCCCCACAAGGTGGACTGATGACCTGGTAAAGGTTGCAGGAGTCCACTGGATGCAGGTGGCGCAGGACCGGTCACTTTGACACTCTTTAGGGGAGGCCTATGTCCAGCAGTGGACGTCTTTCGGCTGATATGATGATGATGATAGTCAATGGTGTCTGCTTACCATCAGGCAAGGCCGTGTGCTGCTTTACTGCTTGGTATCACCGTAGTATAAGAAAAATGGGTTCCAACATCTCGGTTGGTACCTTTCCTATACTCTATACCTATATAATTGGTGTCCCGAAAGTCACGCAAGATTGAAATTATATGCGAAGTAGTAGAATTGAAGTTTATAAAAATTACATTTGATCACAAAACTAATTAAATTCAATATAAAAATACCATAAATTTACCTGACACATTATGTACCTACGTAGGTAATTAGATACTATTATTTATCTACTCCGTGGTAAGGTAATGGTAATACTTATAACGCCTACGAAGTAGTAGCTGGTTTACAATAATCAACATTAATAATTTCCGAACAAAATACGCAGAAGGGATTTTCTAAAGCAGCATAAATACCCGAATGGTGAAACGGCCAAAATTAAAAAATCTATTATTCTATCTTGTGGATGTGCGATATGTTAGAGGAGATAACCCGTGTACTAGAAAAATACGTCGGGTCAGCGTCAGACGATGATACAGTACGGTCGTGTGTTGTTGCTAACGATTCGGGGGCCTATTCTTAACGTAGGCAGACGATAGCAACAACAACACTTCCTTGAAATCTCTACTTTGGTAAACAAGTGTTTTATCATCGGCGTACATAAATTTGGTAGACTCAGTAGGCGGCAAGTCGTGAATATAAAGATTGAATAGAATTGGGGCGAGTACTGAGCCCATTGTTCAGTTTTCGTTTACGGCTTTTCGCGTCTCTCAGGTGAATCTCAAATTCTCTATCGCTAAGCATATTGTTAATGAGATCTGCAATTTCTCTGCTTGCTTTTAGATATTATAAACAAGATTTCAAAACAGAATTTACTAGATATATTGATTTAAACCCGTGTGGGTTAGAATTTCACCACCCCCTTTCTTCCCCCGGTAGTTGCGTAATAATTAACTTATCAAAGAATAGAATAATAACATATAAGAAAGATTTCATCTTCATGGAATCCAATCGTAAATGTACCTAAATGCCAGCGTCAGAACACCTCGTCCGTTATATTACCGGACCTTATTTGATCCAAATTTTATCGTAAAAGGCAGCATCGCAAGAGACTTTGCTTTTCGCGCAACTAAGAATAGTCCCCCAGTGAGTCAGTCGACGCGCAGTATATAATGTGACCAAGGAGTAGCCGAGCTTCAGTTGTCAGTAGGTATAATCCTTTTCTTCGACACACCAGCCCGCTCTACTACTTCAACATGCTGTGGAGAATTGCTTTCGTCGCTGTATTGGCAGTGGGTAAGTGCAAAACAAGAGGTTTTTTTTAATTTAGCGATTCTTTGAGTTTATTTTTGTTAATCTGGAAGCGGCTAAAAACCTGATTTATTAGGGATAATATTTTTTGGCACATCGTGTCCCAAAAATCCAAATAAACCGAACCGGCCAGTAACATCCAACATAGAATAGAATAGAATAGAATAATAACCATCCCTTCGGAATCTATTTCGGCGATAAGTCAAAACAAAAAGTATTCTTTGTGACCATTTACGTGTAACGCGAATATTTCACTATGTCTAGGTATAAGAAAAATAAATTAAAAACATAAAATTATCTCATTAATAGCTGAAAGTGCCCTCTAGGGGCGGGATGATAAACTACGTTGTTAGTTAGATTAATGTCGCGCGCGCAAGGCTCATTAGCAAGGTGTTAGGTCAAGTTAGTTTCAATGTCCACCACCACCTGCAGATAGGGCGCTGCAACCACGTCAGCCACCCTTTCAGAATGGCGTGAGCGCAAGGAACGCACACGATTTTATTTGAAGAAAATGTCGGAGGCGCGTCCTCATACAAACTTGGCTGATCAAGGCCCAATAACATTTAAAATGTGATTTAGCAACTAAAAGAAGAGAAAGTCATCAAGTAGAAAACCCGAAATGTAAGTACGGCTGCTTTCCCGCATAACCTAAAATGAGATTGATAATGCGTAGGTATGAAGTGCAAAAATGATATTATTTCAACATTCCAACATCAACAGCGCAACAATTAACACAATTTGCAAAATAACGATATCCCCCAAAATGTCAAGTTATAGTCCGGAAGCCCACTCCCAATTTACCTGCGTCTCATGACCACACGATAAAATGCATGGCAGCAGGTCGAGAAAGTTGTGCTGAGCAATAATCAGAAGATTATCGCACCTAAAATTGGTCGAAAAATTAAAAATCTTTCACTTCCGGTCATGTATGAGTATATATTTACGTCATGTGACAACAGTACGAGACGAGGCATCATTTAGCCCTTTAAGGGGCTACCCGAGGTTTTATCGTTTGTTTACAAGTTTTGAATCTTTCTGAATACTTTTGCACTACAGATAGAATTATAAGTCAAACGGCTATCGATTCTTCAATCTTTTTTGTCCATTTTTGTCTACCGAAAAATAATAATTTAATACTTAATCTTGTATGACTTTTTTAAACAGTGTCTATAAAACACTTATTTAATTATAATGAATAAACTTAAGATAATACGAAATCTACATATTTGGGTTTGCCTATGAGTCCTATGACGTCTCTAAAAACGTGTCTATGGTTTTCATTCTAAATTAATTAATACAGAAAACTAGTTTTTTGGCCTAAAATTGTTCAACTTTGATGCCAAATATGTCGAAAACAATGAACTTTGAATATTGCTTAAAGCCGTTGTTGTTAATATAATACGCTACAGAAAACATTAGAAAACTAAGGTAATCAGATCGAAGGTCAGTGGCGTATGGGAGCCCCTTAATCGTAGAGTGAGTAAACCTGAGTTTGTCAGTCCTGAAATGGCCGGAAGTACTTGGCAGAAGGTGCTGTACTTCCAGCCATTCTCAAATTTTTGGGCAATTTTAGGTGCGATAATCTTCTGATTATTGCTCAGTACAACGGTCTCGACCTGCTGCCATTTTATCGTGTTGTAATGTGAGACGTAGGTATATTGGGAGTGGGCTTACGGACTATTAATTTAAACCAAGATTAGATATAGATATATCTGCAAGTAGGTGATATGTAAATAACTATCAAAAAGTTTAACCCGTGTTAAAACCCAAAATGCGCTAAAAAACTGTCCTCCAGTTTTAAGTATGAGTACTTGAGATTATTTGAGCTGGCCGAATGGCATCAAAGTCCATTCAAAAAGCAACCCTACTGACCAAGACAATTCCAACAGTTTTATAAAAAATAGGTTCCTCCCCTACACGTAAAGCGGGGATGTAATTACTTTTTCTCTTTAATCCCATGGTGTGGTTGGATAGTTTGTTCATAAATAATATGGGTTTGCTTTTTTTTTTAAACCGGACTGTTGCTATAACAGGACGGACCCAATACAGCGGTCGAACTGCGTGGTTGGAGTGTGGCCTGGGGAAAATCCAGGGGCAGCCCCCGGCACAACCACGCGGGGAAGTTTGTACACTGGAGTACCTACTCTAAGAGTTTGCGCTCCAGTGAGATTGGTTGAACGGTATCAACCGAATCTGGGGTGTAAGTGGTGTCGAACTACTGGGAGTTTTATTGCTGGTTCGCTAAAGCCTAACTGAGAAGAGTCCAGCAAGAAACTCAGCTATGCCCGACCTGGGTCGGACTGACTCTACCCGGTATGCGGCGGTACCGGGACGAAAGCGGACTATATGTGTCTGTGTTGTCGCGATCTCGCGGTGGACGTCCCCGCCGGCGGGAACGCCGAAGTGTGTCCACGAACTCCACGATGTGTTGGACGCTGAGAGCGCAGCGTTCCATCTTTCGATGGACGCTAGCTTATACCAACGCCTACTTTTTAATTAAAATAACGACGTGTAAATTATACATGGTGCTATTTTGCCTTTACAAATCGAATGAGCTTAAAATTCTAGAGTAAAAATACAGAATTTCCTTCGTTAGATCTCGATCACCTCTGCAATTTTAGGTGATATAATTGACACATAGTTGTAGTGTATGCGTCAATTTAAAAAAGGTTGGCATGTCAACATATGTAATGGGGACAAAGTGACGGTTTTGAGCGATTCATACCGGATTTTCCCACTTGAGACTAATCGTGAAAATAATTATTTTTAACAACCTATAGTTTCACATCAACTAACGATAATGTAATGTGGATCAAAGCAATAAGCATGAAATAATTCGCATTTTCTGATCGCACTTTGAAAAAAAGGAGCAACGCACCGAACTTGCGTATCGCGTATCGCAACTAAACATTTAAAGCCATTTTTAACCGACTTCAATAAAAAGGACGAGGTTCTCAATTCGGTTGTATTTTTATTCCATGTGCTGCCTACAGAGGGCCATCTCTTTTTGACTGTTGGTAAATGCAGCCGCTGTTTTATCGAATCAGTCTGCAAGTGCGTATTGTGGTTTGGATTGCCGCAAACGCCGTCGTACGGAAATACTCACTAGTTCTTTTAAAATAAGTACCTACCAACTTTTTAAAGGTTTATTCCTTCACGCCACCTATAAGGTATGATAGTGCTCCATTTTTTAGAATCTGCTAAAACTCCATTTTTTCCGATTTAATAAACACACGTTGTAGCAATACTTTGTTATTTTAGTTTAATGTCGTCGTAACCAAAGTATGTACTTTGATCTCGCGACTCCTAGTTAGGGAAACTTGACAAACAGATGAATGATGTACTAACATAATTGTATAAATAGCGGCTCTGTCATCTTAATTAAAAAACAAAATAAAGAAAAAGTTATTACCTAAAAAAATATAATGATCGAACCTGCTCATTAAATTTCACGAGAATCGGTTAGGAAATGCGACCTGTACGCTTACCGTGAGTTTGACAATGACGGCTCTTACGCTAACGAGTATCGAGTTTACTATCTGTGCATCCCGCTCGTACTGTCAAAGTGCAATAGAGATGCACAGATAGAAAACTCGATGCTCGTTAGCGTAAGCCGTCATTGTTAAACTCATGGTAAGCGTACAGCAGAGAACAGCCGGAAAGCGGTACATTCGGACATGAACGAATTTTGGTGCATTCTTAAATGCAAAGCAGTTTTAATTTAACCAAACCGATATAACCGATTATTTCGTATAAGTAATTTCATAATCGGGTTGTAGAAATCTGAAAAACCGGAAAAGGTAATTTTCGGTTAATACTTTTCCACGTCTAAAATTAGAATAGAATAGAATAGAATAGAATCATATTTATTCATGGCAACAGCACATACATGTACATAAATCAAAAAACAGAATGGTAGACAAATTGCCACGAAATGGTTCCATCTCAGCGTTGTGCTGGCCTGGTGGCCAGCGCTGGTCTTCCGATGGAACCATCCGGTGATTCCACGGCGTAACACATTGACAAAATAAATAAATTTTCTTCCATTATTTTCTTAGTTTTGTCAAATATTCAGTTTTAGTCGCCAATTATTGCATAGGTAATTGCTTAAAAAAGGCAAAAGTGAGTAAGTAATCGTTAGTCTTGGTTTGACTCTATGAGTATCTATATATATAAAACGCAAAGGTGACTGACTGATTGACTGATTGACTGACTGATCTATCAACGCACAGCCCAAACTACTGGACCGATCGGGCTGAAATTTGACATGCTGATAGCCACTATGATGTAGGCATCCGCTAAGAAAGGATTTTTGAAAACTCACCCCCTAAGGGGGTAAAACGGGGGTCCAAAGTTTGTATGGGGGAAGCATTATTTTTCGAACTAGAGACTTAAAACTTTGTAGGAAGATTAATTATTAAAATACAAAAAAGCACTTTCAGCGTTTTACAAAATTCCACCCCTAAGGGGGTTAAATAGGGGTGCAAAGTTTGTATTCAAAACTACTGGGACTATAACTTGAAATTTACACCAGACCTTCCTTTTATGACGTAGGCAAGGCATAAGACGGGATTTTTGGAAATTCTGTCCCTAAGGGTGTTAAATAGGGGTGCAAAGTTTGTATGGGTGAAACATTATTTTTTGTACTAGGGACTTGAAACTTTGTGGGGATATCACTTATTAAGATACAAAAAAAGCTCTTTCAGCGTTTTAGAAAATTCCACCCCTAAAGGGGGTCAAATAGGGGTGCAATGTTTGTATGGGGTAAACATTATTTATTGAACTAGAGAATTGAAACTTTGTAGGAAGATTACTTATTAGGATACAAAAAAAACATCTTCAGCGTTTTATAAAATTCCACCCATAAAGGGATTAAATAGGGGTGCAAATTTTGTATTCAAAACTACTGGACTAGAAACTTGAAATTTACACCAGAACGTCCTTTTATGACGTAGGCAAGGGATAAGACGGGACTTTTGGAAATCCTATCCCAAAGGGGGTTAAAAAGGGGTGCAAAGTTTGTAAGGGAGAAATATGATTTTTTGTACTAGAGACTTGAAACTTTGTAGGGATATTACTTATAAAGATACAAAAAAAGTTCTTTCAGCGTTTTAGAAAATTCTACCCCTAAGGGGGTTTATTAGGGGTGCAATGTTTGTATAAGGGAAACATTATTTATTGAACTAGAGACTTGAAACTTGGTAGGAATTTTACTTATTAGGATACAAAAAAAAGTATTTTCAGCGTTATATAAAATTCCACCCCTAAGGGGGTAAAATAGGGGTGCAAAGTTCGTATTCAAAGCTACTGGGACTAGAAACTTGAAATTTACACCAGAACTTCATTTTATGACGTAGGCAAGGGATAAGACGGGATTTTTGGAAATTCTATCCCTAAGGGGGTTAAGTAGGGGTGCAAAGTTTGTATGGGAGAAACATATTTTTTTGTACTAGAGACTTGAAACTTTGTAGGAATATTATTATTAAGATACAAAAAAGTACTTTCAGCGTTTTATAAAATTCTTCCTCTAAGGGGGTTAAATAGGTATGCAATGTTTGTGGGGGGGAAACATTATTTATTGAACTAGAGACTTGAGACTTTGTAGGAAGATAACTTAAAAGTAATTTCAGCTTTTTATAAAATTCCACCCCTAAATGAGGGTCCAAATTTTGTATAAGGGAAACTTACTTTTAGCTACTACGTACTTAAAACTTTGTGGACAGATTACTTATTCATTTACAAATAAAGTGCTTTCAGCGTTTTGGAAATGATTACACCTAAAGGGGTTAATAAGGAGGTCCAAAGTTTGTATGGAGAAAAAAGATTAGTTAGACAATTTTATTCGAGAATTCACAGGATAATTCCTAACGATAAATGAGTAAACAAGTGTTTCCGGTTTTTTGAGAATTCAACCCCTAAAAGGAGACATGTGGTGACAAAATCTGAAAATCAACATCGGCATCTATTGTTTCTATGGTTTATCGGGTCGCTGATTAGGAAAACAACAACGATTTTACATTCCAACGTGGCGTCTAAATATCAATATGGGCGTTGTTATTACGGTTTTTTGGGACGTTAATAACGAAAATCACATAGATTTTGAAATGTTATGTTGTGGACATGAAAATTCATGAAAATGTTTGTGCCAAATTGCAATTCAATCGGTCCAGTTTTTTTCGTAGCAAATCGGTTGTAACAGACGGACTGACAGACAGCCACACGTGATCCTATAAATAAGGGTTCTATTTTTGCTTTTGAGGTATGGAACGAGACCCGCGTTATATAGGGTTATAGGTTTTAAGGTTTGTATTTGGTGCCATCTCGATCGTCAGCAATCGGTACCTAGGCGAGTGCGGGCGGCGCGGTGGGACGGGAGGGTAGGAGACATTGGGAAAGTGCCTGCATCCGTAATAAGTACATTCAAGGTGCTGCACGAAGATCTGCTTACTTTTTATAAGTTAAGCATTTTGGCCGCCGTTAAATTAAAACAAATTTTTGGGTATTTATGTTAAATACTGGTTCGAAAAGCATGGAAAAAAAATCTTAGGAAACTAGCCTATAGCAATGTCCAGGCCACAAATTTGACTTGACATTCGTGGAGATATTTTGGTATTTCAACATTATCATGAACATAAAGTAACTTTTATTCCAGAAGACAGATTCTCATTAATCATGACTGTAAATTTAATAACAGAAATACGTACATACATACATACATTCACGCTTTTATTCCCAAAAGGGGCAGGCAGAGCACATGAACTTTATGTTCCAGCGCCACTTTTAGCATAAATGTGTGTATAAAAGATCGACAAAAAGTGATATTGCTTAG
The DNA here is from genome assembly GCA_945867215.1 of Epinotia demarniana. NCBI lineage: Eukaryota > Metazoa > Arthropoda > Insecta > Lepidoptera > Tortricidae > Epinotia > Epinotia demarniana. The sequence continues at coordinate 14,409,558 of OX244265.1, forward strand.
GTTGTTAGCCCATCACCCACAACACACTTCAACCCTGCTCTCTTAATCGACTTTTACGACACACACGGGAAGAAAGAGGGTGGTGAAATTCTAACCCGCCACCACACGGGCATAAAAATAATAGTAAATAAAAATTAATTTACCATAGTGGGTTATGACGAAGGGTTATTCGTAGGGGAAGTTAGTAGTAGTAGGTTAGTAGGCGGCGTAGCAATTCAACAATTATTGGAAAATTACTTTTACTACGCGGGCGAAGCCGCGGGCAAAAGCTAGTGTTCTATATATATAAATGCCTATGTCCAGACTGACTCGCGCATCAACGCACAGCCGAAACTACCGGGACTAGAAACTTGAAATTTACACCAGGACTTCCTTTTATGACGTAGGCAACCGATAAGACGGGATTTTTGGAAATTCCATCCCTAAGGGGGTTAAATGGGGGTGCAAAGTTTGTATGGGGGAATAATTATTTTTTTAATTAGAGACTTGAAACTTTGTAGAAAGATTACTTATTAAGATACAAAAAAAGTAATTTCAGCGTTTTAGAAAATTCCACCCCTAAGGAGGTTGAATAGGGGTGCAATATTTGTATGGGGGAAACATTATTTTTTAAACTAGAGTTTTGTAACTTTAGGTTATTTTTATAACGTGGGCTAGGGACAAGAAAAGATTTTTGGAAATACCATCCCTAAGGGGGTCAAATAGAAGTGCAAAGTTTGTATGGGGGATTCTTTTTTTTTTGAGCTAGAGACTTGAAACTTTGTAGAAAGATTACTAATAAGAATACAAATAAGCAATTTCTGCGTTTAAGAAAATTCCACCCTTAAGAGGGTTAAATATGGGTGCAAAGTTTGTATGGAGGGAACTTTATTTTTTCGAGCTAGAAACTTGAAACTTTGTAGCAATATTACTTATTAAAATACAAAAAAGTAAATTCTGCGTTTTAGAAAATTCTACCCCTAAGGGTGTTAAACGATGGTGCAATATTTGTATAGAGGAAACATTATTTTGTAAACTAGAGACTTAAAACTTTGTATAAAGATTACTTATAAAGATACAAAAAAGTGATATCAGCGTATTAGAAAATTCCGCCCCTAAGGGGGTTAAAGGGGGTGCAATGTTTGTATGGGGAAATATTATTTTTTGAACTAGAGACTTGAAACTCTGTTGAAAGATTACTTATTAGAATACAAAAAAGCAAAATTCTGCGTTTAAGAAAATTCCACCCCTAAGGGGGTTAAATAGGGGTGCAATATTTGTATGGGGGAAACATATTTTTTTAAACTAGAGTTTTGTAACTTTAGGTTATTTTTATAACGTGGGCTAGGGACAAGACGGGATTTTTTAGAATTACCTCCCCTAAGGGGGTCAAATAGGGGTGCTAAGTTTGTAAGGGGGAATCTCTTTTTTTGAGCTAGAGACTTTAAACTTTGTAGAAAGATTACTAATTAGAATACAAAAAAAGCAGTTTCTGCGTTTCAGAAACTTCCACCCTTAAGAGGGTTAAATATGGGTGCAAATTTTTCGTTTACAATTTTCATGGCCTTCCGTTATTCTGATTGTATTTGTTATTTAGAGAAAAATTAACCTTATCAGTAACCCTTTCAATCTGCATCATAAAATACAGCACATTATTTTTTGTCACATTTGACCGGTTCGCGTTCCGACTGAGGCAAGCGATTTTTCATAAATCCTTAAATGCAGTATTTATTGTTTTTAAAAACATTATATTTAAGGTTGCCATCCATGTGGCATTCGATTTTTCCGCCCTGCATATAAATGCCTATGTCCTGACTGACTCACTCATCAACGCACAGCCAAAACTACTGGGACTAGAAACTTGAAATTTACACCAATACTTCCTTTTACGACGTAGACAACGGATAAGACGGGAATTTTGGAAATTCCATCCCTAAGGGAGTTAAATGAGGGTGCAAAGTTTGTATGGGGGAATAATTATTTTTTTAAGTAGAGACTTGAAACACTGTAGAAAGATTACTTATTAGAATACAAAAAAATCTGCATTTAAGAAAATTCTACCCTTAATAGGTAACCCTATTAAGGGTAGAATTTGCAGGGGTGCAAGGAGGGAACTTTATTTTTTGAGCTAGAAATTTTAAACTTTGTAGAAAGATTACTTATTAGAATACAAAAAAGGCAGGCGGCGTTTTAGAAAATTCTACCTCGAAGGGGGTTAAATAGGGGTGCAAAGTTTGTATGAGGGAAACTTTTCCTATTAAGCTATAAACTTGAAACTGTAGAAAGATTACTTATTAAGGTTACGAGAAATTGAAAGAGCGTTCAAAGCTCAAAAAAAATGAATAAAGGCATTAAGTGGTATTTCACCTAGAGAGTCATGTAAGCCTGTTTTAAAAGGCTCAAGATCCTCCCCTTGCCATGCATGTACATTATAATAAACAGATTTGCATGTCTACTTTTATAAGGTATTGACATTATATGGACATTATTTACCATTTACCATACCATCTTTATACGTACATAATTTTAAGCAACTAAACAAATTTCATTTCATTTCATAAGATACAAAAAAGTAATAAAGGGGGTTAAATGAGGGTGCAATGTTTGTATGGGGGAAACATTATTTTTTGAACTAGAGACTTGAAACTTTGTAGAAAGTTAACTTATTAAAATACAAATAAGTAATTTCAGCGTTTAAGAAAATTCTATCCCAATGGGGGTTAAAAAAGGTTGAAGGTTTTGTACGGGGAACACTGTATTTTTTAAAGAGATGTACTCTTCATTAACCTCTTCACACTTCTTCTTCATTAATCACTTTCTCGATTTCCAGTGCTGAGTTTAAGATTGTTTTAACAGCCTTACGATATTTAACTTTTTTTTATCTCACTCATAATAACTAAGATCCCCATTTTCTAGCTCCAAATCCATGCGTCGCTCTATATCTTGCACTGTGAGAAAATATGTCTGGTTCTTGTATTTCCTAATTTTGGCCCAAGCTCGCGCCCAAGATCGAAGCAAACGAAGCACAGAGCTTCGTTTGCTTCGATCGCTCGTTCGAGTACACAAACTGGAGCTAATTTGGTTTGCGGACTCTCAAGAGCTGTAAGACAAAGGTGCCTAAATTATCTCAAGAAAGACAAGGCAACTGAGTTATAAATAAAAATTCTTTATCTGAACCACTTTTACAGAGAAACTGCAATACATTCCTTCGGGAAGTTACTTTTTACAGCACTCCACAGTTTTGTTCCGTCCGGTAATTGATATGAAAAGAGAAATCTACCTATACACTTGTGTTTTATTTTGCTCATTAGGCATCTTTCAAGAAAAAGCAGTCGTTTTATTACAATTACCTAGACAAATGCATTTTTCACAAAGAAAAGGTGATGATAATATATTTTTCGAAAACTGGTCCGTTAATGTGGTTGCGTCTTTGATAAGTTATTGGTCATTTTATTGTGTACAAAATATCTAAAATTCAATAATATTCTATGTACAGATTTTTCAAGAATCGAATTTAATTTTTTAGATTTTTTACTTCTGGACTTATGAGCCTACAACTATATGTCGTCCTGAATAATGTAGTCACTGAATAGGTTGATCAAATAAACGATTTTTACAACTATAACTTTACTATAGGTATATGTTGTGTTGTTTTTCATTCGAATTTGGCCACTTCTGTTTCGTTCCCATACATTTTACTTAGGAGCTTTCTCAATTTTCACAATTTGAAATGTTTCGACGGAGCTCTCTCAGCTTGCAGGACGGTTGCGTCCCGCCACGCAGGGCCGGCAGGTTGCTGTTGTTAGGACGATTAAGGTAGTCAGATAAACATATATATGTACAATGGATGAGTTGATCATTTATTAATAACATTGACAGGGGTGTTTGGAGATTACACCATCACCGAAGACCAACGGAAGCAGTTCTACGATGCTGTCACTGAAGTGTGCAAGAAGAACAATGCTGCAGACAAGGTCGAAGATGTCGTGGTAAGTTCTCCTACCATCATATTTCTTCCTGGCCTGAACATGGCACAAATTACTCATCTTTTATTTTATTCCTGTGACAGATAAAGATTACTAATCTACCGGCAATAAGCTTTTACCAAAGTATAACTATCCCAAAGATTTTTTCACAAATTATCATTTGGCAAAGAATCATTAACTATCATTAGTCATAACTCATAATTTACTTTAAAAACAAAATGAAGTGGGTTATTCGATTCAGTACTCAGCCATGCCACTAGAACTACTTGCGCACGACTTCTGGCAGCGGTTGAACCGTCCGGCCAGTGGTTACACGCTTTTCCCTCCCCTCCCATCGTTTCTTTTCTGGGACCTGACACCTTAAGATTGGCCGTCAGCTTGAGACTAGGTGTACCTCCCCACAAGTGCCCCTGTGGCACTTTCGTCGACTTGTTGGGACACAACGGCTTGTCGTGCCAAATGAGCGCAGGCCGCCTCTCTGCGACCGTCAACACACCATCAATTCATGAACCAAACGGCGTCTCAAAATACGATGGCAAGAGGCCGGACGGGATGTTCCCGTGGAAGAAGTGAGGGCGAGTGTTAGTAACATTGTCCCATCTTCCACGAACTACTTCATGGGCCGGCCGCGCAGCAGAGGCGGCTGAAACAAAAAAGGCCACAAAAAACAGGGGTCTCGGCTTTCAATACCATTTTATGGCATTCGGAGTCGAGACCCTTGGGCCTTGGGGTCCAAGTGCTCGTAAACTTTAAAACGAGCTTAGTAAAAGGCTTGTCGACACTACAGGTGACCAAAGAACTGGCAGCTACCTCGCTCAGCGGATTAGTACGTGGAAACGGGGGCCCTTTTTAGAGGTACTTAGTTTGAATTTTTAAGCAAACTTTAGTTTCTTCTATTATTGTAAATAGTTTTACATTCGTTCTTTTTATATTAAGTATATGTATATTTAATGATAAACTACTGCAATACGTTTTTTGGGAAGTCAAATTTGGCGAACAATATTTTGCCCTAAATGACATAACATCCAGACAATTCATTGCAGATTGTAGCTTCGCCGTTCATAAATCGCTTAGTGCCGATATAAACTGTATAAGTTTAGGCTGGATTAGACCCACATTTGGGAATATCACTTTATTATATTTAATTAAGTTTCAGTATAAGTATTTAACTTTGAGAAACAGGTGATCGACTTCTTTGTATCAAAGTACCTAGGCTGAAATTGTGCATGGTACCTACTACTACCTAGGTAGGTACGTCAGATCATACTACGATGTAATTATGTCATAGGAGAATGAGGCCTTAAGAACTCTCCACACACAAGGCGTTACAATCTGTCACACTAGTATGACAATCTGTCTGCTTTGCTCAAAGATAGAGTGACTGGCAGAGAATGCTTACGGCATTTAGCCCGCCTTTTGTACGACAAGTTCTTCTTAAATGCAATTAAGATTGAATAAATAAATTCCATGTCAGCAGCAGCTCGATAAGAAAACATAGCGCTATATAATAGTTCTCATCATCATCATCATATCAGCCGCAGGACGTCCACTGCTGGACTTAAGCCTCCCCCAAAGAGTGCCACAATGATCTGAATGATCGGTCCTGCGCCACTCGCAGTGGCAACCACGTACCGGAAGACGCAGCGTGGCTAGATCCCCCACAAGGTGGAATGATGACCTGGTAAAGCTCACGGGAGTCCGCTGGATACTATAGTTCTCTTTAGAGTTAATAGCCATTTACCATTTATTTCCAGGCTACCATGAAAACCTTCGGGGAATGTGTGAAAGGCCTGTTTAACGCTGAGACCATCCATCGGGAAATCGAGGAGGCGAAGCCCAAGGGTGCACTCGACGAGGTCTTTAAGAAGTAAGTGCCGATGTCAAAATGAATACAGACCAGGGGATCGATTTTTGAATCTCACCAAGTGACAAATTCTCACCGATGTGAGTGATTTCCGAAAGTTCGTATTTTTGAAACTCACCGGTGACTTACATTTGTCATACCTATGATATCGATTTACGAGTGCCCCTACCCACTCGTAATTGAAATCACCATGCGATTGTTTTTGACAGTTGACGTATGTGACATCTGCCAAGAATTTTTCAAAACTTTAATTTTCGATAACATGCACTCCTGGAGTGCGATTTTTGAATCTCACCGGTGACTAAAATTATCACCGATGACTTTAATGTCACCATTTTCTAATGACACTGACAGATACGCTACGTTTTACGTGTAAATCTATTTTTAGTTATAGTATGAGAAAATAAAAACCGGTATCAAGGACAACATCTACGTACAAAGGAACGTAACGGGAAGATTGTCTCTGACTGACCTTTGTAAAATTTCTGCATGTTGGTAAACAGCGTGTGACTTTCAAAAATACGGCTATTAGAAAATAGTGACATTAAAGTCATCGGTGATAATTTTAGTCACCGGTGAGATTCAAAAATCGCACTCCAGGAGTGCATGTTATCGAAAATTAAGTTTTGAAAAATTCTTGGCAGATGTCACATACGTCAACTGTCAAAAACAATCGCATGGTGATTTCAATTAGGTACGAGTGGGTAGGGGCACTCGTAAATCGATATCATAGGTACGACAAATGTAAGTCACCGATGAGTTTCAAAAATACGAACTTTCGGAAATCACTCACATCGGTGAGAATTAGTCACTTGGTGAGATTCAAAAATCGATCCCCAGGCCGGCAAGCGTGATAGGTTTTATGGTCATGTTTTACATCATACAGTTCTAAGAAATTACGTAAAACATAACGATAAGACACATCATGCCACTGGGGCAGCACTGCCGCAGCAGGGCTGATATAAGTAGATACATATCCCAAACACGAAAATTAGACCCCAGTCAACTATTATTAAATTCAAACACAAGATTTAAATGATGTCATGTTATGTTATATTATGTTTTTATGTTATAATTAGTCTGTGTATGACTTGCACATTATTTCGCCGCCAAAGCGAGCGCTCCAAAGTCTAACCCACACATCACACCTGCCCTTGAAATTAGGGATCAATCAGACTCGACATTTCCCATTCCAATATGATAGCAATCTGTTGCGCGCAATCAGTCGGCGCGTGGTGCGGAAACAAACACGCACAGTAACACAAAGTATCGAGACAGTTTGTCCCTATTCAGCCCCCCTATTCTGTAACTCGTTTTTAGCTTACCTCAACGCTCACCTACAGTTATATCTTGACACCGCAATGCGTAGTAACTATTAAGCGTAGGTAGAGGTCTATAGTTGCGTGACTGGTGACCGGCGGGGTGAGCCGCATTAGCGCATAGGGAATATAAGCCCAGGGGCCGTAGACAAGGTTACAATCGACAAGCGCTAACGCCAATAGAAAATAATAAAATGTATGGGAAATGACAGATGCCGACGAAACATTTTTCGTTAACATCTGTCATTCCCATACATTTTATTAGTTTTCTATTGGCGTTAGCGCCTGTCGATTGTAACCTTGTCTAGGCCCCCAGGGCCGGCTAAGCAACTCGCCCTAAGGTGAGCGACCGAGGCGGAGCGGTTAGGGCGCCTTGAAATATACACCTACCTAAGATGCCCGGGGCGCCTAGAAAGTTAAGGCGGGCCCTTTGCTTAAAATATTTGCTTTTCGCAGATACTGCGACAAATCATCCCAGCTGAAGACAAGCTGCATCAAGCCCGCGCTCGCGGGCCTGACGCCTTGTGTCCCCGCCGAACTGCGCGATCACTTCCCCGCTGCCACTAACGCCACCGACCAACTCATCGACTTCGTATGCTACAAGGATGGTGACAGGATTGCTTGTAAGTATACTGTTGTAGACTATTCCTTATATATTATTTGAATATACAAAATTGGACCGTTACTTAACTAAATATTGTCAGACAAGACAACACACATAAACCGCTAAAGAATAGCATGAAATTTGGATAAGTAGATACACATTCTCCAAGGGACGTAAAGGCGCACTTAGAAAAGAGTTTTTTGGAATTCAACCCCTAAGTGGTCAAATTGGGGATAAAAGTTTGTATGGAAATCCGTTATTTTTGAAGGAAATTGTAGTATTAAGTCACAAATGAAAAAAAAGCATTATTGGATATTCGTACTTTAAAGGGGTGATATAGGGGCTGCAGGTTTATATAAAAATATTCGTTAGCGGTAATTACCTAGTAACTGTTTGACTTGGAACTTGCAAGCTGTCCACCACGACCACCTTCGGTTAGCGACCACCTGAAGGAGAGGGTTTTTTCTATTGAAGATAACATCAATTCTACAGACCCTATTGAGACAATTAGTTGTACATGCATTTTATTGTTATTTTTGAATAGAAATCTACTAAAAAACCGAGAAAATATCCTTTCAGTTCACCAACTCGGCTAAGTGGTCGCCAACCGGCACATGAAATTGGTGGTCGCTAACCGCCGAATGCATTGTAAAAAATTATTTGGTTTTTTTAAACAAATTTTTCAACGCGCAGTTTGGGGCTGGGTTGATTTGTGTGATCTCACAAATAATAATTGGTTAAATTTTTCAGTGTTCATTGCCGAGAAGGGTCCCGAGTGCTTCCAAGAGAAGAAGGATGCCATTAAGGAATGTGCCAATACTATGAAGAGCAGCGTCGCCGACGTCGAGGCTGCGAAGAAGCTACCACTTGCGGTAAGTCTGGGGTACCTAGGAAAACGTCACGACATTGACACATCAAACGCTGTGCTTACCATCCTCCTGAAAAAGAAAAAAAATAGAGACAAGAAGTTTTTCATACTAAACTTTCTTTTATATACTTTCTAGCACTAGAAAATAGTTTCCGACCTAGATAAGGCGGATCCAACTGTATATAACTACAGAGGCCGGGAAGTAAGGGGTTGCCAGCCGAGTACATATATTAGACGGCCGAGCGTAGCGAGGTCGGATAGTTACGAGGCTGGCAACCCTTTTTCACGTCGTGGTATGTATAGTGCTTTTCTCAAACACGCAATGAAATAAATTAAGAAACTCCAAGAAATCAATAGTAGATTGTTAACCAAGGGTTGAAAGTGACCCATTTCACCCGAGATATTTCTGGCGCTCGAACGAAGTGAGAGCGCCAATAGTTCGAGGGTCAAATGGGTAATTTCACCCGAGTTAAACACTCTACTTTTCATTTCGACTGTGAGGAATAGTTATTTACGATACAAGTGCCGAAAATAGGAAATTGGCAACGAGTGGTGATAAATTAAAACGCGACCGAAGGGTGTTTTAAATCGACACGAGTTGCGAATTACCTATTCGCACGTGTATCGTACAACGTTTTACTGTACATATGGCTCTTTAAAGTTTCGACATATGCACGAAAAGTGCTCTTTTCCGCACTAGTGCGGGAAAGTAGCACCATATGTACTGTAAAATAATTAAAATAATCTAATATCCAACTTTTTCGCATTGGCTACATTGTGCCACGGCCTACTGGACACGATCGAGTAGGCCGCGACGCGACTAATCTAGAGGGCCATGCCGAAACATAAAAAAAGAAAAAGGGCATTATGGCGGGCAGTCGAATAGAGGAATCATTTTGAATATTGATTTTCTGTAATTGCGAATAAAAATAAACCAACTGTAAAACGATTTTCAACCTATAGGTCGTAATAAACACGTCGTTTAATGTAGGTACCTATAGCTGACTATCGATTTGTGAAAAGCTTTTATTTTAATACTCTATTATCCTCGACTCCGTGGCTGATCTTACCAATTAAAAAAAAAAATACTTTCCACCCTAGGGGAGAACACGCAATTTTCCACCCGGCTATATACCCATGAAAAGTCAACTTTCAGAACAGGAGAGATGAAAACTTAAATTTTCATGGCTGAACGCCGTGATCCTGTGCTACAAATTATGGAAAGGAAATTAAAAAAGACCATCTTGCCGGCCTACAGGCCTGCAATTTTGTATGAAATGCCATTACGTGTCTCTCGTCTCGCTGCGCCCGAAACGTGACACTTCGAAGCCCATTATGAAGAACACAACGTCAATATTTCATTGCATGTTTGAGAAAAGTTTCATGTTATGTCAGCACGCCGTTTTAATAATGAGAGCCAAACTACGCTGGAGCCGACTCCTGTCGAGTTTCCTGTCCTGGGGACTCTGAATGCAGTATATATGTCTACAAGCGTAGGTAAATCAATAGTCCGATGCGACGTATAGAGGTTTTAAAAGGAGCGCAGGAGTAGAAAGGTTTTAAGCGACACTCGTTTAAATACAAGTGAACAAGTCCTAGAATCCAATGCAGATACTTGGTGAAGTAGACTAATCTGTTTGCCACCTAATCCCAAGAATAAACTTTTGTCAGACACTAGTTTTTGCGGAATCGACTGCCATCATACCCTCTATTTTAGGAAATTAGACCTATTGAGAATTTGCAATCATAATATTGTTCCAAATCCTCATAAGGTAGGCTACGGAACCGTAACAAACAAATTGGGCTGTCTGTTATCTACTTGCAATAAGTACTTCTACTGCGTCTTCATTTTCGCCAAGAACAGAGTGTTGAGTGAACCAAGCTAAAGCCTAATAATTAGAATATTGTATTATTATTTCTTGTAGTGGCTTCCGGACCGTGAGAGCCCTTATATCACTGCGACCATTGCTGACCTATTGTGATCGCCACATACTACAATTCTTGGTCAAGTCCTGCAAACTCGAAGAATTGCAGGATACTATTGAACTCAAGAAATTTGATCTCCTCCGGGCACATGATGTGTTTTCCCAGAAAGGAGTTACGACTGCGCATGAGGCAGGGGCACTCGGTTAGGATGTGTGTAGGCGTCCCCTCCGCATCCAGGCAGAGTCTGCACAGCCTTGTGTCACACAGTCCTATCGCTTGCATGTGCTTATTTAGGCGACAGTGCCCTGTAAGCATCCTTACCAACATGCGTAGACGGTTCCTGCTTAGCGCTAAGGCATCAGAAGACACCTTTTTGCTATAGGCTCTAATAAGCGCCTTGGAATGTTTCAGTCCTGGTATAGTTCGCCAGGCTTGAATGCTCTTGTAGAAACAGTAGGTCTTTAGAGTGAGCTTGGTCAGGCTTTTGAGGATGCCACAGAACGGCTCTGGTCCGCAGAGCGTCCCCTTCGCCCCCGCTTGTGCAAGCTCGTCGGCCTTCTCGTTTCCCTCTATACCGGTATGCCCTGGGACCCAACGTAATATGACTTTGTTTTTTGCGCCCAGGTCATTCAATAGATCCCGGCAGTTCTTGACCAGCCTCGACGTTATGACGTTAGAGGTTAGGGCCAAGAGAGCCGCCTGGCTATCCGAATGGATATAAATAGTATTATTGAGGTAGGTGTTTTCCAGATTGGCTGTCGCACATTCTAAGATGGCGTATAACTCTGCCTGGAATATGGAAGTGTACTTGCCCAGGTTTACGCTGATCGCTGTCCTGGGTGCTTCTCCATATATTCCGCATCCTACCTCCGATCCGGATTTGGAGCCATCGGTGTACCACTTTAGGCTGCCTGGTTTCCAATCTATGAGGCCGTTTAACCAGTCCTCTCTCCTGAGGAGTTCCACTGAGTAGTTTGTCTGTGTACAGAGTTTTGGGGGCATTGTGTCTAGAGGCATCTCCAGAACAGGAATATCGTAGACTGAGTCCTTGAGTGTTCTCAAGGCTGAGGATAGCCAGTCTCCTCTTTTTGCTGTCGCTATTCTGAGCATGCTGGACTTCGCCTCCTTTTCCAAAAAAAGGTTCAGGGGCGGAAGGTTCAGCAACGCCTCAAGGGCAGCTGTTGGAGAGGTTGACATGGCTCCAGTAACGATTATACAAGCCGTCCGCTGCAGACTGCTGAGCTTTTCTATTATTGTTTTCTGTGTCGTTTTCCTATACCAGGCCACAGAGGCATAAGACACCATCGGCCTCACAATGGACGTGTATAGCCACAGGGCAATTCTGGAATATTCTATATTAGAATATTGTAAGTAAGAAGACGGAACTTCCGGTACCACTATCAGGTGACTTAAAAACCGATTTTTGCTTGAGAGAAAGAAATTTTAAAGAAGAAATTTACCAAAATACCTAGTTGTCTGACTGTATCTCATCGCCAAAATCGTCATCACCATTATCATATCAGCCGAAAGACGTCCAGTCATCCACTGCTGAACATAGGCTTCTCCCAAAGAGTGTCACATTTACCGGTCCTGCGCCACCCGCATCCAGCGGACTCCCGTGACCTTTACAAGATCATCAGTCCACGTTTTGGGGGGTTCTACCTACGCTGAGAGACGTCGAGAGCCCCAACGGCAATCGGTTGTCTGTGCAACGTACGCGAACCAATCTTAAGAATCGTAATAACTGTGCGTAGTCGGGGTCATACAAAGCATACACGCCCTGTTGTTCAGAATGTTCTGGATACTTACCCACTTGTTCGCCTCAGGTACTTGCAATAGCTAATCGTTTCATATTTGTGTACAGGACAAGTGTAAGAAGTACACGGACCTGTCGACGTGCGTGGTGACGGCGCTGGAGGGATGCGAGAACCCCACCCCCGCGAACATGGCCGAGGCATTGTTCAAGTTCGTCAAGAGGTCCACACCTTGCAACGAGGTTAGTACCACTACACTAGACCATACAGATGTAACTACTTAGACCAGATACAGTCAGCAACAGAAGTAGCTAACGCAAAATAGTCATGCGCAAAATGTGTCACTAAAAAGAAAAGATTGATATGCATCTTTCGCTCACTGTGAAGTATATCACTCTTTTAGTTCACTAGTTCAATTTAGTTCAGTAGCTCTAGAGGTGCATCCTACATCAGTTGATATAGATAGATGGATTAGATTGAGTATATCATATCAGTCGTACGCGTATCTTTCAATGAACTATTGAGTTACTTGCCGTATTCAAAATTAAAATAACATTAAATCACTCATGTCATCGAATCGAATCATATTCAATGATCAATAGGCAGAATTAACTACCAATTTTCTAAATGATATACTGAAGTATTGAAGTATATGAATCCGAACTGAACTAGTGAACGAAAGAGTGACACCAAGTGAAGTACTTCATTTGAATCACTCATTCGCGAACTACTCATGTCTAACGCAAAACAACACGCTCGAACTCTTGATTCGCTTGATATTAAGATTCCTGGGTTCATTTCAATCCACTTCGATTTTAATTATTTGTAAACTCTTCCACAGCTGTAAGGGATCCAACGAGGCTGTGATACTCAACAATGCAAAGAAGTGCCATAAAAACAAATTAAAAACAATAAAGTAATTATGCATTTTCATACTGGTTTTTTTTACTAGCTAACACTGGCATATGAGTACATTGAGTACCTACACAAATTGGTACCTACATTAATTACAGGTAATAACCATTGCGTTCATGAATGCGTTATTTTTTTCAAACGGTAATTTCCAAGCATTGACATGTGTCAATTCTGATATCCTTCAGGAACTTCTCAAATATTGTCAGCTCAAATATTATAGCGACCGAGGACCATACATATGTATACAGGGTGTCCCAAAACTTTGCCACACGGATTGAACGTACCACATTGAAGATAGGAAACTTTATGAAGTCGTAAATACCGGTGAATATTACAGCAACTAGAGACTCCGCACCGTGCCTCCCACGCGGAAATGGTCCATTTTCAATTCAATTGATTGTAAAACCTTTTATTGCGCGTATTCCAATTTGACGAATTTCGCGTTTGTAAGGGTGGCCACAGCGGGATGAAATTTCATGGGAATACAAGACTCGAAAAACAAATGCCATCCGATTTTAATGATTTTTAGTGCATTTTTCGAACTTATTCTCGTCCGCCACCATTTTTTTCCGGCTTCCAACTCTGACGGCTCGATAACCGCCCGGCCGGGACAGATGGCATTTTTTTTACAGTGTCTGTATGTGACGAAGAACAAGCATGCCAATTTTCAAGTGGTTGCCTGCCAATTTTTTTAATTATTTTTTCTTCGCTCGCTTACTCGGTCCGGCCGCACTAGGAGGCATGGCATAAAAAAATAATTATATAAACAGCGTACACACTTTCAGGCTACCGCGTTTCGATCGGTTACCTCTCGACAATTTTTTTTTTACCACTTCCCCTAGTTTCGCCGGAAATTATAATTCAACTTAGGTAATTTTTAGAACCTAGGCTTGTAGTTTTCAATACGAAAGGCAGAGAATATAAGTGTGTAGGTAAATAAATACGTAGCCTTCAATTTATTATACGGGGAGGCTCACTTCAAAAACGAGCTCAGTAGCTAATAGAAGGTACACGTTACTTATCAATACCAGACCCCCTAGCACAGCACTAGGTTTTATGTCCGAGGTAAAGCATTTGTCCCTCTTGCACTCGCATAGTTGCCAGAATGGGATGAATGCTTTATGTCCGACATAAAACTGTAACCTATCTCAAGTTCGAAATATGTTTGACCGATGATTCATTTGCCAAATTTTCATTTGACTGAATGCATTTTTTTCAGGAACATATTTCGATACTGTGATAGGTAACCACATAAAACTTAGTGTTATGAAACAATTAGGCAATGATATCCATACTTACTGTGCTTACTGGCTTACTTTCTAATAGGTATTACTCACGGTTCTGTGAGCTAACACAATCGCAAATCTGTAGGTATTTAAAAAAAGGCCAAAACCGAAGCGACAAAAAAACGATATAATAGGTAAACGAACTTACTCACAAAGTTTCACGAGAATCGGTTGAGAAATGCGACATGTAGAGGAGAACAGCCGGACAGCCGGACATCGGCGTACATACGAACGGTTTTCGGATCAAGTTGAAGCATAGAACTAGAACTTCGTTCGTTCGCTCGTTCATTCAATTAATGCGATAGTAACTCGGTATGTTGCCTTTTAAACACTTAAACTTCTGATACGATTTAAAAAAAATGGTATGAGGGAAGTTTGAGACCCTAGAAGGACAGAAAATTCGTGAATATAGAAATATAGGTGCGCGAAATTGGGGTTGCGCCTGTGGGTATAGTCTAATAGCATAGGTATTTGCTATTTCAAATTAAGTTCAGGCGTTCATTAACGAGTATAATATATCGCCCGCGTATATATTATATACGCGGGCGATAGTTTTGATAATGCAATATTAACCAGATACTTAGGTAAAAGTGTGCTTTTAAAGATAACAGATCAGTCATTTAAATAATATAGATATTTTCTAATTTATGTTACGAGGCAAAAGATATCTACAAACGTAAGTAATAGGTAAATAAGAAATCAGTACACTTCGTCTGTGCCGGGGTCAAAAGTTATCATATACTTATCTGTAAGAAAACTACACTTGTTCATGAGATATATCAAGAAGTATATTTCTTTACAAAAAAAATGTTTACTACTATACTTATTTATAACCTAAAGAAGCTTCAAAATTTTATACCTACCTAGTCCGAACATCTTTAATACTTAATCCTGGCCGATTCCTACCCAATTTCTTGATTCGATTGGCGTTGGACTAGTCGACTTCTTATATTGGCCTGACAAGCTATGGGAAGGCAGCATTCTGAGCAAATATCTTTCTTCTGCAGGCTTTTCTGGGAAAATACCCATAATATTTGGATGCAAGGTGTTCCTCGGGAACTTGGGAGTCGGTGGTGATGATATCTTCTGATGCGGGACGGATACGGTTCCTGGCTCGTCAGGCGCCACGGAATAGTCGCTGTCGTCCAGTCCTGTGGGGGCGCTGGAAGCAATATTTCCAGTTGCGATCACAGCAAAAACATATATCACAGTCACTTTTGATAAACACATTTTCGAAGACCTCATTTTATGTTTAACTAATTATGCACATAATAAATCTACTGCTCCTTGAGATCCCAAACAGTCTGTTTATATGCGTAGTGTCCGACGGATTATTAAGAGTATATTACTGTACGTTACGTATATTATGTTGGTTATTAACAAGCTCTTATCATTCGGCCAGGCCGTGACAAGTGTACAAACTAAGATGTAGTAGGCAACTTAATAAATTCTTGGACACGGGGATCATAAAGTAACGAAAGTAATTTATCAATCCCACCAAAACATAAATGTGAAAATGGGAGCCAAGTTCAATATTGCGAATAGGTATGCGTGGTTGTCAAGTTCGTCGACAAAAGAATTGAGATCTAAATGGGTGCCAAGTTCAGTAAATCATCCTAAAATAAAATTTATTCTTACAACTAGCTGTACCTGCGACTTCGTTTGCATGGTAATGTGGTGGGAGTTAACGCATTTCTTCTCTTGAACATATTACGTAGGACACATAAAGTCATGCAGTTCTCATTTAGCCTATCAAGTAAAACATGGAATAAACCCATTTTAGTTGAAATGCCGTTAAAATTCGTTTGTCTCTGTTCTCTTCTATCTTCTATCTGTCATCTGTCACTGATTTTTAAATTAGTAGGAAAGGGACAAAACTCGTTTTATTTAACAAAGGTATTTTAAATTTTATGAATACCGGGGGAAAAGTTTAGTAGATGTGTGTGACAATAGATCCAACAGGTAGGACACCGGCTGCAGCATTAAATGTTTATTGATCTTCTTCGGTACATATTTTTAACACTTAATATTAAATAAATAAAAACGTGATGACCGAAATGATCTTGAGTCACTCCGATATTTTTTTTTCATACTTATTGCAATGTTTCAGATCACATTTTGCCAAATCTTGTGTATGTTCCCGCTATTGCCAACTTAATTAAATGTGTGTTGTGCTTCATTATTATAAAAGTATTTTCCTGTATGTTGGCCAATTTCTGTGTCTCTATATTGGCTGCATGTCAACTTGAAGGCGCGTAGTACGAAGTTATAATACCGCCTTAATACTGACGCGGTTGATAATTAATGTTTATAAAAGGCCCGTTCTGTACTGATTGAATACATACGTTTATTGCTAATAAATATAAATACTGACAAATCAGCATGGCTATCACAAGACGGCGCGCAAGCTCTCGATTTTTCTCGAACTATCCGTCACTCTCTTATTAGACAACTTTGAAAGAGACGTATAGTGCGAGAAAAATCGAGAGAGCTCGCGCGCTGTCTTGTGATAGCCGTGCAGTATCATATCGTGACAAAATACTCCGCGTGTAATCTTGCAGAAACTCAAATAAACTTCATGGCTGAACGCGATGAGCCGATGACAGTGCTAAATATTCCATGCCATTAAAAAAAAAGGAAGTCGGTCAGACTTTTGACGTTTGACTTTATTTTGTTGAAATTTGTTGATACATTTATTGAAATTACGCCTCAATACGAATTTAGCGCATATAAGTTTCCATATCGGAATCGATTAATTTTTTATGCTTTAGAATTTAATATGCGTATTGTGAAGGTCTATCACAACACCGGATCGAAATTATTAGGTACTGATGGATAGTTAAGGCAAGGCCGCCATTTTGACGTCACTGACAGCTTTGATAGGTATGGCGGCTACGATTTCAAAGCAGAAGAAATTAATAATTTAATGAGGTCAAATGTTTCCGAAAATTAATTAATCGCCGCAGTCGGATAAAAACTATCCTAAGTCCTAGCTAGAATAATAATGTACTTGTAAAAAAGTTACATATTTTTCCGTTCATGGGAAACTGAAATCATCGGGGGACACAAAAATGTGTTTGATACTGGCTGATTCTTTTTTTAATTTAGAGATTTATTATAAGGGAGAGATGAGAGATTACTTATTTTTTCTACTTACAACAATATTTGCTACATAAAAATATATCTTATTAAAGAACAGTCAAATTATTTATACAACGCAGATAACTTAGGATATATTGATGGTCAAGACTAGACTTGGCTAGTTTTTACTATGTGTTTTTACTATGCACGAGTTACTATAGATAGATACAAATTACCTACAGGTGTGCCTAAAATACAACGTGTTTTTTAACCGTCTTAGAGCCAAAGCCCACTTAAAATATCGAAAACGTACTAATCTTTCTTGAAAAAAAAAGTATTAGTTAAGCTTTTAGTAATAAAAGGTAATTAAGTTTGAACAATCCTTTATGGCGCGCGGTACGAAATTCATTCACCCGGTTAGAGATCGTACCTATCTACAAAAGATGGCGGCTAGCGTTCATTGCGGTCACTCGGCTGGATGATTGAAAAAAAATACAAAAAAACGATATTAATACTTTAATAAAAAACAAACCCCGTATGGTGACGGGTTAGAATAGCACCACCCCCTTTCTTCCCGTGGGTGTCGTAAGAGTCAAGTAAGGGACCAAGGTTGAAGTGTGTTGTGGGCGTTGGGCTAGCAACCTATCACTGCGATATCACATTTAGTCGATCTTTTATACCCACATTTATGCTAACAGTGGCATTGGACACAAACTTCATGTGCTCTACTGCCTACCCCTTTTAGGGATAAAGGCGTGTAAATATGTACCTATGTAAAAAAAGAAACCTTAGACCTGATAACAGCAGTCCCATTACTTCAGAAGTCCCTTTCAAGAACAAAAATAATTTTTCAAATTGGTTTATAAATGACTTGCGGCCCGCCCCGGCTTCGCACGGGTATTCTACTAATTAAGACAGTGATAAAAATGTCGACTTTTCGACGTTAATATACCAATAACCATTTTACATAATATGAAATTTTGGATTCTAGTTATTCTAAGAAGTTCTAAAACATATACCAAGTTTTATGTTTCTACGTTAAATAGTTATGAGGGGTCAAAAGTGGCTCCAAATGGTTCACTCGTGTGAACACACGGCTTCTGCGTCGTCAGTTCCTCTTCGCTTTGAACTTTGAAGTTCCTCTTCACTGGACATGCTGCCGCGTGTTTAGATCCAGGTTCCAAAAATTCCCCATTCTTAGAATTTGGAGCGATAAAAATATTTTCGAGATATAATTTTAAAATGAAAATTAACAAAGCCCTCGTGCCGTCGTCCCGGGCGCCACTGATATTCTGAGACGCTATTTGCGTCGATACCCTTGCGCCGTCCCACCTTCCTGGAACCTCGACAGCGCAGCACCCTTTAAAACAAAAATAATCTAAAGCGAGGGATACACATGGCGAATACCATCTTCGAGCGCACAACATAAAGATTGTCCCCAAATATTTATTTTATTTATTGGGTTGAATGGTGGCCGGTGGGTGATCTGGAAAATAGGTTATGGGTTACGAGAGAAGCCTAGCGGACACATATTGTGGGGTATCGTTGGATAGCTTGTTCAAAAATATTATGGGTTACTTAAAATGCTTTTTAAATTAGTGATTCGTTTGCGAGATATTGGGCTTTAAAGCCCAAATTTTTGTTTGAGGCATATGTGTCTCCCCCCTGACCGCGACTACTGGGGATGTGAAAAAAATCGTGGCAGTAGTACATATAATGAATTAAAATATAAGAATAGGAATATGATTTTTAAGATATCTTCCGAAAACACCATATGTTATTTGAGATAACTAAAAAGTTGCGACAAGTCACAGCTACGACTGATCTTCTGTTTTGGCTATGCCTTCATTGATATGGCCTGTTAAACTTTTTTAAATTTTGTACTTTGTTTGTAATGGAATTTTGTATGCAACTTTGTTGTCGAGCAAAATCGAGCAGGTAAGATATTTATTTTAATTTTTTTGTCTAACCATAAACTATACACTTCACGATTCTCACACATTATTTATATTTAACGGGACTTAATCGCGTATAATTAACTTAGGTATTTATTTCGGATGTGTTGCAACATCCACGGTCTCGGGACAACATTGAGTTGAGTTGTTGCAATACGCGATTAAGTCCCGTTTAGTATACGAGTACATAATGTATGCGCTTCACGTCCTGATTTTTAACCAATAAAGTCAACTTTACCGAACATTTTTACTTAAGAAAAATATCTTGTGGGTGCGCGAATATGTTCCAGTAAGATAACCCATGTATCAGAAAGCTACGTCAGGTCAGCGTCAGACGATACAATACGGTCGTTATGTCGCTAACGATTCCGGGGCCTATTCTTAACGTAGGCAGGCGATAGCAAGCCAAGATATCATGTATCAAACAACAATCAAGAACAAAGAAATCGAGCGCACTTTGCATAAGCACATAATTGCACTCATAACGAGGATAAGTAATTCTCTGAAAAGGGTACCTAAATAATAATTATGTTTAGTTTATCTATTTTGGATAATGTATAGATATTGAGAGTCTAGTAAGAGAAATACCTAATTATTCAGCCTATATAAATATCATTTTTTTATTATACAGCGGCTTTAGAACAATACTAAAGAAAATTAAATGTGGGTAGGGTAAAATCCGAATTTGCACTAAGCCAATTATTCTATAAAAATACACCTAATGGGTAAAAATACAGACAAATAACAGCGCCATGTACAATGTGAGCGTTCCGCGTACAGCGACATCTATCGGCAAATTAAGTAAACAGCTATTAAAGTGTGGAAGATGATTTTTATGGGATAATTATTTATTGCGTGAACCGATTTTCACCGTTTTTACTTTATTTGAAAGCACGTCATTTCATTGTGATTTTGTAGAAATTACAGGTACAATAAACACCTGCTTATACGGTTAAATTACAAACTTAGTTCAGAAATTATTTTGTAATTTTATTCAAAAACTATTCAACCTATCAAGTTCAAAATAGTTTTCCTAAAAAGGTTGAATAAAGTTCTACTTTGGAGATTTTTTCATATTTTTATAACTTATGGTCCAAAAATTTGTAATTTTCTTTAGCAGCGTTACTGCTTCAAAAACAAATATTAATTTAGTATGGGGTGGCGCATCGTTACTGACGATTTCTCAACATAATTTGAGACGTTGGTGCCGTAAAGAAGCCTAAGTCTTCTGGTAGATGTCGCTACATACGCCTCCCTAAGGCGTTATATGAAGGAACTGATTGAAGGATTTGGTGCCCGAACCAGATTGTTCCGATAGCTCAGTTGGTAGTAGCGACGGGCCATGAATGCCTGTGGTCGCCGGTTCGAATCCGGCTCGGAGCATTAAATTTTTCAATTTTTCCTTTCATTTAAAAATTTGTAATTTTCTTTAGCAGCGTTACTTCTTCAAAAACAAATATTAATTTAGTATGGGGTGGCGCATCGTTACTGACGATTTCTCAACATAATTTGAGACGTTGGTGCCGCAAAGAAGCCTAAGTCTTCTGGTAGATGTCGCTACATACGCCTCCCTAAGGCGTTATATGAAGGAACTGATTGAAGGATTTGGTGCCCGAACCAGATTGTTCCGATAGCTCAGTTGGTAGTAGCGACGGGCCATGAATGCCTGTGGTCGCCGGTTCGAATCCGGCTCGGAGCATTAAATTTTTCAATTTTTCCTTTCATTTAAAAATTTGTAATTAAGTAACATTTAAGAATTCAATTAATTAATATTTTATAAACAGAAACTTTCTTCCCTACATTGCGAATCACTGCAGTAGCCGCGAGGTTAGGGACTCATTATAACAAGAAATGTTAATAGATTAGATTAAAATTAAGTAAGTTGAATTTAGTTATGTTAATACTTCTTTATCTGTGCATGTGGTGATCTTCTATAAGTGATAAGGCGCTTAACTGTTAAGTGAAAATGTAATTATGTACTATCATGTATCAGTGTACTTAAATAAATAAATAAAATAAATAAATAAACCTTTGATCAATTGAGTTGAGATCAGGAACAATTAGTTTCAGTCAAAAAAAAAAACATTTTTACCATGGTACTGGTATGGACCTCTACCCAAAAATTCAGCTCAATCGGTAGAAGATTCTGCGTCAAAATTCAGTTGCAAGATTCCACCCGGACAAACATACATATGGGAGACCAGGGATGAAAGTAACACGGGATGAACGTAACAAATGAGTTCCTGAACGAATTATGTTGGCTGCACTGATGGCTGGATCACCGACATACGTCATTTTAAACCCCCCTCTTACCTCAGTTGCGCTCGCGGCGCTGTGCTGTCGTCAGGTTGTGGGAGTAGCGAGTCGATGCCGCAAAAATACCTCGAAAGTAAGTTTTGACCTTTTTTTTCAATTGCGTTTGTTTTTACTATGGTTAGTGTAACCTTGAGTGTCAAATGCCAGTAATGTCGCAAAACTGTTTATCTTCCTATTTTGTCGTTCGAAACTGTATCTTTTTAACGGTTTTCTAGGTAATAAGCTCGTGTTTGTCCAATTCGGGAAAAATTTAAGGTAGGGATGAAAGTAACAACTTGTTACTTTCATCCCGATTATCATCGTGATATCTTAAACTGTATTTTAATGTATTTTTTTACATTTAAAAGTACTACAGATTAATTTTTATTATTTCAGAATGCCTAATATACACAAACGAACCACCAGTAGAGGTTTAGTTTCTGCAAAAATATAAAAAAGAATAATGGAAAGGGAAGAAAAGGCAGAAAAACAGCAATAATGACTGATACTCCCTCCCAACAAGCTTGAAATTCAGGAACAAGAAGAAAGAAAGATTAGATCCAAAGCAGTTAAGAAACCCATTTTGCAGATTGATAAAGAAACAAGAAAGTCAAAGGCGCCAGCTGTTAAGAAAATTATTAAAAAAAGAGGAAACAAAACACAAAAGAAAAAGAAAGATGCTAATGTAACTAAGGGTGGTGATGATTCAGACAACGAAGATTGCTTCTGTTTAGTATGCGTGGAATCTTTTTCGAACAGCAGGTCAAATGAAAAATGGGTGCAATGCCTAGAGTGTCAGCTTTGGGCTCATGTACACTGCACCAATAATGAAAGAAGTTATGTGTGCCATAATTGTTTACCAGACTAAGATCTCATTTTTAAATAAGGTTGATTATTTAAGAAGAGTATTAAGTTTCTTAGAAATGTTTTTTTTCTTGACAATTGTGATAATAATGTAAAACTTAAAAGGCTGATTATAAATAAACATGTTGATTATGAAAGTAATTTTGTTTTTATTTACAATGTTACAATCATCCCTAATAATTTACTTTAAAAACAAAGTTTTAACCGACCTCAATTTAGTACTCTGCTAAGCCACGAGAATATTTCCACATTTTTTTACAATTTACCACATGAACTGATTTCCCATAGCAAATGCGTTGATTACTATAGAAAAAAAACCGAATCGCTGTATGTAGGCCTATAATATTTGAGGACTTCCGTCGATTCCCCAAGATCATCACCAATCTTATCAGAACCTGTGACGTACTTTTGCACTTTTAAGTACATAATTGAGGAATTCGAGAAGTCGTCTGTGTTCTTCATCATCAATTCCTCGCCACCAAATTTATGATTTTCGGATGTAAATACACGAGTTATAATAGAAATTACCAAAATTACTACACGCGTGCCTAATAAAATTGAGGAGTACCCTCTATTCCTCATGGATCCCCTCATTTAACTGAATTTTTAAAAAAATGGGACCCGCCTTGAAGCATATACATACAAACAAAAAAAATATTCGAATCGGCTCATTAATTAATGACGGAGTTCTGAGGTAACAAACATAGAATTAAAAAAAAAGACAACCGAATTGAGAACCTCCTCCTTTTGTTTGAAAAGTTGGATCTTACGATAGAACGCAACGTTCGAATTTCCAAACGTTTTCCACGTTAGCCGGTATTTTAAATGCACACATGACGCAGATTTCGAGCGATAAAATAAGCATATCTGGAATGGTGAGGTGAAAAATTACATGCGAGCCTTTTATAAAAAAAAATTGCCGAATATTGAATTCTTCCCAGAAAACGTATTTAGGTACCTACTACCTACGCACGATGCGAAAGAGCAAGAAGTCTACTTTGGTGAATTATATGATGAATAAGGTTTTTTTTGGGTAACTTGTTTAGCAGATACATCCTGTACACATGAAGCTCTACGTTGGTCGAAAACAGAGGTATATTTTGGTAGACGTTTACCTACTGCAGAAACATTCTAAAGGTATCGTGTATTTGTATGGAGCCACGCCACCGTGGTTGAAACCAGTCGCGCACGACTCTCATTACCTTAACGGTACCAAAGAAATGAGTCTAGTGGAGCAATAAAATGGAATTTAATTATTTTACAAATACAGCAATGCTAATATGAACAAAGGAAATCCAAATACGCACTAACAATTCTGCATAATTGTCATCGCTCGACAAAATTCCGATAGGGTTATTAAATACCATTTAAGATCCAAACTGAATATTTATACAGCATCGCAAGAGACATTCCTTATCGCGCAACTAAGAATAGTCACCCAAGTGAGTCAGTCGACGCGCAGTATATAATGTGACCAAGGAGTAGCCGAGCTTCAGTTGTCAGTATAATCCTTTTCTTCGACACACCAGCCCGCTCTAGGTACTACTTCAACATGCTGTGGAGAATTGCTTTCGTCGCTGTATTGGCAGTGGGTAAGTACAAAACAAGATTTTTTTTTAAATTGCGATTTTGTGAGTTAATTGATGTTAATCATAGAATCTTTATTTATGAGGTACTAATTATATTTTTTGGGACATTGTTTCTCAAAAATCCTAGACACTAAACCAAACCGGTGGCATAAAGAAGGATTCCGTGGTAAAAAAAAAATCGGCGATAAGTCTAAAAGTTTTGTTTGTAACCATTCGTTGATAATGTTTATTAAGTGCTGACCCCGTAGCATGCACGGCCTTATCACACGATAATTGACAAGATAGAGCGTCCGTCACTGGCTGACACCGTTCAATAGAAGATGGACGATCTATCTTGTCACTTATCGTGTGATAAGGCCGTCTATAGTACGAGGTCTGAAATGCTACTACTGTTTTTATAATGTTTGATGTTTAAAAGTTAGACAGAGGTTACACCCATTTAGCACAAATAATTATATCTCCTAAAATGTCAAGCTAATCCAAACCACGATTAGATATCTGCAATTGGTAAATTAATAACTATCACGGGGTTACACGTGCTAAGTGTTAAAACCCAACATGCGCTAAAAAAACGGTCCTCTAGTTTATTAGGATAGGTACTTGAGAATATTTGTGTTTGCCATTCAATTTGGAATGACTCAAACGGGTATATTTGGGACATCCAGTAGGGCGGCCATCCGTCGGATGTCCCAGGTATCGCTGGAACGACGTCGTCGAATTAAACCTGCGCGACCTTAAAGCCATGAACTGGAAGGAGATGGCGCAGGATCGGGTAAAGTGGCGTCACTCGTGTCGGAGGCCAAGACCGACTTTGGGTCGGTGAGCCGTTGAAGATAGATAGATAGTATTTGAACACTATACTGTCCAAGGAAGAAGATTTCAATTCCAATGACACTTTTATAAAAAGTCGACCTAACTATCATCTTACCTACCTATCATCATCAAATCATCATCCTTCTCCTAGCGTTATTCCGGGTTGTGCCTGCCCTAAAAGAGCAGGACGAATTTAATATTTGCTTGTATTAAATACTTCTCAAATACGTATTATTTAGTAAACAGTACAACTTTAGATTATGCGCATCAATTGTGATTGCACAGTACGAAGCCAAAGACAAAGTGAAAAGATAACTTGTTGGATTCGACCGAGACCGCGTGTCTTCCAGCAAGTGGTGACAGAAAGATACCAATGTTTTATCTAATCTTCGTCATGCGAGAAATACGACCATTATTATATGGTAGGATGTTGGTATAATTTGGTTCCTATTTATTATGTCATTCTATGTCCCGTATCCCCGCAGAAATGAAGCATTTTCCCGCGGTAAAAAGTAGCCTATGTTCATCAGGGTTAATGTCGGCTTCTAATGTTTTTTTTTTTCAAATCACTCCTGTAGTTTCGGAGCCTATTCAATACAAATAAACAACCAAATCTTTCCTCTTTATAATATTAGTGTAGAAGTGTAGATTAAAGTAAGTCAGTATGGGCCAAATAACCTTTACGTATTTTATTTCCATAAATTTCAATTTAATATGTCCGTAGATTCCGTGATTATCCTGATTTGGACTGTTTTGAAGATACTCGATATTTCGTTTTATTCTGGTATGCCTAAGATACTCTTGATAAGAGTCTTATGCCGGCTGTACACATTGGGCCAACATTGGCGCGCGAGCAGGATGCAGCTACGTAAATGAATGAGATCGAATTATAGCCGTCTCCCTGTAACGCATAGCTGCATCTTGCTCACGTGCCAGCGTTGGCCCAATGAGTGCAGCCGGCTTTACAATTAAATTTTTAGGGTTCCTTCGTACACTTATGAAAATGATAGTGTTACAAAATACATTATTTTAAAGGAATTAATTGAAATTAGAGGGAGAGTGAGCGGGAAGGATCCAACTCCATGCGGGTGTGGGTGGGCACGTGGAGCTGTATCCAATGTGCCTGGATTGGACAGTCCAACTTTCCAGCCACACACAACTGTTAGGGTGCTGTTGGCGCTGCCGCGAATGCGTCGCATCAGTGAGGCATAGGTATAATGGGATGGAATCCATCAACGCGCGCCTCGGCGAACATAGGTACCCGATGCGCTACAATAACGCGGCAGCCCCATCAGCAACTTGAACGCGTTGTTATATTGCACCCTCAGTGCATTTTCAGAGGCCTTAGTATACCTGACCCATAGGCTACACGACGTGTAGAAGGTTTGACGGTATGCCTTTAAACAGCGTCAATTTGACCTGCCCACTACAGCGTGCAAACCTGCGGGCCATATTTGCTCTTACTGCAAGGGTTCTACGCTCTCTCTCAATATCAGCCGCATCCGACTGATCATCCCTTATACTTTCGCCATATCCGTCTCTTCGTCTGCAGCTTAGCTCAGTTACCCTTACTACTAAAAAACTGCAATTTGGCATGGATGTATAAATATATCAATCAAGCCGACCAAACAGTATACGTAATAATATGTTGTACATTTTTTTTTATTGTACCTTCCTTACACTTTAAAGTGGGGATGTATTTTTTTCTTGATAAACTCATAGTCTGCGGAATCGTTGAATAGCTTGTTCAAAAATATTATGGGTTTCTAATAACCATTTTTCAATCCGCGTGATAGTGGGCTAAAAAAACCCTAATTTTTCATAGAGTCATGTGAATGTGAAAAAAATCGTGGGAGTAAATTTAAAAGAAAAACTATCACGGCTAATAGGCCGAAGCAACCGCACCATTGGCGCGTGCTTGTCGATATAACAAATACAGACAGGCAACTACGGAACCCTACACTGCGCGTGACCCGCGACACGTACTGAGAATTTAAACCTACTTTACTTGAAATGAAAAATGAAAAATTGTTTATTTTCCTTTTGTGAGAAAGTACAGTGCCTGCAGTGATTGGGACTTCCTTTTAGGTAAGTAAACCTGTGTTAGGATGCCCCGCTCTTCCATAACTGGTAAGTAGGTAGGAAATATACATCTAGAGGTATTGAATCTTAGCTTAATACATTCTTAGCTTAACAATGGGTTTAATTAGGTGCTTATGTTGTATAATTTGGATTTTAGCCTAATTTAAGAAATACTAATACAATACTATATGAAAGGTGTGTGTGTGTGTGTGTGTGTGTGTGTGTGTGTGTGTGTGTGTGTGTGTGTGTGTGTGTGTGTGTGTGTGTGTGTGTGTGTGTGTGTGTGTGTGTGTGTGTGTGTGTGTGTGTGTGTGTGTGTGTGTGTGTGTGTGTGTGTGTGTGTGTGTGTGTGTGTGTGTGTGTGTGTGTGTGTGTGTGTGTGTGTGTGTGTGTGTGTGTGTGTGTGTGTGTGTGTGTGTGTGTGTGTGTGTGTGTGTGTGTGTGTGTGTGTGTGTGTGTGTGTGTGTGTGTGTGTGTGTGTGTGTGTGTGTGTGTGTGTGTGTGTGTGTGTGTGTGTGTGTGTGTGTGTGTGTGTGTGTGTGTGTGTGTGTGTGTGTGTGTGTGTGTGTGTGTGTGTGTGTGTGTGTGTGTGTGTGTGTGTGTGTGTGTGTGTGTGTGTGTGTGTGTGTGTGTGTGTGTGTGTGTGTGTGTGTGTGTGTGTGTGTGTGTGTGTGTGTGTGTGTGTGTGTGTGTGTGTGTGTGTGTGTGTGTGTGTGTGTGTGTGTGTGTGTGTGTGTGTGTGTGTGTGTGTGTGTGTGTGTGTGTGTGTGTGTGTGTGTGTGTGTGTGTGTGTGTGTGTGTGTGTGTGTGTGTGTGTGTGTGTGTGTGTGTGTGTGTGTGTGTGTGTGTGTGTGTGTGTGTGTGTGTGTGTGTGTGTGTGTGTGTGTGTGTGTGTGTGTGTGTGTGTGTGTGTGTGTGTGTGTGTGTGTGTGTGTGTGTGTGTGTGTGTGTGTGTGTGTGTGTGTGTGTGTGTGTGTGTGTGTGTGTGTGTGTGTGTGTGTGTGTGTGTGTGTGTGTGTGTGTGTGTGTGTGTGTGTGTGTGTGTGTGTGTGTGTGTGTGTGTGTGTGTGTGTGTGTGTGTGTGTGTGTGTGTGTGTGTGTGTGTGTGTGTGTGTGTGTGTGTGTGTGTGTGTGTGTGTGTGTGTGTGTGTGTGTGTGTGTGTGTGTGTGTGTGTGTGTGTGTGTGTGTGTGTGTGTGTGTGTGTGTGTGTGTGTGTGTGTGTGTGTGTGTGTGTGTGTGTGTGTGTGTGTGTGTGTGTGTGTGTGTGTGTGTGTGTGTGTGTGTGTGTGTGTGTGTGTGTGTGTGTGTGTGTGTGTGTGTGTGTGTGTGTGTGTGTGTGTGTGTGTGTGTGTGTGTGTGTGTGTGTGTGTGTGTGTGTGTGTGTGTGTGTGTGTGTGTGTGTGTGTGTGTGTGTGTGTGTGTGTGTGTGTGTGTGTGTGTGTGTGTGTGTGTGTGTGTGTGTGTGTGTGTGTGTGTGTGTGTGTGTGTGTGTGTGTGTGTGTGTGTGTGTGTGTGTGTGTGTGTGTGTGTGTGTGTGTGTGTGTGTGTGTGTGTGTGTGTGTGTGTGTGTGTGTGTGTGTGTGTGTGTGTGTGTGTGTGTGTGTGTGTGTGTGTGTGTGTGTGTGTGTGTGTGTGTGTGTGTGTGTGTGTGTGTGTGTGTGTGTGTGTGTGTGTGTGTGTGTGTGTGTGTGTGTGTGTGTGTGTGTGTGTGTGTGTGTGTGTGTGTGTGTGTGTGTGTGTGTGTGTGTGTGTGTGTGTGTGTGTGTGTGTGTGTGTGTGTGTGTGTGTGTGTGTGTGTGTGTGTGTGTGTGTGTGTGTGTGTGTGTGTGTGTGTGTGTGTGTGTGTGTGTGTGTGTGTGTGTGTGTGTGTGTGTGTGTGTGTGTGTGTGTGTGTGTGTGTGTGTGTGTGTGTGTGTGTGTGTGTGTGTGTGTGTGTGTGTGTGTGTGTGTGTGTGTGTGTGTGTGTGTGTGTGTGTGTGTGTGTGTGTGTGTGTGTGTGTGTGTGTGTGTGTGTGTGTGTGTGTGTGTGTGTGTGTGTGTGTGTGTGTGTGTGTGTGTGTGTGTGTGTGTGTGTGTGTGTGTGTGTGTGTGTGTGTGTGTGTGTGTGTGTGTGTGTGTGTGTGTGTGTGTGTGTGTGTGTGTGTGTGTGTACATTTAGGATCAGTTAATTATTAGCACGATACAGTAGTAACTCCGTATCATCATAGCTTAGTTGTTTCAGCCATGTTATTACTTCAGTCTTACACTTGTTTAGTAATAGTTGTTGGATATTGACTACACTATGTACTTTATTGTAAATATATGCCGATTGCGCTTTGTACTGCCTTTTAGCGAACATGGATTTACAGTTAGATTTGGGGGCGACGGGTTTTTTACGCCGGCGTGTTTCTAATGGAGGGTTAAAACCTAGGGTTTTGTGAAGCCTGAGTGTTGTACTTACTCAAAACATACAGCTTCCTCATAGTTAGTTGGTCACTGGTTTCATAAAGTTCCTTTGTGGGAAACCTGTATGGTTTTGAGTACATCACCTTGAGCAAGCAGCGTTGCCCCCGCTCAACCTCTAGGAATTTGGTTTTGGCTGCTCCACCCCATACAGTGATACAGTAGCTCATGACAGGCTGGGCTAGTGTTATATAAAGTTGATTAATAAGTTCCTTGGTGGTTATATGTCTAAACATCTTAAATATCCAGTTAAGTTTTCTTATTCTATTGTTCACGTTTTCAATTTGCATGTACCATGATAGGCGCTGGTCTAGGAGTACACCTAGGTATTTAGTAAATTTAACCTTTTCTAGTCCTATGCATTTACAGGGAGGAGGGTCATGTTGGTTACAGGTATGTATTTTAAGCTTTAAGTTAACGTTAGGTTGCGTACTATCATATTTAGAGAAGCACATATAATTGGTTTTGCTTTCATTGAGCGTAAGGAGGTTATTCCTAAGCCATGCAGTGACTTTACAGAGGCCAGATTCTGCATTTCTGAACACTGACTCCCAGGATTCTCCATCAAACACTATTGCAGTGTCATCAGCGTAAGAGCCGATGTGCCCACGTTGTAGTTTGAGATTCGTCAAGTCATTTATATATAAGAGGAACAACGTACTTAAACATCAAATTGACAGATCTTGTAAGAATCTTGACGTAGGTACCTAAATGAAGGGTTATGCTAGGTTTAACTTTTTATTGCCGCCTGTCGTTGCTATTGTAACTTATGAATTATACCCCAATCTAACAAGAAAATAAAATAAGCGTTCTTAAACATTAACAAAACACAAAACTCAGAAAAATACTCGGAAATCATCACGCTTACTTTTGATTTTAACTATAAAAAATAACGTTCATAAAGTTGCTGAATTGACCATCAGTTAACGTCCGTATTGTTTGAGTGAATTATTTGTTATACCGAAATTACTTTCTATGAATAATAAAAACATACGGTTTTTAATTACTTTGCAAAACTGAATGTTTGTGTTATTCAGTTCCTATGAATTTGCGAAGCAATAAGCCGAAATAATAGGAAATGAAGAAATACACGGTGTATCTGTACTAGGGGATTACCCGATTTTTTTAAGTTGAAGCCCGATAATGTTTGTCCATACTACTCAGGTCGCCGCGTCGTCCCCTCTTCCTGTCGCCGGTCTGTCCTATTTACCAATTTACCTCGTCAACAGTCGGCTTAACGACTAGAGCAGCTGTTTTTAGATCCCATTTCTATTGCACTTGTTTGCATTGACTATGACTTTTTTCCATGAGCAAGCTCCCAGGAGGTATCAGTTGCCTGACACGCGGCTGACAAACGGTGGTTCGAAACCTGCGTCACCATGCAATGACTGTATTTTAAGTTCCCAACCCGCATTGAGTCAGCGTGGGGACTACGCCCAATGCCTTTCACGCGTGAGAGGAACGAATACATTTATGCCACTGTCTGACACTGATTATGTACCGTACCTACATCCGTTAATCACCATGCTGGGTCCGAACGGTAAAGACTTATGTACGATTCTCACCGATCGGGCCGAGGCCAAAGGAATTTAAAGCTTTAATATAGACGTTAAATTTCATATTCGAATGTACTTGCGGCCGATTGGATCCTCGCAGACGTGGCCGGCTGTGGTCGGCTATCGTCGCATACGACCGGCTCCGTCCGGCTTTTGCCTACTGCACTCTATTGTACGATTCCCACCGAACGGGCCGTGCCGGAGCGCGCCTGCGCGTTTTCTGCAAGTTGCCAAAGGAATTTGAAGCTTTCATATAGACGTTAAATTTCATATTTTAATGTACTTGCGGCCGGTCGGCTCGTCGCGGACGTGGAAGGCTGTGGTCGGCTGTCGTCACATCTCGTGCACCTGTTGCGACGCGGCGCCAGGTGACCCGGCCCGGCCCGTTTGGTGGGAATCGTACCTACATATTAAATCGCGGTCGGCTACCGCCGGGTGCTCGCGCATCTGTTTCGACGCGGCGCGGCGCCAGGCGACCCGGCCCGGCACATTCGGTGGGAATCGTACATTACGTTGCGCATGCGCAGCCCGAAGCACAACGTAAGTAAGTAGATAGGTCCAATTTCGCCGCCTATTAGTCAGCCCACCGGAATGGATAGGTGTGGATGTCGCAAACCGGCCTTGCTCTGCGCAACGTAAAACGTTTAAACGTATGTAATGTACCCAGGATTACAGAATTTACAAAAGTTCAATAGTAAGGTACGTAAATAAATAAAAGCGGCCAAGTGCGTGTCGGACCACGCACAACAATGGTTCCGTGTCTATTAAAAAGGTCGTATCGTTATTAAAATCTTATGGCACTTACGTCATTTTCTTTAAGGAAGGCAGTTTTTTATAAATATCTCGAAAACCTTTGAACCGATCTTGTTCAAAACAAAGGACCATGGGCAACTTTGTATGGAGCCTGGTCCTGAATTCAACAAAGCTGAAACTTAGGTCATTAAATAGGTCTTTAAATCTACTTCAATTCGTTCTATGGGCACTAAGTTGAATTCCATTGCAGAACTGAGATATTCATTTATTTAAGTTAAAGTGAGTAGGATCTATGAGAAAACGGGTTCTCTCCGTGAATACATATTCAGAATGATTAAGGTAAGTTTAGTGTGTAGAATAAACACGTTTTTTGTAGCTAATTAATTATTTTATTAATAAAATATGAATATATGCCACGCTCGATGTTTCTTCATCATTAGTACATTTTGTCATATCTACCCTCCAGAATACTAAACATGAATATTCTCCGAATGCGTTTTTTCATACCTGGTACTACTGTGGCTAAAATGCGAATATCTTCGTTCTGCAATGGAATTAAGGCTTTGTGCCTATAGAATGAAATAAAGTAGATTTAAAGACCTATTTGACGACCGGTTAGCCTAGTGGGTAGTGACGCTGCTTACGAAGCTGAAGGTCCTGGGTTCGAATCCCGGTAAGGGCAAATGTTTGTGTGATGAGCATGAATATTTGTTTCTGAGTCATGGATGTTTTCTATGTATTTAAGTATTTATTTCTATTATATATATCGTCGTCGTCTAGTACCCATAACACAAGCCTTACTGAGCTTACTATGGGACTAGCTCGATTTGTGTAAGATTGTCCCCTTATATTTATTATTTATTTATTTATTATTTATTTATTTATTTAATGGCATAACTCCCAGTGCTGTTGGTTTCAGGACCATTTTGTCGCATGGTCCTTTCGCTGAAAGAATTTTATAAGCCCTATGAGCATGATTTTTTTCATATTTTTTAAATACACGGTTCAAAAATTAGAGGGGGGGGACACAATTTTAGTGACTTTCGGGGCGATTATCTCCGACTCTATTGAATTAATCCAAAAAATTGCTTAGAAACTATATATTTGTTTTGAAAGGCCTGCCGATTGATGTACCACAAGTGGGCTTGCAATGAAAAAAAAAATTTTTTGACTTTCAGTTTTATGTATGGGGGGGTGCACCCCTAAAAAAATCTTTTTTAGTAATTTCATTACAAAACTATGTAGCGGTTAACAAAATACACCCTATCTTCATTTTTTTTATTCAAATACACCTTATGGTTTTAGAGTAAAATGCCTGTGACATACTGACGGACAGACAGACAGACAGACAGACATGACGAAACTATAAGGGTTCCGATTTTTGCCATTTGGCTACGGAACCCTAAAAACCCATTTAGTACAATCGAATGAAACAAAAGATCTAACAACTAAAATCTGACGTGCTCGATCTGACACAAGGAGCCGTCACGTCAGAGCGAGCGATATAACCGTACCAACCAATAACATTCCGTTGCGTTACGATCCGACACGTCAGAAAAGTTTGAATCGGGCTTTATTAGGCAGCGGCGACGAGGCAACATATAACTCAGTTGCCGTCTTCTCCTTGTACTCGTATTTCTTGAGATGATTGGGCACCTTTGACGCCTAATCATCCCTTTCCGCAAACCAATTTAGCTCCAGTTGGTCTAATCGTACTAGCGAGCGAAGCAAACGACGTTTTATACTTCATCTTAGGCCGAAACTGCTAAAATTCATTTTTATAAGATGCCCCCCTGAGGCCCCGAGCCCGGCTGTTCTCATCTGCAGGTCGCATTTCTCAACCGATTATCGTGAAATATAGTAAAGAGGATCGATTATTACATAGTTTTTTGTTGATACACTGTTTCACAATTAAAAAGAAATAATGAAAAAAAGGCACGCTCGCAATTTCTACAGCTCACAGAGTTATATAACTATGTTGGTACATCGTTTATCTGGCTGACACGTTTCACTAAAGGAGTCGCGAGGTCAAAGTATATCACTTTGGTTACGACAGTAAACAACGATAACTATTGTTACAACGTGTGTTTATTTAATCGGACAAAATGGAGTTATCGGTGGAGTGATATGGATTACTTTAAAATCAAAAAATTGGTTGTTATCTCTACTACTTTTGAAAGAACTAGTTATTGGGCCGCATGTACGTATTGGGAAACCTACAGTATTCATTTCGGAATTTCAATCTGATAGCGAGTCTAACGTTGCTCTACAGTCATCACCTGTACGAACAATGTGCTTAAAAATATCTGAACACGATTCTACTACGGTGTACAAGCTCTTATGTTAGTTTGTTTGTTTGCTAGTTTGCTAGATAGGGGCAAATCTTGCAAGTTAAATTTGACCCACTGGCTAAAGGTATAGTTTGGATAACAATTCAATATTATGGTACCATCGAGCTGATCTGATGATGAAGACAGAAGTGGCCTTGTTTGTTTCAATAAGTATTAGTTGATGACGGTATACAGAAAAGTATAGTTTGCAATTAAAGGTTCTGCCGAAAATGAGAACTTCTTGAGTTTCCAGTAAAGTAAAAATATTCGATTAAAATTTGTTTTCCCATAGGCAACCTTTACTCTGGAACTCAATTCTGGGTATTACTTTTCTTAATAACTGTAGGTTATGCTATTTTTATTTAAATACGCAAAATACTTATATATTTTTCAAGACAATTAACTGAAGCTTTTTTTCATATTAGGTGTACAACGGTGTCCTTTAATTTTAAGTGCCACATCTAACAATGTTGGTTTTAAAGACGAGTTAATTGTGATATTGCACTGACAGGTTGCTACCCTATCAGCCATAACACGGCTCAACCCGATCCCTTAGCCACTCTTGCAAACACTCAAACTTTCCTCCTAATATGCGCAGGTGCACAAGATGGCCCCGCGGGGCGGACTGCAGTTTTCTAGAAAAGAGAGCGAGGTTGGGAAACGAATGAACGAGCTCTCTTTTATAGCTTGCAGGACGGTTGTGTCCCGCCACGCAGGGCCGGCAGGTTGCTGTTGGTAGGAGGATTTCGGTAGTGAGATAAAGAGTTGATCATTTATTATCAATAACATTGACAGGTGTGTTTGGAGAATACACCGTCACCGAAGACCAACGGAAGCAGTTCCATGATGCTGTCACTGAAGTTTGCAAGAAGAACAATGCCGAAGACAAGGTTGAAGATGTCGTGGTAAGTGTTGCTTATAATGCCTTTGTTTTTTTTACGTTCGGGAAATGCCTTTACGCATCCCGCCCGCCCAGGGAGGGGGGCAGGGCGGGTATGACGGACTAACCGCGGCAGAAGCTTTGGACTACCGTCTAAAAACCCAACGAGTGCCACCTCTGTCTTAAGGCGCCGTAGGTTCAGCGAAGTTAAGCGAACAGAGTTTTTGAAACAATATAATACGTCTGTTTATAATAATATGGTTTTAAAAAAATACTAATAGTAATCTTGAGTCTTTTCTGCAGGGAGATCAGTGTTTCGAAACATGATTAAGCGATTTTCGCTCGATAGAAAAAAATCACGAACATAGGTCTAAAAGGGTCGAAAATACACTTAAAATATTCGTAACAAATTATGCACAAAAGCTAAAAATATTAAAATGGCTTCTAAAAATCGGCAATATCATGTTTGAGGGAACCTAGTGTTTTTTTTATTTATTTAAACGGCCAAAAAATTAAATTTAAAAAAACATGATATCTGCGCTTCCGAGCACGCACTTCCAGCTCGCTCACGCTTATGCTCAGTGAGAGGGAGAGACCACTATGAACCTACGGCGCCGGGAGGGGCGCCGCGGGTTCGCTTTACGCATTCGACCGCGTGCGTCCCGACGGGATCTCTTCCTGGCCTGGAACTGGCACAACGCACAACAATTACTCAGGTTTTATTTTGTCTTTCCTGTGACAGATACGAGGGGAACGCTGAAATGATCAGGAATAGAAAAAACCGATCAAGCGAGATATTGTCGTTGTATTAGATTAAATAGCATTGAAATAAAAAAACGTTAAAAAAATAACCTTACCCAGGCAACATTTTGAAATAACCCTTGTCATAGTTTTGAAAAAATATTCACTCTATGATTTTTCCGCTCAAGCTCTCGATCATTGCAGACTATTATTATTAGTATAAATTAAACAATTTTTATAATTATTAGAATGTCAAAATGGTTTCAAAAGTCCAATGTTAACTTCATAAAAGAAGATTTTCAGGTAGCTAAGTCCTAAGTTATCCATTCCCGTGCCCCTCGTAATTGAAGATTTTGGTGCATCGTCGCGGGTCTACCTCGCGATCCCTAACATCGTTTGTCCTAAAGTCACTTGCCCGAACTGTTTTGTCCTAATGGGCATTAGCCCTAACGATCAATTGCCTTAACAATCATTTTTCATAACGTAATGATTGCCCCATAAACTCATTTTCCCGAATCATTTTTACCATAATTATTAATATCCCTATTGTTATTTTGCATGTGATGTTGTCCTAATGGGCATTAGCCCTAACGGTCATAATCATAATTATCATAATCAAGTATTTATTTGCTCTAAACAATGCATGCAAATACAATTTTATATTATAATTTTTTGTTAGAGATTACAAACAAAACAAAAAACCCACATTTAAAATTGTACATGAAATATAAAACAGTCAAACAGGCAGCAAAGCAGCAGACAGCCAAAATAAATGAGAATAATAAATTATCAAAATAACAAAATTAAAATAAAAGTCAATGGTATCAGGATCATTCGTCAAACTTTTTCATATAATATTCCTTAATAGAGTAAAACGGACGGGCTACAAAATATTCTCTTACTTTCATGTCAAATGTTTTAAGATTATCGCTATTTTTTATGTCATCTGTAAGAAGATTATAGACCAGTGTTATTTAAACTCTTGTCAAAATTAGCAATCATATCAGTCATAACAATATTTCTATGGTAAGGTCTAAGGCAGAGCCCAGTTAGGTACGACGACGAGCGAAGCGAGGAGGAGTGTTAGGTTAAACTGTGAACCTACAGCAACCAGAACCGGACTGCTGTCAGGTAAGAAAAGTAGGTAAGGTTAGGCTAGGTTAATCTAATCACAATTAGGGAAAATAATCATGAGGACAAATAATCATTAGGCTACATACATGACTATTATGGCACATAACGTTAGGATTAATAATCGATATGGTAAGTGACGTTAGGAAATAAAACATTATGAGGAAAAAAACATCCGTACGATGTTAGGAAAACTATAGGGCATACGAGTATTGGGACAAATGATCATTATGATATAAAACGTTAGGGAATGCAAAAATAGATCCCATCGTCGCTTGCAGACAAACTGTTAAAACAGCAGCGAAATGTGATAGAATGAGTTTTGATCCCATTAAGGGCCTGTTTCACAATCTCCAGTTAAAACATATCGTCAGATAAATGTTGGCTGTCACTTTTCTTTTATATAACGGGATAAAAGATAGCAATAATTTTAACTGGCAGATAACTTTATCCTGCGATTGTGAAACAGGCCCTAAGTCTAGTAACAGATAGGTAATGAATAGTATTAAAAAGGAAAAAAAATCGCTTTATGCAACTATAAACTCCCGTAAACTATAATTTAGGCTGGATTAGGCGCACGTTTGGGCATAGGCCATAGTTTAGGGTAGGTTCAGTGTAAGTATATTTAACTTTGAGAAACAGTAGAGAATTACTTTTTTGTATCTAAGCACCTAGGCTGTTTAAGTAGGTTCGCAAAGTACAACCGGGGAATATGGCCTTAAGAACTCTTGGAACGGAACGAGGCAATCCACGCAATCCCATCGAATTTAGGCCATCTTGTTTACATTAGATCGGCAGTGAGCAGCTGTATAAGTAAACTTAGTATAGCGCTAAGTTTACTTATTTCGTTAGGTTATGAGTTAATAGCAAAACCATTTCATTCCAGGCTACACTCAGAACCTTCGGGGACTGTCTGAAGGGCCTGTTTAACGCTGAGACCATCCAACGGGAAATCGACGAGGCGAAGCCCAAGGGTGCACTCGACGAGGTCTTTAAGAAGTAAGTGCCGATGTCAAAACGAATACAGACCAGAGGGCCTGGACAAGGTTACAATCGACAAGCGCTAACGCCAATAGAATACTAATAAAATGTACGAGTATGGGAATGACAGACGTTAACGAAAAGTGTTTCGTCGGCATCTGTCATTCCCATACATTTTGTTGTTTTCTATTGGCGTTAGCGCTTTTCGATTGTAAGCTTGTCTACGGCCGGCTAGCGCCATAGGCTTTATCGTCATGTTTTACAGCGAAAATGTGCTGAAAAGTTACCTGAAACATATCATGTCCTACACTATGCCACTGGGGCAGCAGGGCTGAGATAAGTACCTATATACATACCTACCCCAAACACAAAAATAAGACCCCATTCCAGTCTTATTAAATTCAAAAACAAGATTTAAAATATATCAGGTAGTGTTTTTTTAGGAACAACAACAGTCAACAAGGAACGCTTTTAGTTTCGCCATATCCGTCCGCCCTTCCGTCCGTCTTCGGCTTAGCTCAGTAACCCTTACTACTAGAAAACTGTAATTCGGCATGGGTATATAAATCAATACCCGGGACCCGGGTATGTCCTAAAACTACGACCAAGACCACCGGGGAATGGGCAGCAGCATCCCTGGAGTGCGGTGGAAATACTGCGATCGCCAACCCGCATGCCAAGCGTGGCGATTATGGCATATACCCCCCATGAAAGGTCCAAAAAAACCACGGCCCCGAGGTTCCGGCGACCCCCGGTACCCTGGTTGTGACTTGTGGTAGCGGCCAGGGTACCAGCGGGGTCAGGGGTGCGAAGAATCTCCGGCGAAGATCCGGCTACCACCACCGACGACCCCTGGCCCTGGCAACTTATAACACGCGCACACTGCGGACCGACGAAAGGATAGCGGAACTGGAGGAAGGATTGAGCAATTTGCGCTGGGATGTCATAGGGTTGTCTGAAGTCCGAAGAGAGGGGGAGGACACGATAACCCTCAAATCCGGCAATTTGCTCTATTTCCGGGAGGGCGACCAACAGTCCCAGGGAGGTGTCGGGTTCCTCGTCCACAAGTCCCTCGTAAATAACGTGGTGAAGATCGATAGTGTGTCGACTAGGGTGGCGTACCTAATACTCAGAGTATCCACCAGGTACTCATTGAAGGTCATACAGGTCTACGCACCGACCTCGGCACACTCCGACGAAGAAGTCGAGGCTATGTATGAAGATATATCGAAGGCCATGCATAGTTCCAAAACCTACTTCACCGTTGTAATGGGGGACTTCAACGCAAAACTGGGCAAGAAAGATGGTGAAGAGCTGAGAGTGGGGCAATTTGGAGTTGGAAGTCGGAACCACCGGGGCCAACTACTGGCTTAGCTTCTTGGAGAAGGAGGGACTCTACATGATGAATTCCTTCTTCAAGAAACGCGAGCACAGAAAGTGGACCT
The DNA here is from genome assembly GCA_945867215.1 of Epinotia demarniana. Taxonomy (NCBI): domain Eukaryota; kingdom Metazoa; phylum Arthropoda; class Insecta; order Lepidoptera; family Tortricidae; genus Epinotia; species Epinotia demarniana. The sequence continues at coordinate 14,448,998 of OX244265.1, forward strand.
GGATGAGTCCCGACGGTGCAACTAAAAACGAGATTGACTTCATCATGTCGACGAGGAAGCATATATTCAACGATGTCTCTGTGATCAATACGGTCAAAACCGGGAGCGATCACCGTCTGGTAAGAGGCACATTGAATATATGCGTCAAGCAAGAGCGCTCTCGATTGATGAAGTCTACGCTCCGTCCAGCATCAATCTAAATTCAAAACCCCGAGAGCTTCCAGCTGGAACTCCAAAACCGTTTTGATTGCCTAGGCGGCGATGTGGACGAATTGAACGACGGGTTTGTGGAAGCTGTCCGTGTCACTGGGTCTAAGTTCTTCAAGGTCCAAGGCACTAACGGAACTAAAAGGCTATCTAGCTCCACTCAGAAGCTCATGAAGGAAAGGAGTGAAATGATTCCACAGTCTTCAGCCGACGCGACCGTATACCGGCAGCTCAATAAACAGATCTCCAAGTCCCTTACCCGCGATCTGCGCCAATTCAATACGAATCGTATTGAAGAGGCCATACAGCGTAATAAGGGCTCTAAAGTATTCTCGAGAGATCTGTCTATAGGGCAGAGCCAGCTCGCGAAGTTAAAAACTGAAGATGGTGGAATCGTTTCCTCTAAACCTGAGATTCTGGGTGAGATAGAGCGCTTTTACGGACAGCTGTACACATCAACGCGCAGACCCGAAGTTAGTCAGGCGGAAGACCCTAGAGCTAGACTAACCCGACACTATACCGACGACATCCCGGATATCAGCCTGTACGAGATTGTAATGGCTCTTAAACAGCTCAAGAACAACAGAGCACCCGGTGAAGACGGAACAACAGCCGAACTTCTGAGGGCGGGTGGAAAACCGGTCCTTACGGCCCTTCAGAAGTTGTTCGGTTCCGTCTTACTGGAAGGGAGAACTCCAAAGGCATTGAACAGAGGTGTGGTGGTGCTGTTCTTCAAAAAGGGTGACAACACTCTGCTGAAGAACTACAGACCCATCTCACTTCTGAGCCATGTCTATAAGCTGTTTTCGAGGGTCATTACAAACCGTCTCGTACGCAGGCTAGATGACTTCCAGCCTCCCGAACAAGCCGGTTTCCGAAGAGGCTTTAGTACCGTAGACCACATCCACACGCTTCGTCACGTTATACAGAAGACCGAGGAGTATAACCTGCCTCTTTGCTTAGCGTTCGTGGACTACGAAAAAGCCTTCGATTCGATTGAAACCTGGGCTGTACTACAGTCTCTCCAGCGGTGCCAAGTTGACTATCGCTATATCGAAGTGCTGAAGTGTTTGTACGAGAGCGCCACAATGTCAGTCCGACTCCAGGACCAGAACTCAAAACCCATTCCGCTGCAGCGCGGAGTCAGGCAAGGAGATGTTATTTCTCCAAAACTGTTCACCGCTGCACTGGAGGACGTTTTCAAGACTCTGGCCTGGAGAAGGCTAGGCATCAGCATCAACGGCGAGTACATCAGTCACCTTCGGTTTGCTGACGATATAGTAGTCTTGGCTGAGACCATGGAGGACTTAGTACGATGCTCGATGACCTCAGTAAAGCATCCGAGCGAATTGGTCTAAGAATGAACATGTATAAGACGAAGATCATGTCAAATGCCCATGTAGTACCAACTCCCATTACAATCGGACACTTTACGCTCGAAGTTGTAGACGATTATGTATACCTAGGACAGTTAGGTAGGTCCAACTTCGAGAAAGAGGTCAATCGTCGAATCCGACTCGGCTGGGCAGCGTTCGGGAAGCTACGGCAAATCTTTTCGTCCAATATTCCGCAGTGTCTCAAGACGAAAGTCTTTGACCAGTGTGTGTTGCCAGTGATGACATATGGCACTGAAACGTGGTCGCTTACTATGGGCCTCATAAGAAGGCTCAAAGTCACCCAAAGGGCAATGGAGAGGGCCATGTTGGGAGTTTCTCTGCGTGACCGCATCAGAAATGAGGCTATCCGCAGCAGAACCAAGGTAACCGATATAGCCCTCCAGATCGCTAAACTTAAGTGGCAGTGGGCGGGGCACATAGCACGTAGAACCGATGGCCGTTGGGGCGGAAAGGTTCTCGAGTGGCGACCACGTACCGGAAGGCGCAGCGTGGGTAGGCCCCCGACAGGGTGGACTGATGACCTGGTAAAGGTTGCGGGAGTCCGCTGGATGCGAGTGGCGCGGGATCGGTCACTTTGGCACTCTTTGGGGGAGGCCTATGTCCAGCAGTGGACGTCTTTCGGCTGACATGATGATGATGATGATGATGATATAAATCAATCACGACAAAACAGTAGAATATCATCTTGCAAAAAAAAAATTACTCCTACACAACTGGCAATGTAATTTTTTTCTCGTTATACCCATAGTGTGTTCAAAAATAATATGAGTTTCTTTAAAGCATTTTTTACTCAGTGATGCGTTTGCGAGATATTGGGTATTAAAGTCCTAATTTTGGTTCGAGTCGGGTTTACCCTTACCCCCTCTGTCATTAAATTAAAAAGAAAACCTTGTCTCATTGAAATTAACTAAATGTTGTCAAGGAAATTTCGGCATCATGGCTAAAATTTTGTTAAAGTTGTTAACCACAATGGACTAGCATTTGTTGCTGCATGCTGCAGTGCCAGTATGGTTTTAGTTAACAAAGTCTCAGGTCAAGTACCTAAGTCCGATTTCAGTTGATTTCTGTACAGATGAGGTCACCTGCGACACACGTGTCAAAGTTTTGCATAAACAAAAGCTAATAGAGTTCAACTCTCACTTTCACTCAAAGGCACTTGTTCCACCGCCGGCGAGTAGGTACTCTTCGGCGAGTTCTTACTCGCTTTTACTCGCGCGAGAAAGAATTACTATGAGAGTACTCGCTACTAAATTATAAATTCGCGCCCGGGGCACCTATTTCAACAAGCTTGAAATGTTTCCAATTCTCAGGTACTGCGCGAAATCAGCTCAGCTGAAGACGTGCATTAGCGCCGCACTCACGGGCGTGACGCCTTGTGTGCCCGCCGACCTGCACGGACACTTCCCCGCTGCCACTAACGCCACCGACCAACTCATCGACTTCGTGTGCTATAAAGATGGTGATAGGATTGCTTGTAAGTATACTGTAAACTATCCCCCTTATCTACACTTTTAATAAATCTCAGAATCGGCCAGTATTATTTCAAACGTGCCCCCGCCAATTCGAGCAAAACAGCGGCACGGCGTACCATCCTTTTCTCGAAGCAGTTCAGGCCGTTTGGGACCCCTCTATAACTTCTTGGTGAATAAAACTAAAAGCCTGAATGTCACCTTAATACAAGCATAGGCAATAAGTATCCTTAGTACCTACAAGCTTTGCCCAGTTTGGGGCTAGGTTGGTGTAAGATTAACGTCAAATATTTATCTGTTTAATTTTGCAGTGTTCATTGCCGAGAAGGGTCCCGAGTGCTTCCAAGAGAAAGCGGATGCCATTAAGACATGTGCCAATACTGTAAGGAGCAGCGTCGCCGACGTCGAGGCTGCGAAGAAGCTCTCACTTGCGGTAGGTGTGGGGTGATACCTAGTAAAACGTAACGGCATTGGCACATCAAACGTTATCCTTGCCATCCCCTCTTTTCATACTAATCTCTTCTTTCTGGCCTAGATATGGCGGATCCCTATGGTGTAGGTAGGTATACAAAGTCTCATGATATGTCAGCACGCCGTTTTAATAATGAGAGCTAACTACGTTTGCATGGGGAGCCCACTTCTGTCGAGTTTCCTGGGGACTCTTAACGCAGTAGACAAGCGTAGGTATATCAACAGTCCGATGCGACGCACTCTCACAGACACGCGTCGATACAGTAAACTTGTGCAAAGTCGGAGTAGTCGGCGGTACGCTCACCTCAACGCTCACCCACAAATATATCTTGACACCGCGATGCGTAGTACGTAACCAAGCGTGGGTAGAGGTCTAGTTTCGTGACGGGTTAAAGCACGTAGCGAATAACAACCCAGTCCGCGTGCCAACCGAGCGCCTCATAGACCTGGTTTTAAAAGGAGCGCAGGTGTACGAAGGTCTCACACACAAACACAATTGCACACAACACACAAAGTCGCTATCGCTACACCTACCGATATTGCGATACCGTTTTAGCTAATATATTTGCCGTATCACAATTGAGAATTAGACATCATAAGTACCTAATCATAACTGTTGCAAAAGTGCAAAACCCCAAGCCGCCCAAAAGGTATTACGCTACCGGAATAGTAACAAACAAATTGGACTGTCTGTTTTCTACTTGCAATACTTCTACTGCGGCTTTATTTCGCTTTTGGGTGGGGTTAGGCTCGTAAAACACACTTTCCCAAAATGTGCACTTTCTTTAAAGGTGCATTTTTTTAAAATGATCATTTTCCTGGAAAGTACAGTCTCTAAGTTTTTACGATGGGAAAGGATTATTCACTACATCTTGTACTTACCTAATATATCCTGACACTAATAATTGTAACAACTGATGCGCGTCAACGGGGTTCATACAAATCATACTCAGATTCAGACTTCCCTACTTGCTCGCCTCACGCAAGTGGTCGCTGCAGGTGCAGGTAGGTAGGTAGGTACCTAGCTAACTAACACTAGCTAATCGTGTCATATTTGTGTACAGGAAAAGTGTAAAAAGTTCACGGACCTGTCGTCGTGCGTGGTGACGGCGCTGGAGGGCTGCGAGAACCCCACCCCCGCAAACATGGCCGAGGCATTGTTCAAGTTCGTCAAGAAGGCCACACCTTGCAACGGGGTTAGTATCATTAGCCAGACCAAACAGAAGATATATTATCCTCTAGCCGCCCAAAGGCTTACCTATTGTTAAAATGCATCCTGGTCTTCAAATGGAATTTAGACCGTTCTAAATTGGACCAGAGTCGCATTTTAGTATTTAAAAAATCCGTGAGTTTCAGACACATTAAAATATAATGAACGGTCTTAAACGCGCCGGCATCGCGAGCGCTCATGAATAAGGACCATGTATTCGAAACATGTCAAGCGATATTCGACCTTAAACACGTGAGTGACCCGTAACATTGTATTTTAGTAGTCGTTGCATTTGTTTTATTTCATTTTAAACAAAGTCCACTCTATTTCTTATTGTAGGTTATTCGAATTTCATTGGCAATGTTTCCTATATGGTAGGTCTAGAGCATAGGTACAGCAGCAGAATTAAATACGCATAAGTGCTCAAAGATATCTAAAAAGTCTTTGTCCTCTTGACATTAAAGTCACTACTGATGATTGGCTGTAAGACACGTGTTTTTTTTAGAACTTGGTCTGCGTAGCTATTTTTGCTGCTGACTGTAAACAAGAGTAAATGACATAGCTATCACATAGCTAAGAGTAAATGACATAGCTCAATTTCGTTCATTTCAATATTTTTTTTAATATTTGTAAATTCTTCCACAGCTATAAGGGATCCAACCAGGCTGTGATACACAAGAATGAAAAGAAGTGCGATGAAAAAAGCATTATACAAATCAGTAAAGTAATGATGCATTTTTTTAGATTGTTTTTCTTTACTAGCTAACACTGTGAATTACTTCGCAGTGGCAAATACCCACTAAAATTTAAACATATATATACCTAAAAGTCTGTCCAATTTAAAAAGATAAAGGTAAAAGTGACGACTACTTGTACAACGAAGAATTTTTACATGCCTCTTTGCAGCATACTGGCAATAGCTAAGGTGTTCGAAAATGGTTCCTATTACATAGCGCTTGACCCCCTTTCTAAATACGTAAGAAGCTGTCAGACAGTAGGTACTCGTACACGCATCGTGCAGGGCAATCCACCAGAATGCTAGCCCGCGAGGCAATACGCCGCATATCCTCGGCACGTGAGGCTACAAGTGACGTCGCAGTACTATTCTGCGACCTCTCCAAACAATTCGACGTCGTAGATCATGTGGTGCTAGCCAAGAAAATTTATAATGCATCACTATGGAAATGTAGGCCAGGAAGGACACTTAAGAGTCCGCAGTAAGCTCGATTCTCCATACAAACGTAGTTTTCACTTCTCATGCTCAAAAAGTGCATCATATTAGACTTGGCAAGCGGGGCTAAAGTAGTACATTTAGCCCCTAGGGAAAATATGTATACATATTTATGATTTATAAAACATTTTAATTTGACCACTCACAACAGTTCAATATTACATCCACCAATCACAACTCTTTAAAAAAACATTCGTATTTGCTATCTACTAACCAAAATACAGCTAGACATTAAAATCGACCAATCAGGAAACAGAATTCAATTCAAACATTCGGTGTTTTTCAAGCGTGGTTAACTGCATACATGAGTCATGCATGCAGTACGTTTCGATGGAGCTATAGTCGGTCAGAGGCGTTTATTTTTTTAATTATTGTAAATTAGGGAATGAAAAACTCCTAATGTTTGAATTGAATTCTGTTTCCTGATTGGTCGATTTTGATGTCTAGCTGTATTCTGGTTAGTAGACAGCAAATACTAATGTTATTTTAAAGAGTTGTGATTGGTGGATGTAATTACACGACATAAGCTATGAACATTGAGCGGGATAGACTACGCCGCTATTAGACGGTCAGAGGCGTTTATTCGTCTTGTGAATATTTTGTATTGTATCTGTGTCAAAACAGTTTATTAAAAAGAATGGCGCCAAATTGAACAATCTTTTCGCCTTGGTATAATTGTTGATTGTGGATGGATAATCTTTGTTTTTACTAGTCGAAGTGAAAAGTAGAGTGTATAACTCTGGTCTAAAAGCCATATTACCCCTCGAACTATTTTCCCTCACTTCGTTCGGGAAAATATCCATCTCGTGGTAATATGGCTTACTTTAGACCCTTGTCATACAATCTACTATACGCTCTCATTTTAAAACTACGTGTTGGATTGTAACGAAACTTTGGATGTTCAATCAAATGAGGTATATCTATGTCTGAAATAAGTTTACGTAGCTTCAGCTACCATAATAAAAAAAATACAGCGAATTTAAGTTTTTCATACAAAACTAGTTTTTGCTGTATTTACTTTGTTTTATAAATTGGAACCATATAATCTAATTACAGACATAGATATACCTCATGTCATTGTATATGCAAAGTTTCGTCACAATCCAACACGTAGTTTTAAAATGAGAGCGTAACTACGTTTGTATGGGAAGGTGTAATTCGGCCGAGCTTACTGCGGCCTCTTAAAATCTGATGGATTGTCGCCAGAAATCGATGTGCCGCAAGGCTCATGTTTCTCGAATCTGGCCTTTTACCTCCTCCTTAGGTCCTTAGGTCTCTCCAAAGGCGGCAAATGCTAGCGAAGTATTTATGTACGCAGACGATGTGACAGCAACTGTTGTTGCCGCCAAGAACCTGGAGAAACTGGAATTCCAACTAAATGGTGCAACACAGCAAATATTAGATTGGTGCAGACTGAATGGACCAAAACGCAATTCATCCAGTTCGACCAGTCGAGTCGGGAAGAAGACGTCGCGTGCATCATCGTGGCATCACTAATAGGGCAAGTAGCTGTAACGACGTTTTCGGGTTTCCAGTTAGTGCGAAACACAAATCAGTGCAGTATGTGATAAACTTAGTGAGTGGTGTTTTGCACTGTCTAGAGTAAGCCACACGCTAGTAAGGTCATACAGTTCGATCGTGTTATTTCGGTAGCATACAAGCGGTAGCGGTATTACCAGTATTACCTACATTACGGGCTTGAATTCTGGGTCCCGACAGCTAACTGCGATGTATGCAAACATATGCAATACTGGCTGTGTGTGTATTGAAACGGTTTAAGACTCGGCTCGGCGAGACCGCTGGTTTTCAGTCTCTAACCACAAACTTAAAGCTAAGTACCTAAGTCTTACTTAATTAAATAAGTTCGCTGTCACGACGACAAATTATATAAAACAATTTAAAAAGAACTTCTTAGTAAGTACCTAATATGCGTTAAATTAAATGAACGGGCCAAATAGGTACAAAATTTGAGAGATTATGCACATAAAAACACCAATTAAAAAAAGCAAAAAGATATTTTTAATGTAAGTACATCAACTTCAGTAATCTGACGACTGTCATAATACTCATAATTTACATATCTTTACCGAAAATTCATTCATTTGATTTCATATTTTTGCTGTGACAGAAGCCAACTTTCACAGAGGCATTTCACTCGGTACTTGACAGCTCCCATACATTAAAACTTGCATGTTTTAGTGTGAGACTCACTCGACAGATAGAGCTATTTCTATAATTTTAATTAGTATTATTAAGATGAGATCTGATTTTAAATTCTTATTTTATTTATAAATAAATACATAATAAAAACACAAAAAGACGTTATTTGGAAATATCATGAATTATGATTGTAATTTTGCATAACTGGCAACTTTACTGCATAAAGCACAGATTAGATTTGTTTTCCGTTCCATTCCACTAACTTGTTTAAAGTTCCTAAATTGCAATTATTATATGAAAACAACCGTTAATGTTCTAGAAACACACATCATCAGAAAACCTGGTATTAGAATATATAAGATTTAGATCTCAACATAGTATATTGATGTGTCTGCGGTACTGTGTACGGACGTATAGACCAATACTAGCACCATGTAGGATACATTGTCGGCTATTATATCAATGTTGCTGTATTATACTCTGTAATATGTCAGGGTGTTAATTAGTATAAAAAAGACCAACTTGTTGATTGTAACCGTTTAATGAGTTCGTGAACGTTCTTTTTCACAGCTATATTACAGTTATCACTAATAAACTAATTTATCCCAATGTACCCAAACAATAATTTTACATGTACAAATTACAATAATAGCAAATAAAGTAAAGTAAAAAATTGTCTTATAAAACCATACTAATTCAGTTTCATATAAATTAAATATTTTCTTTTTGAGCGACTTAATTTCTTTGGAGAATTCCGAAAAATATACATCAGTGTAAGCATAAATCGGACATCATTGCTTTCAGTCTTATATAGTTTTATACATTCTTGACTTTCAATATAAAAAATCTGGCAAATTATCACATACCTTAGAGTCACGACGACTCTAGTAAACTACATATTTGCTAAAAATCTAGTGACGAGCTGTTCACTCTGCACTGCATCAATATCACTTCAACTTTATTAACATAAATATACCTGTCTCTGTCGCACGTACGTCGCTTACTTATTAGTAAAAGACAATGGTGTGTTATGTCGGTTATACTACTCGAGTCTGGCCGGCGAAATATGAGCCTAGAAAGGGGTAAACACAAAAAACAGGTTTTTATACTCGTCGACCTTAATGTTTGAATTTAGACTTCGTACACCAAACTTAAATCACATACTTTTTACTATGGAGCTCCCAACTCAACATTTCATAACTGTTGAGACAACTGAAATGAAATTGACCAATCACGTGGCGCCTTTACTGAACTATAATGTATTTGACCAATAGGACGCTGTCATGAGAAAGTCAAAAGGTAAATAGACATCAACGCACAAAAAAGAAAAAGCCGTTGGTTGCACTTCGTTTTGCATAGACACCGAGTTTGTTTAATTAATTCAGTTGACTCGTAGAAAGAATTTTGTATACAATAGTTATATAATTAGCTTTTTAAGTCTCGTACCTTAATTAGGCCACTCAGCAAGCTTCGTGGCCTAAACGTGGTACTCGACTGAAAAAGCATACATTATATAACGATTGCATAAAATACTATTTTGCGACTTAACAAAAATAATGCGATAAAATAATAATGATAGAACAATATAATTTTTCTTCAATTCACAGGATGCAACGTCATATGAAATAAAACTAACTTCATTATACTTATATTTAATAAGAATACCTAATCAAAACCATTTTGACAAAACATAATAATTTAACTTTTTATGATATTCTTCAATGTCAACAATACCTAAGCAGTCCATCTTATAATGGAACAGTTCCTTCCTTAGTTGCGATATCAAGTAGATAGCATACTAATTTAAGACGTTTGACACATGACAATGATATTACTATTGCCATTAAAAAAGTTTAAAATAAATCTCAGGCTCATCTTTCCCTAGCCAGACTCTAGTGTGGTGTAAAGCTGCAATAAATATCTACTTTACTAAACAACCAAAAATATATTGAAACCTACCTTATTAAAAAAAAACTTACTGTTATAATCGACAATGCTTAAACGGACAAAATACGAGTATGTCAGACCTCTAAAAGTTTTTGCAAAAAAATACAAGGTAGCTCGAACAAATTCATCCGACGATTCCGTCCCATTCAAGGGTTACATATGTATGTGTAGAGGAAATGCTGGTGTGGTAAAAATCATTTGAAATGACCGACATTCTACAAAACTGTCATTTGACTTTTAATCTGATAGCTGGGATGGTAAAGTTACTTTTTAAACGGATTAGGTACTAGGATGCACCTCGGTCTCTCTGTCACTCAAATATTTTTTTATATACCAACATATACTTGAGAAAAATAACATCAAATACATGGCCGGTGCACAGTGGGTGCGATTTTAATCATTGTACATACAAAACGAAACACATGTACCTACTTACTACATACGTATAAAATAATATTAAAAGAAAGGCCAAAAAGTACGTAATACGTTAACAAAAGCATAATAAATACGTTGTAGCAAAATTACATTAACACAAAATTATCAGTTTCTAAAATTTAAACACAATTCTCCACCACCAACATCTTTCATAAATCAAATAATATAATTGATTGATTTTATACTTGATTTTATTACTTGCTGTAATAAAATCAAGTAATAACCAAATATAAATATAGACATATCTTACCCACTACAGATTGAAACACTTATAATAACGATCAAAAATAAGTAAACAAGTATTACCAGCGACATCACAAAATAGATATAGATAAATAGGTACAGAAATCAATCTACATACGAAGTGCGCTCAAGCAACGCAGCACACATAGACACTGCTCACCTACACGATATCTCAGACCGGACGAGCGTGCGCGAGTGCCATCCGCCTGAGACGCGTCTTCTGTGAACTTTTTTGTGCAATAATGGAGCAACAAGACAAAAAGTTATTAAAGCTGTTCAGTGGACGGTTGTTGAAATTCATCATTAAACGGGGAATTGTCGTTTTTTAAGCTAATTTGTAATATAATATAACAATGACATTAAAAATAACATATTTTAGTAAATATTAATTTGTATTTCCTTTCTTCCCGTTTCATTCTCAACAATAAATCAAACAACTGGATACGAGTGCCACTGCCACTATAGTTGTTTGTGCAAAGCCATAGTTGACAACCTTAGAGCGATCGCCGAGCGTAGGTATGAAAAGTGAGGTACATACATGTGATTGACTTCTGTTCCTATCTATTTTGTGGCGACATAATGTATTTCGTCATTCAATGCCGTATACATTGTATAGTTCTAAATGGACGTTTTTTATTCGACATCACATCATTTGTAACATAAAATGTATAAAAGTTGTCTTGAGCCGAAATCTAATAAACAAGTTAACGAATGGAATGTATACTTTTGAACTTTGTCCTACTTATTTGATCTGCAACTACCGAGGAATAAGTCCACAGTAAATAAATGTCTAAAGTTCGTTGTACAACTTATACTACAAAAAGAGCGCTGCTACTGAAGCCTAAGAAGATGACACCAAGTTAAATCTAGATATAAGTACCAATTAAGACCCGCCATACACGGACTGTTTAGAGCAGTCGAGACCGACCGCACGAGAGCAGTCGCCATATTAAATGAAGCCTCGACTGCTCTAAGCAGTACGCTATGGCGGGTCTCGACTGCTCCAAGCAGTCCGTGTATGGCGGGTCCAACTGAACATAAGATAACACCTACTCGTATATAAGCTCTGTCAGATCGCTGTGTAGTCCCCTAATTTATATCCAAAACTAGGCATCTAGGCGGTTGAGGCATCGAATCGCTCTATACGTTTTACGTACGAGTACTATGACTATGCCTAATCTTAAATGTAGGAATGGCTGGGCGTTAAGGCATGCTCAGGCAACTAATTCATCAACGACAATTGCATAATTATTTTTAATGTATGTAAGTACCTCATTGTACACAACAGGTTTATCTGAACTTATCCCTATAAGGGATCTCTTCCAGCTAACCTTTGAGCAATTGAGAAGGAAGGAGATGTTACTTGTGAGCCCAAAAAAATTACAGTGAGTTATTATTTAGACCTCTATTTTCATTCTTGGCATTTTACATCTAAGGTGGATTGGCCAAGATGGAGTTGCGGCTAACTCCTCCCAGCACTCAGGATCGATACCGCACGCGCTCAGGTATAGTTTGAGCACTTCCTTATAGCGCAGGTGCTAACTTCCGCTTACCCTCGGCTAACTTTGTATTGAATACAGCCTTAGGCAAGCGGCGGTCATTCATTCGAAGGCTATGCCCACTGCACCTGAGCTGACGTTGCCTTAGGCGAGCCTCCTTACATCCCGGAGCGACGCAGAACCTCAGAATTTGGCACACTGTCCTGTCGCTAAATCCTCACTATATATCTAAGATATCTTAGGTGGCAAGTGACTATGTCTGCTCTGTAAAATAACCATGTCTCTCTCTTAGCCGCGCTGATGACAATTATCGTTGGTGAAAATAGGTACCAACAATTTTGTACATACAATTACTATCACCTCAATGTTGATCGCCACACGCACACTTTTTATAAAAGTGGATAGCTCGCGGATATTGGCACATTCAATTGATTTACGTATGGATATGTATGTTTCTATAAACAACGGAAGCTCTATAAATTACATTTCACTATGTCTGCCTGACGTTGCTACTGTACTAACGTTATTACGTTAACACCAAGTACTACTAGGGAGGCATTCCAGTATCTAGTAGTCGAGGGTGTTGCGATTAGACGAGAACCGTGGTAAAGACCGCCATAGCGAGGGTGAGTGACGTCACAGCGAGCCCGTTGGCCGATCCGGGCTTGTTTCCAGTTTTATCGCTAGCAGAATCCTGAAACATATCGGGAAAGTTAGATATATTGCCTTCGGCGGTGAAGTGACATTCTCCAAATCTTGAGATTCGGTGTCAAATCGGACCCCACTCTCTTTTAGGGTACCTACAACCCGGAACGCTAGGAAGGTAATAATAAATAGTAATGGTGGTGAACTGGGCTAAACTCTGGGTAAACAAATAAAATGCTTTAATTGATTTGGCTACTTTTTTGCTATGTGAGTTGACTTCATTAGAATGTTTTGTTCAGAGTAACAATCACCATAACATATAGTTCCAAGAAGACATGATAACTATTTAGGTACGGTCGCGTTCTTTAATTTATGACTCATTTCGCAAAATGATTGCATTTCTATAGAATATGACAGGACTGTCAACCTTTGGAGAGCAATGGCCTGCTTCTGTGACGACGTAATGTCACAGAAAGAGGCTGCGGAGCGGGCTCGCGAAAACGATCCTCTTGCGGATCCGCTTCGCCGACGACGGCCTGGAGGCAGAGCCAGGCGCTATACGCATCTGTTGCCTCCGCCGTAGTGAAACTATGCAGGGAGTCGGGGCAAGCCCTGCTAACAAAGGTTTCACAGGACTGGAGGCGCTCGCCTAGCTGACGCCTCGAAATGTCTGCGGCCTGCTACTGTAGGCCGCCCGCCGGGACGTACGCAGTTGAATGCCAAGAGCGATCCTGCGACGCCCCCATCCCCATATACAAGGCGGAGCCGGATGTCGTTGGTGGTTTTAGACGGTAGTCCAGCTTCGGCTAGTCCGTCATACCCGTCCTTCCACCCCGGATAGGACGGGATGCCTAAACGCATTTCCCCAACGTAAAAAAAATAAAAAAAATATAGGACTGTCAACCTTAACTTAAGTGAGTCCCAAATTATAGTTCGTGGCTGTACCCACAGTAATTAGGTAATTTAATTACACAATGTTTTAACTCTGCAACGGGTTTGTTTTTTTTTCATTGAACGCCCTATTGTGGTGGTGTGCACCTTGCCAATAAATTTTCATCCTACTAATTATACTAATAGAATAAATTTTCAATGGTATTTTGACTTCGAGTGACGTTCTACGGATAAGTTGACTTTGTTTATCATTTATCGTTTCTTTTAACAGTATCTATGGTAATTACAAAAAGGATCGCCATAAAAATCGTGAACATTTACGCACCAAACAAACAACAAGTGATAACTACAATTAAATTAAAAACCCATTTTGTTTTTCAAATTACTAGTCTGTCTCACACACGATGAGGAATACCACCACATACATTAAAATCCGTGAAGCAGTTTGGACTGTAGCCCGTGAAATAGAATTTACTTGACCACTTACAAAAATACCTACGCTCGTTAACTATAACCCTCCTTCTGAGGCAGTCGGGTAATAGAAAATAATTAAGCGGTTAGACTTTGTATGAAAAACGTTCTGCTCTGCACCTGTTTTTTTTCTATTTTAATTTCTAGCAACAGAAACTAGATTCGATCTAGGAATGGGGGATTCCATTGTGTATACAAAGTTTCATATTGGTAGTCTAGCATGACGTTTCTAAATGAGAACCAAACTAGTTTTGTATGGAGAGGAGCGTCCTGATGACCCCTAATACACAATTAATAAAGCGTGTCAAACATTTGAATCTGTTTTTTTTTTATATTGACTAACTTATGAAATGTGGCGTGAGCTGTCAAAACACGAAATTGACCCAGACATGTACAAACACCAATAATGTTCCAACTTACCACATTGCCATTCCTTGGGCTTGCTAGCTTTTCCTGGTTAGAAGGGTTAAAAGGTTAGTAGTGCTGATAATCATGCTATTCTACTATAAATTATAAGATTATAACGACCTTATTATGCAATTTTAATGAGCCGGTTCAGTCACCCAAAGTTAATCACGTTATTAGTTCATCACATGCAAGTATTGCTGCTTTCTATTACACCGATCGAGTAACATAACAAATGGGTCAATCAACATTTTTTTTTTCTTATTATGTCCCGTTAGCCAGGAGTGGATATGACAGTTTCTTAGAAGAAATTATTACAAGATGGACTACTAAGTAGAGTAGTACACCTTTGTAGGTTTTTATATCCATAAAATTTCAGTAATCCAGAAGAAGTAACCTTGTGACAGAAAATAGTTGATTCACCTACTCATGCAATGTGAAAAATAACATTAAATTGATAATATAAGTAAATACGTTTTAGATATACAGGAAAGGAACATATTGCGTTAAGTATCCAGAGCAATAACGCGTGCTCGTAGTTGCAGGATCCAAGAGGCAACCGGATGGCTGGCGGTATTTGAGCTTCCGAAGTGTTATGGAACCGCCCTGTGCAACCATTTATAATAAATTTAACTGGTTAAGAAGATAAAAAATGTAGTTTAAATGTAGTGAAAAGCAAGCTAAAACAGACTTTCATAGAAAAATTACCTTAATTTTAATGTTATTATTCCAATTTCAAGTAACGTTTTGTCAGAATTATATTTGTGTTTAAGTAGTAACTATGTAACTTAGGTGCATGATATATGTAGCTGTAAAAAATGAGCGCGGTCTCGCCAACAAACCATTCCGTCAGTTTGGCGAGCGAATTTGAAATTGAATATGTGTTGTGTTGAAAATAAACTAATAAAAAAAATTTAAACCGAGCCAACTTAGACTGCGGCGAAAATAGAAAAAGAGGAATGAAAAAATAAAAAGTTAGTCGCGAGGCAGGCGATTGAAACAGCGATTGCCTGAAATTGTGTACGCCATTTTTATTTTTTCACCCCCCCTTAATTTTCCGTTCCAGTCCATGTTGGCTCAGTTCGGGTTGCACTGGGCGGTTCCACAACGCTTCATGAGCTTAAATACCGGAAGCCATCCGATTGCTTCTCAATGCTTTAACTATATAGTATACCATGCGAAGAAGCCAGATCTATTCTAAGAAACCTTGCACTATTCGTACTTTGTTTAGTACAGCACGGCTGGTATAAGTGTGGACACGAGATGGCTCGCACGCGACTGACAAGACGCAACGACAAAATGTCTAAATGACTGACATATGACTAACTCGAGCACACCACATCCCTTAAATGCCTAGATCATATATAATGACATTAATGACAATGTTGTAGAGTCGTGTTCATAATTTAAAAGATTCATTCTAGGAGTGACTCGACAAGATAATTTATGGCCAATAAAGTTATGTCGACACACATGCATGCAACAAAAACGTGTCGAGCTAATTTCGAGTTAAAACGTGAGTGAACCGTTTACATTTAATTATCACAACACTACACCATTGTCATTATATGATCTAGGCATTAAAGAGATTGGTATTGCAGGTATGGTATTTTCCCCAGCAAGTCATATTAAGATATAGTCATATTGAGGTGAAGTCTTTAAGCGATTTTAGCTTAATGCCGGGATATATTTGCAATTTAGCCGTTATGCGAATGTAGTAATTTTGATATGTAGGGTTTCTAATACTACCCTTTGGGGAGTATCTTAGAAGGAAATATTGCAAACAAACCTGAACTGCGAAGCTGATTTATTCGCAATAGTTACTAACGGAACTATACCCAGTTCCTGTTCCATATAACGTAAATAAAATCTTGCATTAAGGGCCATGCATTCAAGGAAAACGATTTTGAAACGCAAAAACCTTGGTTTTGTTGTTCGATAAACAAACACTTAATGATCGAAATAAGTAAAACAAGTACAACGTTTCCCTTTGATATCCAAGATAAACGAAGAAACGTAGACGAATTTGTCAGTTTAAATTCTAATGTTATATGGAACTAGCTTCTGCCCGCGACTCCGTCCGCGTGGAACTCGTTTATATCGCAGCTCCATACAAACTTTCACTCACCCATTTCACCCCCTTAGGAGGTGATTTCGGGGATAAAAACTATCCTATGTCCTTCCCCGGGACTCAAACTATCTCCATACCATATTTCACCTAAAGCGGTTCAGCGGTTTAACCGTGAAGAAGTAACAGACAGACAGACAGACACACTTTCGCATTTATAATATTAACTATGGATATGGATGTGGTATAATTGCGATGAATCTCAGGTAACATCTGAGGATATCCCAGTATGCGACTATTCCCAGTTAAACAGTAAATATAAATATAAAACAGTAAATTTAAATAAAACTCACGGGGATGTCCTTGCAGGGCGTGGCCTTGCGGATGAACTTGAAGAGCGACTCGACGATGTTGGCGGTGGTGGGCTGCGCGCACGACTCCAGGTTGCTCACCACACACTTCTGCAGCGTCGTTAGCTGCCCACACTCCGTTTTCTGGGTTACGGAATACATGCCGGTTATAATGCAAGAGTCCTGGGTCTGAATATTCCAAATAATCGGTATTATTTGGAATATTTGTCCCTGAGCCATTGATGTTGTCTGTGTATAATAAAATACTTGTGATTATAATAAAATACTATTACACAATATCATTTGAATGTGGACGTAACATTAAATTGCCCAACGAGATGGAACTTGGCGCATCTTCCTGGATTGTAGGATCTACATGTGAGCAGCACAACTTGCTAATAGGTCGCGTCGCCTTTCCTGTCTCACCCTCTTTCTAATTTGTACTGTGCAATACATTTTTTTTTAAGAGGGTAGGTTATCTCTCTTGGTGTCGATAAAAAGCCGTTACATAACGTTATATTTCATTAATGCAGTAATTATTCGTTATATCAAAATCAGTAGGTATGCCCCAACGATGTAAATATCAAAACAGAATGAATATCATAACATTATAAAATACGGTCGAATAACGTTATATCGTTTTAAAATACGAGCCGCGCTGTCGAATGAGCGAAACCACAAGTGCGAAATAGACACTATAAGCCCTATAACGTTATTAAGCTATTATATCGCTTAAGCAAGTATCGTTATATATATTATTGGTTTAGATTTATAACGTTAAGCTGCCCGGCCCGGCTTCGCACGGTTAGTGCGTAGGAATGAAGCATTTTCCCGCGGTAAAAAGTAGCCTATGTTCATCAGGGATAATGTCGGTTTTTAATAGTAAAAGATTTTTTTTTAATCGTCTAGTAGTTTCGGAGCCTATTCGATACAAACAAACAATCAAATCTTCCCTCTTTATAATAATAGTGCAGTTAGTGTAAATAATGGATACCGTTATACAGCGCGTAAAACATAACTTTTAGTATAACAGTTTTTTGAATAATAACGTTATAAACGATAGCGGTATTTAAAGGCCTGGGGACCGATTTTTACTTTCGAGCGCTCGACTCTTTCACTCGAAAACGGTTAAAAACGATGAAATGCTATTTTTGAAATACGAGCGATAGAAAATTGAAAAACGAGTGGTATTCAATTCTATCGGTAGAAAATGATGACAAATCAGTTGTACCTATTTAATTATGGACTGACTATTTATTTCAAAGATAGATATATTAAATAAAATATATTTATTCGATGCTAAGTGATTGCCTGGTGTACGATTATATTTAATTTCTTGCCAAATTTTGTGGATGAAACCAAGATCGGTAGTCTAATGGCGGGAAAATAAGCGTTTCGTTTACTATTACTCACTATTACTTACTTTTGTTTTTTTTCTGTTATGAAACGCATAATATATTTAAAATGGATTAATTTACTATATTATAGATACACAACTTCCAATAAAGTACTTTTCCCTACAGTAGGTATGCTGAAAATTAAAATTTGAAAACCGGTAATTATCTACTTTTTTCATACAACTAAACGCAAAACTATTGACAGCCAACACACAGCCAATCACTAGCTTTTGTGTGATAATTTCAAAAATAGCTATTATTGGGTTCATGCGAAAATAATAGTGACAAATATTCGTGTGCGAATATTTTCTACCACTCGCTTTTGATTTCGAGCGCTCGAAAGTCAAAAATCGGTCCCCTGGTGCTGGTGCGACTTATCCTTACAGTGAACTTGATCTCGGGAATCTTGCCGGCGGTGATGTTAGCGTCGAACTGCACGTTGGGCCCGAGCGTGCTGTTCGCGCACGCCTGGATCGCCTCCTGTTTCTCCTGGAAGCACTCGGGGCCTCCCTCCGCAATAAACACTGGAATTAAACACGATAGATAGCTAGACCATAAAGGGGGGTTGGGTAAAAACAAATTTACATGCGGCCATTCGTAAAAATGGTAGATTATGATAGACCTACTCAAAACAAACATATTTTGTTATGAAATGTTATACACTTAAATGCATCGGAGCCGAGATATTTGCAATATATTTTCACAGGTCATATTGAAAAGTTATAAACTAAACTTCAAACTTAAATATCTCGGCTCAGATATTGTTTAACGCGTTTAATTTTGTATATATATGCGTATTAAGAAGGTTCATTATTCAAAAAGCATTCTTGTGGCCGCTGCAAAAATAAAAAAAACCGGTCAAGTGCGAGTCTGACTCGCGCCCCGAGGGTTCCGTACAAACTAACAAGTAACTCAAGGTAAAGTAAATGTCCCAATATTTGTTAAATTACTTCTTTAACCCAACACAATAGAATTCAATTTCAAACAACGAGTAACTTTTACACCAAGACAATTGAATCGCGATCTCTTTTTGACCTGCTATTGAAAGTAAATATACGCGTCCCAATCCCAACCCCATTAATTCTAGAAAAATCTTAACAGCGCTAATGGGGTCAGCGCTATCTATCGGCCCCATTTGGTACTAACGTGCAAGGGCAATCGGCTTAGTATGTATGTTGGTCTTTCAAAATTCAAATTCAAAATATATATTGCACACATAATATTACAAGTAATAAAATGGACCCTGTAAGGGCACAGCAAAGAAGCTTAAGACTAGGTTATATCTAGGTTGTAAGTGCTACCTGAATACTACTAGTTCTACCTTGAACTAGATTTATTATTAGGTACCTACTAATTAATTTGGTAGACAATTAGGAACTTCGCTTAAAACTCATTGACATTAAAGTCAAACAAAAAACTATTATAATATGTGTTTACAGAAATTGGAATTGGAATAATAATGCGTGAAACAGAATTTAAAATCTTTTCACGCACACTTCATCAAAAAAATCTTGTAGTGTGTAAAAACTATTTTGTACTAAAAATTTCTTTAATGATTTTTTGAATAGGTTAATTGGTTCTATGGATTTGATTGCTTGTGGTATGTTATTAAATATTTTTATACACATCATATGTGGCCCGGAGTGGTATATTTTTAAGCTGGATGTAGGTAAGGCTAGGTTGTTATTGTGGCGGAGATTTAGTGGTTTTACATGACGGTCTTTAGCTTGTGAGAAAAAAACATTGTGTTTTAACAAAGGTACAGGCTTCTAGGATGTATAAAGAAGTAAGTGTTAGAATGCCCAGTTTTTTAAAATATGGCCTACAACTCTGTGTCCTTTTTCTATTAACTAGGATTCTGATGCATTTTTTTTGTAATATGAACAGGATATTCGAATTTGTACTGTTGCCCCAAAGCAGTATGCCATATCGGAATATATGTAGAGTGGGCGTAGGCCACAGAACACCTCCACTAGAAGCCTAATGTTTGTAATTTTGTTCCCGACGCGAGTCACCAAAGCACACAGAACACCTCCACTAGAAGCCTAATGTTTGTAATTTTGTTCCCGACGCGAGTCACCAAAGCATGAGCAAGAGGTGAGGGGAAGGGCGGGTGCTAACAGCGTTGCGATTGGTCGATGCGCTCGCGCGCGGAATGCGTAGTGATGGGACATGTTCGCGTACAAGCATCCTAATTTTTTAGGTACATTTTAAAGTAAAGTAAGTAACTACTTACTATACTTTTATCTTTAAGTAAAGGTAAAGTATAGATAGTTTTGTTACCATTTTAATACACAGTAAGTTAGGAATCCTAACTGGTACCGTAATTTTTTGCTGATAAATCATGGTAGGTACTTACTGTACATATTAAAATGGTAATTAAACTACCTATACTTAAAAGTGTGCTAAAAAATTACTGACCATTTAGTATTTTTGGTTCTCAAGATTAAACTACAAATACTTCAGTATTTTTATGGAAAGTTTCGGAGCAGTTTGATAATAAGTAAAGTCTCATTATTCCTTTAAAAGTTGTATTTATTGTTCTCATTTTAAAATAAAACAAACAATACACGAAAAAGGCATTCGGCTATTTAGGATGGTGACGTATCTCACACCAACTCCGAGTTCCCTCGCACTTTCTCGAAGTTCATCATCAGGCCCATTTTGTGGCACTGGACCCAACTGCTCACTGAGAGGATTCTAAGAAACCCGCACAACGTATATCTAACTCACACCAACTCCCAGTTCCCTCGCACTTTCTCGAAGTTCATCATCAGGCCCATCTTGTGACACTGGACACAACTGCTCACTGAGAGGATTCTAAGAAGCCCGCACAACGTATATCTATCTCACACCAACTCTGAGTTCCCTCGCACTTTCTCGAAGTTCATCATCAGGCCCATCTTGTGACACTGGGCCCAACTGCTCACTGAGAGGATTCTTAGAAGCCCGCAGAACGTATATCTAACTCACACCAACTCCGAGTTCCCTCGCACTTTCTTGAAGTTCATCATCAGGCCCATCTTGTGACACTGGACACAACTGCTCACTGAGAGGATTCTAAGAAGCCCGCACAACGTATATCTATCTCACACCAACTCCGAGTTCCCTCGCACTTTCTCGAAGTTCATCATCAGGCCCATCTTGTGTCATTGGACCCAACTGCTCACTGATAGGATTCTAAGAAGCCCGCACAACGTATATCTATCTCACACCAACTCCGAGTTCCCTCGCACTTTCTCGAAGTTCATCATTAGGCTCATCTTGTGGCACTGGACCCAACTGCTCACCGAGACGATTCTAAAAAGCCCGCACAACCTATATCTATCTCAAACCAACTCCTAATTCCCTCACACTTTCTCGAAGTTCATCATCAGGCCCATCTTGTGGCACTAGACCTAACTGCTCAGCGAGAGGATTCTAAAAAGTCCATACAATCTATGTCTGTGTCAAATCAACTCCGAGTTCCCTCGCACTTTCTCGAAGTTCGTCATCAGGCCCATCTTGTGGCACTCGACCCAACTGCTCCCCGAGAGGATTCTAAAAAGCCCGCACAACCTATATCTATCTCAAACCAACTACGAGTACCCTCGCACTTTCCCAAAGTTTATCATCAGGCCCATCCTGAAACCTAGACGCAACTGTTCACCAAGAGCATTCTAAAAAGTTACTAAAACAGTAAAGTAACTACTACTACTAGTACTACTAATACTTATTATATATTACACTATTTACTTTAAATAACGAACAATAAATAAAACTAAATGTAAGTTCTAATCTACAGAATAACTACCTACTCAAACCAAAATAAACGAGAAATCTGTATTTTTGTTACATTTCTTCAAATCGGTACGAACGAAAGCACGTGGTTTGTCGATTGACCATCATAGCATCATCGGGACATCACTAGTCGTGACGTGTTTTCGTAAGAAAGCAATAGCATATTGCATTTTCAAAGTGATGAAAAGTGACAGACATAGTGTGTCTGTACCTCAGTATTCGCACCGGCCAATATAAAATGGCCTCCGCTGGCTATAAATATTTTCAATGAAATATTGAATTTGACTCAACTGTGGAATGAAAATCCATCTTTTTTGTAATTAGAAGTCTTTGACGACTTTCCGCACCACCTCACACTACAAAAGCCCATAATTAGCCGGGAAAATCCTATTATTTTGTTTTTTTTTTGTGAGAGTCATGCACACTCCGCACAGGTCGTTAACATGGACGCAACTGAACGGAAAGGCGGGCGACCGCGGATTAAATAAGCGCAACAACACCAACGCTTGGTGACTCGAGTCGCGAACAAACTGAGAAACATTAGGCTTCTAGTGGAGGTGTTCTATGCCAAAGCATGAGGAAGAGGTGAGGGGAAGGGCGGGCGCTAACAGCGTTGCGATTGGTCGATGCGCTCTGTGGCGTAGACATAATAGGCGGATATGGAAGTTTTTAAATCTGTTGTCTTTTTTAATTCATACAAGGCATATGTGAATCTGGATAGTTTTGAGCTTATTTTCTGAATGTGGTCTTTCCAATTAATATTAGTGTCTATATTTAATCCTAGCAATGAGAAGGTGTCGATACATTCTAAATTGATTGTATTAAAGCGATTAATTTTTTAGCGATTATTGTTTATCACGTGAACCGATCTCTATTATTTTTGTTTTAGTTGAAAGAGAGTATTTCTATTATAGTCATATAGGAATATCAAAACGAAAAAATACTTATAAAGTTGATTAAATTGCAAACTTAATTAGGAAATGATTTTTGTAAATAAAACCAAAAAATATGCTAGATACAGAAACAACATACTTTTCCAGTAATATTTATGTTTATCTTAATCACAAGTTATTCTTTCAAATTTTTCGCTTTGATGACTTCGGAAATAAGGGGGGGGGGGTATTTTTTTTTTTACATTTTCCTTCATATATCAAAATTTTACCCATGTAAAAAGAAAAAAAAAGTGTTTCAAAAAGTGCAACTCAAGCCCTTTCATATGATACCCCACTTGACCATTAGGTCAAGGTCAAGTATTAACTTAAATATATATTTTTTGCCCCCTCCTCAAAATCAAAACAAAACAAAAAATACGCTATATACAGAAAAAGTTATACTTTTCCAGTGATATTTACGTTTATCTTAATCACAAGTAATAATTTCAAATTTTTCGCTTGGGTAACTTCGGAGATAAGGGGGGAACGGTATTTTTTTTTACATTTTCCTTCATAAATCGAAATTTTACCAATGAAGAAAAAAAAGAAAAACTGCTTCAAAAAGTGCAACTCAAGCTCTTTCAAATGATACCCCACTTGACCTAATAGTTGAATTTTTTTTTTTGCCCCCTCCTCAAATTCGTAATTTTTCATAGTAAATTTAAATGAATATTTAAATTTTTCATTTTCAATGCACGAGGATAACTCTCATTTATAATCATTCCAAATTTCAAGTTGATAGCTTATGTAGTTCGTGAGATATTTCACTTTGTGACAGACAGACAGACAGACGGACGGAGTCGCACCATAAGGGTTCCTTTTTTATTTACCATTTTTGGTACGGAACCCTAAAAAGAACGTTTTTTCTCAACAAGGTTACCCAATGCCCTTTAAATAAATAAATGTTAGGGGACAATCACACACAAATCGACCTAGTCCCAAACTAAGCAAAGCTTATACTATGGGTACTAGACGACGATAAACATACTTATATAGATAAATACATTGAAAACCTCCATGACTCGGGAACAAATATTCGTGCTCATCACACAAATAAATGCTCTTACCGGGATTCTAACCCGGGACCTCTTGCTTCGTAGGCAGGGTCACTATCAACTGGGCTAAAGCTGTCGTTGATGATTCATGAATTTATCAACGGGAAATTAGTTGAAGCACTATCTAACTTCAAGTATTTAGTTAATCAAATCAAACGCTGCTGCAATTGCCGTAGTCAAAGACTTGTAAGGGCTCCATTTGGTTTAACGTAATCAACAAATTAGGCAACAAACATTCATTAAACTCGACTCGCTCGAAAGGCTTTAATGTTCATGCTATCATAGCCATGCAGCCGAAATCTGAAAACACTCTTTCATTAGAAACATGTCCACTGCTGGAAGTCAAGCATTGGATTACCCCAAAGAGCGTTCCATAATAACCGGTTCTGCGTTCTGCCCCACCCGCACTCCACAAGGTGGACTGATGACCAGGTATAGGTTGCGGGAGTCCGTTGGATGCGGGCGAGGCAGAAACGGTCATTATCGCTCTATCGGATCGCTCTTTGGGGAACTCCAATGCTGGATATCCAGCAGTGGACGTTTCCAAAGAATTTTATTAAAATACCAAGTTTTATAGGCGATGGCCGTTGGAGCGGAAAGGTTCTCGAGTGGCGACCACGTATCGGAAGGCGCAGTATGGGCAGACCTCATCAAGAGTCCGTATATAGCCGTTTGCTGAATTCGCTAAACTTGTTGAGGTCATATCTCATCAAATATTCTTTTTCCTAAAGATTTTATTGTGTAATATGAAAGATCATTTCAATTCAAGTTGAATAAGTGGAAAAATTGTTTACATTTAGCTCTCAATTTACCATATTTTGGCTCAGTCCAACCGCTGTTTTCTCAATTTTCGCTCCGAGACGTGTAAAACGACGAGGATTTGAAGAACTATTTGATTTATAACCGATATTAAACAAATAAATCCATATTGGAATGATAGTCTTCTTAGGAATAACTGGAAATTTTTTATAAATTACATATTAAATTGTTGAGGAAAACCGTATTTCCATCAAACAACTTTTGAGTAAAAACACACGAAGAATCGCCAGTATTTTTGGCCATTTAGCTCATTATTTTAAAAATATGAAGCCATAATAAGAAACTCTAGTTTAAGCGCTATTCGTACAAACAAAAATATATTTATGTGCAGAAGTAAATTTAAGCATAAAAAATATTTGAAATCACACTAAAGTTCGTAATAAAACACCGTGCACGGCGCTCGATTCGGCAGCCGTTGTCCGGGTTGGACCTGTACGTCGTGTAATTGTGGCTATTCACGAAGGCTACCCCTCGACTAAAATATTATTTTGATCTCCGGCTAGACATAGTTGTTACCAACGTCGGGGTCAAACTATACTAGTGAGACATTCGTGAGGCTAATCGAGACAACTTACGAATTGTATAGCTCCCATGTCAATTATGTCTGTGAAGTTAGCGTATCAAGTTATAGCAGATCACAAAAAAACTGGAGTTCTATTCGCATGCAACATAGTTCTATAGTTCCTGATACATTTTAGCAATAGTTCTGGCGTTTTTACCACAAAAAACAATCTTGTGTATTTCAAACAATTGATATGCTAACTTCACGTACCTAGCATATCATTTTCCTCCGAATCGACTAAAAATTAATATCCTGCCTTTTCAAAGTGTTCCCAAGAGTTCCTGATACTTTAAACACAGCTAGCAGAGTTCTGCTAGCTAGTTATCTAGCATGAAAACTTAAAAATAAACTTTTCTTTAATTCAATGATGTGCTAACTTCACACGTGATCTGCTGATAGTTTTTAAATTTGATCCACTTCCCGGTTTCCGATTGAGCTGAAATTTTGCATGCATATATAAATTGGATGACAATGGAATATTATTATGACATAAAGCTGATCTGATGATGAAGCTGGAAGGTGGTCATAGGAACTCCTTCATTAAACGACGCAACCCTATCAAGTTTGGGCTCGTTTAATTCGTCTTGACGAGTACTTTGGTACTATATGGTAACCAGGGTCTGATGATGGAGCTGGAAGGTAGCCATAGGAACTCCGTAATTAAACGACGCAACCTCATCGTGTTTGGGCTCGATTAATTCGTCTTGACGAGTACTTTGGTTCTATATGGTAACCAGGGTTTGATAATGGAGCTGGAAGGTAGCCATGGAACTCCGTAATTAAAAGACGCAGCCCCATCGACTTTGGGCTCGTTTGACATATCTATATGATATGGCGTGAATATGCAACTCCAACAAATATAGAAAAAAATAATAGATATAACGAAATAGACTAACGAAATCAGCACATCGCTGGAATCTGGAAAGGTTAACGAATTATTAATATTTATCAGGTGATTAAGCTCATACGTTAGGCCAATCAACTGTAAGCAAAAATAAACTGTACCTACATTTCTAAATTACCTAGTATTTTATTTCAACACATACACTAATGTTATACTATAATTCAGGTAAAGACTATTTATTCACCTAGAATTGAATAACCTGGAAACTGAAAACTCTAACAGTAGTTAATTATCGACCGAGAGAGCGGAAGCGAATAAGGTCGCCGTTTCAGCTTGGACAAAAATGCTTTCGTATGTCTGTGATTGTGTCGATGACGATTTGAAAGTGCTTGTTACTGGGCCTACTTGAATAAATATAATTTTGAGTTTTGAGTTTGAGTTTGAGTTTGTCCGGATTTTCGGCTGTTCTCCTCTAGAGGTCGCATTTCTCATCCGACGTGAAAGGGCTTCGCTCAAAATTGTCTAGCTATCGCGGTTCTTGAGATACAGCCTGGTGACAGACACACGGACAGCGAACGGGTCCCGGTTTTTACCCATTGGGTACGGAACCCTAAAAAAAGGCACCAGTTGGCCATACGTTTCCAGTAAAGCCAAAGTTACTAAGTTTTAAGATGAATAAAGATAAATAATTACTGGGGACAATCTTACTCAAATCGACCTAGTCCCAAACTAAGGGAAGCTTTTACTGTGGGTACTAAACGACGATATACATACTTATATAGATAGGTAAATAAATACTTAAATACATAGAAAACCAATATCCATGACTCAGGAAGAAGTAAATGCCCGTACCGGGATTCGAACAGGGCCTCCAGCTTCGTAGGCAGGGTCACTACCAACTAGGCTAAAGCAGTCGTCAAACAAGTAAGTACTTGAATGAATTCTGAATTTCTAGTAATTACATAAATACATTATAATTAACGATACAGGTAGGTAGGTTCCCTCTGTTTTGGCATATTTTTGAAATGAAAACTTCTTTAGCGGCGCTGAGCACTTTTTGGGATGGGGAAAATTTTTTAAACTCGTGACAGTCGTGACAGATTTTTGTGATGTCACGTGACCGTAGAATTGGGAGAGATTCGGGACGAGGCATGGGGGCGGGGGGAAAACGGGGGATTGACTAGGGGCACATAGTTCTAGTTTGTACTTTATTGTTAACGGAATGAGGTCGTAACACATTTTCCGTAAATGCAAATTCCATTTTGATTACAAAAGCAAACTCTTATATTTTTTGTTAGCCAATTCGACTTCATCCAAAACTGAACACTATTCGTAAGAGTATAAAGCCGTTAAACACTTTTTGCAATTGCATTGTCTGCAAATAAATATGTAATTTTGTCCACGCGTCCTTTACCGTTTTGCCATTGAGTAAATTCGAATAGTTCGAATTTGGACGTTATTCCTAAAGAGATAGGGGGCTTTGAAAAATATTTGGCAATGGCAAAACAAATTGGTATTTTATTTCATCGTCTCCTTCATAAATTTCGCTGAGTTAAGTTGAACTATAGCGTACTACTAATAAGGCTGTTATTAGATATATTGGCACGCAGGGGGAGGGAGGGGGGAGGAAGGGTATTTTTTTGCAAAATTAAAATTATTCATTTTTCACTTCTGCCGGCACTCCCGGAGTGCAACCCGGTCTTTTATTTAGTAAGAATTCAATTTCGCATAATCTATGTAGCCATAATTGAATTTTCGCATAATAAACTGTTTTGGCAGAATTGACATTCGCATAGTTCGATTACGCTGAATTTCAATAGCCCGAATATTATTTGTGCATAATTTTGATACTTCGTATCATGTTCTCACAGAAAATACATGAGGTTTTTTTTTTGTTGATTGCCTGATATTTTATTTCAACACAACGCGTATACATAACACATATACAACACAATGTGTTGTATATGTATTTATATATACAACATTTATATATTTATATGAATATAAATATTAAGTAACGAAAAACAGATAAAACGGTTAAAGTATCAAAACTTTTATACGCCGACCTAGCAGCCTCGCTCGACCCCCACCACGACACCTGCGCTGGCGCGCTCGGGAGACGGGTAATATACCTACAATCGAACTTTTGCCGGGCCGATACGGACTCTTAAGGTGGACTGATGACCTGGTACAGGTTGCGGGAGTCCGTTGGATGGGGGTGGGGCAGAACAGGTCATTATGGAACGCTCTTTGGGGTAATCCAATGCTGGATATCCAGCTTTGGACGTGTTTCCAAAGGATTTTATCAAAGTAACAAAAATAGGCATGGTGACAAATTTTGAAAAACTGTTCTATAATGTTTAGAAACATTTTTATCTACAGTCGAAGAAATTGAATATTTAGCACTTTTTACATTAGAGTTGACATGTGCCAAACCTTCAGTTTCCTCGACCATACAACGAATAAGATTTCTCAAGATTTAAGTAGGGAAAAAATGCATTTTAGTTTTTAAATTTCAAATTGGCGCTAAAACGCTTGTCAGTGTCATAGCGTCCCGAGTGACGTCACGTTTGTATAAACAGAACGCAAACCTTTTTGCTACCTAGATGCTCTAAGTCTTGCGCGGCCTTGCGAGCGAGAAAGCGGAGACAATGACATATGAAGACCTGTCAGATAACATGGTTCTATCCCTGTCTTACTATTCGTTCAGTACGTAAGTTTTCTGTGATCTGTGGTAATGGCCGTTAAGGGTATTTGTTTATACAAGTGTGACGTCATGCGCTGCGCTCTGATTGGTGTTTAATATATCATGGCGGGCGTGCGTATTTTTCAGTTGAATTTTATCAATATAAACAGTAATCTCTTACTTAATAAAAAAATATGAGCATTTTTCGAATTCTATGATTAAAATCACTAAGAAAATACCATATTTTAGTGATTTTCCATTACTGTCATCATGCCTATTATAGCCGAAGGCCACTCCAACGGCCATCGGCTATAATTCTTGGTATTTTGATAAAATCCTTTGGAAACACGTCCACTGCTGGATACCCAGCATTGGATTACCCCAAAGAGCGTTCCATAATGACCTGTCCTGCCCCACCCGCATCCAACGGCCTCCCGCAACCAGTACCGGGTCATCAGTCCACCTTAATGAGGTGTGCCCATACTGTGCTTTCCGATACGTGGTCGCCTCTCGAGAACCTTTCCGCTCCAACGGCCATCGCCTATAATTCTTGGTATTTAAATAGAATCCTGTACTCACGCGCAATCCTGTCTCCATCCTTGAAGCAGACGAACTCTGCCAGCTGCTCAGTGACGTTGTTCACTATGTTCAGATTGCGTTGTTCTTCGGTAGAGAAACACGGCTTGACAGCTTCCACCGCTTTTTTGAAGCAGTCCTTGAACTGGGGCTTTTTGGCACAGTATCTGGAAACGAAAGTCTTGTGGTAAACTTTGGACAGCATGAACAAATTTTAGACAGTGTTACATAGCCCAGGTTTTTGCTATTGAAAACTAAACGATAAACATACTTACGAGTATACCTATAGATAAATACAAAAGGCACATCCATGTAGCGTATGCTCCCGGGTCCAGAACCTATTTAATTTGTTAAAATAAAGGCCGCGTGTGTCACCGCAGGCCGCGCCAGTCTGAGAGGGACTAAACGGTAGACAAGCAGGGCCACTAGTTGGTGCTAACTAGTGGCTCTGTCACTTTGGCACTCTTTGGGGGAGGCCTATGTCCAGCAGTGGACGTCTTTCCGCTGATATGATGATGATGATGAGTGGGTCTGTGAGCTGTGAAACTAGCGAGTTTGTCTTCTTTATCATGTTTAATTTTTGTTTTTAAGCAGTAACGCTGCTAACGAAAATTATAAATTTTAAATGAACAGAAAAATTGAAAAATTTAATGCTCCGAGCCGGATTCGAACCGGCGACCACAGGCATTCATGGCCCGTCGCTACTACCAACTGAGCTTAAGATTATTAAGAATCTTAGAGCGGTTAAGAAATGCGACCTGTCATACGAAGTCCAGACGCCGGACATATAAAATAATTTTTCCCAAGCTGAAACGGAGAACTTCGTTCGCTTCGCTCGCTCGTTCAATAAGGCCTGCTTATTATGTTTGTTGAAAACTTACTTCTTAAAAACCTCGTCAATTCGCCCGTTGGGCTTGGCTTCTTCGATTTCTGTTTTCAATATGTTTTGGTCTACCAGCGCCTCCATGCACGTTTTTAAAGTTAGTAACGCATTCTGTAATCAAGGAAACAACCAAACTTAATTAAGGTGATCTTGTAGTGACTTGTAGTATATTCTAATCAGCATATTTAGAATCGAAGCAATCAAAAATACCTAAATACTTAATTAGGATTTCACGTCAGGAGGTACATTTCTCAGCTGCGACAGTTCCTGCCTTGTTAGACCGTCAACAACGGACGTCTACAAAGACGTCCGTTGTTTTCACGGACCGTTTTTTTGCCGGATTTGCGGTGTTGTATGGATTAGAATGAATGTGTGTACATACACCGGACACTTGACCGGCGACATAAGCCATACAACACCGCAAGTCGTCTACAAGAGGCCTCGCAATTCCGTTTAGGAAACCCTAAAACCCACAAGATAATTGGTGTTCAAGTCGAAAATGTCGTCTTTGTTTTACACTTTACCTACTACTTAGTTATGTCACATTTTCTAATGACAAACAACATAACTGTCTATAGTAAGTAACCTTCAAGTTTCAACAAACAAGAACAAGGAAGCTACTTGACTTGGAATAGTGTGATGATATTTTAATGAACTACGAGTAATTAGCGGCGATGGGCGCCAAGATACTCAGTTTTATCTATTAGCTCGTTTGTAACTCGCTCTTCCTTCAATGACGACATAATTATCAGGATACCGACGGGTTACTATTTGTACTACTCGTATACAATATAAATAGGTGGGCGTTAAGGTGATTCGACGACCATACAAAACGTCTTTTGACATTCGTAGGCTACCGGAGTGATATCTAAAGAAACTTATGTAAGAATCTTTCATAAATTGGCTTTCCTAATGACCGAAATTCCATATTATCTAGAATAAACTTGTATAAACTACAATAATTTGAGAAATTCGGTTTCGGTACGGTTCGGTTTCCCAAAGTATCACGTGACAAATTTATTTCTCAAATTATTCTAGATTATATAAGTTTATTCAAGAAAAGAGGGACTTTCGCTCAAATGGAAAGTCAATTTATGAAAGTGTGTTACATAAGTTTCTTAAAATATCTCGCCGTTACCCTGCGAAAGTCAAAAAACGTTTTGTATGGTCGTCGAACCACCTTATCTCGTTAATTAATGAAGTTAACCTTTTGAGTAACGGATTACCTATCTTTAAAGTTAACTTAAAAAATTGGTAACGGACTCCTTAACTTCAGTCAACTTTCCATAAGTCCGTTAGTCGTTAAGAGGCCGCAGTAAGCTCGGCTGAATTTCACATTGTGACGAAACTTTGCATATACAATGACATGAGGTATATCTATGTCTCATATATATCTATATCAAAGTAAATACAGCAAAAACTAGTTTTGTATGAAAAACTTAAAGTCGCTGTATTTTTTTTATTATGGTATCTGGAGCTACGTAAACTAATTTCAGACATAGAGATATACCTCATTTCATTGAACATGCAAAGTTTCGTTACAATCGTTTAAATTGAGAGCGTAACTACTTTTGTATGGAGAATCGAGCTTACTGCAGACTCTTAATCGACGTGCCTTGAGGTATATCGATTTATTTTTGGGCGAGTGAAAAGTATGGTGTTTAAATGTAGGCTTCCAAGCAAACGGTTGTTGAATAAGGGGTTTATGCAACTGCATTATTATCATGAAACTGAACTCCTCATAACTATTTAGACCAGTCTTATTTGACCAGAAAGTCGCTAAAATCGCAAGCTAACGGCTAGTTGTGATTTTTTTAATATGTTTTTAGGACCACTTCTAGTGATTGCAGCTTCAAGAGAGCTGTACTAACTTTGCAGCACTCAAAAAACTATTTTTTCGCACTTTCTTGGTACCTATTAAAAAACTGTTCTGTTGAGTGGGTCTCAAGCTCAAGTTGGATTTAAAGGATCTATTTATTTTAGTTAAAGTCGATTTTTGACCCCCGGCCTCATCACCCTGTTACTCCTTGAAGTGAACCCTCCCCGTCTAATAAAATGACTATCGTCATGCAATGGTCAGACACCCCCCCCAAATGTCGAAATTTATGGACAAGCCCAAAGTTAATTAATCCAGTTATCATATGGGCAACGTTGGGATGTGTTGAAACGGTATGACAAACCGCCCGACATATTAAAACAAGTTCTCAATTTAACTGCATAGGGGCCTTTCCGTCTCTGCAGAATTCCTTACCATAAGGTGCATAATTTTAGACCGTTTGCATAAAAGTGGGTAATTAAGGGCCCAGTTTTATAAATATCTGTTAGACCTTATGTCAGATCAAATATTAGTAACTCAATATATGTTTGAATGAATGAAAACATTTATTTCAAGTAACACAGAACTCATACAGAAAAAATACATACTACTTAACTTGAGATTAGATTAGATTATACACAATATGCACTGAAAACATGCATTTCGCAACAGTGCCTCATGTACGGACAATCTAGCCTGTCCGCTATAAACCGCAGGATGGGGTTGGGGCTGGCCCGCGCCCGGCGCACCAGGGATGTGCAGCGCTTGGGCATAGTCGCAGACTACAGACTTATCAACAAGAGTACTAACGGATCGCTTTTAACTAGCACGACGTAACTATTAAACAACAATAACTAACCGTACGGATATCTGATTAGATAATAGGTAGACTTTGCCCCGTTAGTAAATTATTCATCCATTTTCCTGTCATTATAAAGGTATTTACAATTAGAACACATTAGTTTTAGGTTCAATCCCATTAGTTAATAGGTACGTAAAGATATGTACGTAATCAGAATATCTCCATGTGAAATTTCATCCATCATCATCATCATCATCATCATCAGCCTATATACGTCCCACTGCTGGGCACAGGCCTCCTCTCATGTATGAGAGGGAACGGGCAATAGTCCCCACGCTGGCCCAGTGCGGATTGGGGACTTCACATACACCTTTGAATTTCTTCGCAGATGTATGCAAGTTTCCTCACGATGTTTTTCCTTCACCGAAAAGCTAACGGTAAATATGAAATCATATTCCGTACATAAGTTCCGAAAAACTCATTGGTACGAGCCGGGATTCGAACCCACGATCGCCGTTTGACAGCCGCATGCTTGAACCACTGGGCTACCGTAGCTTCCAATCAATTTCATCCAAATCACTCAAATCAGTTACAAGTGTAAGCGCGAAAAGGGGAGTTATTTACAGAAACTAAGTTATTTTTACGTTTATAGTTATTATAAAGAATTGACGGTCAATTCACGTACAGTCTAGTACAAAATTTCTTCACCTGAATCCATTGGAATAATGTGAGAAACCACTGGGAACAAATACACTGAAACGTTTCTTTATGGCCCATTGGTACCAGGGACCGGAACCGGTTACCATTAAAGGGTTTTGGATCGGGTATTTGATAGAATTGTTTTTCAAAACCCTATCAATTCGGTAAGCATATCGATCGACTTACCGAAACGATAGTGTAACCAAATTGATAGAGTTAATTCAGGTAAGCGCTTACCCTTACCTCTGCCCTATAGTTACTTAAATATCGAACTCACTCACAAAATTTCACGAGAATCTGTGGAGACTTGAGAGATGCGACCTATAGAGAGAGCAGCCGGACAGCCAGTCATACGAAAGCATTTTTGCCTTACAGTTGTATATCGAACTTGCTCACAAAATTTCACGACAATCTGTTGACACTTGAGAGATTTATTTAATTAAAACAAAAATAATTTTCGTAACATACCAAGTTTGGGCTCCTGCAGACACGATATGGCTGATTTAAAAAAAAAATGGCTGAAATGTTATGTTGTGGTATATATTTAGAATCGCGTCAAAAAGCCCTTTCATATGACACTACACATGACAGGTTTCTGCAAAAAAAATATTTACAAATCGCACTTTTTATATCAGAAACCTATCGTGTGTAGTGTCATATGAAAGGGCTTTTTAAGTCGATTCAAAATATATACCACATCATTACATTTCAGCCATTTTTTTTAAATTAAAACATTAATAATTTTCGTAATATACCAAGTTTTGGCTCCTCCAGACACGATATGGCTCATTTAAAAAAATGGCTGAAATGTTATGTTGTGGTATATATTTACGAGTAAAATCGCCTCAAAAAGCCCTTTCATATGACACTACAAACGATAGGTTACTGCAAAAAAAAAATATACAAATCACACATTTTTTTATCAGAAACCTATCGTGTGTACGGCTACCACCAAGAGATGAGACCTATAGAGGGAACAGCCGGACAGCCGGACATACGAAAGGTTTCTGATAAAAAAATGTCTGATTTGTATTTTTTTTTTTGCAGAAACCTATCGTTTGTAGTGTCATATGAAAGGGCTTTTTGAGGCGATTTTACTCGTAAATATATACCACAACATAACATTTCAGCCATTTTTTTAAATGAGCCATATCGTGTCTGGAGGAGCCAAAACTTGGTATATTACGAAAATTATTAATGTTTTAATTTAAAAAAAATGGCTGAAATGTAATGATGTGGTATATATTTTGAATCGACTCAAAAAGCCCTTTCATATGACACTACACACGATAGGTTTCTGATATAAAAAGTGCGATTTGTAAATATTTTTTTTGCAGAAACATTTTTCAAAAGCATTTTTTTCCTATAGTTAAATATCGAACTCGCTCACAAAATGTCACTAGAATCTGTTGAGAGATGTGTCATGTGTCATACGTTTCCATTATAAAATCGTTACACTTTTAAACGCACACGCTACACTAAGGATACGAGTATATTGTATAGGTAACGCTAACGTTATGTACGTGAATAATCAACGAAGAGAGAACTGACTCTCTGTGACTGTTCACTGACAATACTGACAACCAACCGTAACCGGTAAATATTCACCCTATTCGACTTGGTAACCAATTTGGAAACGGTTATCCTGTTCAAAACGGTATCCATAACGATAGGCTAACACATTGATAGGGAAACCATATCATTTGGGTAATCATTTGATAGGGTTACCCTATCGAAAGGCTTAATCAAATGAAAGGGTTTTCCGGTCCCTGATTGGTAGACTGGTAGGGAATATCATACGGCATTAAGTCCGCCATTTATACATTTTCTGTGCATTAAAGTATAAATAAATAAATAAAACGCCTACATTTTTTTGTACCCACCTGGGCTGTTATTCGCTACGCGTAAAGCGGCTCACCCCGCCGGTCACCCGTCACTAAACTAGACCTCTACTCTACCTACTCGTACGCTTGGTTACTACGCATCGCGGTGTCGAGATATATTTGAGGGTGAGCGTTGAGGTGAGCTAAAAACAAGTTACAGAATAGGGAGGCTCTGTACACTTTCCAGAAAACGTACACAACTTATGCACCTGAGGAACTACTTATAGTTGTCTTTTAAGCAGATTGCCGAGAAGATCTTTACTCGGAACAATTACAATTTTCCTTGATCGGATCGGTATTAGCTGCTATGGCAATACTACACTTTAATTATCCGACAAGGTAACACTAACACGCGTCGCTAGGAAGCAACTAACCTCGCTCGCCACCGGTAGCCTTTACGGCAAAATCGAAAGTTGTTGTTGTTCAACAAACAGGAAGATAAAATACGCGTAGGGCTAACTACCCATTCGGATTCAGATTCAGAATTTTATTCATAAAACACATTATTTTACATGTCAGGCAGTATACAGTATATAATAGTAGGTACATACGTTTTATTACATGTCAAGATAGTTTTTAACTATAAATGGATTCCCTATGATTAGGGTTGCCATCTCTAAAATTTGGCAACCAGGACAATACGCGTGAAAACCCCGGATTTTGGAGCCCAGAACCCGGACATGTCAACGGGTTTTTAGCGACACGACACGAAGCTCCGCGGCGCGGCGGCCCAAGATTTCAATTTTTAAACCCGGACTACAAATGAAACCCCGCCCGGACGCTCCCCGGACGCCTTTTAAACTAGGACAAATCCGGGGAAACCCGGACGGAACGGATGGCAACCCTACCATCATCCGATCATAATCCATGAGAGGGGGCCTGTGCCCAGCAGTGGGATGTATATTCGTCGCATATTCTTCGTTAGGCTGAGGCTGAAGATGATGATGATGTTACAGTACCGGTCAAAAGTTTAAGTACACTCTGTAATTTCGGTTAAATGAAGCTATAACACAATGTACAAGTGTCGCAACGGTTTATGAGCGGTGACCTTGACTGCGCAGAATTCATTATTTCGGTCTCTTTGGCGGGGGGACCGACGCGCGACGCGGGGAGGTAGCGCGCCACGTGGCGCGAATGCATCCTATTGGTTCGTTCAGTCGCTTCCCGCTCCCGCGCCTCGTTCACACGTCTCGCGTCCCAGAAGGACAGTTGCGCACACATACTTTTTGAAGATTATTTGTTTTGTTGATTTATCTGTTGGTTGTTTTCTGTTCGTTTTTGTTGTTTATATCTAAAGTAAGTCGTGCAGTGTTGGTAAAATGCCAAAAAAGAAAGTATTAACCCGCCAGGCTAGAAATATGGTTTATGACGTAAACAATCACATAAAAAAAGAATCTCAAGAAATTATCGGCAGTTTGAAGGAGATAAAAAGCAGTACTGCACGGACAACTACTTCTTTACAGAAAAACTTGAAAGCTCTAATTGAAATTCTCGAGCTTCATAAAAAAAGAGCTTGTCCCGAAGCACAACCACTACATACTGAACTATGTGATCAGTTGAAGCAAATTGGTGAAGAAACTGCGGACGTTAATAAATTAAATGAGAATAAGCTAGAGGGGATCATCCAGAAGTTGGGTAAATTCCAAAACAGAACAGCTCTTGCTACAAACACATCGGTTGCTACAGTGAGAAGGATTGTGACCCAAGCAGATAGTTCTGAGCTTATCGCAGTTTTCAGAACACCCAGCAAAAAGAGACCCAGAGCAAAACCAGTCACCGGAATAGACAACTTTGACCAAGGTGTCATAAAAAGGTGCATACATAACTTCCATGTCACAAACAAAGAGTTACCAACCATTCGGAAACTTAAAATAAAATTACAGGAAGACATAAATTATCAAGGATCAGATGCAAGTCTCAGGCAGATTATAAAAAATTTGGGATTTCGATGGAAAAAAACTGAAAATAAACGCAAGGTTCTGATCGAAACTTCGAATATTCGTCTGCAGCGGATTGAATATTTGGAAAAACTTAAAAAGTACCGCGAGGAAGGCAGGAGTATAATTTACACGGACGAATCATATGTGGATTCATCGCACTCAGATCCTAAAGCCTGGACTGACGGTTCCACAAAAGGATTGAAAAAACCCATTTCAAAAGGACAACGGGTGGTAATTGTTCATGCTGGGTCCGAACAAGGTTTTGTTGAAAATGCCTTGCTCACATTTAAAGCAGGCACCCAAACCGGTGATTATCATGATAACATGAACCATGAGAACTACGTAAAATGGCTTAGAACTCAGCTTGTACCTAATATTCCATCAAATTCTGTAGTGGTGGTTGATAATGCTTCATACCATAACAAACAATACGACATGGCACCCACATCAAATTCTAGAAAGGCAGTAATGCAAGCATGGTTAACTGAAAAGGAGATACATTATGATGAGACTATGTTGAAACCGCAGTTATATGATCTAATAAAAGCCAATAAAGAGAGATTTAAAAAATTCTCTATTGACAGAATTGTGGCTGAGCATAACCATACCATTTTAAGACTGCCTCCATACCATCCGGATTTAAATCCTATAGAGATGGCATGGTCTGCCATAAAGCAATATGTAGGCAGCAGAAACGTCAACTGGAATATAAATACTGCCATGCAGCTAGTAAAAGAAAAGGTTGATTTGATGGGGCAGCAAGAGTGGGAGGCGTTATGCAATAAAGTTAAAAGCATAGAAGCAGAATACGCAAAGAGTGATCATGTGGTGGACATGTTGACAGAGGAGTTCGTCATTCATGTCGGGGACGAAAGCGAAGCAAGTGAAGATAGCGATGATGAGGATGAGCTAGATGAAGTGCCTTCTACGAGTGCCGGCCTTGCTTCAGATTCTATAATCGCTTTGTACAGCGATGATGAATTTATGGAAGGGGTTTCGCCATTAAATTAAGGAAAATGAATAAAATAAATAATAGTAACATTTTTATCATTATCAACCTAGCTTAAGTAAGTAATATGCCATCAAAAACATAACTTGTAAAAAAACCAAGTCTCAACTCAGTTCTTCTACCGTAAAAAGTCGTGAGATCAATCTTAATTTATTCAGTCCCTACTTAAGGGTCCTTCTGCCTTAAGTTATTACGTAATTAG
The DNA here is from genome assembly GCA_945867215.1 of Epinotia demarniana. NCBI lineage: Eukaryota > Metazoa > Arthropoda > Insecta > Lepidoptera > Tortricidae > Epinotia > Epinotia demarniana. The sequence goes on from OX244265.1 coordinate 14,487,982, forward strand.
ACAACCTAAAAATATCTTATAGTGACCATATCAGAAAATCTTTTATGTTTTAAATAAATAGATTGACTTGCTTGGCCATCGCATGAAAACGCAATGTATCTCACAACACTCACAAGTAATACATATTATACTAAATGAAATTGTTTAGTGCGATTGCCAAGTCCATCAATATATTAAAAACAAAAGATTTTTGTGCGCGAGTATACACCTGCGCAAACACCCCCACCACTTTCGCCGAGCGCTCATAAACCGTTGCGACACTTGTACTAATAAGAGTATTCAATAATCTTCTATTACATACAAAAACAAAGGTATTCTCTTATTTAAAACCACAATTAAATAAAAAAATATCAGTTTTTGCCAACTTTGTTTTTGCTTTCAATGCTCTGCCGCACACACTTTTGGCATTCGCGTAATTAGTTTTTGCAGTGTTGATGTCGAAATTGTATTCCAACAAATGTGTAGGTATCCCCAAAGCTGTTCTTTATTAGTTGGCCGCATTTTTCTCACACTCCTGTCCAATTCATCCCATAACAACTCAATCGGATTGAGGTCGGGCGATTGAGGAGGCCAATCCATATATTTTAATTCTTTTTGTTTTTCTTTGGGTGAAGTATGCTTGGGATCGTTGTCTTGTTGGAAAACAAAACCTCTGCCTACAATCCGTTTTCCAGATGGAAAAGCGTGACGTTGCAAAATGTACATTTTCTTATCCATTATGCCATTGATTCTCACGAGATCACCAACTTTATCACCCGCAAAGCATCCCCAGACCATAACTGATCCTCCACCGTGCTTCACTGTTGGCATCACGCATTGCTTTATCATTCGTTCGCCTACTTGTCGTCGAACATATTGACGACGTCTCCCTCCAAAAATTTCAAACTTCGATTCGTCAGAAAATAAAACTTTAGACCACTGTTCAGACGTCCAGTTTTTGTGTTTATGGGCCCATTTCAACCTCTTAACTTTATTCTGACTACGTAACAAGGGTTTTTTGGCAGCAATACGACCTTTTAGACCATAGTTTCGCAGACGCCGTTCCACTGTCGAAACCGATATTCGCTGTTCTCGGGTGGCGTTGAGTTCTTTGAGTTAGAGTACGTTGGCGTTTGCTCTGCACGCAAATAAATTGGTCTTCGCTTTTAGACGTGACTTTTGGGCTACCTGATCGAGATCGACTGCAATTAAGACCGGTTTCTTGTTTTCGTTTCAAAGTACTCGACAGACAGCGGTTTGAGAAACCTTCATTTTTTCAGCGACTTTCCGCGTCGTGTAGCCCTCATTTGACAGAGCTACAATAACAGCACGAGTTTCGACACTCAAATCGGCTTTGTGACCCATTTTAAATGATTTCTAACTTCACGAAATCTCATAGGAAATACGGAACAAAAATATTAAATGGATCAAATTTTCCGAATAACATAAAACGATTCCTCCAAGAGGTATTTTTATTGTTATTTGGTAGTCTTGGAAACAATTAAACGTTCAAAAATTCAAAACATATTCTATATTTGAACATAATTTAATATGATAACCTTATTTCGCAGAGTGAACTTAAACTTTTGACCGGTACTGTGGTACTGTACATACGAGGGGCGGCTGATAAGTCCTAAGCCTATGGTATTTCGAGGTCGTATATGCGTTTATGGTACTGACCACTAGAAAGGCCATTTAAAAACAAATTATTAAAAACAAAATCATGTCATATTTGTTTGAATTTTTCTTGAGATATTCAACGGAAAAGTCCACCATGTCTGAATTATCAACAAATATTACGAAAATTGAGCACCGTGCTGTAATTAAGTTCCTTACAAAAAGTGCTAAATCACCGCAATGTATTTTTGAAGAAATGGCTAGTATTTATGGTGCCTCTGGACCTTCTTATGCTACGGTCAAAAAGTGGAGTCGCTTATTTAAACTGGGTAGGGAGTCGATTGAAGACGATCCCCGTTCAGGGAGGCCAATATCGGTGGTGACTGAAGAAAATGTAAGAAGTCAGAAAATTAGTATTAGAAGACCGGAGAGTTAAGGTTTGGCAAATAGCTGATACTGTAGGCATTAGTAAATAACGGGTTGGGGAGATTTTACATGAACATTTGAACATGACTAAGGTCAGTGCTCGCTGGGTACCGAAAATGCTGACGGCGTTCGATAAAGAACGTCGTGTTGAAACTTCCCAGGCGTTTTTAGATCTGTGCGGAGATGGTATAGATGAAGTTTGCTCCCGAATAGTAACTGTTGATGAAACATGGATCAGGCAGTATGATCCGGAGTGTAAGTCTGAATCCATGCAGTGGATTGAAAAGGGTGAAAGACCACCGAAGAAGTTTAAAGTGCAAAAATCGGCATCTAAGTTAATGGCCACTGTGTTTTGGGACTGTGATGGCATTCTCTTAATAGATTATTTGGCCAAAGGTTCTACAGTAAATGCACTTTATTATGCTAATCTATTGAGACAGATGCGAGAAGCGGTAGTTGAGAAAAGGAGGGGCAAATTAAGGAAAGGCGTTTTGTTTTTGCAAGACAATGCACCCGTTCACACCGCCCGGGTTGCGAGGCAGGCTCTGAAGGAAATTGGCTTCGATGAAATCGACCACCCACCCTACAGTCCAGACCTAGCCCCTAGCGATTATTTTCTGTTCAGTAATTTAAAGAGAGAGTTACGGGGAAAGACATTTGGCAGTGATGAAGAGATGAAGGCAGCTGTAGAGGAGCATTTTGAAGGCCAATCTAAAGAATATTTTTTAACGGCCTAAAAGCACTGTAAATGCATTGAATTAGAGAGAGATTATATTGAAAAATAAACAAGTTATTTTTTATATATTGTTTTTTTCTACCATAGGCTTAGGACTTATCAGCCGCCCCTCGTAGATATAAGAGGAAAGGCTTATGCCCAGCAGTGAAACATATAGGCCAGTGGTTCTTAAAATTATTAAACTCCAAAAGAAAGAAGGCATAAAAATATGCGTGGTGACGAAAATCCTATTCTGATCTCTCAAAACATTTCGAAGCTACAGCCGTTTTCATATTGCTTGTTAGAGAGAGAAAACGCTCGCAGATAGTTTCGTCACAATCTGTGAGCGTCATACTAAATGACAATCGTTTCATATGAAGGTGCGTTTTGAGGAAAAGGGACAGAACATACCCCCATTACCCCCTCTTAAAACTTTGGACTTATAACATAACTTTGTGATTATTTAACTTCTTACGTTGCTTTTTTCTTCATAAGACTAAATTTTTAATCATTTTTCGAGAAAGTACAACATAATAGATTTATTTATTTATTTAGTGTCTACGCCACACTATACATCACAGATATAGATATACATACATCTATATCTGTGGTCTACACCCTTATCGAAGGTTTTAAAACAATAAAATAGCGAGTAGAAAAGTCAACAACATTATGATTGATCCAGCGAATACGAATAAATTACCAGACACGCTGTAACACTAGACCTACCGTAGAAGAACCAGCCCACTTAGCATAGGAATTACCAAACGTTATAGTATAGCATAGTTGGGTCACACATAGATTTATTTAGATTAGCATCCTTCCTGTGTACAAAGGTCACAGTTAAGGGCTGTAAAACCTAATTTTTGGTTCGACTCTTAACCGCATAACGGCATCTCCTCTTAAAGGCGATTTTTACACCGACTGCGTGTGCAGCAGGTCTGCGTGTGCAGCACGTACACCGGTGTGTCATGTCGTATGAGTATTCATACATTACAACGCAGCGGTGTACGTGCTGCACACGCAGACGTGCTGCACACGCAGTCGGTGTGGCTCGGCCTTAAATCATTTTATGCGGTAAAACATGGTATATATGCACGTCAGCCTTTTAACTATCGACTAAAGGAAATATGACTCGTTTTTTTGACCCAGTTGCATGCAACATTCTTTGTAAGTATGTACAGTCAGCGGCAAAGTATCATGACCCCTTCCCCTCCGCCTGCATAGAAGTTATTACTATGCAGAGGGTCATGTTACGCAGCAACTCGGTCCCGGTCCGGTTGTCGAGTGGCCCAATGTTGGAGTCTACTCACAAGCCAGCCAGAACTCGCAACGACAGCCCCAAAGGGCTGCTGTAATTAAGCTTCGTTCAAAAAATAAGTTACGCAGCAGCAGGACACATACATGGAATTTACACAGAAGTGAGAATTTTCTTTTAAATATATTTCAGAACAAATTAAATCAAACACTTAATTTGCATATAAGTAGGCACTATCAATGTGATGCTTTGGTGCCCAAGATGCGAGCCGATTAACTTCGGGGAAACGTTATAGTATTTAGGTTATGGTAGTTTAGTGGTTCAGTCAGGCATGCGGTTGTCAAGCTGCAGTCGCGGGTTCGCATCCCGGCTCGTACCATTGAATTTTTTGAAACTTAATAATCCCTATTTACCGTTAGCGTTCCGGTGAAGGCAAACGTCGTCAGGAAACCGCTCTAATCCCAAAAAATTCTAGTTTTCCCTCTGGGTTTGAAGATCAGATGGCAGTCGCTTTCGTAAAACTAGTGGCTATGCCAAATCTTGGGATTAGGTGTCAAAGCGGTCACCGGGGTCCTTTAGGGCACAACCGGGAATAACACTAGGAGGAGGAGGTTATATACTTGTATTATTTATTACACGTTCGCAACCAAGAACCCGTCTAGCGGGCACTTGTAATGTTTGCTCAGATACCGGCTGAGCCCGCTAGGCTCAGGCTACACGCCTAGCGAATTCTGTCGGTTTCTGGTGAATTGTTTAATTTTTAGTCCGGTTGCGAAAGTTTTAAATACCCAGCCTACCTATTCCGGTGTTATTACTGAGAAAAATCGTTCCCATAATATGGAGACCGAAATACCTTTTTTGCTAAAGCACTATATATACGAATGAATACATATGATACGTACATCTAGTGCAACTAAACAGCCTGTCACGTAGTTACGAAGCTGGACCTACTAGTCACTATCGACTAGGGATGTTACGGAGGTGGATACATATGATACGTACATCTAGTGCAACTAAACAGCCTGTCACGTAGTTACGAAGCTGGCCCTACTAGTCACTATCGAGTATCGACTAGAATGAACTATGACACCGGATGAGAGTGCAGCTCCAACGATAGAGCAATGAATAATGTAAGTTGGTCGATAACAAAACTAATTTTCTCAAAAATCATCGGCAATGTTGACTTTATTGGTAAAAAATCAGGACGTGAAGTGCATAGTTTATGGTTAGTCAACATTTAAAAAATAAAAAACCTTGCCGGCTCGATTTTGCTCGACTACAATGTTGCATACAAATTCCCTTATTTGTCTTGGTACAAACTTTTTAAAAAGTTGAAACCGCCATATAAATAAAAGGCATAGGTCCTAAACAGCCAAAACGGAAGATCAGTAGCTGTGACTCATCGCGACTTTTTAGTTGTCTCAAATAACTTATGGCGCTTTCGGAAGAGAAATACACTTCCAACTTATTATTAAAAAAATTAAAAGACGGCAATGCAAAAAGAATTCTGTTTTAACATACAGTGGCTAATTCTTTTTACGGAAAATATAGAAAATTGACGTGTAAATGATTCCAGATTTAAAAGAAGCTGCAAGCTCAGTTATTGATTATTTGTTTAAGTGTAATTTGTTGGTAATTTGCAAAGCCAAAAGACAGATATCGGAAGGCGTACGACAATTTCTTGAAGCGGTGAGAAGAAATGCATGCCTTATCATTTTCAGAAAATACATTTTTGTTTTCTTGCACAATTTTTGAGAAAAGCACTATATTTGTCTCAGCTGGAAGGGCATTTACTGGCTTCGTATTAAATTAAACGGACTCCCAAGGTCATCCGTTTAAAATTAATACTCAGCCAGCAATTGCCTACTTCCCTTTGCTTCGACAATAATGTACTATTATCTACGCACATATCATTAGTGCTCTAAAATGCGTTTAGAAATCGTGGTATATTATACTATACTGACCATGTTATTATAAACAGACGCATTATATTAATTCAAAAACTCTGTTCGCTTAATTTCGCTGAACCTACGGCGCCTTAATCCGCTGACATAAGGGTAATGGGACATATTTATGAGCAAGTTGTATTCACCCCCGTATTATTACACTTGACTGTACATAATTAGGCCTTAAAACACTCGTGTGATCCTATTATGAAACTCGCTGACACTCGTTTCATAAAACCACACTCATACTTTAAGGCCTCTCATTATGGATCAGTCACATAAACTACTATTATATACCTAATACATAAACGATATCAAAAATAACGGGTACACTTTGTTGGGAAAGTCTAAATTAAGTGTAGATACACGATTTTTTGTCTTGGTATATGAGTAAGTATGGTTATAAACTTTTTTTTCAGCCTCTAGTCCAACAAATACTCATTGACCTCATATTCTTTAGGTAATTATAATTACATAAGGGCCTCTTGTCTTGTCTTGGGGCCCAGCGTGTCATAAAAAAGACTCCTAATTACTATCAGTAACGAAGTCTTTTTTATGTATAATAGAGGAGTTTAATGTAAACAACTGATCTACGCTCGGCTAATAATTATAATCAGCTCGGCGAACCTTGATCCCTATGACACTGACAGTTATTCCCACGACACAATCTTGTAGTAGCGTCACCGTTATATTATAATCGAATTGGCGGTGTCTAAAAATGATATTTATTAATTTTAGGCAGATATATGCAATTACAATAATATCCCGTTGGAATTATAATAATTATTAACACTTACAAGAAATTATCTCAATCAGACTTTACGTTGACGTCCTGCAAAAGTTACTCCGTTTGGAAGATATCGACTAGTGCGGAAAAGTATCGATAAACAAATATCGAAAATGGAAACGAGTGTACAAAATACATCAATAGAGTACCTACGCTCTTAGTGTCAGATTTATAATCATTTAAGTTGTTTGCGATAATAAAATAAAGGAGATTTAACAAATTTATTGTATATACCTACTCAAATAAAACAAAAGCGGTTTATTAATGATTTTTTAATATACATTAATTAATCTGAATCTGACAATGATGTCACTGATTGCGTCTCAGACTCGGAATCCGAACTGCAGCTGCTTTCTCCTATGTTTATTAAAAACGGCTGGTCTACTATATTGTCGTATCGCACGTCTCGATTCCAATCATCTAAGCATAGTTTTTTCGTCTTTTCAACCACTTTCCTCCAATTGTCCGGAGTCACTTGACTACATGCCTCTTGTAGCAACGTAAGCATTTTATTAGCTGTGAATGGCGGAGTGGTGTTAAGCCTGGCTGCACAACCTGAAACAATAATGGTTTAGATTAAAAATGATGCAAAGTCAAAGAGCGAGATCGGGGTAAGTACATTATAAGTACATAATTTTGTACGTTAAAAGTGTGTAATTGATATAAGCACATGGATAAAAATAAAAATGCAATTTGCTAGTGAAATAAAATAGCTTTAAATAGTACTAGCCGACTAGACAGTCACCAGTGACCTAAATAAAAACATGTTAAAATAAATACAAATCAACCCACCTTTGATCTGCGCCCATATCATTTCGATTGCATTATATTGGCAGTGGTAGGGCGGTAGCCGAATCACGGTGTGCCCTTTTGATTTTGCCATCTCATCCAAGAAATATTTCTTCTTTGTTTGCTGTTTATGAAGGTTCAACAATCTAACTAATTCCTTTTTCAGCATTTGAGTATTAGCTGCCACACCATTGTTTTGCAGCCACTCTATTATTTCGCCTTTATTGTTGTTCGCGGTAGGCGCTTTATTAATTTGCACAGAGTGGTATGGGGCGTTGTCCATTAAAATGTAGTGGGGCTCGTTTAAATTGTCTAATAGTTTTGTGAACCATTTCTTGAAATTCTCAAAATTCATCTCTTCGTGATAATCAGTTGTTTTCACGGATTTGAAGGCCCACAAGCAGTTAGGTACAAAACCTTTGGCTGTGCCAGCGTGGCAGATAATCAAACGCTGGCCCTTGCCTTCTGGTGCTTTGGTACAGGATTTCTCTGTGTCGTCTGTCCATGTTTTGGAGACTGAGTGATTGGCGTTGAGCCACGTTTCGTCCAGATAAACCACCTTGTCCCAGTTCTCGATGTTTTTTATTTGTCGTAGAAAATCACACCTCATCAATCCAATGTCTTTCCGCTCCATTATCACTTTTCTTTTGTCACACTTCCCATAACGAAATCCACATTTTTTTATAACCTGTCTGAGAGAAGTGAATCCACCTTTAAATAAATCAGCCGATTTCAGCGACGCTAATAATTTTGTGCAAGTCGGCAGTTCACCTCGAAAATAATAGCCGTAAATATGGTTTCGTATCGCTGCCATGTCGAAATCATCGGGGTTAGTTACGGGTCGTGCCCTATTATGTTTTTTCTTCTTTGGAGTTGATAGTTTGTTCTCCTCCATCGACGATTCGCCGAACTTCTCCTTTGTAATTCGGGAAACGGTAGCTTTGCCAATTCCCAAAGCATCAGCAACACGGTCGCGTACGTTGTCAAGTGGCAACAAAGGTCCGCCATTTTGTTGTTCGCGAGCAAAATAGTCACGCAAGCGTACAACAAACTCCCGCGTTTCACTGTTGAGTACAGTTTTTCTCAGTCTTTTCGGCATTTTGAAACACCAACAAAAACAAAACAGCAACAATAACAAAAACAGAAAACAACAATAGTAACAAACAAAGGATTCCGATGACACAACAAAACACGTGGCGCATACAAGGCGTTAGCACTCGTACTGGCGTAGCGAACTGACAGTACTAGCGTAGTGACAGATCAGATAGTGTTGCTATAACTAAAATTTTAATTCACATTAAAATTATACAGTCCGACCATGTTACCTCTGCATCGGAATATTGGCAACCCCATATACAAATACACGGATACTTGTAAATATAACAAGCATTATAATTATAGTAATGTAGATTATATTTTAAAAACATGTTTATCGATGTGGCTGAATGCAAGTCACGCCATTGCCTATAAAAAGTTGCGATATATCGACACGACCCGTCACTAGTATGAACTGTCATAGGGATCAAGGTTCGCCGAGCTGATTATAACTGATTAGTAATTCGTTCTGTAGTAATTCATATTACACAACGAATTATAACTAGAGTGTAAGAAATAATAATTAAGATGAGGCCATTATAATATGAATAGGATGAACAAATAAATATTTGTTCGGGGACCATTGTAAAATTAATAGTTTGTCAATGAACAGCAGTGTGGCCGAGTGACAATATCGCTTAGCCGAAAACAGGGCTTATTCCAAGGTTAGTTCACATGGTTTTGAGATTTACTCTTATATTATAACTTGCCAGTGCCGGATTAACCCGTAAGCAAACTAAGCAATTGCTTAGGGCATCACGTCTTGGGGGGCACCAGAAACAGGAAACAGCACCAAACAAAAATTGCACCATCGACATATGCCAGGCTGACAGGCGGAGGGAGGGGGGCGAGGGAGGAGGGCTGACAGGCGTGGATTGCTTAGGGCATCAAATGGTCTTAATCCGGCACTGTAACTTACACCATGTGCCTATGGGTTTGGAACACCTTGGGAGACTCATCAAGGATATAACTTTGTCAGCAACTGGTTATCCTACTAATATTAGAAATGAAAAGCTTGGATGTTTAGATGTTACTCGATCACGCTTAAACGGCTCAACCGATTTGGATGAAATTTTGCACGATGATAGTTTATAGCCTGGATTAAAATATAGGATAGTTTTTATCCCAGTTCCACGCAGACGAAGTCGCGGGCGGAAGCTAGTAACTAGTAAAACAGTTAATATGTCCAGTCGATATGACGGGCACGTCATGACAGAATTAAGGAATAGGTCGAATAGGTAATAATAATTTAATAAATCAGACTAATACATGTCCCACTACTGGGCGCACGCCTCCTCTCATGGATAAGAGTCGGGCTACTGCCCGACTATAGGGAATGCAATCTCGATCTCGCGAGTTCTCGAAATCACGAGATTTCGAGCGGGTTTTCGAGATTCAATCTCCGTGGAAGGAAATCTCGTGTGTAGGTCGCTCGGTCGAGATCTCAACTGAAATAATCGAGATGTCGAACGAGATTTTAGTTACCCAAAAGCAAGTTTAGTACAGACTTAGGACAGTACTTTTGGCAGGTACTAAATGATTCAAAATAAATTAAAACGTGCAGTAATGGTGCGTGTGTACTTACATTTTTTACGTTCTGTTGTACAAATCGAAGAAAAATGTTTCTTCAGTATAGTATTCCTTAGATGTGTCTGCTTTATGCTCAATAATTAGCTACTGTTTTAGTCGCATTCGGGCCATTTTAACCATATTAATGCCGTTTGGAAAAAAAAGTGGAATCTCCATACTGTTGAGATTTTTCGAAATCTCGTCGATTTGGCTCACGACATCACGATTCCCTAATCTCGACATCAGAATTTTAACGCGTGATCTCGAATTAGAGATCTCGGTTTGAGACTGCATTTATTAGTTCCGACGCTGGCCCAGTGCGAGTTGGGGACTTCACATGCGCCTTTGAATATCATCGCAGATGTACCTATGCAGTTTTCCGCACGATGTTTTTCCTTCACCGAAAAGCTAACGGTAAATATCAAATAATATTCCATTCCGTAAATAAGTTACGATAACCCCATTGGCCCCACGAGCCGTTTAATTGGGGGCCTGTACCACTGTATCACAAGGCTACCGTAGTTTGTTCATGAGTTTTTAATATCTACCTAAAACCATTAAGTAAGGTTCATTGACTTTGTTGTGTTAATGCAAGTTTTAGTTGCAATGCAAATTGAAACCTCATGCATTAATATAGGAAGTGAAACGAATCGCCGTTTCTCGTAAACAACGATACACGCAAATATCGGAAAATATACCTACCTAGTTAAATTACCAAGGCAAGGCAAGTACACGGAAAACCACGCTATCGACTTTCATTTTAAACAATGGGTTAGTTTTATTATTTTAATATAGTAGGTGTATAGTAGGTATAAAATGCAGTCTAATTGATCATGATTGTCAAGAATCATAAAAATCATTAACAACGATATCGATGATAGGTACATCAAGTACTTAAAACAAAAAGTCTACCAATTTTCCTCAATTTCATAATTTCGTGCCTTAGTCTGTGGTAGGACGCCGTACCGTTCAGCTGTCACAGTGTGTCAGGGCCGACTGTCTCAAAATGCCCAGTTGCGCTGTAAAAGGCTGCAAAAACCATGATAAAAAGTGAAAAAGAAACATGGGATATCGTATCATCGGTAACTAAGTTTTTATCGCTTAGTATAGGTAGTACATTTTACAACTAGTGTGAAAAGAATGTCTTTTTACCACTAGTACCGAGGGCAATACTCGGTACGAGTGGTAAAAGACATTTCACACGTGTTGTAAACGCCGTTTTTTAATACAATTGCGAAAAATAATAAATTAATATATCATTGCGATAAAATATGCTTGCTTCGAAGTTATTTTTGAACGAACCCATACTTTACAAATGACACTGACAGTGACAACATACTATTGGAATCAGCGCCATCGGGTAAAAAATCTAATATAAAATTACTGCGTTTCGAAAGTATAGTTTGGAACTAAAAAGTAAAAAGCACTAGTTCGAGAAATTGAGCTTCTCGTACGCTACGCAGCCACAAAAAGTACCACTTTTTGAGCAACTGTATTAAAAACACATTTTCAAAATAATTATTTTATTATCAAGCGCCATTACGTTTAGTTACATCGCAACTGCTAGTCAATCGAAGTAACCTTGTAAGGGCGTCATTTTTGTACTGGTGTATGAATCATTGACTATGGACATTGTTTGATGATATACAGCAAAACATTTGATTGTTAATGATTCTTATATTTTATCATAGTAATAATTACCTATAAAACGGTACTTTGGTTTCGAATTGCTACGTTTTTTTAGTAACTTGTATGGATCTTGCAATACGAAGAAGGGAACTAAAAGACAACAATTTAAAATACTAGTTTTATTTAAAGGACAATGAGTGAAACAATTAAAATATAACTAAAGGAGTTCGATTAATTAATTACCTTGTATAATTAGTTGGTTTAGTTACAATACTACTGTAAGTAGGTATACTTTACTTTACTACACTAGAATTTAAATTCACATATATCAGCAAATAATCAATTCATCTACATACTTAAGGCTTTCTTATTCGAGTAAAGCTACATACGCGACACAATATATCCGCTAGTCGGCGCAACGTTATCGTAATTCTCCCCAGTGACGCACACCATTACATTTCACGCACACTATCTCACTTTAATGAGACAGGTCACTGACCTAGGATTGATTATTTTTTTGGTGACATTAAGAATTTAAACCAGTCACCAACCTCCTTAGAGAAACTGAAATTGTCAAAACATCTTACAGGAAAATGACAGAGACCTGTTGACATTTCGTATTTTATTTCAAGCAAGATTCCAAGTATGTTTCTTAGATACATTTCGGTAGGTGATATACAATTAAAAAGGCAATAGTACCTACGTTAGATTGACAACGTTATAGTAACTCTATGTGTTTTCCTCTAAGGTGCAAAATCGCATGAATATAAGCAGGAGAACATTGATGAAATTTTCCTATAATTTTGCCAACTCCTACCGAAAATACGGATCTTCCTATCGTATAACTTAATTTCAAGAGAATCCAAGAAAAATGCAACTGATTTCAATAAATCACATTCCCCAAATAAAAATGTAAATAACTTTAGAATTTATCGTGCACAAGTGTGCGCTGTCTTTTACAACCCGACTATCCACGGTCCTACAAAATTAATTGCTACACCACATCATCATCATCATCATCACCACCACCACGCATGTGCATAAAACTGACCCCATATCACAGTATGCTACCTTCATTAGAAAATTCTAATTTATTACGGAATCTAAAGAAGTGTCATAAAATATACCTACAGGATGTGTGCAAGATCAGCGATGAGAAATGGAATTGTGATATCCGAACAAATATATACCTTTATTTTTAAATATTTTGGTATTTCTTAGCTTTCAAGTAGGGATGCAACGATACCGATGCCGATAATCGTAAACCGCAGGTTATCGTTATTTTTGACGATCATCGGTATCGTAAAAAGTATTACGATTAATAACGATTCTTAAAACTAGTTCATTTTCAAATTATTGGAGAAAAAATACGGTATTTCCTAACTTGAAAAATTGGCCATAAGTATTTGTCCATCAAACCAGCTGCTACTGTAGATTCAGAAAGATTGTTTTCCACAGCTGGTTTACTCCATACGGATATACAGGGTGACATTTTATTCAGTGTCCAAATTCAAGTATAAGATTCTTCAGCTAAATTTAAAAATACGTTTTTTTTTTGTTTCATATCATTCAGTACAAAAAAAATAGTAATTGCTGCTTAAAGTTATCCCTAAAAAACCTTACCGCGCGGGCACCTCAGCGGGACTAAGGTTTGCGCAAGGCACGCCTCCCCTCCCTCGGCCCCGCCCCGCTCCGCGCGGTACTGAATGCCCAGTAACCACGCTATACGAATAATTCTTTTGGGATAGACAATTTATAATTAAAAAAATACCTACTAGTTTTTTTTTAAATGGAGTCTATTAGTGATAATAAATGCATTCCAAAAATTTGGACACTGATTAAAATGTCACCCTGTATTAAATAGACTTAAATCTGATAATTTAAAAATAACATGTTTTCTTAATAAGAATTTCTAAGAAATTGATTTTAATTATGACATTTAGGTGGTACTGTCTAAAATTTAAATAAATGTTGATTTTACTCAATTGTCTTGTTTTATTAGACGTAAATTAAAAAATCGTAATGTATTCGTTATCGCATTCGTTATCGTATTCGCTATTACGATGCATTCGTCATTCGTATCGGTATCGTAATAGACATATCGTTACTTCCAAGGTTGGGCTATTTTAATAAAAGATACCGATTTCGTCCATATCATTGCACTTATTTCATTTAAATGTATGAATATTACGTCACTTCATGCAGATTCTGTAAAAAAAAGCAAGTTGTGCTCTCAAATGCAACCAAATACGTTTGTAACACTACACAATAAAACAACATTAAAACTTTTATTTACATTGTTAAAGACTAATACTTAAGTTTTCACTAACGTTATAAACATGCAATATGTGTATTTTTGTTCCAAACATACCCACACTTCTGCAGGTCAATCGCGTAATGCATTGTACGCGCGTCAGGTTGTCACTTTTTATGACAGTTAAGTGATGATTTCTTAAACGGATGATTCATTTTACTTGAATATTTACACACACTATAACTATATTAAGTTACCAATACAATTTGATAAGAAAACAGTTCTTACCTTAAATAGCTTTCGAATGTAAAGATATGTTTTTTCAACTTTCAACATGCGAACACATCTTTACCGCCCTCAATGCCGAACCGTACTATACTCGTATACTGACTGCCAATATGGCGACGTTTCAGCCACCGTCTTTGTGAGAGTGTCCTTTGATCTGGCAACGGCGCCGATAGCGCGAAAAATGATCAAAAACTATTTGACTCGTAATTAAAACCCTTCCTTTGGTTTTGCCTTAGTCGCGTAAGAAAAAAGTATTATATATAATGGATTAAAATAAACAAACATCCTGTGTATATATATATATATATATTTATTTGTTTACATACACACACCCATCCTTACAGGCTATCCTAATTCGACAGTATGGAATTTGACACAAAACAGAAAAAAAAACATAGGTACATTACAAATTACAATAACACAATACATATAACGTGGCCTTTGTGAATTCGTTCAAAGAACAAACAAACAAATCTACCTCGATCGCTACCCGATTAAGGGGCCGAATTGCGCGCGTAAAGGGGGCCTGGCGAAGGAGTTGCGTTCTCGCGCGCGGCTCGGCCAGCAGGCTCGGCCGCCGCCGCCGCCACACATACCGATCCGGTACGCTCAAGCACACCGCCAAGACGCCAGGATTGCTCAACTTGCCTCGCATCAACTTAAATATATATGAAGCCAGCCCCAGTTCCCTTCTAACTTCAAGTTGATTGTATCCTACCATTCCTAACACGAACAATGTAGGATACATTAACGGATAAAAAGGGTATACTCCGTATAATTTTAAATATATAAACCTAATAAATTTATTTTGAATACGTTCCAAGATTTGTCTATATTTCGACTCTTGTGGACTCCAGATGACCGCACTACCCTCTAGATGACTCCTGACAATTGCCTCGTACAATACACGTATCGCCTTGATGTTAGTAAACGCATGAGCCTGTCTCATCACAAACCCCAGATTTCGGAAAGCCCTTTTACATACTGAAACAATATGGTCTCGAAAGGTGAGGTCGGACTTCAGCAGCACCCCTAAGTCCTTCACCTGTTCAACGCGCTGCATCGGTGTCTCTTCTAACACATATTGGTAGCAAAGAGGATTCCGAGATCTGGTGAATGAGAGTATGGCGCACTTTGCCGCGTTGAAATGTAGCTTGTACGTTTGACTCCATTTAACCACCCGATGTATATCCTCTTGTAATTTAATACAGTCAGAGCTGTCATTAATTCTGCAGACAAGCTTGAGGTCATCAGCAAAGAGTAGACAAATGGAATCTCTAACAACGTCAGGAAGAACATTTATCATTAAAATGAACTCTAACATGACATCGTATCGGATATTATACCGGAGCTTCAATCCGCAATTAATTTGACGTTTTGGATCTGTAGGTATTGAAATCGTGTTGGTGCACTCGCTCATGCAATAACATAACGTGTGAGAGCTCGATGCACTAATAAACAGATATAGTACGGGGCACGGAGCCGCAGACGGACAGACGAACATGGTGACACTAGGATTCTTTGTTCACTATGGTACCCGTATAGTATATATTTGTTGTCTCTCTGTCAATCTGCGAATATCCTTTTCGTCAGGAATGCGTACACGTATCAAGTTGAATTAAAAGTCAAATACAAGTCTGCAATCCCTTGAAGCCGTGTAAATTCAAACAGTGATACGAAGTTATAAGATAGAGCGAGATAGGCATAGAATTTTGTACCACGCCGTGCTTTCGACACATACATAAAATAGTCCATCCACAGTATATAACCAGCATATGTTATAATGATCTAGAATTTAGAGAATTCCTTAGCCTCAGAGTAAATAAAATGAAACAATTACTTGCCTTATCATATTACCCTTATACGAAAAGTATACACAGTACATAGGTACCTACGTAACTGCCTTCAAGTAAATTACACCTTATAATGGCACATTTAAATTCGAAAATAAAATAGCTTTATTTTTTGGTTTATGAGTTATCAATGTTATCATAGGTAACAAAATATTAAACAGATGTATACGCCATACAGTTTTAAGTGATTGTTGGGGTCTTCATTTCACTTTCAGTTTAAAAAACATCCAGAGGTTGAAGTGTGCTGTGGCTAGATTAGTATTTTGAAAATTGGTATACAATAGTGGTCGCGTTGTTCACAATTTGTTGAATAGCATCCTGACGGGGCCTGCTATACTATGTCATCGATAGTTTTTGCAGCAGCAGAAGTATTAGCGGGATACCAGTGGAACGTCCAACTGTAGAGGATTACGAGTTGATCTAATAGGATCCAAGTCGTTGGCATTGCAGCACTGCACTTCACAGGATGCAGGATGATTACAGCATCATAAATGGCAAAATCTGCATTTCTCGTAGGTACAAGATACGGTGCTCCTTGTACTTCATAATATTTATTTAGAATATTAGCTTTGCAAAATCAATAATTGCGTAAGACAACATGACATATATGTCAAATGTCAGACGTACTAAAATATGTCACGATAAATCTATCACAAACACACACACATACGCCTATACGGCGTAAAAGACAATGTGGCCTGTGTAATAAAAAAATGCTCCTCATACTAAAGAAATTAATTGAAACTTTTTACATTAAGAAAGGGCTCGAAGAAGAAAAATGTGGAAAATTGCGTTTTAATGGCATGTTTTTTGAACTTTTATATTATTGCGTTTGTAAAAATACTATATCATCTAGTTTGAGTGCTTATCCAACTACATCACATCTTATGTTTTTTCCCTAAAATCATATTATTATCTGGTGGCTGGTATTAAATTTGCGAAAATCACGGTTGTCAAAATGAAAAAATCGCTACAGACGTCCGTCCAGCCTGAGGCCGCGCGGCCATCTGCCTACTAAAACGAGACGCGCAGGTCACTTTCCCAGATAAATTGTGAATAGAAAAAAATAAAGCCATTTTTAAAGAAAGTGTCCGTAAAAAGATCTTCTTTACATCATTGCCTATTTTTTATCATTATTCACTTGAGTCAATTTTGCGCCCACTTTATGTATGACTCGAAATAAGATCCGAATATTCCCTTTTTTCTTGGCATGATATGATCGAGCGAAGTTTAAAATTTCGTATTTTGGTCCGTAAAAGTAACAAGGGCGATTATTAAACTATAACATATCTGAATATCCCATCATTAAACTCAAGATTTCATTGTTTATTATTGAATGTAAAAAAGGTCGATTTCGGATAACGTGCCCTTAAACCAAAAAACAAATGGTCTGAGTATTACTTGATTCATACTGTGTTATAATCAGAAGTAGATAAACCTAAGATAACATCTCTTTTATTTTTGTTCAGTAACTACTAATATATATTATGATAATATTTATTATGTTAATTTTCTTGTCTTTCGGACGCGTGATTTGAATTTTTATCATTGTTTTTGCCACCCGCTGCGATAAAATATATTTTAGGTGTCTTTTTATATTATTCATTTTAACAAAAACAAGGGGGTTATCATTGCTAAAGCATATAATATATGCAACGCACGTCGCCCTATAGGCTCTATTTATTGGAGGTTATCTGTGTGTGCGGCTGACAAAAACATCTAGCGCGCCAGATTTCTGTCGGACGTCAGAACGCTCAAGGTCAGCATAAGGTTACGTCCACGGCTTACCTCCGATAGGTGTGAGCCGCGTCCGTCAGCCGCGTCCAATAATTTGTTCCCAGCCTAAGTGTTATCGAATTAATTTAACTAACTACCTATTAGGTATGCTGTTTTGTTGTTATTATCCTGCTTAATATTAATGGCAAGGATAACCTGTAGGTAGATACCCAGTTTATCTAACTCTACGCCGTCAATAAACGTATTCCTATTTTCCTTCGTTATATATTGGGGGTCGAAGTTGCACCACTTCCGTAGGAATTACCCATCGCTACCCTACACGTGACCCCTGGGTGGTGCTAAAAGTGCAACAACCTGGCAACCGTACTGTCTTTTCCAAGATCTCACGGTTCTAAATACTGATTTGCCATACGATAAATAAAATAAATTCGTTATATAAAATTAAAAAGTTTTAAATAAGAACACGAATAACCAATTCAAAATATAATTAATTACTTTTGCTCCTAATCCTAAAACAACTATCGCAATGTACTTTTGTCTCACGCAATAAACATTTTTAGTTTTCATTTCATTTTCACGCATCCCGCTCCATCTGCCTCACCCCCGTAAACTATATAATAAACATCGTGTATAAGAGCGCCTTAATGATACATTATTTATGAATAGGTTAATTTATAAACATGATATTTTTGCAAGTGGTCATGTGAAAAGTCTTTAGCGGCGCTGTGCACTTTTGTGATGGGGAAAAATTTTTGAACTCGCAATAGGTCACGTGACACGTGACCGTAAGAAACGACAGATTGAAAATTCGTGAGACGGACACGTGACATGATCGAAATAATGTTACAAAGTCATAGAGTTTTCACTTCTGCCGGCACTCCCGGAGTGCAAACCGGTCTTTTTTTTAATAGAACACTTATCTAACCTAACCTACTAACGCCATAGGTACTTGGCCATACTATTTTTAATAATTTAAGTAAATAATGCATTCTGAAATTATGTCTGCTTAAAATATCACAAAGATAAGATTTATCATAAGTCATTGTATCATCAAGGTGTTAGCCTAAAACAGTATGTCAAAGGGATTTACTGCCGCCTATCCGCTTATAAAAATGAAGCAAAATTCTGATAATTGATTAAAAAGATACTAGAGGTGAAGCAAGACTAAATCTGAAGGTCATTATACCTACTACATGCAATTGACCAGTCTGGCGTATAAATATTTAAAAATAAAAGTTATTGGTTATGAATTCAATTTCAAACCAAACCAGATGTGGGTTATTCCTAAGTTCGCCCATAATTATGAACTTTACCCTCCGATTGAGCCCTGAATACTTCATTTGCAGGTATCCACGTAGCAGTCCCCTAAACAGAGTTGGGCAAATTTTTATTTGAATAAGAATAAGAATAAAAACAGAATTTTTATTCTTATTCAAATCGATTTGAATAAGAATAATTCTTGCGCCCGTTATTTAAAATAACATGAAGGTGAATAAATCATGCTACTTTTATTTTAAATAAGGAATGAAATACGGAATAATAATTCCACAAATGGGGTTATTCTAACTAACATTTTATTGAAATAAAACGTTATTCAAATAAAGTTAATTTTGTGGTATTGTCGGTAAAATTTTGTAAGTTGATTTTCACACAATGGATTTTATGATAAGTTTGGGTTTACTTGGTTTGTTTTGACGAGTTCTATACATTACACTTGATGACGATGGTGTGATGATGGAGTCAGGAGGTGGATAGTGGAACTCCTCAATGGCTAATGTATACCCCTCGTGTTTGGGCTCATTTGGTTTGTATTGACGAGTTCTATACATTACACTTGGTGACGATGGTGTGATGATGGAGTCAGGAGATGGATAGTGGAACTCCTCAATGGCTATTGTATACCCCTCGAGTTTGGGCTCATTTGGTTTGTTTTAACGAGTTCTATACATTATACTTGGTGAAGATGGTCTGATGATGGAATCAGGAGGTGGATAGTGGAACTCCTCAATGGCGACTTGTATACCCCTAGAGTTTGGGCTCATTTTGTTTGTTTTGACGAGTTCTGTACATTATACTTGGTGACGATGGTGTGATGATGGAGTCAGGAGGTGGATAGTGGAACTCCTCAATGGCTATTGTATACCCTTCGAGTTTGGGCTCATTTGGTTTGTATTGACGAGTTCTATACATTACACTTGGTGACGATGGTGTGATGATGGAGTCAGGAGATGGATAGTGGAACTCCTCAATGGCTATTGTATACCCCTCGAGTTTGGGCTCATTTGGTTTGTTTTAACGAGTTCTATACATTATACTTGGTGAAGATGGTCTGATGATGGAATCAGGAGGTGGATAGTGGAACTCCTCAATGGCGAGTTGTATACCCCTCGAGTTTGAGCTCATTTGGTTTGTTTTGACGAGTTCTATACATTATACTTGGTAAAGATGGTCTGATAATGGAATCAGGAGGTGGATAGTGGAACTCCTCAATGGCCACTTGTATACGATACTTGACGACCGCTTTAGCCTAGTTGGTAGTGACCCTGCCTACGAAGCAAGAGGTCCTGGGTTCGAATCCCGGCATTTATTTGTGTGATGAGCATGAATATTTGTTCCTGAGTCATGGATGTTTTCTATGTATTTAAGTATTTATTTATCTATATAAGTATGTTTATCGTCGTTTAGTACCCATAGTACAAGCTTTGCTTAGTTTGGGACTAGATCGATTTGTGTCAGATTGTCCCCAAATATTTATTTATTTATACCCCTCGGGTTTGGGCTCAACAAAATGAACCCAAACTCGAGGGGTATACTAGTGGCCATTGAGGAGTTTCTCATCATCACCAAGTATAATGTATAGAACTCGTCAACCAAACGAGCCCAAACTCGAGGGCTATACAAGTAGACATTGAGAAGTTCCACTATCCACCTCCTGACTCCATCATCAGACCATCGTCACCAAGTGTAATGTATAGAACTCGTCAATACAAACCAAATGAGCCCAAACTCGAGGGCTATACAAGTAGCCATTGAGGAGTTCCAGTATCCGCCTCCTGACTCCATCATTAGACCATCGTCACCAAGTGTAATGTATAGAACTCTTCAATACAAACTAAATGAGCCCAAACTCGAGGGCTATACAAGTAGCCGTTGAGGAGTACCACTATCCACCTCCTGACTCCATCATCAGACCATCGTCACCAAGTGTAATGTATAGAACTCGTCACTACAAACAAAATGAGCGCAAACTCGAGGGCTATACAAGTAGCCATTGAGGAGTTCCACTATCCGCCTCCTGACTCCATCATCAGACCATCGTCACCAAGTGTAATGTATAGAACTCGTCAATATCAATACAAACCAAATGAGCCCAAACTCGAGGACTATACAAGTAGCCATTGAGGAGTTCCACTATCCACAGACATATACAATAGGTATAAATTACACTACATTCAAGAGTTTACTTAGTGCCTCTATAATACCGATACCAAAATTACCAAATGAGTCGTGTTTAAGTGCCCCGAGTGTCCGACCGAAACTACATTCATATTCATGGTGTATTAGTTAAAATAAAAAATCACGATTAGATTTATTTGAATAAGAATAAGTTAACTTCATTCAATTTTCTCACAAAAGAATTATTCACGGCGATATTATTTGAATAACTTTGACGGGAATAAAATCAACATGATTTTATTCATGCGTATTCTTATTCAAATAATGATTTTATTCTTGAGTGCCCAACTCTGCCCCTAAAGCCCTGTGACTGTCTTTTTGGTAAATTTTTCTTAGCAGCATTCTGTGCTTCTGGAAATGTTTAATAAGCAGGGCATGCAACAAAAGTTATTTAGGAACAAGTAAAGAATATTGTAATGTTCTTGCTAACAACTAGCTTTCCTTCATCCTATCACGAGCACCAATATTACTATATCTCCATCTTACCTCATCTACAGTTGCTAGAAGTGCCACAGAAAAAGAAACTTTCATGAGTTCTGCCAACTCCTTTCGGGTATACATTGGGATTGTTTATTGTACAACTATTTAAAACTGTCTTTGGAATTTGAATCATTTATGACCTTCGAACGCAGAGTTGTTTTTTAATGTATTACTGCGATACTATTCGACCAACTCAAATAACCTCAAGTAAACCTCCAGTGATAAATCAGTGCCTAATTTATATTGCAACTAGCGACCCGCCCCGGCTACGCACGGGTACTATAATGGACCCGATTCTACAGTGGCCTCTAAACTTCCTAATTTTATTTAGGTGTCGCTAATACACTTTGCTATTCTATGAGCAGCTGTCATAATCAAATGACAGCGCTAATTTGAATCTGACGTTTCTTATTTTAGGCGGTCTATACAACTCACTTAGCTGCCTATAGGCTATTCCTTAATATGTCGTTATTCATCAGCCGCCTAAATTATATCTAAAAATTAGACAATTTAGTTTTAGACTAGTTAAGGCATGTGCACGTAGATTCAGGTCCATTAAACATATAAACCTTCCTCTAGAATCACTCTATCTATTAAAAAGCCGCATCAAAATCCGTTGCGTAGTTTTAAAGATATAAGCATACATAGAGACAGACAGCGCGCAGCGAGAAGCGACTTTGTTTTATACTATGTAGTGATTGTAGCTATAGTTTTCTGATGTTTATTGAATAAAATATATTACAACATCTCAAGTATAAGTTTGTTACTTATATGTCTTACTTATATGCAACTAGTGATGTGCCGAATATTCGGTATTCGCATATTCTGTACATATTTCGGCCGAATTATTTGATTCAAGTGCCGAATACTTACCGATTCATTTTAGACGTGTTTGTCTGTAAATTGCATGTAATCTAGTAACTGCGCATGGCCTTGTAAATAGTTTACTTTAAAGGCCGCTCCACATTCACACTGATCCGCGGCGCGAATTGCGGTGCGAATTGTGGTGAGAATCGCGCGTGAACTCTTTTTGGCTCCATATTCGCAGTGTTCACAATTGTTTTCACAGTATAGTTCAATTGGAAATAACTGAAGACATATTTATTGGACTAGAGACTTCTGATTTGAAACTACTGAAGACGTTATTTATTACTGGATTCGATCAAATGAAATTATACTTACTGAAGACTAGGCAGTATGGCCCATGGTCTTAGCCTGTCCGAATGGACGAATTTAAAAAAAAAAATCACAGTATAGTTCGCGCCCTCGACGAATACGGACGTCGTCATGGATGAAGTTGTTGTTTCGACAGGCCTACTGCTCTGTGTATTTGCGCATAATTATGTCTACATTAAGAGTAAAAAACAAATTAAAAAGAAATGGAGGAAACGAACATATTGGACAACGGCTATTCATCGTAAACAAACAATGTATTGAAATTGACATTTAATGTCAATTTCAGTATGACGGTTTGTTTGCATAGTTAGCAAATTCGAATGTGGAGTCTGTTGAGTCTACGCAGCTTTCGCGCGTTCGCAGGCCCTTTGTCGCGGGTCAAAAAACCGACAAAAAGTGGTTCACCAGGCGCGAACCCGCGAAAAATATGCGAATCGGCTCCAAATTCACGTTTTCACGCGTACGCGCATAGTTTTCGTGCACGAACGCGCGAATGTGGAGCGGCCTTAAAAATCAATAAGATTTTTGCCGTTAATGAGACTTTTTTGGAATGGCTGATGAAGGCAAATGCTGAACCGAATATTCGTAATCAACAAAACTATATGTAACTTATTAAAAAACTCACCTCAGCCTTGCCAAAAGCATTGGGCCCTCCATTACTTTCACACTTGTCCTTAAAGGCAGCTGACGTCCTGTTCTTGATCTCTTCAACTTGTTCCTTATTAACAGCCCCCTGCAGGTCCGGGGGCAGATTCTGTAGCGCTTTGTCCACTGCTTGGGCTTCATCCGTATCCAACTGAGCCCAGGTTACACCTTAACATGAAATGTATACATTCATTAGGCCTATTTAATTACATTATGTTACAAGGAATATTTCATGAAAAATATGCCAATATTGTGTTTTTTATAGATTGCATTTGGTTTTAGCTAATTGCCTTTATTTGGATACAAGCTTTTTATATTTTGCACTGTTTGTTTATATATATTGAGTAAGTGTGTAAGTTGTCTTTAAAAAATTGTAGACCATTTTTCACCTAACTGATCAGATTGAGCTGAAATTTAGCATACCTATTTATGTAAGATTGGTAACAACTAAATATACTTATTTGTGACAACATTGGTACAACACCTACACAAGGGGTGTCCAATAAGTAGTGAGTATCTGCATGATTACGTCTCATTATGATAATTTCTGATTATTTGTCAGTATGACACTATTGGTGATCACAATTAATAAATATAAAAGAGCAGTATTCATTTGTGTTTCTTTAAAAGCTAAGCAAAGATGATGGTATAGAACAAATTTCTACATCATCTGAATGTAATATCCTCTGATATTTCGTTATGTGGTGTTGGCAAAATTCGGGTGTTCTAATCAAAAACATTAGATTATAAATTAAACACTTACATGTTTTTATTAGGGATGCAACGATACCAATGCCGATAATCGTAAACCGCTGGTTATCGCTATTTTTCACGATCATCCGTATCGTAAAAAGTATTATGATTAATAACGATTCTTAAAACTAGTTCTTTTAAAAGTACTATATTTCCTAACTTGAAAAAATTGGCCATAAGTATTTGTCCATCAAACCAGCTACTGTAGATTCAGAAAGATTGTTTTCCACAGCTGGTTTAGTCCATACGGAAATATATATATACGAAATAGACTAAAACGTGATAGTTAAAAAATTATGTTTTCTTAATAAGAATTTGAAAGAAATTGATTTTTATGTGACTTTTAGGTGGTAAACTGTATAAAATTTAAATAAATGTTGATTTTAGGTACTCAATTGTCTTGTTTTATTAGATGTAAATTAAAAAAATCGTAATGCATTCGTTATCGCATTCCTTATCGTATTCGCTATTACGATGCATTCGTCATTCGTATCGGTATCGTAATAGACATATTGTTGCATCCCTAGTTTTTATGCCACAAAATAGAAAAACAAACTCATGTCACCATTTTTTTAAAGCACCAGGTCACCTTACAAATTTCAAGGTACATTTTTCAGGCCATCAATATATATATTTTGATTTATTTAAATAGGGTGAATGTAGGTGACAAATATATGACTATAAATATACGAAGGGACAGTAAATTAAGATAATTGTATAGAAATTAAATGAAGTTGTCTATGAAAAAAGATGGACCATACAAACTACAAAATGGATCGGACCACAAGGAAAAAGAACAAGGGGAAAACAACATAAATGGTGGGCCGATGACATCACCAAAATAGCTGGTAGAAATTGGAGAAAGAAAGCTCAAAATAGAGAGAGAAAGAAGGGAATCAAGGAGGCTTTTACCCAATCCAGATCAGTATACACACGCTAACAACTAAAACTAACCCTTTCTTTTATTTATAGTATAGTTTAAAAAATAATATAATTACATTCCACTAAACAACCTTAATTGTACTTACTAACAAAACTAGTACCACATATGAAATGTATATAGGTAGTTCACTGAATAAATAAAGCTTTAGAAATAATGAAAGAAAAATTAAAGAAAAAAAACTAAATCTGTTTTTTGACCGGAACTTGCTGTTAAGTCTGCTGATCAGGCTTGAGAATTATATACAACTAGTTACCTACTGTGTAATCCAGACCAACTCTTTTACTATCACTTCTTATCCTTAGATACTGATAACTTTCCCATAAAATCGGTGAAGTAGTGTCAATGTAAAAAAAGCCACATAACGACGACGTAAAGTTTTTTCCGTTTTGAAGCAAAGCAAAAATGTTTGCTATATAATAAATATGCACGTAAACTAAGAAAGAGCGTACTTAATAATAAATAATGATAAGACACCAATTACTCCTGTTTTTATACCGATTCTCAAAACTTATTGAACACCCTTATGTTGGTTCGGCATCAAAAAACCTACGCACATACTTACAGTAAAATCTAATAAACAACAGCAGATATTTAAAAATACTCGAAGAATTAATTTCCGTAATGTTTAAAAATTCAAGGGTAACCTGGTTAAGAATATAATAATAAACAATATACTTACCCAACAGAAAGACCCCTACAACGAGACTCTTTCCAACCATCTTGTCTCGCGAGTACAGTTTATATTATATTATTAAGATCACTTTACGCTCAGTAAATCAATAGACCAAAAATATATTAAGATACAGACCGTGTTCATTTATAGCGTATATCGATTAACGGTCAGACTAGGTGCTGTACTGTGTCCCGTGATAAGCCGCACGTAGCTGCTTACAGAAACGGACTGGTCACTGGACTCATGGACTGTCTGTGGACTCATGGACTGACATTGATGACAGCATGTCAGCATGACAGCTGTGAAGTGATGGGCCATCCACATTAAGTGATTTTACCCCAATTTGTCAGTACAACATGTCGAAGTCAGAATTGGGTGTAGCGTACAGACGTAACAACTGCAACTACAATTTCATTCAGTGTGGCCAGTTAACATTCATTCATTCATTATATTTAAGATTCAAAATCTTGTCGGTGGAGCAATTTCCATTCCTCTCTGTTCTCAGCTATTGTTTTGACCTCTTGATACGACGCGCCGTTTACTTTTTCTTTTATTTGGTCCATAAAAGATCTTCTTGGTCTCCCTCTCTTCCTCTTTCCCTCTATCTTCCCTTCTACTATGGTTTTCATAAAATCATCGTGTCGTAACAAGTGGCCCAACATCCTGCCTCTCCTGTTCTCAATGGTCTTCAACAACGTTCTTTTCTCTTTCACTCTCTCAAGCACCTCCTCATTCGTCTTCTTATCCTTCCAACTAATCCTCTCCATTCGCCTCCAGCACCACATTTCGAAGGCCTCCAATCGTTCTCTGTCACGCTGTGTCATTGTCCACGTTTCGCTTCCATACAACGCTATGCTCCAGATGTACACTTTTATAAGCCTCTTCCGAATATGGCCTGCTATTCTGGCTTTGAGCAGGCTCTTCTTGGCATTGAAAGCCTGCTTCGCCATGGCTATCCTCGCGATAATGTCTGGTGTACATCTGGAGTTATTAGTGATTATGCTTCCCAGATATTTAAATTTGTCGACTTGCTCTATTGTCCTGTTATTTAAAGTGATTGGTCTATAATTTGAGTGCCTTTTTGAGGTTACTAGCATTTTTGTTTTATTAATGTTTATTTTAAGTCCAAAATCTTCAAAAATTGCATTCATATCTGTAACTAATTCTTCTAACTGATTTGATGACTCTGCAAAAGCCGCAATGTCATCAGCAAAACGAATAAATTGAATTTTTTTCCCATTGAAATGAACCCCCCCTTTTCCGGACTCTATTAATTTTCTAATGGCACACTCTATGAACACATTAAAGATAAGAGGCGAAAGTGGACAACCCTGCCGAACTCCTTGCCGTATCTTCGCCTTTCTAGCTTCTTCTCCTATTTCAATTAAAGTTCTTTGCACTATACCTCTTGTTCTAAGTGTTCTAATAAGATAGAGACGGATCGTGCGAGAAAAATTGAGAGCTCGCGCGCCGTCGCGTAATAGCCGTGCAGCACACAAAAATCGAGAGTTTGTCACGGCCGCCTCATGATCGACGTGATGTCTCGCCCTATCTCATCGGTTAGTAACAATCTTGCAGTCCGCTTCGCAGGACCGTTTGAATGCGGCAATTTTCGCTTTCTTACTGTTAACTGGCCACACTGACTGAAATTGTAGTTGCAAAACACCGGTTAAAAAAATTACAAAATTACATTGTAAAATATTAAAACAATATTCTTTAGTATATATTTTTTAATTTTATTTTAAATTTATTTGAATGAAATATGTTAGAAAAAAAAAACTTGGCAGATCATGCAAATTTCATGGTCCAAATTGTGATTTTCATGCAATTAGTCCGTACAACTCGTTTGACGGTTGGAACATGCATCCACACTATAGCAATTAGTCAGATTCTGATGAATTGGGGCTGACAAATCACTTAATGTGGATTGCCCATGAGTGCCACGCTCAGAATAAGGATAAACATGGAACCCGCCTTAAAATAAGAGCTTGGCAACAGCTACCTTAGTCACTTGCGTAAAACTAAAGTTGGCGTGAGAGTGAATGAGACCACAATCCGTGCTCAGTTTCACGTTTTCGTAGGTTGTCACTAAAATGAACTATGTGAAATAGACGTATTTTGGTCAAATTAAATATGTCATCATTGTTTGGTCGTAAGTGTCATAACGTCACAACTTAACTTGCTCGCATTATAGTAGCTGCCAAATTTGATGTAAACAAACGGACCGTCTCCGAGATGTTAAATTATTTTGTGTATTGTATGTATGTATGTAAGCACTTTATTGTACACAATAACAGGTCAAGGAATATACATGTCATGTCATTGTTCCGCCGTGAATGATTTAAATACAGTAAAATTTACGTTACTTATTGTTAATTGTTGTGAATAAGCATATATTTTGTGCCATTTAAAGTTGCACGTCCCGTACAGTACAGCACGAAAAGAAAATGTCCAGGAACCATTCAGCTTTCACCCGTAAGTTTCGATAGATTTTTATGTTATTAATGTAGCAATCTAAGCTAAAATTAATAATCAGTATTATAAGTTTATGTAAATATCATCATGTTCAATTAATCGTGCAAAATCGCTTGTAAACAAGACATTTTCTGTGGATTAAAGAGGTTATGTTTATTTACATAGTGATGTGTATTTTTATCGAACTCGGAACCATGGAATAAGGATAAACATGGAAAGAGGGCTAAAATAGGTAGCAGAGACGTATACCTGTACTATACTTCCTGCTGGTTTACTGCGTTAGAAAGAGATGTACATGCATTTGTTATTTCTCAATTGTGTAGGTTGTCACAAGTTTTGTCCAGTGTTGTCCTTTGCTAGGGATGTTACTGTGTCGACTTGTTTATCAATAAATTATACAACCAAACTAAATTGTACTTATTTATTTATAGTTTAATGAATAATGCACTGTGTGAAAAGCGGTTTCCTTCAGTCCTCATATCCCTTCAGCTGTGGCGAAAAAACATGGCCGCTTACCCACGTCTGTGGCACCCTCTGAGGGGCGCTCCACTGACAAGGTTTATGGAGTGAAGTGATTTGGTAAAATTAAATTTTCTTTAGTTTTTTACATAATCACAGCCAGGATTTTGGATGAAACTCAATATTTATTAAATTATCTAACTGCAACGATATATCATCGTTACATTAAAGTCGTATTAAGGCTATCTAGCTGACCTCGTCACCACCTCACCGAAGTTTACGACGTATTTTGGTTATTTTAAATATAATCAATTAGTTTTTTGGGGTGTTAAATGGGCTTAATTTGAAGAAATTTGTGTTATACTTATTCGAAAAACATAAAATGGCAGGCTCATGAGTATTTTTTTTACATTAGACCATTTGAAATATTCTACCAAAATAATGCCTACACTCAGAAGTTGCTCGTGTGGGCTTCGATGTACATGCTTATATCTGAAGTGTTGTATACTGTATGTAATCAAATTCATGCCTGAACAACAAATATGGGTCATCAACTAGGTGTAACCGCAGCTTTTTTTATTGTAAGTGCAGCAGGTTTTATCTGAGAGTAAAATGAAAAAAGTATGTCTACTTTCATTTAAAATAACCTCTTCCAAACGAGTGCAATTATCACAGCAACTATGTGTTTTGAACCAAACAAATTAGGTTTCTTAAAATTCCCATTAAGTATACTTTTAGTTTAAACTATAATATAACCATCAGTTCAACAAAAATCACATCAAAACATGATTTGAAAACAGTATAAACCAAGGTTATGATTAGTATAGAGTGCGGATCGTAGTGACGTCACGAGGTATCATGTGGGCATCCCTCGGAGGGAAATTCCCGGTCGGTTAGGTCCCCCTCTGAGGGGTTTGTTGTGATCGTTACCAACTTCGATCGATTTATTTACTTTCGGGCCATTGTTAATCGATTTAAGTTCATTTTAAACAAATGTATGATAAATAACGGTAATTTTAATAGCTAATAGTAATATTAAAGCAGTAGAAAAGTGCTAAAAAACGTGTTGGCTTATTTTGACCATGAGTAGGTATGTCATGTTAGTCACGGTTTTATTACAGTTAACCCGTTGAAATAACACTGGTTTCTATGCAATTCTAAAGATTACTTACATGTCTACAAAAACTGTCCTTCTGGCACTACAATTCAGCACTAAACCCACTAATTAACGTACCTAAACGTCCTAAGTTAACGTAACTAATTATCTGTTCTAGCATAAGGAAATACCGTGCCTACATATATACTAATATTTATACAGCTTTTAGCTAACACTTATAAAATCAATTAGGAGCACTGTCTGCCAACAAACCGCATTGTGGTTTGGCGGATTTGTATTTGTATTTAGCTTTAAGTATGCAAGAAAAAGAGAATAAACATTTTATTCATTCATTCATTCAATTTTCACTCGCGAACACCGACCGTGTCAAACGTGCCACTGACTATTTTAGACTAACGACTAAATTGATTTTTTCCTCCATTGGCCATTGAAGTTTTCGCTTGCTAGCTGTCTCACTGAATTGGCTATACGTTTCAATGGATTAAAGCGAGATCGATACACGAATGTCGGTTTTATTTCTAAGAAAATAAGCAAAGCCATTGCGCCTCTCCGAGGGGCGCTCCACTGACCTGCAGGAAAAAATATGAAGCCCACAGAGGGATGAACACAGCTGAAGGGATATAAGCAAAATGCATAATTTTAAGTAGCATACGTCCAGAAATCATACCAAACTGTTAAGATGCTACACGAGGGAAATCACGCGGCAGGCCTGCATGCAGTCCTGCAGCGTGATTTGGCACGTGTGGATACGTGTCGGAAGCACGGCTTCCAACCAAAACCAAATCAAGGTGGTTGCTATGGAGTACGTATATATACCTAATACGGTATAGTTTATATTTGTACCTACGGCCATCTACTCATCTACGGCCATATTTTTTTAGCATGTGTATGCCGCATATTGCCAAAGAGTAAGATTGAAATTCATCTGACCCCCTAAGTTTTATGTCGGACATAGCATTCATCCCATTCTGGCAAATATGCGAGTGCAAGAGGGACAAATGCTTTATGTCCGACATAAAACTTAGTGTGCTAGGGAGTCTGGTCTATGTAAAAACATTACTCACTCACACTTCTAAGTGTAACACACATATGTACGACTTTGTAATGGCAATTGTTAGTGCCTAACTAAAAATAAAACCAATACCTAAGTTATTTTTACTTACACAATATTATTTCGCCTACTTCGAAGCAGTGGAAAGGTAGAACTGTAAATCGAACTAATGTCTGTAAATAAAGGCGTTTATTACTATTATTCTTATAAATATTGATTAATGTGTTCAAATACAGATAAATGACAAATATTTGAATTTTACCAATGAGTCTGTATCAGACAAATATAATGTGGGAAAAGAATCTGGTTTGAGTCGTCTCCATTTAAATTTATCATTAGGTATAAAATAATCCGGAGTGAAATGTATTGAGCACACGTGACTATGGGTTTTCCATGTCCAATTTTGTTTTCTAGCATGTAGTAACCATTTTTGTTTTGTTGCTTCATCCTTTGGGAAACAAAAAACAAAATTCAACTTTTGTTAGACAAATACGTCAATGCAACAGTTACATACATACATTCACGCCTTTATTCCCAAAAGGGGTAGGCAGAGTACATGAAACAACAAACGTGTATGCAACAGTAAATTGTCTTCAATACATGGGACAAAACCAGAAAGCCATTTTGTTGTCATTCTTCAGTAAACTTGTAATTTCCTATGTTCCAACACAGATTTTTCCATACACTGATAAATACATCCATGTCAATGTCGATAAGTTATTGCTCCGAGTTCGATAAAAATTACACATCACTATGTAAATAAACATAACCTCTTTAATCCACAGGAAAATGTCTCATTTATATGCCGATTTTGCACGAATAATTGACCATGATGATATTTACATAAACTTCTAATAGTGGTTATTAATTTTAGCTTAGATCGTTACATTAATAACATCATAATCTATTGAAACTTACCGGTGAAAGCGTAATGGTCCCTGGGCATTTTCTTTTCTTCCCGTATGGGACGTACAACCTTTAATCGCACATTACATTTACTTATTTTCTTCAGTAAACTATAAAAAACGTAAATACTACTGTTTCGAAATGATTCAACGCGGAACAATACACAAATTAATTAATTTTCCCTGACTCGGTCCGTTCGTTTACACAAAATATGACGGCTACTATAATGCGAGCAAGTTCAGTTGCGACGTTATGACACTTACTACTAAACAATGATGACATATTTAATTTTGCTGGATTACAATTACGTCCAAAAGAGCTCGGAAGAAAATTAGATCCGTTCATTTTAGTGACAACCTACGAAAATGTGAAACCGAGTACGGATTGCGGTCTCATTCACTCTCACGCCAACTATAGATTTACGCAAGTGAATAAGGTAGCTGTTGCCAAGCTCTTATTTTAAGCTGGATTCCATGTTTATCCTTATTCCATGCTCGGAACAATTACTTATCAAGATTGACATGGATGTATTTATCAGTATATAGTGATAGAGGGATTACTATTGAAACAACGACATCTTGGGAAGTGTCTTTATTCGATTGTCCTCTCTCTCGCTCGTATATACATCATATGTTTCTCTCTCGCTTGCTAACTAGGCTATTAACTATTTGATGTTCCAATTACGGTTCGGCCTGTGGTAGACTTTGCCCTTACATGCCCTTTGAAATTGAAATGAATATGTATATTGATTTACTTCTTAATTTCATATTTCCCTTATATGCCATTATTTCATAACTAAACAAATATATTAAGTTACATGACTTTGTATCTTAATAAAAATGACTTTATTTTAAGTGTATCTCACTTTTAAACTAAATATTTTATTAATTTGTCCGAGCCGAGCGCCATGATAGGGATTACCATTGAAACAACGACATCTTGCGAAGTGTCTGTATTCGATTATCCTCTCTCTCGCTCTAACATGTCTATACATCATATGTTTCTCTCTCGCTTGTTAACTAGGCTATTGACTATTGGATGATTTGGATGTTCCAATTACGGTTCGTCCTATTTTGCCCTTACGATAGAAAAATCTGTGTTGGATCCGAACATAGAAAATTACAATATAGTTGTGGTGGCAGACATACAGTGCGGACGTGACTGTCTTTCGTAACGGCGGAAAGGGGCTTCTGCCTGTGGAGTAGTTTGCTGGTTGGAGACGTAAATAACACACTCTTTATCACAACAAGTCTATAATTCTGCACACAACAATAGCTAGAACATAAGAAGGCGCTAGGTTAGTCACCGGGATTAGTCCGAAGCCAAACGAACACCAAATAACACCACTCGTAATAATCTCGATTAGTACAAGCGCGAGCACTTCGTCTAGTTTGATATTAGTACTTACACACAGAAAGTCTTTAGAATAGTAATAACGTTATAACATCACAAACTGAGAGCGTAATTCAAGGTACATATTCACAGCGTGGCGATCTAGTAGCGACTGGTTGACTCTCTCACTCACACTACCGCGCGCGCGCCGCCGTCGTGACCTCGGCGGCCATTTCTCTTGCGCGTTGCGCGCGAGCTGAGCCGAGAGGCGGCTCCGCGTTCGATATACAATATTGATGTATCGACTGTGATGTGTATGGTTGATAAATGTTAGGCCACGCCACAACAAGTTTGCTGAAGAATGACAACAAAATGGCTTTCTGGTTGTCCCATGTATTGAAGACAATTTACTGCTGGTTGATGTATTTGTCTAGCAAAACTTGACTTTTTGATTTTAGTTTACCAAATGATGAAGATATAAAATAAAAATGATTAATGCATGTCAGAAAACAGAAGTTGGACATGGAAAATCCATCGTCGCGTCTGTTCAAGACACTTCACAGGACTGCCAAAGAAGGTCACAGAAAAACTAGTATAAAGTGACCTTGACTTCCGACACGAATCCACACGTGCCGAATCACGCTGCAGGACTGCATGCAGGCCTGCTGATATTGCTCGTGTAGCGTCTCCTAATGATAACAGTTTGATATGATTTCTGGACGTATGCTACTTAAAATTATGCATATTGCTTATATGGCGACTGAAGGAAACCGTTTTTCACACAGTGCATTATTTGTTAAACTATAAATAAATGAATCCCGGCTCGTACCAATGAGTTTTTCGGAACTTATGTACGGAATATGATTTCATATTTACCGTTAGCTTTTCGGTGAAGGAAAAACATCGTGAGGAAACCTGCATAGGTACATCTGCGAAGAAATTCAAAGGTGTATGTGAAGTCCCCAATCCGCACTGGGCCAGCGTGGGGACTACTGCCTGTTCCCTCTCATACATGAGAGGAGGCCTGTGCCCAGCAGTGGGACGTATATAGGCTGATGATGTGATGTGATGTGTATAATTTATCGATAAACAAGTCGACACAGTAACATCCCTAGCAAAGGACAAAACTTGTGACAACCTACACAATTGAGAAATAACAAATGCATGTAAATCTCTTTCTAACGCGTTAGTACGGCGTAAGGAAGTAAAGTACAGGTATACGTCTCTGCTACCTATTTTAGCGTTCTTAATTTCCATGTTTATCCTTATTCTGACGTTGCGCTGCTGATCCAACTGTCTACGAATAATTGCATGAAAATCACAATTTGGACCATGGAACTGGCGTAATCTGCTAAGTGTTTTTTTCTCAAAAAAATTGTTTAATGTAATTCTTATATTTCGACACAAACTTTAAACCGGTTGTAGATGGAATAAGAATAACTACGGAGAGTTGTGCTAGTTGATATAAAATCAGAATCACTATCAGAATCCTCTGAGATCCCATAGGAATACAT
The DNA here is from genome assembly GCA_945867215.1 of Epinotia demarniana. Taxonomy (NCBI): domain Eukaryota; kingdom Metazoa; phylum Arthropoda; class Insecta; order Lepidoptera; family Tortricidae; genus Epinotia; species Epinotia demarniana. Next base: position 14,522,904 of record OX244265.1, read on the forward strand.
GCGCGACAGCAAACACTGTTTTCAATTTTATCTCAAAATCTATTTTGACAGCCTGTAACGAGCACCAGACGGTCATGCGTTGCAGACTGCACGTGCTGTATGAAGTTGTAAGATAGAGCGGGATGGGGAAATGAAATGCATTCCAGTCTCGCTCTTTCCTATAGGTTAGTAACAGTCTGGCAGTCTGCTTTGCAGGGCCGTTTGAATGCAGGAATTTTCGATTTCTTACTGTTAACTGGCCACACTGAATGAAATTCTAGCTTGGGATTGTTACATGTGTACGACACAACCAATTCTGAGGGTCTACCGCGAAACGAAAACGAACCTCGTTCGTGTATCTCCATCTCTGTCGCACTTGCTAGTTGAAGCGACAGAGAGGGAGATACTCGAACGAAGTTCGTTTTTACTTCGCGGTAGCCCCTCTGACTTCGACATGTTGTACTGACAAATTGGCGTAAAATCACATAATCTGTATACCTACCTATACTCGAAAACCTAATTCAAGACCAACGTGGGTTGCCACTAAAATAAAATATGTTTACGGTGGTATATTTTCACTTTTTAAAAGGCCCCATCAAGAAAATTTATTTATTGGTAGTTTTAAACCTACGATTTAAGTAAACAAGTTAATTCAACTTATTTACAAAAATACAAGATGCCCTGTTAAATATTTAACTATACAAGATTTTTGGTAGAAAAACTGTTATTGCACTTGTAAACTTCAGGTATTTATTTATTTATTTATTTATACTGAAGGAGTACCAACAGCTACAAAAACATGGCATAAGTCTTACATAGCAATACAAAGCCAATTACATAACATTGGTACGATTTACAAACAATGGTCGTGAACAACGTTAGATGTAATTTAAATATTATGCCATGCGTTTAGCTATTCGTTGCACATGAGGTTGTTGGATTGTTACATCCAAACAGAATATAACCACTACGTTCTAAGAGACGGGACTTCGAACTAAGTTTTGGATGACAGTGACATTGTCATTTGATTTTGACATGATAACTCAATTGATGTTTAGCTATTTTGATTTTGCCATACCACATTAAAAATTCCAATACGGAAGTAAGTCGTACCAACATAATGGCACAAAAGGAATTAGGGATGTAGTACTTAACATTATCGATGTCGATAATATTAGTACGCAACGTTATCGATATCGATAATTTATGATGGTCAGGTCTCAGGTCTATCGCATGAAGAGCAAATTATTGTACTATATCGACACTAACAAAATAATATATGGATAATAAATGTCAGTTTATTTCCCACCCATTTAGAAATTATAAAAAATATTTAGGAGTAGGTTAGGTACCCAGGTATATTTATTTACAAATTTCACCATTTTGTCCATACTGTATCTATCTCGTTCGCAAGCAGTCACAATGTATTTCCATAATTCTTCTTGTTATAAGACAGCTCTTACTATATATAGTAAAGTACTCTGTGGACAGCTCCCGCTTGCATTATCCAAGTGCCGTTGATTTTCAAAAGTAAATCAATGTTTACGCTCGTAATTTCGTTATGGGTATCTACGTACATTATAGGATAAACAAACTTGTACGTAGGTAGATACCTAAAGTTCTTGGTATATTTACGCTGGCTTTAAACTGGTTGACGAGAATTTGAAGACATTTGAAAATAATTAAGTACGTGTTTTAAATGTATTCGTCAAAATCAAAAGCATTTGTTGTTTGACACAAATGTTTTCTCCTGAAGTTACATTATCCATGGTAACCATGTAACCATCCAAATGCCACAATGACAAACCGACAGAAAGAGAAAGAGAACGGAAGTAAGAGATAGCATTGGTCCGCCATGGTAGAAGCACAGATAGAAAACTTGTCACTTGTTCTGACACTTGTCAGATTTGAGCTGAATTTGAGCAAATGGATGTCATTCTTCTTTTTGTTCCTAGTTGCGTGAAACTGGTTACATCGACATTGACAATGACATAAGTGACTTAATGACAGTGACATATCTGTCGTAGTTTTTTTGGTCTTGAATTAGGTTTCCGAGTAGGGGAGACCGGGGACAATTGAAGCAATTTGACTTTAACCACCTGTAACTGTCATATTTTTATGAGTAGAAAGATGAACGCCCAAAATATTCCAAGTTTGGTTATCTGGTTCCTAAATAAAATGTATTTGGTTGTTCTATAATCCACAGTTTTTTGACAATAATGTAATAAAGAGAATAGGGCAGAATGGTTCAATTGACCTCATATGACTGTCAATTGAAACACTATGTGAGGCCAATTGAAACACTAATATCTTCGGCACAATGAAAGTACTTATATCTTTTTTAATCTTTTTCATCACAGCACGTTTAATGCAATTATAAGATATAACGATATAGAATTGCAGAAAACATGCATAATCATGTTTCATACAAAAGTGCTTGTTTCAACTATAACAATGTTTCAATCATAACCATTCCTTGTAAGTACCTTCCCTGTGACAAAGAGTGTTGCAAACTTCGGGATGTAAAATTAAATTATAGACGCAATAAATAATCAGTTTTAATTGTTTTACTAAACAAAATATTTGCGATATGCCAAATTATATTTAAAAAAATGTGTGATGTGAATGTGTGATTCTTTCTGATATAGGTATAGGTATTTTATGTACGGGTCAAACTGAGAACCTCCTTTTTTAGACGTCGGTTACAAACAAATGTTCATAAAATCACGTATAAAAAAAACAATGAAAACCATTTCCACGATCTATAAATAAGGTCAAAAACTACACAAATAATAGTGAACATTAACATAACCTCCGTATATTCTCAAGTCGGTTACTTTTGGGGACGATTAAAACGCGAGGACGATTGAAACGTTTCAATCGTCCACAAGCAAGTTGTTTCTTCCGTCCCCACACGACGTTTTTAACTTCAAGTTCAAATATTACATATAAAAAAGACTCAAACGCTGATCAAAAGCCATTAGAAACATTCCTTTATTCCTAACTATAATACCAAAATAATTTGATCTGTCAAAATACAAAAGGAACAAAGTTATAAACAAATATACGACAGCACATATACTCAGTTTTTACCGCGAAAAACTGATTTGGCTCGTTTACACTCCCATCGCGCACCGTCGCTCGACCGCTACTGGCCAAGGATTCAAACGGGGCAGAATGCGTGTTCTGAGTGTTGCTTCAGGCGCGTAGGTATTATAGTTTTCGAGAAATTTGACTTGTTTCAATCATGACGTGTTTCTATCGTCCCAGTCTCCCCTATAGTCCATTTGTCTTTCCTCGGCAGACTGCCCCGCTCGCTCGAACATCTAGACGCGCCTTTAGGCGACGCCACACGTGCAACAGGTTTAAGGTGCGTACACACCAAGCCAACGAACGGCTATGTATCTCACTCTAACAAATATCTGTCACATAAATGCTTCGCGTTCGTTGGTCGTTCGTTTGCTCAGTGTGTTACCACCATTAGTTGGGCTTTAGTAACAAAAAAACTAGTACTATACTTTAGTAACAATATTGTTGGTAAGTACGAATTTATATTTATAAGTTGGAATTAATATTTAAAGTAAATACAAAACTGGCAACGTTATACTACATCATTAATATTGAGAAAAGATTGCTAACTTAACTAGCACCGTTACAGAGCCGAAGATTAATGTTTTCGACGGTATTTCATAGAAGCCACTGTTCAGCTCCGGATCCCGACGAATCTAAAAAAATAATTAGTAGTATTATATTGATGTAATAATCTATACAAAAAATCTTTCCAAAATCTAAATAATAATCTAAAATCTATACAATTAGTTATTATGAATAACCATCACTAGCTGTGAGATTGAAGCTAAGTTTGTACGTAGGGAACTAAATATTTGATTTCATAAATTCTTCATCTGTGGATACATAGAATGGACTTTCTTGGCGGACGTAGGCTACATTTTATCCCGTGGGTTTGCCTGTCCTCTTTGCAGAACGCGAGCAATGCCGTCAGGACAGGTTGTATACGTATCTAGTAAAATAAACTTTGCCAGTTTATAAATACATCGATCAAATATTAAAATAAAAACAGTAAATAGCAAAAAATATGCTACAGGTATATTATTGGATATGAGCAAGGCGTATGACCGGGCCTCTTTTATACTGTACAAATTACATGGCATTGGTGTGCGAGGAATTTTGCCCAAATGGTTTATCTCGTATTTCAAAAACAGAGATCCCATGTGTAGAGGAAGACCATTATAATAACCATACTGGAATCATTACACACGTGCAATTAAATAAAGCTGAAATGTCACTGGATCCATTCCGCAAGGAAGCGTGGAGAACCCTATTTATTATTTTTCACTTCTCATGCTCAAAAAGTGCATCATATTAGACTTGGCAAGCGGGGCTAAAGTAGTACATTTAGCCCCTAGGGAAAATATGTATACATATTTATGATTTATTGACCCCCCCCCCATTTTAATTTGACCACTCACAACAGTTCTATATTACATCCACCAATCACAACTCTTTAAAAAAACATTAGTATTTGCTATCTACTAACCAAAATACAGCTAGACATTAAAATCGACCAATCAGGAATCAGAATTCAATTCAAACATTGGGTGTTTTTCAAGCGTGGTTAACTGCATACATGAGTCATGTATGCAGTTAACCACGCTTGAACGTTTGGATGGAGCTATAGTCGGTCAGAGGCGTTTATTTTTTTAATTATTGTAAATTAGGGAATGAAAAACTCCTAATGTTTGAATTGAATTCTGTTTCCTGATTGGTCGATTTTAATGTCTAGCTGTATTGTTGTTATTTTAAAGAGTTGTGATTGGTGGATGTGATTACATGACATAAGCTAAGAAGATTGAGCGGGAACGGGATAGACTACGCCACTATTAGACGGTCAGAGGCGTTTATTCGTCTTGTGAATATTTTGTATCTGTGTCAAAACAGTTTATTAAAAAGAATGGCGCCAAATTGAACAATCTTTTCGCCTTGGTATAATTGTTGAATGTGGATGGATAATCTTTGTTTTTACTATTTTCTCGCAGTCGAAGTGAAAAGTAGAGTGTATAACTCTGGTCTAAAAGCCATATTACCCCTCGAACTATTTCCCCTCACTTCGTTCGGGAAAATATCCATCTCGTGGTAATATGGCTTACTTTAGACCCTTGTCATACAATCTACTATATATTCATGATTTGGGCAACAACATATTAGAAACCCCAAGCATCCTAATACGCTTATGATATTTCCGTCGTTTTTCCATCTTCAAACGAAAGTGATTTAAAGTTTCACCTTCACAACATAGATTCCTGGCTAACCGAACATAATCTAAAATTAAACTACACTACAGTCAAACTAAATGCATTAATGCAGGTCAGACCTTATCAAAAACAACCTTTGTGCCGCCGGTCACCCGTCACGAATCTAGACCTCTTCCTACTCTTAGTTACTACGCATCTCGGTGTCAAGATATATTTGTGGGTGAGCGTTGAGGTGAGTTTAAATCAAGTTACAGAATAGGGGGGCAGATATTTAACTCTCGCCACAGAATAAGTAATAGTATCTTTCGCAGAGAAAGCGGACCCCGGGCTCCTTTAGGGGCACTACCGGGAATAAGGCTATAGGATGATGATGATCGTTCGCAGATAATTTCTCTACCAAGAGGTGCCCAGCGTATTGGGAACCATGACGCAGTAGGTGGACCTTTTGGATGGCATATTCATTTTATAGTTTGGTTACGTCCTTTATTTATATTCTTATAGTTGTTAATTTGAAGTAATATTATTGCATATTTTATTGTCAATTTAAGTTACATATAAACTTACCAAATGCTCGCGGCACAAGACTCCCGTTACATTAAATCCGTGGATGATTTTATCCTTGCACCTTTTCAGCTCGAGATTCAATTTATTTTCCCAAAATTTCTCTTGAACGCAATTTGATATTTCTACAGATTTCTGGCAGGATTTAGGCTGAAATATATAATTTATGTATATTAGAAGATTATGATTTAATTTCTAGAACTTCATGTTTTCTCATTAAGAGTCCGCAGCGCCCTCCATTTGTATGGGAAGGTGAATTTCACCTTCCCATAGGTACAAACGGAGTTTCGTTCTCATTTTAAAACTACGTGTTGGATTGTGACGAAACTTTGCATATACAATGACATGAGGTATATCTATGTTTGCATTAGTATTGCTATCCAGCGAGGAAACGCTGCCAGCATCTTGGGGACAATGCCAAGAGGGCCCAATTTTTTTAATATTTTTTAGTTTTTAATTTGATTTTTAATATTAGTCATAGTTTTAGTCTTTGGAAAAATAAATATAGTATATGTTTGTAATTAGTTTATACTAGCGACCCGCCCCGGCGTCGCACGGATAGTACCCGTGCGAAGCCGGGGCGGGTATTATACATATAAACCATCCTCTTGAATCACTCTATCTGTTAAAAAAAACCGCATCAAAATCCGTTGCGTAGTTTTAAAGATCTAAGCATACATGAGACAGACAGCGGGAAGCGACTTTGTTTTATACTATGTATGTAGTGATGATGGTTCCAGTTTATAAAACAAACGAAATACAGCAAAAACAAGTTTTATACGAAAAACTTGAATTCGCTGTATTTTTTTACTATGGTATCTGAAGCTACATAAATGAGATATGAGTTACAGACTTGGATACACCTCATGTCTTTCTACATGCAAAGTTTCGTTACAATCCAAAATGTAGTTTTCAAATGAGAGCGTAATAACTACGTTTGTATGGAGAATCGAGCTTACTGCGCTGCGGACTTAAACGGGACAAAAATTTATTGATGTAATCACACGTAAAAAATATTGATGTTTCATATTAATTCAGAAGCTAAAATACGTAGCATGCAAGTTTCCATGGATATCTAATGTAATGTGTGTGTATTTAGTAGACCTATGGATCATGGATGGCTGGTTCGAAGGACCAAGGAGTAGAATTTCTTATGTTTAGAGTTCCTACTAAGGGCGATTGAAATAATGTACTGATAGATTGTTAACCGCGGGTTGAAAGCCACCCGTTCATGACGAGATATTTTGGAGCCTAAAAGCAAAAACAGTCCAATTTATTATAGAACAGTTGCTTTCTTAGTTACCATATCAGTATCAAGATTAGGACATCATACTAATTAAAAGACGTTTGACACATTTGCCAATGATGATTATGATGATGAATAACACTGTTGCCGTACAAAAAAGTTTTTACGTCACACCTGGCCATAATGCGAGTTTTTCTGTACGCTGCGCGTACGGGATAACTCGCATTGTGGCCAGGTGAAGACGTAAAATTTTGTACGCTACACGGGCGATCTGGGGCATTCACGAATTCACCACCCTAGTTACGTAATGTACTATTTCAACACATAAGCTCGTAACTTACCTCTTATTATGTCGCTTTTAGGCTCATAATCCTGGGATTTAAACACGCGTGTTTTATAATATTAAGATACTTGTGTGTTATGGTTATATCCCGATTAAGTCACGTTGGCACCTTGCAGCAAGATTTATGCATGAACACGGTGCATTCTTAAATCAACCGGGTTGTTTACAAATTAAATCCTTTTTGTTAATTAATTGACTATTTCTTTTTGGATATGATATAGAAACTTTTAATTTAGTAAAACTATTCACTTTTGATAACATTTTACATGAATTAGCAAAAGTTAAAACGAAAATATTTATTTTATTTTGTATTGGCTGTTTAGAGACTTCATCTAAGTCTGCACGGCTATCATGCGACGGCGCGCGAGCTTTCTCGGTTTTCTCACACTATCCGTCTCTTTCTTATTAGAACACTTAGAACAAGAGATATAGTGCGAGAAAAATCGAGAGCATGTCGCGGCCGTCGCATGATCGACGTGCTGGCTTAACACATGTGCGCGCACTGTGCAAACTTCACAAAAAAAAACTATTACGCGCCATTATAGGGTTATTTCACAAATATTTGTAAACATTGTTAATGCGTGTTTGATTACCTATTATCAAAATGTTGACTCGTGGTGACTAGAAAAGTGATAATTTAGAATGGACGCCACCGGAAATACTTGGCGATGTGCAATATGTGAGTAAAAACCTGTGTCATCATTAAGTAAACAAAATAACTTGGCAGGCCTATATAATTTTCATCTTATGAAAAGGATATAAATGTTATCCTAGCAAAATGTGTTGAAAACCGTCGTATGATACGCGTGAGCTATGATAATTACATCCTCGGCTTCCTTATCACGCTCACCTGCGGTTCGGGTGAACAATTTCGCCTATGATGTTATTATCAACATACCTCACTTGTATCACAATGTACTATAAATAAATCTCAGGCTCAACTTTCCCTGGCCAGACTTCTAGTTACTGCTGGAGTCCTGGACGATAGTGGAAACGCTAAACGATGCTTATTATCAGCCTAGCCACTTACGTCAAATATTACGGCCTCTGTGTTATTCATGGCAAAATGCTGTTTCCCGGCCTGCGCCATAAATTCTTCCTTCTTAAAACCAACTTTTGAAGTAACGCATTCAATTAACTTTTCTTCCATTTCCGAAGTCAAGACACCTGTAAATATATAAATTGTATGTAAATGCACGTTTCTTACATACCTTTGTGAGGTATACTTATTTAGAAACGTGCATTTATCGATGATTATATATGGATGGAATGGCAGTTAAAAAAAATCCTTCTTGAAACAGAATTAAAGGGTCGAACAGACAGAACCGTCGCGGGAGCGTCTCGTGACACTAGTTTTACCAACAGTTTTACGTGTAATCAAATATTTTCGTAATGCATGCGTTAATTTCATGAATGCAGATCAATTTCGTGCTCTGCGCGATTTTTTGGTAAAATTAGTGTCACACTACTAATTTCGTAATGAAATTCCTGCTTTACTACCGGGACGCGCACGCGTTGCTGTGCGGCTGGTTGATAGCGCCAGGCCAACGCGATGCGCGCGTGCTCTGAGGCGCTACCGCGAAACGAAAACGAATTTCCTTCGTGTATCTCCCTCTCTGTTGCACTTGCTTGTTCCAGCGGCAGAGTCGGAGATACTCAAACGAAGTTCGTTTTCACTTCGCGGTAGCCCCTCTGTGTGACTGGGCGCCCCGTCCCGCTGCATCACGGGCTCATCAAACCCGCTACCGTCCCGCTTGCAGTCTCTTCGACCCTAAATGGACCTACTGTGGCGGAAAACGCGAGCCGAAAGAAACTCACTTTGTCTTAGTGAGTCCCTTTCTAATATAGCTAATTCCTATATACGCATATTTTCTCTAAATGTTAAAACATGATAATGAGTGGGAGAGGGAAGCAAAGACAAAGTGATTCTCTACCCGTTTCGTTTCTCAGCTTTTCTATGGTTAACTATAAAACAGTCTAGCTTAGTTAGTAGACATTGAGTTCAATTTTAATTGACAAGCAAAATTTATTAGTACCTATTCTCTTAACTCTTTCTTACTCTTCGAGGTCTATGTGCAGTGGACGTCTTTCGGCTGATATGATGATGATGAGGAATTAACCACTGTAGGTACCGGGCTGTGGTTAAATTACTCGGCAATATGGCAGCCACGTCACGACAAAGTTTATATCACTACTCCAAAAAATCTGTACAAAAAGTAATGTAATCCCACCAAAAAAAAAACGGTCAAGTGCGAGTCTGACTCGCGCACCGAGGGTTCCGTGCAAACTAACAATTAACTCAAGGTAAAATAAAAGTCCCAATATATTTGTTAAATTACTTATTTTAACCCAACACAATAGAATTCAATTTCAAACAACGAGTAACTGTTACACCAAGACAATTGAATCGCGATCTTTTTTTGACCTGCTATTGAAAATAAATATACGCGTCCCAATCCCAACCCCATTAATTCTAGAAAAATCTTAACAGCGCGAATGTGGTCAGTGCCATCTATCGGCCCCATTTGGTACTAATGTACAAGGGCAATCGGTTTAGTATGTATGTTGGTCTTTTAGCGATTATTGTTTATCACGTGAACTGATCTCGATTATTATTATTTTATTTGATAGAGAGTACTTCTATTTATAGTTTTATAGGAATTTCAAAACAAAAAAAAACTTATAAAGTTGATTAAATTGCAAATCTAACTAGGAAATGATTTTTGAAAATAAAACAAAAAATATGCTAGATACAGAAAAAAAAAACTTTTCCCGTAATAAATATGTTTATCTTAATCACAAGCAATTATTTCAAATTTTTCGCTTGAATAACTTCGGAGATAAGGGGGAGGAATGGTATTTTTTTTTACATTTTCCTTCATAGATCAAAATTTTCCGAGTGTAGAAAAAAAAGAAAAACTGCTTTAAAAAGTGCAACTCAAGCCCTTTCGAATGATACCCCATTTGACCTTATAGTTGAATTTTTTTTTGCCCCCTCCTCATATTCGTAAGTTTTTATAGATAAATGAAATGTATATTTAAATTTTTCATTTTCCATGCACGCGGATAAATCTCATTTATAACCATTCCAAGTTTCAAGTTGATAGCTTGAGTAGTTCGTGAGATATTTCACTTTGTGACAGACAGACAGACGGACGGAGTCGCACCATAAGGGTTCCTTTGTTACCATTTTCGGTACGGAACCCTAACAAAAGACTTGAGATCTAAATGGGTGCCAAGTTCAGTAGATAATCATAAAATAAAATGTATTCTTAAAAACATACAATTTCTTATAATTTCTACTATAAAAAATATTTGTATAACTTCTTAAGTTTCACAAAGCAGATAACTCAGGATAAATTGATGCTCAATATTTGAACTGGCTAGTTTTTACATGTACACCACCACCTACAAGATATCTGATATTTGGCTTAGTCAACTTATCATCTTTAATAATATTATAATATCATCTTTAGTAACTGTTTCTATATTGTAATTTGGTGGGATCTATCCTTAGCCCGGCTTTGTGAAACGCGAGTTTGTATCGCTGTAAAGGCCTCCACACACCGAACGCGGGTCGTTGCGGCGCGGGTCGGGCGCGGCGCGGGTCGGTATATCTCTCTCACTACCAACGCATTTAATATCTCTCTCACTATCTCTATCACACAGTTGCGCGGGCCCGCGTTGCTACCGCGGCGGGCTCGCTTCTGTACGATAAAGACGCCGCGCCACTGTGCGAAAGAGATAGAGATACAGATACCGCCCGACCCGCGCCGCGCACGACCCGCGTTCGGTGTGTGGACGCCTTTAAGGTCGCCGTGTGTACTTGTAAATATTTAAAATTAAAATTGGTAGGTACTTACAATTCGGCCCCTTATTAATTGCTTTAAATACTTTCAGCAGTGCGATCGTATCATTGTTCAAGTTATGTTCCGGTGCATCACTACAGGGCTCTAATGTCCTTTTGAATTCGAGAGGGTTTAGCGAATGGGTGTAGTTTCTTATAGAGTTTAATCGCTCGCAGGACCTAAAGGAAAAAGAAAATGTATTATTTTATTCTTATGTACTATGTATCGCCGACACGGTTAACTGACCATTCCTGAACTTTATGTGTATTGCAATAAGGGTCACGAATGGTCAGTTATCAACTTATCAGAACAGACTTATGGAATTCCTCAATTATGTACTTAAAAGTACAAAAGTATAGCACAGATTCTGATAAGATTCCGTTGAAATAGCAACTAATGAAGTGCCAAAGGTGATCCTTGTGGAATCGACGGAAGTCCTCAAAATATTATTGGCCCACATACAGCGATTCGGTTTTTTTCTCTAATAATCAACGCATTTTGCTTTCGGAAATCAGTTCATGAGGTAAATTGGAAAAGAAATGTGGAAATGTTCTCGTGGCTTGGCGGAGTACTAAATTGAAGTCTGTTAAAACTTTGTTTTTAAAGTAAATTATGTGAGTTAAATTTGACCCACTTTCGGATTTCCGATTGAGTTGAAATTTTGCACGAATATGCAAATCGCGTGACAATGCAATATTATGATGACGTGGAGCTGATCTGATGATGGAGCTGGAAGGTGGCCATAGGAACTCCGTAATAAAATCACATAACCCCATCGAGTTTGGGTTCGTTCGAATTTTCTCAATGAGTAGTTGATGACGGTATCGGTATACAGAAAAGTACAGTCGGCAATAAAAGCATGTACCAAAAATGAAATTTTTGATTGAATGGTTATAGAAACTTTTTATGGTTATAGTCCGACCACTTCACCCTGTCCTCGCCGGCGCTGCGCGCGGGGGGTAAAGGCTTGGCCAGACACAGGGCGCGACGCAGCGCCAGCTTTAAATACATACTAACAGGTTAGCGACGTCAAACAGACTGCGTCCCGCCGGCATCACGCCCCGCTTCTGTCGCGCCCCACGCCACGCTGCCCCTTGCGTCTACTCGGCGCGAGCGCAGCGCTGCGCGGCGCGGACGCGGCTGCACGCTGCGCCGCGCTGGGTGGGTCACATTTACGTTACAGTCATAGTGAGAACTGAAATGGGCTAGCTTTTGTCTACACAAAACCTTTACAAAACCCTACCCTGTTATGGAACAAAAATCGCCTGAAGCGGTGTAGACTTTGTTAACGAATTTAATACTGACATTACAACAACAAAAGCTAGTCTATTGCGGTCTATCGTCCGCAATCGCGTAGATTTTGTTAACTGAATTCATAAAGCTTTATTACGAGTCAAAATACCTAAAATGATGTATTTGCGAGCTATTTGTATGAAGTAGTAGATCAGGTAAAATTATTCTCATACAACATCAGTAGTAATTAGTAGTTTTTACTTTTTCCGCTCTTTTATAAAAATAATAAACTTGAAGACGAAAGCGGGAGCAGGGCTCCCGCTTCCGTCTTGTAACCTATCCGTGATCCTAGTCAGTTTTGCTACTAAGCTGTTGTTGTAATGTCAGTATTAAATTCGTTAACAAAGTCTACACCGCTTCAGGCGATTTTTGTACCATAACAGAGTAGGGTTTTGTAAAGGTTTTGCGTAGACAAAATCTAGCCCATTTCAATTCTCACCATGGCTGTAACGGTATAGGTTTTGTAAATTCGCGTCCGGGCGCGAGTCACGCCCGCATCGCGCCGCGTTCGCGCGCGCGATGATGGCGTGTTGAGAGCGCGAGGCCGGCGGCATCCGCGCGCGGCTTGTTTGAACAGGCATCTCGCCGGCATCACGTGGCGCGGACGTCGCGCTGCGCCACACCATGTGTATGGCCTAGACTTAAAAGGGTCTCGTTAAACCCCCCGCGCGCCGCTCAAGCCAGGGCTGAGTGAAGCAGTCGGAACAAGTCGAAACTTGGTATCATACTTATTTAACAGAATGTTTAGTAAATAGGTTTTGAAACATAATAAATATAGTATGGCTTAGGGTTAGAACATTATTTTTCCTTCCTCATTGATAAATCAACGAGGCATTTTACAAGTGTTTCCTCATTAGACATAAGTATAATTATAGTAATTGTTACACCACACCCTATACAATTTTTTTTACCTAGTATGCTTATAGGTACAATATGTGTAAGTAGGTTTGCCGTATATAGGTACTTATTACTTACTAGCGGCCGCCCGCGACTTCGTCCGCGTAGATTTTGATGATGATTCCGTCAGTTACCTAATGTTTTAATCTAATTTTAATGCAAAAATGACGATTGCAAAAATGACTCTGCAAGATATAGAGCGACGCATGGATTTGGAGCTAGAAAATGGGGATCTTAGCTATTATGAGTGAGATTAAAAAAAAAGTTAAATATCGTAAGGCTGTTAAAACAATCTTAAACTCAGCACTGGAAATCGAGAAATGGAGACAGGTTAATGAAGAGTACATCTCTTTAAAAAATCCAGTGTTCCCCGTACAAAACCTTCAACCTTTTTTAAACCCCATTGTGATAGAAATTTCTTGAAATCACTTTTTTTTGTATCTTTATAAGTAATCTTTCTACAAAGTTTTAAGTCTATAGTTTACAAAATAATGTTTCCCCCATAAAAATATTGCACCATCATTAAACGCCCTTAGGGGTAGAATTTTCTAAAACGCAGAAATAACTTTTTTGTATTTTAATAAGTAATGTTTCTACAAAGTTTCAAGTTTCTAGCTCAAAAAATAAAGTTCCTCTATACAAAATTTGCACCCATATTTAACCCTCTTAAGGGTCGAATTTTCTTAAACGCAAAAATTGCTTTTTTTGTATTCTAATTAGTAATCTTTCCACAAAGTTTCAAGTCTAGCTCAAAAAAAAAGATTCCCCCATACAAACTTTGCACCCCTATTCGACCACCTTAGGGGAGGTATTTCCAAAAATCCCTTCTTGTCCCTAGCCCACGTTATAAAAATAACCTTAAGTTACAAAACTCTTGTTTTTAAATATAATGTTTCCCCCATACAAATATTGCACCCCTATTTAACCCCCTTCGGGGTGGAATTTTCTTAAACGCTGAAATGACTTTTTTTGTATCTTAAATCTTAATAAGTAATCTTTCTACAAAATTTCAAGTCTCTAGTTAAAAAAATAATTATTCCCCCATACAAACTTTACACCCCCCTTTAACCCCCTTAAGGAATGAATTTCCAAAAATCCCGTCTTATCCGTTGCCTACGTCATAAAAGGAAGTCCTGGTGTAAATTTCAAGTTTCTGGACCCAGGAGTTTCGGCTGTGCGTTGATGTTGAGTGAGTCAGTCAGGACATAGGCATTTATATGTATAGAAGATTAACGCGTTCGCTGACAGTACGTCGAGGCGGGCCATATGTAGGCTTATAATAATAATAATGTAAGGTATGTAGGCTTAACCGCTCGGCCACGACTTTGGTCTTAAGCGACCTGCGACCAGCGTTTTATCTGTTCATTGCGCGGTCGAGATGCGCAACGCACTGTGGTCAGTTGGGATCACGCCACAGAACACCTCCACTAGAAGCCTAATGTTTGTAATTTTGTTCCCGACGCGAGTCACCAAAGCATGAGGAAGAGGTGAGGGGAAGGGCGGGTGCTAACAGCGTTGCGATTGGTCGATGCGCTCGCGCGCGGAATGTGTAGTGATGGGACATGCTCACGTACAAGCATCCTAATTTTTTAGGTACATTTTAAAGTAAAGTAAGTAACTACTTACTATACTTTTATCTTTAAGTTAAGGTAAAGTATAGATAGTTTTGTTACCATTTTAATACCCAGTAAGTTAGGAATCCTAACTGGTACCGCAATTTTTTTTGATAAATTATGGTAGGTACTTACTGTACATATTAAAATGGTAATTAAACTATCTATACTTAAAAGTGTGCTAAAAAAATACTGACCATTTAGTATTTTTGGTTCTAAAGATTAAACTACAAATACTTCAGTATTTTTTATGGAAAGTTTCGGAGCAGTTTGATAATAAGTAAAGTCTCATTATTCCTTTAAAAGTCGTATTTATTGTTCTCATTTTAAAATAAAACAAACAAAACACGAAAAAGGCATTCGGCTATTTAGGATGGTGACGTATCTCACACCAACTCCGAGTTCCCTCGCACTT
Organism: Epinotia demarniana; assembly: GCA_945867215.1. Lineage (NCBI taxonomy): Eukaryota > Metazoa > Arthropoda > Insecta > Lepidoptera > Tortricidae > Epinotia > Epinotia demarniana. The sequence continues at coordinate 14,538,372 of OX244265.1, forward strand.
TCTCGAAATTCATCATCAGGCCCATCTTGTGACACTGGGCCCAACTGCTCACTGAGAGGTTTCTTAGAAGCCCGCACAACGTATATCTAACTCACACCAACTCCGAGTTCCCTCGCACTTTCTCGAAGTTCATCATCAGGCCCATCTTGTGACATTGGACCCAACTGCTCACTGAGAGGATTCTAAGAAGCCCGCACAACGTATATCTATCTCACACCAACTCCGAGTTCCCTCGCACTTTCTCGAAGTTCATCATCAGGCCCATCTTGTGACACTGGGCCCAACTGCTCACTGAGAGGATTCTAAGAAGCCCGCACAACGAATATCTATCTCACACCAACTCCGAGTTCCCTCGCACTTTCTCGAAGTTCATCATCAGGCTCATCTTGTGGCACTGGACCCAACTGCTCACCGAGACGATTCTAAAAAGCCCGCACAACCTATATCTATCTCAAACCAACTCCTAATTCCCTCACACTTTCTAGAAGTTCATCATCAGGCCCATCTTGTGGCACTAGACCTAACTGCTCAGCGAGAGGATTCTAAAAAGCCCATACAATCTATGTCTGTCTCAAATCAACTCCGAGTTCCCTCGCACTTTCTCGAAGTTCATCATCAGGCCCATCTTGTGGCACTGGACCCAACTGCTCCCCGAGAGGATTCTAAAAAGCCCGCACAACCTATATCTATCTCAAACCAACTACGAGTACCCTCGCACTTTCCCAAAGTTTATCATCAGGCCCATCCTGAAACCTAGACGCAACTGTTCACCAAGAGCATTCTAAAAAGTTACTTAAACAGTAAAGTAACTACTACTACTAGTACTACTAATACTTATTATATATTAAACTATTTACTTTAATTAACGAACAATAAATAAAGCTAAATTTAAGTTCTAATCACAGAACACCTCCACTAGAAGCCTAATGTTTGTAATTTTGTTCCCGACGCGAGTCACCAAAGCATGAGGAAGAGGTGAGGGGAAGGGCGGGTGCTAACAGCGTTGCGATTGGTCGATGCGCTCGCGCGCGGAATGCGTAGTGATGGGACATGTTCACGTACAAGCATCCTAATTTTTTTAGGTACATTTTAAAGTAAAGTAAGTAACTACTTACTATACTTTTATCTTTAAGTAAAGGTAAATTATAGATAGTTTTGTTACCATTTTAATACACAGTAAGTTAGGAATCCTAACTGGTACCGTAATTTTTTGCTGATAAATTATGGTAGGTACTTACTGTACATATTAAAATGGTAATTAAATTATCATACTTAAAAGTGTGCTAAAAAAATACTGACCATTTAGTATTTTTGGTTCTAAAGATTAAACTACAAATACTTCAGTATTTTTTATGGAAAGTTTCGGAGCAGTTTGAAAATAAGTAAAGTCTCATTATTCCTTTAATAGTTGTATTTATTGTTCTCATTTTAAAATAAGTCAAACAAAACACGAAAAAGGCATTCGGCTATTTAGGATGGTGACGTATCTCACACCAACTCCGAGTTCCCTCGCACTTTCTCGCAGTTCATCATCAGGCCCATTTAGTGGCACTGGACCCAACTGCTCACTGAGAGGATTCTAAGAAACCAGCACAACGTATATCTATCTCACACCAACTCCGAGTTCCCTAGCACTTTCTCGAAATTCATCATAAGGCCCATCTTGTGACACTGGGCCCAACTGCTCACTGAGAGGATTCTTAGAAGCCCGCACAACGTATATCTAACTCACACCAGCTCCGAGTTCCCTAGCACTTTCTCGAAGTTCATCATCAGGCCCATCTTGTGACACTGGACACAACTGCTCACTGAGAGGATTCTAAGAAGCCCGCACAACGTATATCTATCTCACACCAACTCCGAGTTCCCTCGCACTTTCTCGAAGTTCATCATCAGGCCCATCTTGTGACACTGGACCCAACTGCTCACTGTGAGGATTCTAAGAAGCCCGCACAACGTATATCTATCTCACACCAACTCCGAGTTCCCTCGCACTTTCTCGAAGTTCATCATCAGGCTCATCTTGTGGCACTGGACCCAACTGCTCACCGAGACGATTCTAAAAAGCCCGCACAACCTATATCTATCTCAAACCAACTCCTAACTCTCTCACACTTTCTCAAAGTTCATCATCAGGCCCATCTTGTGGCACTAGACCTAACTGCTCAGCGAGAGGATTCTAAAAAGCCCATACAATCTATGTCTGTCTCAAATCAACTCCGAGTTCCCTCGCACTTTCTCGAAGTTCATCATCAGGCCCATCTTGTGACACTGGACACAACTGCTCACTGAGAGGATTCTAAGAAGCCCGCACAACGTATATCTATCTCACACCCAGTCCGAGTTCCCTCGCACTTTCTCGAAGTTCATCATCAGGCTCATCTTGTGGCACTGGACCCAACTGCTCACCGAGACGATTCTAAAAAGCCCGCACAACCTATATCTGTCTCACACCAACCCCGAGTTCCCTCACACTTTCTCGAAGTTCATCATCAGGCCCATCTTGTGGCACTAGACCTAACTGCTCAGCGAGAGGATTCTAAAAAGCCCATACAATCTATGTCTGTCTCAAATCAACTCCGAGTTCCCTCGCACTTTCTCGAAGTTCATCATCAGGCCCATCTTGTGACACTGGACACAACTGCTCACTGAGAGGATCCTAAGAAGCCCGCACAACGTATATCTATCTCAAACCCAGTCCGAGTTCCCTCGCACTTTGTCGAAGTTCATCATCAGGCCCATCTTGTGACATTGGACCCAACTGGTCACTGCGAGGATTCTAAGAAGCCCGCACAACGTATATCTATCTCACACCAACCCCGAGTTCCCTCGCACTTTCTCGAAGTTCATCATCAGGCTCATCTTGTTGCACTAAACCCAACTGCTCACCGAGACGATTCTAAAAAGCCCGCACAACCTATATCTATCTCAAACCAACTCCTAACTCCCTCACACTTTCTCGAAGTTCAGCATCAGGCCCATCTTGTGGCACTAGACCTAACTGCTCAGCGAGAGGATTCTAAAAAGCCCATACAATCTGTGTCTGTCTCAAATCAACTCCGAGTTCCCTCGCACTTTCTCGAAGTTCATCATCAGGCCCATCTTGTGACATTGGACCCAACTGGTCACTGAGAGGATTCTAAGAAGCCCGCACAACGTATATCTATCTCACACCAACCCCGAGTTCCCTCGTACTTTCTCGAAGTTCATCATCAGGCTAACCTTGTGGCACTGGACCCAACTGCTCACCGAGACGATTCTAAAAAGCCCGCACAACCTATATCTATCTCAAACCAACTCCTAATTCCCTCACACTTTCTCTAAGTTCATCATCAGGCCCATCTTGTGGCACTAGACCTAAATGCTCAGCGAGAGGATTCTAAAAAGCCCATACAATCTATGTCTGTCTCAAATCAACTCCGAGTTCCCTCGCACTTTCTCGAAGTTCATCATCAGGCCCATCTTGTGGCACTGGACCCAACTGCTCCCCGAGAGGATTCTAAAAAGCCCGCACAACCTATATCTATCTCAAACCAACTACGAGTACCCTCGCACTTTCCCAAAGTTTATCATCAGGCCCGTCCTGAAACCTGGACGCAACTGTTCACCAAGAGCCTTCTAAAAAGTTACTAAAACAGTAAAGTTACTACTACTACTAGTACTACTAATACTTATATATTACACTATTTACTTTAAATAACGAACAATAAATAAAACTAAATTTAAGTTCTAATCTACAGAATAACTACTCAAACCAAAATAAACGGGAAATCTGTATTTTTGTTACATTTCTTCAAATCGGTACGAACGAAAGCAGGTGGTTTGTCAATTGACCATCATAGCATCATCGGGACATCACTAGTCGTGACGTGCTTTCGTAAGAAAAGAATAGCATATTGCATTTTCAAAGTGATGAAAAGTGACAGACATAGTGTGTCTGTACCTCAGTAATCGCACCGGCCAGTATAAAATGGCCTCCGCTGGCTATAAATATTTTCAATGAAATATTGAATTTGACTCAACTGTGGAATGAAATTCCATCTTTTTTTGTAATTAGAAGTCTTTGACGACTTTCCGCACCACCTCACACTACAAAAGCCCATAATTAGCCGCGAAAATCCTATTATTATTATTATTTTTTTTGAGAGTCATGCACACTCCGCACGGGTCGTTAACATGGACGCAACTGAACGGGAAGGCGGGCGACCGCGGATTAAATAAGCGCAACAACACCAACGCTTGGTGACTCGAGTCACGAACAAACTGAGAAACAATAGGCTTCTAGTGGAGGTGTTCTGTGGATCACGCGCAATGAACAGATAAAACGCTGGTCGCAGGTCGCTTAAGACCTAAGTCGTGGCCGAGCGGTAACAACGCTTAATTGAAGTTACTGTCAAGTGTCAACGAACGTAGCCAGTGTTAAGTATTTAATTCAAGACGAACAATATTTCGTGTCATGATTTTAACGGTTGCACTAGGCAGATTGGCCAACCGTTCGTGGTAGCGCTGCTGGTTGCTGGTTAGTGCTTACTAAACAGTAAGCACTAACCAGCAACCAGCAGCGCTACCACGAACTTCGAAAGTCGAAGTTCGGGTATTTCCATCTCTATCGCACTCCCCTACTCGAGTGACAGGGATGCATAAATTACGAACTTCGACTTTCGAAGTTCGTGGTAGCGTCGCAGTCTCAGGGGCTACCGCGAAGTGAAAACGAACTTCGTTTAAATATCTCCGTCTCTGTCGCTCGAACTAGCAAGTGCGACAGAGACGGAGATACACAAACGAAGTTCGTTTTCATTTCCCAGTAGCCCCTCTGAAGAGCTACCGCGAAACGAAAACGAACTTCGTTCATGTATCTCCCTCTCTATCGCTCGAACTAGCAAGTGCGACAGAGACAGAGATACACAAACGAAGTTCGTTTTCGTTTCTCGGTAGGCCCTCTGGGCATTCTACCCGGCAGTCCCACACTCCCATAAAAAAAGTTGATGGCGCTGTACGGCACCGGTAATTTTGTGGCTGTAAATGTATTGAGCATCGCAGCACCATCTAGTTAACTACAACTGTGTCACGTGTTATGGTTTCCTCAGAATAATAATTAATCCTTCATTCCTTCCTTTATGGCTGTTGCTGTGTTGTTCTCCTTGGACAGCTATTTATTTATATTCTTGTATATACATAATACATTTTTACATACACCGACATAAAAATCAGTGGGCAATGATTGACCGTCTATTTTTTTTTTAGTTCTTTAATAAAAGGTTATGGTCGACAATGTGCTGCTGACGTAGAGTACCTACCTACGTCAGCAGCACTATACTCTATCTCTATAGTCTATACCCATGCCGAATTACAGTTTTCTAGTAGGACCTAGGTAACTATAATGGTTACCGGACGAACGGTCATACGGACATGGCGAAACTATAAGGGTTCCTTGTTGAGTACGGAACCCTAAAAACGATGTAATGCATTATTTTTCAAATAGTGAGAGTTTGGTACCTATTGACCACTTTTAACTCGCATGTACGAGGAGGTAGGCAAGTCTCGAGCGCTTGAAGTTCACAAATCGCCGTCTGAATTCAAAACAAATTATTCCAAATATACTTACGAAGTCTCCATCGCAAGGGCTGAAAATGAAAATTAAATATTATGTTAACGATTTATTTACAAAAATCTATGCGTTATCTAGATTGATCTTGATACTGTATCGTAAATGGTACAGTGATTTACATTTATTTAGGATTTCTGTAATAGTTTACTATGTCGATACCTAAAGACGAGCCGCGACCTTGCCGTCTACGGTAAAAAATACCGAATATATTAATGTAATATTCCTAATTATCTCCCAACCCAACCTCAAGCTGCTATTTGTCTAACTACATAAAATAATTATAAAGTTATAATGATTAAACGGTACAAATAAATTATAATTTCCTACATTCATTGACCCGAATTTGAAGACAGACTCACATGCAGCACGGCTATCACAAGACGGAGAAATCTAGATAAAAATCGAGAGTAGGTGTCCCGGCCGTCACATGATAGACATGCTGAGAGGCAAGTATAATTATTATCCCAATAACAAATCCCAAAATATATCAAAAATCTACTTACCATTCGAAGCTATGCCAAGCACAGCAAATAAAATTATGCGTGACATCCTTCCCGATGCGAGCGACTACACTGAATCCTCTATTAGTTCACATTAACAATACATTATTTAATTTCCGCAAGTTATACTTACATAACATCGTCATATACCCGTCGGTTTTTATCCTTATATGGATATAACACAAAGGGGAAATATGAACAAATTCGTTACAATTAACAGAAAAAAAAAACTCACCAAGCACATCGATTGTATAAAGGGTATACTTAGTCGCGTTTGTATGGGGAAACTGCCTTTGACGAGATAATGGTTTTTCTTTTACTCGGATAATTATCTTTATATACATTGTAATTTCGCCAAATATCACCCCCAAAATCGTAAAAATAATTTAAAAAAAACGGAGTTGTTTTTATTTATTATCTACTAAAGTAGTAGCCCGATTTTTTTGAAATTTGTATACACGGTGTTACCGGGAATTTCCGTTTACTTCGGCATATTGAATAATACATTCACAGAAACAAATTAGCATAATAATTTATTTAAAAAAAAATATCGTCCTTTTTTGTACAAAATTATTTAATGTAGCATTAACAGTTATTGTCTTATTGTTCAAGGGTTCAAGACCAGAAAGTCCAAGAAGAAATATTATTGAATTAAAAAAATGTACCACCGAGGCAGTTTTTGCCTAATATCGAACAAACTTGGTAAACCTTCTTGTAGTGTATAGGACCTTACAACATTTAAAAAGCTGTTATGACATCACAATTAAGAGACTTTACACTGGTTAAATCTGCAAATCTGATTAAATTAAAATATTGAATATCTTGATAACAGTAAGAGTTAAGATACTACTGTCTTGGAGAAATTAACTTTATTTGATCCAACCTATGCCCCCTTGCAATTAACGGAAATTGCCAAAAACATGTTGTAGTATATTATGTAGATAATGGAGACACTGTTCTGTTTTTTGGGCCATTATCAGTTAAAAAAATTCAGAATAGCAATTAAAGATGGAAAATAACATAGAATCAATAGTGTCATCATGTTTATTCTATCCGACCAGGTAATATATTACAGTGGTTAAATTTTTCGGATACACTTGAGCACGGCGCGCGGGTGTTAACTTCGGGACAGCGGAAGTACGAGGAGAACGCGTCTCAGTCGTCGAAGGGAGCGTCTCAGTTGTCTCAATATCATCATATTCTCGCAACAAATTGTTATCATCGAGGAAAAGCACGCCGGTTCCCGTATCAGCATCATCACCATCAGATGGTAACAGACTCCCGCTTCGGATGCCATAAGGCCTGGACGTTCTAACGCTAGCGATCCTAGCGTAGCCGATGTTGTAAAATATTTTGTCTAAAAATCCAGTCCATCGAAATATAAACAGGAGCAGCGCAAACGCTAGAGCCGTCATTATACAGTCACCGGAGCCTCTATTGACAGGACATATGCCCCCGCCAGTACCGCACAATAAGCATTTCAATTTGGACGTTACAAAGAAGACTAAGCATATCGGTACGAGTGACAACATTTGGAGCAAAAATGATATAAAATTGTATACCGTCTGCAATACCATCTTCACAAGATTCTCTGCCATAAGCATTATGGTCATGAATATCCGAATTGTTACCTGGAGCAGGCATATTATGCTCTGTATCATTGCGTTCAATGCTCGACACATCTTGGTTTCTTTTTAATTGAAATCGTAGGAAAATAATATATAAAAATAATATGCCTTCGAGAAATGTAAAATGTATGTGTTTAAATAAACATGAATCAACCCAAACGTCAGAGAAATTGATTAAAAAGTCGTTACTGACAAGGTGTCAAAGCAGCTTCCAAAAATACTGCCAGTGTAGGTTAGTCATAGGTTAGTATCTTTTGAATCTATGAAAAGTAATACAATAAGTCTTCCACGCAGAGTAAAGTAAGTATTCCACGTGTTTTCGGAGATTCCACTCTTGCCATAGACAAAAAAAAAACATCATCAACATATCAGCCGAAAGACGTCCACTGCTGGACATAGGCCTCCCCCAAAGAGTGCCAAAGTGACCGGGCCTGCGCGACGCGCATCCAGCGGACTCCGCTACCTTTACCAGCGGCGCTACCACGAACTTCGAAAGTCGAAGTTCGGGTATTTCCATCTCTATCGCACTCCCTTACACGAGTGACAGGGATGCATGTATTACGATTATTACGAACTTCGACTTTCGAAGTTCGTGGTAGCGCCGCAGGTCATCAGTCCGCCGTGTGCGCCGAGGGGGGGGGGGGGCTACCCATAATAAAATAAATATTAGGGGACAATCTTACACACATCGACCTAGTCCCGAACTAAAAAGCTTGTAGTATGGGCATAGAAAACATGCATGACTCGAGAACAAATATTCGTGCTTATCACACAAACAAATGCCCTTACCGTGATTCGAACCCGGGACCTACGGCTTCGTAGGCAGGGACACTACTTACCAACTAGGCTACACTGGCTACAGAGGTCATTAAAAAAAAACCGGTCAAGTGCGAGTCTGACTCGCGCACCGAGGGTTCCGTGCAAACTAACAATTAACTCAAGGTAAAGTAAAAGTCCCAATGTATTTGTTAAATTACTTATTTTAACCCAACACAATAGAATTCAATTTCAAACGAGTAACTTTTACACCAAGACAATTGAATCGCGATCTTTTAAATATACGCGTCCCAATCCCAACCCCATTAATTCTAGAAAAATCTTAACAGCGCGAATGGGGTCAGCGCCATCTATAGGCCCCATTTGGTACTAACGTGCAAGGGCAATCGGCTTAGTATGCATGTTGGTCTTTTAGCGATTATTGTTTATCACGTGAACTGATCTCGATTATTATTGTTTTATTTGATAGAGAGTACTTCTATTTATAGTTTTATAGGAATTTCAAAACAAAAAAAACTTATAAAGTTGATTAAATTGAAAATCTAACTAGGAAATGATTTTTGAAAATAAAGCAAAAAATATGCTAGATACAGAAAAAAAAAACTTTTCCCGTAATATATGTGTTTATCTTAATCACAAGTAATTATTTCAAATTTTTCGCTTGAATAACTTCGGAAAAGAAAACGGCGCGTCGTATCAAGAGGTCAAAACAATAGCTGAGAACAGAGAGGAATGGAAATTGCTCCACCGACAAGATTTTGAATCTTAAATATAATGATGAACTTCGGAGATAAGGGGGGGAATGGTATTTTTTTTACATTTTCCTTCATATCAAAATTTTCCGTGTAGAAAAAAAAGAAAAACTGCTTTAAAAAGTGCAACTCAAGCCCTTTCGAATGATACCCCACTTGACCCTATAGTTGTTTTTTTTTTTGCCCCCTCCTCATACTCGTAAGTTTTTATAGAAAAATTAAATGTATATTTAAATTTTTCATTTTCCATGCACGCGGATAACTCTCATTCATAACCATTTCAAGTTTCAAGTTGATAGCTTGAGTAGTTCGTGAGATATTTCACTTTGTGACAGACAGACAGACGGACGGAGTCGCACCATAAGGGTTCCTTTGTTACCATTTTTGGTACGGAACCCTAACAACATTTAACCATATTTATGTGACGGCCCCATGGACTATTAAGGGGACATCCTATACTAACAAATCTGACAGCAAAAAAGTTAATAATTAATATTTTTATAAAATTTTAATTAATATTTTAAAGTAAATAATTTTAATTTTGAAAACAAAACAAAAAAAAACACCTTTTTCACCCACTGTAGCGAGGAAAGCCACACATGCAAAACAACTTTAGTCAACTTAAATAAATAATATTTTCTTATTTTATAACAGTAACAATAAGTAATATCAATTAGAATTTTGGTCAAGTGCGAGTCGGATATTAGTTTTCCCATTCATTTTGAGACCCAGATGAAGGCAACAAGCAATTTTTAAAAGTTCTTAATTATTTATTTTATTCTGTTTTTTAGTATTTGTTTTTATAGCGGCAATAGAAATACATCATCTGTGAAAATTTTGTATCACGAGCGTTTTACGTTTTGTTATCTGTCAAAAGCTACTTAAACACGCTCCAAGGTCAAATTACTTTCCCCACTAGTGGATAAAATGCGTTTTTGCCCACTGGTTTTAAAGGATAAAAGACGGTTTTCCGAGGCAGTGAGGGGAAATTCTATTTCACGGGCTACAGTCTAAACGACTTGCTGGATTTAGGCATGAGGTGTCGTTGGATTCTTCTTAATAGTGAGAGTCACATAGGCAATGCAACTTGAAATATGGAACCCCAAAAAGCAGTTGGGATTTTACAAAAATCTTTTCATGTCACTTTTTTACTCAACAGTCATTAAATTCGCGCCAGCTTTGGAGTATAGTAGGTACCTATTCGTGTGCGTAAAAAAACAGTAAATAACGGTCGTATATTAAATGCATTTAATTAGCAGGACATAATGCAGTATTTAGTAATTATTTAATAGCTAGTTAATTTGATAAAATTAAACAATTCTTACAATTAAGTAATCTGAGTGCTTGACATGACATTAATCGTTTTAATAAAAGCCTTTAATGTGCGTGATGCTAAAAAGCCAAATGGTTCTACGCAGACGTTTGGCCAACATGGGTGCCTAAAGCTTGTAGAACTGGCGCATCACGAGGTCGAAATAACAGTCGTCCTCCATGGACACGCTGATGCCGCTGTAGTAGTTCATGAACTCCTCTAGTGTCACCTGAACACAGAAAGTACAATAAGTATATATGTAGGTACCCTTTGAAGATAAAAACGTCTGACGTCGTCATGAATTACGATTTCAACATCAAAAGAGACTTTTATGCAGAAGTTTCCTTCCAATAGGCACAATGAGGTTACATTATGAATAAAAAAATATGATGACTATAAAGAAAAAAATAGAACCGAATTGAGAACCTCGTCCTTTTTTGAAGTCGGTTAAAACGCATGAATTCTAACACAGTTCTCTTGCAAAAACGTTGAAGATGTCCAAGTTTTTCGTTTGGTTTCTTGTTGACCGAAATCGATGGCTTCGTAAGCAGAGTCATCAAAACTAAACTGAACAAAGTAGTGGAAACAAATCCTCCCTCGTCACGGCGTTATTCCTGCCTGGTTACATCCTCAGATAGTATCTACCCTGAAGTCCGCTTCCGGCATTTCCTCTCCTACTTCGCACGATATTTTCTCAATCTCACTAGCTTAGTCATTTTTATTACAATTTTTATTACCATCATCACATCACATCATCAGCCTATATACGTCCCACTGCTGGGCACAGGCCTCCTCTCTCATGTATTTATTACCATACGTATAGTTTATTTTAAATTACAATCTATATTTTTATACCAACCTTCCCACCTTCCCCTTCCCCGACGGTCTCAAAGTGAGCTAGGAATTTGTTCATAATCAAATCTTCGGTTTCTTCGCCACTCTTGTACCTGAAATTAGAAATAATCTTAATAAATCTATGAATTAGTACAAAAAATGCATTTATTTCGTACAACTTTAATATGCAGACTCAGTTATTAGGTAAAGATTTTCCAAATCTAATAATATTATTACGTATGAGTGCCAAGTTGCCAACATGCACACTTACTATATCTAGAATATTGATTTGTGAAGGCCGAGGGTATGGTCTTTAACCCTTTGAACGCCGAGAGCCACTAAAGTGGTCGAGTGCTGTCGTGCTCACCACGCCAACAACCTTTAAAGTGGTTATAAGGCGGACACTGTCAAAACAATTTTCTTACTGTCAGATAAGTTTCATATTCGCTCTTTAGCTGTCAAGATGCTGGCGTGTAGGTCACATTCTGACACGAAAGTAAAAGCGGTCAAAGGGTTAAAAATCACCGTTATGCTATACCTCATTTTAATTAACGTTCGGCAGGGACAGAATTTATATATCAGAGATTTTTTTTATTATTCATGCCAATCAACTTTTTCTTGTATCCTTTGTGCGGTGACATCTTCTGACTGACAAACAGTATTTTACGTTATCCTTTACCTGATCAATATAAGTATGTGTTATTTCATTCCAACCATGTTTGTCGAGATATCAGTAATAGTCTCGACTACGGACTGTCAGAATGAATGCACACTACATTAATTGCCTACTAAACCATAGAAAAAACTGAGCGTAAAATCGAATTTGGCTTTCTGTTGTTTCGGATGTAGACACGACGCGAAGTATTTCTAAATTGACTGATACTGTATCGAATGTTAGCTTGGTCGTAATGAAAGAACGTTATTTGGAATTCGGGCTTTCCATTGTCTTTATATGGTAGAAACCAGCAAATGGTCAGTGAGTGGCTTCATCATCTGCCTCCGCACTTCGACAGTCTGTAGTCGAGACTATTCCTGACCTACAACCTCAAGGTACGAGTAGATGTTTTTTATCATTCTTATTATTTTTGGCTACAGTGGAGGGAATAACCACGAAGACACAATATTTCCTTCCGTATGGAAAGACGCTCATATAATCCCTCTCCCAAAAGTGTCTAATCCATCTTCTTTTTCGCAGTATCGCCCTCTATCCATTCTCCCAATTCTTTCTAAAATCTTAGAGCACTTTGTTAATCAACAACTTTCCTCTCACCTCAATAGGCATGGCCTATTCAATCCCTTCCAGTCCGGTTTTCGCCGCGGGTATAGTACTGCGTCTGCTCTGTTCAAGGTCACTGATGACATTCGTGCCAGTATAGAAAATCAAAAACTGACAGTTTTAGTTCTGTTAGATTTTAGTAGCGCCTTTAACACTGTAGACTTTGATATACTCCTTGAGCTTCTAACAAATCTCTGTAGACTTTGATGTACTCCTTGAGCTTCTAACAAATCTCTGTAGACTTTGATATACTCCTTGAACTTCTAACTAATCTTGACTTTTCTTCTACAGCTCTTTCTTGGTTCCGTAACTACCTCTTTGGGAGACGCCAGCGGGTAAAGGTTTCTCCAACTGGAATGTACTATATGCAGGCGTACCTCAAGGGGGAGTTCGTTCTCTACTTCTTTTTTCTATTTTGATTGAAGGAATTACAAAAAAATTGCGTTCCTCCTATCATCTCTATGCTGATGACCTGCAAATTTACGTAGCGGCGAGTCTGGACAATTTGGATTGGCTTATTGACTAAATTAATCGGGACTTATCTTCAATTCACGACTGGGCATCGTCCTTTGGTTTGAAGGTGAATGCTCGAAAGTCGCAGGCGATTGTCATTGGCAGGCTGGCAGCCGTCTCTAAGTTGTCTGGCCGGGTGGTACCGGACCTCTTTCTGGATGGTTCTCATTTTCCTTTCTCTTCCACCGTTAGAAACTTAGGTATCGTCATGGACCAGACACTTTCACGGTCAGCACATGTTAATACAGAGGTCAGTAGGAGACTTTTTGCTTCTATGCACTCCCTTAAACGTTTGCAAAATTTCCTTCCTTTCCAAACTAAGATAATTCTTGCGCGTTCCCTTTTACTCCCACTTTTGGACTACGGGGACATTGCGTTCTTGGACCTCAACAAGGAACTGCTTGACAAGCTTGAGCGATTGCAGAACGTCTGCATTAAGTATATTTTGGTTTGCGTAAATTTGATCACGTGTCATCCTTCCGCTCCCAGCTCAAATGGTTGCCCATTCGCCGTGTCGGGATTTGCATACTATGTCGCTCCGATCTAGTGGTAATCTTACTTTAGCCATACCTCCTCATAAATCCCGTTCCTTCGATAAACCCTTCACGGTACACTCGGTCAAATTATGGAACTCATTGACTCCGTCATTCAGGCAGTGTCAGTGTGTAGCCTCGCTGAAGGGGCAGTTGAAGAAATTGTGGTTGTCGAATGCTCCTTGACTGTATGTTATTAGCATTTTAAGACTTTTACTGATATACGAGTATATTTAAGTTTATCGTTATATCATCATCATCATCATCAGCCTATATACGTCCCACTGCTGGGCACAGGCCTCCTCTCATGTATGAGAGGGAATGGGCAGTAGTCCCCTCGTTATACATTTATTCAATATATATTATCTATTTAATAGTATGTATATGAATCAATATATAAATTTCTTTTTGTTAATCTTTTTGATAGTTTTGTACATGTGTCACGGCTTGCCTGTCTAATTTCCACTCATTTGCTCAAATTTATTCGCATTTCACATCGACCATGTATTAAATTTTCGCTATGTATTCTAATCGTTTATTTTTGTATTAGACAATATCTTTAGTCGCAATGTACCTTTTTCGGTTATTTCTTTTCTAGCATATCGTCGTGAATAGGTACAGTCAGTAGCATTAGCTACGCAGAATAACACGCTCACAATGAGCGACACAATCCTTACTCTGTTGACAATAGAGTCGTGTGCCGATCATTGTGACCACTTAGAACGCTTAGCTACTTATGCTGCTAACTGAACATGCATGTTAGAAAGGGAGGCAAATATTGATATTGCAAATAAAAAGCGATCCAGTAGATAAACTACAACTGCGAAATGCGTTTAAAAAACAAAACTACATAGATATAGTGCTTAAATGGAATATCGCGTTAAGTAATAACGCTTTACAAACAAATGTTTATTGCGGTGAAAAGCGACTCAAGTAAAAAACTACGCGAAAAGTAAATAGCCTATAAATTTTCTACACCGTTGTGACTGGCGACAAGAAATTTTACTACGGTAAAAAAATCTGTTTAGAAATTTTGAGATCACGACGAAACGCGATCCGGTGAATAACTACAAGTAATTTATGCTTATGAGGTAAAGGACTAACAAACGGTTTTTTGCTGTTACTTACTACTGCTTATGATATGTGTGTAGATAAAGTAGTTTATGCAACTGTACATAATTAGGCCTTAAAACACTCGTGTGATCCTATTATGAAACTCGCTAACGCTCGTTTCATAAAACCACACTCGTATTTTAAGGCCGCTCATTATGGATCAGTCGCATAAACTACTATAACTTAATTAAATTAAAACTAAGATAAATCTAATAAAGGCTCTCAAGGGATTGTACCGAGGATGCTGGCAGCATGACCTCGCTGAATAGCACTGCTGCATGATGAGTTGCGCGAGAAAGCCGCCAGCTCTTCAGTCACCACTTACGTGAACCACACGTTTCGCGATATCCGCAAATAACTTTTGCGCACTGGGACCCACGAACCGAGGGTAGCGACGCCAAATGATACATGGTCGTAATTTAGCTTCGAGGACCATGTGTATTAACGGTGATTCTAATAGCAAAATTTTGGTTTCGCAAATGAGTAAATGAGTTGAAATTACTTTAAGCTCGCCTTTGTACATGTTTCATCTGTTCCTGTAATAATTGTTTTGTTGTTGTGTTCTGTTCCACGTACAATAAAGAATTTACATACATACATACACAAAGAAACAGAAACATTACTTCCCCCACATCTAACAATTTTCGATAATACTTCAAATTCTTCTCGGGCATAATTATTATTAATTACCTGTTTCTAGAATTATGTAAAAATATATGGATACCTCGGGTTTGAGTCTACCGAATAGATGCCACGGAGATCCTCTATGGCGATGATTCCTTCTCCAGTTTTATCCAGCTTCTTGAACGCTTGCTCGACTATAGACTGGCGGCCAGCGGACATCGGAGGCTGCCAAAAATAGTAATATTTATTTTATACATATGTACTGCTGCTTTTTTCCATACTCGGGACAATGTTTCAAACATAGACTTATTGTTATACACTTACGCGAACCTCTTTGATGAAATCATCAATACTGATGGAACCTTTATTGTCCGTGTCAAACTGAGCGAACAATTCGTCTGCCTCCTGGAAAGTAATATGAACCAGTACAGTAACTTATAAAAATAAGTTGCTTATGAATATTTATAAAATATTAAATGAAAAAGACTGATTTTCAATACAGCCACTGTGTTGTTGTACCTACAGAAGATAATCATCATTATCATAGAAAAACATATTACTTCGTGGTTAATATCCAGTCCAGTGTGTTTGATACCCGTCAAAAACTCTTCTTTGTTTAGCTGCGAGCTTCCATCTTCATCCATTTTGCGTAATATTCTGTGAATTATAGTAGCCCCATTAGCTGCCTATAATTTTTATTGTAATATCAATAAAAGTGAGAGATTCCAGATAAGTAGCTAGTGAAGCCGTCCAGCTTTCTTTCTCGAAAGCTAGCAAGAATGCTTCAGCACCATTTTCCCTATCATAGTTAGTTTGGGGCGAAAGCGACCACCGTTTTACGGTAGTAGAGTACACGTGCGTAGCCCACCGGTAGAGGCCGACGCCGTATGGCGTATCAAATCCCCATAAACTTAGTATTCACGTGATAGACACATCAAGCGCAAGTTCTCGAGAGGACAGGGCCATCAGTGGTGGAAGGAGCGTTCTCTTCTGTCCGACCTGCTTCTATTGGTAACTAGGACTCGCCGCCCTAGCACCAACATGCATGCGCTGCGCTTGAGACACAACAATCGTAACTTCTCGAGAGGGTCAGACGTGGAAGAGAGCGCTCTATTTTGTATCAGTTCTCCAAAACTTTGGTGTGTACCCACTGACCTCTAGCCGGCCCCATGACGCCAGACGTGCCGCGCTACATTAGCAAGTACAATTTCTCGAGAGGGTCTAAGGAGGAAGGAGCGTTCTCATTGGTATCAACTCTACAATGTTAAATACTCACGAGACTCCAGCACCACGAGACTAGACACGGCATGAGATACCACGACTTCTTGATAAAGTCGGTGGTGGAAGACTCGATTCCCTAACTATAGCTAGTACTCGCCTGCCCAGCACCAAGATCCCACATGCGCCGCGCGTGAGGCACAACAACCGCAACTTCTCAAGAGGGTTGGCGGCTGACTCGAGCGCGCGCGCACTCTTTTCCATCAACTCATCCTCTACGCGCGACGGGTTCGATTGTGGACGGTGCCATGCTACTGTGGAACCAAGAAAGATGAATCTATTTATCTTAGAAACATTGTATGTGCCACTAGTTGGCCACACCCACACGGCTCCGCCGTTTATTACAAAGAACGCAAGCGAAGCCTCGAGGCAGATGCTGGGCCTTTCGTAAACGCATGTAACTCGAAAACTAAATGCCTTGAAATAAGATAAAACAAAGCACACATAATATGCATTAATTTCTAGCAAAAATATGCAAGAGGCTTAGTACCTAAGTGTATACTGTGGACTAAATTGTTATTATGCCATGTAAAAATGACTTAAACCGAAAGGACAAGAAGGCATCTAACGATGGATCCACTGCTAGAATGTCTTGACTTCTGTAGAAACTGCTTCTTACTTGTGGATAGTAGTCTCCTCAATTTTTTACAGCAAGAGGGTTGGGTACTCTAATTTTATTATTACTCCTAAAGAAAGAAGACAAGAAATATGCCTATTAGCCATGTCCACACCGGACGCATGCTCAGCCGAGCACGTCTCGCCCTAGCGTGGCTCGGCTCGCCGCTGCCTACCTATGTGGACAGTTGTTTTGTTCGGCCGCTCACCTCACCCACCGTTGTCGGCTTTTTAACCGAGATAGGGCCGGAAATACGAAAGCATTTTTGCCCTATAAATAACGAACTCGATCACAAAAATTCACGAGAATCGGTTGAGAGATGCGACCTATAGAGGGGACAGCCGGGGACATACGAAAGCATTTTCGCCCTATAAATATCGAACTTGCTCACAATGTTTCACGAGAATCTGTAGAGAGATGCGACCTTTAGAGGGGACAGCCGGACATACGAAAGCATTTTTCATGGCGATCGAGCGGTCAACTAATGGCCCGTAGGTGAATTCGACCGAGCTAATTTGGCTTGCCGCGTGCGTTTGTCTTTTTGTTTGTCTATTCTTAGTCAAGTCACGCTAAAATTAGATCGAGCCGGCCGCAGGCATGCGGCGGAGCATGCGGACTGGCTCGGCCGAGCCGTGCGGCCGAGCATGCATCCAGCGTGCACACGGCAAATGACGAAAATCCCATTCATATATATGTATCTCAAAAAATTACGAAGATACAATAGTTTTGCTTGATAGAAAAAAAATGTCATTGTAAATGACAATTGTTTTATGTGAAGGAGCGTTTTGCGGAAAAGGGACAGACCCTCTTAAAACTTTAGACACTTGAAGCTTTGCGATTATTTATTCTCATATGTTTTTTTTCTTAATGAGATAATATTTTTAATTCTTTTTCAAGAAATGTCTAAATTATTGGTTATTTTATTTGGTGTACCATCCCTATTACAGGAATGGACAAGAATATATTAGAATGATGCCCTGTGATGATGCAAAGTTTAAATTCTGGCATAAACACATATTACAGGGTTTTGTAGAACTATACTTAGAATAGAATAGAATAGAATAGCCATTTTTATTGATTATTTAAATATAGGTATAAAAGAAGAAGCTGACTGACTGACCGACTGACATATCAACGCACAGCCCAAACCGCTGGGTCTAGAGATTCCAAATTTGGCACGTAGGTTAATTACAAGGTGTAGGGGAGCACTAAGAAAGGATTTTTCAAAACTCACCCCTTAAGGGGGTAAAACGGGAGTCCAAAGTTTGTATGGGGGAAGCATTATATTTTGAACTAGTGA
This sequence comes from Epinotia demarniana, assembly GCA_945867215.1. NCBI lineage: Eukaryota > Metazoa > Arthropoda > Insecta > Lepidoptera > Tortricidae > Epinotia > Epinotia demarniana. The sequence goes on from OX244265.1 coordinate 14,557,036, forward strand.
CTTAAAACTTTGTAGGAAGATTACTTATTATGATACAAAAAAAGAACTTTCAGCGTTTTACAAAATTCCACCCCTAAGGGGGTTAAATAAGGGTGCAAAGTTTGTATTCAAAACTACTGGGACTACAAACTTGAAATTTACACCAAACCTTCCTTTTATGCCGTAGGCAAGGGATAAGACGGGATTTTTGGAAATTCTATCCCTAAGGGTGTTAAATAGGGGTGCAAAGTTTGTATGGGTGAAACATTATTTTTTTGTACTAAAGACTTGAAACTTTGTAGGGATATTAGTTATTAAGATACAAAAAAAGTTCTTTCAGCATTTTAGAAAATTCCACCCCTAAGGGTGCAATGTTTGTATGGGGTAAACATTATTTTTTGAACAAGAGATTTGAAACTTTGTAGGAAGATTACTTATTAGGATACAAAAAAAACATCTTCAACGTTTTATAAAATTCCACCCCTAAGGGGATTAAATCGGGGTGCAAATATTATATTCAAAACTACTGGGACTAGAAACTTGAAAATTACACCAGAACTTCTTTTTATGACGTAGGCAGGGGATAGAACAGGATTTTTGGAAATGCTATCCCTAAGGGGGTGAAATGGGGGTCCAAAGTTTGTATGGGGGAACATTATTTATTGAACTGGAGACTTAAAACTTTGTAGGAAGATTACTTATTGATACCAAAAAAGTACTTTCGGCGTTTTATAAAAATCTACCCCTAAGGGGGTTACATAGGGGTGCAAAGTTTGAATTGAAAACTACTGTGTCTAGAAACTTGAAATTTACACCAGATTTTTCTTTTATGACATAGGCAAAGAAATTCTATCCCAAAGGGGGTTAAGTAGGGGTGCAAAGTTTGTATGGGAGAAACATATTTTTTTGTACTAGAGACTTGAAACTTTGCAGGAATATTATTATTAAGATACAAAAAAGTACTTTCAGCGTTTTATAAAATTCTTCCCCTAATAGGGATGCAATGTTTGTGAGGGGGAAACATTATTTATTGAACTAGAGACTTGAGACTTTGTAGGAAGATAACTTATTAGGATACAAAAAAAGTTATTTCAGCATTTTATAAAATTCCACCCGTAAGGGGGTTAAATGAGGGTCCAAAGTTTGATTAAGGGAAACTTATTTTTAGCTACTACGTACTTAAAACTTTTTGGACAGATTACTTATTCATTTACAAATAAAGTGCTTTCAGCGTTTTGAAAATAATAACACCTAAAGGGGTTTAAAAAGAGGTACAAAGTTTGTATGGAGAAAAAAGATTAGTTTAACAATTTTATTCGAGAATTCACATGATAATTCCTAACGATAAATGAGTAAACAAGTGTTTCCGGTTTTTTTAAGAATTCAACCCCTAAAAGGACATGTGGTGACAAAATCTGAAAATCAACATCGGCATCTATTGTTTCTATGGTTTATCGGGTCGCTGATTAGGAAAACAACAACGATTTTATATTTCAACGTGGCGTCTAAATATCAATATGGGCGTTGTTATTACGGTTTTTTTGGGGCGTTAATAACGAAAATCGCATAGATTTTGAAATGTAATGTTGTGGACATGAAAATTCATGAAAATATTTGTGCCAAATTGCAATTCAATCGGTCCCGTTTTTTTCGTAGTAAACCGGTTGTAACAAACGGACTGACAGACAGCCATACGTGATCCTCTAAATAAGGGTTCTATTTTTGCTTTTGAGGTATGGAACGAGATCCGCGTTATATAGGGTTATAGGCTTTAAAGTTTGTATTTGGTGCCATCTCGATCGTCAGCAATCGGTACCTAGGCGAGTGCGGGCGGCGCGGCGGGACGGGAGGGTAGGAGACATTGAGAAAGTGCCTGCATCCGTAATAAGTACATTCAAGGTGCTGCACGAAGATCTGCTTACTTTTTATAAGTTAAGCATTTTGGCCGCCGTTAAATTAAAACAATTTTTTGGGTATTTATGTTAAATACTGGTTCGAAAAGCATGGAAAAAAAATCTTAAGAAACAAGCCTATAGCAATGTCCAGGCCACAAATTTGACTTGACATTCGTGGAGATATTTTGGTATTTAAACATTATCATGAACATAAAGTAGCTTTTATTCCAGAGGACAGATTCTAATTAATCATGATTGTAAATTTAATAACAGAAATACGTACATACATACATACATTCACGCCTTTATTCCCAAAAGGGGCAGGCAGAGCACATGAACTTTATGTTCCAGCGCCACTTTTAGCATAAATGTGGGTATAAAAGATCGACAAAGAGTGATATTGCTTAGGTTGTTAGCCCATCACCCACAACACACTTCAACCCTGCTCTCTTAATCGACTTTTACGACATACACGGGAAGAAAGAGGGTGGTGAAATTCTAACCCGCCACCACACGGGCATAAAAATAATAGTAAATAAAAATTAATTAACCTTAATGGGTTATGACGAAGGGTTATTCGTAGGGGAAGTTAGTAGTAGTAGGTTAGTACAGATGCCGTCAAACTTCTTGAACATGCGGGACGAAGTGGGGGGGCAGCTCGCAGGTACAATTCGCCTTTGCGCAGGCAAGGTCAAATGTTCAAGAAGTTTGACGGCATCTGTAAGCGGCTTAGCAATTCAACAATTATTGGAAAATTACTCTTACTACGCGGGCGAAGCCGCGGGCAAATGCTAGTAAAAATATAGTTCTTAACAGTGATTACAATATGTTAAAAATTAAATGATTGCATTTTACATTACTGTGTATTTTTATTATTATTATTATTGATTTAAATTAACTATAAATGTCCTCTCCTTCGGTGAAGAGGGAGGGATGGTAATAAGACTTCATGGGTTACCAGCCCTGCTAGGAGAATATATTTATGTAATACAAGTTTTTACTTAATGTTGTATACATAATTATATTTTGTGTGTTGTTTTTACCTTAGATATTACAGTATGATAGTAACAAGCACGCATATAATAATCTTGTACTCATACTTATAATCACGATTTATTGTATTTCTATGTTAGACTTGTGTAGTATTATTACAATTTAAAAATTATCAAATGAGTTTATTGTAGTTAATTCCTTATTTTTATTACTTATTATTATTTCCGGTTTCTGAATTCATTGATTACAACATTATTTAAAACATTGTCGGGTTTCTGGTTATACTTATCTTATCAGGCAAGTTAAGGGACCTACACCGGCACGACCCCCACACTGGACCAAGTCAAGTACCACCCCAAACTTAACTTGCCTGATAAGAACTATACAAACTTAGTATTATATTATGCATAATTGTATAGTACACTCCTGCCAGCCTTTGCAAACAAAGTTCTAATGCATGGCTTTAAGGCCGAAACGCACTGATAGCGGTGGCGGAGCGGCGCGGCGCGGTGCGGAGGCGGTACCGGTTGTAATGTTCGAGCTAATATGAAACGATCCGCAGAGAGCGGCGCGGTGCGGCGCGGTATTCTGTGCGGACCCTTTCGTATTAGTTCGAACATTACAAGATTACAACCGGTACCGCCTCCGCGCCGCACCGCGCCGCCCCGCCACCGCTGTCATTGCGTTTCGACCTTTATGGGGTCTGTGATTCTGGCCACTGTATTCATAGCAGAACATAGCAGTCAGCATCAAAAGTAGCTGAAAGATGTCAAAAGTCTTATATCAATCTAATCAGAGAGTGTGGGAGCAGTTAGTGCACTGCATTTAGCTAGGTATTAAGGCCGTTAATAATAGGGATGCAACGATATGTCTATTATGATACCGATTCGAATGACGAATGCATCGTAATAGCGAATACGATAACGAATCCATAACGATTTTTTTATTTACGTCTAATAAAACAAGACAATGGAATAAAATCAACATTTATTTAAATTTTAGACAGTTTACCACCTAAATGTCATAATTAAAATCAATTTCTTTCAAATTCTTATTAAACAAACATATAATTTTTAAATGATCAGATTTGAGTCTATTTCATATATCCGTATGGACTAAACCAGCTGTGGAAAACAATCTTTCTGAATCTACAGTAGCAGCTGGTGATGTTTGATGGACAAATACTTATGGCCAATTTTTCAAGTTAGGAAGGAAATACAGTATTTTTTCTCCAATAATTTGAAATTGAATTAGTTTTAAGAATCGTTATTAATCGTAATACTTTTTACGATACCAATGATCGTCAAAAATAATGATAACCTGCGGTTTACGATTATCGGCATCGGTGTTGTTGCATCCCTAGTTAATAATAGTAGCATAAGTATCAATTAAGATAAATCCTTCAGCAACTCTGTAATGAATTACACAGATAATTGACTAGCCAAACTATATGCATTTTACACATTTAGCACTACTCTTTTGCTAAGTAACATGTTTTGAGAGTAATGAATCATACAGTGGCAATACACATTTTGTCTCCGACAGACAGCATGGATTAAAACTAATATAAGGTGGCAATGCAGATCCTGGGATCCTTCAGGGCCGAACCTTATTGGCTGTAAAGTTGTAAGTCTTCAGTATAGGTGATATGCACAGTGAAGGTCAGGATTGAGGAAATAAACTAAAATAGGAAATAAAAATTCATATGGACTACTGCTTGCAGGTAACCTCATAGCTAATCCCAATAATACACCTACATTGCTCCAATGGAACGCAGGTCTAACAAGGTACTAAGAAGCTATTATATTTAATGTGATATTACCAACTGTTAAGTATATAGTTCATGCTCAGAATATTATCGAATCATATTCTGAGCATGAAATAACAACGTCTACTTACAGTTACCTAGCAACGGAAATGAATCGATTTCGGCCCTGTATGTAATTTAGCCAAATTACGTACAGGGCCGCTATCGATTAATTCCCGTTATTCCAGCTGGAATACAGTCTATAATGCTAACAATGAAGTTACAGTAGTTCTCAATCGAAAATGAAATACAACATCTGTTCTCTTATTATTCAATGATTTCTTAACTGACAAAATGTAGACTAGACTTACTGTTTGAATCGGTTCTGCTTTTACCGGAATATGATGTGTACATATTTCACTGATAACGAATCACTTGTAAGTTGTAACACCACTTAGAATAACACGCGTAAGGTATATTCTTCTTCAAAAATCTTAAAACCTCTTGAACCGAACGGCAGTCGGCATATCACCAATGGAATAGACAATTTAAAATTACATTGACGACATTTGGCCCCATTTGGGAGCCAATAATGCACGGCCAAATAATATACGGCCCGATAATCCGCGTCGACTTTTTGTGGACTCGAATTATAAGGCCTTCTACACGATCGGGACCAACCGCCAACCAACGTGTCCTTGGTCGGGTTGATATAATGGGCCATCCACATTAAGTGATTTTACCCCAATTTGTCAGTACAACATGTCGAAGTCAGAATTGGGTGTAGCGTACAGACGTAACAACTGCAACTACAATTTCATTCAGTGTGGCCAGTTAACATTAGGAAAGCGAAAATTGCCGCATTCAAACGGTCCTGCGAAGCGGACTGCAAGATTGTTACTAACCGATGAGTTAGGGCAAGACAGCACGTCTAAAATGGGACGGCCGCGACATACTCTCGATTTTATCGCACTATACCTCTTGTTCTAAGTGTTCTAATAAGAGGGAGACGGATCTTGCGAGAAAAATTGAGAGAGCTCGCGCGCCGTCGCGTAATAGCCGTGCAGCACACAAAAATCGAGAGTATGTCACTGCCGCCTCATGATTGACGTGCTGTCTCGCCCTATCTCATCGGTTAGTAACAATCGTGACCGTTTGAATGCGGCAATTTTCGCTTTCTTACTGTTAACTGGCCACACTGAATGAAATTGTAGTTGCAAAACACCGTTTAAAAAAAATACAAAATTACAGTGTAAAATATTAATACAATATTCTTTAGTATATATTTTTTAATTTTCGTTTCAATTTATTTGAATGAAATTTGTGAGAAAAAAAAACTTGGCAGATCATGCAAATTCCATGGTCCAAATTGTGATTTTCAAGCAATTAGTCCGTACAACTCGTTTGACGGTTGGAATATGCATCCACACTATAGCAATTAGTCAGATTCTGATGAATTGGGGCTGACAAATCACTTAATGTGGATTGCTCATAAAAATGGACCGTGTAGAATGCGGTTGACCCAACCGATATTTGGTTGATGTCAACGGCCTTGGTCGCGAGCGCATCCCTCGCGACAGGCTGCGTCCGTGGTTGGTCCCAACCGTCTGGAACGCTGTTGGCCGACGTCAGTAGTCGCGAGCGCACGTTGTGCAATGGATTCGCAAAAAGAAAGCCGCGAACGAGAGGTTCTGACTGAATTTATGTCTTTATATTTTGATTTACCATGTCTGGGGGCGCTTTGTTTCACCTATTTTTTTAAGTCCTATTATTGGAAGTCCGAAAATATTCGTCATACAATTTTACGCCATAATAATCGTTAGTCCTAATAATTCTTGATCCTAACGATCGTAAGTCATAACCATTCGAAGTCATAATGACAGTAATCATAAGTTTCACAGGTCCTAATTTTGATTTTCCTAATTGTTTTCGTCATAACACTCACTTGCCCGTTTTATTTCAATTCATAATGACACTATTCATACATTTTTTAATCCTTTTTTAGTCTTTCATAATATTTCTCATCATAAATGTTACTTGGCGTTATCGAAGTAAATAAACGTGTGGTTTTTTTATCGCTAGTTACAAGACGAGGTCACAAGACTCTAGCTAGACGTCTTTACATTGACACATCGACTCTACATTGACTCTACATCGACTCTACATATAGACTCTACATCGACTCTACATATCAACTCTAAATCGACTCTACATCGACTCTACATTAACTCTACATCGACTCTACATATAGACTCTACATAGACTATACATTGACTCTGCATATTCGCTCTACATCGACTCTACAGACTCTGGCGAAGCGCCAGAACCCATTTTTTTTTAGATTTATTTAGCGAAAGCTTTTATTCATTAGGAAAAACAAAATTAGGAGTTAAAGTATGTTCTTAGTTATAATATTAGGACTTACAAAATTATGATGTATGTCCGTTATGAAGAAAAATGTTATATGATTAACAAAATTATGACTTCAAGCAAGTTCTCAGTAATGAAATTAGGAAGAAAAATTTTAGGACAACTGATCATTATGACTTCCAATGATAGTGAGAGAAATTTAGGAACCAAAAAGTTAGGACGAAAAAAATTAGGACTAGCGATGATTATGACTACAATACGTTAGTACAAAAAAATTAGGATCACGAATTTTATGGCAGCCAATATGGACCCACCATGTCTTTGGGACATTGGATCCGATTTATACAAAAATAAGAACTAAAAAACTGAAGCATGGGAGCTTATGAAAAAGAAGTACCCCAAGAAAATTCCTTTTTTTTCAGACATTAATTTACAACAGCGTTTTTTTTGTTTGTTTTATTTTACAAATGTTATTCTAAGATGCCTTATCCACGAATCCACCAAAATTTCCATCGGGAAGTAAATACATAAAAATAAATGACACATTATGTTTTTTGTGTGATTTATTCATTATTCTTGAAGAGCTGCTGGAAATCAACCAAAACAAAAATTAAAATATACTTTAATATTTTTCCTCTTCTTTTAGGAATTGGTTAAATATCGTATTTTTTTGATGACTAATGTTTTGGTGTATTCTGACTACGTAATTACTAAAATGATAATATATCAGTTGCACACAAAAAAGCTGCTGTTATAATTATTTCAATTTTTTACATACTAATGAAAATAAAGTGCTTGGGCTAAAGCTCAAATACATTTTTCTTCTTCACTCAAACATAAAAAAGTTATTACCAAACCGATCTTGTGTTGCTTTGAAAGGCAAGTAGCCATCGCTACAGTTCTGTTCAAATACCGGAGAAGAACTGACAAGTTGAGTCAACCACCGATCGTGTAGAACAAATGCAAAAAATGGTTGATCCGACCAAGGAAACGATGGTTGGCGGTTGGTCCCGATCGTGTAGAAGGCCTTTATTGGGTCGTGCATTATCAGCCCCGACAAAGGTGGCTTCCAAGTTCCAATAGGGGACAGCGTCTGGTGACGTCACTCCTGTCAAAAGTCAAAACTTAGGCACCTCGGTACGTCTAGCACTTGTAGCTGAAAAGTCGCTTCGCGCTCGACTGGGCGTCTCCTGTCTCACTGGCACCGTGCATTCGTGCAAATTAGAAAGAGGTACATCTTTCTCGACTCCCGTCGCTGCGTGGTGTCCGTTGTGCTAGCTCCCCTGTGACATCTACAGCACGTCTAACATGAGACCGCCGCGACATACTCTCGATTGATCTGTGCTCTCGATTATTCTCGCACTATACCTCTTGTTCTAACTCTTCTAATAAGAGAGAGACGGATAGTGCGAGAAAACTCGAGAGAGCTCGCGCGCCGTCCCGTGATAGCCGTGCAGACTAATACAGACGCGCAGTATAAAGCAAGACGATGTTTCATATAGTTGTCTCTGTCACATCTTATGGTGAGCTGACGTGAGTTAGAATGAGACGAATAGTTTGGTATTTTAAGTCTATTGACGACTCGTCTCCATCTACTGTTCACTTAGAGCATACATAACCAGAGCTCGGACAGGTCATCGCAAAACAATCGCAACACGGTAATAAAGATTAATAGAGTCGCATTATGTACAGTATTAGGTATTTAATTCTATTTTTCAATACATTTATAACGGTAACCCAAAATCCATACTAATATTATAAATGCGAAAGTGTGTCTGTCTGTCTGTTACCTCTTCACGCTTAAACCGCTGGACTAATTTGGATGAAATTTGGTATAGAGATAGTTTAGAAGGACATAGGATAGTTTTTATGCCGGAAATCATCCCCTATGGGGTGAAATGGGGGGTGAAAGTTTGTATGGAGCTACGATATAACCGAGTTCCACGCGGACGGAGTCGCGGGCAGAAGCCAGTTAACCATATGTTTGTGAAGGTATTTCCATTAACATTTTTTTAAATGCTGATCGTTGCATTGAACATATGCAACCAACCATCAACTACTACATTTTCTGAAACAAAACAATGTTTTTATTGAATGCATAGATTGTGTTATTTTTATTCACTATTTTCATTTCATTACAAAGTAAATTGATCAATTAATATTATATTAATCATAATCTTAAGTATCGACTCTATAGAGTCTTGTTCTATTTCCATATCTGTTTTTGCGATGACCTGTCCGAGCTGTGTACATAACTGTTCACCACAGTGTTAAAATAGTAAACAATTTCGCCGAGACGTCAACATCAAGTTGACACTTATTGTGTTGTAATTATTTTCAAGGTTATATTTATGTTCAAGTTATGTTGGCGAGGCGTTTGGTAAGTTTGAGACACACATTATTTTGTATTGTTTATTTCAGTAGACAACTAAAACTATATAGAGTATTATTATATGTAGTTATTAAATACTACTAAATTACATTTCAATATTTATTTAACGTCTGAATCAAGTAGCTGTGTACACCTCACGTAGGTAGTTGTGTCTCAGTACGCTGACCGTGAGTTTGACAATGACGGCTTACGCTAACGAGTATCGAGTTTACTATCTGTGCATCCCGCTCGTACTGTCAAAGTGCAATAGAGATGCACAGATAGAAAACTCGATACTCGTTAGCGTAAGCCGTCACTATCAAACTCATGGTAAGCGTACAGAAACAGGACTTAAGTAGGTAGTTAAGTTAAGGTACCTATGGTTTCTGTTTTTGTTGTGGTAAATGCCGTAAATGACATTTTGTATAGTAAAGTAAAGTAAGCAAATAAATTGTATCACCATACATTTGTATTGAGATACAATTTGTTTACGTGCAGATGACGAATATATGAAAAGTAAATATCGATGTCAATATATTATCTTGTAACAAAATATATTTCACTAGAAAGAAAGAAAGAAGACATACATCACTAAATCTCGAGCGAGCGAGAGAGCGAATTACATCGTGCGAGCGAGAAAGCGGAGACAATGTCGTATGAAGACCTGCCCGATAACATGGTTCTATCCCTTTTTTGCTCGTCGTTCAGTACGTAAGTGAGAACAGGTGTCGTGGTGGGGGTCGAGCGAGGCTGCTAGGTCGGCGTAGAAAAGTTTTGATACTTTAACCGTTTTATCTGACTTTTCGTTTCTTAATATTTTTATGTATATGTATTTAAATAAAATATCAGTTAACTTAGAACAGTATCGTTCATTATAAATGTATGTATGTAATTAGTACCAATACAGAATTTATTTAAGTACTTGTTTGACGACCGCTTTAGCCTAGTTGGTAGTGACCCTGCCTACGAAGCTGGAGGTTCTGGGTTCGAGTCTCGGTATGCGCATTTATTTCTCCCTGAGTCATGGATATTGGTTTTTTATGTATTTGAGTATTTATTTATCTATATAAGTATGTATATAGTCGTTTAGTACCCATAGTAAAAGCTTTAGGTACTCAGTTTGGGATTAGGTCGATTTGTGTAAGATTGTCCCCAATATTTATTATTATTTATCTGTATTCATCTTAAAACTTAGGTTATTTATATTATTTACTAGTGGCTCTGTGAGTTGTAGACTGTATTACAGTAATGTTAGAGTTTTCTTTTCAGTTTCCAGGTTATCAAATTCTAGGTTAATAGTTTTTACCTGACTTATTCGTTTCTTGGTTTTAGTGTAGGTGTTCAAATAAAATACTAGGTAATTAAGAAATGTTTACACAGTTTATTTTTACTTGAGTAAGGTTAATAGCTATTCGTTCAACCCTGCATATTATGTCGGTGGTTTGTAAGTACTCGTGAATGTTACACATGAAAAAGTGATGGCCGTTGGACCTTGGACCCCCCACAAAGTGGACTGATGTAACTAATAACAATAACTAATTAACAAATAATAAAAGCTTGTTTTATAACAAGTTTTTCTCCTTTAATTAAATTTTTACTTTTTAGATTTTTTAATTTTTCCTATATTTGTTGGAGTTGCATATTCACGCCATATCATATAGATATTTCAAACGAGCCCAAAGTCGATGGGGCTGCGTCTTTTAATTACGGAGTTCCATGGCTACCTTCCAGCTCAATTATCAGACCCTGGTTACCATATAGAACCAAAGTACTCGTCAAGACGAATTACACGACCCCAAACTTGATGGGGTTGCGTCGTTTAATTACGGAGTTCCCATGACCACCTTCCAGCTCCATCGTCAGACCCTGGTTACCAAAGTACCCGTCAAGACGAATGAATCAAGCCTAAACTCGATGGGGCATGGGGTTGCGTCGTTTAATTACGGAGTTCCTATGGCTACCTTCCAGGTCCATCATCAGACCCTGGTTACCAAAGTACTCGTCAAGACGAATTAATCGAGCCCAAACACGATGAGGTTGCGTCGTTTAATTACGGAGTTCCTATGGCTACCTTCCAGCTCCATCATCAGACCCTGGTTACCATATAGTACCAAAGTACTCGTCAAGACGAATTAAACGAGCCCGAATTCGATAGGGTTGCGTCGTTTAATTACGGACTTCCTATAAAATAATAATAATAACAATAATAAATATAAGGGGACAATCTTACACAAATCGACCTAGTCCCATAGTAAGCTCAATAAGGCTTGTGTTATGGGTACTAGACGACGATATATATAATAGATAGAAATACTTAAATACGTAGAAAACATCCATGACTCAGAAACAAATATTCATGCTCATCACACAAATATTTGCCCTTACCGGGATTCGAACCCAGGACCTTCAGCTTCGTAGGCAGCGTCACTACCCACTAGGCTAACCGGTCGTCCTATGACCACCTTCCAGCTCCATCGTCAGACCCTGGTTACCAAAGTACTCGTCAATACGAATTAATCGAGCCCAAACTCGATAGGGTTGCGTCGTTTAATTACGGAGTTCCTATGGCTACCTTCCAGGTCCATCATCAGACCCTGGTTACCATATAATACCAAAGTACTCGTCAAGACGAATTAAACGAGCCCAAACTTGATAGGGTTGCGTCGTTTAATTACGGAGTTCCTATGACCACCTTCCAGCTTCATCATCAGATCAGCTTTATGTCATAATAATATTACATTGGCATCCAATTTATACACGCATGCAAAATTTCAGCTCAATCGGAAACCGGGAAGTGGATCAAATTTAACTTGCAAGATTTAATTACAGACAACGGATAGGTGAACTAAATAAAAGTTTATAAAAATTCAGCAAGTATCACGATCACTCGTAAAATAATTGACATGGGAGCTATACAATTCGTAAGTTGTCTCGATTAGCCTCACGAATGTCTCACTAGTATAGTTTGACCCCGACGTTGGTAACAACTATGTCTAGCCGGAGATCAAAATAATATTTTAGTCTAGGGGTAGCCTTCGTGAATAGCCACAATTACACGACGTACAGGTCCGACCCGGACAACGGCTAAGCCGGTACTGCCGAATCGTTTTTTTTTTTTTTTTTTTGAACCTGACTGTTGCTATAATAGGACGGACCCAATATAGCGGTCGAACTGCGTGGTTGGAGGGTGGCCTGGGGAAAATCCAGGGGAAGCCTCCGGCACGACCACGCGGGGAAGTTTGTACACTGGAATACTCTAAGAGTTTGCGCTCCAGTGAGATTGGTTGAACGGTATCAACCGAATCTGGGGTGTGAGTGGTATCGAACTACTGGGAGTTTTATCGCTGGTTCGCTAAAACCTAGCCTAGCTGAGAAGAGTCCAGCAAGAAACTCAGCTAGGCCCGACTTGCGTCGGACTGACTCTACCCGGTATGCGGCGGTACCGGGACGAAAGCGGACTGCCGAATCGAGCGCCGTGCACGGTGTTTTATTACGAAATTTAGTGTGATTTCAAATATTTTTTATGCTTAAATTTACTTCTACACATAAATATATTTTTGTTTGTACGAATAGCGCTTAAACTAGAGTTTCTTATTATGGCTTCATATTTTTGAAATAATGAGCTAAATGGCCAAAAATACTGGCGATTCTTCGTGTGTTTTTACTCAAAAGTTGTTGGATGGAAATACGGTTTTACTCAACTATTTAATATGTAACTTATAAAATGTTTTCCGCTTATTCCTAAGAAGACTATCATTCCAATATGGATTTATTTGTTTCATGTCGGTTAGAAATCAAATAGTTCTTCAAATCCACGTCGTTTTACACGTCTCCGAGCGAAAATTGAGAAAACAGCGGTTGGACTGAGCCAAAATATGGTAAATTGAGAGCTAAATGTAAACAATTTTTCCGCTTATTCAACTTGAATTGAAATGATCTTTCATATTACACAATAAAATCTTTAGGAAAACGAATATTTAATGAGATATGACCTCAAAAAGTTTAGCGAATTCAGCAAACGGCTATATACGGACTCTTAAATTTATTCGGGCCATGAACCTATAATACTCAGGCGAGCTGATAGCATAAAAATCTCGATAAGTGTGGCAGAAAGGGAAATATCATTCGTTGTCCTTCTCATAGTTCCACTTTTTAGGGTTCCGTACCAAAAATAGTAACAAAGGAACCCTTATGTGACTCCGTCCGTCTGTCTGTCTGTCACAAAGTGAAATATCTCACCAACTACTCAAGCTATCAACTTGAAACTTGGAATGGCTATAAATGAGAGTTATCCGCGTGCATGGAAAATGAAAAATTTAAATATACATTTAATTTTTCTATAAAAACGTACGAATATGAGTAGGGGGCAAAAAAAAATTCAACTATAGGGTCAAGTGGGGTATCATTCGAAACTTCGAAAGAGCTTGAGTTGCACTTTTTGAAGCAGTTTTTTTTCTACACTCGGAAATACCACCCCCCCCCCCCCCCCCCTTATCTCCGAAGTTATTCAAGCGAAAAATTTGAAATAATTACTTGTGATTAAGATAAACATATTTATTACGGGAAACGGTTTTTTTTCTGTATCTAGCATATTTTTTGTTTTATTTTCAAAAATCATTTCCTAGTTAGATTTGCAATTTAATCAACTTTATAAGTTTTTTTTGTTTTGAAACTCCTATAAAACTATAAATAGTTTTAAACTAAACTCTCTATCAAATAAAACAATAATAATCGAGATTAGTTCACGTGATAAACAATAATCGCTAAAAGACCAACATACATACTAAGCCGATTGCGCTTGCACGTTAGTACCAAATGGGGCCGATAGATAGCGCTGATCCCATTCGCGCTGTTAAGATTTTTCTAGAATTAATAGGGTTGGGATTGGAACGCGTATATATATTTATTTTCAATAGCAGGTCAAAAAAAGATCGCGATTCAATTGTCTTGGTGTAAAGTTACTCGTTGTTTGAAATTGAATTCTATTGTGTTGGGTTAAAATAAGTAATTTAACAAATATATTGGGACTTTTACTTTACCTTGAGTTAATTGTTAGTTTGCACGGAACCCTCGGTGCGCGAGTCAGACTCGCACTTGGCCGGTTTTTTTCATTTGCCACAACTGATATAGTAATAGTATGAAGTTGTGGCATAAATCATTACCCGTCCAAATTCAGTACCTAGGTTGTGTAGGATAAGGCAAGTCATCAGCCATTTTAAGGCCAGTTCTTAATTTAGCTGTTTAGGAGACTTTCCGTCCCTCAGCCTGTCCAAAGTATTCTAGGTTCATGGCATCAGCGCTAGCTTTCGCGTGAAATTAGGTAGGTAGGTAGGTACGTATTTATATTGATAATATTGGCATGCGTAAATAATTAAAGAAAAGACATGTTTATTGAAAATATTTAATTATCATTATCAGGAAACAACGCAGTAATTGTTTCATACATAAGTAGTTAATTTAAATTAAATAAAAGTACAATTAAGTGATGTGAGTGTTCGACATTCATCGTTTCAAAGCCTTAAATGTGCGTGTGTGCTAAGCCGCGCTTATCCAAATTGTTTGACAAGCGTTTGGCAAACATTGGGTGCCTAGAGCTTGTAGGCCTGACGCATCATGAGGTCGAAATAGCAGTCGTTGTCGATGGACACGCTGATGCCGCTGTAGTAGTTCATGAACTCCTCCAGTGTCACCTGAAGGCAGAAACTGTAATAAGTATATAAAATGCTGACCGCAGATTATAACGCTACAAGCTTAGGTGATCAAATCATGGTTGCGGAGCGTTAAGGCTCCGCTTCGGAGTGGCGCCGCGCGAAGTTTAGGTTTTTAGCGCTACTCACACAACGATCGAGGCTCGCGCACCGCACACGCATACATGCACGTATGCACAGCGGGTCGTCGGACTTTTACTCGCCAACAAAATTGTAACTTTGGATTATGTTACACAGTATAAAAATTGTTAAGTCAAATGTATTTTATCTTAATACCTACAACGTCCGCCCGAACCGAGCGTTTTTTTATGTCAAATGTATTTCATCTTAATACCTACCAACTTTCGCCCGAACCGAGCGCGCCGCAGCCTATGTATGTGGGTGGACGGTTGTTTTGTTCGGCCAAACGGCTTATGGTGGGTACACATACACACTGAGCAAACGAACGACCGCGAAGCATTTATGTGACAGCTTTTTGTTAGAGTGAGATACATAGCCGTTCGTTGGATTGGTGTGTACCCACCATTAGGCGTTGGGCGAGGGCGATTTTTGCCATATATATGTATAGTGGGGCAGAGTGCTCGAACAAATTGTCGAAAATGTGGTCACGCTGGACTAAAGCACCAATTTTTTTTCAGGCACTTAGTAGGTCCATAGTTTTTTCAGGCACCTAGTAGGGGCAGAGTGCTGACAGAGTGAAAAATATCTAGTTGAATTCCTTGACCCCAAATATGTATATTTAGACACAAAAGTTTGTGATTCTACGTTAATAAGAACCCAAGATTTTAATAAATTAATTAAAATTCAAAATGGCCGCCATAAAATTAAAGATGGCCGACGGAGGAGTTGGTTCCTATCAAAAACTGGGGGACATAACAAGTACCTGAAAAAAAATTTGTGCTTTTGTCCAGCGTGACCGTCAACATTATCACCTGAAACTGCCCTACTAGTAGGAGGGTCGGGCGACTCGGGCGGAACAGGTGGAGATTCATTATTCTCCCCACTCTCGTTAACCATGATATCTCACGAAATGAAAGTCGATCAACACTCTTTAGGTTTAATAAGATTGATTAGAATTACAAATAGCACGAAATAATCATAAACCACTCGGATGAAAACAGATTACTAATTCTGTAACACGGAACGTGGTGAAGTCGGCACGAGGTTGGGAGCACAACCGCAATACAGCTCGTCTCATTCCATTGCTTGTCAACGTGTTTCCCACTCCACCTCCATGTAACAGCTGTCAACTGCCAGTTGACAGCTGACAGTGTTGCTAACTCAACCAGTGCTGCCAACCTCGTTCCGAACACACTCAAATCTTATATTGGATTTGAAATTCCGTTGCATACTCCACGACATATAAATATCGAACTCTCCCACAAAATTTCACGAGAATCTGTTCAGAGACGCGACTTATAGAGGGGACACCCATATAGTAAATGCTGTATAGCATTAGGTCCGCCTTTTGTAACGTAAGATATTCTTTTGTGCAATAAAGATTAAATAAATAAATAGTATAATTAGATATAATTGCTAATTACTACGTTATTTAATTATGTTCATCAATGAACATAAGAATAATTTTTTTTTGAACCACTGTGCACTCATTTTGTGTAAGTACACGGTTCGATCGCGGTCTGTCAATGCAGCGCCAAGCGACGTGTTCTCGCTCCGGGGGCTCACGGCCGCGGCCGACTGAACGCCGCCGCCGCGAACGGTCGCACTTGCAGTGCACCGGCCGCTCCATACTAATTTGTATGAAGATTTTGAGCGTGAAAATTGGGCATCTTTGTCATTTTTTTACACGAAATAAGTTTATACATATTTGTTAAGAAATGAAGATTGCAAGGACTTTTCTATAGTTTTAACTTAATTATTTGATAAAATTCATTTAATAATTCTTGATACTTAAGACTCAGTTGTTACAATACGGGAGGTGCGATTTACACGTTTTTAGTGATTTTCTGTTTTTTTTACACTTACCCATAAGCATTATCTTAAATTCGAATGTTTCAAGAAGTAACATTCATTAGTTAGCTGCGTAATTTTTTTCAAGGTTGTGGAACATCGTTTACTATATAATTCTCTTACATTCCCGCCCCACGATTGCCGCTGCCGACCCTTAACCCATTTAACGACCCACATGCTTCCGTAGACTAGGGGCTTTTCGCTACATATGTAGATAGAATACATTCACTAACATGTCTAGTGCGCGCCTACTGGTGCTTTCCGCTTCTTATGCCTTAATCACACATACCGAGCAAAACGGGCGAGACAGTGCTACTCGGCGTAAAATAGGCGATGAGACAGCTAGCTCGGCTCGGCTAATGAATGTGTTAAGGGGGGGCATTGGAAATAATCGCGTGCTTTGAAACGCCGTTCTACCTAGATTAAGAAATAATAAGGTCAGATTTTCAGATAATATATGATTCTTGAGATTTCTTCAAAGCACGCGATAATTTCCAATGCACCCCCTTAATGTGCTACGGACTACGGCGTAGCACCACGAGCGTAGCAGTAAATGAATGAACGAAGATGGAGGCTGTGACCAGTTTACACCCACCTTCCCATCAACGATGCCTTCGGTCTCAAAGTTAGCTAGGAATTTGTTCATAATCACATCTTCGGTATCCTCACCGCTCATGTACCTGAAATAAATAAAAAAACAGTATACTAAAGTTTTGTAATGCAAGTGTTGCAACAATGTCAAACGAAATCATCATTAACCTTCAACAAAGATACAGCAAACTTAAAATTGAAGGCGCGGTTGAAGCGGTATATTCACACCGCAGGCCCGCGCTACTGTGATAGAGATAGTGATAGAGATGTTAAGGCGCCGTAGGTTCAGCGAAGTTAAGCGAACAGAGTTTTTGAAACAATATAATGCACCTGTTTATAATAATATGGTTTTAAAAAAATACGAATAGTAATCTTGAGGCTTTTCTGCAGGGAAATCAGTGTTTAGAAACATGATTAACACTTTCGCAACCAGGCAAAATTCCGAACAATACCCCAGAAACCGACAGAATTGGCGTCGCGTGAGGGTTTATAGCTCGTGCTCGACTCTCGGGTATGCCGGCATCTGAGTAAAGTTTACGAGTGCCCGAGAGTCGGGTACGCGGTGTCCAATATGTTAAGCAATTTTCGCTCGATAGAAAAAAATCACGAACATAGGTCTAAAAGGGTCTAAAATACACTTAAAATATTCCTTACAAATTATGCACAAAAGCTAAACATATTAAAATGGCTTCTAAAAATCAGCAATATCATGTTTGAGGGAAATCAGTGTTTACTTTTTTATTTATTTAAACGGCAAAAAAAATAAAATTAAAAAACATGAATTCCGCGCTTCCGAGCACGCACTTCCATCTCGCTCACGCTTATGCTCAGTGAGAGGGAGAGAAGACCATGAACCTACGGCGCCTTAAATGCGATGGTAGTGAGAGAGATATCAATCGCCCGACCCGCGCCGCGCCCGACCCGCGGCCGCGCTGCCAGAGTCGTAACTTAGCGCCCGCGGGATGTCACACTGCGCCGCATCTCCGGACGGAGGTGCGTTTCTCGTTGTATGCAAGTACCTCAGTTTGTATCTAAATTCCGTGTGGCACGACACACTGCACTGCTCCTCCGTCCGGCGAAATTTGTACGCAGCAACGCACCTCAGACCGGAGATGCGGCGCAGTGTGACATCCGCCTAAAGGCCCATTTACATGGTGCGAGTTTCTCGCCCTTTTTCGGGCGAGAAATCGTATGACATTATCGTATGCAATTATCGCCAGACGATTATCGCATAAAAACGGTTACACACAGGCGAGAAATACAAAACTCGTATACAATTATGTCATGCGATACTCGTATGGAGTTTATCGCCAGGCAAACTGTTTACACGAACAGCAACATTCTTGGGAGATATTTGCTTACGATATATCGACTCATCTAAACTATTTCTCGTATGACATTTTTTCACGTACATGCGAGTATCGCACGAATCGGTCAGAACCGATTTTCATACGAGTTTTACCCGTCAATTTACGTGATTCGCTGCTAATAAATCGACACTTGTTACACAGTATTCGTAAAATAGAATCGAATTATATATTTTGAATGCCATATTTTTCAAGATAATTTAAGTTGCTAATTAATTGCTCTTGGCTGAATGACACGTGACGTTGCCTTATAAAAAAAATATTGGCGGGAAACCTCATCTTCTAATTCCAACTCACGACACAACCTATTAGATGCACCTAAAGCAGATCTCCTTTGTATCCATTTTTTTACCCAAATACGCTTTTTTTTCGTTTTCTTTAATAACAATTCTTGTTTTAAAAGTGCCGACACAATCAGAACAGCCTCTCGCATTGCACTCATAATGACGACTAATCACATGAACTCGAAATACGATTTTCGGATTGCATTTATGTTTACACGGAGACTGCAACCATGTAAGGCGAGGCGGATTTTCGCCTCTTGCCATACGATATCGTACGTGTAGTTTATATGATGACATATTTTTTCTCGTGCTACGATAATCGTACGCTCGAAGAGAGAAACTCGTACCGTCTAAATGGGGCTTTAGCGGACCCGCGTTCGATGTGTGTTTGAAGCGTAGTTTCATAATTTTGCAACTTGCGTGGGCCCGCGCCCGACCCGCAACCGCGACCGGTGTGTGGAGGCCTTGATTTATTTATTTATTTAGGATAACCAACAGATAATATATCGTACAATTCCATATGTAGCTTAGGTAACATTCTTGGTTGATGTTCATCTAATTATAGGTAACCACAGCTTATTCTAGTATCTTAGAACATGAGAAAATGTTAAATACAAAACAAGGGTAAACTACAAGTCCTGCAGTGGAAACAAAATTAAAATTAAAATAAAACATTGAAGAAAACATGCAAAACAATCCACAAACGAATATATACTATATATTGTGTATGTATGTATGTATATGGGTATATATATATATATATATATATATATATATATATATATATATATAGAGAACAGTTCGTGAGAAACACACATCCTGGGAGCCGAAATGCTTCAAAAACCTTTCTTTTAAATCTTATTAGACTGTCATGAACTCATGAAGCAAGTCCGCTCCCAAGGAGTTCGGGAAATGGTTTTATAGCTGGACCATTCTTGAGAGGTTAGGTTAGACTAAATTCTGTAAATTGCCCATCTTAGTCTCGGAAGATATGTAAATGTAAGTACCTAGAATTTGTAGTCACAGAGTAGACACCACGGAGATCCTCTATGGCAATAATTCCATCTCCAGATTTATCCAGCTTCCTGAACGCTTGCTCGACTATAGACCGGCGGCCGGCGGACATCGGAGGCTGCGAAAAACAATACGGGCGTAGACTCAAAATGTATTATTACTCCAAAAGAAACGGGCAAAGAAATATGCCGAGTGAGGAAAATCCCATTCAGATATCTCAAAGAATTACGAAGCTACAACCGTTTTAATATTGATTGTTAGAGAAATAACGCTCGCAGATAGTGACGTCACGATCGTTACATATGAAACTTATTATTGATTATTTCAGGCCCTGCTTTACTTTTTTCTCTCCATTTGACAATATTTGTAATCCTTTTTCGGAAAATAATCATCATTATTGGTTACTTTATTGTCTAGATACTAAAAAAAATACTAAAAAATATTGATTTATTTCCACCATAAGGACAATTAATAATTGACTGTTTTAAACGTAGACATATTTTATATACGTACGCGAATCTGTTTGATGAATTCATCCACACTGATAGAACCGCTGTTGTCCGTGTCGAACTGAGCGAATAACTTTTCAGCGTCCTGGAAAATAATGAGCAGTTAAAGACATATCCTAACTATACACTAAAACGATCAAAACCAATTCGGAAACTGTAGGTATTGTTTAAATGATTTGAACTGAGCACATGAATGGCCACTGTATCTCATGCATAGCCTTTGTTTGCGTTCTGCACGTGCCAATTTTAACTAACCCTTTTCTTGCAAAAAATGGCACGCGTCCGACACAGTCGTATTGTTAAGACTTGAATGGTATTGTTCTGAAGATAAGAAGATTAAGTAGTACAGTTCAGAAAATCTCAATGATATAGTTGATTTCTTATGTGAAGAGTGAATACCTAAATAGGATCTTATTGTTCTTAATAGAAGACGTGTTACCTCGTTGCTAATATCCAGTCCAGTGTCTTTAATGCCCGTGCAAAACTCTTCCATGTTTAGCTGCTTGCTTCCGTCGTCATCCATTCTTCGGAAAATTCTGTGAATTATATTTATCTGTCATTGTTTTCGATATACCTGATCAGTAATTAGGATACACTAAATATTGGGGGACGAATCGACCTAGTCCCAAACTAAGCAAAGCTTGTAACTACGACTATTGGTACTTTAGGTATCATATGTCATGTTGTGTGTGCAAAAAACACCTCGGTCACAAAACGCTGGAGAGCACCCCGGTGTATGTTTCGGAGCAGCTTACTCCTAAAGCCGCCCGACTCCGCTACCTGGCCCGGGTCTTCACCAAATCTAAGGGCTATACATACTGCTGGACTACCTACAGAAGGAAACTGTAGCCTACCTACTACCTTAGGTGTCTACGTAAGGAAAAACGCGGCGTCGCGCATAATCCCGATAACTAGTGAATATCAGGTACAAAGAGTATATAACTAAGATTGACTATTACGCAGATTATTAACATTGTATAGTAGCGCTCACACTTTCGATACGATCTTGCCCAATATTAATACGTACCTAAGATTAAATAGTAACTCTCAATACGTCCCCTGCTGTTTAAAACACACAGTTATACTCACAATTACACAAAAACTCATACATAAGAACACTAATTACTATAACAAAACCACCCATACTCGCTTTCTAACGCAACAAACACACAATCTACATCACGACGAGCCTTGCTGTCCAAACTACACAAAAATACTTACAATTACACGAAAACTCACACACAAAAACACCAATCACTCTAATAAAACCATTCATACTCGCTTTCTAACGTAACAAACACACAATCTACAATTGCAATATACTCTCAACACGTATAATAACACTAGTTAAAATGTTTAACCGCAACATAAAATACCTAAAATACACTTTTTGCACATATTACCAATATAAACTCTCTCACACCAATGCCCATAAACTTGGTACACTAACACTTAAGCTTAACCGACCCGGGATCTTAAGCCTACACTATAAGCAATTAATAGAAATAGTTATTTGTTATGCAAGGCTGCAAAGTTGTTGTTTGGCGCAAGTGCTTGTATAGAAAGCCGAGCTAGCGAAGGATTGTAAAATTGAACCATGAGCGAAGCGAATGGTTCAAAAGTACAATCCTGAGCATAGCGAGGCTTTCAAGGCACGAGACGCCAAACAATTTTGCTGCCGTGCGAAACACACAACTTTTCACCTCACCACCGCGAGGAAAATTGTAGGTAAATGTAGGTAATGGAAGTAATTTGGGCCTTATGCTCATCAAGATCTAGCATTTTATAATTATTAAATGTAACATATATTTTTGCATCTTTAAATAAACCACACGCTTACCTACAATAAAAAAGTCAAAGTTATGTTGGGAACTCACGGGTAAACTAAGGCTCAAATTCGCTTATGCTTTTAGCTATTAGCTAATAGCTGTATATCTTCTGCACTAAAATCTATAAATAACCACCATTATTTTGGTTTTACTGTCTGTGGCTTTAGAACAAAGCAAAAACTAAATGTAGGTTTAGTTTTTTCTTAAAGTAACTATTCAAACGGTTTCGTTCCAAATTTGGAAGAAGCGAAATTTTTTGAAACATAAAACTACATCTTTAAATTATTTAATCGTATTTTATCCTTATAAATCAGTCTAAATATTACTATTTCGTATGTACCTACTTAATGAAGAAAGAATAAGTATTATTAATTTTATTTTATCAAAATAATAACAATTAATTATTGGCATAACATCATCAGTTTCTGAACGCACCTCTCATTCTGTATAGAAAAAAGTTGGATCTCGAGATTGACCGTCACGTTCCAAATTCAAAAACTCTTCCCACGCTAGCGGATAAAATGGACTTTTGGGCGCAGATTTTGAGCGACAAAGCAAGCCTCTTCGAGCCGGTGAGGTGAAAAAATAAATACACCCCTGCTGCAGTCAACCGGATCAGATTATATATATAAATATGGATATTCATTTCAACCAGCAAGACCTTATCTCGCAAAACATCAGAAGCATACACTGTAACTTTGACAATCTACTTGTTACGTTAACACACTTCAATTTTAACATAGATATAATCATAATAAGTGAATGTCGACTGAGCCAAGATAAACCAATCCCATTGTTGGACGAATAAGCTCTCAGCTTCAGCACTACACACCACCTTAATCAAAACGATGGGGTGGTCACCTATGTAAAAAAGACATAAGGTATCTGTAAGAGAATTACGGCTCTCTCATGCATCGTGTCTTGAGATAACTATACTTGACAAAAAGATTCTAGGAATTTATCGGCCACCATCTATAAACATTACTGACGACTTCATTGCCACCCTAAACTCCCACTTGGAAACTATACACTCATATAGGAACATCTTAATAACTGGTGATATTAATATTAATCTGATTAAGAAGCCCAATGAACTGGGGCACGAACGTACTAATAGACTAAATTACCTGAATGTGTTAGCCATGCATGGAGTACTTCCGGGCCACCTCTTACCCACAAGGGGTAAAACTTGCTTGGATCATGTTATGCTTAAGATTAACAAAATTAATATAAAAGCAAATATCTTGGTATTAAATGAGACAATCACAGATCACTCGATGATTTTGACAAAACTGCGTTGTGTTAGCTCGTTAAAGACACTACAAATATATAAAACCAGTGTTAACTTTGAAAAAGCTATTAGCAGTTTATTAAAAGAAAATTTAACAAATTTATTCAAAATCAATGATCCTAATGTCCTGACTGGTTAGTCAGGACATTAGGATCATTGATTTTGTATAAATTTGTTAAATTTTCTTCTTTCTCTAATTAGGAGGTTTCCTAATAAGTAAAATTAGAAGCTGCCTTATAGCTAACACCATAACCGTATTAGTACCCAGAAGGAACCGAATAATAAAGCCCTGGATCACTCTGGGCATTCTCCGTTGCATTAGGAATAGAAATCGCATGCAAAAGCAGCTCCGGGCAAATCCTGACAATAGTATACTCAAAATTACATACAAAATATATAGGGACTTCTGTAACGGCCTCATTAACTACTATAACTAACTAACTATAAACTGAAGCGACAATATGACAAGGAAATATTAAATAAGGCCAAACGGAATTCCAAAACTCTCTGGCGGGCGATCAATGATATCACACACAGAAAAGTACAAAAAAACGATAGCTGCGAACTCTTAAACATCTGCACTTTGCCCTCAGACTCGGTTAACTCAGTTAATAATTATTTTGCGGATATTGGGAAATCCCTAGCGCAAAATATTTCACCAAGAACTAACTTTAATAAAAACAACGCCTTTATCAGCTCTCACCTGTCCTCATTTGTTCTCTCCGATACCAATCCCAATGAAGTATACCTGACCCTGTCAAATCTGAGTGCACCTGGATGGGACAATATCCCTACCAAGTTTCTAAAGATGCTGGGCAAGTGCTGGGGTGGTCCCTATTTTGACCCACCTTGCAAATCTATGCTTTGAACACGGTGAATTTCCAGACTTCCTTAAGGTAGCTATGGTCACTCCTGTTTATAAGGGTGGGAACAGAAACTGCATATCTGATTATAGACCAATATCAGTCCTCCCTGCAATATCTAAAATTCTTGAAAAGCTAATAAACACTAGAATAACTAGTTATCTAGAAAAAAAAAATTTATCAACATCACAATATGGCTTTATTCAAGGGCTGTTCACTGAAGACGCCGTGACAGCACTTTCCTCTCCGATAGTTGATAAGGTGGACAACAAGAAGAAGTGTATTACCGTTTTCCTTGACCTCAAGAAAGCCTTTGTGATACTGTTTCTGTTCCCACACTTGTAAACACCCTGGAGAGGATAGGAGTCCCTCTCTCTCTACTAACTAGCTACTTGAATGGACGTAAGCAACGGGTTAAAATAGGGAAATTCACTAGTGATAAATGTGACGTAGACGTGACGAACTTTCTTCCTCATATATATCAATCAGCTCAGCTTCTTACCCATTGATAGAGGCTCAGTCTTTGCATATGCAGATGATACAGCTGTAGTGTTCTGGGGAGACAACTGGGAGGACGTTAGAAAGACGCCCGAGTGTAGACTGAGACTGTTTGCCTGCTGGCTTCAAGCGAACCTCCTCACCTTAAATAGAAGCAAATCAAATTACATTTGTTTCACCAAATACCGAAGCACCCAACCCGACGCTACTTTTAGACTAAGGATACATACCTGTAGTGATACGGACAGCACGAACTGCAACTGCACAGTAATCAACAAGGCAGAGCAAGCAAAATACCTTGGCATCATGCTTGACCAGCGACTCTCGTGGCATACACATACTGAACTTGTCTTAACCAGAATACGTAAAATGATGTACATTTTTAAAAATCTTAAACATATAGCTTCGAAGAATCTACTAAATCAAATTTACGTTTCCCTGGCCCAGTCTGTACTTGTATACTATACTGCATCCCTATATGGGGTGGTGCCACCAAATCGAAATTTATTGAGTTAGAGAGAGCACAAAGAGCACTGCTGAAGGTGATGTACTCCAAACCCTTTAGATTCCCTACAAAGCAGTTATACGAAATTTGCGAGCTGAAACTCTGAGCTGACTTCTGTCAGAAAGTTGTATACTGTATTACTTGCTATCTTGAGAAGACACAAAAGCACTTCTCATAAACCTAACACCATAGTGACGAGAAGGAGACTGCCAAAGACAATCCCCCCCGCGACAGCTAACTCTGCTTACGCTAGGAGACAATACGAGTTCCAGTCCCTATACCTATACAACCTAATAAATCCCCTTACTGACATTTACCCTACATCCTTGAAAGAGTGTAAAAATAAAATTAAGACATGGCTAAAAGACAAAAGCTACTCCGCTGTAGAAAGCTTATTATCAGAAAATGATACATAAATCTCACTTTATATCTACATAGATCTACACCCATATGCGTGCACACACTTTGTCACGCACTGACTCACTAATAAACTATTTTTCATTTTTCATGATGGATTCGTAGTCGAATATATATTATTATGTATGTATGTATGTAAGCACTTTATTGTACACAATAACAGGTTAAAGAATATACATGCCACATGTACAATAGATCAAAGTACATAGACAAACATTTCCCTATAAGGGATCTCTCATCATTAAAATCTGTGTTAGAAGATTAGCGCTAGGTACCAGCTCCCCTGGGGGGCGTCTCGTGGTGACATGTTCGCTATCCCGTTAACGGCAGAGACGGAAACACCCGAGTGGTTTTAGTGAGTTGTTTAGAGTGTGTGAGTACCCACATAGCCCTATTATAGCTACCCTGGCACGAAAGTGCATTTCCGCTCCTCAAAAAAAAGGGTACCAGCTCCCTTAACGTAAGCTAGGACTCGCCTATGATGCCAGACGCGCCGCGCGCGAGACACAGCAACCGCATATTCTCTAACTAAAGAGTTAGTCAAATTGGTGGATCGCTAGGCACCAGCTCAGGCAGACAGTATGCTTGGTTGCCACCGCCGTAGTTATAATGTAAGATTCTCACCGACGGGCCGGGCCGGAGCGCGACTGCGCGCTTTTTGCAAGTTCCCAAATGAATTTGAAGCTTTAATCTAATCGTTAAATTTCATATTTGAATGAACATGCGGCCGCTCGGCTTTCGTCGCATCTGACCGGCTCCGTCCGGCTTTTGCCAACGCGGGTGCTCGCGCATCCGTTGCGACGCGGCGCCAGGCGACCCGGCCCGGCCCGGCCCGTTCGGTGGGAATCGTATATAAAGCTAATACTCGCCTGCCCAGCCCCATGATGCCAGAGGCGCCGCGCGATAGGCACAGTAAGCGCAGCTTCTCGATAGGGTCCGAGGTTGAAGAGATGGCGCGTGCGCTCTTTTGCATCAACTCCTCCTCCACCCGCGACGTCGCCGACTGCGGACGGTGCCATGCTACTGTGGAACCAGGAAAAAACACTTTAGAGAAAATTGTGATTGACTTACGACATTAATGACGTAGGAAGTATGAATTAGTATGTATATGTGGGAACCAAATTTAATATTAGCTATGTGTAGAGGTGGGAATCACATATAAGTATACATGAATGCCATCATCGTAGGAAATAAGGTGCTGACAATATTTGAACACGCCGTCCATTACAATAGTATTTTATGCAATCGTTACATAATGTATGCTTTTTCAGTCGAGTACCACGTTTAGGCCACGAAGCTTGCTGAGTGGCCTTATTAAGGTACGAGACTTAAACAGCTAATTATATAACTATTGTATACAATACTTTTTCTACGAGTCAACTGAACTGATTAAACAAACTTGGTATCTATTGAAAACGAAGTGCAACCAACGGCTTTTTCTTTTTTGTGCGTTGATGTCTATTTACCTTTTGACTTTCACATGACGGCGTCCTATTGATCAAATACTTACATTATAGTTCAGTAAGGGCGCCACGTGATTGGTCAATTTCATTACAGTTGTCTCAACAGTTATGAAATGTTGAGTTGGGAGCTCCATAGTAAAAAGTATGTGATTTAAGTTTGGTGTACGAAGTCTTAATTCAAACATTAAGTTCGACGAGTATAAAAAAGGGATAAGGTGTAGCTTTGTATGCTTTAGCGTAGTTTGATGACCATATATATAACACCATTATGAACATGACATAATAGTCATGTACGTATTGGTTATACATAATTATATGGTCATCAAACTATTATTCTGAAATTGGTAATAAGGCAAAATAACATACCATAACAATATATTAAGGAATTTCCATTACGAAATAATATTATCACGTCACATTTCCGTGCAAATATTTTGCCTTATTACCAACTCAAACCGATCGTATTTGTAAGGACCCAGACTTCCTCATAAGTCATAAACATAAGTCTCGTAATACTACTATTTATTCCTCAGACATTTTTATTTTTATTTATTTACTAGCTGCAGCCCGCGACTCCGTCCGCGTGGAACTCGTTTATATCGCAGCTCCATACAAACTTTTACCCCCCCCCCCGATTTCGGGATAAAAACTATCCTATGTCACTCTCCATCCCTTCAACTATTCATAGCTCCGTTTTGCCGTGAAAGACTGACAAACAAACACATACATACACTTTCCCATTTATAATATTAGTATGGGAGTATGGATTTTACAAGAACGGTTAATACTGTTCTCAATCTCTTGATGAATGAATCTCTTGCACACGTGTGCAAGAGATTCTTAATTACATATAGGGATTAAACAGTAAATATTTATAAAACGAATTTACTTAAATATACTAAGTACAAGAAATCTTAAACCGATGATAAGTTGGTTACTCAATAATCAACAATTAATTAATCATGCATTTCTCACACATTGAAGATGAAGATAAGGTTCATGTTTAGCGGTTTCTCAAACAGTTAATAGGTGGCTATGAAATGTATATATAACCATGCAACCTGGCCCCTATTTCACGAACTTGATAATTGTCACCTGACAACGACAATTCTCCGTACATTGCTAATTCCACAAGTAACCTAGCAACCACCTTAACTTCTGGAACAAGCAATGTATGGCGAATTGTCAGTGTCAGGTGACAATTGTCAAGTTGGTGAGATACAGGCCCCTGTTTCACTGTCGACTGTTAAGTATATCGTAAATAATTATTAATGATCTAAAACTACTAACGTACTGTCTTATATTGTGTTCAATGTTCATAACCATACCCCTTGACTGGGGTACCTTTTTTACGTTGGGGAAATGCCTTTTTGTACTCGTCGATTAAAATCTGTGTATTAAGATTTCATAGAGAGTCCTGCAACGTCACTCTTTTCATCATTGAATAGTCTATGTTTTTCAGATTCAGATTTTTATTCATAAAACACATTATTTTACATGTCAGGCAGGATACAGAATAGAATAGGTAGGTACATACCTACGTTTAATTACATGTCAAGGTAGTTTTTAATTATAGATAGATATACAATATTCAGCAAATAATAATTCATTGACATTGTAAATGTCAGTCTAATTAAGGGTTATTAACTACTTATGCGTGGGTCGATGATACCTTATCATTAAATTCGTCAATGGCGTAACACGCCATGTCCAATAAAATCTTTTTTAGTTTGGATCTGAAAATGGCGTCAGTCGATGAGTTTTTCAATTCAGTCGGAAGAGAGTTATAAAGTTTAATTCCTATTACATCAAGAGATTTTCGAGCCTTTGCTAGCCTCCGCACCGGCACGACCAGCAAGTGCTGGGCGCGCGTGGTGCGCCCGGGCCCGTGCAGCTGCGCGCGGGTCGTGCATGACTCGAGCCGCAGTCTCACGAACATACAAGCCTCAAGGATAAATACGCTAGGTAGTGTAAGTATATTCAGTTGTCTAAATAAGATCTGCGCAGGATGATCATGAGGCTTTTTTGCTATGAGTCTAACGGCCCGTTTTTGAATTCTAAACGCCCTGTCGCGATCTGCTGCAGTAGCCCACAGATCAACACCGTAAGTCAGGATGGAGTGGAAGTATCCATAGTAAGCTTTCTTTATGTTTTCAAGCGATAAGGTAGGAGCTAGGCTAGATAGTGCGTAACACGCCGAGCTAAGCTTACTGCAGGTGATGTCTATATAGGGCGACCACGTGAGACCGGCGTCGATTATAAATCCTAGATATTTTACTTGGTCCACTTGGGGTACCAGAACATTACTCGATAGTATGTTGAGCTGGTCACTCATAGTGTTACGTAGTTTAAAGTGGATCAAATTTGTTTTTTCAACGTTTAAGAGCAGCCCATTTGCTTTAAACCATGATGATACCCTCTCGACAGCACGATTTAATTTATGTTTTAGATCGGGCACGCTGTCCGCGTTTACTATTATGCATGTGTCGTCAGCGAATATCACGTATTCACAGTCGGAACAAGCTGCAGTGATGTCGTTTACGAGTAATAAAAACAAGTAATTTCCCATCGTTGATCCTTGGGGAACGGCGCAGCCCGCTAATGATTCGATACTCGACTTAGAATTAAGGACGCACGTACATTGTCTTCGGTTACATAGAAATGACGCCACCGTTTCGAGAAAGCTACCTTCTATACCATAATGCTCCATCTTCCTGAGAAGTAGTGAGTGGTCCACCATTTCAAATGCGCGCGACAAGTCGCAGAATATCGCTGCCACTTGTCGGCCGCATTCGAGGTGCGCTAGGACTCGCGCTATGACGTCACGCGCTGCGTGTACCGTGGAGCGCCCCGGTTGGTAGGCATATTGCTGAGCATTAAGTATGCTGCTAGTAGTGAGATGGTCTATTATCCTCTTACTCAGTAAACGCTCAAAAACTTTGGAGACGATCGGTATCAAGGATATAGGTCTGTACGATTTCGGTAAGTGCATCTCGCCCTTACCCTTATAGATAGGCTGTACCCTAATCATTTTTAAGGCGTCTGGATATACTCCCGATTCAATGCAGCTATTAAACAACATCAACAAAAGCGACACGAGAATAGGAGGAAAATAACTAAGAACTCGTGTAGACATTTCATTAAAATCTTTTGATTCTTTAATTTTTATATCACGTATAGCTTTTACAATTTCATCAAGAGTGAAATGTTTAAATTGAAATTTAAGAGATTTACCTAAGAGAAATTGGTCCTGATAGGCGAGCGCATCATTCATGCTAAGTCCAGCATTGTTATCAGTAGCGGTTACGTAGTAGCGGTTCAGCTGACAGGCGGCGGCGGCGGCACGCGCGGCGGCGCAGTCTCCTGGCGACCGGCTCACGAGCACGTCCAGCGCTGTGTTCCCCGCGCTATTGTCCTTACAGGTCTCGGACGCGATAATTCGCCATACGCTTCGGCGTACGTCATCCGTAGTTGATATTATGTTGTTTATATACTCAAATCTACTATTCTTCAATGCGCACGAGTACCGCGTCTCGAGGTGCAAAAGGCTCGAAAACGACTCAGGATCAGTTAGGCCTTGCGATATTTTAAGTTTAAATTGGCGTAACTGATAGCGTAAAAGGCGTACGTTTTCATTGACCCACACATTTACTTGGTTTTTTACTGGGCATTTTTTTAAGGGAAAGTAAATGTCATAGTAATGTTTTATTACATTTAGTACAGATTCAATCTGTTGACAAGGTAAAGACCATTTAGTTAATATACCGTTCCAGTCATAGTCGTTTAGGCTAAGGGTAAAATTACTTATATTAGTTTTTGTAAACAATCGCTTGTATTGGCAAGTGCTATTTACATTACATTTGTTAATGTTGCATACTATGGCTACACTGTGGTGATCAGATACGTGCATATTCGTACACAATACATTTTTTATTTCTGATTTTGACAAGTTGGTATAAATGTGATCTATACAGGTCTTAGATAAATGAGTAATTCTTGTTGGTACGTCAATAATTTGTTTAAATCCAAACTGTTTTAAAGTGTTAGTTAATGTCTTGGTATTAGTGTCCTTTGACAGAAAATCTATGTTAATGTCACCAACAATAATTACCTTATATCTTTTTAAGCAGTCTAAGTTACACAAGGTATTAAGTTTATTAAGAAATAGAGTTACGTCACCACTCGGAGGTCTGTAGATGCACACTACTATTAGGTCACAACCGACACATTCAATTCCGCAGACTTCAAAATGGGTTTCAACAGCCAGGTTGGAGACTTCCTGTCGTTCGATCGTTATGAGGCTCAGATCATAAAAAGAAATTTATTAAAATTACCTTTTTTTATGTTCTGAGTTATGAGGTCTTGTCTTACATAGATGCAGGCACCTCCCCCGCGGCAAGAGGATCTCGAGTAATGGGCGCAAAGCCTGTAGTTTAGGATGTTGACGGACCCGATCTGAGTTGATTGAAGCCAATGTTCAGTCAGGCATAGTATGTCAACAGTGTTCCGTATCTGTAATTCACACTCAAGTTTGTACGTTTTGTTTTGCAGTCTGTTAATATTTTGATGAAGAACAGTTATTTGCGTGTTAGGCATAGTAGCTTCAGGTACGGTCGTTGCCAGGAGACTTGGTCTCCCTGGGTCGCAGAAAGGGCTGCCATTTTGATACGCTAGTATTAAGCGGCCAGACAGATGTAGTTAGGAAGTCCTCATACACAGCGCTCGGAATTCCTATTTTAATACTAATACTATTGTTTAAGGAGACTCGATTCGATACAAAATTGCCTATCTATAGCGTTTCGGAACGTAGCAGCGTCGCATCATCTGTCAAAAATCTACTTAAACTTGCTGCTATATCCAGGGCATAAAAAAACTACGCTTTGTGATTGGCTAGTATTTACCCAATCAAGGCACAGTACTGCAACCGAATATTAATAATACGGAATGTTAAATCTGCTTTCGAAACCTCAAGATAAACCGCGATGAGTGTAGGTAATGTATAGTGATCGGACTAATCATCGCGAAAACGCTAATTAACACTATTTATTTCTTTCCATTTTCCCTTATCAAATAACTGTTAATAAATCCGTATTATGATGCCTAAAACGCAAAATGCCCACTCAATAAGTAGGTTAGGTTAGTTAGGTATCTTCAGATGCCCGAAGGGCAAACAGACGAGAAATAGGAGCCCCGCGGAGCGGCGGCGGAGGCGGCGGAGCGGGGCTCCGTCGACATCGCTAACGTAAAGATAAAACGACGAAAAAGGATGTAGGCACGACATCATTTACTCGGGATCCTGTTGTTTTACCAAATTTATTTTGGTCAAATTTCATTTCCCAAACAAATTTTAGCAACTATTTTGTTTGCCAATGCAAACTTTGGTATAATTTTAATACGAATATTTTCATTACGTCAAATTTTCATCCAGCAAAATATTATTACGAAAAATTACATTATGGCATGCGTTCATTTAGCAAATGCTTTAATAAGGCAAAAAAACATAAGACAATAAACAATTCGTCAATTTAATGTTATGGCAAACTATAAATAGACAAAAATCACAATTGTTCGGGTTATGACATTTTACCAAAATACTATTAATAAAACGGCACGGTCCCTTAAATAAAATAATGCACGGTTAAGTAGATCGGTAGGCACAGGCGTTTCAAAGGGGGGCTCGGGGGGCGAAGCCTCCTAGCAGTAAAAAAACAAACAATCGTAACAATTGTAATACTTGGTAGGTTAGGTTAGGGTTAGCTTGTGTACCTTAGAGCGGAAATAGGCACCCCGCGAAGCGGGGTGACGTCGACACGCTGGCGGCTAGGTTAGAATTGCGACCTCTACACAAATTAATTTTCCCTGCCCACATAACAAAAAAAGTTGTTATTTTATTGTGTATCTTATACACCATTGAAATAAAGATGAAAATGATTTGTCATTGAAGAGTTCCTCTGCTGATTAACCGACGGAATAGAAATGGTCAATTAAATATTGACGATACAAATCATTTGCCTTATTTTGTTTTGGTTAAAACATATTATGCCAACTAACATATTTGACTGAATGAAATTTGGTCAAAGTACCATTTGGTAAACGAGATATTGCCTAAACATGAATATGCCAAACATAAGGTTTGCGTAAGAAATATTTGTCGAGTGTTAATTTGGCAAACGATTATTTGGCAAATGAAAGTCTACGAAAAATGTTTTGGGAAGTGATAATTTGTCAAAGTTTTTTTGGTAAAACAAAGGTAACCCCATTTACTCTTATACCTAACATAAAAAAAGTTGATTTTTTTGAGGTTTCCAAAGCAGTTTTAACATTCCGTATTCGTTAGGAGTTTCTAAAACAGACAGTGATTTATTTTTAGGAAACCTGGTTTCCAAACAAGACGAATGATTCCGTTTTCTCTACTGGTTTCGAAAGTGGCCGAAAGCGTTTAAGTTCGTTGGGAGTAAGTCTTTCTCCGTGCAACGCATAGTTGCGTCCTGTATGTTGGGGCATGATGGCCGATTGCGTTAGAGGAGTCTTTAGGTTATTGATATCTTACCCCCTTATTCATGAAACTTAAAATGATTGCTAAATAAAATGAGCATTGTCCCTTTCTTACGAACACTAATGTCAAAGTGCCTGATAAGGACAAACGAACTTTAACGGCATTTTAGTTAAAACAGGCTTGTAGAATGTTTAAGAATACGCCCGTTAATGTTTATCTCGAGTGAGTACATGTCTACACCCGATCCTGTCGCGGTTTTTGAACCATCGGTACAAATGCGCTGTTGATGAACTCCGGACTGATCGTATTGTTCTTCACCCAGCTGTTGTGTTGTTTTGTACCTTGTCATTGGGAGCGGCTATCAATGGTTATCAACAACACAGCAAAGGTATGATAAAAATAATCGCTAGTAGTTTGCTAAGTACTCCTGTCAAGCTTTATGTGGCAGAAGGAGGCTGCAGAGCGCAGAGGCGTCTCTAGCCCATGTAGCGCCCGTGTGCAAACATTACTCTAGCGCCCCCTAGTTAGCGCGCGCACTGTGTGGGGCTCCGTAGCGGGCGGCGCTCGGCGACCCCTAGGACCGCTGCGCCCGGGTGTGCAACGCACACCCTGCACCATAGGTGTGTAAAGACGCCTCTGGCAGAGCGGGCACGTGAAAATGACCCCTCGCGGATCCGATCCGCCGGCGACGGACGGGAGGCAGAGCCAGGCGCTACGAGCATGTACCTACTGCCTCCTCCACCGTAGTGGGTGGCCAAAAAAGATATTTTTGAGGTTTCGAAAGCAGATTTAACATTCCGTATTCGGTAGGAGTTTCTAAAACAGACCGTGATTTATTTTTAGGAAACCTGGTTTCCAAACAAGACGAATGATTCCGTTTTCTCTACTAGTTTCGAAAATTTGGTTTCGAAAGTGGCCGAAAGGGCTTTAAATGAAAATGAAAATATCTTTATTGAGACAAAAAAACAGTTACATAAATATAGTTGAACAGCGGGCCCCAAACTAGGCTGGGCTTGTATCTTGGGCACCCTACGAGTTGGTATTCTTTACAAAACGAGTTACAGTGTGCATAGTACTTTAAAAGGACAATAATTATCAAGTAAGTTGAAAAGGAAAAAAGGGAAAGTAACAATTAAAGATACTTAAACATAAATCATCAATTTAGAGTGGAGTGTGGGAATGTGTATGTGTGTGCGCGCGCGCACGCTTGTGTGTGCGTGTGTGCGCGTGTGTGTGTATGTGCGTGTGCGCGTGTGTGTATGTGTGTATGTGTGTATGTGTGTGTGTAAGTGTGTGAGTGAGTGAGTGAGTGAGTGAGTGAGTGAGTGAGTGAGTGAGTGAGTGAGTAAGTTTAATTTAATTTTAAATTGATGCGTAAGATAATGCTGTTTTTGTTATTTTCTGAATGATGTTCTTTTATTTCTTTTCATTATTTTAATTTTTAATTTTAATTTTGATTACTATATATAATATAATTATTCTTCACATGTACAATACCAACTAAGGAAGAGCGATGCCTCTTAGCACAGGTATTGTATACTTAAAAAGAGGCACCATCAAATTACAATTGTCAACCACTCTGTGACTGAATAAATGATTTATGATTTATGATTATGATTATGAACTGCCTGACCGTCAGAAGTCCTGTTTCATTATACAGTGAACTGGTAGGATAACGAAAAGGCTTCTTTAACATGACACTTCAACGCATAAAGGCGTCCTTATCCTGCCATGATGGCCCATTCTGTGGACGAACATAAGTATTTTTTACGAATAATAAACGTAAACGTTCCATTAACATCACAACGGCTGCCAATGCTGTGGCGAAGCGGAGTATCAAAGATCTGAAGATATGAATAATGTCTTACGGCGCTGCAGTACTAAGAGTTCTAGATACTAATTGTTTTTTCCTTGTTTGGCCTGTAGCTCGGCCATTAAATAGTATTTTTCACAATCTTGTTATAATAGAGAGCTTTTTAGTCGAGTACCGTCTTTAGGCCACGGAGCTTGCTAAGAGGTCTAAGTAAAGAACGAGATTAAAAAGCTTGATTATGACACTATTGTGACCAATACTTTGTGTACTAGTTCATTAAAATTTATAATTTAAGTCATTACTACGAGTATATAAGAAAACTAAATATCGTAAGTACTATATTGTCTAGTTCTACGTTTCGACTTCTATTACACAAGATAATCACACCACCGGCGTCCGTAATGTTGCAGTACTGTGCTGTGATTGGCTTAATACTAGCCAATCACAAAGCGTAGTTTTAAAAAAAAATATGCCCTGGATACAGTTTAAGACTAAGTAGATTAATTTTTGTTTTTAAGCAGTAACGCTGCTAACGAAAATTATAAATTTTAAATGAAAGGAAAAATTGAAAAATTTAATGCTCCGAGCCGGATTCGAACCGGCGACCACAGGCATTCATGGCCCGTCGCTACTACCAACTGAGCTATCGGAACAATCTGGTTCGGGCACCAAATCCTTCAATCAGTTCCTTCATACAACGCCTTAGGGAGGCGTGCAGCGACATCTACCAGAAGACTTAGGCTTCTTAACAGCACCAACGTCTCAAAATATATTGAGAAATCGTCAGTAACGACGCGCTACCCCATACTAAATTAATTTTTGTTTTTAAGCAGTAACGCTGCTAACGAAAATTATAAATTTTGAATGAAAGGAAAAATTGAAAAATTTAATGCTCCGAGCCGGATTCGAACCGGCGACCACAGGCATTCATGGCCCGTCGCTACTACCAACTGAGCTATCGGAACAATCTGGTTCGGGCACCAAATCCTTCAATCAGTTCCTTCATACAACGCCTTAGGGAGGCGTGCAGCGACATCTACCAGAAGACTTAGGCTTCTTAACGGCACCAACGTACGTACGTAATTAATTTAGTATGGGGTAGCGCGTCGTTACTGACGATTTCTCAATATAATTTGAGACGTTGGTGCCGTTAAGAAGCCTAAGTCTTCTGGTAGATGTCGCTGCACGCCTCCCTAAGGCGTTGTATGAAGGAACTGATTGAAGGATTTGGTGCCCGAACCAGATTGTTCCGATAGCTCAGTTGGTAGTAGCGACGGGCCATGAATGCCTGTGGTCGCCGGTTCGAATCCGGCTCGGAGCATTAAATTTTTCAATTTTTCCTTTCATTTAAAATTTACTAAGTAGATTTTTGACAGATGACGCGACGCTGCTACGTTCCGAAACGTCATAGATTAGCGATTTTGTATCGAATCGAGTCTCCTTAAACAAGGACACATATTATTGAAAAACGAAGTTCTATTTTCAATTTTTTTTCGGTTGTCTAAAGCGTATCAAAACAGTTATTTCGGTTGTTTCGGAAGTAACATCGACTATTCAATTATGAAATGAGTGACGTTGCATTATTCTCTATCTTAATACTCAGATTTTAATCGACGAGTACAAAAAATCTATTTTGGGATTGTTGGAGCCGACACATAGAGGGACTAGATATAGCAATCTCATACAATCTGATCGGCTCATACTAGAGTGCTCGGGGCATTGGAGGTGATGGGCGTGACAAACCTGCTTACCCTTAAGGGGCTCCTGGCTCCCAATGACCTTCGATCTGTAACTGTCGGTTTTTTCGTGTTTTTTATGGCTTATCGTATTAACAACAATGAGGTTTACCGAAACAGTATCCCAAAATTACTTCAAAACTCACATTTTTCGGAATATATGGCACCAAACTTTGGCAATTTCAGGCCAAAAACACTTTAATGGACGTAGCTTTTGTGAAAAAGAGTTAAAAATTTAAATCTCTCGTGGGTTGTTAGAGTCGTCAATAAGGAACAGTTATATGTAGATTTCAAATATAAATGTGCCTAAACAACATATACTAATGTCGAAAACGGAGCTTTTTTGGACCATGTTTGAATACATCATAAAAATAAAAATATACTGTCGTGCAAATGTAGATAAAGGATTGAAGAACCGATAAGTGTTTGTGCCAAACATATATCGACTTGCCGGAGAAATATCAACTCAATAACTAGCCAAAAAGCGCGTGGAGCACGAATGATAAAAACTGAAAAAACGCAACCGTTTTCATGCTGAAATATATCATAAAAGACTCCCAAAACTATGGTAAAAAAAACAATATTCATTTAGTTGCACCTCTAATCAGCGTATTATAGTTTTTTTCTACGCCTGTACCGTTATCTGTCATTTATAATAGGCTTTAGCTCAAATACAATGACACCGATAATAAGTAGTCGAAAAACTCTATGCTCTATGGCTCATAAACGCACTCTTTAGTTACTTTTATGGTTCATACATTTTCCATAAAAGCACTGTTTGCCACGATGTCAAATCATCTAACTTTTTTTTAATCAGCCACTATATTGCAGTGGTACCAACTTCATAAGCAAATTCTCCGAAATAAAGAGTTTGAATTCAAAATAAATTATAAAAAAATTAAAAACAAAACAGACCATAAACAAGAGGTGTCAATGTGTCATATGTCCAATTTCCCACCAAAGTTCCAGTTCAAAATTAATAGACGAAATATTATAACTAAATATTCGTTATTAATAACTTCTTAAGATTTGATTCGTGTTTGTGAAGTGAAGAAAAATGTGTACGTTCCTTTTAAAATGGACGAAGAAGGAAATAACTGCACCGCTGAAGAAATTGCGTGAGTAGTAATAGAACTAACGGAGAACTTACTGCCTGAAAAGTCAAATGCTATTTATTTAAAATTAGTCGTAGAAAAAGTATTGTACGCAACGGTGTATAACTTGGTCTTAAAACGCTCGTGCCGTCTTTAATTACGATGCTCGCCAAGGCTCGCATCGCAACTCACGACACTCGCGTTTTAAGACCAAGTTATACACCGTTGCATAAAATACTATAGGTACTTGTGGATAATAATAATAATAATAGACCACAATCTTATTATACTAATTTATTTATTATTCCGATGGGCCATGCACATTTACGTTCATGGGTGACACTGATAAGTTGTGTCAAAAATAGGTTCTAATTTCTTCGGGACAATAGGCTAGGCATCTGCTTTCTCTCAACAGACCATCACTACATGTAATCGGTACCATAACTAAGGTACAGTCAAGTGTAAAATTTGGGTGCATACAACTTACTCATAAATATGTCCCATAGCTCTTATGTCAGCGGGTTAAAGCTTTGGTACTTATTTATGAGAGGATGTTATCGATACATATTTTTGCACTTGACTGTACCTATAATTTGTCGAAGAAGCGCCGGACAGCCCCTATTTAGGTCAATGAAACAGCTCTCCAGCTCCCCACGTCATCTTGGAAAGCGAAGATGTAGCTACCCGATGCAGCTAGTATAAGGGTCAGAGTATAGCAAAGGGGGCGCGATTAAGGTTTTTCAGCTCTTTTATAAAAAAAAAATAACCAAGAAGACGGCGGTGGGAGCACAACTCCCGCCACCATCTTCTAACCTATCCGCCATCCGAATCGGTTCACGATACCGAAATTACTCCGGCGAGGAAGTGTGACTAAAGTGCAGTAACAAGTACCTCAAGGGATGCAACCCGTATGTGACAGCCCATGGAGTTCCTAGCTTCCATAGGCTACGTTGACCGCCTATCAACAAGCAGGCCGTACTCTTGTTTGCCACCCACATATAAAAACCTACCATTTAAGGTTTTAGTCTGTCCTCATACTCACAACGCTTACCTACTTCAGGAGCCAACTTAACCTAGAAACGTGAACTAATCGATATTGGCCCCGTGTATAGCGACCTAGTCCATTAAGCTAACAATGAAGTTAATTTTACAGCGTTCCCGAAACGGAAATTAAGCGGCACTACCCGCACGATACTACAGTTTTTTTTAAATTTACCCTTATAATAACACTGGCAGTAAAACAAATCAGTAGTAGTCGCACAATTTCATAACCTGCAAATTGTAGAACATACTTACCGTTAGAATTGGTTCTGCTTTTACCGCGATACGCTGCATACATGTTTCACTGATTAGCAATCATTTGTAACACCACTCCTATAAAATAAATCTACACACGCGTATTCTAATTGCGCACTGTCTTAAGATCTCTCGGACGGCATACGTCTTCTTGGCGTCAAGGCCGTTGGCCGACTGACTGAATCTGAATGAAAAAAGTAACCCAAGTGGCAGACCCAGACACGCCAAGATCGCCTGACTGGCTGCCGTCATTTGCAAACAGCCCTATTACATTACACGTTGCAGACTAGGGCAATATTTAATTCAATGCATATGCACATGGACAAGCGATAATGCCAGGTAACCTCCGAATCGTTGTGAAAGTTCGGATCTTCGTTTGAGTCAATAATAAAACGTAATAAGCATAAAATGTTCAAAAAACTGTATCCTGACTACGGAAAACTTGAAAAAACTGGTTTCTTTTTTCATGCAAAAGGTAAACTAGGTTTGTCACCCAGAGCTTAATTTTGAATCGATTGATAACTCATCTATCAAAATCGGTTCATATCTTGAACGCTACGGCGGAACACTCGTAAATACAAACATAAATAGACTGCTAAAATCATATCCGTTCGTTTCGGCTCTGCCGTAGTTCAAACGCGGCTACGCTCGTAGCGCTACGCCGTAGTCCGTAGCACCTTAAACTCAATATGTAGCGAAAAACACCCGTAGCGCTTTGACGGCAGTGTGAGATGTTTCCTAGCTAGGAACTAACGTAGCTGCATTACAACAAAATCGCCTTGAAATGCAAATGTCGGGGGCTTTTCCGCTTTTCTAAGCTAACACATTCACTGCCAAGATCGCTACGCGCTACGCTCGTAGCCGATCCCGAGGTTTTTCTCATATGTAGCGGAAAAGGACTACGGCGTAGGCGCCCGCTAGGCGAAAAGCAAGGGAAAATCTCATATGTGGATGCTTTTTCTACTATATAAGGCTTGCGCAAAATTTATTCAGCTTTAACGTTGCCTTAGACCATGTTTTCATAGACTAGGTACGTAGTTTTCGTATAAAACCTGAATTTCTTACGAATGGAGTATATTTTCAAGATTACAAAGAACATTCGTACCAAATTTCATCAAACTCCACAGAGATCGAGGTTGGACAATATTGACTGTACTCATGTACATGTGTTTGGGGCACAGCATCAATACTACGTCCCTATTCTCGAAACGTTTCGTCGTACTTGTTCATCGCATGGTAGGTATAATATTTTATCGAGATTAGGCATTTTTCGAAAGCCATGAAAATCTGACGGCATTCACGGTCTGGTTGTGGAAAGCGGGTTTAATTTCTGACTACCACTTTACAAAGAACCAATCAGCATGCTCGCAACAAATAATTATCTGCCAATATGTATCCTTAGCAGATTGCCGTTGCCGTCCGATAGCCGTTGGGGCGGAAAGGTTCTCGAGTGGCGACCACGTACCGGAAGGCGCAGCGTGGGTAGGCCCCCGACAAGGTGGACTGATGACCTGGTAAAGGTTGCGGGAGTCCGCTGGATGCGGGTGGCGCGGGATCGGTCACTTTGGCACTCTTTGGGGGAGGCCTACGTCCAGCAGTTGCCGTCTTTCGGCTGATATGATGATGATGATGATGATGATGATGATGTATCCTTGCTTTGGCGTTGAAATTACATTGGCAGCTGGCTCGCTGACGTAAAGAGTCGGGAAAAACCAGAAGCGCATCTAGGTATAAATTCGATTTTTTAAATGTAATCTCAATAGGCAGAATGGATACTTCGAATGAACTATAGCTGATACTCGATTACATTTCCGTCTACATGCCATTGTCTAGGGCGAAATAGACCGTGAAACAGGCCTTTGAAACAAATAGGTATTGTGCCAGACAATATCGTATCAAATAGGCATTTGATTGTGATTATCTGGTTTGTTTGTAGCAGTAACGATACGAAACAATAGAACATTTTCGGCATTGTAGACCTTGAAAAGTACGAACCCATTAACGGCTAACATTATTATGGTTTTTTTCGTTTTTATACGATAGGTGGTAGGCGTTATATAACGTTATTACTAAGGGCTGAAATTTGTCCTCCCACGTTTCATTGACATTATTCCGCAATTGTTTCGCAACACCAAGAATTACATATCTACTTAGAACTTCTCCATCGTGGTTATTATTTGTTAATGAAGCCAGGGACATAGATCGTGAACTGACAGTGTGTTCAAGCAGCTCTCTCCACTCGGTATGGCGGCCTGGGGAAACGCCGTGTTGAATATGTGGGCCTGATTGCATTTTTAGCTTCTGCTCATGGAACAGCAGATCTTGTCACTAACATCTTTTCACTGAATGGTGACAATTTCTCGGTCCCATTTCTGCAAGAAGCGCTTGCAAAATGGGCGACGACAATGACGAACGACACGCGGCCTGAAAATTCGTCCAGCCAAAGGCAATGTGACGATTTGTGGAGCAAAACACACTTGCGACTCCTTACTGTCCAATGCCTCAGGCGTAGACCTGGCGCGCCTCAAGGCACTCGCGCAACCGGAGTCAGGAGCATGGTTGCACGCGATACCATCAGCCCAACTTGGCACTTTTCTCGAGAATAACTCCAGGTTGGATCCTAAAGTGTGCGAGGCCCACCGATGCTGCTGCGGGCAATGGTGGGTGAAAATGGTCACCACGGCCAAAGATTCCCGAGGCATCACGCAACAAAATTATTCGCCGAGCCATGATTTCAGCCAATACACCGTGCCAGTTGGAGCCATCATCGGGCCTCAGCCGTACTTAATACAGATGGCAAAAGACCGGACGGCCTTACCTTTTAAATAAAGTACCTACATGATTATGACTAGTATGATACGACTCCTCCCATTGGTTTAGGCACAAAAATATAAAAACCCGGCCAAGTGCGAGTTGGACTCGCGCACCGAGGGTTCCGTACAAACCTGTGGGTATTAGACAGATAAATAGATAGATAAAACGTTTATTTGTTAAAGGTATTATAGACCCGAGGTTTAAAGGAATTTTTAGGAATTAAAGGTATTATAGATGATATGAATTTCAATCCAATGAATTTAATATGATTTTCATGAACCCGGTGAGGTATTAAACCTCTACGCGTTCATGAGGAAAGGGGTAGTAACTTTAAAATTATTAAAAATATTTTTATTACAAGA
Organism: Epinotia demarniana; assembly: GCA_945867215.1. Classification (NCBI taxonomy): domain Eukaryota; kingdom Metazoa; phylum Arthropoda; class Insecta; order Lepidoptera; family Tortricidae; genus Epinotia; species Epinotia demarniana. The sequence continues at coordinate 14,600,312 of OX244265.1, forward strand.
AGTAACTAAAAATTTACGGTTTTCGCCATTTTTCCTTTATCTGTGCTATAAGACGTTGCTTCGTACCAAATTTCACGATTCTGAGTTCACGAGAAGTACCCTGTAGGTTTTGATTCCCTTGCGAGTTTCGAAAATTTGCGGAAATTAAAAGATACAGCCGTATCTTTTGATTGCGTTGGCTTAGAAGTTTAATTTTTTGACAGCTCTAAGAGACAATAGACCTGAGTATTTGGTATAAATTTTAGCTCGATACCTCTACGCGTTTCTGAGAAAAAGGGTCTTGACAGACGGACGGACAACAAAGTGATCCTATAAGGGTTCCGTTTTTTTCCTTTTGAGGTACGGAACCCTAAAAATGGCGAAATTAATGCCAAATGGCATTCTCTACCAGCTAATTATTGGGCTAAACAGAGATTTATAAAAGTTTTAGTGTTATTGTGTGTTTCCCGGTAATATAATGACTCCGTTGAGCGTTTGGTGGTACAGGGCAAAGTTAATGGAAACAGAGCACAGGGTATCACCCACGAGGTGTGCCTTGCCTACATACGAAATAAAAGCTGCAGTTACACGTCTTGTATATTAAAGGGCCATTTACATGGTGCAACAATTCGTAGGTACCTATAATATATTACGGGCCTGATGCGGGCTGGCGAAATACGATGAATTCAAACAAACCCTGCAATTTAAGAAAATTCACATGTAAGTTTTTGCACCATGTAAATGTCCCTTTATCCTATCCTATCCTATCCTATACTATTATTAAACGAGTAATAGCGTATATCAATCACGTTCTTCAAAACGGCTCTAACGATTTCAATGAAATTTAGAGCGTAGCGGTTTATGGGGGTCTAACGTCTGGAAAAATTGACTTTCTCGAACTCTTCGAGCAGAGCTCGGACGCCTAGGGACTATAGAACTATAGCCGCAACAGCCGGAGACAAATGTAATTTGTTGCAGTATATATGGGTCTTACAAGATGTTACATATAGTTAAATACAGTTCCGGCATAGCCCTGTTCGGGCACAATTTTACATTCAGACCCCGTCACCCCGTATCATGGTCGGCCTTATCACACGATAAGTGACAGGATAGAGCGTCCGTCACTGGCTGAAACCGTTCGATAGAACGCTCCTATCTTGTCACTTATCGCGTGATAAGGCCGACCATGATACGGGGTCTGATGTCCGCAAGCTAAATTAAGGGTCTCAAGAGGTAATAGCATTTATTACTAAGCATTTTTTTTAAGTTATTGTAGAAAACATTGATTTTAAAATAAAATCAATCATTTGCTTTTTACTATCTCCGGTATTTTGCTACATCTGTCTGCTAAACTAGCTGGTCGGTTACTCACATCACACTTGCTGTGACAACAAAACAACCTCTGAAGATTATACAACCGCCGTCTAGAGTGAACCGACCCTAAACAGTAGCCAGAATAATTAAAATACTTTCACAAAACAACAATAAAACGTTTATTGCTTCGAAGGTATCGATAACTACAATGAAAAGTACCGTTAGACTGCTACAGTATGCGGGTTTGAATAATTATTAAGGTAGGCGTTCCTGACACTCTTATATTTCCATAATATGTACCTACGCTCAGGTTCCTTTTACAGGGAATTGCATGATTTTCTTAATGGACAAGAACAAGCAAGCACGCAAGCGTCCATAAGCCATGGTGTTTGGTAAACCAAAGCCGGAATTACATTACGAAATTAGTGGCGTGAAATTAAATTTCGTGACACTAATTTTACCAACAGTTTCACGTGTAATTTAATATTTTCGTAATGCATGCATTAATTTCATGTACAAATCAATTTCGTGCCATGCGCGATCTTTTGGTAAAAGTAGTGTCACGCCACTAATTTCGTAATGTAATTCCGGCTTAACCGTCGTGACTGTACTGTACCATAGAGGCTAGGCATTAAAAGTAGGTATTTGAGGGCATTCAAAACCTGCAGTTAACCTGCACATTTGTCGTAAAAGATATAAGCCGGTGAGAATCAAATTCTTCGGAACCTACACCATACTATGTGATACTAATAGGGTGACAATATTGCACTTTTGTACATTGGTATAATTAAGTAGACAAGTACTGCGTGCAAGGAGGCTTGGGAATAGCGATCCGATCGCTGTAGCGATTTTCACTCCGGCGGCAGTCTAAATCAGTTGTAGATATTATGTTATAATCCGCCACGCCAAGATATTAAACGGAGCTCAATCCATTAGCCCAGTTGACAACTGTGACGTTCGATTACAATACAAGCTAAGCCAGTTTTTACCTAGGTCAATATTAAACCGATTATTTGAGGTGCAACTTCGAATAGAATCAGCATAAAATAGGGCAAAAAATGTTTTGTGTAATCATACGGATCATTAGATAACATTTTATTATAATAATATTCGTGGACAAAGTTCGCGTGTAGAAGGACGTTTAAATTAATAAACATGCGACCAATTATGTAATGTCCCTCGGGCGAAACTACTAGCCGTGTAAGCTTGCTGACCTCATATCCCAGGTAGGTACTGTACTGTTATTGACTTTCTTAATTACTGGTTAGTAAAATGAGTCCTTTGGGTCCTACTTAGTGCCCTAATTCTATAAACCTTTTACCTACTCCAATCAATAATGGCAAGAAACATACTAAAGTTCCTGGATCAAGAGTATAAATCTCGCTCTAAATTAAAAATGATTCGCATGCACAACTTTACTTATGTAAAGTCGATACTACCTAACAGTAAAACAACTACTTTGTTGTGTTTACTAAGCAGAAACGTTCGCTACTACCTAGTTGCTAGAACGGGATGCCTAGAAATGTTATTTTCGGTGTCAATCAATGGATGACTATTTTAATTAGTCGTACCTACTTACCACATTATTGTACCGTCCGCATTCTCATTAACTAATGAGTTATGTTAAATGTAAATAATGATAACAATTATTAGGCACAAATTATTGCATTAATTAAACAAGGAAGTTAATTTCACACGATAGTAAAAACGGGATAATTACTCTAAAATGCCCTTGCCTCATTAATTTTGAATGTAAATAATTTAATTAACTACTTACTTCAACTTAGATAATCGATGAAACAGAAATTCATCAGATGGTACTAAACTTAGCAATTGTGATAATCTCAGAAGTCACGTTTATACATTTTTTCTTTGTATTTTTTTCGTTATCAGGAACATTGCGGACATTGTAGGGTTAAACAATCTTGCCTCAAACGGAAGTACTTAAAGCTGGTATTTGCTGCTTAAACTGGCATTTGTCCAGAGTGGCTAATGGGCAACGGTCCCGGTTGTAATACTCAAAAAAGCGGCCAAGTGCGTGTCGGCCCACGCACAACGAAGGGTTCCGTGCCTATACTATGAAAAAGGTCGTATCGTTACTGAAATGTTATGGCACTTACGTCCTTTTCCTTAAGGAAGGCAGTTTTTTAGGAATATCTCGAAAACCTTTGTAACGTTTTTGTTAAAAACAATTTTCGCTGAAAGAATTTAATAAGCCCTATGTCCATGATTTTTTTCATATTTTTAAAATACACGGTTCAAAAATTAGAGGGAGGGGAACACAATTTTAGTGACTTTGGGGGCGATTATCTCCGACTCTATTCACTTAATAAAAAAAAATGCTGAAAAACCTTATATTTATTTTGAAAGGCCTATCGATTGATGTGCCACACGTGGGCTTGCAATGAAAAAAAATATTTCGACTTTCAGTTTTATATATGGAGTGCACCCCTAAAAATTTTTTTTAGTAATTTCATTACAAAACTATGTAGCGGCTACGCACGCTCACGCAAAATAGGCACGCTGGATGTCGATTTGCGGAAAAGAGCTCAGTATACTATGTAGCGGCTAACAAAACACACCTATATCCTCAAATTTTATTCAAATACACCTTATAGTTTTCGAGTAAAATGCCTGTGACATACGGACGGACAGACAGACAGACAGACAGACAGACATGACGAATCCATAAGGGTTCCTTTTTTTGCCATTTGGCTACAGAACCCTAAAAAATCGAAAAAATGCGAATCTTACTCGCGCAACAGTTCTGCACAAACTTGTATACCTACTGTTCGCCCATTTTATTTTATTAGGAGCAGAACTAAGTTCGTATTTCAAAATATTTCTATAGATATATCTAGTATAAAAAAACCAGTCAAGTGCGAGTCTGACTCGCTCACCGAGGGTTCCGTACAAACAAACAATTAACTCAAGGTAAAGTAAATATCCCAATATTTGTTAAATTACTTACTTTAACCCAACACAATTTCAAACAACGAATAACTTTTACACCAAGCCCTACGAACTACCAAGACAATTGAATCACGATCTTTTTTGACCTGCTATTGAAACATACCCGTGCCAACAACATAACCGACCAACATAACCAACACACCCGTCCTAACCTAACCCAACCCCATTAATTCTAGAAAAATCTTAACAGCGCGAAGTAGGAATGGGGTCAGCGCCATCTATCGGCCCCATTTGGTACAAACGTGGAAGGGCAATAAGCCTAGTTGTAAGTTGGTGTTTTAGCGATTATTGTTTATCACGTGACCCGATCTCGATTATTATTTTTTTATTTGAAAGAGGGTACTTTTATTATAGTTTTATAGGAATTACAAAACATAAAAATATTTTTCTACTCCTTTACCGTTATCTGTCATTTATATAGGGCTCAAATACAATGACACCGATAATAAGTCGGCGAAAAAGTCTATGGTCTATGGCCCATAAACGCACTCTTAAGTGTACTTTTATGGTTCATACATTTTCCATAAAAGCACTGTTTACCACGATGTCAAATCACCTAACTTTTTTTTAATCAGCCACTACATTGCAGTGGTACCAACACTACCAACTTCATAAGCATTTTTTTCGAAATAGTGTTTTTATTTACTATCAAATATTTGTAAAACAAATTATTTACTAAAATAAAAATAAATTATCATGTATTGTGTGTTAATATACAGCTTTTACCAATTATTTATCAATATAAACCGATCCGATTCGGTTCGGATCCGAATTCAGTTTGATTCGGATGGCAAGTGCAAGGAAATTGAAAACAAAGCAGATCATAAATAAGAGATGTCAATGTGTCATATTTCTAATTTCCCACCAAAGATCCAGTTCTAAATTAAAATTCTTAAGATATGACGTTCCTTTTAAAATCGGCGAAGAAGAAAATAACTGCACCGCTGAAGAAATTGCGTGAGTAGTAATAGAACTAACGGAAAACGTGCTGCTGAAAAGTCAAATGCTATATTTATTTAAAATTAGTCGTAGAAAAAGTATCGTATGCAACGGTGTATAACTTGGTCTTAAAACGCTCGTGCCGTCTTTAATTACGATGCTCGCCAAGGCTCGCATCGCAACTCACGACACTCGCGTTTTATGACCCTACTTATACAACAGTTGCATAAAATACTATTATCTACGCACATATCATTAGTGCTCTAAAATGTGTTCAGAAACCGTAGGAAATGACCAGCATTACTAGAACCGATTTTACTATGAGAATTTTCTTGTCTGTGGTAGTAGGTAAAATCTGTACTGTAATGTCATTACAGTACAGATTTTAGATAAATTTGTATCGTTATGAGTTTAAATTTGGAACAGCTGTCAAAACTCAAGTGGTCTATTCTAGTATCCATAGATATTAAAACAGTTATCGATACGAAACGCCAATTCAGTACGTTTTTTAATACAAACCGTACGACATTTGATCTCGAGTGATATGAGTATAGGGACTTCATTCGTTTGTCTATGATTTTTACAAAAACCATTCGTCCTGACGGATGATCGAATTGCCGCCATTGCTGTTGTCATTTTATTGTTGGTTTTTTGTTGTTACTTACTACTACTTATGATATGTGTGTAGATAAAGTAGTGTATGCAACTGTACATAATTAGGCCTTAAAACACTCGTGTGATCCTATTATGAAACTCGCTGACGCTCGTTTCATAAAACCACGCTCGTATTTTAAGGCCTCTCATTATGGATCAGTCGCATAAACTACTATTAATTTTTTCATTTTCCATGCACGTGGATAACTCTCATTTATAACCATTCCAAATTTCTAATTGATAGCTTGAGTTCGTGAGATATTTCACTTTGTGACAGACGACAGACAGACAGACGGACGGAGTCGCACCATAAGGGTTCCTTTTTTACTTTTTTTAGTACGGAACCCTAAAAGCCACTGTAGCCAAGCGAATTTTAACCGAATTTAAATCTGGAGGTAGCAAAATGATTGTATATTTAGATTTTAAAGATATAATAATTACAAAGTATCAAAGCGGACCCCGGGCTACCTACTGAGTATTAAAATATAGGTAGGTACGACATAAACGACAACTTTAAATAGCGTCCAATTATACTATAGGTACAGTCAGCATCATATATTTAGTAGTACCTAGCAGCTAAAGTAGCCAAATACATCGTAACACATCCTTACTCCTATAGTAATAAAGACGTGTTCCGATATATTTGGCTACTTTGGCCGCTACTAACTATATGATGCTGACTGTACCTGAGTAATTGATATTCATTTCAACTTGAGACCTCTACTTACGCGCGTGAGAAAACAAGAATTTAGAGAGACAGACAGACGGTCAACGAAGTGATCCTTAAGCCTCCTGAGGGTTTTCTTTTACGGAACTCTAAAAAGCACTGAGTTGTGTCGGAGAGAATCGAAGAAGAGTATCGAGATTAGAAGTCGATACTTCTTACGCTGCCTCCCTATTTTTATCACTAAATACCTCCTAGTTGAACGGTAAGCCTTTAAGGCGCCGTAGGTTCATGGTCTTCTCTCCCTCTCACTGAGCATAAGCGTGAGCGAGATGGAAGTGCGTGCTCGGAAGCGCGGAAATCATGTTTTTTAATTTTAATTTTTTGGCCGTTTAAATAAATAAAAAAGTAAACACTGATTTCCCTCAAACATGATATTGCCGATTTTTAGAAGCCATTTTAATATTTATAGCTGTTGTTAGTAATTTGTAACAAATATTTTAAGTGTATTTTAGACCCTTTTAGACCTATGTTCGTGATTTTTTTCTATCGAGCGAAAAATGCTTAATCATGTTTCTAAACACTGATTTCCCTCCATCCTTAAAACCATATAATTATAAACAGACGCATTATATTGTTTTAAAAACACTGTTCGCTTAACTTCGCTGAACCTACGGCGCCTTAAAATAAAGTGGTTCAGAGTAGGTATTCTATAACTTAGCTTCGATCAATAAATATGAAACTTACGTCCACCGTCCATGCTGTCTTTCTTCTCGGTCTTGGCCTTCTTATCCTCGTAGTTGAAGCAAGCTGCAACAAAAGAAAACGTTCAATTAGATGAGTACCTACACTTAAGGCGATGCATTGGAAATTATCGCGTGCTTTGAAACGCCGTTCTGACTAGATTAAGAAACATTAAGGTCTGATTTTCAGATATATCATTCTTGACTGTATGATTATTTATCTGATTTTATCGATACATGATTGCTTAAAATTTCCTGCATAGCAAAAAAAAACAAAAGTCTGGTCTGTATTTTGCTTTTTTTAATCAGCCTACTCAAATTATTTTACGACATAATCAAGTTAATACTTTAATATTTTATCTCATCTAAAATCTCACTTTATGAAATTTTGAATAAAACTTCACTAAGTTAGGTATTTATCAAAATTTGTCCAAAAAAGCCATTCCCGAAGAGTGTTGTTACATCTTTTTTTCACTTGTGCTCAAGGCATCAGCGTGTCTCTGTCTAGGGGGCGTGTTCGACTCAAATCAAGGCATCCCCTTAACTTTTACGATACTTAGACTTATGGGTCCATGGAAACTTAAAGTAGGAACCTATATTGAAAAAGTGTCTAGGTAGGTATTTAGATTTGTAAAAAAAACACTATACAAAAGTTGTAACGGCTTACAAATTGCAATCTTCACTAAGTCGCATGTCAAGTAAGCAACTTGACAAGCATGTTTTGTCGGCCGGTGCATAAATAGGCCGGGCTGTTATTCGCTACGCGCTAATGCGGTTCACCCCGCCGATCAGCCGCCACGAAACTAGACCTCTACCTACGCTTAGTTACTACACATTGCGGTGTCAAGATATATTTGTGGGTAAAGCGGTGAGGTGAGCAAGAACAAGTTACAGAAGAGGGGGGCTGTTATCGTGGCTGCATTTCCCGGCCGGTCAGTAAGCTATCCAGTAAGGTCACCTTTCCTCACTGGGTCAAGGTATTTCCTGTCTTGTGGCATTTGGTCTTCGCGTGTTGTCCATAAACAAATGTATCATCTTTTTATGTTGGTGTAATTAATTAGGTAATTTACAGGTAAAGCATGCACGAATTGTGAAATCAAACATATCAGTTCCATTGATTGGGACAAATTTTATATCTGGGTGACTAATTCAGTGCTAAACGCCTTAAAGTAAGATTTCTATTCCTTTTATTTACATAAATCAAAGTCAGCCAAAAAACAAAGTCGCCAAAAAGAAATATCTGATGTCACCACAGATGGTAAGTACTCTAGATATTACCTAGCTGCAACTGAAATGGGAATGTGGTTATTGATTTAGGTCGGTTAGGTATACTTAAATGGTGTTGGAGACGGATGGAAGGTATATGCTGGACTGAGAGAGTAACAAATGAGGACGTTTTGAGAAGGGTAAAAGAGAAGAGATCGATCTTGAACACCATCAGCACTAGAAGGGGGAAAATGATTACTCATTTGATACGGCACGACAACTTCTTTAAAACCACAATGGAAAGAAAGATAGAAGGAAGGAGAGGCAGGAGAAGAACCACGACGCAGTTATATAGACCAAATAAAGGAAAAAGCTGGTGTCGTGTCGTATCAGCAAATCAAAGGGCTGGCGTACGACAGAGAGAAATGAAAAATACTCCACCGACAAGAGGATATCTCTTAAATTAATGAGATATACTTTAAATTATTTAAGTTAACCGAGTTGCATTGTGGTAATCCGTTAAAAATCGACTATTATTAAAGATCGTAGGTTCAAATTCCTGTGATAGTTTTGTAAAACGTCATTTAAATGATTTCAACCATATCTACCGATCACGTCAAAGTCAAAGTGTATATGAATCGGCAGCTATCCCAATCAATATGGCTGTCTTATAACATAAATGCACATCTATAAATTTAAAACATAAAACGTAAAATTGTTTATACTAATGATTATGATATAATTTTTATTGCAATCTTCCTTGGATTTTCATACGGAAAGTTACTTATTTATTATCGCTGAATTATTATCCAGCCACAAACGTTTACCGCATATGATGCACGTACAGTGTGCATTATTACTCATACATACCTGACAGGAAATTACCGTCAAAAACGACTAGTTACCTTCAACTGCGGAGAAACCCATTCAAAGGAAAAGAATTTTCCAAATCGGTGCAGGCGTCTTCTAGTAATCGGGGAACATAGGTACATAAATAATTTCCTTTACAAACAAACTTTTAACTGACTTCAATTTAGTACTCCGCCAAGCCACGAGAACATTTTCCACATTTCCAATTTACCACATGAACTGAATTCCGAGAGCAAATGCGTTTATTATTAGAGAAAAAACCCAATTGCCGTATGTGGCTCGATACTATTTGAGGACTTCCGTCGATTCCACAAGGATCAGCTTTGGCACTTCATTAGTTGCTATTTCAACGGAATGGTATTAGAATCTGAGACGTACTTTTGTACTTTTAAATACATAATTGAGGAATTCCATAAGACAAGTCATCTGTGGTCTTCATCATCAATTCCACTTCACCAAATTTATGATTTCCGGGTGTAAATACACGAGTTATAATAGAAAATACCAAAATCACTACCTACACGCATGCCTAATATAATTGAGGAGTTCCCTCAATTCGTCATGGAACCCATCATTCAAAAGAATTTTTGAAAAAAATGGGACCCACCTAGGCTTAAGCATATAGTTGCAAACCTCCTCTTTTTTAAAGTTGGTTAAAAGGGCGCTCATACAAATATATTGTTGCCCTTGTCCGAGTAAACGCGACTTAGGTATATTTCAGCCTAGTTGATGACGCACGCATTAATCCGATTACCAAACTTGTATTATCCTTATTCCCGCTATCGAAAAACAAATGACAGGAAATATATTATTTGCAAATAAATTAATTACCGCAAACGGCAACTAGGTAGTTTACCGAGTGATTTAGTGCTTACGCAACTAAATCCTTGTTTCTTTTTAACTGTGTGAATTATTTACTGTACAGTCACCTGCATCAATATCCGACTAGACAAAAGACGCAAAACTATCTGACACGCACTTATAACTCTAGAAATAGAGTTTAGTCAGATATTTTGATTGCCTTGTATAATCATACCTATATATTATTGCGGGTGAGTACCCAGCATTTGCATGACTCTAGCCTATAAGATTATGAGCAAATAAAGAACTGAAACAAACAGATTTCATTCACTAGAAGATCAAGGCACGAACTTTCAAGCGCATTAGGTAAAATATTATGAGCAAGTACTTACAGTGAACAAAACGGTTACTGACGACTAGCGGGTACCACAACAGATACAACAGTGCCGGCACAGACAATAACTGTCACACGCTCGTAGAAAATCGATCAACTATAACACACTTCGTTAATAATGTATGCCTAGAACTAGGCTCTGCTAAGTTACTGTACCTACTATAAGTCAACTATTTCATTATTTTTAGCAGAGGCTGTTTGGCCGAGATAGCGACGCAGGATGACGAACTGAGATGCAATGCAACTGAGTTCGCTCATACAACCTTGATCCTTATTTGTATGGTTCGCTTCTTGAAGTAGATTATGCTATAATATTGATACTGTTAATGCAATAAGGTATATGAAAGCATTCATGGAATTACGATAGGAGTAATGGGTGGCAAAAATTCTAAAGTTCTGATTTAGTTTCTCTCATTTGAGCTGCGTGAAAATTGGATGAACAGCAGTAATATTCGCTTAGTAAAATACAATGACTTTCATAAGTTTCTATATATTGTAATATTTATTACTTTATTAGACATACATTTACATGTCACAGTCAACGTAAAAAATATTAAGTACCTTCTCACAATAACTTTAGACATTTGCACAACAGAATACGAAATCATGCTTTCACTTTGCCTGTTAGTTTAGGTATAGTCATTATTAAAATTGAATCATATTGCGGACATATACATACATCGAATTACGCCTTTATTCCCAAAAGGGGTAGGTAGAGCACATGAAACTTATGTTCCAGTGGCACTTTTAGCATAAACGAGGGTATAAAAGAACGGCAAAATGTGATATCGCAGTGATAGGTTGCTATTGCTATTCCACCACAACACACTCGAACCCTGCTCCGTTAGTCGACTTCGATTACACCAACGGGAAGAAAGGGGGTTGGTGACATTCTAACCCGACACCTCACGGGTATATACTTACATATGTTATGGCACGTAAATAGTCATATACTTGTAGGTAAGTAATAGTATTAAAATTTATAATCTACCATCAATCGTCACTCATCATAGAGTGACTCATGAAAGTCACCGACGCGGCGCCGCGGGTGACGCAGCCCCGAGAATAACCATATTAAGGTAATGGTCGCGTTTTAGTGCTCGATTCACTTTGATATACCTGCCTACCTACCTATACCTAAATTTATTTTGTTTTAAGCAGTAACGCTGCTAACGAAAATTATAAATTTTAAATCAAAGGAAAAATAAGGCTCCTGGCGTTGTATGAAGGAACTGATTGAAGGATTTGGTGCCCGAATCGGATTGTTCCCATAGCTGTTGGTTAGTAGCGACGGGCCATGAATGCCTGTGGTCGCCGGTTCGAATCCGGCTCGGAGCATTAAATTTTTCAATTTTTCCTTTGATTTAAAATTTATATTTTTTGTTAGCAGCGCTCTACTGCTTAAAACAAAATTAATTTAGTATGTTACTGACGATTTCTCTGTATAATTTGAGATGTTGGTGCCGTTTAGAAGCCTAAGTCTTCTGGTAGATGTTGCCACACGCCTCCCCTAAGGCGGTGTATGAAGGAACTCATTGAAGGATTTTGGTGCCCGAACCGGATAGTTACGATAGCTCAGTTGGTTAGTGGCGACGGGCCATGAATGCCTGTGGTAGCCGGTGCGAATCCGGCTTGGAGCATTAAATTTTTCAATTTTCCCTTTGATTTTAAAATACCTACACCTAGTTTGTTCGGCGTTTCGCACACAAACAACTCCATACCCCAGACTAGATTATGGGGATTCTTCTCTCCACCAACGCTCCGTTTCAAAGAAACGTGTATGTCTTCCGCGTACGAGAAAATGAGATGCAACACTCTTCGAGAATGGCTTTTTTTAAGATATCGTAGTTTCATATCTAAATTCGTAAAGTTTTATTCATATTTGGGTCAATCCAATTTAAACGAAACTATTTATTTAAAAGAAACTACTATCAAGTGCCAAGATGGTTTATATTACGGAATATTCGAGAACACTTTAATAATCATCATTCCGCAATTAGTATGGTCCACATTACGAACCCTTAATTTTGTACCTATTAAATTTTTTAAACTGTACCTATGGTCAATAGTGCGATACCTTTTTTATAAGGTTTAATATATTGACATGTTTTAGAAATGAAACCTTTATTTCGACAAACTATTTCTTTATCACTTTTTTATTTATATTTATTAATCCCCGACACAAAGAGAGGGGTGTTATAAGTTTAACGTGTCTGTCTGTGGTATCGTAGCTCCCAAACGGGAGGACCGATTTAAATGCGGATTTTCTTGTCATAGATAATTTAATCCCGATTGTTCTTAGCTATGTTTCATGAAAATATGTTCAGCCGTTTTTGAGATATTGGACTTTGAATGAAAATGTCGGGGATTTTTCAACTTTTCTAAGTTTTAGTTATAATATATAAGTTTTAGATAGTTTCCTGGCCGATTAGTATTAATTGCACATCTTTATCTTTTAAATCCTGTGTTTTGTTGAAGAAATACACATGTGGTACAAGTCAGCATCGTAGAGTTACCAAAGTAACCAAATATATCGTAACACATACTTAGGTACTCCAATAATAATAAAGACTTGTTCCGATATATTTGGCTAATTTGGCTGCTACTAACTATTTGGCGCTGACTGTACCTAGTTCATATAATGTCTAAAGGAACTTTCCTCTATTAGGTATTACAGCGGGCCTTCGCGCGTGCGTGTACCTACCTATATACAGATTCTTATATAAACCTCCAATTTGAAGAATATTTTAACAGTCTATTATCACCCAAACTGAAAGCAAAATTATTCAGTCACTATGCTTGTCAGCAGGCTGAAATCCCATAGGAATTATTAATGTACGATAGACTGTCCATCAACGTTATCATTCATCGAAAAACGATTTTCTACGGTAAATGACTTTACCATATCGAGTTCATACTGTAGAAAAAACAGTGTCATTATGTCATGATATAAGTCAAGCGGAAAGTATTTATTAGAAAATATTTTTTCCGCCGTGCGGCGTGAGGTGCCTGTGAGGTGAGGTTGGAATTCACTGAAATGCAACACAGTACGAATTTGCAGAATTTGTTGGTTGAAAATCCGCAATGTAGTTATACTTGCATGCAATTTCTTGCGTGTGTAATTTGCGCTTATCGGCCGTTTATCTGATCTCCGGTCCCCGTAAACCCAGAACTTCACACTAGGTACAAAGGACCCATCTATGACGTCCAATACTTATAGGTACCTACATCAGGGCCGGCTGCGTCTGAAGTGGCCGATTCATAACCAGCCCCCCTATTCTGTAACTTGGTAAGCTTACCTCAACGCTCACCAACAAATATACCTATCTTGACACCGCGATGCGTAGTAACTAAGCGTAGGCAGAGGTGTAGTTTCGTGACGGGTGACCGGTGGGGTGAGTCGCATTAGCGCGTAGCGAATAATGTCCGTCTCTCTCTTATTAGAAAACGTAGAAAGAGAGGGATAGTGCGACAGAGCTCGACAGCGCTCGCGCGCCGTCTTGTGCTAACCGTGCAGTTGCGACCGATTTGATTTTGCTGCATACGAAACCAGTTGCAATCAAAGGATTTTTCATCCTTATAAGAAACTGACTTCGATCTCGAACACTAGGTAGGTAAGGATTGTTACATAGCCACAGATAATATAATAGTTCTACGAACAGATACTCAAGTCTGAATAAAAATGCCAATACCTACTGCTTTAAGTGCCTACGAAATTTAACAATTGAGCGCCCTTGAACGCGCGGGTCGTTGCCCGCATGCGCCAGCCAATCAACGCTAGGGTTGACACCGCTTAGAAATGATTTTGTAAATAATAGTTGAGTGAAATAAAAAACGGTTTACTTTTTAAATTATTTTACAAAACAAATTTCTATTATAATGTGTAAGTACACTATGGTGAAGCAATTGTCCCATTTTTACCCTTTGGGTACGGAACCCTAACAAGTAAATAGGTATATATAAATATCCGGGGTTTCCCGAGATGCTGCCAGTATCTGAACTGCATAGTCACTTAAGTACATACATACATACAAGCATATCAACCGCCATGTTACCTATCGCTCACCCTGTCTATGGTTACGTTACGACATACGACAGTTTGAATGTAGGTACTTATTATTACCACCACATATTACAAAACAACCGACAAATATATCCGGACGACACAGTACGAAATAAAGTTTGTTAGGTACCTACCTATCTTCGTTATTTATAGCGTAAGCATATGAATAACGTAATAGTTTAAAAGTAGCATTACAAACATGAAAGTAGACACTAGGCATAATTAGTTTTAATGTATTGTTTTAAAATATTCTTATTACGTGTTTCATCCTCGCGAGTGAATTCCAGTCCTTCCAAAAAGTCATAAGTCCCTATAGCAACGACGATGTATACGCCCTTTCTTAAGCTGCAGTGCGAATCTTACTAAGTAAACTATTATACCAGTTGCTGTTATACAGGGATAAACATAAACATTAAATCTACGAAAACAACTAAATAATTTGGACATCATGGCAGTGGCGGAGTAAACTTGTCTACAAATTAATTACGTATTTGAAATAGGTATTAAGCTGCAAACGCACAGAGAGCGCTGGCGGAGGGGCGCGGCGCGGTGCGGCGCCGGTACCGGTTGTAATGTTCGAGCTAATATGAAAGGGTCCTCACAGAAAACCGCGCCGCTCTGTGCGGATCATTTCATATTAGCTCGAACATTACAACCGGTACCGCCTCCGCGCCGCTCCGCCACCGCTGTCAGTGCGTTTCGGCCTTTAAAGATTCAATGTTCCGTATTAATTAGTACTTAGGTTAGGTAACTATATAAAGTAAATAGGTAGGTAAGTTACTAATCTGTCATCGTCAGTCGGCAGAAAAAAAAGAATAAATGTCTATTTGTTTTATTGTTGTCACACTCCACAACGCTGCAGTGAACCGAATTTATTCGCAACGAAGTCATTTTCAATACCTAACTGTGCGCATAAGCAGCGTCCGGGCGTGAGCGCGTGTGCCAACCAACTGGCTGAATGAACCGACCTCGGTTTCCAAAGTGTAGGTATATATCTTAGTTCCCACGGTGCAGTTAGGTAGCACTCATAGCTTAGATGCTAGAAATAGGAGCGCTCCGTCGAAACTTTCAAATTACGACTTTAACATAGAGCAAGAGCAAGAGCTCTCAGTAGGTACAAAATAATAATTCTTCAACCGCAACTACAGTATATCCTACTACCTAATTGTAACAAGTGAAATAAAATAAAAAAACAAAAAAGTTGCTATTTTTTCAGTTATTATACCTCGATTATATTACTTCCAAGATTATGAGGAATATGGAATATAAAAAGACACCACATACGGCCAAAAATCGAGAGAGCTCGCGCCCCGTCGCATGATAGCCGTGCTGCATTATCGATTAAACCAACTAGGTAGGACACACACTATTTTGAATCGCTTCAAGAATGTATTGTTTCGATAACAAATTACTCTATGGAACTCGCAATTTGTAAGAAAACGCCTCCAGCCCTTAGATAGATTGGATTATGTGGCTACTGGCAGTACTGGCTACCCTTTGGTTGTTCTTCCTCGTGCTCTAGCATAGGTAGTTATTTTAAAGCTAATTTCAGCTCCTATCTATGGCAGAACCACTTATAAGCGACTTTTCATTAAATGTATCGATGGGTAATCCGGAGCCAATTTACTTAAGCAATTCATTTTTCTTGAAAATTTGGCAGTGCACATTATGATTTTACAAATTAGGTTCTCTGGCCACCTTGACAGTGGTACCTACTCTGGAAGTGGTGTCTATTTTACATTTATACATTTTATACCTAAATAAGATCTCAATCTTACCGGCCATAGAGGCGCTGCTCATTCTCCCTCGTGTAAAATCAATTTTGGATGATTTAAATTAACTTTAACAATCTAAGTTCAATCACCACTGTAAATATGATATCTAAAGAAGCAAATGATTTGACACAGTGACGGAAAAAAAATTGTTTCCTTATAACATTTTTCGGGTTACTTAGGCAACGTGCCGGTAACGATATTTGAAAGATAATATGCGATAAAAACTTGGTCCAATATGTAAGTAATCATTGTTTGTTTAATCTTAAAATTAAATGCAATATTTTTATAAAATAACGCATAGGCAGAAAGATTTTTACAAAATAATAAAAAGTTCAGTTGGGTTACAGTCATTATGAACGCAACTATTTTACTTAAATAAACGAATGCATCATTAAATTAATGTCAAGTACGTTGACATGCAGATGACAATGACAGCAGACACTAGACAGCAGACAGTGACACTGGCACTAGTGGCACTTCGCCAAGTTCGCCAAAGCCAAACCACTTGGCTCGTGTCGGTGACGTTGAGGTTATATTATATTTGTTTTGGTTGATAATCCGTGCATAAGACATAAGAATTGTAAGCTTTAACGATTAACGGCAGCAACAATAGCAATATTTTCCATCTCAAAAGTAACAGACAGAAACACAGGTGCAAATCTTAGTTATAAATAAATTGTACCTATTGTTGTCATTCGTTGCCAAACGTTTGTTTTAGTAACTATGTAATCTATGACTTCCTTGCTTTAAAAGCACATTTAAATCAAAGGATATTGTTTCAGAACCACTATGGCTTCAGGCAAAAATTTAAAAAATCGCAGTAAACACTCAAACCAACACACCGAAAAGGACTATGCAGAGACATTCAACGAACTTACTGTAGCATCCTCAGAAGAAAGCGATGGCAGCAGCTCTGATGGGGAAGGAACCGAAGCATCCTTTACAGTAGCCATGTGGGATTTAAATCACTGTGATCCTAAGAAATGTTCCGGAAGAAAACTTCTACGGCACAAAATAATAAAAAACTTAAAACTAGGGCAGCGGTTTCCAGGACTAGTGCTATCTCCAGTCGGTACCCAATGTGTCAGTCCAAATGATAAGGATATTATTGAGAAATCGGGACTTGCCGTCATAGATTGTTCGTGGGCCAAAATTGATGAAACACCTTTTGGTAAAATGAAATCTCATCACCCCAGGCTATTACCGTTTTTGGTGGCAGCTAACCCAATAAATTATGGAAAACCGTATCAACTGAGCTGCGTGGAGGCTCTAGCAGCAGCCATGTATATAACGGGACATAAAAAGGAGGCACAATTCTACTTATCAAAGTTTTCTTGGGGCCATTCCTTTTTAGAATTAAATATGGAAGCACTAGACCTCTATTCGGTTTGTACAGATAGCAAAAGTGTTCTTGAAGCTCAAGCTAAGTTTCTAGAATCTGCTCAAAAAGAAGAAGACACCAGACCCATGTGGCCGCCCAGTGACAGTGAATCAGAGTCAGAAGAAGGGAGCTAGCGCTTGCGTTCTGTGTCAATGTTTATTATGTAAATTTTTAGTGTAATTGATTATAATTATTTTATACAAAAAAAAATACATTTTCTTAATCAAATCTGTTCTAATAGGTATATTAACGTTGTGACCGATACCCATGTTTACTTCAATTTAATACCTCAATATGCCAAATGTGCATGTCTGGTAACATTTCCATTTCACTTTGCTACATGAACTAAAAATAACAAAATCACTATATAAGGGCTGATGCTATGTATTCGTGGAATTCCATAAACTCCTCAACATTCTGTTGGTACTACATCACACGCTGCTACATCAAAGAAATCTCACGGAATATGTATTACGAAGTATCGATATAATTTAGCAGTTCTGACCCCCTAGCACACTAGGTTTTATGTCTGACGTAAAGCATTTCGTCCCTCTTGTGTCATTTGCCAGAATGGGACGAATGCTTTATGTCCGACATAAAATTTAGTGAGCTAAGGGGCCTGTAGAGTACAGATCATCAGTGGTCGTCATCATCAGTTCTACACACAGATGTTCTACATGACCAAATTTGAGGTTTCTGAGAGCAAATCTATGATTTAATCTAATCTCAATGTCAATGTCTCATGGATCCCATCTTTAGATCTTCACTAAAGCTAAATGGGACAAAAAACAATTCTCATAATCGGACATTCAAAAAAAATCGCGGAAGACAAAAAAAAGATTAAGACGAATTGGGAACCTAGTTTCTTATTTACTTACAAACGCCATCTATTGAGTATTTTAAAATGGTATATTTACTTTAACATAGTGGCAATCGCTGTTATAGCGCCATCTATCGCGATATTAATGATTTATATACTGTAGCTATCATGGTTAGAAAGGTTGCAGATCGTACCGAATTAGTTCGTACACGTACTTGCAGTTAGTTGCAACTTTTCATAGGTGGCGCTGTAAGAAATAAAGTTGTAAATCAAGTTTATGGGGTTCGTGGACCGGTAAAAGCTCGAGCTACTGTTCGTTCTTAGTTTGCGTTTGCGTGTGATTGCGTGAGCCGGTTTGTAGCGCTCGAATTATACGTTGGAAACTCGCGGAGAAACTTGTTTCGGACTTTCTTTGAGTGGTGAAAATAAGTGTGAGTGAATGTAGTGTGTGTTTAATTTAAAGTGGAAAATTATTTATCAACTTTGGAGTTCACATTAAGTTGCAGTACTTTAAAGGTAAGTTAAGTTGACTGCAACCTGTCGCGCAGGTGTCTCAAGTCACTAACCTCTTTGATGAATAAGTTATAGGTACTTACAACTTTTCACAAAATTCATAAAATTCCGCTGTTCATAATTTCTTTCTCATCGACTTAGAAGGAACGGGACTTAAAAAGTTCTTGGAAGGTTTCGTTCGTCGAGTCTGCAAAATAATCAAAATCCTCCTGCCGGCCGGACAGTGCCGGACTTGCGTTAGCTACCTATTTTAGATCACGGAAAAAACGAATTGGCTTTTTTTGGAGTGTTTTGAGCGTGACAACGCCGACACATCCTAACAGGGTCCATGTTCTTACTGGTAGGTACTGTACTGGTTAGATTAAGAAATACTTGTAAATACCGTAGTTGCAACGAATAAATGATTATGGTTACCTATGATTATTCTGCTCAGATGGTGAGTAAGTAGCATCGGAACAGCAGTCAACATCAAGAGCCTTTAGTTTTTTCTAATCAGATACGGAATCAGATTAAGTTCAAACCATTACCTACACAGTTATAATGGTAGATACTTATACAAAATTTGTCAAGTCAGGAAGCAACCGAGCTATAGGTGTACCTAGTATTGACTACTACTTACCAGTACTGACATGAAAATATCCACTACTTAGCTACTGGCCCACGTGTTGAGATACTTATTTAGATAGGTAAGTACCTATTTCTGTGATGAGTAGGTACCTACCTACTACTTGTTATCTACCTTGGTATTGGTGTATTAAGTAGTTCTTAATCATTTTAAGGTTTGTTTATATACGCTGGGTGGATATCCGAATCGGACAGAAGTTATTTGTTAATTGATAAAACAAACGTTTGTTGATTGACGATAAACTCAAGTGTGAACCCAGTGAAGTGGTACCTACTCCTAGTCAAGTGGACAATGTCATACTCAATAGGTATATTGGCTAAGGCAGTATGTAACTCACCTAGACTCTTCTAACACCTTTTTTGTACATCTGCGCTCCAATTCGAACCAATTCTACGGCACGCGGCTGATGTATCGCCGATTACCCCGACTTGCACTTAAGGCGCCGCGCCGTAGATTCATGGTCTTCTCTCCCTCTTACTGAGCATAAGCGTGAGCGAGATGGAAGTGCGTGCTCGGAAGCGCGGATATCATGTTTTTTAATTTTATTTTTTTTGCCGTTTATAAAAATAAAAAAGTATCTAATCACTGATTTCTCTCAAACATGATATTGCTGATTTTTAGAAGCGATTTTATTATTTTTAGCTTTTGTGCATAATTTGTTACGAATATTTTAAGTGTATATTTTAGACCCTTTTAGACTTATTTTCGTGTTTTTTTTCTATTGAGCGAAAATAGCTTAATCATGTTTCGAATCACTAATCTCCCTGCAGAATAACCTCAAAATTACTATTCGTATTTTTTTGAAACCATATTATTATAAACAGGCGTATTATATTGTTTCAAAAACTCTATTCACTTAACTTCGCTGAACCTACGGCGCCTTAAGTGTATGGAAGATTCAGATTCAGATTCATTTATTCATAAATAGTATAAACATATTTATACATTACCTCCTTCCCGAAGCGACCCGTGTTTGTGACTGTGACAATGTGGACTAAGGTTAGGTACAGGGCAAGTACTAGCCGCCCTGGCCGGACTGGTAGTCGCGTTTCAAAGGACGCGATGATTTCCAATGCAAGCACCGCCTTGTTGTTCCTAGCGCTACCTTCTGTATTATCACCAGATCAGCTCCAAGCGATACCAATATTGCCTGGCTGCAAATCGGGAAATACTCATTTACTCATGACCACGGCATTTCTCGAATCAAGCTCAAAAACACGGTTTTGGGCACCTAGCGCTTGAAATCGGCACCTAGCGCTTATTGTTGCAATCAAGCGTTGCGAACTTGCGATCCAAAAACTAAAAGTAAAAACTACTGACGGCTTCGAATGCGCTACGTGCCGCTGTCAGGCGCCCTGATCCCAAAACCGTGCCATAGGACCTGATCCGGGTATCTAACGTGTGCTGCGGCCCTAAACACGGGTAATGTTGGCAATATATTTTCTTTTAATCAATTTGCTATCAATTTATTGTCAAAATTGACAACTATAATATGTCTGAAGCAAAGAGAATATTGAATGGTCTGAAGTACTTATATTATAATATACATAATAATGGTTTTGCAGCCCTTAAGGAGTTTCGTCCTGAATTTCCCTCTAAGTTGTAAGTAGATTTTCTTAATACTAACACTGCGCTGCGACCAAAACAGGCGGTAGGTAGTTATCTTGTACGGAAATATAGATAGGTACTCGTTTTTGCTCTTAGTCGTAAACTCATACAGTCGACTAAAAACTACTTTTAATAGCAGATTCAGCAATTAAATCATGCATAGGTATCTTTGTTTGTTTCTTAATAAACAAAAAATAATAATAATCCCTAGTACAGCAGGGACTTATGCCTATATTCATAAAAAGTATATACGCCTTCCTCAATTTGCGAGAATTTTTCGGTATTCTATAATTGTATTTAGGTAATCACGCCGAAAGTCTCAGAATGAATACAAAAAATATTAGGTAACCCAGATACAGAAATTGAATTCGTATCGGCTTTTTAATATGAATAGAATACCGGTATGCGATGTTGGAAGTAATGTCTTAGTGCCTAACTACTCTACAGCGAGCATCGAGCAGTCTGATCTAACATTCAATTGTTTTTCGAGATCTCCCACACAGGGTCAAAACTCGAATAGTCCGAAAAACGAAATCGATAGAGCAACGCAGAATGCATGCGGTAAAGTACTGAGGGCACAGTGTACCTACGAGCAAGGGTCCTCCCCTCTGACTCATAACATAAAGAGGGTGGCATTGGCTCTCCCCCTCACTTTTGAGGGTTTGGTCGATATTGCTCTCTTTTGTTTTCGCACTTTGAACGCACTCACTACTAAGTCGATTTAGTGCAATGGTAGAGATACTAAGATATTCTAAATTTAGATTGTTGCCGAGATAAACGTTTAATTGAATTTAACGAGCGAGCGACACGAAGTTTCAACTTGGGGCAATATTCTTTCGTATGTTCGGATGCCAGATGTCGAGGAAAACAGCCGGACTGTGTTCCTCTATCAGGTTGCATTTCTCAACCGATTGTCGTGAAATTTATTGACAAGGTACAATAATTATGTTTTTTAGGGTTCCGTACCTCGAAAGGGAAACAACGGAACCCTTATAGGATCACTTTGTTATCAGTCTGTCTGTCTGTTAAGACCTTTATCTCAGGAACGCGTAGAGATATCGAGTTGAAATTAAAACATATTACTCAGGTCAACAGTCCCTTGAAGCTGTAAAAATTATCTAAATTCCAAGTTAACGTAATAAAAAGATACGGCCGTTTATGCCGCAAAAACGTACCTATATTTCGACACTCTCAAGGGATTTTTTTACGTTAGGGTACTTTCCGTTGACCTCTAGAACTATGAAATTTGGCAAGTAATATCGTCTTATACTGCAAGTACCTACAGGGGAAAATCTGAAAACTATACATTTGTAATTTTGCACAAAATCCTTTGTTGGCGCGAGTCCTCGGTTTTTTTAGATTCAGTTAATTGAAAAAAAAACGCGAGCCACAAGTTTAGATAAAAATAGGGTATTCATGAAAATCATAACATTTCTTAAAATTTCAAGTTGATGACGTACTTAATTTTATCATCTAATGAATTAAGCAGGTAATTGAATTAAAAGTACAGTGAGCCCCCAAAACTTCAGGGGTTTCGGCCGTTGACCTTTTGGGTACAAAATACAAGGGGTGTTGCATTATCACTCGATCGAGCTGATAGTCATTGTTGTCTGTCAAGTAATCTTATTTTGGTTTACTGTTGCAATTATCATGAATCATGACGCTGTTGTTTGTTGGGACTTACCTAGAGCTCGGCCGAGCCTTGAATATATTTGCGATAGATTTAACCTCATAAAAACTTGAACTCAGGGCTAACGCACTTTTCAATTCTTAACCGTTAACGGCTCTAAGTCTTCAAGGCTCTTAATGGCTCTAAAGCCCGTCACAGACGTAGCTATCATATATTAATATACCAAATATCTTACGATATATTTTCCGTACTAGTTGACAGAGTCCACACACGCAAATATAAATATATATTATAGCTAGGCATCTTACGATATATTTTACGTACTAGTTGACAGAGTCCACACACGCAGACATAATATATATTTCGGTATCTTTCGGTATATTAATATATATTATAGCTACGTCTATGACGGGCTTTAGTCTTCAAGTCTTGGAGCGCTCAATCACAGCACTAGTTGAGACAGTACTTTACCAGTAGCTACCACGTCACGGATGAGAGCACGGTTAGCATAATACAGCGCGCGAGCTGATTCGCGACGAGATAGATTATTCGACGGATAGTCTATCTCGCCGCGAGACAGCTCGCGCGCTGTCGTGTGCTTACCGTGCTGCGTTATGTTTTTTTGAACCGGCATCATACGAGTATGCAACAAAATCTGTAATCTGACACAGTGACAGTGCCAAGCGCTCAACAAATCTTACACACTAACGGCCCTGCCCTTGCCAGACAAAGAATGACTTACTTTGGTACCGGCTATCCGCAACCAAAGGAATTCAAAGTACTTCCGCTGAGCTGCATCATCCGCTATGTGGAAATGATGGAGCGAAGTTGGGAGTAGACATAAGGAGAGGGCAAATGCAAAAAAGATCCCACTGGGTCGAAGTGCATCCGAAAGGGCCCTCATCTAGATAAGATAAGATAAGATAACGGCCCTGCAAGTTAGATACTCATAAGTTATCGTCAAGTATTCTTTAGTCTTATGTAATCATATGCAAGAATCCTGGACGCAACTCCTAACATGGTTTGAGGCCAACGGGCTAAATATGAATTGTAGCAAAAGCTTTTACATGACATTTCGCAGAAGTACATCTAGTCCTGACTTTGACTGTAATATACCAATATGTAAAGCTAAATGTACAACATTTCTAGGTGTAGATCTTGACCCATACTTGAGGTGGAATGACCAGATCGATAAGGTTAATAAGAAACTAGCAGGTGCTTGCTATGCAATGAAATCACTGATGAATATAGCCACGAAAGAAGTATTACTTACCACGTATTTTTCATATTTTGAAAGCATAATAAGATATTGCATCGAGGTTTGGGGAAATGGAAGTAACATTAACAAAGTGCTCCTTAAACAAAAAAAAGCCCTAAGATTAATAGAAAAATGTGCTAATGTTCCTGACTCTCACCGTAGGATATTTGTTGACAATAAAATTTTGACTGTAGTTTCTCTCTATTTGTACCGTTTATGTCTTTGTTTTTAATAGAAACCTGTATGTCCAGCAGGGCAAGACTACGAATTATAATCTTAGACAACGAAATAGACTACATTTAAATGATGTGCATTATATTCATTTTGACAAAAGTTTAAATAATACTGCCATTAGAGTGTACAATCTACTTCCTGACGACCTAAAAAATATCCTAGTGTTAAGATCCTTTGACAAAAAACTACAGGAATATTTTTTGATCCGACCATTCTACCCAATCAAAGAATATTATGCAAGAATTTACGACAAAATTTCGTGACATTTATTGTCCCATTTATTGTTTTTTGTTTTACTTTTTTATTTATCCGTACTGACATCTTAATTGCATTATTATTATTACTTAAATTATAAAATGATTATTCTGCTTTTGTGACATTTAATGTAAGTTAATAATATTTGTTTAATTGAATTTTGTATTCGCAGTGTAGTTTTATTTGTGTGTTAAAACTATATTTGCATGCATTTATAAATGTGTTTTAAAGCAAATAAATGATTGATTATGATTATTATGATTAAGTGTCATGTATATTTGAGCGTCTTGTCTTTAGATACAGGTCATTATACAAGTTCGACTAGTTAACTGACCCAAATATTGAGGATTTACATGAAAAGAGTAAGATACCGAATGATGCCGTTTCTTTTTGCCTCAATAGGTACATATTCTTTTAACATGGTCCTGCCGCGAGAGGTCGAATTAGTTCTCATTTCGCACCTGAATCACGAATCACGATACCTTTTATTATTAATGATATACTAGCTTCTGCCCGCGACTCCGTTCGCAAGGAATTCGTTCATATCATACCACCATACAAGTTTTCACCCTCCATTTCACTCCCTTACAGGATGATTTCCGGGATGAAAAGTATCTTAACTTCCTAAAGCTGCAAACGCACAGAGAGCGGTGGCGGGGCGGCACGGCGCGGTGCGGAGGCGGTACCGGTTGTAATGTTCGAGCTAATACGAAACGATCCGCACAGAGCGGCGCGGCGGGGCGCGGTTTTCTGTGCGGACCCTTTCGTATTGGCTCGAACATTACAACAAGGCGGTACCGGTTGTAATGTTCGAACTAAAGCTGCAAACGCACAGAGAGCGGTGGCGGGGCGGTGCGGCGCGGCGCGGAGGCGGTACCGGTTGTAATTTTCGAGCTAATATGAAATGATCCGCACAGCGCGGCACGGTTTTCTGTGCGGACCCTTTCGTATTAGCTCGAACAGTACAACCGGTACCGCCTCCGCACCGCGCCGCGCCGCCCCGCCACCGCTCTCTGTGCGTTTGCAGCTTAATACGGAAGGGTCCGCACAGAAAACCGCGCCGCGCCGCGCCGTTCTGTGCGGATCCTTTCATATTAGCTCGAACATTACAACCGGTACCGCCTCCGCACCGCGCCGCGCCGCCCCGCCTCCGCTGTCAGTGCGTTTCGGCCTTAAGGCCCACGGTCCTACTCATAGGACTTATTCTGTCGAAGGAATTTGAATTATATTGAACTGGAATAGAATTAAATTTGTTTTGTTTCGGGCACTATTTAAGGCAAACGAAAGACAACAACACAGCCAACGATTCCAATTTCAATGCCATTTTGTATTGCATGCTGGGCCATAGCCTTATATCCTTCGCCGCTACTCAAACTATCTCTATACAAAATCTAAATCGGTTCAGCGGTTTAAGCGTGAGGAGATAACTGACAGATAGATAGACACACTTTTGCTTTATAATATTAGTATATGGATGTGCCTGAATGCAGACTGCGCCGTATATTATTTACTGGCTAGCTCTTCAGTGGCCTTCAGGCCTGTGTAAATGCAGTGCATAACTGAGGGAGGGGAAACCATCTCGCTTTAATCAGTAATATAAAATATAGGTATAATTGTCAAAGCCAATTGCCAAGCTCTTTGCTAGTATACCTTTTTAGGTAAGATCATTCCTTGCGTATCTTCCGCGGAAGCCATTTTAATTTAAATCAAATCTTATCAATCGCCGATCGGGATTCAGAGTTAATAACTTAGGAAAACAAAGAAGCGAAAATAACGAAAATCATTTCAAACTTATCTCAAAGGAAGTATCATTTAAGAACTCCGTGGAAATAAAAGCATTTCTCTGTCAAGATGTTATCGCTTGCCGATGATTTAGGTACTTTATTACTGAAATCAATAAAGATGCTTAAGACTGCAATTCCAGACAATCTGTTCAATTTCTTCTGTTCGGTTTTGGCTCCATTCGTTTTTGGGTAAGGACCCAATTCTTATTAAATTTTCTGTGAAAGTTTTCCGTTGTGACACGAAAATTAACCATATAATTATATACATGGTGATTTTTTGTGTCAATAACTCATAACGGAACTTTTTTCACTTCTTCGGTTTGTATGGCTAACTACCGACTAACCAGGCTGACTATTGGCCAAGAATATGGTCCTTACCCTTTTCTGGAAGTTGACAAGAATTCTCAGATACTGAATCTATGAACATGTGTACAATGTAATGCAATATAATAGTACATTGTGATACAAGTGAGGTATGTTGATAATTACGTCAGAGGCGAAATTGTTCACGCGAACCGCAGGTGAGCGTGATAAGGAAGCCGAGGATGTAATTATCAAAGCTCACGCGTATCATACGACGTTTTTCAACACATTTTGCGAGGAAAAAATCATTTTCTTAAGAGGAAAATGTTATAGGCCTGCCAAATTATTTACTTTACATTAAGCAAATCATTAAGATGACAACAGGTTTTTACTCACAATTGCACATCGCCAAGAATTTCCAGTGGCGTCCATTCTATTTATCACTTTTCTAGTCACCACGAGTCAACATTTTTGATAATAACCAAACACGCATAAACAAATTTGACAAATATTTTTGAAATAAATAACCTATGGCGCCCAACAGTATTTTTTTTCGTGAAGTTTGCGCAGTGTGGGCACAGAAATCTCTAAACAGCCAATACAAAATAAAATTATATTTTCGTTTTAAAATGTTATCTGTATTTAATTCATGTAAAATGTTATGAAAAGTGAATAGTTTTACTAAATAAAACGTTTCCATATCATATACAAAAAGAAATAGTCAATTAATTAACAAAAAGGATTTAATTTGTTTAGTCCACTAAGAATCCATTTGCCGAAAATAATAAAAAAAAACTGTACATTCTGTACAACCCGGTTAATTTAAGAATGCACCGTGTTCATGCATATATCTTGCTGCAAGGTGCCAACGTGACTTAATCGGAATATAACCATAACACACAAGTGTTGTAATGTTATAAAACACGCGTTTTTAATATCCAGGATTATGAGCCTAAAGGCGACACAATAAGAGGTACGTTACGAGCAATTGTGTTGAAAACACTCTTTATTGCACACCTGATAAATAAGAATTATAATAAACAAAGACAAGATTCATAAACAAGTACAAAAGAATAATCCAAGATACAGGAATTCAAAGCGATATTTATATTTACTATACCTTATTTCTTGCTATTAAATATTTAAAAAAATGTGCGTTAATTGCCACGCGATTTCTATGAAAACCATTTACAACGCAAATACCTACATTAGTATCGTTATGCTCGAAGGCACTTAATGATCGAAATTAGTAAAATTCGTTCAATATTCCCCTGTCATATAGATAAACAAAATTCAAAAATTCAAAATTCAAAATTCAAAATATTTATTGCACATAATATTACAAGTAATAAAATGGACCCTGTAAGGGCACAGCAAAGAAGCTTAAGACTAGGTTACATCTAGGTTGTAAGTACTACCTGAATACTAATAGTTCTACCTTGAACTAGATTTATTATTAGGTACCTATAATTAATTTGGTAGACAATTAGGAAATTTGCTTAAAATTCATTGACATTAAAGTCAAACAAAAAACTATTATAATATGTGTTTACAGAAATTGGAATTGGAAAAGAAACGTAGACGTATTTGTCAGCTAAAATTCTATTGTTATCTAGAATGAGGAAATCATTACTTTTTTATAATTTTAAGTTAAACGGTTTGTCTACAAGTTAAAGAGAGTATTTAATAAAAATATCATTTCATCGTAGCGTACTATATTTAATTATTAACCAAGTTATATTTGTACCGCATAGTGTCCGCTCGCTACCATTTCAGCATGGGATATTTTTCTTCGTCATTCGCCCCAATGTTCCAAGAGCCGTACGAAGCTACGAGGAGAGTTATGTAAATGAGGAACGAACGATGTTAAACAAAGTCTCGTATTATTCGAACCACCAAAAGAAAAGCAATAGAAAGGAATATGTTTATTTGCTACAATTCTTATTTATATTTACAGATTGTTGCACAAGGTCTATAATATTTATCAGCCACTGGGACCGGTGGTTTTATTTGCTGGAATTGCTGGTACTCATCATCATTATTATAGTAGCCGAAAGACGTGCTGGATATAGGCCTCCCCCAAAGAGTGCCAAAGTGACCGGTCCTGCGCCACCCGCGACCTTTACAATGTCATCAGTCCGTCTTGTGGGGGCCTATTACCCACGCTACGCCTTCATTTCCGCCCCAACTTTGGTAATACATATTTGCTTCATATTACTTGATTAACCTAGCGTGGCGATTTGGCGAAACGTTATACCAGCTAAACACATACTGGACCCGGAATACATACCGTGCCTCCGCGCGCATTGGTCGTTAATCGCACTTTCATATTAGAAATATTTGCACCCTTAAACGAGTTTTTCAAAATTAGAAATATCATATGTCCGTCTTCAGGACTTTAACTATTTCGATACCTTAATTTAAATTAGTGTAGCATTTAAACGTGAAATGGCTACAGAATAGACAGAATTCCTCTCGCATATATGATATGAATATGGTCTGCGGAATGGCATGCTTAAAGTCGCCAAACAAGTTCGCGTCACTGTGAGATTAACCTGATAAAGTTTTATCGTTTCCGCAGATTGAGAGCTCTTAAGCCTTGTTAATAAGTATTTTATTGATTTCAAAGATATCGTTAGCTCAAACTGATGGCATCCAAGCAGGTTTAGAGACGGTCAACTTATATAAGTGAATTAAATGAGACAGGCTTACAGCTTATCTCGCGTCGGACCATGACTAAGTAAATGGTGATAATAACATGCCCTTATTCATTAAATTTGCTATAGTATTTTTTGGATTGGATGGAGTTTTATGAAAATGTGCAGGATCATTATTATGTACGTAATTATCATTAGTATCATGAGCCGAATCGCACCTATGGATATTCTCTCACTATGTTAGAAAGTATTGTCGCCCATTTCTGCCAACATAACAACCGCAGATAGCTTATCTAAGCATGTATTTCACCAACATAAAAGTTAAGTATCGGTACACCGCACGCTTCCGCGTTACCCGCGGCGGTTATGATTATGATTCCGAGATTCCCCTTCCGAACTTATTCCTGAAGTTTCTTTAGCATGACTATTCGAAATAACCGCGGTACCTTGTTAAGGCTAGGGGGTGTAAATTACTCTGCATTTTGGTTTACTACGCTCTGGTGGCCTTTTAAGAAGTTGCTATTGCGAATCATTACCGCCCATGTTGGCGAGAACGGCACTTTTATAATTTGCTCCACAATACACAGACCTTAGCTTCGGTAGCCTAGTTGTTCAGGGTTGCGGCTGTCACGGGTTTGAATCCCGGCGCGTACCAATGAGTATTTCGAAACTCGTGTTCGATATTTGATATTTACTGTTAGCTCTTCGGTGAAGGAAAAACACTGTGAGGAACCTGCATATATCTGCCAAGAAATTCAATGGTGTACCCAACCCCCACTAGGCTAGCGTGGGGACTACTGTCCGTACCCACCTTCTCATCCATGAAATGCCTGTGCCCAGCAGTGGGAAGTATATAGGCTGATTTATTATTATTACACAGTCCTTATTTAACAGTGGATGATGTGAAGTTAGTTTCGGAAAGTCAGGTTTATTGTCTTATGAATGCTGAAATTTCGAGTATAATTCTAAGCCGAGAAGCGGAGTTTGTAACTCTTGTCTTTTTCAGTCAGAATGAGCAATGCATATAAGACCTAAAGTATAACAATTAATTATTTTGTAGCGTTTCGTATTAACCAAGTACAGCTGCTGACTAACAGTTGGACTTAACTCTTTCATTGTAAAAGGTTGCAATACCTACTCTACTGGACTACGCGTTTATATATTTTGCTCCATTATATACCCTATTCCATGTACGATTCGAAAAATCATGCGTTAAAGTTAATCGTCTTGCGATTTCAAAGAAACCATTTTGAAAGACATAGAAAAATGTATTGTTATGTTTGGATTGGAAAGCACTTCATGATCGACTATATTCAACCGTTTTGTGGAAACAATTCTACTATACATATAAGTTGACTTCCCTTTCAATCCCTTAGTCTGTCCGGTGGGTTCTTGCACAGTAGCGAACTCTGCTTCTTAATTCAGCTATTACACCTAAATTCATCATTTTGGCGTCCTGTCCAGTTGGATAATGTATGCGTGGATATATTAAAATGTCTCGCGCCGACACCCGTGTCGCAACGATATGGATATTACACATCACCCCTTGTTTCGTTAGAGCTAACACCTCATTTGAATATTTTTGTGAGCCTTCATGCATTAATCAAGAATAATAAATCAAAAGCTAAGCTCCTGTGTAATTAAAAATGAACTGTTGCGAGTTGCGACACTGCAAAAATTCTATTCGCATAGAGTTGTATTATTTATTGCCCATGAATGAACTGCAATCGGTACCAAACGTCAATAGAAACGTCAGAGTACAGTCAAGTAGAAATGAATATATTATAATACTAGCTTCTGCCCGCGACTCCGTCCGCGTTGAACTTGTTTATATCGCAGTTCCATACAAACTTATACCCCCCCATTTCACCCCCTTAGGGGAGGAATTCGGGGATAAAAACTATCCTATGTCACTCTCCATCCCTTCAACTATCTCAACTTAAAAAATCTCGTCAATTCGTCGCTCCGTTTTGCCGTGAAAGACGGACAAACAAACAAACAAACACACACATACACTTTCCCATTTATAATATTAGTATGGATGTACCTTAATATCCGCTTATATAAGATTGTCTCTTATTATGAGTATGTATGCACCCATGCTTTTACACTTGACTGTACGGTGCATTAAACTTATGAGAAAAAGCTCACAAATATGCAATTTTCTCTTTGTGCTAATTGTGCTCGCTATTTCCATAATACACGTGTTGTCGGGTTTCAACTGAATTACGACGAACGAATACGAATACCAGTTATAGAGAAGGTTAGAAGTTGTTTCCCAGATTTTGTGTCACTAGGTATTTAAAAAGAGGACTTTCACATGCAAATCACTGAAATACAAAATTGCTATATAACATTATTGTCCTTCTTTATATTCCAATCTAAATGCATAGCCCATTTATTAAGATTTTACCATAGACAAATTAATATGATAGTCTGTAGAATTGAAGCAATTTTTCATGCCGTGTTTCTTCAACTCAGATAGTCTATTGTAATTCATTTGTCTATGGATCTGATGCTTTCATAGCCTCGAAGTCGAGGGACAATGTTGGAGCGGGTTTAACTGCCGAACTTTTTATTATCTACATCACTTTGTTTCACTTCACAACTTGATTCCAAACAGTTAGGCGCAAACATTGTAATTGTAATTCCAATGTTGCCAGCTACAACAATTAGATAACAAAGTTTCCCTATCACCGTCTGCATTGCCCGCTTCGGGATAAAACACAGTTAATGTATGCGATTAGCAACAGTATTTTAATTTCAATCGAATGTCCAGAATTGTACAATATGGAGACGTAACTGTCGACCTAACATTGCTGAACACAGAGAGTAACATATAATCCCATCAAAACCATAAATGTGAAAGGCTGCCAAGTTCGATACTATGGGAATGCTTCGCCTATAAAAGAAGTGAGATCTGAATAAGTACCAAGTTCCATAAAAATACCTCAAATCATAAATAGTTATAGGAATGCACACTTACTGATGAATGACAGTACTTTTTAATGATGTTACTTGGCAAGTTTTCACACACCACACACCTTTTCAATGCAATGAATCGACACTTTTGGACTGCAATGTGTCAAGTATATAATTTTCTATTAAAACTTGCCAAGTTACATCATTAAAAAGTACTGTCATTCATCAGTAAGTGTGCATTCCTATAACTATTTATGATCCGAGGTATTTTTATGGAACTTGGTACTTATTCAGATCTCACTTCTTTATAGGCGAAGCATTCCCATAGTATCGAACTTGGCAGCCTTTCACATTTATGTTTTTGATGGGATTTCATTTATTTTTGTTAGGTGTAGGTTATTTTTTATTTTTTTATCACTTTTGCTTTAGGATCTTTAGGACCGCCTGTATACTAAGCGTCTAATTCTTTTTTCTACGCTTGCGTGGCACTGTCTGGATCCCTTTATTGGAAATGGAACAGTTTTATTGTTCTTGTCTTTAAGACAAACATGTAATGTCTTAAATTGGTATGTATCTAAATTTAAATAAGTCTTATCTCATTTCCACTCCATACCTATTACCTACTTATAGTAGAACAAAATTACACATTCGTTGTTTTCGAAACTGACTCACACTTGGCCGTTTTCAGATTTTTACTTTATTTCGACCTAAAGACAAACCTTCGAGCCAAATTTCAGGTCGGTACGACCATTGGAAGATAGACCCATTTAGTTCATTATGACTTCATAGTAGAACAAAGTTACACCTTCGCTATTTTTAAAACTGACTCACACTTGGCCGTTTTCAGATTTTTCCCTTTACTTTGACCTTAAGACCTATCTCCATGCCAAATTTCAAGTCATTACGACCATTGGAAGTGGTCTAGGTTTTTGATGAGTGAGTCAGTGAGTCAGTGAGTGTATAGTAAAAATAGCGATTTTCTGACGTCAATATCTCAAGAACTGCTATAGGTAGAATAATGAAATTTTGTATTATAGACAATTAAGGGGATGTTAACAGACACTCGAAATTTCATATGCGTAGATAAAATATGTTGCGAGTTATAGGTTGGTCGAAATTGGCCCGAAATGGTTCGTGTAATATAACCCACGGCTGGTGTGTCGCTTTTTTTTGCTCGAACTTGGCGGACACACTGCCGTGTGTCTAGATTACCTATCTGATATTTTATAATTATATGCGTTTGACACATCCAACTGTGCCAATCAAGGGTGTATATATTGGTGATGAGGAGTCCATTAAAGTAGATTCCGACCATCTGGCCTTTTTATATAAAATTTCAACGAGCCTTACAGTTCTCCAGAAGTTCAGCATTATTAATTTTACTTTGCTTACAAATACACTCGCGGTCAATGAATACGGGTCACCCTAAATTAAATAACCGTACTAGGTTTTTTTTATATTTAACACTAGTTTTATTTACATAATATACTATTATTTATAATACCTACTACCTACTACTACTACTACTGACCCGTATTCATTGTCCGCGAGTGTAGTTCTGACGCCACGTCTTTGATTATGTATAATTGCATTACTTAGTAGAACTAACACAGTTATGGTACTTAATAATATAAAAATAATTGAACTGCGTCGAAACCTCGCAGGTTTTAGAACGGCTCATACGTATTTATAACGGTTATAATATTTGCATGAGTTACTCAAGTAGATTTTCTCAGGTGTTATGTTTTATGTCTTTGTTATCTTAATTATATCTTTAACGGGGACACTAAACCTAATTTAGTATCGTAGAGAAATCAGGCGTGAGGCGAAATGTTTATTAGGGTTAACAGTACCTATTCAGCAAAAGCTAATTTAATTATAACGGCAGTGAATAAACTGCTGTAATACTGTGGTAAATATATATGTTGGCTGGGTTGATATACGAGTTAACAGTACCTAATGCGCAAACAAATGCGTACATTTTAGTTGACATACTGTTTCTAATGT
This sequence comes from Epinotia demarniana, assembly GCA_945867215.1. Classification (NCBI taxonomy): domain Eukaryota; kingdom Metazoa; phylum Arthropoda; class Insecta; order Lepidoptera; family Tortricidae; genus Epinotia; species Epinotia demarniana. The sequence goes on from OX244265.1 coordinate 14,634,684, forward strand.
TATAACCGCTCCTCTATTTATACTAAATGGATTTTTGAATATATTAGTAACTAATCGCACTGTTTGAAAGCTAGGCAAAATCTTACACAATAAATACACTTGTTTGCTCACAAAAGCAATTGGCAGCTTGTTCTCGCTTTACTTCAGCCTGACTTTAATTCAAATTCAACACTCATATGTAGACTAACACTAAACTCACTTCGGTGCGCACCCCCCTGTTATACGAAGGAAAACAAACACTGGGGTTTCCCGCCAAAACATGCGCCGTGTTTCCATTTCAAAATGGCGCCGGCTCTTTACGACTCCCGTGAAAATTATGGCTCTGTTCGTATGTTCAACTTTTATATCCGCCGTGTTTACTACGCCGAGCGGTAATAATAATATTACTGCCAAAAGGCACGAATTTGAAACTTATGGATGATTTACCTGTATACTTTGGATTGTATTTTAAAAGATTATTTCATGAATGACTTATGCTGCTAGTGTGCACTACTCTAGAGTAATAGATAGATACTACTTTCGAGTTGACTTTTTATCATACTTAACTTCCACTTCACCCACGGCGTAAACTCTCCATTTTCCCCCGACTACGGCAGAGCCGGAGGGAAGGGATGTTTTTAGCAGTCTATGATTGTGTGTTCCGCCGTAGCGTTTATACTATACTGAACGGGTCTTGATAAACGAGGTGTCAATCGATTTGAAATTACCTTTGCTGCGGGTGAGAGAGAGATAAGAGATTTATTTTCAGTTACTTTTCCGTAGTCGGGCTACTTACAGTTTTTTATAAACGACGAACAACATAAACACAGATTATTTAAGGCCTCCACCCACCGGACGCGTGTCGTGCGCGGCGCGTGTGCTGCGCGGCACACGCGCAAGTTGTAAAGCATTGAAACTACACTTCAAACACACATCGAACGCGTTTTGAAGGCGGGCCCGCGCGGGCCCGCGGCGCTAAAGTTACAACTCGGCAGCGCGGCCGCGCACACGCGCAGCACACGCGCAGCTCACGCGTAGCACACGCGCAGCACCCGCTCGGCACACGCGCAGCACCCGCGCAGCTGCAGCGCAGCAGCCGCGCGGCACACGCGTTGCTAAACGCCGCCCGCTTCCGGTGTGAATATACCGCTTCAAACGCGCCCGACACGCGCAGCACACGCGCGGCACACGCGTACGGTGGGTGGAGGCCTTTACTATGTATCATCATTAGTCGTTCCCTCAATGCTGAGGATCGTGACATCATGTCTTCTTCTTGCTGACCAGAGTTCTCCAAAGGCTCCTATCACTCGCTCTAATGGCCTCGTGCAGGTGTAGTTGCAAGAGTGCAGTGATTTGTGTGCTCCATCTAGCAGGTGGTCTGCCTCGAGGTCTCCGGCCCTCAACTTTTCCCGTCATAATAATCCTCTCCAGGCTATCCGAAGAACGTCGTGAGAGGTGTCCAAAGTATGTGAGAATACGGTCTTGACATATTGTGGATAGTCGTCGATGTATGTGCAGCTCTTCGAGAATGGATTGGTTTGTTCGCATATAGCAGTCCAAGGTATGTAGAAGTCGGCGCCAACACCACATCTCAAAAGCATCGATGCGGCTTTTCATTTGGGCTCGGATAGTCCAGTACGCTTACCATGAGTTTGACAATGACGGCTTCCGCTAACGAGTATCGAGTTTTCTATCTGTGCATCCCACTCGTACTGGCAAAGTGCAATAGAGATGCACAGATAGAAAACTCGATACTCGTTAGCGTAAGCCGTCAGTGTCAAACTCATGGTAAGCGTACAGGTCTCTGAGCCGTAAAGAAAGATGGAGAACACGAGTGAGCGCACAAGCCTGATCTTTGTTTGTCTCTGTATAGCGCGATCCCATATTAAACGTAAGAAATCAAGAGCAGACTGTATCATAAAATAACAGGTATCTAGGGACGATTTATAAATTTAACAACTAGTTATTTTTTGACATTACTTAACGGCAATAGGTTTTACGAAGTCAAGTCAAGTCAAGTGATGAGGTAAAACTATAAAACCAATAGTGGTTGGCTTGGAACTAGTTTTAATTTAACACCATTATTTTGTTCGAAACCTTATCTCGCAACGCCAAGTTATCTCATTATACAGGCACATTGCACAAATCCTAGGTATAGTGGTATCTGCGGATTAACGCTCTAGTAACCAGTATGTTACAACTTGCGTCTAGAAATCTCTAGGTCTGCTTATGAAATAACGTATGTTGTACGTACATACCAAGTTAACGTTTCCGTCCTTTCGTATCTGAGCAGTGTGAAAGTCGATACAGCCGCATCGATCCAGTGATTCATCTGAGCTTCGCCAACTTTGTGAGTCATGCTTGTGATGTATTGCCAGTGTTTGCTTGTTACATCCAGAACAAACTTAAGATCAATACAAGATTTAAACTTCTTGTGGCAGGGTTCTTATCATCATAGTAATAATTATACCGCTTATGATTACTTTCAAGTATTTCTTCGACTATTTATAAAATACTTAAAATAATGGACGTATATTTCTATATAATCTGTTTAGTATTAGTATTATCTACAAATTTCACCCATTCAAACGAATTTATTTCATCTCTGAAAATGAGTAGTAATCAGCTTGCAATAGCAGCTTAGGGTTAACCACTTTTGTCCGCTGTTTGTTTTAGTTTTTATAGACTAGTACCTAAGTAATAGTATATAATTAATAATGTTTATGTATCGTTATAATGTCATTTATGTATCCTTTATCAATGTTGCCGCAGATAGGAGCGCTCTCTTGTAAGGGTATCCACGGAAGATTAGCGTCAAGGTGTCTACATGGTACCTTGTCATTAAGCTGAGTGGAGTCCTTTTCTCTGAAGCTTTTGTTAGATTAACATTTCGCAATAGTTTTAAGCAAAAATGTTTATTATCCATGTCCTAGTCTCAGTAGCGTCTTGAATAAACAGTTTTTCTTTCTTTCTATATGGGGACAAGACTTTTCAATAGTTCTAGGAGAATTTTCTCAAGATCATCCATTGATAGTAAAGTCTAGAAGTTATTTAACTAACTTGACATATGTCTCGTGAAAATGCCTAGAGCTACCCTCGTTGACTTCTTGTCATAGCTGTAGTATCATAGTGCAGCTAAGGGCGGCATAACTCACAGGCTGTCGGTTTTATTGCCTCACTTCCGGCAATGGTCCGTAATGGCGGAACTTCTGTCGAATAATTATGCTCAAACGATCCGAGAGCCTTTGATGCATCGACTGGAATGGCTTGCCTATGGATTGGGAAGAAACGTGTTGCGTCCTGTGATAGTTCTCTGTTCGTTTCTTGTAGCTATGAGCTATTAAGTACATTGTTTTTTGAATCCGTCTAATTTAGCCTATAAACGTGAGTAATTGAGTATCCACCACAGACCCTTTAGTTAGTTTTTTTCGTGAAAAAGGAACTAAAATTTAAATATACTAACAAACACATTCGTGTTCTTAGTAGGATAGCTCTTAATGGACAGTTTTCACAGATCATCTGCCCTATGAGGCTGTGACTTAAACTTCGTTAACATTTTTGGCTTGACCGGAATTTTAAGTTTCTATCAACAAGATATGCCAAAATTCGACCAATTCAGATTCATACATGTTGACAATGATGACCTCAAAATGGTGTCATTACCATTGGACTTAACAAATGCCGGCTTCTGATCGGAACTAATGGATGCCCTCCACACGTGTCGGCCAGTCCGCGATTCATTTGTCATCGGACTTTCTGCGCCATTTCTCATTTTATGAAATTTTCACTTCAACTGTCGAAACGGAGGAAATGTTTTTGCCCTGGTAGTAATTGCTTATGATGGTTTCAGGTCCTAGGGCCTACCTATTGCGTCTTTTAATGTGCTCAAGTATTTTATCGTGCCTCTGATTATGTGGTAATAGCCATAAAATTGTCACTACGTACTATAAAACAAAGTCACTTCCCGCTGTCTGTCCCTATGTATGCTTAGATCTTTAAAACTACGCAACGGTTTTGATGCGGTTTTTTTTAGATAGTTGTTAATATACAATATCTTTGAGGGCGGGACTTAGGTTGATTATTTTGCATCCGACGTTACCTAAGCTAAACCTCCCACTAAATACTCAAATTAAACCCCTATTCAAAGCATCGAGAACGCTCCCTGCTACAATTTACTTAAATCAAACTACTGGTGAACAAGGGTTGCAAATTGCGTAACACGCAACATAATCGTTACTATAAATCAAGGGAATGTGGCTATTAATCAGAAATATTGTCTCTTTCATACGAACCCGGGGGTCGGGCTTTCATCGCTGGAAAAAACAACCTGAAAACGTAATTAACGGTCATTCCAGTCACGTTCCTGTATGTCCGAAATTAAATCCAGAATAAGTATGGTCGCGTAAATAAATATCTAATTATATTTATACAGTTGTATCTTTTTAAGCTCCATGCAAACAATAACCTGATAATCTAACTAACTAACTACCCGCTGTCAGAAAAATAAATAAGAGTTTACGTTTAAAAAAATCTGTTTAGCGGCGAAAATCCTCTGTCATTACCGCAGACGGCATTAAAGGCCTGGACAAAGAGACTCCATTTCGGTGACTTATATTGCTTTAAGAGCGTAGTCGGTCTGCGACAAAATTGAGAAATAGGTATTTGTACAAACTATTGCCGTCGCGTTGCGCCCAAGTCTTTCCCCGTAATGTGCGAAAGGGACAACTGCAGCTCAGACCGATTTTCACTACAAAATCTTGACCAGATCGATGCTTTGTATTCCCCTGTTTTCTCCGCCAAACCTGCGCCGATTCAATTATGTTTGGTGTCGAAATTTAGAGGAAGAGCAGATCTATGTTTCTATTATTTTATTTTAACGTAAAATCTTTTCATATTTGTCTGGTAGTCATCTAAATATGACAGTAAAAATGGGGTATTTTTTAGGTTTTCGAAAATTCGTATCTGTTTTGGTAATTATTTTTTGGGAAAAAGTAAATGACAGGGGCATACATACAGTAGACCTAGATTTTATAAAAAAAAACGAGTTCTCTAGAGGGATAAACCAGGAAGGAAATAGGGGAATACGTTTGTATGGAAAAATGCTGCTAGGATACCCTCTTAATAATGTCTTGGTTTATTATTTGAATAGCTACAGTTGAGCTAAGTTAATATATGGACGAGGAGTGCATTAAATCTACTGGAACCGTTAATTTCACATCCTCCACTTTCATTTCCCTTAGGTATAAAACTTCTTCCCCTACTCCAACATTATTAATGGGATTTTACATGTATCTTTAGATAAATAGCCTTCTATAATTCTTTCCAAACACAGCCCATGTAAACAGTTCTTCAAAACGTATAAATCCTACAACTAAAATATTCATCTGGATGTTTTACAGTGGGGGAGTCTCGCGGGGCCTCCCGCCATTTGTAAATGGATTTTAAATTAATACATTCACCTAAGGGATTGTCTAAAACATTTGATTACGAGATGGCGGGCCTATCGGGTGATATTGGATTACATTTCGACGTGAGCGGAAAAACAAACCGAATCGTAAAATTAAATGGATTTCGAGCACGGAATAATCATCGCTAGTGCAAACGTATTCCAAAATATCTACAGTTATATTAGTTATTTTCAACAAAGAATTCGTGAACAGTTTACAGTTTTAAATCTACCAAAAAGTTCTTTGGAGCTGTCGTATCGAAGGTAGAAATGGTTTTATAGTATTTTTGCTCTAAGCTCTCGATTGCTTCCTCCAATGACTAAGCACGGACGCCGAGGGGTCCTTGGGGAGCCAATTGTACCTTGTACCCAAAGAAGAAGTTAAAGAAGGTTCTAATGAGTGGATACAATACATTTCTGCTGATATTGCGCACTTTAACGAAGTGGTAGCGGAGATCGAGAGTCGTGTTTTTACGAAGCACTGTATAAGTAAAAATATGCAAGAAATTTTCGTTAGCATCCACCAAGTTAAATAGGTTTGACATTGACCGCAGGAAGTGTACATCATTTAACACAGACAACGCAGTTAATTATTTGACTACGGACGCGAACCAACGCTGCGGTCGGCGGACGTGAAAAGTTACAAGTTTTTCGAATATTATTTTTTACGTTAAATCTCAGTTACGATGATAAATGTAAAAAAGTGGACTAAGCTCGTGTGTGACAGTTCCTATAACCTCAGTTGTGCGATGTTTTGCCGATTTAATTGCATGTGACTTTGGAATGTAATGTTTCACCCATCGTCATTTGATTCTTTTTTCATACCACGACGGTGGCTAACAAGTATACGGCTCCAACTACTTTCGAATGATTGCGTCTTTTCAAACTTTCCGAGCCGATTGGATTTTCTTATACCACGGTAGTAAACAATATTGTGGCCCACCTGATGGCAAGTTGTTACTGTAGCCTATGGACGATTTCATGTGTCACAAAAGTTATGATATCATAAGCAAGTTATAGGCACTGTTTCAAATAAATGCCTTCGGACAACCCCGAAAATTGGGCGTCATGTATCCATGTCGTGTTATTGTGCAGCAACGATGCTCGCTAATAACACTGTGTCCGCCGCGGCGATCGGTCTATTGCCGCGGCTAATTTCAACGCATCGGGGCTCAATCTCACTAAACCTGTTGAATTGAACACAGATTTACACTTGTCGCGCGCTCCATTCCATGCACGCCAAGTTTAACGTGCACACAGCAAATATAAATTTGATGTCAGTTGAATGCGTTTATGTGAGATAGACCTCCGGGCCGGCGTACGCTGGACTTACCGAAATCACGCTCCGGATTGGCGTAAAGCGAGCTAAATTGGATTTGTTTTACCGTGTCCCTGTGATATAGTGGTCAGCAAACATGGCTATTGAGTAAAGCAGTTTATTGGTGCATGTATGCGGGATGATATTTACGCGTTAACGTAGTCTAGTCATTTACATTAATACTGTGTTTCTGGTAGTCTTACCATTATAGCTATGTTAGAAACATCAACTGAATATCGCTTGTAGGTTAGGCCGATTATGGAAACATATTTCTATTGCATATGCATATGTTTTTCATACAAAATTCAAAATTTTAAACGAGCATTTATATAGTTTATGCCTGCATATCCAAAACAGACAATTTTAAATCGTCATCGTCACAAATTATCTCTTGTTTACGGTAATTATAAATTAACTTAAGATATATCTGAATAAATTTTTTTGTAAGGTACTTATGATTTTCCTTTAAATGCCGCGGCCAACATTATTTAAAGCCAAAGTTTCAGCAGGATTTAAAGCTTTAAAGTGAAAGAACTTTAATACTTAGGCTTAAAGTTGTTCAGAGTTTGCATGTACGAATGAAACTGGAAAACCAAGTGTTCCGTTATTCATTGGAGGGAATGAAGGGAGTTAAAACTGCTTACTTGTAAAACTAGGGAAACCGTTTCTAAAAACGCTTTGGATTGCCTTTTATCATCTTGTACAGGAATACGTAGATACAATGCATATACCCATTTTAAGGCCCCCTTTTCCAATCAGGGAACAAATTTTTCTTGCATGATTGAATTGACATTAATAATTCGTTAAAATAGTCCTTAACTTCCATAGCTCTAGAATAACCTTTTCGCCGCCTATCAAGACATCCAAAAGAGACACTGTCACGCCAACGTCGGTGTCATCAGTGCTCCCTGTGTCCGGCTTCGTGCACTCGGGAAGACCTCATGAAAGCTACACCTCGAGCGATAGACGTGGCAAAATATTGGCAAAACAAAATTTAGTCTAGGTTTTTTTTTGATCCCTTCACACGAGAAAGAAGAAGTCGGTGTCAAAAGAGAGCAAGTACAAACCTTACCTGAGAGACTGACGGTTACTTTGACAGCCGTACACCGAACACCTATAGTCGTAACATATCAAGGGGCCTCATCTATAGGCTGCGGTGTCCGCTTACCATCAGGCGGGTCGTACGCTTGTTTGCCACCGTCGTTGTGTAAAAATCGTTCTTGGTGCTGCTGGCAAGACACCGCATGGCACTCGAAAGGGTTAAAGAAGCATTACGCTATCACACCAATTTCAAAGCAAACTTGCTAAGTAAGCTCATATCAATAAATCCCTGTATCATTGTTATGTTGAAAATTAATTTAATTTCCCCGTTCATGCCAACGGAACATATTGACAGAACGCGAAACAAACATAATTACATGTTCAGTGGCTCGGCTCACAATCTGCTCGGATTAAACCTCGAATATGCCAGCGATATTACGCCACGTATTGCGCCAAATGCTACACATAATGAATTCACACAATCCATATTGTTATTGTATTTCACACCTACATATATTCAATCCACACATAAGGTCATAAATGCGAAAGTGTCAGTGCGTCTAGCACAGCTTGATGCCGAGTCGCGTCACGCGCGACGCAGCCGTTCCTTCTTATTTAAATAAATAAATAAATTTGAAGTGTGCAAATTAGAAGGAGGAGGGTAAATTTTCTTCTCTCGCTCCGCGCCGTGGCGTCTGTTGTCCTGGTCCCACTACAACGCAATTAATAAATAAATCATAATAAATAATAGCAGACAATATTACACAGGGGGTTAAACAGGGAGTAATATTGTATGAGAGATATCTGCAGGACCTAGTAAATCTCATTATTTACCAATTGCTATAGGCGTCTCGGTAGAACACGTAGGAGATGGCGAGACGAGATTGACGTCTTTGACCAAGACTGGTGGGAATCTGCCCAGGACAGGGATGTGTGGAAGAAAAAGAGGGAGGCCTTTGCCCAGCAGGCAAAAGGCAGCAGCCTTAAGGCTCTTAATAATAATAATAATATAGGTTAATACAATACAGACTGAGGGAGACTGCCGTCTAGACGACTCTCAGAAAACACAACTCGTGCATTATTTTGTAAAAAATCCCCAATAAAATGTGACACAGCGTACAGTGGGAAAGCCCCAAACTAAGCCCCGGCAAGGGAAAATCTCCAAAACGGCCCTTTCAGAGCCTAATCCTGAAACCTATTCGATTTGAACCCAACAAAAGGCACGGGTACGATAAAGGGATTAAATTTTGTAAAATTTATAGCTGTAGGTTGTATTAAAATTGTTGGCGTGTGAAGATATTTGATTCGGGGAGGATAGTCGACCCTTTCGAGAGTTTGCTGTGAGGATTGTTTGGTGCTCGGGAAATTTTTAAACCCTTTTGCTAAAGTCATTATCTAATACAAGGCTGTTTAATTTGTTTGAACAGATTAGATTACCAATATTTGAAGTGGAAATATAAATTAGTTATGTACGACACAATAAGTGCCGAAAATAAGAAATTCGACCGATTAAAACACGACCGAAGGGAGTGTTTTAAATCCACACGAGTTGCGAATTACCTATTCGCATCCCAACAAGCAAAATTATCCTGGAACCCGTACAGTATAAGGCTATTTGGACTTTTAAAGCTCCGATTATAGCATCGATATAAGCTACAGCGCTTTTAACAGCATAATGAAATGCGATTTGAACTTAACCCCATTTGCTACTATAACTTAACCTTGTAACTGTTTACAAGAACATATTTCTTGACTATTATAAGCGTATTTCATCTAATAAAAGCATACACCAAGAGTGATTGCACTTAGTAGTAATCACTCCGGTAACGTAGACTTATAATAGTTTATAAGAGAACATCTGCGGGCCGTTATAATCTTATGACTCCTATAAGAGCCTATCCCAGGAGTGTATACACTGAGGAGTAATCACTCCGGTTACTTGGACTTATAAGCGCTTATAAGACAACATCTGCGGGCCGTTATAATCTTATAACTCCTATAAGAGCCAATACCAGGAGTGTATACACTGAGGAGTAATCACTCCGGTTACTTGGACTTATAAGCGCTTATAAGACAACATCTGCGGGCCGTTATAATCTTATGACTCCTATAAGAGCCTATCCCAGGAGTGTATACACTGAGGAGTAATCACTCCGGTTACTTGGACTTATAAGCGCTTATAAGACAACATCTGCGGGCCGTTATAATCTTATAACTCCTATAAGAGCCAATACCAGGAGTGTATACACTGAGGAGTAATCACTCCGGTTACTTGGACTTATAAGCGCTTATAAGACTACATCTGCGGGCCGTTATAATCTTATGACTCCTATAAGAGCCTATCCCAGGAGTGTATACACTGAGGAGTAATCACTCCGGTTACTTGGACTTATAAGCGCTTATAAGACAACATCTGCGGGCCGTTATAATCTTATAACTCCTATAAGAGCCAATACCAGGAGTGTATACACTGAGGAGTAATCACTCCGGTTACTTGGACTTATAAGCGCTTATAAGACAACATCTGCGGGCCGTTATAATCTTATGACTCCTATAAGAGCCCATACCAGGAGTGTATACACTGAGGAGTAATCACTCCGGTTACTTGGACTTATAAGCGCTTATAAGACCACATCTGTGGGCCGTTATAATCTTATGACTCCTATAAGAGCCTATCCCAGGTGTGTATACACTGAGGAGTAATCACTCCGGTTACTTGGACTTATAAGCGCTTATAAGACAACATCTGCGGGCCGTTATAATCTTATAACTCCTATAAGAGCCAATACCAGGAGTGTATACACTGAGGAGTAATCACTCCGGTTACTTGGACTTATAAGCGCTTATAAGACAACATCTGCGGGCCGTTATAATCTTATGACTCCTATAAGAGCCAATACCAGGAGTGTATACACTGAGGAGTAATCACTCCGGTTACTTGGACTTATAAGCGCTTATAAGACAACATCTGCGGGCCGTTATAATCTTATGACTCCTATAAGAGCCTATCCCAGGAGTGTATACACTGAGGAGTAATCACTCCGGTTACTTGGACTTATAAGCGCTTATAAGACAACATCTGCGGGCCGTTATAATCTTATAACTCCTATAAGAGCCAATACCAGGAGTGTATACACTGAGGAGTAATCACTCCGGTTACTTGGACTTATAAGCGCTTATAAGACAACATCTGCGGGCCGTTATAATCTTATGACTCCTATAAGAGCCAATACCAGGAGTGTATACACTGAGGAGTAATCACTCCGGTTACTTGGACTTATAAGCGCTTATAAGACTACATCTGCGGGCCGTTATAATCTTATGACTCCTATAAGAGCCTATTCCAGGAGTATATACACTGAGGAGTAATCACTCCGGTTACTTAGACTTGTAACCGCTTATAAGACAACATCTGCGGGCCGTTAAACTTGCTTGCGTTGCTGAACCCTTTTGGTAAGAACATGGCGAGTCCTCTGGCTTTGACACGTGCCGTTATAAAACCAAGTGTCCCTATTAGAGCACTATAACGCAATTCGAAATGCCGACTACGAAAATGGCAGCTGCCTTGTATAATTTGCTAAATAAATTGATAAATATTAATATGAAAATATTCCAAATACAATAGGCGCGTTAAAAATTTAAACATAAACGTGATAGGTTTCACAGAAAATTCATGTTCCCCTACGTATATAGACGCTAAAAATAGTAATTCAACAACACAATCATTTATATTTCAACTACACTGAACGACATTAATAGAATTCTCATTCATTACTTACCTTAAAATTTGTTTACAAAATCTACACACACAATACAACAAAGACTTGGATTGGGTTTCACGCGCTTGCTTGCTTGAACATCGCTGAGAGCGTATTAATTTCATTTTTTACTGTAAGATACTTAAAGTAGGTTTTACAGGAATGTTTGGATTAAGGTAATTCTACTATAGGAGTACTACTGGCGTAATGGGCATTTCAACGAGCCATTATAAATATCTTATAACTGTGTTTGGATTAACGCAATTCTATTATAGGAGTACTACTGGCGTAATTGGCATTTCAACGGGCCATTATAAATATCTTATAAGTGTGTTTGGATTAATGTAATTCTATTATAGGAGTACTACTGGCGTAAATGGCATTTCAACGGGCCATTATAAATATCTTATAAGTGTGTTTGGATTAACGTAATTCTATTATAGGAGTACTACTGGCGTAATTGGAGTTTCAACGGGCCATTATAAATATCTAATAAGTGCAAGTATAGACTTATAAAGTGGGCCCTTTTCCGGACTTGTAAACGGTTATAAATCCCTTATAATCTTTATCAGGATTATAAGGGACTATGGTCCTGGGATAATTATAAAACCGTATTTTGCTTTTTGGGATGTGTATCGAACAACGTTTTACTGTACATACTATACATATGGCTCTTTAAAGTTTCGTCATATGCACAAAAAGTGCTCTTTTCCGCACTAGTGCGGGAAAGTAGCACCATATGTACTGTAAAATTACATTTGCTTGGAGCTACTTAAACAAGGGTTATCCGATTGCTTATAGAATTTGAACAAGTTTTTTTACTCGTATGTATTATTTATGTATGTACCTACCTAATACGACTACAAGTAGGTACTTATTTATCAAGTAGGTTCACATATGACAATATTGCAATAAACAAACCTTGTTTGAGTTACGAGTTTTGATGCGTATTTTAAGGCCCAAACACACTGACAGCGGTGGCGGAGCGGCGCGGCGCGGTGCGGATGCGGTACCAGTTGTAATGTTCGAGCTAATATGAAATGATCCGCACAGAGCGGCGCAGCGCGGCGCGGTATTCTGTGCGGACCCTTTGGTATTAGTTAGAACATTACAACCGGTAACGCCTCCGCGCCGCGTCGCTCCGCTCCGCCACCGCTGTCAGTGCGTTTCGGCCTTTAAAGTCTCCACCCACCGGTCGCGGTTGCGGGTCGGGCGCGGGCCCGCGCAAGTTGTAAAACATTGAAACTACACTAACGAGATCCGAATGCGGGCCCGCGGCGCTAAATTACAACTCGGGCAGCGCGGCCGCGGGTCAAGCGCCCCGCGTTCGATGTGTGGAGGCCTTTACAATATCAGAGATAAGTCTTCCACTTTAATATGCGTAGAGTCACTTGACAAAATGGACATCCCAAGACAATCCAATAAAGCAAAGTGTCAATCGTAAATCCACAGTTTTCTGTACCCCAATATTCAATTATTCTATCCCTGTCCAAGGAAGGACGTACTCGTAAGTTAATGCCTTTAATTTGTGAAATATAATCTGTACAATGCCTATAGTCCCCAAATCCCGGCATGACCCTCTGGGGACACCGCAAGACCCAACTAATTTCTCTTGAAATAGGCAGTTTCTAAATTAGGATTTAGATGGTGGATTAGTGATGTCTGATGTGATTTAGGACCTACACAATTTGCACGCTATCCAGATTGGTTATCTTTAGTATTGACGATTGTAAAGTTAGGCAGTTGTTTTATAGGTAACCCTAACCAATCACGCTCCTAGCAAAACATTCCTTCGAAGTTTTGTGTAGTACAAATAGATGTGCGATAAAATAAATTCATATAATTTTGTGCAGGTACTTATAACACAAATATATATATTTATAACACAAATTAAAATGATTAGGTCCTAAAGACTCATCAACCACCCAGAAATGTGGTATTGTGGATAAAGTGTCAATTTTTATTATAATCTTTTATATCCTTAGTTCACTGCTTCGTAGACAATTCGAATTTGAATTGTTTACATTATAAACTTTTAATAAATAAATAAATAAAAAATAATCGAACTAGCCCTATGATAAGCTCAATCAGGCTTGTGTGTATTGGAACTAGACGACGATACATTTAGTAGATATAGATACTTAAATACACCGAAAACCAAGACAAGAAATAAACGGTCGTCAAATATATACGTCAATACTCTGTCACAATAACATTCCAATTATTAGTGTCTATTTAAAGTTAGGTCAGTTTGAAACGAAACCAGTTCGATTTAATTATTTTAGAATGACACAAATTGGCCTGAGCCTGTTTAAAGGGCCCTTAATGAAAATGGATTGCAATTATCTGGTCCCACAGTGCGTATTTACTCTCAGAAATGAAAGGTCATACTTAAATGGTTACGTTCGTAGAATATCAATGAGGAGAAACAGTAACAGTATTGGGGAGATAAGGGATCAAGATTGTAGTTGTGATTGCAATGGCCTGTCGTTTTAGTTAACAGATAGCTGGAATTTGCGTAAATGTGCCTATGAATATATTAAAATTAACTCTGTGAAATGTGGACATATAAGGTTCGATTAATTTCGTTTAAAAGTAAAATAATTAAGTAACTTAAATAAAACAGCTTTCCGAAAAAAATGGACGAATCAGTTCATGAACCAAGTCATCCGACACGCTTCAGGAGCTTCACCTCCCATCATCAGCTTACTTGCATAACCGGAAAGAATACAACTATAGGTCTTTACATACCTATAATATTTAGAGAGTTATCCACCAACTCCTAACCTTAGGAGTTGTACCTGTCATCACCAGCTCACCAATATCACACTGACTAGGCGCAAACACAATACAATACAAATATTCTTTATTGCTCACCGACACAGTAGATAATAGAAAAATAGTGGTAAATTAAACATAAACAATGGTAGACAACAGGCGGTCTTTTCGCTAAAAAGTGACTGTAATCTGTTTCATGGGTCAATCAACTTTGTCACAACAGTGAAAGTGTCTTGAAAAAAAATACAATTTGACTCCTATCATAAGATGCCTGACCAAAAAATGGGTATGCCGTGCCGATATAATAAAAACACGTGTTTAGTGGATTCAAACCCACTTCAAGTTTTAAAGAGTAACAAGAGCCAAGTATTATTCCAATAAGCTAGCATAACCAAAACGTACGTCGTAGTTTAGCTAATCTCCCGACCAGAGTCCCCAGTGGTTAAGCTGAGTTAACTAAGTACTAAAGGGGTCTAGTAGTAATTAGTGTCGGCAAGTGTCAGTCAAAGTCGGGCCCACCTTTATGAATATAGAGGAGCTAAAAGCCACATGTCTAACTAGTTGGGCGAAGCGTTAGTTTAAAATTGTTCAGCCGAGTTAAGGTCCATTTCGAATTAGATCGTTTATTTCTGTCATATAAGGGAATTGATTCGTAGCTACTTTATTTTTAAATTTAAACATTAAATGGTATTGCGGAGAATTAAGGGTCGCCAGCACGCTCGACTCTTCATTCAAACGTAGTTTGGATATCTCTGTCATGCTGTGTGAATATATTTAAATAAATAAATAAATAAAAATAAATAAATCTCTCTCTCTATACACAATGGGATACGCAACGTCTAGGTTGGAAACTAGTTTCTGTTAAGGGGGTCAATGGGGTCGCCAGTGATTTTTATCAGGGGCCACAGCACTTGGCTATGTACCCCAGAGAAGGCAACGAAGAAGATGCCCAGAACGAGCCTGCAAGACCGCTGCTAGATATTAAAATAGGAAAAAAATTGAGCGAGTAGAACGTTGTTCATTACAATGCCTCTTTTTTTTCAATTATGTTTCTATTATAATTTATAGCGATATAGACTAGTTTCTAACCTCTATACGTATGGAAGATCCCATTGCGTATAAAAAGTTTCATGTTATTCCATTAAACCGTTTTAAAATAAGAATCAACCTACGTTTGTCTCCATACAAAGTCCACTCAAATCGACCGTCCTGGGGTCTCTTTATAATCAGCGCCGCCATTTGGCACCTACGGTTGAAAATAGAACTCATGGAGGTTCTATTTTCAATACAGTTACTTTGTATTGTAAAGATTGACTCGCCTCTTTCCCCCCTCAGTTTGTCTCTGCACGTGATTCCACTGTCGCTACAAATAGATATACGACTGTGTTCGCGAAGTTTCCAGATCACAAGGGGGCAACACACCACCGGCCTGGTTCTAGATTTCAACATATGGCGACATATACCCCAGTAAACTAATCTATATGTCAAATATCATCAACAGGTCATATATTGGCTTGAATTATATTGTTTTTTTTGGGGTCTAATTTTTTGGATTTTATTATGCCTTACTAAATAAGATACATTTATTAACCTATTTATCTGTCACACTCGGTTAACGATTTGATCGTTTCTGATTCTGACAGTCGATAGTGACATTCGATTTAATTGTAAGACTGGCATGAGGTACCTATTAATAAAGAAGTGTTTTTTTTTTCATTTTAACGACTTTTTTTAAAAAGCTTTTATTTTTTCCAATTATTTTACGAATGGAACAAAGCAAAATATGAGACTTAATTTAACGTATGTAGCCGGCATAAATCAACTGTAACATCGTTTTAAAACGATAACCATAATTTGTATTTTTTTCTCTTTATCGGCAAACTGATCTTGTTCGTAGGCAATTATTTTTTTATGAAATGGTCCCTGAGAGCAGGTAAAATATTTTGGGTACATTGTTGAGCAACACCTACCTGACCCTCTTCACACTTAATTACTAGCTCTACTGCAATACGATTCACCTGGCTCGACTAACCTCCACATATCCCTAATTTAACTTGACGACGGGTTTCATAACAACTATGCGTTATTAGAGGTCAGACGTATACTGGTTGAAGAAGCGTATATAAAACACTCGCGGCCAAAAATTTCGGGTCACCCTCAATTAAATAACCGCAATAGATTAATAAAAATATTTAAAAATAGTTTTATTTACATTATATACTGTTCCTTATAATACCCAACTGTATTTAAGCAATTTCCGGGATCCTATCATAAAAATATCAATATCCAAAAGAGTTTTACGAGTCCGATTGAAAACTGGTAACGTTATTTTTTTTACTGTATTTTTTTCAGTTTAGATGTAAAATTTAATAAAGATCATGACAGGATTTAAAAAAACTGTACAACCTTGCACTATTTTAGGATATATGACGGTATTTTACCGACACGTATTCTTTGCCTGCGAGTATATTTAATTGAGATGAATGATGATGTTTAATTGAGATTATGGAGTTGCCCGAATTCAATCAAAGAGATGCTTTTAAAAAGAAACTCTACCGTCCCTAGTTTGACAACGAAAGCTTTTGCGTTG